>OV838923.1:2772857-4136785 GCA_929442735.1 Watsonalla binaria
CAAAATGTCCTAAATAAAATATCTGAGTTGTGCTTGTGTCTGAGGAGTGGAAGTAATATAAATCAGAATACTCTTTTGTAAGGATCGAATATTGTAATTTTATAATGTAGGTTGTTCTCCAAAAATTCTAGTATAAGTTGCAACCCTATTCGCATGTCTGTGTTCTTAAAAAAGCCTTTTATAGAGGTGACCTGTCACCTTCGGGCACCCCAATAAAGTTGTTAGAAGTTAATGTAAACAGAGTCTGTCTCGAGGATGAAACATGTTTCAGAGTGGCGCCAGTTCATAAATATATTTGTAGCGCTAGAGTGCTCGACAGAAATATGATATTCCATTTCATTTAAAGCTTATAGGGTGATATATTGTTTAAATTCATTGCATGGTTTATGAATATTAAGAGCCGTGGTGGCCTCGGGGTTTGAGCAGTCGCCTGCTACGCAAGCGACGCAAATTCGAATCCCAGCGGGGCCTGTACCAATGTGTTTTTCTAAAAAAAACTTATGTACAGTGATTTCACACCACGTGCTATACGGTGAAGGAAAACATCGTGAGGAAACCTGCATATTTCTGAGAAGTAATTCAAAAACGTATGTATAGTGCCTGAGACAGCGGTAGACTCACCATCTGTCACGTTGGCACTTAATCAAATTCGGTGAATAGTGGGTGTTGTGATAACAACACCCCTGCCTACCCCTTCGGGGAATACAGGCGTGAGCATATGTATGTATGTTTATGAATATTGTTACGTACACAATCACAAGTTGTCTGTTCCTTACTCAAATGTTTCATAGACTAAATTATTTGGTGTAATAATGAGATAAACTTAGGTAATCTCGAGGAGACGACATAGAGTAACAATAGAATCGCGTTATAACGAGCTACGACAATTAGCGATATTGTTTTCGGTAGAAAGAAATGCATTCTTTAGCACGCGATCAACGGTGGCCGTGCAATATGTTTGGACGTAAAGCTCCAGTGAATTATTCAAACGCTCTGTTAGACCTATTTCTTATATCAATTTGCAGCACACACCTATTGTAGTTTCAGCAAATATCTGGCATTCATATTCTATACTATAATAACTAATAGAAGTGAAATTGAACCTAAAAATACAATTTGTGGTTAAAACTAGACTGGCAGTACACCCGAAAGAGAACTTAGATCTAAAAAGTCTAGTTTTAGTATAGAAGACAATTTAGAAAGCTCAACCCACAAAGCTAGAAGAGACATACTCGTATAGTAGTATTGAGCGATGTCTCGCAGCGCAGGACAGATTGAAGTCCTTTCAATGCTAGCGTGGCATAAAAGCGTGGAATCAACGTCCTCTGAAAAGCTAATGCTGTGCTGAATGGGCTTTAGGATTTGCGGTTGAAGGCTGACCTCCTCTCCTTCGTGGTGATTTATTTTGAACTAGATGTTTGTGTATTAGAAAAGGGTGAAATATTTTCTATCTATTTCAAATGACAACGCAAAACCAAAGCCTCCGATCTAGAGAAATGCCATTTGGACGGTGTGTTTTTCGTGAAGTGGAGGCATATATTGACACAGAGTTTTCCGATATTCTACGCTTTTAAGGCTGAAATCGGGGTTCAAAGTTTGTGTGTGAAATCTGCTGCCACGCAAGCGAAGCTGCAGGCGGAAGCTAGTTTTATGTTATAGGATTTCGAAAAGAAGTCTTAATCTAAGTTTAAAACGGTAGAAATCATCGGTAACGTATATGGTGTTCGTAAAATGCATTCTAAATTGGCTTAGGATTTCGTCTGAGATTTTTATTGTCAAAACTCAGTGATTCTCAGTCCGCTTAGACAAATTTGGCTTCGGAATTCGTTTCGGATTTTCATTGCCCAATCTCAGACACTCTCAGTATCCTTAGACCATTAAATGATCCAAACGTAGATCGTATGCTTTTGCAGCATGGGTATAATATGAATGTCATAACATGATATTTATGTGTGTAATTTGTAGAGAGAAGAACGGCTTTGTTGCCGTACCTATGTCTTGATAAAATATTATATTATTTTCTCCTCGGGGAAATGTTCTTTCATATCTGGTTATCAGAATTTACGGCACAAGTTGAATTGAGTCCGTATTATATTTATCTATCTAGGTTTTCTCACTTCATAAGAAACCCAATATTCACCCCAAGTTTAACATTCCTTTCTAAATATAGGATCTTATTTTGATTGAATAACTGATCTCGCAATGTTATTGAAAGGTTTCTAGATTGTTTCTTTGGTTGTAATTATACGTGATACGTCTTATTTTATATTATTTTCTAGTACCAGTAACCAGGTCCTTTCGCCCTGCCTGAAGAAATCATGCTCATGTGCAATGTTCTTGATTTTTATTTCTTTAGGCCTTGTATAATCCTTGGCCTTTCACTTCTTCGTAATTACGTTGTAGCTAGTAATTGCTGTCGTCTCCAATTACGAGCGCTCAGTGAGAATAGTGTGGGTGGGAGCCGCCCTACAAACAGGCTAAAATAAAATATGACTACAGCGTATTTATGGTCAGCGCTCATAACTAGTGACGACACCTGTACTAATAAAAAAAAATTGTGTCACTTACTTTAACTCAGCCAGCAGACAAATAGACAGTGCAAATAAACTAAGTATATGTATATATATATATATATAATTGCAACACTTAAGGAGACTGCTAAACGCATTAAATAGTTGAACTAATACAATTAACGGAGCTACGACGCCGTTGAAAATAGCAATTTTAAACTCACTGTAATGTTCAGGGTGTTGTGTTGGAGATGGATGCTTACCTGAAACAAAAAACCGTATTATTAGACAAGTTAGCTTACATACATACATACATATGCTCACGCCGTATTCCCCGAAGGGGTAGGCAGAGGTTTTGAAATAACAACACTCCCTATTCACCGACGATGACTAAGTGGCAACGTGATAGATGGTGACTGTATCGCCGTCTCAGACACTATACATACGTTTTTGAGTTACTTCTCAGAAATATGCAAGTTTCCTCACGATATTTTCGTTCACCGTAAAGCACGTGGTGTCAAATCACTATACATAAGTTTTATTGGAAATCGCATTGGTACGTGCCCCGTTGGGATTCTAAATTGCGTCGCTTGCGTAGCAGGCGACTGTTCGAATCCCAAGAACACCAAGGCTCTACTAATATAATTAAACAATAGCCAACCGTTGGAATCTGGGAAGTGGGCCAGCTAATAATTTGCAAATGGAGTCAGTAGTTGGGTTAACTTAATTAAATAGTGGTTAAATGGATGCACTACGGCATACCTGCCTCTATCATCCTTAGTTACTTGTTCAGAACGAATTCGAGTCAATTACGCAATAAAACGTAAATCACTCGACAATTATGATCAATCGAATTATCTTAAATCGAATAAAGCACTTTAGTCGACTACGAACCATATTGAACCGAAGCCATGAATCATATTGCGCTGGCGCCTACACCTGCCTCGGAGATTTACAATCGATTTAAAGTTTATACGGTTAAGAAGATCTACATTAGGATCCGATTATCATTGAGGATACATTCTTGACAAAGGGCTACCCCTTTGGGTAATACAATAGTGTACTTATAGTATACGCACATTTTACAATGTAATAGGGGGCAAAATTATTGCAGCTAACGAGGCAATCCATATTTCAGACTAAATAAAATTACAACTTACAAAATCACAATATCACTTTGTCTGACCTGGAGAGCCCATGACAACGTGTTCCGCAGTAGCGCTTATAATGAAAACATATGTATAAAATATACTGGAAAGAAAAATACTGTTCTAGTACATTATTCAATACACACATCTCGATTATCCTAATCAATTATGATAGACAGAGTGTGGTCTTTGTAAGCGGCATTTATGACATCATCCATAACCTAATGCTAGGAGCTAATCCCGTGGAATGTGCTGATAACGACGTGGGGGTCCGGGATAACAACTTTGCTGATAAACCCTTGCGTATGTACTTTTATGGGTTCAAGAACCGCTTTGATTACAATTCAATCCTAGCCAATAGATAAATGATTCTAAATAAATTACAATTAAGTAACGACCAGCTTTGCACAAATTATTATAAACTACATGAAAATACGTTGAGTAGTTTAAAATATCTAAACGAACAGACAGCGGATGCGACTTTCTTGTTATACTACGTACAGATTTAAATTCTGAAAAACCAATATAGAAGTGCGCTTTATAACATTTTTAATTATTGGCTAAAACTATATAAAAAAAGGCAATACTTGCTATTCAAAAATTTTAACATGGAAGATAAAAAAGTAAAATCTTTCATCTGCACTGTAGTGGAGAGCGATCACGTTTATCCCCAGCAAAGAGAAGATCTTCGGCCAGACAAGTGTCATGCCTGGGGAACTGCAGCTCCAACTGTTCTTGTTGGAAAGTTGCATATGCGCTCGAAAACTCTCATTGCGCGATTTAGGTTCTCGTGTATTTGTGCTCAATTTTGAAATTGCTAGCGTGTAGCGCCATCTTTGTACCGAATGGAGAAACGCTGCTACTCACAAATTAGTATAGATACTTATATGGATATGAAACCTAACCAAATAAAGACATAACTACTGACTATTTATAATACGAAAGGACACATAAATCATTTTAAACTGTTACGTATGGTGTAGAGGAAGAAAGTTAACACTCCATGGCGGAAGCCACTGATCAGAGCCCACTGTTGGCTATTAATAAAACATCGGCACATGTGCGGACAACGACGCAACACATTACTATATGGGTCATAATGGCATAATCTATACAGATAAATACAATTGATGTGTCTGTTAGTAATTTCAAATAAAAAACTTTTCATTAAATGCAAATAAAGGTATATAAAATAGTCTCACAAAAAAATCTATTATTTTTTTTTCCTCTGCTTGTTTCTTTCGGGTAATTTCCGAAACACCTGGATTGATATTAACAGGACTTTCACTGACAGACAGCTGATGATACAAGGAGTATCTAAGGCTACTTTTTTAATTTATTTTATTATTAATCCTACGCAGGTAAAACCGCGGGGCACAACTAGTACCACATATAAAGTGAATTTACTTGGATTATTCTCTAAAGTAATATATCAACGCCTCGTCAACCTTGAATTTTGGAGGATGTATTCATGTACTTACGTAGTTTTGATTAGAGTAATTGCTGAGTTTCTAGCCGGGTCCTTCTCAGCAAAATAACAGTGGGACCGTGTTATTAGTTGTTTATAATCCTGTACACTGTAATTTTTCGTGTCCTTCTGACGATTTGAAAGTACTTTGTAAGAAGTCAATATATTTGTGAGTTTGATGTTTCGATTAAATTCTAGAATATCGACAATGAATAAAGCATTCGTTATTTTGCACACTGGGCTTCGGCACACTTTGCACACTTTGTAATGCAATATGATGTAGGCATGATTACCTCTGATCTAAGTTCAAATGTTAGAGTACCTATTAGTGAGTACAGTATAACCACTGACCAATCAACTTATTAGATATCGCAGTCTGATAGGCCTACTGCCTACGTGACGGTCACAGGCTAAGAAAACTTCATATAATACCTTATTTTTTATGAATTACACATATTTTTAACGAGTCTTGAATTTATTCTGAAACTTTCATTTTATATTTTACGTTTTGTTTTTAGAATAGCAGTGTCTTTTATTTTATCTGTTCATATTTGTCTCGTGTATTTTATCATCTGTGTTAATATTTAACTTGAAATTAATAACTATTGTTTTGTCTAATTAGCATAACTGATGTTATGTCGTGCTGATTTGTGTTTTGAATAAATAAAAAAAATGATTAGATTACAGAAATATGTTAATTGTAACAAACAGTCAACAAATATAAATAACGAATATCTGGTCATAGACGGTAGACATGTTACTGCCTTGTAGCATACTTTTTAAAGCACACGCCCAACGATTGCATTCTTAACATGCCAGTCACTTAACTCACAATCGCATAAACTTCGGAAAACAAGGCTTACTCGTCAACAGCTAATTCGAATTCCGTTGCCAAATCGAATAGAAACGATTCAACGTTAGTCGAGTAGCGTGAGGGGACCACAAATAGACTCCACGATCAAGGTGGTCAGCGAGCGAGGTCGATGCCAAATGCAATCGATTTGTTTGGACTCATTTGCATCGATTGACCGATGGTAAATATTGTAACGGTACACGACCTCGCTAGCACTTCGGCGCACCTCTATTTTAAGAAAATAATTTCACATGACTTCAAATTTCCATCGATAAGATTTTGAAATGTGAAGATTGCGCTTAGTGTAACGCACTTTTGGTTCCTTAGGTATTATTATCTGTTTCAGGCGTTAAGATATTATTGATTGTGTTGCCAACCTTTTTTGTCAGATCAAGGATATCTGCATATACATATAAAAAAAATTCAAGCATTTCACTAAAAGCATTTGAAAGTACGTACGAGAACACGGCTGGGTCGATTTTAACAGGACTTTCATAGACAGCAGTTGTTGCAAGGAGCTACTATACATAATAAAAAAAGAGGTTCGTGATATAAAGCCATCCATGAAATTAAGACTACGCGGATGAAACGGCAGGTCTAGTTTACAATAATCTAACATGACAAAAGTGGTACCTACGTTAGGTACAATACCAAATCTACGAGAGAAATTCTTTCCCAAACAACACCTCGATACTCCTCCAATTACTTACCATTGAGGCTAATTGACTTGAACTCCGGGGCACAATGGCTATCATTCAATTCATTTCATTACAAGCCCCTAAGAGCTACCGACAAAAGATACCGCCGCAATACAAACTCCCAAAGCTTTCTACAAACATCTTTACAATGAGCTGGCTTGATAAAGACTGCAAAAGATTGTTACAAAGTAATACAAGCAAAGGCTTTATTTAATGTATATTAACCGAAGATAAGTAGGTATTCATTGCAGGAATACATTTAAAAGAAGAGCCGTGGTGGCCTTGGGGTTTGAAGAGTAGCCTGCTAAACAAGCGAGGCAAGTTCGAACCCCAGCGGGGCCTGTACCAATGAGTTTTTCTAAAAACTTATGTACAGTTTACACACTACGTGCTTTACGGTGAAGGAAACATCGTGAGGAAACCTGCATATTTCTAAGAAGTAATTCAAAGACGTATGTATATGTGCCTAAGACGGCGATAGATTCACCCTATGTCACTTTGGCACTTAATCATCTTCGGCGAAAAGTGGGTGTTGTTATGACAATACCTCTGCCTACCCCGTCGGGGAATACAGGCGTGAGCATATGCATGTATGTATTTAAAACGTAGCCGTCCCTAAATTATTAAAATTTTAAACTATGTTTGTCCACATTGTGAATTGATATTCAATAGCCTTATTCTAGAAGTCAACTAAGATCGATTAAGCAGCGCGTATTAAGAACTTCTTAGCTTTGACGTTTAATTTTACGGTACCAAAATCGCTCTGCTTAAACCAATGACGGTAGGCCCCCTGATCTATCCATAAAACGGAGAAAATCATTAATCTAAGGCAACATAAGCTCTCACCTAGTAACTTTACATTGAACGCAACATCAAAGCAGGTTCACGCATGTGTTGACAATTCAAACGGCTTTGAAGCCCAGTCGGTGGTCACTTGAGAGGTGCATTATCCTCTCCTGTCGTTAAAGACACGTGTTTATAATTAGGGATTGTTATACACATGAGTAGAGATGGTCCTTACAAACCCTTTTCAAGTTTAGTTGAGAGAAAAACCTTTGTAAATAATGCAACCACATTTTTATGAATGATCATAAAACTGACAGTGTTAGTGCTAAATTGGTATTAACGCTTTATGCCACCCTTGTATATAATAAGTTTCTGGACTTTGTGCAGATTCAATGCGCTTGAAGAATTGAAATTTCGTGATGAATTAGCGTTTTAGCTAGTAATCGAAACCGCGTAATAAGTAATAAGTCTTTTTCACTCACAAGAATGTGAGTGAAAAAGTGATATCAACTTATCAAGGAGATGGAAATCAGCAAGAAAAAAGGAATCAGGAACATCAGTAGTTAGCAAAAGTTATGCTCTAGATCCACACACGTTTCGAAGAAAAATAATTAGTTTGTGTTTGTGTTTTAAACTGTCGCAGGATTTTTCATTCGTAGTCTATTCTGACTACTATCATTCATCGTTGTCACAAAGTTCATAATCAACATATCCGTCATGAATTTAAAATTATCTGCTCTCCTGGAGTCTTGAAGAATTAACGTCACGTTTTAAGCTTAATAGACCGGCGCCAATTCTATTTCGAATACTTCCAGGCTCATTAATATCACGGCTGAAATTACAAACAGATGATAAACAAATCCGGTTGTTATGAAAAGACTTGAAGCATAAAATTATAACTTCCTTACCGTCTGTTGCCAGTAACTTTAAATCTGGGCCATGGAGGAAGACTAGGGTATCTTAAAAGGTTTATTCATTGCCCATAACTGCATGCTCACGTTCCAGCTAACACGAAGAGCAAACTGCCATGGAATGCGGACGATCCCACATTCAAACTATTTCTGGACATACGGAACTGTTTGCGGCGAGCATGGAATCTTTGAGACTATTTGTTTGCTCTCAAATTCCGATATTGATATCATTTACGGATTTAGAGCTTAGTTGAACATGCGAGAATGGTTGAGCAAACATATTGTTGAATGGTTTAGAATTTGATATAACAAAGAATATATTTAAAGTACTAGTAACCGAAGGAAGTATCAAAGAAATGCATTAATGTGGGCGAAGCGAAAGATATATTATGTAAGGATCGGAGGATATGGCAAACGGTGATCTCTGCCTACCCCAATGGGATACAGGCGTGAGCACATGTACGTAATAAAGCAAGTAATCTGTGTTCTATCATTAAGATCGAAATTAAAATGCTATCAGCTGAAGTCTATGAAGAAAATAAAATTACTTTTCTCTACACAAAATTATTTTTCATTGGTTTCACTATAGTATAAAGAAGAAGGTATGTACTCTGTTGTAGTAGTATTATTATAATTTCCATGCCACAACATTAATGAAACATAAAAAAACTCTTGCATAATGTTCCTCAATATTGTTAATTGAAACATTAAATAGTTGGAGACGAGCCAGAGCTCATGGGCTTTACTGCTTATTTAATTATTGATTCATTAATTTAATATTTCTAATAATTTGTTAACCGTATAACTGGGTGTGAATGGATGAGTTAAAGTTAATGGAAGCACAATGCAAAAGTGTATCGTGTATTAGTATTGATATGGTAACTCCTTAAAGATGCTTTGTGTACAAAGCATCTTTAAGGATGTGGACGAAATACTCGTATGCTCTGATCTGTAAGTGGTGAAACCCGCTATATATCTATATTTGTCTATCCTCCATATCTATGATCAAAGACTCTTCTCAATTTCATGGTAATGAGTCCAGTAATTAAGCCGTGAGGGTTATAGGAGAAGCTTTCACAGAGAGCTTATTTAGAGTGAAAATCGGAATGGTTCGCAATCTACTAGGAAAACCTATTTCAGTTTATTTGAACTCTTACAAAACATAGAGCCGTGGTGGCCTTGAGGCTTGAGCTGTCGCCTGCTACGCAAGCGACGCAAGTTCGAATCCCAGCGGGGCCTGTACCAATGAGTATTTCTAAAAAACTTATGTACAGTGATTTCACACCACGTGCTTTACAGTGAAGGAAAACATCGTGAGGAAACCTGCATATTTCTGAGAAGTAATTCAATGACGTATGTAAAGTGTCTGAGACGGCGATGGACTCACCATCTGTCACGTTGGCACTTAATTATCTTCGATGAAAAGTGGGTGTTGTGATTACAACACCTCCGCCTACCCCTTCGGGGAATACAGGCGTGAGCATATGTATGTATGTATGTACGAAACAAATTCAAATGATACTATCATTCAAATAGAACGTAAAAACAAACCACACCGAATTACATAATGCATACTAAGTTGCAAGCCACGAAATTCTAGACCACATACGTTATGTGCTCATTGCACATCACGAGTGTGGGAAACCGAATTATCTGGTCTCGTCTGTTGTTTTACAGCTAATTAGTACTTATTGATTGCTTCTGCAACACTGTGTGGTTTATTTTCTCGCATAAGAAACAAGTGATGACCAGATTTAAAATTTTCACTATTTCAAAATATTCTCGCACCTGTATTCCCCGTAGGCAGAGGTGTTGTTATCACAACACCCACTTTTCACCGAATTTGATTAAGTGCCAACGTGACAGATGGTGAGTCTATCGCCGTCTCAGGCACTGTACATACGTCTTTGAATTACTTCTCAGAAATATGCAGGTTTTCTAACGATGTTTTCCTTCACCATAAAGCACGTGGTGTGAAATCACTGTACATAAGTTTTTTGAAAAACTCAATGGTACAGGCCCAGCTGGGATTCGAACTTGCGTCGCTTGCGTAGCAGGCGACTGCTCAAACCCCGAGGCCACCACGCTCTTCACTACCTCAAACACCAAATATTTCCCTTCCCATGTGGGTTGTGCACGCTTTGTATTGCAACTGCTTGCCTCATACTTCAATCATTTCATATAGGTATGTTTTTGTGTCGTCTTCATACATATAACACCCTGAGGAGCTCGTGGCTCAGTTGCTATTGCGCATATCATTCGATCAGCGAAGTTAAGCACCCTACCCCTAGCCGGTAATTGGATGGGTGACCGCGCGAGTTCCCTCCCTGCCTCGGAGAGCACCGTAAGCCGTCGGTGCTGGTTGCCAATTAATCATCTTTGGCAGTCGTTACAGGTCAGTCGAAGGCTTAAAATAGTCTGACAACTGGTTTAACCCAGATCACAGATTTTCCTCGTTAAAGGGGTTGCGAAGGTCAGATGGCAGTCGCTTTGTATAAAAATCAGGTGATCAGCGACATCGGGTTGAATCAAGTGCCGACCCCAACAATCTATGGGATAAGGCCAGGGAGATGATGATGACATATAGCACCCTCCTTTTTTAAAAGTTCTTCTTTCTAAAATCATCGAATTTTTTATGATTTCCTAAAGTGAGTTACTATTTGTATTCCATTTTTTTTAAGTTCCAGGTACCAACCACCATTGATCAAAATAATAATAGTTTCTGATACAGTCACAACTAAAACAAACAATACAATACAACACAAACAAAACAAACAAAACGGATGAGCCATAACATAAAAATTCACGGTCATAACCGATACCAACGATAAGACTTTCAGGTAGGAGCATTCAAGATAGATTCGGTAAAGTAGTAACTACAGATTTAGGGATGACAAATAAAACTTAAAACAGCCATGGTGGCCTTGGGGTTTGTGCAGTCGCCTGCTACACAAGCGACGTAAGTACGAATCCCAGCGGGGCCTGAACCAACGAGTTTTTCTAAATTTAATAAATAAAACGAATGCGCAGTAATTTTACACCACGTGCTTTACGGTGAAGGAAAACATCGTGAAGAAACCTGCAAATGTAGTAGGTGATAGACTCACCATCAGTCACGTTGGCACTTAATCATATTCGGCGAAATGTGGGTGTTGTTGTTACAACGCCTTTTTGCGTGAGCATAAATAAATGAAAATTTAAAATTCATCTTAGATTGTTTAAAGTAATTTAATCCCTTGCAGATTAGCAGTCTCTACAAACAAGCAATATGACGTGAATGCACATTCTAGCACGCTATGCAGATTACATGCTACTAGACACACCATCCACAACTGTCCAGGCTGTTCTACAAGTATAAAACCATTAAAGCTATTTCCATTTCACACCACAATGCATTACATAAGCAAAACATTCTCGTGTAATAAGCTTGGACGTGGAAAATTGGACACCAGTGCACCAGAGCCCTCAACCGATTGCAAATCCCATTACCCATTTAGCAGCTTGGCAATTTACCAAGGTTCTATAATATCTTGTTCCTTGTGTAGTTCACGACTTTGTCAAATTGCACGGGCATGTGATATATTGCATACATTACGTAAGACATGGTGACGTCATGCCTTAATTAGATATTGTTTGTTAAGGTCGAAACATTATAACCGCAAAATACATAAGGAGCGAAAACAATCTCTAGGAATTGTGAATTGAATCGGGATTTTAATGACACGTCTCATTGTTAAAGTGATCAAAGATTCCTCCAAGACTAAAACAAACTAGCATTCAGAATAAATAAGTCCCAAAGAGTCTCAGTTTGAATGACTCCAAGGATCTAATTTGTTAGACCATGGCTTGTCAGTAGCTGGAAACTGTTGCGAAGAATCTGGGTTTATGCGACTGTTTAGTTTTTACTGCAGACTTTTATTGGACGTTATGGTGTATTGATAGATCGTTATCGGAACGATAAATCTTATGGACAATAACCTGTTTTATGATTTTGATTAAACGGTTATTCAGTTGAGAGAGATGGCTTTAATACATTGGGATTGAATACAACATTTTCAAGATCAGTAAGATGAAGTGGATGGAAGTGGAGGAAGTGGATCGGTTAGGAAATATCTTCGTAAACAATTGAAGTTTGCTAAATCGTACAAATTCTTTATTTATGATCACAATGTCTACGGGGAAAAACGACTGAAGGATTACGTTTACACTTCTATAAGCACATTCTATTGCACTAAATAGCAAAATAACTAACATATAACCACCCACAAAGTAAAATGCCTCAAATATTACAAATGCTGTCGGACTCTTCAGGCTACACTTGAATTTAGTAATAATGACGCAAAAATATCTCAAAAGCTTTGTATTTTTTTACTAAGTGGTTGAACGGAGTGTGGTCTGTGATAGACATTTCTTGATGGTATGAACATTATGATGCTGAGTGAGTTATTGGCACTGATATTAAACGTGGTCTTGAGAAACGAGGCACTGTTGAAAATAAATGGTTTATAACCTTTGCACATTGAATTTTCCAAATAAAATAAATCTATCGGCTATCGATTGTCGGGATTACTCAAGGAAAACTTAAATTTTTAAGTGTTAAATTAAATGAATGAGAGGCAAAGAATGGTATAGAAAAAGCGAAAGTGGATCCAATTGTGGATGAATTAACGCCTACATTTATTTAATAAGCGTAAGCTGATCCACGGACCAACTGACGGACTTCATGCAATTTGGAATGGACAACTTAAATTGAATAATAACTTCCTCCAAACGATGCTGCCAGTTGAAAAATATTGGATCACAATGGAATGGTGTCAGAGAGCGATTTTCAAAGATCGAATTTAGTAGTTCCTGTCTGTGAGAAAAAATTGGATTTATGGTCGACAAATTTATTTACGAGTCGGATTACAATGAAGCTTTGAGATGCCTTGATGATGACTTGACTTAATGTGTGTGCTGTGAATTGTGATCTGGAGGAGCCCACACATATTTTTGATAAGTAATTCTGATATGTTAATGATCGGTCATAGGAGACAGACCGCGTTTGCAGCGCACGTAATAGAAGCTTTCAGGATGAGTAGGTAAGTATCAATGCACAATATCCATATAATATATAGTTATAGTAGGTGTTCACTATCTAATGTAATATTTCTTCCGGACCCAATAAATTACGTTCGAAAGGCACCATAAGCCTACAGACGCGTATGGAATTCAAATATCGCAGATATTATTATACAGAGGTTACGTATGTTTGTTAGTATTCGTAGATCGTCCGTGGAATACGACGTTGGGCCAAAATTAACCGCGCTTCCGCCAACTTTGCCCAATATGGAAGCCAACGTTGCTAAGCCCCACGAAGTGATGAGTCTTCAAGTCAAATTCGAAAGAACAACCTACCTACACAATACGTAGTATTACGAATTGCAGAAATAACCAACTCTATAACAAGTGACTGGCATCTTGATGACGAAAGTGTTTAATAAAAACATGCTGTTCTTGAATTCAAACATTGTATTAGATAATTAGTCGTTGACTGAAGAATGTACTTATTGGCGTGTTGACAAAATACCTGCTAGCATTGGAAAGAAATTTCTATCGTATATAGGTACTTACTCAGACCTAATTTTCACGCTGATCGAACCGCATTATGGAAATCAGCTCCAAAATCGGCGCGACTACAGGAAATTAACCCGACATCCAGATGACGTGACAGCTGACTGACAATCAGTTTCCCGCCATCACTATTGCTTGTCAAATGACACGTCAGAAAAACCCGCGGCGACATAGATTAGATAGATACCTATTCAAAATACAACTCAATTTAATTTTTAAAAAGAATATTATCTGCCGTCGTTCAAATTTATTTTTCTGGGCGCCTACATTTGGTGATAATTTAAAAGTTAAGTTTCTCGTTTTATTTGTAATGGAGACTTATTAGATAGTTTTGTTCGTAAACGCTTCCCACGATAATTGACACGACCTGAGGCTAAACACTCGTAAAGATACTGCCACTTAAACCTTTTACGGTATGGTTTCAAAGAGGTACTAAATCTTCGTTAGACGAGTGAAAGTGTGAATTTATTTCGTTAATAATCTCCGTTATTGAGGCGAATGTCTTTAACGATGAAAGTAATTGACTAGATTCCTTCCAATCAGAAACGCCTTTATTAGCCAATGTTAAAGGGGAGGTTAAGAGTTAAGAAACGATGGATGTGTTGCGTGATGAAACCTGCATGATGATGATAACATGGCTAAGAAATGATGGATGTGTTGCGTGATGAAACCTGCATGATGATGATAACATGGCTAAGAAACGATGGATGTGTTCCGTGATGAAACCTGCATGATGATGATAACATGGCTAAGAAGGGAGTGAATACAGATAATTTGATAGCTGATGGAGATAAACACATGGCGCCGATCATAAATAAAATGGGTTAAGGGCAGGAGGATAATGAAGATGATAAGGCAATGTTCAGTTTTAATTATACAAAGAACAATGTTTATTTGTTACATTGTATCCGATACAAAAGCGTAAACATTGAGAAATTCTAGGTTTAATGATTATGTACAGAATTTACCAAGCATATCATTTATCCCACAGTCCTTTTATGTGTAGGCTGTTGGTGCACCTACGTACACCCCCGTATATGGTTATAGCAAAGAGAATGGAATACCTATCGAAATTTAGCACTTTGTAGACAAAATAGTTAAGGTAAGCTAAGCATTTAATAATTATATGAATATAGACTTTTCAAACTGGAGTTCTAATTTTTTATGACTTGTTTTAATACCCTTCTAGCCCTGTTTCTGACTTTGTTATTCATTTCTATAATTTCTAGTTTCCTAGGGACTCTTTTTCCATTCTTCTGTATAACTATCATCGTTTGTAAATTCAGCTCGTCTGGATTTTTCACATTCTCCTGTATGTCGATCGTTCTACTTGCCAGATTGTCAGAACTTCTGTTCCATTGGTTTTCAAGAACGCTAATTCATTGTAGAAAGGATGTCTATCCAATTTTCATTATGGAAATGTATTTCAGAGAGAATGGAGTCCAAATTGAACTCATAAAACATTCAATCATAAATTAATCAACACCCATTCAACAAAACAAAAGAGTTGACCTATTGTCATTAAAAAGCTAATCAAAAAAGGTAGCGAATACATTGTTCTATCCACCAAGCATACTTTATGTTACATCATACCAGTATAATGAATATCGTAACGGATGACCGGCTTATAACATCGCCCGGATAAGCCCGTTCTATATCGGAAAGTAGGCCGCCGATATACCCGGTATTATTTAAAGGTGCTGTCAATAAAGGTAGATTGTCCCTTGATAGTATAGAACACTGTTACATAATGTCCCAACAAGCATCAGCCTTTGATGTGATCACATTTTTCAGGTTTTGAAGCCAATGATATAGCTACATATCAGAAACAGTGTTAATGATATGCAATCGGAAGGAATGATATGCAATCATTCCATCTGCTATGAACCTTTGGAGCCTTTGACCAGAACTAGGTCATGGCTAAGAAGTGGGTGTCAGTCATGTCAATAAAAAATGAAAATCAAAACGAGCTGGTGCAGTATGGCATACTATGATGGTTTATTGCCATTATAGATAGAGAATAATTGTGAAGCAGACGTATATGACGTGAATAAGTTTGTCACTGTCACACAGCAAACTGGCATGACAACGAGAGCTGGTAGGCCCTCTGAACTGAACATTAAAGGGGACATCACGAATTATATATTTGTAAACTTTTATGAAAGCAGTCGTTGTAAATGAACTGTTGCTTTCCTAATGATGCTGCCCATATGCGTTTGAAGTGATATTCTGGGCGATTATACAAAGCACAGGCTAAAACAACACGCTTCCAGATGGTGAATGAGGTCAGCTCTTACAAAAACAGCAGATCTCTTGTCATCTCGCCTTCAATCCTTTAATTGCGAGCTTTAAACCGTCAGGGTAGCCGCAATTCAGATTTAAGTCTGGGATTTACATTATTATTATGCATCTACGTCACTCACTTGAGCTGTGAGATTAATGATATCTGCATTACTAAAAGGGACTTCTAAATTTGTAATATTGCATATTGAGTTGGCCGAACGAAGATTTGAACGATGGGGTAATTATGGTTTACCGCACATTACTATTTTTCATGCGCATACATTTCATAGTGTAATTATTAAGTAAGTATCAGTGACAATATTCACGCACTCTATCAAAGCGGTCGTTTTTATATAAATTACCCTACTGAATTATCATATATCACACACACAGGGTAATCAAAATGATGATAAGTGATGATGTATTTCAAGGTATTGCAATCCTTTGCAATCAATCGTCTATTTGACGCAAATTAAGATCCTGTCAGACACTGCTAACAAAAAATGTGTTCGTGGTCTGATGTCTAATATAGCTTGTGTAAAACTTCGTAATATTATATTTAGCTGTAAAGCATTTTGAATAAATATTATTATAATAGCTAAAGCGGTACTTCCATCTTTTGAAATGATTTTGGATTTTACTGAGCAAGTAGCTGAGTGAGCTGGTAAATTTTGGACATTAATAAGTGATCTGACTTTGCGAACCGTATTATCCATAAGGCACGTGTCATGCTAAACCTGGTTAGGCAAAATCCCATAAAATACCCTACAGCATCCTGGATATAGGTAATAGAATTAACCAGCTCTATCCGGACAGGTATCGGCTGACGTCCGGTCGGGTGCGATAGGCGAATATGGCACGATTTTACTCCGGAAAATTATAGTATGGGACAGATTGAATAATATCAGGAAATGGGTGGGCATTTTCAGATTCTCGTGTGTGATTATAATAAACCCATATTGGATACAGGAATAACATATAGTAAGTGAGTAAGAGCCTTTATCATTTCCAATCCTACATTCAGGAATATCGAATTAATCCGAGTCTACAATACTTACATGATATATTAATAAACCAACTGAATTGAACGAAATGGGAGTGAAAGTATTTAAAGACGACTTGCTTCCCTCCCATAAGGGCCCCCGAAGGGGTAGGCAGAGATAACAGACTTTTAGGAGATGATTAAGTGGCAATAGATGGTGAACCCATTCGAGGAGCTCGTGGCACAGTTGCTATTGCCCATATTCGATCAGCGAAGTTAAGTAACCCTAACCCAAGTCAGTATATGCGATAAGTAAGATGAGAGATATGGTATACCCATTGTCCATTACTACACATAAGTTATTAGAAAAACTAATAGTTAAACTGCTGCCATTGGAACTTACAATCGTAATTGAAGAAACTTGTTTCCTAAATAAAAATGTTCAATCAGAAATCATGATGAAGTTAGGCTATCGTAGGCTAAGAAGCTTAGGAATTAAACTATTACAGAGATGAAGGATACCTTCAGAGCTGATGTGTCATTCTTAGTAAAAGGTGAGTTAAGAAGGCCAAATCTTACGAAGCATATTAATAGACGTATCATGTTTGTTTGTGTGAGTTCTAGGTGCAGCATACTAACTAAGTTTAAGGTCGCACGAACCGTCGTGTCATGTGAGCTAAATACCATTAGTGATATTGTGTTGTTCTTTATCAATGTTCAATGTGTCTATTAATATCTAAATAAAATTATCTTATTGTAACGCTGTGTTACTTATTGTAGCTGTTTGCAATCAGTCCGATTGAGGTTTCATTCCGTTTACTTTCTTATAGCTTTCAAAAAATCCAATAGAATCTTTGATTAATTTAAGTAACAGAATTACTTGTGATTGTGATTATGAGCCGTGGTGGCCTCGGGGTTTCAGCAGTCACCTGCTACGTAAGTTTGAAACCCAACGGGGCCTGTCTAATGAGTTTTTCTAAAAAACTTTTGTACAGTGATTTCACACCACTATTTTACGGTGAAGAAAAACATCGTGAGGGAACCTGCATATTTCTGAGAAGTAATTCAATGACGTATGTAAAGTGTCTGAGACGGCGATGGACTCACCATCTGTCACGTTGGCACTTAATCATGTTCGGTGAAAAGTGGATGTTGTGATAACAACACCTCTGCCTACCCCTTCGGGGAATACAGGCGTGAGCATATGTATGTAGCAGAATTAAAACCGAGCCTCGGCTTCGTACATAACCTTCATCATGAGGAATTTGTTTCTTTTAAGCATATTGCAATTAGACACACTAATAGCGACACAAACACATTGATGAATCATTCTGTACGACAGTCGAGTGCAGCAAGGTCGCGCATCGGAGATGAGATGTGACGATACCGGTTTCAATGTTTATTATTTATTAAATTTAATACCACACCTTATCATCGCACGGGTGGTTTCAATTTGGATACATAGTTTTTCACGTGTACTAGCGACCAGAAGGAACGCCGTGGAGTTAAGCCAGTGTCCAATATAACTCTTCCGTTGCACCCGTGGCGTTTGGTGTCCATAACGAAATCATCAGGACTTATGGTTTGTATCATTGCTAGGAAAGGTACATAGATGAACATCTGAAGTAAGCCTTAATCAGGCATATTGGACGAGTCGTCCCAGAATAAGAAAATATGAGATTATGGAACATATTCAGATGTATCATCTAACACCAGGTTAAGGTCTGAAAGCCTGACATAACGACGTAAAATATAGCTTAGCGACGTGTAGGTTAACTCGCAATTTCAGAAATTGAACAAATAATGCGTAAGGCAAGGAAAGGCTGTTATTATTTACATGACATACACGTGCGATATTACAGCGAGAACCTACCCCAGCTGACTTGATGAAATTGCTGAATTTTTCGATGTTAATTGATCTGATCTTTGTTAGTTTCTGTTGCTAATGAGCAGTTTAGCAGTTTCACGCTTTCTCTATCAACTCGAACCTCCAAGAGCGATTTGTACTACTTATTCTCAATTATTTATATATTATTTATTTTACTAAACTCTTTACAACAGTTCACCTACCCTTTCCCCTCATTATTACGTCTATATTTCTTCTCTTTTCTGTACCCAAAGGTTGCCTGGAAGAGATCGCTTTAGCGATAAGACCGCCATTTGTATACACTCTTCTTATAATTTTCATTCTTACTGTATCTCTTATTCTCTCTCTTCATTGTTTCCAACCATACAATTTAATTGCTTAAAGAATGTTTTTTGATTCCAAACATTCTATAATCCAAAGTGGATCATGAAATGAATGCTGACATCCCTTGGTCAGTAACACAAGCAACTGACGAATGAGGATGACTTGATGAAACCAGTAATTCAAGCTTACGTAAACAATACATTATTCATTTCAATGTCAATTATTCCTGTTTATTGTACTGGTATGAACATTGACGTGGTTTGAGGTCGGCAACAATGAGAATAGAAGAATATCTTCCTTTACGTTGTTTGCCTAAGATTATTAGCAGACCGCGTGCTATTCACAAGAAGTAGTAATAGTTGTGTTGTAACTTGCAAGATGTAACTAAGTACTGTAAAATTTTAGATGACTGAGTTTTGCTCGTTTTTTTAACGGTTTCTAAAAAAAATTTAATTGGCAAGATCAATTTATCGCGCTCGAAACTCCCTGCATACTCAATTACATGAAAATCGTTGGAGCGGTTTCCGAGTTCAGATTATAGTATATATAGAATACAAGAATTAATCGTTTAAAGGTATTATAGTATATAGTAGTAGATGTGCAGAAAAAATTAATAAATATGCTCACGCCATCCCAGAAGGGTCCCTGAAGGGGTAAGCAGAGGTGTTGTAACAACAACACCCACATTTCACCGAATATGATTAAGCACCAACGTACCAGAGGGTGAGTCGATCGCTCAGGCACTATACATACGTCTTTGAATTACTTCTCAAACATTATGCAGGTTTCCTTACGATTCCTTTACATAAGTTTTT
This sequence comes from Watsonalla binaria, assembly GCA_929442735.1. Lineage (NCBI taxonomy): Eukaryota > Metazoa > Arthropoda > Insecta > Lepidoptera > Drepanidae > Watsonalla > Watsonalla binaria. The sequence goes on from OV838923.1 coordinate 2,793,116, forward strand.
AGAAAAACACATTGATATAGGCCCTGTTGGAATTCGCCGCTGGAGTTGCGCCGCTTGCGTTGCAGGCAACTGCTCGGACCCCGAGGCCACCTCGTGCAAATGTGTAGAAGTCGTGAATTTTATGAATATTTACCGTTTTAACCAATTTTATAAGATAAGCGCAAGTTATCTGCGTTAACGAAACTACTCCTAGTTCATGGCATATAAAAGCCTAACCTACATTATATTTTGGGTTGCTGATAGGGTCAGACACTCCCTACAGTAAAGGTTTGTACAAATCAGGCCCACACAGCTAGTCAGGTCAAGCACAATATGTCATGATCGATTTTGCAAGAGACTTATCGCTAATGAGAGCCGAGGTTAGTCCGAATGCGGTCAAGCTGGCAAGGTCGAGATATATTTGTTCTCAAGAATAAGTCTAGAGTGACCTAAACACTTAGCCCTTGATCTAGAAAGGTCAAAAAGGGCACGAATTTGGACTAACTACAAATTAGGAAATATTTGTATATTTATATAATACATAGTAATAAAATAATGAAGATAGTGGAATCTACTGCTGTATATGGAGCCCCTACGGGTATTAATCAGGTTTCAATGCCATTCCCGTGGAAAGGTATGCCAGAAAAATACAGATTTTTTATAATACGAAGGCTGATTGTTAAGAGCTAATCTTGGCCATTTTCTATCTTTTAAAAAGCTCTTAGATAAATAATTAAATAATGATGATGGAAAACTTATCGTAAGAATTCATTTATTTCATCACGGGTATGATAAAATTTTAAAATAAAGTACTTAGTTAGTAACGTAACAGAAATAACCCATAATTGACTATTGTTGTTTTTACACAGAACATTGTCAAAGAATTTCAATTATTTCCATAAAATAACGACGTTGGTTCGACTTTGGAACCTACTGAACATAACATTGTTAAGACTTTAATTGAATATTTTAAGTATTGTAATAAACGTCGAAAAAACCTGGTAACTGGGCATCGGCGATGAATTTTTATAGGTGAAAAATTTCATGCTATTGCTGGATATGTGTTGAAACTTTTTAGAAGGTGGGTTAAGGTTCAATTCAAAGGATGACCGATCAACATAAATTACCAGTCACACTAATACTCGATTATCAACGTTGAATGGTCTAAGCATTCTTGGGGTAATTACTGACCATTACCAACATTGTATTACCGTCGGGGTAGGGTATCTAGCGATAGTAACAGCCTAACCGCCCTCGCCTCATTTCGGGTTAAATTTTGAATAATAATATCCAATTTTTCAAACAAAGTATATCTCCTATATGTTACTAACGTACCGAGATCCGTAAGTTTGAATGATGCACACAAATAGACTAAATAATGGCAACTTCAATTTATATTATTTAAAGAAGAAGATTAGCTAAATTTCACGCGGTTTCATCAACGTAGTTTCCGTTCCCGTGGGAGTACGGGGATAAAATATAACATATATTAATCAGTGATAATGTAGCATTCAAATGGTGAAAGATTTTTTAAAATCGGTCTAGTACTTTTTGAGTCAATTCGTTACAAACATACTTACATACAAATCTTTCCTCTTAATAACATTAGTATAGATTGATAAAGATCGTGCTTTCTGCACAACGTGAACCTAATTTCCAGAAACCAACATCAATCAAACTTGTGACATGTATCTCTATGTTAATAAGAGAAAAGATAGACGGCTCAATTGAAATGGAAAATAGAATAGCGATGGATTTATATGGCAATGTACATTCATGGTAATATGTAGTGATTAGGCATTCAGGAACATCTGATGTTTTATTATTTACCTTGCTTATAAGCTTTTTAAGGTGTTCTTTAAGTATTCTAGATTTAAGACGCAATATCATTTATTACAAAACATATTCCTTTGTTCAAAAGTAGACCTGTGATACGGATAGAAATAGTTCAAGTCCAAACATAGTCTAGTCTTCGCTTAAACCATGTTTCGTAATAAGGAATTGTCTTTGCTTTGAAAAATTGGTAGATATTATAGCATATTCTTAACTACTTCATCTTTTTTTAGATGTATGATGTTCAATATGTGAATAAATTTAATTAATGTCTAGACACATTATAAATCTAGTCGTTTTAGACACAGTATAAATCTAAGCTTACTGTGTCTCAGAAATCACTTACTATTCTAGGCATGTCAAGTTTCACACATACCATACGAATATCGTGTGTAATTAATTTTGTTTTGGACCATTTGAGACTTCTCGTTTAATTATTCCTCAGAGCGTAGCTATTTCTTCTCCAAAAATCATATCGCTGTCCGTTCGCTACATTCTACACACATACACGAACTGGATTTGGTTTGCATTATATATTTCTATTTGAATCATTGATAGAGGAAGACCAAACACGATTTCTCCATTGACTTATATTTAAAGCATATTAACGAAGCTTTATAGTAGGGGGTCAACTGATGAGGCTAATTCAAATTATGAGAAAGATGTTTCATTCGTGCGTCTGTTATATACATCGACGACATCGTGGTACTTTAAAATATTATCGGTTCACGAGGAAAACAAGTAATTTATTTAAATATGTATTATACAATAATATTTGCACAAGTCGACCCGTTACAGTTGTGTTATAGGTACTTACTTAAACAAGCAAATGATAACAAAATTAAATGGATTTAGAAAAATACCTAAAACTATAAACATTAAGCCTTTCTTATTATTACTACGACATCGTGATTTGTGCGTAATAGTGCTTTGCCCATGGCATCATAAACATCAAGTGTGTGAACTTAAAGAACAGTTGAATGCAAGAATAGGCGTTTTCCAACAGCTAATTATTACGTCTTTAAGGGACACGATTTGATAACACTCTGTCACTGAGAACGTACTAAGTCAAGGTTCGAAAAGAACGTGAGAAAACAATTTCAATCGTCGTGTCTAACGCTTTGGTATGACGTTAGCTCGCCTTAATGTTTTTGGTTACATTTCATACATTATTAATGACAACCTTGGATGCTTATCATTCATCTTAGTAACTTTAGAGGTGATATTATCTTCTAATAACATACGTTATCGTGTGACTCTAAAGGCCTTTTGAATCCCAAAGGACCAGTAGGTCTAAAAAGGCCACTTTGGAATCATAATGTGATCCGAATATGATTCATCATCAAAATGACAAAAATGTCACTTAGATGCAATTTATATTATGATTCACGAATGATTAATATTTCGCAATTCACCCGTTTCACATGAAGATTGCTAAAATGGTCCACAAAATATGCTTTTGTGACAAATAGCACCATAAAAAGTTAGTTAAGGACTAACATCTACAATTATTGTAATGAATGAATGAAATGAAAATGAAAATGATTTATTCAATTTAGGCCCTGGTAAGGCACTTATGAATGTCGAGTACTTTACCAATTTTGTCATTCGTGAATAAAAATATGAATTGCACCTAACTGACCAATTTGTCATTTCGACGATGAATCATATTCGACCACATTATGATAATCCCAAAGTGACCTACAGATCATTAAGATTTTTTTTTCCTAATGTTATCTCAAAGATATATTCGCGAGCAACCCGGCCCGTATTAGCTATGTACTTAGGCCGCATAAGCTATTCCGGTGGGATGTTATCGGGAAACATCTGGAACGTTGAGGAGCGGAAAGTGATCGATAGCAGTGTATGTATGTATATGTAACAATGTACGCCCATACGCCCACGGCTGATTGTGACGGATATGGTGTGAACATATAATGCCAGTGCAGATGTTCGCACTTTCACCTGCGTGTGCCCTGTATGACCGCTCTATGACTATTTACACGGAATTTACGCTATTGATAACTTTGGTAATTGCTACTCATGTGGGAGTTGTACACGCAACCCAGCCCCCATGGGTATGGTTATTTCCATTACGCAATTAAGACCCTCGTGCATTGAGCTCATTAATTCATTCCGAGTACATATCCCTTTTACAGTTGATACATTGGTTAACAGTTTTATTTTTGAGTAAGTACAGCCTTCTTTGTAGTTAAGACACGCGTGTAACTTGACTTGATAATATTTCAACTTTCGCCAGCTCTTTTAGTTGTTTATGTGCTTTGATATTCTTTCCACAAAATAGCAAGCTCCGAAAGCAAAAATGTACCATAAAAGTGCTTGGGGGCGGTCGGTCGGCCGGCATCGATCGTGCTGTTTGTAAACAATACTCGGCAGCCGGCGGCGCTCGGCCGGGTGACTCGCACCTTGCCGGTGTCAATAGGAGTATCTACACTAGACTAAGAGGAAAGCTGATGTACACATTGAATAGGGACTCACCTGGATAGTTTGGGCGCTGTCTTTGTCGAGCAGGAACTCCATGGACTTGTGAGGGCGCGGCGCGCGGTGGTCGGGAGGCGCGAGCGCTAGCAGAGAGCGCGCGTGCAGCACGGTGCGCTGGGTGTCCACGTCGGTCTCCAGCACTCCGGGCGCCGGGGCGGGCGGCGGGCGCGGCCGCGGCGGCTTGTGCGCCACGCCGCCCGCCGCCGCCGGCGACACACCCTCCTCCTTCAGCGGGATGCGCACGTACTGCGGCGCGCCGCCCGCCGCGCGCACTGTCGGCCCCGCATCTGCCGCACCGGGGCCCGCCACGCCGGCTCGCCCGTTCACGCCTGCGCCCCTTGTTTTCTTCTCCTTGCGCCCCGAAAATCGGAAATTTGCGAATCGCGAGAGGAAGCCGGCTATGCGGCTGCGCGGCGCACGCGCGGCCGCTTCCGTCATGACGGCGGTGCGCTCTGAGGCCGGCGGTGCGCGCGCTGGCTCGCCGCTCCCCTCCACCTCCACTACCTCCGCGTCGGCCGCGTCGTCGCTCGCTGTCGTCTCGCTCGCGGAGCTGCTTGCGCTCGTCTCGCGCCAGCTCACCTCCGCTACGACCGGCGAGAACGTAACTCCCTTCGAACCCGCAGACACAGATCGCAGGGGTGGCGCGGCGCCCGGCAGTGGCGGTGCCACCAGCTGTAACGACGCGCGCAGTTCCTCGGGCGTTTCACGATGCGGCGTCGAGCGCGCTCGTAGCTCGGGGGTCGACCTAACTCGCGCGTCGCATGACCCTCGCAGCGGAGTGGAAGTGAAGGCGGGTTCTCTGATCGGGTCAGGCGAGGGGGTCCGCGGCGGTGAGGGCGACGCGGACGAGGGCTCCATGCGCCGGCGCAGCTCGTCAAGTACATCGTCCCACACGCCCCACGAGTCCCGCAGGCGCCGCGCGGTCAGAACTGACAGCTCGCGGTCGTAGTCTCCGCTGTCGGCGAGTGCTCGTCGTGCTGTTTCATCGAGCCTCCGGGCCGTCGCCTCCATCTCTTGAGCGAAGGCGCGCTCCGATTCGGTTGTGGAGTCACTGCCGGCGCTCGGTTCACGGGCCGGGGATTCGGTGGGTTGCCGCACAAGGATCTGGATTGTGGGTGGCGGCGGGGGAGGGACGCGTGGAGCGCGCGGGGGCGGCGGCGGAGGCTGGCGTGGCCGCCGCGGGCCTCCCCGGTAATCCAGCGCGGTGAGGTCTGCCACGCTGACCGTGAGGCGGTCACTAACCTCGAAGCTCTGTCTGAAGGCGGCTCGGTGCGTGGTGGGTCGGCGCGGCTCGGCGCATACGTCCAGCTCGGCGGGCAGCGAAAGAGCGCGCGCGGCGCGGCTCGCCCGCCGCTCGGCACTGGGCGAGGGCAAAGCGACGAGGCAAGGCAAGCTGCCTGCGGCGCCCGAGCACGGCGCTATTTCGGGCGGGCGGCGCGGCGGCGGGGGCGGGCGTCGCGAGCGCTCGCTGTAACCGCTATCCTCGCTGAGGTTCTCGGCGGATAGGTGCGTGCGCGGTGGGGGTGCGCGGGCGGGCGGCGGCGAAGCGGGCGGCGACTCGAGCGAGTCAGGCGACAGGCTGGGCGAGGCGGGGGCAGCACACGACCGCTCCAGCGACTCGAACTGCGCGAGGCTGGAGGAGCGCGAGAGCGACCCGGTGCTGGTGGGCGAGGCGGCGCGCTCGCGGCGCCGGCGCTTGGCCGGGCAGGCCCACTCGCGCTCAGACTCACTGTCGCACTCCGACCCTGGTACAAATTAACGATCAGCTTATCGCGACACCTCTAGCGAATTACCAGCCGATACGTCGCGCTTTCCAGACGTCAACAATGACAATGACACGAAAGCGTATTCATTACTGAGAGTTGGATACGGGCCAAAAGATTCGTAAAATGAATTCCCCAAATGTATGTCTTTGCCAAAATCTTAGCGTCATGTCTTAAACATAAACTAAAGGCGCTTACCATCAGCCCATTATTAGCGCCTGAGCTATTAGACGGGATGTATGCTTGTTTGCCACCTAGTGTAGGGTATATCCGCGGTATACCGTATACAGAAACAAACCCATCTCTAACCAAAGGACCAACGAATATCTAGTCCATTATGAATGATCTCCGCGTTGGTAAATATGTACTTAATGTATTTTTGATAACACCATTTTCATTGCAATATTTTAGAAAGCGCCATCTCTGGAGTATAATCAGAACTATTACGAGAAAATATCGCATTGAATTCAAGTTTAGTTCTAACCTTTGTAGTTTGGCTATTCAGCACTAGATGGCGTTAGCTACAGCTAACAAAAATTACTAACTTAGAAGTTTTACCGTATATTTTAACTATGTATCAGGCAAGCAATTAATTATTTTATATACCTGCCGTGCCCCGCACATGTATGACAGAGTCTGCATCTGAGTCCGAGAGCCATGTGGCTGCGGACGAACGTTCGGAGCGCAAATCATCACTCGTTTCCTCGACTATCGTTTCGAGGTACAAAGCGTGAGTGCTGCCATTGTCACCTGTGGACAAACAGAATGCAATAAAATTAATACTAAACCACAAAAAATAACTAAGATCTTTAAAAATATATCCGTAAGTTTATTTTCTTTGTAACGCTACGATAATACAAAAGAGTATTTCATGAAGAGTTCTTTGGTTTACAAAATATATTAAAGCTAGTTTTGAAACTTCACAATAGATGGCGCTAGTAATAACTTATCAAATGTGGTAAAATTATCCCATAATTGGTTAAAAATATCACAGATATAGAAAATCTTATCCAAGATTGATCAAAATCCATCTGCCAATATTATCAGTATGTCGAACTCATAACCTGATTTCAATAAAACTTAATTAACTTTGTTACACAACCTGAAACTATCTGGGTGTGACTCAGCTGCGAATTAATTATATATTTATATACTTAGCTAACAATCTTAGTCCACATTGTAGGTAACAACAATGAGCTTTCTCCATTCGTTAATGTAACCAAAGTAGTGACGTAATTTTAGTTAATAATTACATACTTATGTAAATAAGTATGTAATTATTTGTATGTAAGTACGAATATTACTAGTCAATATTTTGTTCAAATATAATTTTTCATCTACAACCTTAGGTCAAATAGATTCAAATATAATGGCATTGAGCTTGTCGCCCGAAACCCAAACTCTGTTTCAAACATAAAAAAGTCCAAGGTAGTCGTCAGCTACCTGCCAATGGAAGTCCCTTGAAAATCGGACCCTTTGTGAAAATTATCGGGAACAATGCAAACGGACAAACTTTCAAAAAATCATATTTTTTTCTATGGACTTCCCTGTCTTTTTTATATTTTTCTAAATGTTGTTATTTTCCACTACAAATAGAAACGTTGATTTGCTTAATTTGTAGTACAGATGTGTATGCAATATATGGGGTCATTGAACTCACGCTGTCAGATGTGGGGGAATCACGGATGCATAAACATCGAAGTAGAACGTTACATTAGACTATATAGTACATAGAACAATCATTATTGTACTAAATACACCTACACCTACATGGAATATGGTTGTGTTGATGTAATGTACATGAAACAATATATAATTACTGTAGATATAGCAAGATCGCCAAAATTTATGGAAACCTATCTAAATCTCACCGTGGTTGTCTTGAGGTTTGAGCAGTCGCCTGCTACGCAAGCAACTTCTTCTAATTACTTATATACAGTGAATTCACACCACGTGCTTTACGATGAAGGAAAACATCGTGAGGAAACCTGCATATATCTGAGAAGTAATTCAAAGACGTATGTATGACGCCTGAAACGGCGGACTCACCATCTGTCAGGCTGTGAGCAGTCCCGTGCAGCCCTTTTTTAATACTTTATCATCGAGGTATATATAAGGACCCAACGTGTATAGAATGGGAACCTACGGGCGCGGGGACCGTTATAACGCGTGTTAACAGCTGGCCGGCTTGCGAACTGCGACCTGAATGCTGATACAAGCCGGACCTGCGGGGTTGCCTGCTAACGGGACCTCTATGTATCGGGACCGACCTCACGCTATGCATATAAGGGATTTTAATGTTTGTTATAAAGTCTTGTATAGATAATATATTTACCTATATCTAAAGTACTAGCTGTGCCCCGCGGTTTTACCCGCGCAGACTAGATGTAGACATGATTGATAGAAAAATTATAAGAAATTGTTTTTTTATGTATGCACTTTCGTAAGCATTTAGTGAAAATCTGTTGATTTGAAATTGCAAAGAGACACTTGAATTTAAAATTTCTGTATAGATATAATATATTATAAAACAGTATTTTTTTTTTCTCTGTTTGTCCGTCCGCCCATCGGCATGTTTGTCAGATAACTGATGTTACAAGGAGTAACATAGGCTGACAAATAGGGTTAAGCATTGCATAAATATAATGCTCAAGCCTGTATTCCCGTGAGGGAAGACAGAAGTTTACTTTTAGTCCCATGTGGCAGGGGACGAGACTATTGCAACTATCGCTGTTCTATTGGGAAATAACAGGAGGAACTTTATTTTATCTTGATGTTGTACCTATTTTAATTCTTAAAATATGCAATACTTAACAGTTATTATAAGTGAGATTGAATCATATCTAAAATTTAGCAGATTTTATAAACAGTAGACTGGTTTCATACAGGAACGGTTGAGGAGGGCGATGGCTGGCATTCTCTTCATACTTGTGAACAGGTGCTGCTAGTGGGGGCTGGTCATCTCAAGCTACACAATTATTCGTAGTACTTATTTTTAGTTTTCAAATTTTTTATATCGACTTTTGTGAACTGGAACTGTGTCCATGGGCTTACATATATTTTTTATGATTTATATTGTATTACTCAAAGCTGTAAAAATATTTTCTTAAAACAGTAATTACTGAGTTTCTTGCCAGGTTCTTCTCAGTAAAAGCAACCTTCCGAACCTGGCAGTAGCATGTATAATCCTGTATAATCGTGTCTTTATGAGGATTTAAAAGTACTTTGTAAAAAGTTTAATCGAATGAAGATATTTTTGAATTTTGAATTTGAATTAGAACTAAGAGTCGCATCGGGTGACGAATAGCCGATTACGTACCCTGCTTAATCGCATTTCTCACCATCGCTTAGAATCATCAAATAGTTTATTAACAGCTCTGTTTACACCTCGCATTGTAAATGTATAATACGGACGTGTACAGCACGTGGAGGCCTTGATTAGTCGCGAACACCTGTTTTCCAAACCGTGTCACAATTGTAATCTCATTACCTAAGTCATACGCTCAACTATGTACCTACGTACGAAATACGTTCGTTTTGTTTCCAAGGAACTGATTTTCCAAGCAAAGGTATTATCTATAGACTTCAAAAACAAAATTTGGTATGAATGGTTTGGTGCTATAATATAGAATATAATTTTTCTGACTTTTATTACTAACTGTGTCCCGTGGTTTCACCCGCGTAGACTTAATTTCATGGATGGCCAGCGGAACCATGAAGTTTTTTTTTAATAAAAGCCCATGTAAACTCTTGTAGCGGTTTTGGAGATTACCCCGAATAAGCGGACTGGCAGAGAAAAAAATCATTGTGATTCACGTCCGCAGGTTGGTGGACCAGCAGCACATACTGAACTCCACTTCACTACGATAACTATGCCATATGTATACTTATAAAAATAGCGGAATAACACATTGTATTATTTTATACTCTCTCATTGCAACTGTTTGTTAGGTAGTCAAGCGATTTTCTTTATCTATGGAATAGCCCGTGTCCATTAAATCCCATATTAATCCGATGTATCACGACTTGTTTATAAATCCCAACACATACGTCTTGACCACAACCATTAACGATAGCTCGAACTAAGCGGCTCCGTAAAACAATGGTGAAATCGATAGTAACGTCATCGGTCAACCGGGCGATCAGTTTACATTTTATCGATAAGAATCCCACAGCAATACAGACAGACCTATGTATTGTTTTGTACAACGTGTAATATTATGTTTCAGAAATTACACCAATTTGAAATAAATCAAATATTCCATTACCGTACATCATGCCCTACCCACGGAACATTTGGAGTTGGACATTCCGAACAATACTAAATGATGCTCTCGGCTTTAGAAATTTTACTAAAAAGAAATAATTATATATATGTCCACGCCATCACAAAAAGATCCCCGACGGGGTAGGCAGAGGTGTTGTAACAACAACACCCACATTTCACCGAATATGATTAAGTGTTAACGTGACAGATGGTGAGTCCATCGCCGTCTCAAGCACTATACATACGTCTTTGAATTATTTCTCATACGTATGTAGGTTTCCTCACGATGTTTTTCTTCACCGTAAAGCACGTGGCGTGAAGTCACTGTACATAAATTCTTAGAAAAACTCATTGGTACAGGCTGGGATTAAAACATGCGTCGCTTGCGTAGCAGGCGACTGCTCAAATCCCGAGGCCACTTTAGTTTAAAAAGAAATAAATTGTTTTAGTTTTCCGTAGCATTCATGCCTTCTTGAAAGATACTGAACAGGTCAGGATACAAAGAGGGTAAGGTTAGTTATTAATTTTACAGTACCAGGTATTAAAAATTGCTAATCTCGGCGTTATAGCTTGTTAACGGCCTTAAGTGTCTGGTATTAATAAGAAACTTTAAAAAATGTGTGTGTAATCCGCAGAGAATTATATCTTCTTCTTAAGCATTAGCTCAACGAACCCGAAATTATCCGATTGTTTCTGTTCTGACGTCGATGTGCAATATTTATCGCCCGGTAAGTGCTTCCTTAATTTGTACCAGTGTGTGCATTACCGTCTCTACTTTATACAAATTCTATCACCTGTGAGTGTAAGTAGGCAGGTGTAATACAATTTGTAATCGACTCCGACTAGTAATGGTATTACTACGTAAGTATAACAGGTCGACGACCCCTCGTATCATTTGTGGTGTTCCCGTATCACCTAACTAGAACAGGTACGTGGAACAGGTTCCGTTCCAGTTGGGAGAGTCAAATGTGTTGTTAGGTTTCATCATAGTATATATCTACATAAGTACAAGGGGTCTACTCTTTCCCTAAACGAATATTCGCAAACGAACGAATATCAAAAGTAGTTTAAGAATCGCTTTGTGTTTTCAAACTCAAGTGTTCGTTCGTTTAATAATTTAACTAAAGTAGGCTTAGAATCTGTAAATCAAGATTTTTTCTAAACCACGTTCGAACGTAATTTTAGAACGAATAAGAACTATGAGAGGAAGTTTGCGAAGTTTCGTCCGAAGCTTCGATTTCCGGAGAATGTGAGTAGGATCGCAGTTTTTCTATCCATAGGGTAAAGGCGGGATATCATTCTCATTTTCATAAAACCTAACTTCCCAAACTCGCGACTAAGAAACAATAGTGTAACTAAGAGCCGCAGGTACCCCGCACCTCAATTAGCCACTCGCCGAGGTACGGTGGAGGTGCGTTTCGCTTGTATGTGGATTTATCTCCGCGACGAACTTAACAAACACGTCAAAGTTTTAAAGGTAAGTATTTGCCGTTGTATAATTTTATAAGTAGTTATTAATTCCGTTATGTTTTTTATTAAGTCAATATACTGATTCATCAAATATGCATCTAGATGGAAATAGTAGAGCTCTTTTGTTTTTTGTTTATTTAAAAAACTACTTGAGCATTATTCCTATCAAAAAGGATAGTTGCCCTGATTTTCCGTGGTATAGGTGCCCCTAGGGGCATCTATCTGTCCATTCATCATGTTGTATTGTATGTACTTTGAACACATATTTTGAACATATTTTATTGTATTTTTTATATGACGGAAGACGCGGTATACCATTACTCGCATAAAGATCACTTAACGAACTTTTCCCTTAATGGAGCATCATATATCTTTAATGACAGTAAAGTGAAAATTAAATAATGTTGAAAGGGTTATCACAAGTGCACTCTTGTGGTACTCATTGCAAAACCACTCTAAATTAAAACCTATTTAGCTAGCATTCTAGTAACAATAGTTATGTAAGCCACGTCAATTTGTTGTGAAATGATTGACGTTACTATAACCGCAAGCAAGCAAGCATGTTATCAATTTATCCGCTTGTAAACTTGTGATCGTTACTGGGATCTATAACTACTATTGTAAAAGGTGGTGCTTTGTAAGTTGTATTTTTATAGCTGTGGTCTCACGAAGTTGGTCGGGAGGAAGAACCTCCACTGGGTAAAAGGGTAAGGGCCGCAAAGGTCAAGCCTAAATTTCAAAAGTAAGCAACGCTAAGAGCGCCCTGATGGGGACCTCGGTCAGAGCCAAGGTTTTGGATTTGTTAGGGGATGAGTTAGAGTTACTCTAAATGACTTATTGTTTATGGTAGGTTAACGATACCAAGGGATAGAGAAATGGGGGGGGGGGGGGAGTTCTGTCAGTTTTCAGAAGAGGATATTTGCAAATTATAGAAAATGAAACTCTCGTGTGACACCGCAAGGAAAATCCCTACGCGGAGGTTATGGATTGACCATAGCCACGTAAAGTCTAATAACGTTGCCAGCGTGTCTACGGTTTGATACCAATACTACTTCAAAGATAATCAGTTTGTCCCCCAGGTCTTGGGGGATTCCATAAACGGCTAGGTAAGTGAATAATTTGCCTCGAGTCTTCCTACGAGGCGTGCAATGTTGAGCATATTTTTTTATAGCAGAGAACTGTTACGAACTTTAGGTATTCAGATTCAAGCCGTCACGAGTTTTGAGCGCTCGCACGCCTAACAAACCCAAGTATTCAAGACCTATAAAGAATCTTTAATATGGATAGTTTCTAAAAAATATGTTACCAATCTCTCTTTACTAACTTTAAAAAAGTCCAGGGGCCTACCTCATTTTTTTACCGACAAATAAAACGTCAAAGCTAAGAAGTTCTTAATACGCGCCGCTTAAACGACCATAGTTGGCCTCCAGTTATAGTTTTTGTATATGTACCTATGACAGAAATTAGTTAAGAAAATGATATTAAAACAATGGGGGTTTGAAGTTATCTTGTGAAATCTTACTGCCGCGTAGGTCAAGCTGCAGACATGAGTTAGTATTTATGTTATAACTCATACAATCCATGTGAATACCCTTCATTAGCACCATAACAGTGTTCGTTAAAGTACAATATGTAAACACGAAGGTTGAGTTGGATGACCTTTGCTTTTTTGTTGGACATTGAACTAAATTCAAATGCAGGTCTATTCACCCAAAAGACGAGGATACAGGCGACTGGGACCATTAGCTAACTGAAACCGCGTTCCCAGATTCGTTTTTATTTATTTTTATTATCAGGCGAGTGGGACCACTCGTAATTTTAACCAGAAATCCATTGTTTTAACCGGTTTTTTTTAACGATTGCAGAAAAAGTGACCAAATAAAATAATATACATAAATAATATACATAATATAATAATATAAATATTCACGCCACGACAGTCCTGAAGGGTATCCGAAGGGAAGCAGGCAGTGAGTTTATGAGGTATGTGGTTCTAGTCAAAAATGCTATCAGACTACTATAAATATATCTCGAATCTGAATCTCGGAAACGGCTCCAACGATTTTCATGAAATGTTGTTGTGTAGGGGGTTTCAGAAGCAAAAAATAGATCTAGCTATGTAAAATTTTTGAAAAACATATTGACCATGTTTTCAGGCACTGAAAAACTCATACAGCATTGATGATGCTTAAACAATACGACAGTAAATTTAGCCGACATCTGTCAAGTTATGGTAGCTCAAACGTGAGGCTTCCAGCTTACGGGACGATAACGAAACTTGAGTACCCCGGTTCGAGACTGACGTTCACCGGTTTATTTTTTTCTTTTTATTTTCAGCATACATATATGAGAAAACGTCGAAAAGATAACGAGCACGAGCGGTCAACCAGGTTCTAGACATTAAATAAGCAATTATTGATGAAGTGATTAACGAAATGCAGCCGTGGTTACAATCAATGTTTTGTTTTTATACGTTTGGCCGTGACGTATAACATCGAAGCTGCAATATGAATAGTGTTGTACATTAATTGAGGTCAAGCGTGATCGTACTCGGATGTCCGCATTCGTACCATATGACCGTCATAGCACAATTATTAAATTATATTTTCATAACCACTTACATCGTATTGTAATATATCTTAATTCCCTGCAAAAAGCAAAACGTCGCTTCAAGTGAAAATTGTGCAAAATAAAAATCTTTAACTATGACGATAAAACTATAATTCAATGACGTATGTAAAGTGTCTAAGACGGCGATGGACTCACCATCTGTCACGTTGGCACTTAATCATCTTCGGTGAAAAGTAGGTGTTGAGATTACAACACCTCTGCCTACCCCTTCGGGGAATACTGGCGTGAGCATATGTATGTATGTATGATAAACTATTCGCGTAAAAAAAAAATTTAAACTATTCCATCTTTACACTATCTCCATACAGGTGTATTGTGCTTAAATAGGAGTTGGTTAGATATTATAGTAAAGTTACAATAACTTCGGGATTGCTTGCTCTGAAGGATTAGTTACTTGAAAAGGATTAAAACATATCAAATAAGTGGTGCAGTTTTGTCCGTTTCTGGAAAAAATGCAGCGTCAAAACATTTTCTTAAAAAGTACGGAGATAATGCTCTACGAACCCGAAGTTAGCTGATAGTCTGTATTTTAGAAATATAAATAGAAATAATATTTATTCAAATGAAATATGGTACAAAGGGTAGGTGTTATTAAACGTTACAAGAATCACATATTTCACCCAATTTTAGGGCATGTAAATGATATGTATGATATAATATGAGTTTTTCAGTGCCTGAAAACATGGTCAATATGATGTTTTTCAAAAATTTTACATAGCTAGATCTATTTTTTGCTTCTGAAACCCCCTACACACAACATTTCATGAAAATCGTTGGAGCCGTTTCCGAGATTCAGATTCGAGATATATTTATAGTAGTCTGATAGCATTTTGACTAGAACCACATACCTCATAAACTCACTGCCTGCTTTCCTTCGGATACACATTACAACTTAACACTTAACTATCTAATTAAGTACTGCAGGTACATTTTAACCACATATTAAACATATCAGCATTTATTTTTTCATTATATACATCTTTCTTTATTGTACACTTCAAAATATACTAAGTAATTAAGTACTAGAATTTATAATTATTTTTCTACATGTTCACATATTATATCTACATGAGATCGTCCATAAAATCATGCATTGTGTAAAAACATTTTTTACCTAGCCATTAAGATGTGCAATATTCAACGCCGGGTACTGTATTTGTTACCTTCGTTTAACAAACATCAAATATCTTTCACTACTTTTACTATTTCGTGGAACAGGAGCAAAGACAAATATTTTTATCAAAAGGAAATAAAAGTCAGGAGATACACGCGCATACGCATCCCTATAATAAATTTCATAAACTTCTTAAAATAGTCTATGGCAAGTGTTTCCTATGTATCACGTCAACGTTATAATAAACTTTAAACTGATGGTTATGTTTATGTCCACGCCATTCATTTTATTATGCCACCACTAAAAAATATTTGTATTTATAGGGATTAAAAGCTGGAAATAATCTCGAAGACTCCTTTTTAACCAATTAAAAAAAGGAAGAGGTTTTCCGTTCGACTTCTTGTTTTATTTATTTTAATTCTAAGCAACCAGTGCCGAAATTATGTCACTCAATTGTTCTTAAGACTGACCCTTTTTAGTATTACTCAAGTATTTCTATTTAAAATCCTAAATACATACATATGTTCACGCCTTTATTCCCCGAAGAGGTAGGCAGAGGTAGGCAGTGTTATAGTCTTACAACACCCACTTTTCACCGAAGATTAAGTGCCAACTTGACAGGTGGTGAGTCTATCGCCGTCTTTGAATTACTTCTCAGACATATGCAGGTTTCCTCACGATGTTTTCCTGCACCGTAAAGCACGTGGTGTGAAATCACTGTAGGTACATAAGATTTTTTTTGAAAAACTCATTTGTACAGGCCCCGATGGGATTCGAACTTGCGTCTGCTCAAGGCCACCACGGCTCTTCAAAATCCTAAATATCTAACATTTTTAAATAGTAAAATGTATTTTTAGAAACTACATTAAAATTTCAAACATTGGCGGGACAGAAAAAAAGTTAATAAATCTAAATTAGAACGCGTTCATTACGAAATGACGGATATTTTCGAAACGGACGCTTTCTCAACACAGTTATTTATTATTTAACAATGTTTCCAGAACTATTTTGTCTATGGCGTTTTTATGTCTGAGTTTGTATTTCTTCAAATCAAATAATTATACAAAACCTTCATATAAGTAACGGTATAATTTACAGCGCTATTTTATTATATATATTTTATTTTATTCCCACAGAACCTAAAATGTTTGTAACATACGCTATCTGCCAGTAAAAGTCAAGTTAAAATCGGTCCAGCCGGTTCAGAAACAAACAGACCGACAGACGTACAGAGAAACATTTCAAGAATTGGTACGCATCTAGTGAAAAGCTATGCATTTCATTTTTATTTATCTGTATAGATGTTTAGATAATAACCTGTCTCATGCTTATAAGATCAAAGTAGATTTATCGATATAATAAAAATATGATTAAATTATTGTAAGATAGTATTACGTGAAAACTATGAAAGCGATTTATATAATATAGGCGGGTCTTTGAATTCCGTTTAGTAGTTTGGTGATTGAAAGTGATTCCTCTTAACACACTATTTCTAATTGAAATGAAATGTAACCAACATCTGAATTACGATATTAATAATTCATGTTCAATCAAGTTTCCAATACTGTTTCTATTGAACGTAAAAAATCTATATCTATACAGATAAATAAAAACAAGTTTCTTATTTTATTCCAAAATTATGCATTTTGACTTAATGCACTATGTAAGTATTAGATACCGACATAAAATTTTATTTTTTTTTATTTTCTCTGTCTGTTTGTTCCGGCTAATCCCCGAAACAGCTGGACCGATTGTTACAAGGAGTAACTTAGGCTATTCGCCTATAAAATTAAATCCACGCGAGTGAAACCGCGGGGCACAGCTAGTCAAGATATATATATATACATAAAATAAAGTTGTCATTTTTTTTCCGATACTAAATTAACGTGATAACTCCCCCATTAGTATTTGCATATATGTTTTATATTTTAACCAAGCTTTGATAGGTTGTCTTCCATAAAATAGTTAATGAGTGGTCTGTAAGCACCAGTTATAAATATTGACATTGTGAAACGTTGATTAGCAGCATGTCAAGTTAATTAACTGCGTTCTCACGTGCGCGTACGCACTACGCACTTATGGTGATCCATAAGTTCCATAAAATCTATATATGTATGCATATGCACATTCTACATACATACATAAAGATAAATCAAATTGAAGTGTCTGTTCGTAACTCCAAATAAACAGTTTTTCACTAAGTGCATATGAAAGTATAAACGGCACTCACATAAAAAAACCAATTACATATTATTTCTCTGTTCGTCTGTCTGTCTGTTTGTTCTGGAAACGGATGGACCGACTTTAACGGGACTTTCACTGGCAGTTAGCTAATGTTACAAGGAGTACTACTTTTTTTTTAAAACATTAAGGTTCTGCAAGTTAACCATGAAATTAGCTATACGCGGTAAAACTGCGGGGCACAGCTAATATATAATATATTCAAACAGTTCAAAATGTCCTCTTTGCCAGTGTTTCTGTAACGATTTTATCCAATATACTAGTTTCAGAACCTTATTTCACGATGTTCATAAATTAAGTCCCACCTCAGCTGAATATCTACACGACTATTATAAAGAAGAAAGATTTGTATTTTTGTGTGTATGTTTAAACTCAAAAACTACTGTATCGGTTTTAAAAATTCTTTCACCATTGCAAAGCTACATCATCAGCGAGAAACACAGGGCTTATTTTATCCCCGTACTCCCACGGTAAAGGGAACTACGCGGGTGAAACCGCGTGACGTCCGCTAGTTGTAAAATGGATGCTGATAAGCAATAATGTGTCAACCCACAAAAAGTCAAATTCAAAGGTTTTGATATATTTTGATAATGCATCACGTATTTAACATTCTAAAAAAGTGTTTCAAGTCATCTGAAACATAAAAATACGTAAAAAATGGATTTATGTCATAAAACAAATCTTAAATCACGTATACAATCACCTTAAGACGCCATTTTCTCAAAACCAAGTTTATGCGGGTTGACACATTATTGCTTATCTGCATCCAAATATCCTTAGATATTTGGTGGAAATAACGCTATATATAGGTTTGTTTTTAATCGACAAAATCGCAACTAATGAAAGTAATCATAATAAGATATAAGATACGCATTTTGAGAAAGTGACAATAAAATATTAAGTGTCACTTTTCGCGCTACCGTTACCCAGTCACGGTCTGAAGATGGAACGGTCTGCGGTAACTTGGGTTACACTTACAACAATTCTGTTAGATATTTCGACGGCGAGCCACCAGCTGTAAATTTAAAACATACGAAATTGAACTTCATCGTGTATGTAAGTATTACGTATTCATTTCTTACGATTGAAACCGGCTACTCGACGTCTAGTTTGCCGTCAAAATATCTTACTGAATTACGCAGCAGCTGCGTTATTCTGTAAGATATATCAGCGACGAACTCGACTAGCTATCTGTTAGCTGCCTGTCGTTCCAGATATTAGCCGGATCAAATAGATAGATAGTCAGAAAGAGATTTAAAAAAAAAAATTATATAAGTACCGTATATACTTTTATAATATGCATTCAATGATTTCAAAAGTTGGATCTCATTGATAGAAAACTTTTTGAACTATTAAATCATGACGATGCAAACACCAGTGACACTTTTCGTGCAAACAAAACCAAGTCAATAAAAAATATACTTACTACTTGGTTAGGCATAAGATAAGCTCACTTAATGTACCAAAGATATTAACTTAGGCATAAAACCCTGCTTTCTTGAGAGAAAGCAGTGAAATATTTAAAGAGGCTCTCATTTAGAACAGTTATTATAGCACTGTCGTCTATTTTCATGAAAATAACGTTAATATAATTTAACCATATAAAAGAAAGCCAAGCACATTTAGACGGTTGTTACAATATTAAGAATTGGTGTTGGAATGCAAAACTCTAGCGATGAAAAGAAAAGGTTTTTTTATATCACTAAGTGAGTAAGTAACTACGCAGCTTATGGTCTCTTGCAATACCATGTAAATATCACTTCACACCATACTTGAAGAGCCCCATGCTGTACTTGTCTGATAAAACCATGTTGGGGAGTTCATTCCTCAACTGCAGCGTCCGGGGTAAGAGTTCATTTGGAAACGAACAGTGCGAGACCATTTGAGTTCCAAACTGTGGCCATTGATGAAGAGAAGTGCTATGGTAGATGGCCGTGGGCATCATCTCAAGCAATTCCTCAGAATACTGCCCGTTGTACAAGCGGTAGAATACGCACAGGGAGGTGAAGTTGCGAGTTTTTCACTGCCGCCGTCACAAGTCATCGCGTCGACGTAAACGCAGATTTGTATAGGATCGAAACAGCGACATCTGTCGGCCTAAAGATGACACTATTGTGGGCCCATACAAATCTGCGTTTACGTCGAAGCCATGACTAGTGACGGCGATTAAGAAAACTCGCACTAGGCACTAAGATTCTAACCGTGAGAACGATGCTTTTACAATAAATATGTTATTTCGAAACAATCGATCCATATTCCACGTGAAGTCAAATTGTATTCACCTTGAGACCAATTGTTCGGTCGCGGAATGCGTCAAACACTTTAATTGTCGATTGCGATTTGTTCGGCTCTGATTAAATTCTAAGAAATAAATGTGAGAATTTACCATAGCATGCAGACTGCAGCCAATAATTAACCTAAATAATACAGAGCAAAACGGTAATTATTCTCTAACGGCCGTTTTCAATAATCTATTCATCTGTCATTTTGGTTACTTAAGATGAAAAAATACATCTAATAACTTATCTCTAATAAAAAAAAATTTAAATTGAAAGTATGGATAGCAATCTATATGTAAACTTTGATAGGTTACCTTTCGATAACCTAAATGCTGTTAATCAGTCATATGTGCCGCCTGTCACAAGGGTCTTTGCCAGATGACTTGCCCTTAATACATTAATGATGACAAACTCTACCACCCTTTCTGTCATACGGCTTTCAAAAAGGATGTGTAATCTTGCTAGCCTCATCTTTATGTAGTAGTGTTCCTCATTTCTTTCCGGTTCTCCTCAGAAGTCCTGTTTCCGAGCTGGTGGTAAATTTTCGATATTCATAAGTGCCTTACCAGGGCCCAAACTGAATAAATATTTTTCATTGCCTTTTTTACAAAATTACCAAAGATTAAACTTTATTTTTAATTATTTATCTTCTAGATTGTCTTGAGTCACGTAAAAAATATTAAGAAATAACAATTTATTCGGTTGCAACTTAAATAAAAGCTTGTAAAAAAGGTATATTTTGTCATGAAACTAGCTGAGTATTAAAAAGAACTCATTTCATTCAATATGCTCAATATGAAGAAGACATTGAAATAGACACAATTAGAGCATAGAAATTTCTTAACAAAAATGTATATTTTTTTCGATGTTTTGACGATTCATGTGACATCAACAGCCGAATATTGTTGAACGATTCAAATCCTTCGATTGAATTCACTGTACCTACCTAATTATTATTCACGATTTCAAAATCGTTCGATATTACTTCAACTCAATATAATGTAGGAAACAAAACGATTTCTTTTTTACTTTTATATTAGTTATACGTTTTATTAAAAACGAAACAGCGCCAATGTTATATAAGCCGAATTTCTGTAAACGGAATTTTTATATTGTGTGACTTTAGCTTGCGGCAGCCATGTTGATGTCAGGCAGGTGTGATTAACCTTTGGATAGCTTTACATTTTAATGCTTCTGTCTCTTTTAATAATACATTATCATGATCATGATCGATGTGCATTCAATGGTATTATCAGAACGGAATACAAAAAAAATATTAAGAAATTAAAAAAGATTACATGAATCATGATTTATTGGCCTGTACCAATGAGTTTTTTTAAAAAACGTATGTACAGTGATTTCACACCACGTGCTTTACGGTGAAGGAAAACATCGTGAGGAAACATGCATTTTTCTGAGAAGTAATACAAAGACGTATGTAAAGCGCCTGAGACGGCGATAGACTCACCATCTGTCACGTTGGCACTTAATTATATTCGGTGAAAAGTGGGTGTTGTGATAACAGCACCTCTGCCTACCCCTTCGGGGAATACAGGCGTGAGCATATGTATGTATGATTTATTAAGTGCATTAAATCCTAGGAAGGCAAGGAAAAAAAATACTCACGACTAGCTCAGTTAGAAGAGCAACTGTCCGGTTTGCAGAGGGAGTGGGTTCGAATCCCGCTTCGTGTTATTATTTTTCCTTACCATTTTTAAGATATTACATAAATTTCTGTCGGTTTTTATAAATAACTGCTGTGAATACAATCGAACATTATTTTACTTTTATTACATTGTCATAGGTACTAAAATACGTCATGGTCGTAGGAGTAACGTATGCGTAACTTTACATTTCGATAATTTCGTGTCTGTATTTCATGCATATCAAATAACCAATATCCTGCATCCGTGTTCTTGTCACGGTTCATGTACCAGAGACTAGGGGTTCTTTTTGTTTATCTATGAATTTTCGAATTAAGAAAATTACTTTTTTAAATATCGATATAAAATTCAAACACTTAAAGGCAGTTAAAAAATTAACGTTCCTTTGTCGCAATCATTGCTTATAATCCGTTTTGAAGAAGATATATCTACTTCTTTACTTTTTTTGAATATAGATACTTTCAGTCAATTAGATTAAAAAGTCAAGCAAAAAAGGCGGTGTGATTTGAAAATCGAACGCTTGTCGCAACCAATCAACGATGACGGTTGCATTACAACTGCGTTCAGGAATTCGTTGAGAAATCGTCGCGACTTGAATATTTATCATTTACCCGTCAAACGTCAACGCTTCGGTACAAACGCAGTTCATTGAGCAGTAAACAAAATTATAATACGAATTGTTAGGAATATTATAAAGCACTGTAATGAAGATAAGGAATACAAAATGGAGATTGAGCAAAAAACACAGCACGTAAGTTGTAAAACCTTGCTAAAGTTAAAATTGCACGTGCAACCTCAAAGTAAATGTATTTGATATAAAATAAATAAACAAAAGGTACGGCCTTAAAGGATGTGGAACCGGTTCGTAACATAATGGCAACTGACTCGTGATACCGGCTGGCATGCGAGGAATGCCGCCGGCTGCGCTCGCTGTCATTACGATTAGAAAAGATAATTCTTACAATGTGACTGCATTCCTTGATACTAATTCCCCTTCTAACAGATTCATTCGATAACTTCTAATGAGTACTCGAAATCTGGGAAATCACGCCGGACAACTATACAGATAAATAAACTTGAAGTGTCTGTTTGTAATTAAAAATGTCAAAATTATAACTATGTCAAAGGTAACTACATTAAAAATAATCTCTGTGTGTCTGTGTGTCCGTCTGGCTATCTGTCTGTTTGACGAAACATTCATTCTCAGATAGCTGATATTACAAGGAGTAGCCTTTAGCCTTTTATTTTAAGTCAACGCGGGTGAAATCGTGGGGCATAGCTAGTTTTTAATAACATATTACTCTGGTCTCATGGAGCCATTATAAACTTAATAACAAAGCGAATGGCGCGTAACACGTGAATAGACCAAACCACGCTATTAAAACGAAGGCAATTAAATTTACTACAATTTACCGTTACCACAAACATCCAATTTTTAAACGTCAAATTAGAATTGTTTAGATATACTTGCCCAATCGTCGCCGACTCGACATTTACGCACAAAACAATCACATCACTACGACGCACCTCTAAAATTCGTTTTTTGAATTATTTCCATCGATTAATCGGATTTCGGAGCATAATCGAGACAAAGACGAGTGTTCCAAGTCATATCTCGCGTTCAACTCATAAGTGTTGGAAGTCAAGTGATGTGAATCACTCACTGGTCTATTAATATGCGCGCCAAGTGACCGCGTGTCAAGAGCAAGGCTCGACTGTTTGTGAACGATTCGTCCACCGCACTAATGGCACAGAATCTAATGGTCTGTTATGTAAATCAGCGTAGGAGGCCAGGAACGCGTTATTATGTGTACTTATCTGTTATGCTAATACACAATGCAGGAAAAGTCACATTTGGGAGACCGCCAAAGATGTAACTAGGTCGATATTTCGATGAAGGATCAGAAGAGGAAAATTATCGAAATCGGGATCGATAATGCAATAAAAAGAATCCGATTATATAAAAGCTCATGGTATTCAATTAACTACTTTTGCTTTTGTGAAAGATTGAAAATGTAAATGATTTATTCAGTTTAGGACCTGGTGAGGCACTTATGAATGTCGAAGAATTTACAATTTTGATTCGCAAGCAGAGCAAAGATCGAGGTAGGATCTTGTCCAACAGTTTAGAGTAACTGATGGAAAAATGTCTATGAATAACATTATAGATGGGAAATGTATCTGTCAGTCTGTAACCCACAATTTGATCCGAACCGAATTTGAAGAAATTTTAAAGTAAATTTTGACCTAAAGGACACATTATAGAATAATAAAAAAAATGTGAGAACCGTGGTGGCCCTGGGGTGTGAGCAGTCGCCTGCTTCGCAAGCGACGCAAGTTCGAATCACAGCGAAGTCTGTACCAATGAGTTTAAAAAAACTTATGTGCAGTGATTTCACCCCGTGCTTTTTACGGTGCCTGCATAGTCTGAGAATTAATTCAAAGACGTATGTATAATGCCTGAGACGGCGATGGACTCACCCTCTGTCACGTTGGCACTTAATCATATTCAGTGAAATATGGGTGTTGTTGTTACTTCAGCTTACCCCTTCGGGGACCCTTCTGGGATGGCGTGAGCATATTTATTTACTTTTATTATTAAAAAAATACTTTGTGGTTGAAGCTAGTGATAAAATATGCAAGTAAATATGAAAGTTAAGAAAGCAGATCACTAAGGACCCGCTAAATGCCTTTATAATTTGAACATTCTTTTGGAAGCGTAACCTAAAAACTTTCACTCAACCAGAGCTTTTTAAAACTAAAAGCTATACTCAAAGAAATACAATAATACAGTTAAACTCAGTAATAACAGTACCGTGTCTGTTGCAACAAACCATGGTTTTGAAATAACCACGTATTCTTTGCGGTAACCGTAAACCCATTAGCTATCGCGATACCTGTTGCTAATTGTTTCAACCGCTGATGCAAATTGTATTTCTTTTTTGTTATTATTTATGCATCAGGACAGAAGATCAAAGTTATAAAAAAAATATCCAATATAAGTAAGGTAACCAGTGATGGACATTTTTTGTTTTTTCTATCAAAATTAAGCAAACGCGCACTATTTTTTTTCCGCAAATGTCAATACCGAACAGTTGTGCCAGTATTTTAGCTGTCATAACAACTGTTTTTGACTACTGACACCCATTTTGATTGCGGCCATAACGATTGTACGTTTCGCGGTGTCATTTGGTGTAATCTTAATTTCTTACTAGAATCGCGATTTAGGTACACTTATCATCTTATTTTGTGTCAGGTGTATCGTCGTTGTTAAAATTATTATTATTCAATGATTTATCAATAGAATTGCATCAATTTTATAATATAATCCATACTATAAATGATCATTTTAGCCATAAAACACAACACTGGATTTTTACTGTCCATTACTGGTGTCTAAGTAGGAGTGTTGTTAATTATATTATTTGATTGTACTAAGTACTAAACTGAAATTAAACATTTAATACTGATTGAGAAAAGAGCTTTTAATTTACCTACAAATCCTTAAGAATGTATGTCAAAAAATAAAGAAATTACAGAGCAAATATGAAAAAATTCGCATATACTGTCCATGACTCTCTTTCCTTCTACTTTACCTTCTTTTTTATTAAAGAAACTGTCTCGTCGTACAATGTGGCCTTCTGGATAAAACTTCTCGACGCCTGACTATAACCACCCGTAAGGTAAAGTAAGTAAGGTGACATGACAGTTTCTTTAAAAAAAGAAGGAACACTAGAAGGAAAGAGAGGACCCAGGATAACATAAGTACATGAAACAAGTTAAGGAAAAGGTGTGATGACATGACGTCTAGGGAGGTCAAGGAGATGGTACTGGATAGAGACGAATTGAAGAAATTGCATATTAAACAAAAGACCGATTTATATCTATGGAAAGGAAAGCTCTTTAAATTGATTAAAAGAGCCTTATTAGGCAAGTATTCTAAGAAACGTGTTAATTGGTAATGCTTGGCAATCAATAATAATGAAACAAATTAACAGTACAATACAAACCGACTCTTATTGCGATGGTTATTACTTTACCCTTATTTATTCGGAATAATGTCTCAAAAGTTACAAAATTATTATTTATTTCTAAAATCTAAGTACATATTATTGATCATGTATTTTCTGCCGACCTCAATCTGGCGCAGTTATTCACTAAGGATTCTCAGCGTCGGACTCGACGACGAGCGTTCGTTTCAATCATAGGAAATTGATACATAACACAATAGATAAGGTTCAAATTCGTTACTTTAAAACCAACACTCGACTAGTGCGACGCTGAGAAACCCTAGTGAATAACATGGCTGTTTGAGTGAGATAAATAAATAAGTAAATAAAAATTGTTAATGGTAACACTCCAGAGCCTGATCGACTATAATACGCATTAAATGTTAAGCGTCGGTACAAAAAAACAGATATTATGTACATAGTAGGTATCACACAATGGCCGCCTGATGTTGTAACACAGAAAACACATTGGAATTATTCTCCACAATAAAATACTAAGTTCATTAACCGCAAATAACCGTAACGCAACTGAAATACAAACTTTGAGTCTTGGCTAAAGGTGAAAGAGACATCCTTGATTTTATTACCATCACCTCCACGGCTTTTGTTTTGATGACATCCAAGAAAGGAAAGCCGTGGTGGCCTTAAGGTTTGAGCAGTCGCCTGCTACGCAAGCGACGCAAGTTCGAATCCCAGCGGGGTCTGTACCAATGAGATTTCTCACCACGTGCTTTACGGTGAAGGAAAACATTGTGAGGAAACCTGCATATTTCTGAGAAGTAATTCAATGACGTATGTAAAGTATCTGAGACGGCGATGGACTCACCATCTGTCACGTTGGCACTTAATCATCTTCGGTGAAAAGTAGGTGTTGTGATTACAACATCTCTGCGTACCCTTCGGGGAATACAGGCGTGAGCATATGTATGAAGAAATTGACTTGTCGTGGAGGTCACATGAACTAATGTATGAAAGTTTATTTTTCAAAATGTATGGGCTGCGGATGTCTAGGAATAAGTCAAATTTTACTACTTCATCCGTCACTCAAGAACTTTCATAATTCTATTCTTTAAATATTATTCTCATTACAAGATGAAACTTAACAAACCATTCCCATATGTTTGTTTATTATTATATCTGACATCACGGTTTTTGAACGAACTTTCTCTTTGTCCACTTTGGAGAGTCTCGTCACAGTATACATATGAACTTACTAGAAGCAGTACAGAATGAAGGAACAAAAATGTTCGAAATGACACACTCACACAGACGCGCGCGTCTACCAGATAATTAGCGACATCGGTGTAATGTCAGCCAGGGGTGTCACGTCACGTTCGTGAGCGTGTTTCATATTTTTGGGAGCAGAATTTTTCAGTTGTAATTTTTTAATTTATTTACATTTTTTATACACTCTGGATAGCCATACAAAGATACTGAGATGACGGATTTTCATAAAATTTTTCAACGCCTATTTTACCCCCTTAAACTTTAAATCAACAAATTTGATTGATTTGCAGTTAAATTGTAAATACCTTAAGAGTGACAACCCACGGAGAGAACGTTCTCATTTCAAAAATTCCGTCTAGTTTACATACTGTTTAATAAGTTCATATATACATACAAGTAGTTTCGTTCTGAATAATATTCTATATGTATGTATACATCGCATTAGTTTATGATAGCAACTGTATTGTGAGTTACTGAACGCATCATTAACTATATAATTTCCTTTTTGATTGATGCTACTAAGAACGTTATTAGGGAAGCAAGTATGTTACGAAGCTTCGTAATAATTGTACTATCAGTTCCGAAGTGTATTATTAATGGGTTATATAATAGTTGTAGTACTAGGAAGTATGTATGCGAGGATACCACATTTTGTAGAGAAAATCATGATATGATTACAATCAAATTGTAAAAGTTTTAACATGTTTTAATGATAACGATATCGATTTCGTATTTCGCTCATTTTGAATAATGTACATGAAGCCAGCTGAGTTTCTTGCTGGTTCTTCTCAGAGGGCTAGTTTCTGAACCAATAGTCATTCTTCGGCGTTCATATTTGACTTACTTGACTGACTAGAGCCTGAACTTAATAAATCTTAAAATTTTTGTACAGGAACTTAAAAGCGGCCTTCGCGGTAAGTACGAAATGACATGGAAACCTGCGCGCATATGTCTGAGAAGTAATTCAAAGACGTATTCATAGTGCCTCGTTGGTCTAATGGTTAGTACGTTCGCCCGTCGATCACGAGGTCCCGGGTTCGATTCCCGGGTCGGGTCAAAAATTTATATTGGGTTTTTCTGTCAAGAAATTCACAATAAAAATGCCCGGAGTTTGGGAGTTGGCGGTGTTTCCACCCCCGTGCCTCGGAAAGCGCGTTACGCCGTTGGTCCTACGCCTGATCTCGCTCCGGTCGTGTCGGATTACCATCCCATCGGACTATGAGAGTGAGGGAATAAAGAGTGCACCTGTGTTTGCGCACACACTTGTGCACTATAATATCTCCTGCGTACATGGCTGATCCTCGTTGAGATTAGCCGCCGTAGCCGAAATTTGGTAGGAGAGTTCACTCACTCATAGTGCCTGAGACGGCGATGGACTCACCCTCTGGCACGTTGGCATTTAGCCATATTAGGTGAAATGTGGGTGTTTTTGTTACATGACCCTTATGGAATGGCGTGAGCATATGCATATTATGTAAGTATATAAATAAGCTTTCATTCAAACACTTTTTTTTAATTTGAATGGATTTTGTTCAGTTTGATTGAAACATTACTGCGAATTAAGTGGGATTTTTTCAATAATACCTGCGCTGGAATTAATGGACAGACAAATACTTCGCAACGTTTTAAAAGTGTATATCACTTTGTATTACAAGTTCTCCTACGCATAGCTTTATATGGCAACTTAGCGGTTTTTATAAGCACAAATACCTTTTGGTAGACGCCTAATGTGTAGGATCCATTCTTACGATTACATTTTATATGAAAGAATGTGACGTATATTTTATGTTTGATATACTTTGAATTTCATTATTTAGTTTGAATCTCAGAGGATTTTTCTTTCTCTAGTAAGTAATTACATACATACGCTCACGCCTGTATTCCCCGAAGGGGTAGGCAGAGGTGTTGTAATCACAACACCCACTTTTCACCGAAGATGATTAAGTGCCAACGTGACAAATGCCGAGTCTATCGCCGTCTCAGACACTTTACATACGTCATTGAATTACTTCTCAGAAATATGCAGGTTTCCTCACGATGTTTTCCTTAACCGTAGAGCACGTGGTGTGAAATCACTGTATATAAGTTTTTTTTTAGAAAAGCTCATTGGTGCAGGTCCCCCCGGAATTCGAACTTGCGTCGCTTGCGTAGCAGGGGACTGCTCAAACCTCAAGGCCACCACGGCTCAGTAAGTAATTACTCTAGTTTAATGACAAATAGTATTGCCCTGTTATCAATAAAAATGTGTATTGTGATTTTATTCATGAGTGAGTGTTACGTATACACTGTGCACGCGATGGTACAGTGCCCCGATCGAAATCTTCTCCCTATGTTGTATTCACGAGTTCTATTCCGTTTTTCCTTACGGAAGCACTGTCAAAGACTAAGGTTATAAACGTTTTCATTACATGAATCGGGCTACTACAGTAAACAATCACCAATTCTAAGTATAGCGATATCCGAGAGTCGTTACTTCGAAGAAAGTTGAAATTCCATTGGACACCTTTGGAGCCAAGCCCATGTACGTTCATACATCGTCTGTGGGAAGCCACGGAGCCATGCACACAATGCTACCAGCCTGGGAACCCATCGACGTTTAATCTTGATACTCACACAAAGGGCGAGTG
The DNA here is from genome assembly GCA_929442735.1 of Watsonalla binaria. NCBI lineage: Eukaryota > Metazoa > Arthropoda > Insecta > Lepidoptera > Drepanidae > Watsonalla > Watsonalla binaria. The sequence goes on from OV838923.1 coordinate 2,822,723, forward strand.
CAACAATACCATTTCAAACTCTCATTGAATTTCAAAGTTATCTCTCGGAAATACTCATGGGATACGTCGATTATTTATCTTTCTTTTACTTTCTCATAGTCATGAAATGACAGAAAGAGTAACAAATGAAAATGTATTCAACATTGTGAAGGAAAACAGAATACTTTGGAGAGCAATCCGAAATTGAAGGGGAAAGATGATTGGACGCCTTGTGCGACATGATACCTTCTTTAAAAACATAATAGAAGGAAAGGTAGAAGGGAAGAGAGGGAGAGGAAGACCACGGCTACCATATATGAGACAAGTTAAGGAAAAGGTGTCTGTCATGACGTATAAGGAGGTCAAAGAGATGGCACTGGACAGAGACAAGTGGAAAGAAATGCATCGGTTACACCGACAAGAGTTATTAGTCTTAAATTCATGATGAGTCATGAAATAGTGGTCGCAAAGCGCTGCTGTAAGAGCTTAAGGTTCGATACCGAGAGTGTTATTGAGTTTTTCCATTCCATCTTTCAATGCCAGTTTAGTGGAAAGTTCCTGAAAGACCGAGCTTCGATCAATATATTTTTTTATTTTACCCAATTAGTAGTCCTAGACAATGTAACATTATCTCGCGCTTAAGCTATTAGGAAAGATAAAAAAATATGTCGAACTGACATAAATCAGAAACAGTTGCAAGTTGAAGAATAATGTGGTGACCATAATTGAAAAAAGTATGTTAAGATGGTTTGGACATATCGAAAGGATGAGTGAAAGGCGATTAACGAAACAAATTTATAGAGCGAATGTGACCGGAAGTGTCGGTAGATTAATAGTATTTTTCAAAAAGGTCAAATTCGGAGTACTCGTAACCGAAGAAAGTGTATGAATAGATGCATGAATGTGGATGAAGCAAAAGAAGTATGTAAGGATCGTAGCATATGTATGTATGTATGTATGTATGTATAAATCACGAATGACATACGACACGTGGTATGTCATTCGTATACATTTTGTATCGTTTCTATATTACAAAATTTACCTCTGAATGCTACATTTCATGAAAATTGACGAGTCGTTTGCGAAATTCACATTATTTAAAAATAATTTACTTAAGTGGTTTTCGTTTAAAGGTATTCAAATTCAAATTCAAAAATATCTTTATTCGATTAGACTTTTTACAAAGTACTTTCAAATCGTCAGAATGACACGATTACATAGGATTATACATGCTACCGACAGGTTCGGAAGGTTGCTTTTACTGAGAAGAACCTGGCAAGAAGCTCAGTATTTACTCTTTTAAAAAAAAAATATTACAGCTTTGAGTAATACAATATAAATCATAAAATATATATATAAGCCCATGGACACAGTTCCAGTGCACAAAAGTCGATATAAAAAAAAATAAAACTAAAAATAAGTACTACGAATAATTGTGTAGCTTGAGATGACCAGCCCCCACTAGCAGCACCTGTTCACAAGTATCACGAGAATGTTAGATAGGCTTTCCCCCTATTACATGGGACTGAAATATTAAGAGCGAAATGCTGGTGTACTATAATAATACCTCTGCTTACCTCTTCGAGGAATACAGGCGCAAGTATATCATGTACGAATGTTTTTAGTTACTGTAGTATTTCATCAACGTTTCAAAAAGCTTAGGCGCCACTAACTACATTAAATATAAGATTATTCATAGAAACGTGATATCAAATCCTTGTTGTTATCATAGCAATAGAAATCAGTGGTGGAAACATGCAAATAAACATTCGAAAACACTTTAAACCGGTCCTAACATTCCAGTTTGTGCTAATATACAAGTAGTCGGCCACTAGTCGGCTAATGGCCGGATAGATTGTCATGGTCGGAGTTAGGACTAATAAGATACGAGACTGATTAAGCCTAACTACCTTGTTCAACTAATTGACAAGAAGTTCGGAAGGCGATGTGAGTGCAATAAGGCAGTTAGGTAGTCCTATTATATAATTAGCTATACCGTATCAAGTACGGGCAGAGGGCAATTTTTTGGTGATTTAGGTGTAATTTTTTATTTTTTTTAATTTCGATACTTTTACACGCCTGTATTCCCCTAAGGGGTAGGCAGAGGTGTTGTAGTCACAACGCCCACTTTTCACCGACGATGATTGAGTGCCAACGTGACAGATGGTGAGTCCATCGCCGTCTCGGACACTTTACATACGTCATTGAATTACTTTTCTGAAATATGCAGGATTCCTCACGTTGTTTTCCTTCACCGTAAAGCACAGGTGTAAAATCACTGTATACAAGTTTTTTACGAAAAACATTGGTCCAGGCCCCGCTGGGATTCAAAGTTGCGTCGCTTGCGTAGCAGGCGACTGTTCTAACCTCAAGGCTACCATCTTTGAACGACGCACAAAAATATCACACTCGAATTGCTGAATTAATATCAAATAGACCTATCTATCTGAATCGTTACTTTATCAGCTTAGCTGCATATAGACTTCGCAATCGCAACATCAAAGTCTACATTTTTATTGTTAAAGAGAAAAGTTGAAGTTACCTAAGGATATGATTAATTATTATTTGCTTTGGTCTATAATTTACTTCACATTATGTGCAAATTACTGTAGAAATAGCTCTCTCTTTACTATTGTGAGTACTGTTGATGAATACATTGTGAAGTTTGACTGACAGTGTGAATACATTATTGTAGGTATCATAAAGTAAGATTTAGATTACCGGAAAGATTACATACTGATATGACATTGATAAATCAGTTACGCAGAAGAACATATTCACTGCAATCTATAGTACTTACTTTGGCTCAAAAAGTTTCGACCGATTTGAAAAATTCTTTCAGCAATGGAGCTACATTATCAGCGAGAAATATAGGCTTTATTTTATTCCCGTACTCACACGGAAACGGGAATTACGTGGATGAAACCGCGTGACGTACGCTAGTGCATAAGATAAGCCCCGTCATACACAACGCAAGCCGCTTAATATGCAGGTATTAGGTTTTAAAACGGACATGCCGTTAAGAGTTATGAACGCTGTCCGTAAATGCGTAATAGTCATTTTATAAGTCCCCCCTACTATATTTTTGGTGAGCATTCATACCTTGTGATGATACCTTGTAAAATTCGTACAAATGATATTAATTACATTGGAAATCAGAATTACAAATGATTTAAAGTTAGGTACAATTATTACCAATAGATTGGTTGCACTTTTCAACAATTCGTGTAGCTGGCTGGAGCCGCTACATATTGGATTAGGTACCTCAATTTTTTTGCTACATGAAATGAGGTATTGGCATCTCGAAGTTTGGATATTTTCAATAGCAATGCAAAGAAAAATTTTTTTCATAAAATAATGTTTTAAATGTGAATCCAGACTGTTTGAAATCCGAATAAAAATCAATTGTATTGTATTGATTCTTGCCGATTCTTCTCCGAAAGCTAGTTCGGAATCGATGGTAATTTTTCAACATTCATAAGGCCCAAACTGAATAAATTAACTTCATTCACATTAAAAATACGGTACGTTATAACATTTTAGAAAACAATTTTTGTCTTCTAGACGTGCTAATTTTCAAAATTCTCTTGCGTTGTTCTAATTTCAAATATGAATCAGACAACTCTGCTTTGGCACAGAATAAAATATAAGCAGGAAGGAAATTAGGCTTTTTTTTTAAATAAGAACGTTTGCTCCATTAAGCAATAATTTTTTTAAATAAAAAATCGTCTCTTATTTTTTTTTTTCGAACTATTTGCTCCTAGATTCCTAACTGCTTGTAAAGTTTTATATATAAAGTGTGGCTCTGCTTTGGTCTGTAACAAAACGTAGCCCACGCAGAAGGTACCAGTAATTAAAGGAAAGTAGGCCACCATAGCTAAATACAGTGTATATTTACGTACCGTTTAACTTTAGAAAACCACTTCGTGCGTTGTAAAAAAAGAAATTCGCTTGTTGTATGGGCGTGAAATAAAACACGTAAAAGTTAATGAACTGCCAAGCTCATGGTGTTTTGAACTTTATATGCTTAACTTACAATATGTTATTTCTTTAAGACATTAACTATGTTTACGTAAGTATTTCACACTATTAATACATGTTTCTCGAGCATAAACGGTGATAATAAGAAAAATAAATGAAGGAAAAGTAAAACGTCAGTATAATTTTGAAGGTAGATCAAACTCTGGCGCACGCAAGATAGCCTACCTTGGAGTTATACTAATGGGTACACGGGATAAAATATTTGACTCCACCAGAGACCAAGCTTCATACAAACGGTGAGCGCTGCAAGTGCACTCACACATACGCGTCGCTACGCCCTCGCGTACTCACTCGCCTTCGTTTGAACTTTGCCGGAGCGTGCGTGAACCGTAGCTGAGAGCCTGTGTGTGTGCACTGCAGCGCTCCGCTTAGACTCTGGATGCAATATTTACTCGTATGCTAGTAATATGTAAACAACCAACCATCAAATGTTTGCTTATAACAACCAAATTTCGGAAGTTATGTTTAAGTCTCATGTAAAAGTGTAACTGGAAAATTACAGATAGAAAACACTTTGCCCGACCCGGGATCCAACCGAAGACCTTATCTTCTGCAAGATTGTTTGCGACCACTTGACTAACGAGGCAGTCATCATACATATTACGCAATAACGCCTTTCCTCGTCGCGTTGTTGAGCTCGGAATTAGGCAATAGCCCTTTCGATTTACGTAATATTTTACAAAACAACGATTACTTACTTACAGAAGAAGAAATTGTATTGTATGTATCTATACAGGTTAATAAAATTTAAGTGTCTGTTTGTTATTCCAATTTAACATTTTTTCATTAAATGCATACTAAAGTAAGTATATACATTATACGATACTTATACTAAAAAATAACCCTTCAAAAAATTCTCTGTCTGTCTTTTCGTTCTGACTAATCTCTGTAACTTTTAGACCGATTTTAACGGGACTTTCACTGGCACAAGTAGTAACTTTATTAAAAAAATTGGGTTCCGCGAAATAAAGCCACCAATTATATTCAGTCCACGCGGGAGAAACCGCGGGGCACAGCTAGTAGTGACTAAATTCGAACAATTATCTTAAAGTAAACACGCGTGAAATTAATGTTCACGGCGCCTGTGATTGTTCCATTGAGCTCTACTTAAAAATAGCTCGACCATTGTTCGATCGTTGCCGCTACATTAAAATGAATGTTACCACAGAACATAGAAAGACGAAGAATTTTATTAAGGTGCTGTTACATTAGCGTGTCTACGTTGAGACTAAGGCGTGACAGATTAAAAAAAGTGTTTAGATTTTAAAAATAAATAAGCTAAAATAAATAAATGAGTTTTTCAAAAACTTAAGTGTTGTGGTAATTTCACCCCACGTGCTTTACGGTGAAGGAAACCATCATGAGGAAACCTTCATATATCTGGAAATTAATTCAAAGACTGTGGAATACAGGCGTGAGTATATGCTCACGCCATCCCCGAAAAGGTAAGCAGAGATGTTCTAACAACAACAACCACATTTCACCGAATATGATTATGTGCCAACATGACAGGGTGAGTCCATCATTGTCTCAGGCACTATACGAGTACATACATGTAGGATGTACTTGAAACAATTTAAATTTAAGTAATAGCAGCAATCTTTATTTATTTCGTATTCATAAACTCTTAACATCTTAAAACATTCCTGACATCTGTCAAAATCACTGACACATGAATTGACATTCATAGATATCTCATATTCACAATAGTTCATAGACACATATAAAACCTACTTATTCCTAAAAATACTGAAACAAAAAAAAACTTAAACGTATAAACGTAAAGTATTTGTGATTTGCGTATGATAAACGGTAGTTCTCAAACTTCCTGGAAGAGGTGAAAATCCTACGTGAAATAAAAACTGTTCAGACACCTATATGCTAGTCTAGTCAGATGGAGTTTATATTATTTCCCAACCAAGTTTAGCTATAGGTACATACGAATTGCAATCATGAAGTAGAAGTATGTCTAATGCCTACCTTTTACTTTTTCTCACAGACTCTAATTCATGGTTAAACCCATCACGACTGCTATTCGTGAACACATTGATACATCCCATTAGTGTAATGAATATTAATCAACAACAAACAAAAAACACGTGACAAGTGTTTGTATTCCTCGCTATCAATGTAAAGGACACATTACTGACCCTTACAGACAAACATGATAAGGATGTTAGCACTAATTAATTGAGATTATTATGTCTCTTTTGTAGTTTACTTTGCAAGGTTGGAAAGAAGGTCGGTGTTGTCAAAGCAGTCTATTGGCCTCTTGTATTCCCCGAAGGGGTAGGCAGAGGTGTATTAGCAGAAACATGGGCGAGCCTGGGCACTAATACAGACTCCGGGCTGCTTGAAAAGACCAGTAACACTTTGCCAGACCCAAGACCACGTATTTCGCAGTAGACTTTGTAACCATTAGATCAATGAAGCAGTCTGTAATATGTCGTGTTTATCTGTCTGTGATATGCAACCCTTGCAGATAAGGTGAATAGTATTTGGTATCAATACTTTTTGCATGCGACAACACAACTCTCTAACTCCTCAACTATTCTACTTAATCAATTAACAAATCATTAAGCATGGTCTAAGCTCATCTAGACCAAACTCGGACTAATACTATGTGCATCCCTTTTGAAATCCGTATCACAAACAGAGATGGAAACATATTTAAACCAAGGATTATCTTAGGGTATGTTTTGTAAGAAGGAGGTACCAGTCTCACTGGACGTAACAATTGGCTTAAATCAACTTAGTACAATGCAGGAGGTTGGAAAACCTTACACAGAAATTAATTATTTTAGAGGCTTAGTCATGTCATGACGCAGCGTCGTCGTATTATCAGATCTAACGAAGTTACTGACCCAAAACACCTGAAACTCAAGGTTACCTAAGGAACAAGAAATACCAAATGTTCGGACTGATACAAGTCTAACCATTTTACATAAAGACGTATGTAGTGTAGTTTTTAAAATGTAAAGTAAATGTGTTAAGGATCTTGAACCTAGAGGTCAGCCATGTTCAATTCAATTGTGCGTAATAAAGGGTTCATTTGATTTTCAAATCTGATCTTGGAGAAGAATACAAAGAGGTTTGATTAGACCAGGGGTGCAACTATGATCGTTTGAGCAGCGCGTTTTAAGAACTTCTTAGCTTTGACGTTTATTTGTACGGTAACAATTATAACGTAAAATTATCCCCACATTTCGCTAGTAGAAACAATACAAAATGTATTCGAATGACATACGTCACATAACTGATTTGTCATTTCCATATATTTTTTATCGGTTCTACTAGCGCATGCGTGGGAGAATGTTACTTTGTCTAGGCCTACTGAACATACACCTTTTCTATCGTGTTATGATTATCATCTTCATTACTCTCTAGAACAAGATATAGCTCTGCAGGCAATTGCAGTCACAGGCTACAATTAACTTCAAGTAGTCCGCCAAAAGCGTAATATTCCAATACGATTTTGATTCCAATATGCATAATTAAGGGCCGAGCCCAGTTATAGTAAGCAACCTAGATAAATGCCACAACGTTCACATAAACCGTAATTAAGCCAAACATAACGTTGACGGGGTCACAAGGCCTTCGTACTACAATGCTACCAAAGTACTCTGGTGCAGAAATTGATACATTTTGAACCTGGAAGGCGTTGTATTAAAATAAGCACTGTACGAATTGTTCCTATTAAATGTATATTTTAGTTTCACTAATTGATAATAGATGGCGTGAGTTGTGATATAGATCGTGCTATTGAAAGTTGTATTGCGTTACATAAATATGTTTGGTATCATATTGGCATCAGTCAAAACAAAAATGTGGTTATAAAATCAGTTTTGTTCAGTTCCTGAAACACTTATAACACTGACTCCCTCAAACCAGCATAAAGGAAACAAACGAGAAATATAGTTTTCTCGTCCGTGATGTATTTTCCGACAGAGGTTTTCACATAAGGCACAATACCAGCTTCAAGCAAATCTTTCTACCTATTCGCTTCTGTGAAGTGTCTGACTCATTATTACTCAATGTAATGCACATGTCCTGCTTTATGCAATCGTCTCGTCGATGGAAAGGTTAGTGTAATTCGTATCATGAGTCATACTAGCTGTGACCCGCGGTATTACCCGCGTAGAGTTCATTTATAGAGACCCGCGGAACATTCATATTTTTTTTTATATAAAAGTAGCCTATGTTACTTCTTGTAACATTAGCTATCCAGTGAAAAATCGGTCCAATCATTTCGGAGTTTAGCCGGAACAAACAGACAGAAAGACAGAGAAAAATGCTACAAGTTGGTTATTATATTTCAGAATTACAAACAGACACTTCAATTTTATTTATACGTATAGAAATAGATTTTAAATTTCTTGTGTAAATAGGTCCTAACTTAGCGTTATTCTCTTCCCTTGATCTCTATGAGCCGTCATATTTGTGTATAGTGATTGCCAGCTACTAGCTTACTAGCTAAATCAAATAATTATTTACTATAGATACAGAGCTATAGGGTTAAATTATACAATTACTATTTGCCATTGTTATAATTACAGTCTAATCTAGAGTCAAAAACCCAATAACGTTACATATTGTTTGCTTTCTGATAAAGTGATGTCATTGGGTAGTGTCAAGGTGAATTTTTTTGCTCGTTCCGTTATCAATGACGATAATGAGCCGGTAAGTGTATCGCAGTGTCTGAGTTGTGGCGAATTAAATTAATGTAACGGTAGGTAATTTTTGAATACATATGCTCACGCGTTTATTCTCGAAAGGGGTAGGCAGAGGTATTCTTAGAGGACTCTCAACATTTCGCCATTTAACTCCCATTTAAAAGGGCAGAAAGAGCAGATTTACCTCATTACAGGGGCTATGAAGGTCAGATGGCTTCGTATAAAAATCACGTGGTCAGCCATATCGAACAATGTATCCCATACATATATATAAGGTAAGGGAGATGATGATAGTTCTGTTAGGGGGTTGATGAGAATGAGAATGTTGGTAAAATCATCATAATACGTATTGTTTCTAATACCTTTTTGTTTTATATTTATTTGCGTGTCTTTATCTGAAAAGCGCTCTATTATCTGCGTCTGAGATCCATGGCATTTCCCAATTTTGAAACTATCATTGGCAAACTTGGCAATTATCCAATTCGCTTTTGCCTTCGTTCAAACTGCGTGCTCGCGTGCATATATTGGGTTAACTGTGAGCATTCATATTTTGACACTTTTTCTATTAAAAAATACTTGCTTAACTAATTTGTTTGATTTATTACCCCTCTAGATATTTTAATTGCTTATTGGAACGTGACGACTGACTGCTGGCTGTGCCGAAACGACCCATTTGGTAAAGACATTTTCTACACGCAAAATTTCATTATTCACATAAATTGTGTGAAGCAATGTACGTAAAGTACCCATTGTAAAATATTTTATTAAAGTACCAATATCATTTGGTTTTATCAAATCTATTGGTTGATCTCAGACCAAGGAGTAAATTGATCTGAGAAGTTCAAATCTCTTTCACAGTCTCACAGAGCTCCTATTCAATGTGTATAATCACAGAAAAAATATAAAATATATTTACTAATGTTGTTTCTATAATAGGTATGCATATCGTATAATATTGATTATAATAATCATCAATAACCATAATTCCTTCTTCTCTTTGGTTAATAGTTCTTTGCAAAAGATTCTATTTTATAATTTACACTACCTTAAAGAGTCCTTAATCTTTCACAATCCCTTTATCATGAAAAATACGAACAATACCTCGACACGATTATTTTCGTAATTTATATGATGTAGAATTAGTTACACTTCACGACCCTTATTAATACAAGACTACGCAAGAGGCAAGACAATTTACAAATAGCTTCCGCCAGCAAAGAAATTTCGGATTTTAGGCACTTTCATCCGCATTTAGGGCACCCAATATTGTTCAAGTTATGATCTGAGGCATTTAGATTTCAACCCCGCGTCTTTGATTGAACGACTTGACTCATATTATGAAAAAGATGTATGGGACGTGTATACATCTGTCACTGTCGCACAGCTGAACAATCATTGGAGTAAGTGCTGTACTAAATACATATGCTTAATAATATGAAGTAAAGTTAGTGAGTTTGTGAGATTTTAGGGGGTTATGGATCTACTGAACCGATTTTGAATATTATTTAAATTTATATTTTACAACAGCAGAAAGCCACGTTTCTTGTGAGTGTCTCCGGCAATATATTTACCCATTCTTATGAAATACTTTTCCGATGCAGTTAAATTATACGCGGAAGAAACCGCGGGACTCAGCTAGTGAAAAATATCAATATAAATAAAGACAGCGTGCTATACGTCTGGCTAACTTTATCTTGTGTTGAGACGATACAAGGACGCCATTTATCTTATTTAAGGTTGATCAAAGTGGATAAGATGCAGTTGGTAGGTATCACGGATAAGCCACGGATATCATAAGTGGTTTGGTCAAATTGTAGAGTCAATATTTAGTCAAGCATGTTCAAGATATTTTTCGATGTTGCGTCATTTCGCCGTAGAAAGCTTTTTTTTTTAAATGCATGCATATTCTCACGCCTGTATTCCCCGAAGGTGTAGGCAGAGGTGTTGTAACAACAACACCCAATTTTCACCGAAGATGATAATGTGCCAACGCGACAGCTGGTGAGTCTATCGCCGTCTCAAACATTATACATTCGTCTTTGAATTACTTCTCATACATACATAAATTAAATATTTCAAATGGTGCCTCGTTGGTCTAGTGGTTAGTACGTTCGCCTGCCGATCACGAGTTCAAAAAATGTATATTGGGTTTTTCTGTCAAGAAAATTTAGCCCGGAGTTTGGAAGTTGGCGGTGTTTCCACCCCCGTGCCCCGGAAAGCACGTTAAGTCGTTGGTCCTACGCCTGATCTTTCTCCGCTCGTGTCGGATTGCCTCCCATCGGATTATGAGTGCGAGGCAATAAAGAGTGCACATGTGTTTGCGCACACACTTGTGCACTATAATATCTCCTGCGTACATGGCTGATCCTCGTTGAGATTAGCCGCCGTAACCGAAATTCGGTAGGAGATCAATATTATTATTATTATTTCAAAAGGTCTGCTCCGACTGATACTGGCTCTCAGGCCTAGTTTGTTATACATTCAGACACACGGACATCCAACAAGGATCGCTTTAAGCAATAACCATACCAAACACAATTAACCCAGAGGCCTTTGAGAAACTCTCAATTAATTAACTTGACTGATTTTGATGTATGAACATCATTATTAAAGGCAGGCAGTTCATCAATGAATGATTATGATAAATCAATCATATAGATAAAAAGTTACTTGTTTGAGTCAGAATAAGGGCGAACATATCTGATCTTCGATTTGATTAATTATTTATCTAAGTAATTATTCTCTACATACCAGAATTTTGAGCATTTTATTGTGACTGTATAATTCTCTTCGTGTCTAAAGCACATGATATGTTTGGCATTCGTAGTCACTAGGAAATCTGAAGAAATACAACTGGTGTAACCCAGATTTCCCGTGAAAAAGCGGTGTAGAGAAGGTCAGATTGCAGTCGCTCTGTATAACAAAAAAACTAAAATAGCTAAATAAAAAACATAGAAATATAAAAAGTATCATAATAAAATTTGTTTTTGTTTTTTTTTTATTTTAGTATTTTTTCTGGCATATAGTATTCTGGCCAGTGACCGCGCTGTGACGTCACGACTTGGTCCTAGCGGAAGATCAATGGCAGTCAGATTTTGCTGAAATGCTCACCCTGGTGTTGTAATAACAACACCCACATTTCACCGAATATGATTAAGTGCCAACGTGGCAGAGGGTAAGTCCATCGCCGTCTCAGGCACTATACCAATACGTCTTTGAACTACTTCTCAGACATATGCAGGTTTCCTCACGATATTGTTCTTCACCGCAAAGCACGTGGTGTGAAATCAGTGCACATACGTTTTTTGAAAAACTCATTGGTGCGGGCCCGCTGGTATTCGAACTTCGCTGCGTCGCTTGCGTAGCAGGCGACTGCTCAAACCCCGTGGCCACCATGGCCATCACGGTTTCCAGATTATGCTGAGTTAGGACAAATTCGTAACAACTACTTAACTGTGTGTTGTTACGAATCAATTAATTAGCTTTCTTTCTAATTGAATTGTGTGCCGACCACAATGTATGGGAAAAGGCCAGGAAAAATTAACGCTATATATGAATAATATTTAAAAAGGAATTGGGATGTGTATGCAAAGGCACGGTAAGTAAAGGCGTCGCTAGCGGACACGGAATGACCTTAGAGGGCGGAGACTGGTCAGACCGCATGCTTCCTCGGTCGCCTGGCCCGACAGGAATTAACGAAACGGGTGACAATTAACAGTACATTATATTTACCATACATACAATTGAGGTGTTTGTTATTACGAATTGACAGTTTTTCACTAAATATATATGGAATTACGTATATATACATACGTATATATATAAGTATATATGGATAAAAAATATCACTGATGGACTGAACTTACTGGTTAGTTAAATTAGGCATTAAAACAACCACCCAATAGCCAGGGTCTAAGAATATGGCCCTGCCTGTCGTAAGAGGGCCGGAGGGCCTGCTGGCGGTGGTCGGGGTGGGAGCTTTGACCACCGAGCCGCGGGCCCGGGAAGGTGGCAGCGCGATGTGGCTCGCGCTGCCTTGCACAGCGAGGTCTCCAGGGGCGGCTGCCCCAGGGATGTGCCCCGGCAAAGTGTGGGGGACACCGGTGCGTTCTATCAGAGTACCCGGAGTCCCCCCTGAGCACTGAGGGCCACCGGGGGGGTTTTAGTGCGGTAAGAATCCCACATACCCCTCTCTGACCTGCCTCTCCTTTCCCCCTCGCCAACAAAAAAAAAGGCATTAAAACAAAATGTAACTAAGGGCAGCTTTTGGTGTTGGCTATATAATATCCAGCAACTTTTGGGGTAACACGATCGTGTAGCTTATAATTAAGAAAACAACATTTAATTATATTTTTCTCAAGCTTCCTCGCTTCGGACACTTATTGAATCTGCCTGGGAACTCAAGCGCATACGCAATCATGAACAATTCTCAAGGGTATCAAGATAACTACGAGACATGAAGCGAACTTAATATCGTTATTGAAGTAACAACATTAAATGTTTCTTAATGGAGAGTTGGAATTAATATCGTACCTAGCTACCCACTCGTCGCTTATGAAAAAGGTACCAAGGAAGGTAAATTACTTCCTTGGCACTTCGTGGGATATCAAGGCCCATCTTAGTTTCCACATTGAATGTGAAAAATAATTTTGACTACGAAGGTAGGGAAATATATATTTCGCTAACGCTTTTAAAAGCTTGTGGCACAGTTGCTATTGCGCACATTATTCGATCAGCGAACTTAAGCAACCCTAACCCTAGCCAGTAATTAGATATGTGACCGCCCGAGCTCCCTCCGCGCCTCGGAGAGCACGTTAAGCCGTCGGTCTTGGTTTCCAATTTATCAACTTTGGCAATTGTTACAGGTCAGTCAAAGGCCTTAGGTTTAACCCAGAATGCCGGTTTTGCTCAAAAAAAGGGAGTTATGAAGGTCAGTCGCTTCGTATAAAAATCAGGTGATCAGCCACATCGGGTTAAATCAAGTGCCGATCCCAAGAATACATAGGATAAAGCCAGGGAGATGATGCTTTCAAAAGCTTCCAAATCTGAGCCGTAGCGAAAGTAAACTAACATTACCGCCATATTTGATACCAAACCCCTCCATAAGGGCTATCCACCCCCAAAAAAATATGGCAATACAGATTTTGCCGGGGACAACTAGCTTTACGACAATATGAAAAACACATTTTGATCGAACCGGACGAACATAATGAAAGAAGTCTCGTGTTGACATTTTGATGTATCAAAGTTCAGCAAAAACAAATGACGGCAGTTTATATAAATACATATAATACGTAACGTATGTATGTATGTATATAACATGTTCGCATATAAAGTGAAACGTGGATCATTGGAAAGTGTAGCGAACGACAATGCCGCACAAATCTCATTGCTTATGGATGGGTGTGTAATTTGTAATTCTATGCATATCTTATAAGGTTATTGAGCTCATACGAGGCTTTTTACATATATATGCCTTAGAATAGAAACGTTCGTCACGTATCAACCTGTTTACGTTCCCTTGATCCTTCGATCATCATAACTAGATATGATCAAAACTTGCAAGTACCTCTTATAATGTGTCTTTGGATAAAGTTAAAGCTACATGGGCCGCCATGAGTTCTGAGCGCTCAGCGTTAATAGTAGGGGTAGATGCAAATGTATTTTATTCGCATCGCGCCATACAGAGACAGACTTATAAAATGACTACCGCGCATTCAGGATCAGTGATCATATCTCGTGACGGGACCAATACCTCCCTATCCGTACGAAACGAGTCATTGTTACAGTATCAAAGAAAGGTATTTTTTGTAGGCGGGTAGGCTAGTTAGGTCTATAGGTTACATCATTCTTCCTTACAAGGAAATATTTTTTATTTAAGTATTTAAATTCAAGTAATTCCTATAATTCTTAACTTGACCTTTAAATAATAAAAAAGAAACGTGGTGGCCTTGGGGTTTGAATGTCAAGTTCGAATCCCAGCGGGGCCTGTACCAATAAGTGTTTCTAAAAACTTATGTGCAGTGATTTCACACCACGTGCTTTACGGTGAAGGAAAACATCGTGAGGAAACCTGCATATGTCTGAGAAGTAATTACTTACACTGACGTATGTATATTGCCTGAGACGACGATGGACTCACACTCTGTTACGTTGGCACTTAATCATATTCTCTCTCTGTCTACCCCTTCGGGGACCCTTCTGGGATGGCGTGAGTATATTTTTTTTGATCTTTACAGATTTTTATACATTCTTAAGTTTTGTCTTAATATGTGACAATCACAACATTCACAATCCAATCAATAATCAACTAATATTCCAATGGCTTTTGGACTTAATGACATAATGGAGGCAGAAGAATTCGTCATTAGACATCTATCCCTTACCGTGAGTTGGACTCATGATATAAGAGTTGATAGTTCAGCCATAGCGCCTGTTGGGCAGGTTTGAAATAAGGGACGTATTACGTGTTTTGCGCCAAATCCTCGCAACCAGATCAAATACCACAACTACAACATAAAATAAGGATAGAGAGAAATACCCTCAAACGATAATTGGCGCTAAAAACTGGACAAAAGCTGCGTCACGAGTAGGTTGCACTTTGTGATTTAAGGCATCAGAATGAAGACATCAAAGTGGTTGGGTAGGAAAGGTTGTGTCCAGTAAAGTCAAATTACAGTTCGCAAACGTTATACAAACCAGACTGTTCAAGTATCAAACTGCAAGCCTAACCTTACCTACACGCCCACCTCAAGAATTCGAACCCTCTCAAAACAATAAACAGGTATCTACCTAACCTACGTACTACGCTGGGTTCTTCCCATGGTTGAAATGATAGGCGAATACGCTAGGGTATCAGTGTAGAGCTAATTCGGTTAAGACGCACACTTAACAACGTTTACAACACAAGCAAAGCTACATTTACATTCCATACTGCCTGTTTCATCACAACGCGGGCACAAACAAAACATTAAGCTGAACACAACATTCTAGTATCACACACATTTCTTTACCTACCAGCAGACAGGATAGAAGTAACATAACAAAAGAAGAAGCCACATTGAGCGGCACTCACCGTTAGTGCCAAAATAGTCATCCTTATCCAATAAATCATGCTGGAAACCATAAGCAGGGAGCCATGCATGGGAGCCAGGGGGCTCGGGCCAATCCGAAATGCGGACCTCTTCCATTTCGACATGAACACAACACTGCACTCCACGGAAGTATGTACACTATGCTAGCACATGCATGGACTACCTCTTCGCTCGTCCATTAGGTGGTCATTTGGGGCGATAACGGTCGTTGATTCGGTGCGGCCACTATGGCAGGTGGTCGGGAGCACCTTCGTACCTTTCACTTCACCGCGAGACACACGCGCGCGGCGGGGAGCGGCGACTGACTGGCGCGCCGGCCGCCACGGCGCGCGCGCTGCGATCTCTCCGATCCAATCCAATATCAGCTATTGCAAAAAAAACATAA
Source organism: Watsonalla binaria (assembly GCA_929442735.1). Lineage (NCBI taxonomy): Eukaryota > Metazoa > Arthropoda > Insecta > Lepidoptera > Drepanidae > Watsonalla > Watsonalla binaria. Next base: position 2,838,895 of record OV838923.1, read on the forward strand.
CCAGACGCCATCACGCCGCGGCTCTGCTTTTACTGATTTTCTCAGTTTTCTTGAACGGAAATTAAATCGACCTCCAAACTAGATTAACGAGTTCCGGACCAGCCAATAGCGTGGAGTGGAAGCCTAATTTGGCAACAAATGAGCCTGTTTGTAGGGCGCCGTGGAAACAGGATTGTCTTATGACTGGAGACAGTCATGCAGTCACCGTTGATGTTTCTTTTTATCGTCTCGTCCAAGTATTTTAGAACCACACCATTTCAAGTACGGGTGAAGATTTTTAAACATATCAAAATGACCCATCGGTCGATAGGTAACGGTTCTTTTCCCACAAGTTTAAACTACTAAAAACAGAGGCACACAAAGAAACGATACGCGAATGCATTTTTAACATTCCCCCCGATCCATGTAAGGCGATTAGTGGGCAGCAGTAAGACATCATAAAACAGATCACGATTACCTTACATACATGCTGTTACAGCACTTTCAAAACAAAATTGGGTGAAAGTTGATACACTGTTGATGAGGACACCGAATTCATACATTATTATGAAACTAGTTGAAGATCATGAGCAAGCATGATGTGCACACGCACATTGAGAAGACTCAAAGCATCTTGTACTCTAAGTAGCTGAAAATAAGACTACAATCACATTATTGTCTGTACAAAAATCATTGGCTCTATGACGAAGTAGGGCCCAAAGATACTGAGGAAGCATTAACTTACTATACCCATAACAATGAATACATAGTTTCACAAATTCAACATTCATTAAACTCTAATCCGACTATTTCGGAGTGGAAGAACAGAATATTTTTAATTCCTGGTGCGATTTAATACTTAATAGCTCTATTAAATACATTAACATGCAATATAAACGTTTTTAGAGACATCCGCATACCAAACAGATGCATCTCATCCGAAAAGGGTGATACGGATCTCACGAGAAGATTCAAACACATTCTATTTCACGTTCTTGCTTCACAAAAGCCCTTTGAAAATGTGATTATAAAACCATCATTGCATATTTGCATCGTAAAAGTTAATGTATAAATAATGGCGGCTCGCGTGTTGCTTTCTGTTATAATGTCGTGGGTTTGAATGAGCTGCTCTTTATTTGGTGTTGATAAACTTTGACCTTTTGCGGTAAAAGCTAATGTGGCTGAGCTCACTTGTCAAACACTTGCTTTAGTAGGTCGTCCTGTTAATGTTCTTCCTTGAGTTACGCTTGTCCCTAATGTGAGAAGTAATAGAGCTCTTATTAGCTAGTATTAGCCCATAAGAATGTATGTATTAAGAAAAATAATAAAAATATCGGGCTGGTGGGATATACCAGTAAGAGAACTGCAAGATATAATAGATATAATTGACCCAAGCCACTTTACTTGTATCATACAGATACCTTCAAAGACCGTTTGATTTTTCTACTCTATATTATTTTCTCAACATAACCTTTAAATTAGCATCTCCCTGGCCTTATCTCATACATTTTTGGGGTCGGCACTTGATTCAATCCGATCACCAGATTTTTACTGACACTTCGCAAACCCGTTGACCAGGAAAATCTGTGGTCTGGGTTAAGCCAGCTGTCAGACTATTTTTGGGCTCCGACTGACCTGTAACGATTGCCAAAGATGATAAATTGGCAACCGGGACCGACGGCTTAACGTGCTCTCCGAGGCACGGAGGAAACTCGGGCGGTCACCCATCTAATTACTGTCTAGGGTTACAGATGCTTAATTTCGCTGATCGAATGATATGCGCAATAGCAACTGTGCCACGAGCTCCTTTAACCTTGAAACCACTCACTCTTATTGGTAGTTACTACATATAGCAATCTGGATCTGGAACCAAGATCTAGATAGATTCAAGTCCCACCATAGCGGTATTGCAAGATCCTCATGGATACGAAATTTTAAGATTTTGTAAGCAAGTGTTATACCTATAATAAGTATCTTAGCAAAGAGCAAACTCTAAAATGAATAACAAAAATCAATGAAACAAGCCTATAACAATGGAGATGAATTTTAGACGCTGAAATACCTACATTGTAAAATATAATTATAACACCAGTTCCCATAAATGCTGCGGTGCGCTCGGGGTTCGAGCAGTCGCCTGCTACGCAAGCGACGCAAGTTGGAACCCAACAGGGCCTGTACCAATGAGTTTTTCTAAAAACTTGTATGCAGTGATTTCATACCACATGCTTTACGGTGAAGGAAAATATTGTGAGGAAACCTGCATATGTCTGAGAAGTAATTCAAAGATGTATGTATAGTGCCCGAGACGGCGATGGACTCACCCTCTGTCAATTCGGAGAAATGTGGGTGTTGTTGTTACAATTCCTCTGTTTACCCCTTCGGGGACCCTTCTGGGATGGTGTGAGCTTATTTATTTATTTATTCCCATAAATTTCGCGTCTTAAAATAATAGAATAGGGAAACACGCAACTGATACAAAGCAATGATCTAATTGTTTAGAATTAGGTAAATCAAACATAAACGGCCGTAAACGATAAACATTGCAAACTTTATAACGATTCTGTGTGACTCATATTAAACAGTACCTATACATATCCTATTTCAAAAGCAGTGTAACTATAAATTGTGTGAACACTAACAATTTGGTTACATAAGACAATCAAAGTCAAATACAATGTTTGTATAATAATTGGTATTACACCTACTTGCGAACACTTACAACAAGATTATACGTTTCGAATTTCACTAGATGTTGATGTGAACGAGAGATTTATTGTTTTTATAAAGTTTAATATAAATCTGTTGAAGGTTTCTTAAGCTCTCGAATCGTTGCCCTTGGAATCACAAAACTTTGTGCAGCATTGACAATACCAAATACAGAACACGGAACTATTCGGAATCCTTCGGAAAGTTTGGTTTTCATTCTGACTTACGAGTGCGGTTACAGCTATTAAAATTCAGTGCCCTGATGCACTGAGTAATATCAAATCAAGGGACAGTCTAACAGACAGCTGCGTCTAGAGACATGAAATTGGAGATTGTGTTCTTTTCGAGGCTTAGGTATCTCCTGAGGAAAGATTTTCCAAGAGTCTAATCCCTAAAAGAGAGTGAAATTGATTATGAATGTTCGTATGTTAATCTTAATACTACATGCGAAGTTGCGGGCGGAAGCTAGTAAATAATGTCTGGTTCTGAATTTATTATTGAAATTAGCTCGATTCTATCTAACATTACTATACAGGGCCTGTACACAAAGTAATATTATGCTCACGTTTCGCTAATAAAAACGATACAAAGTGTCTTCTTTTACGAAACGAATTTAGGAAGCAGCCCCTCTGTTACCTTGTTTTTCTGTGCACGTATCAGCCAGCGTCGAATCAAAAGGTCAGTTAGGTTTGTAAATTTTACAGAAATAAATTACGCAACCCCATTATTATGATGCATTTTCTGTTCTCATACAATGGAGTAGTCAACTATTTGGCCCGAATCCAGCGGCCAACGACGTCGGGAATGCTTTATGATTCTCAAATATTCTACGCATGTGTAAAGACTATGTGACTGCTTGTAAATAATTAGTTTCGTTGCAACTTAAAAGAGGCTGTTGAAATCCTTCATAGAGTAGGTAATTAACCTTAACCTTTTTATTATAACCTTTAGTTTTGAAGTGGAAGGTTTATGTCGAACTCGCACCGACTAAACTCCACGGTGTTCCTTCTGGTCGCTATGTGGGGGATTCACGTGTTATGTCTTCACATGCTACACCGTCCCCCAGCGACTGGCCTGTCAGGCCTCTCCTTACGATACCATTTTTTATTGACGAGGGGGAAACCTTCAAAAGGTCCCCGACCGCTCTGGGACAGGCAGGTCGGGGTGGGATATTTACCGCACTAAAACTCCACCGATGGCCATCCCCCCACACTTTGCTGGGGCACATCTCCGAGGCAGCTGTCGCCGCCCCTGGAGATCTCGCTGAGCAAGGCAGCGCGAGCCACATCGCGCTGCCACCTTCCCAGACCCGCGGCTTGGTGGTCAAAGCTCCCACTCCAACCACCGCCAGCAGGCCTCCGGCGAAGTAATGTTGTGTTCTAAACTTCCAACTCATATTTATTTAAATTAAGCAAAGAATTCAATTTTTTTCAGATAATTTCGGATTCAATATTCTGTGCTAAAGTTTTTCATCAACGTTTCAATCAGTTCTGAGAGAGTATAATTCTGCAATGTTATTCATTGACTGTAGTAACGCTAATTACTTTTTTAAATAAAAGTCGCCTAAGTTGCTCCTTGTAACATTGGTTGTCTGCCGGTGAGTCTCGTTAAAATCGGTCCAGCTATTTCAGAGATTACCCGGAACAAACAGACAGACAGACCGACAAAAAGACAGAGAAAAATTTTGAAAAGTTAAAAAGTTTTTTAAGTCAGTACTGTAGGTATATACTTTCATAATATGCATTTAGTGAAAAGCTGTTATTTTGGAATTACAAACAGACACATCAATTGTATTTATCTGTATAGAGTAATAGATAAGAATATTATCTCATGCTTCGCCGACGTCGCTGCAATAAAGCGAACCAGCAAATTGTAGAGTTTACTAGAATTGATTCGAAGTGTTACAGCAATCACGGTGTAAAGTAGGTTTAGAAGATTGTGATTATTAAGTGGTATTGCAGGTGAGTGCTTCTGCAACCGCGGTAGGTAAAGAACAATCTAATTATTAAACAGTTTTGTAAGCTTATCACGACGGGAGAGATTGTAGCTCACCTTTTCGAAAATGAAAAACTATATTGAACAAGTAAATATCAAATTAAAATGATCTTATTCAACAAAACCGACACTTTGAATAACCAAATTTACTCTAGGTATATTTTAACGATTAAAACTATATCTATTCAAAGGGTCTCTTGGAACCCTCTTTGAAAGTATTATTATTAGGAAAAGACCTGACAAAGAAAATACTCGGTAAAACGAACTCCCCGGCTTTTATATTGCATACTAACCAGCTGTATTTAAGAAAATCAATCTATTCCGCTACTGTTGCGTCAAAACTTTATGTACACTAGCTGTGCCCGGGGTTTCGCCCGCGTTAGCATACCCTAAGTTTGTTATTTAAAGTAGCCTAAGCTTTCATCCCCTATTTTATCCCCTAGGGGGTAGACTTAACCAAAATCATTTCTTAGCGGTTGCCTACGTCATAATATCTACCTGCCCTTTATTTTCTTCCCCCTTGGTGTGGATAGTCGGTGCAAGGCCCCTAGTTGCCTACTCCGCCTTATGGATAATCACTAATAAATTAGTGCTAAGTTAAAATTTACCTGAGCATTGAAAAATATAGAGCGATAAAATGTTATATAATAAAGAAAAGTGTTGATTCTCGGCAAATGGCCATAATCGCGAGGAAATGGCCAGCAAGTCCGCCGATACATTGTGGTACACCGAAGTATTTACGCTATGTCGTAAGGTTTCCGATCGCCGCAAAAACTTAAAGGAAAATGTGGAAACTATTCTACTTTCATTTACGTACTCCAAATACGTTAGTTGGGTAACTGCTTGCAGACATAGTGAGATACTTTACTGGTAGATGTAAGGTACAGTGCCTCAAATATATAGGTTTTGACACTTTCGAACATCGTCACTTGACCTTGGGTTTTGCGTTTTATTTTTGTATTGCGGTTTAAAACTTCCTACACTTGGTACGCTTGGGGCGCTTTTTAACGTATAACGTATGTAAAATGATGAATATACGCAGGCGATATCGACAACGTAAAAAAATTTTTACACCTAGACTTTGAGCTTGGAGCACAGACGTATTGAGGAACTTGACTGATAGAGTCGGAAAACAAGTAAGATCAAGAATTTGTCACGATTAAACGTCGACGCAACCTTGCTCTTTAACGTTGCTCAAAATGTGATGATACTTTTGCGGATCTGGGTTGTGTATGAATTCCAAAGATGGTGGACCAACAAATTTCATGCTATGTACGGATTACACCAAATATGCAATCGAATGCCGACGTGTGTACAAACCTATACTTGGGGTAAGTAGTGAAGTTAAAACATACAGTCGAATTTATAACCTCTTCCTTTTTTGAAGTCGGTTAAAAAGTATGGGGAAACCCCAAAATTTATAGCTTTTTGGGTGAAAATCTGAAAGTTTCAAAAGTATAGTTTCGGAAAAAGTGGCTGTGACATACGGATGTACATTATGAAGAATCCATAAGGGTTCCGATTTTTGCCATTTGTCTACGGAGCTTGATTAGATTAGCCACCGTAATGGAAATTCGGTAGACGATCATTATTATTACACATATGTTTTATTATGTTTTGTAATAAGGGCGTAAGTGTTATGCTTTCGACGCCAGACATAACACCAAAAACCCGGCTAATATTTTAAGCAGATATGATTTAAGTATTGGGAAGTGAAAGGACTTGTCGATATAATACCTAAGCACACGGGTTTGTTAGCCTTATCTTGTCAAAATGACAGCTGTCACCGATACTGAGACAAAGCGAGGCTCAAAATACTTACCATTTATCTTGATGTTCTGATAACATAACCTCATAACCGTTATAAGTAGGTATTATAGATTTTGGAGACATTTTAGGGTCCAGTCTTATCTATACACGATGTGGTTTTGTATTGGTGCAATATTTAAGGAGGTTGAGATTCATTGAATAAAACAAATATCGATCATAAAATACTAGCTGTATCTGTTATAGTTTGATAGGCAAAAAATACGTGCGTGTGTAACGTTGCTTTTTAAAATAAACGAGCATACGCATCGCCCTTTGCACACAATAGCCAAGAAAGCTTAGATTAGGTCCTTAGTCCTCTCCACCCTATAGCCAGGGTCTAAGAATATGGCTATGGTATCCCCTGCCTGTCGTAAGAGGCGACTAAAAGGGGGCCGGAGGGCCTGCTGGCGGTGGTCGGGGTGGGAGCTTTCTCTAGGGGCGGCCTTACAGCTGCCCCGGGGATGTGCCCCGGCAAAGTGTGGGGGACACCGGTGCGTTCTATCAGAGTACCCGGAGTCCCCCCTGAGCACTGAGGATGGCCATCGGGGGGTTTTAGTGCGGTAAAAATTCCACATACCCCGATCTGCCTCTCCCAGGGCGGTCGGGGACCTTTTGAAGGTTTCCCCCTCGTCAAAAAAAAAAATGTGCTTAGTCTAGCGCTCGTCAATGTAAAACCTCACCCTGTAGATCAATAAACAAACATTTGTAAATTAAAGAAGTTTTAATTAGTTTTTTTTTTACCTTTTTTTAAATATTGAAGGAATTGATTTGATTTTCTCAATTGATGATTGGCAATTTACATCAACACTGAAATATTTTACAATAATGTCAAAAGAGATTTTACAGAATTCAGTGTAATTATTTCAGAGGGGAGATTGAGGTGTGGAACTAGATAATATTATTAATAGAAAAAGTAGGACGACAATTTAAAAAGCAACTATAATTTATAGTACACTAGCTGTGCCCCGCGGTTTCACCCGCGTAGATTTAATTTTATATAATATATCTGTTTAAAATTGATAAAGTTTCAAACGAACTTTCATACCCTATTTTATCCCCTTGGGGGTAGAATTAATCAAAATCCTTTCTTAGCATAATAACATTTACCTGCATGCCAAATTTCAGCCCGATCCGTCCAGTGGTTTGGGCTGTGCGTTGATAGATCACTATATCAGTAACCTTTGAGTTATATGTATTTAGATAAATCAATTTAAAAGTTCATGACCATAGACTACTTAATAATAACCTACCTAAGTAAAAAAAACATTCCTTTATTTTTTTTAATACGGAACAATGGACGGTGTTGTTTCGGTTTTGTGTTATTGGTGTCGTATTGAAATATGAAAGTGGCGATTATTGCATAACTCGATTTCCAATTACAACAAAATAAAAATTATGACTGGTAACTTGAAAACAATAGAAACACGTCTTTTATATCTTGTTATATCTAAAAGCAAACATAAAGATATTGAAATCGTTAATCTCAGTGGGTCTGTTAAAATTTGAAAGTATTTTTAAGCTAGCGGTGCCCCGCGGCTTTCCCCATCTAGAGTTAATTTCATGGATGACCCGCGGATACCAAATATTTTTTTAAACAAAAGTAGTGGCATATCTGCCAGTGAAAATCCCGTTAAAATCGGTTTAGTCGTTTCGCAGATTAGCCCAAACAAACAGACCGACAGACAGAAAAAAATATATATTTGTATTTTATGTCATTACCGTATATACTTTTGTACGCATTTAGTGAAAAGCTGTTATTTTGGGGTTAGAAACGGACAATTCAATTTTATTTACTATGTATAGATAAGTAATAGTTATTGATATTACATCAATAGTTGGAGATACTATGAGATTGCGATAAATATATAAATATAAATAGGTGGAACAGACGGGTATTATGGAATGAAATCACTTTTTTTTCCGATATGGTCTCTCGTAGTTGGTAGGGGGGAGTTACCTCCACTGCTTAATTTAATTTATTTAGTCCGGACTAAGGGCCGCGGGCGAGACCCAAGGTCCTCCAGCCGAGCTTAAACTTAAATACTAAGCAACACAGCTAAGGGCACCCCGGTGCGGGGCTCGGATCTCGGCTTAGGGCGTAGCTAGGGAGTTGTATCTGAGTGATATTCTTTACAACATTTCTCTTTATACTACTAACCAAGTCAACAAACAAGCTTAAAGACGTAAGCAGCAGTAAGCGGTTATTGAAGCCTATGAATGCTTGTAACATCAAGTGTCACTAGAACGTTGACTAGCCTCCATGGAGCACTGGCTACCGCAACACTACTCAAACTTAGCATTATTAAGCTGCGATTTTATGATGGAGATGCAATCCCCAGGCGGACAGCACCAAATATCGAATGGGAGATCCTGATATGATCCTAATAGTCCCTAAAAACCCATTCGAGATATTGGTGAACCATTTTTTGTTGTTTCCTTAATTACTTCGTACCATTACTTTTATTAATCGCACTCTTAGAACGAGGCTAGGGGGCTAGTGGCTCAACTCCAAACTTTGCGAAAACGAATTAAAACCATAGACAGAACTAAAAATTTATGTTCTACACAAAGTTTTAAAAAAAATAGATTCTTTTTTTATTTATCGACAAAACAAAAATCTTATTGTACTCAAAACTAGTAAAATAATTACTGTCAATATGAATCGCCGGCCGATCATGGTTATGATTACCAAACACATTTGATTTTTGTATTGAGCCCCTATCGTTCAGAGGGTGTGATATATCGAATGTTATTTGTAGTCTCGCTAAGACTTAAAAACAGCCGATTAAAATGTAAATCGAACGAAATAAATTGAATCTAGCAAAAAATAATACCCAGTTAGTAATTATAATAAGTATTTTGGCATGTTCCGAAAACAGTGCATGATAATACACAAAGCCGTTTCGATATCTAATCAAGGAGACATGGTGCGCTGTCACGATGCAAGTATAAACTCACATCATTGGGTATTATATTTATCGATGCTCTCATTGAATCAGGTGATCGATGTTGCATATTTTATACAAATACATACATAAAGTACGCTCACGCCTGTATGGAAGGTTAAGAAATGAGAAGGCAGAAGTGTATTTGAACGTGATTCGAACACCGACACTCGACAGTAGCTATATTAAGTCCCATGCAATCGGGGTAGAGCCTATTACCAGGCACTAATCCACACTCCAGGCTGCTGTGAAATCTATACAGATACATAAAATTTAAGTGTCTGTTTGTAATTCCAAAATAACAGCTTTTCACTAAATGCATACGAAAATATACACGGTACTGACATAGAAAAACAATTAAATTTTTCAAAATCGGTCTGTCTGCCTGTCTGTTTGTTCTGGCTAATCTCCGAAATGGCTTTACTGCTTTTGACGGGACTTTCACTGACAGAAAGTAAATTTTTCAAGGTGTACTTAATACCTTTATTTAAAAAAAACATTAGTGTTCGACGGTCACCCTTGAAATTAAATCTACGCGGGTGAAACCGCCGGGCACATTACAAATAAATAAACACTTTGCTCGGCCCCTAAACGAGGCAGCTCTTATATCAGCGGTGGTCTTTTGAATAGTAAACTCAATCGAATACAAATGTTTTGAGATCTTCGACCCCCAAATAGTATCAATGAAATATAATGACGTAATCGGAACATTGTGAACAATGGGGCGTCGTGATGAAATGATCCGAGATTGCAGGTAGGACCTGCGTATTGTACTCGTTTGACTGACGAAATGTTCAAGGTACTAGGCTTGCAATTTTCAATGAGTTTGCAAAGGTTATCATTACCTACACGGTTTGCAGTGATGTGTAATGGAAAAAATGGATTTGGCTGTAAACTGTGTGCAACTGCACAAAGTGCTCTTTAAAATACACACATACATATTCCCACGCCTGTATTCCCCAAAGGGGTAGGCAGAAGTGTTGTAATGACAACACCCACATTACACCGAATATGATCAAGTGTGACCAGCGTGACAGAGGGTGAGTCCATCGCCGTCTCAGACACTTTACAGACGTCATTGAATTACTTCTCATAAATATGCAGGTTTCCTCACGATGTTTTCCTTCACCGTAAAGCACGTGGTGTGAAATCACTGTACATAAGTTTTTAGATAAACTCATTGGTACAGGGCCCCCGTGGGATTCGAACTCGTGACGCTTGCGTAGCAGGTGACTGCTCAAACCTACCACCACGGCTCTACCACACGATGGTGTCACACGTTAGTTTAAACATATCAGTCTTAAATATCTAAATACTAAACTGATAATTTGGTTAACCCTCAGCGTATTATGAAAATATGATACTAAAAAGTGTTTTTTCCAAACATAACTGCAATAACATAATTACAATTCCCCATATGATATTATCCTTAAAATAAGCTATGATAATTTCCTTCAAAGTTCTCATAAAACGATCGAAACCCTTCATTAAATACATATCACTAGTAACAATTCAGTCGTTACAAGTGTTGTGTTGTCAATCACAATCGATTTGCCCACTCATTGTCTAATGCCGATGACCTGTAACAGTCCACTGACCTACATCAGCCAGTTTCCTGGACCCTGACGCAATCTCGGACCTATGGAAAATTGCATTGTGTGCACTTCCGTTAGCCGTACGACCGCAAATTGCTTCATTCATAACTGCGGTTTCATCAACTTTCTTATTGTGGTAGTTATTGTTTTTCTCATGACTGCTAACAATACTCAAATTCTCAATTTATTCAAATTTACAATCGGCATTTGTCTAACTAACCTTTTCTACTAAAGAATTTACTTTCAACCGAATACCAGCGGCCTACACCAATGCGTTTTTCTTAAAACTTAAATGCAGTGATTTCACACCAGGTGATTTACTGTGAGGGTAAACATCTTCAGGATACCTACATATTCCGAGTAGTTCAAGCACGTCTGAGTCGTTGATGGACTCACCATCTGTCATGTTGGCACTTAATAATTTACGGTGATAATTGCTCTGCATACCCCTTCGTGGACTCTTCTGGGATGGTGTGAGCATATTTTTAATTTGCTTCCGAAATAAATACTGGTGCCAATCATGGCATAGAAGATCGAAGAAAACTAAAAGCTGATAGATATGAAGTATGTAGTTACATAAAGTATTTATCTTAATATCGAATAGCCGTAAACACTAAAGATTCTTGGCTCTTCACCAATGTTGGGATGGTAACGAATAGCGGTCTTGGCAAGAATATAATAGTCGAGACACCTATGATAATATCAACAAAATATGACGTAGGTAGGTTATTATACGTATTTTATGAATTTCATACATATACTCACGCCTGTATTCCCCGAAGGGGTAGAGGTGTTGTAATCACAACACCCTCTTTTCACCGAAGATGATTAAGTGCCAACATGACAGATGTTGTGTCCATCGCCGTCTCAGGCAAAGACCGTGGTGGCCTTGAGGTTTGAGCAGTTGCCTGCTAAGCAAGCGACGTAAGTTCGAATCCCAGCTTTTCTAAAAAACTTATGATTTGAAAAACATTGTTTTCCAACACGTGCTTTACGGTGTAGGAAAACATCGTGAGGAAACCTGCATATTTCAAAGACGTACCTATGAATTTCAAACAGGGATGATAGACTCGTTACGAAGGATGCTTCACTTTTAAACTGTTCATTCAAGTACTTTCTTAGTTTTCTTACAAGTACTTCAAGGCGCATCTTTGGAACGCATCCAACGTGGAACACAGGGATTCAATCGACCGTTATCAATACGATCGAACCTTGATGATGCATCACTGAAATCATAGTCTTGCAAAGAGCTTCAGCTCGATGTCCAGTCAATAGCATCCAGACTAATATTGTATATGACGGAAATATACGACCAAAGTAAATGGGTACTTCTTAGACAAATTCTTGAATATTTTTTACATTGTCTTTAGTCTTGCTTGCACTCGCAAAACAATAAAAACCTATATTTTTACCTGTGCCTAGGGTCCACCTATTTGTAATATAAAAGGAAAAAATAACAGTCATAATTAGCCCTTTTATGCTATGAGGTAATTTTTCTGCCTGATTGATCTATGTGGACGAGATCACTAGTAGAAGCCATTATAATAAGGCACAAAATATATATCTAAAGTACTTTCTAATATAAGTAATGACTAAGAGTGCAGTACAATGCAGCAGTGTACAGTAATTAGTGTGCATTGTGCATTGAATGGTAAGAGACGACATTGTTAGCACATATACTGCCTTCATTGTATGCGCGCCTGGTAACTCTCGGAGATTTTCTTTTAGTAATAAAATAATGATAATTTCCTGTTTAGATATGTGTGTTAATTTGATTACAAATTTCTTTTTATTTCCTGTCGTCATTGGTATTCTAATAGACACGAAATATAAAATTATTGATATCTTGCTTTGTAACTTGATTCCCGTGGAACACTAGATGTTTTTTTTAAACAAAAGTAGTCCAAGTTATTCCTTGTAACATTACCTAGTTGCCGGTGAAAGTCCCGTTAAAATCAGTCCAGCCGTTTCAGAGATTACCCGGAATAAACAGACAGACAAAGAAAATACTTAAATTTTTTTTTATGTCAGTACCTACTTTTCATACTTTCATATGCATTTAGTGAAAAGTTTTTATTTTGGAATTACAGACAGACACTTCACTTTTATTTATCTGTATAGAGTATAGATATATAGATTACGGTCATTTCGTTCTGTCAGCGAAGAGACGATAAAGTTACATTTGAAGATCTATAATTTGGAAAGCGAAGGAGGCGTCCAAGATATGAACAAGAGTAGAAATATATTCAGTTCAGACATAAAACTATACAAGTCGTCATAAACTGGTTTCTATAACTGCCCATCTGTAGATAGCTGAGTCCAAGAGGGCATGAATGAGCTATTAATGTCGATGGTTTTTAAAATCACATGACAACTGAACAACACGCTGTTAGTGTTACACACACGGTGGGAACAGACATAGTATATGGTCGGTGAAATGGTAACAGCGGACGTTGAAGCATTGTTTCCAACACAGGAAGGAGCGACCGCTGCCCATTGTCTGGGCGCCTGGTACTTCGCGCTCCTAAAACAATGCTGTTTTTACATGTTGTGGGAATAGATAGCATAACATTGTTAATTGATAGCTTTGATCTTCACTTAGAAGGAACGTATATGATCTGCATAAAGTGGACACAGTTTCGCACCAAAGATTCCATACTGCAGGAACTCAGGATCAAACAGCGTTTGTCTTCCACAGTTTAATCTCGCATTCTCAACTTCTTTGGACATGTGTCGCGACGTGGAGACGCATCCATAGAGCGTCTGGTGGTGCAGGGTAAACTCGAGGGTACTAGGGCACGTGAACGAGATGGACGGATCAGATTAAGGCTGTGATGGGTGTTCCTACTATCAACGAATGCTCCCGTAAAGCAGCAGTCCGAAATGAATGGCGCCGTTTTGTTCAGCAAGCCAACAATTCTGACATTACGACCACGACCGCTCTGCCAAGAGTGTAACGATTGAGAAGAAGAATATGATCTGCAGCAAGATGTCTAATTTATCTCATCGTGTAATACGATACGCACAACAGGCCAACCAAGTAATATTCTCTCGCGCGTACGCTAATAGAAACGATAAAAAAAATTATGAAATGACATAAATCACAAACGTGACATATGTCATTCTCGTACATTTTGTATTGTTTCTACTAGCGCAAACGCGAGAGAATATTACTTTGTCTATGCCTGGTGTAATTACTTTTACTTCACCTACGCCAAATGAGCTTTGGCTTTCTGGCCCTTCTGATTAAACCACAAGAGGAAACTTCCCAAGTATCTTCTCCCTTTATATTGTTAGTTAGATTCATTACACATCGTATGAACTCCACATTTCAACCTTACTTCATAAGGTTAGTTTAATGTGTCAAAATGGGATTTGCTTAACAAAGATTCGAATTCGAATTGAAAAGAGTAATTGTTGAGTTACTTACAAAAGCAACCTTCCGAACCCGGTGGTAATATTTATGAGCATAATGTATTTTTTGTGTCCTTCTGACGATATGAAAGTGCTTTAAGAAGTCGAATCAAAGAAAGATGTTTTGGATTTTGAATTCTGAGCCTCTTTGGGAATATGATCGATGCAAATAGATATTTGAGTACTTTACCATGTTAACTGATCCGGAACTGTAATCAATTTACATACATTTTATAGTTTTGTATACGAACTCGTGAAGTACAGTCACGTACGTCTATTGTAAATGTAATGCATTACATCAAAATGTTTACATTGCAAATATGTTCAGGTGTAATTTGACTTAGGTACAAACATGAGTTCCAATTTTATCGATTCGATATTAGGCAATTTCACATTGGACGGTAACGGTAACGACACGATATCGTCGCACTAGGCCGTCTGAATGTTTTCACAGTGTGTCGTTGTAGTCAAGTGTCGGTGGACGATATCGTGGCAGTGGGAAAGCGCCCAATATCACGTTATTTCCTCTGAAGGTTAGCCAGTAATCGATTCTCCATGTGGAATCGATTCCGGAAAGATGGACATATGCTATTCACACGCAACATAGCAATTACAAAATTTTCTGTGATCATTAATTAATGTTATCAATTGACGCTTAGCTCTAACAGCTAATCAGCAAGGTTATAAGTAAGTAAGTTTACTTATGAGCGAAAGTGGTAAAATTTAAGCACAGAATACCTACATATAACATCATCACTAACAGCGGAACTTCATTCTTTAAGTACACAAATTTGATATTTAGCAAGTGCGGTTCGATTCGTTTTGTTCTCGAATAATCAGATACAGACATTAAATCGTTTAATTTATTTATATCGAAAGAGCGCCATCTGTCGGTCCACAGATGGCACTATTGTGATCCCATACAAATCTGCATTTACGTCAACGCGGTGACTTGTAGCGACGGCAGTGAAAAAGTTGCACTAGGCCCTGGGGCCATTAGCTTTTATTGCCATCATAGTTCCATTGTTTGACAGTGACAGACTTATACACGTCATATAGATCTATCTCATAATAAGAGTAAAACTATCATGGCAATAAGAGGTCATTGTAGGACCCCTGATATCAGGGAGCAAAGATTTGCGTACGTTTTACTTAATACACCATATAATAATTATTCGGTAATATATCACCGAATATAAACCTTTTGGCATAACAATATTTAACTTTACGTACTTAGCAACATTTAATACACATTATTGTTGGCGCTGATATAAACATTCCCCTGTACATACTGGCTTTAGATCCATCTTAAGATGTAACACGAGATATAGGGATTATTTGACCGGTCAAAACATCAATAAAATTAAGTATTAGAATCGCTTTTAGATCGGAATTCCACTTGCTATTCGATACATCGTTAAAGTGTTGTAATAAGAATGTGAGGTTTTATGTCTTTTTAGGATACTACCAAAAGGGTAAGAACGGGAATCTATGAAAAACTTTAAAAAATATTAACATAATTGTGCATTTGACGCAGAGTTCGTAGTTGTACAGATTTTGCTGAAATTCGGCACGGGGATAGCTTTGACCGCAAAAAGGGACATGGTGTGCATAAATATCACTACGCGGATGAAGTCGCAGGTAAAAGCTAGTGTTTTATATACAGAACGTATAAAATAAAAATTTAAAGGATAATTAATGCAAATAATTATGCATGTTTGCAATTCCGATAATATTTACATACTTCAAAAATTTAATTGAATAAAGACTTAATATATACAAGAAACAGTACTTAAAACTAATTACAAGTAGAAAACTTGGCCTAAATCGGTGTCTCTCGGGATGTGCCAAGAAGGCTGGCAGCATTGTCACGCTGATTCTCTGAGCGAGAAAAGCCCCAGCCCGCTTGTCACGAGAAGCTTTAACCTCTTTGAAAAATGTTATTCCAATAATTGGAATGGAGTTTCATGGAGATAGGCATAGTCGGGTGTGACTAAATTCGAGGTGGACCAACACATTTCCAGCCACACATACAAATACGAAACCGATGTACTTAGAGTACAGGTGCAATCACGAGTTACTTATTTTATGAGTCTGTATTGTCGGTCTATCTGTCCGAATTAAACATAATACGCAGTTACCACCACTATTTTCGCTAAGCGCTCATACACCAGTTATAAGCGTGGCACAAGTAGGTACTGCGGTCCCAATCTACACTCACATTATAATGAGGAAGGATTTGATTGTTTTTTTGTTTGCATTGAATAGGCTCCGAAACTACTCGCCTGATTTGAAAAAATCTTTCAGCAATGGATAGCTACATCATCAGCGAGTAACATAGACTATATTTTAACCCCGTGCTGTTACGATAACGGGAACTACGCGGCTGAAACCGTGTGACGTCTGCTAGTATTTTATAGAATGTTATGCCCACAGTACAGATGGAAAGTGACCGATCTTCCTAAGAACTTCCCAACCACTCACATAGTGAAAATGGCCTCTTAGGCCACGACAAAGGCAAAAAGCTAATGGACAATAAAACACTCATCGCTTTGTCTGAAACAATTGACATTAATTCCTACTTTCCTTACCATTGATACAACATTCACCTTTTACATAAAATGGAAATGTAACAGATGGGCGGTTTCCAACATTTTCAACACAACACAAACCGCGCGTACTTTCGCCCTATATTTTGTACTCAGACGAAGCGTGCGTGTACTCATCAATGTGTGAGAATCCAGCAGTGTTGTTTAATAAGATAGCTGAACGGTAAAGTCGACATTGAGTTCTCGGTTTCAGTCATAAGAAATACATAGATAGTTACACTATTATGATAAATTTCTTATGCTTGAAACCAACAACTCGAAGTACGCTTTGCCGTCGAGATATCTAACAAAATTACTTTGCTGCATCGTGCCGCTTGTATGAGGTTATTCTCACAAATATTTAATCATGTTGTTGAGTTTTGAATGCTCAGTGAAAATTGTGGGGAATGCTGGGCTTATGTGCTCGCGCCAAACCCAAAAAAATGCTACGCATTCTAGGTAATCACGAAACGAGTGGCACCCATGTGCTAATGCGTAATGTTATGGGTGCGGGCCTTCTGAATACTTTTTATTAAATAACTATTCTAAGTAGAGACACAAATAACATGTAGGTCTAAAAAGGCCACTTTGGGAGACTCATAACGTGATCCGAATATGATTCATCATCGAAATGACAAAATGGTCACTTAGGTGCAATTCATATTATGATTCACGAATGAATAGTATTTAGCAATTCACCCGTTTCACACTTTGTTATGAAGATTCCTAAAACGGCCCACAAAATTAGAATTGCTTTTGTGACAAATAGCATCACAAAAAGTTAGTTAGGGACTAACATCTACCATTATTGTAATCATTCGTGAATCATAATATGAATTGCACCTAAGTGACCATTTTGTCATTTCGATGTTGAATCACATTCGGATCACATGATTCTCCCAAAGTGGCCTTCTTAGACCGCTAGATAGCAGCGGTAGAGTAGAAACGCAAGCTATTCATATTGCGATGGTGTTTGTCGATCAGGCGACACGTATCTTGCGCACGCGCATAGATAATCGCTGATTGATACGTCAAGGCACAAAATTGAACTCATTCAAAGTTGTCCGGACACGATTTCTAGATCATTGTTAGAACTAGATACAATGTACTATGTTTTTTCTAACACGAATACTATCGTCACGGAGGTAATAAAAGTCTTAGAATTTAAAAATGTAAGGTTGCATTTTTATGGTTCCGTACCCAAAGGGTAAAATGGGAACCTATTACTAAGAATCCGCTGTTTGTCTGTCTGTCCGTATTTATCCAGGCAGCACCAAGATCATTACTAGTGTGTTGCCGTCCCTGAAAAACCTCTTTATCCCCTACATTAGTACGCTTCTATTATTAGTTTATGCATTCATTTGAGTGTAAAATAAGTAAATATCGAACTAGAAACATTTTAACACGCTATAAGTAAAGTAAATACTAGTTTGCGCCTCTCAGTTTTCTCACAAACATTCACACGCATACCAACCGTTTATCACCAGGACACTTAAGTTGCGAGAAAAATGCTGCACATAATTATGTTCCACCAATGAGCTGGAACCCCACACGCATCATATTTATTCTGCTTTAAATGTCATCTCCTTAATCAAGGGAAAACCACCCTTAGTACTATAGGTTTAAACACCATACAATGTATCATGTGGCGAAGAGGTCTTGTTATGAAGAATATTATGATCACGCTCACGACTGGCACGAATTGAAACCGTGAAATGTCTCACGATGCCGATATGAGGAGTAAACAACGAATGAATGACAGGGAAAATTGTTTAGTATTGAAGTTCATGGTAAGATCTATCTTGAAGTTATATGAACAGCTGCATTATGCTGTAAGGTTACTCACGTCGCGATCGATGTCGAGTGGAGCTTTCAAAGATATGAAATTGAACTGTATTATTTATTTAGTAGGTACGTATCAATTTACTTTATCAGAATGTCTAAGATAAAGATATTCTGAATGTGATTATGAAAAAAAGTCATACTATACTTAATCTATATTTTTTTTACACATAATTTCAATTTTCAGCAGTTATAGAAACGTTAACGGAAAACGTCATCATTCACGGATGAACTTCTGAACCGATTTAGCCAACCATGAGTCACCTAGCATGCTCGCGACGCACTGGCCAGATTGGCGAATGGACCTAGTGGGTAAGGCATATCCGAAACCAGAGCATTACAAGCTTTTGCCCAAGGGCAAGATCTGCCAGCTTGTTCAAATATTTGAGGAGTAAGGTGCGTGAGTATAAGAGTCGACGTGCTTCCAGGACCCAATTTTGTCACAGCCAAGATAAGATACATCAGAAATCAATTACCCGGTAGAAGTCTGTAAACAATTGCGATTAATTAACCGATGATCTCAAAGGTCTTGTAAAGAGCGATATGTATATGATGATGATCATCAAACACGCCATGGGAGAATTGTTACCAACTGTTACCACAACAATAGTCATCCGATTATTCATACTTTCAATACGTACTGGGTAATATTAGAAATTCCAAAGTTATATGGATGCTGATAAGCAATAATGTGTCAACCCACAAAAAGTCAAATTCAAAGGTTTTGATATATTTTGATAATGCATCACGTATTTAACATTCTAAAAAAGTGTTTCAAGTCATCTGAAACATAAAAGTACGTAAAAAATGGATTTATGTCATAAAACAAATCTTAAATCACGTATACAATCATCTTAAGACGCCATTTTCTCAAAACCAAGTTTATGCGGGTTGACACATTATTGCTTATCTGCATCCATATGTAATGTCCACCTTTGAGCATTTGTGCATAAAGTGTTAATAAATAAATATCCGACTATATTTTACCTTTCACAGTCACCTCAACTCACTTTTCTAAAACTTATTTTCTTCTAATCTATGTACTAACCTCAAAGTTGCACTTTACCTCATTTTCTCGTAGATGCGCGATCACGTAGTCTGTGTGAGTGTGTCATTTATTGCTTTGTTCATAGATTACTGCTTGTAAAACTCACTTTTAAACTGTGATAGAGAGCACTAGTGGCCTCGGGATTAGAGTAGTTGCCTGCTACGCAAACGTCGCAAGTTCGAATCCCAGCAGGGTCTGTACAAATGAGTTCTTTTAAAAACGTATACGTGCTTAATTTCACACCACGTGCTTAACGGCGAAGGAAAACATCGTGAGGAAACCTGCATATATGTCTGAGAAGTAACTCAAAGACGTACCTATGTGCCTGAGACGGCGATGGACTCACTCTCTGTCAAGTTGGCACTTAATCATATTCACACCTCTGCTTAGCTTACCCCTACTGGGATGGCGCGAGCTATATATATGCTCATTATGATTGCCGTTTTGTTTACCTTCAAGTAGATTTAAAACAAAAAGTTCTATGGCTAAGAAAATTTCTCTCAATATGTTACCGTTAGGTTTTATAATGGAAAGAATAAGATGCTAGTGGGCTTGAGGTACGTAGATAATAACTAAGCTCTGAGCTTTGTATTGTATTTGATATAATTACGATGTATTGTTACAAGTTCCGCTCTACAATTCGATTGTTCAAGTCTCAATACGTCGTGCTCTAATTAAAACTGTAATTAATATAATTTTTTATAGTTTCATATTCATCAAATCATTTCTATACTATATAAAGTACAAGGTGTAAGTTTGGTACAATTATTTTACAAGTTGAAAATTAATTACACAATAAAATGGCGCTTTTTAACAAATTAATTAAAACAAAATCTATTTTTGCCATCACTATCCAAGTGATAACTAATTCTATAACTTTGAATGAATTCATGAAAATTAATTATCTCCGGAGATGGCTCTTAATCATCATTGTTGAAAAGTGTGTGTTTTTATTACAACACCTCTGGTCACCCCTTTGGAGACCCTTCTAGGATGGCATGAGCATATTTATATTCTATAAAAACTTAAATTCTACGGGATGAACGTAGCCTTTTTTCTTTTTCACTAGGATGAACTCAAGCGTACCAGTCCTAATAGTGTGAGACAGATGTATATGACGTATAAACCTGTCACTGTCACACAGTGGACCTATGATGGCAATAAGAGCCTATGGTAAGGCCACTGATCTTTATTGCTACAACTATAGCGTAGGTGCAATTTCCATTTTCGCATTAAATTCGCTATTATAATAGCAAGACCACAAAATGCGAAATGCAATGGAATGCGTAACTGATGCAGTAAGTGCCGATTGCAGATTTGCGTTGTATCCAAATCTGTCTATCTGCCACTACGTATAGTTTAATAGAGCTAGCGAAGTGATG
Organism: Watsonalla binaria; assembly: GCA_929442735.1. Lineage (NCBI taxonomy): Eukaryota > Metazoa > Arthropoda > Insecta > Lepidoptera > Drepanidae > Watsonalla > Watsonalla binaria. The sequence continues at coordinate 2,860,198 of OV838923.1, forward strand.
CTTCGTTGATGGTTGTGCGAACATTGAGTCTATTTGTCATATCCACCATAAGCAATATATAGAGAGATTTGGATACAATGATTTTCATATCTATGCAGATACATTAAATTGAAGTGTGTGTTAATTTCAAATTATGTAATAGCGTTTCAAATGTAAGTAGACTGAGTAAGAGTAGAAAGAGTAAGGTACTGACTTACTGACTAGAATAATTATTTTAATTAATTCCACTCCGTCTGTCTGTCCGTCTATGTTCTGTTCTCACATCTGAAATCCACTAATCTCTGAAACAGCTGGACAGTCGATTTTACTGAAATATCGAGATACTTATTGAGATTTTTTTAAGGATATACAGCGAAAGGGATTTTCAATCAGAATGTAAAAAAATTGTCGAATCTTTTGTCCTGAGGGATATTTTAAAACCACTGTAAAATTCACTTAAAAAATAAATAAATTCTTCTTGTCTTTGATTTAACTTAAAAATAAGCAAATTTACATTCCCCGCCTGGCGCCTCGAGTGTTAAATTTATTTTGGGAGTGACGTGGCGTCTCATACAAATAAAGGAATAAAGCTTTGAATAAAATAAATCTGTCTGGTGCTATTTCTATATTGGCCTTAATAAGTACTCAATGATCAAAACCTCTGTATCCTTTGTAGATTCAAATTCTAAACTCTTAAGAAGATCCATGATTCCGAAATGTAAAGGAAATAAAAGTAGAAAAGTCATTGATGGGGCATTGCTTAACAGATACTTTATGGAAATGTCTTTAGGTTCAAATCTTGCTACTTAATGTTATATATTACTCCTACGTATAAAGGTAATAGAATGTCGGTTTCCTACATTGAGAGTTGTCGCAAATATCCAAACATTTTTAATACCAATGGATGATCGAAAGCAAGCATGCAGCCCATTCGAGAACTCGTTAATTCCACTCGAACCCACCAGAACGACACCACCGGTGGTTTAGTTGGAATTACTTCAAAATTTCATCTGGTCAGTTGAACTGGACCTAAATAGTCAATATCAAATTTCAACGGTTACTAAATACCTATGTTTGTGTGACTAGTAGGCGATGACGTGATATAATAAATATTAAAATCGTGGAGATGTTATTTCAAACTTCCATTGTATTATTTTCTTCTTCTCCATAAAGTTTTTACAAAGCCCGCCAATCTCCATTGACAAAAAAACATTACCCTAACCAAAAACAAATAAGTGTTCCATGTTATAAAAGAAATGCAATCACCAAGTATAGATAATAAATTAAGCCACAAATATGTAACAAAATCAAATGATGAACGTATCTGACTAATCAATCTGGTAATTATTCAAGTCAAATGTCAATGTATTTTGATATAAAAAAAAAAAATTGTCTGTGAGTCTTGTATTTGTCTATGGCAAGCTAGTGCTGCTCGTTAACATTTGTGTGCGTAATATTTGCTTGAACAAAGAAAATTATATTCATTCCGGTATTATAGACACTTAAATTATATTTTATAGCCATTAATTCTTACGAGCAATATGTAAGTTACACAATAAGTTATGTCTAAACTCTAACCTCAAATAGAAAGCTACCGAACACTTGGACACGCCAATAAAGTTAGGTATATTATAAAATATTATTTAATTAGCCGACGGAACAACAGCTTAATTAAATAATAGACTGATGATAACTGCGTGGGAAAGAGAAATTATTTATGTAACTAGTTTTTTATTTGACAATAACTAACTTACGCGAAATTTTCACTGCAATAAAGTAACGTGTAGTGAGATGTGCGAAAGTAATATTGTACTGGGACCGTTAGGTTTCACTTCACTGGCGTGTGAATAGGGGGAAAAGTTCTAGTATTTGAATAATATCTAATGTAGGTACTTATTGTTGCCGGTACGAGTTATAAGCGCTGACCTTGAATGCACACTAGTAATTTTATGAGCCTATCCGTCTGTTACCTCTACCAATTTCACTCGGCCTTTATAAATCGTTGCGGCAAATGTGCGCGCGATACTCATTCTTAGATTTTTTATGGCGCAAACGCGAGCATATAAATATACGTATGAGCAGAAAAGGACAAAGTTATATATTGTCTCGTCTGTATTGTCGTGATGCAGCACAAATAATAATACTCAACTGGCATTCAATTATCTAGCTTTGAGCACTAGCGACCTTACTTAGCATAATAGAATTTTCCATTATTAATGATGTAATATTTCGGATACAATATCTGTGCAAAACATTTCCATTCAATAACATAACATACTATACGTATAGCGAATATACCACAACACCATTGAATGGTGAAGTTGGTTAATAGATGGAGCTTCTATCCCAAGTCGGGCGCTGATATTCAAGTCGGGAATTCCATTAACCCCTACTCTAATACTTACAAGATATCTACTCTTTTGTAATACTTACAAGATATCTAACATTTTTGAAAGTTAACATTACGAATTTATGATTGTACCTGCTTATAAGGCACAAAACATTGCATAAGCCGTGAATTATGGCACGAAATTATTAATTTATTGTTACAGCGATTCGATCAGTAGTGGATTAGATAGTAATAATGTTATTAATGTAATATCAAAGCAATTATGTGAAGGATTATATAAAACCATGTACTTCAGTCCAGAAGTGAAATGTGGGTCTGTTTTTATAATAGTTTAGGTAAATAAATACCTATAAATACATATTTTTTTTTTTGGGTGGAAACAAGAGGAATCCAATGGGTTTTTTCAAATATTTTAAACAATTTACAAGATTTTTTTTCTCAACAATCACTTGACACTGGCCGAATAGCTGTACTCAAGCTCGTCGCCATTAGATAAGTAAAAGAAAGAAGTGCCTATTTAATAATAGGTACGTAATAATATTAGGTTTGGTATTTCAGATTAGCATTAAGGTCAATCATAAGTAAAGTGATATGAGTAATTGACGAGTTTAATGCCGAGCTCTTCTCAGCAAAATCAACCTTCCAGACCCGGTGGTAGCATTTATAATCCTGTATTACGTATTTTCGTGACCTTCTGACGATTTGAAAGTCTTTGTAAGAAGTCTAATCAAATAAAGATATTTAGATTATTTTTTACAATGAAACCTCCTTGTACATTATTTAATCAAACAATAAAAATGTTAACAATGTGTACAATAGTGTATATAATTTTTTTTTCTTTTGATAAACATAAAGCTTTTTTCAATTATTGTATGACAAATGAGGCCTGGGAGCCAGGATCAGTCGGAGCAGACCTTGGCTGGTTGATTGAAACACCGTAACTTGGGCAATCCTGGTATTTATTGCTTCCACAACTGTATTCACTTGTTCTCTTGACGACTACTTGAAGACCACAACACGTCACGAAATGTGTGTGCTATATACGTTATGAAAGGAGACCTTCGACAGCGCGATCTAAAAAGATATAACGCCATCTTGTGTGAAGATGGCTAACTACAAACATATAAACTACGTTAAACATTCCGCCCACTAAGAACAAATTACAAAAATTTGGTCTTCAAAAGGTAAAGCTAATCAAAAAACAATAGGCATTAAGTTCATGAGGGGCACACAACTATAAAACTGGTTACAAAATACAAAACTTAAACTTATAACGCATATAACAGTTCAACCATTGGTAAATCACAAAATAAAGGGTAAAAAAGACGAGAGTGACACACCGCCCACCATGCACGAATTAGCTTTTGATATGGTCATGTACACAACATTAAATCAGCATAACATAGATTAATAAAAACAAAGATGGCATACCGCCCACCATGAGAATATATTTAAGACGAAACTTAAAACGATGTAGGTTATACACACAAACTAAAACAAATAATAAAGAGAGAAGAAGGTATAAACTCAACAATACAATAGAACTACTACCTAAATCGGTTCAACGGTTTTAATTCCCAACATTTTGTCCCTGTGTAAAGATGTGTGATATTTCCACCTACGTAAGGTTGACTGTCTCTCGGCTCTGATGCTTGAGAGCCTTGATCCAGCAACGCCTTGATCACTTTTCCCTCCCCGTGGTGTCTTAGTGGTCACTAGCAGTGCTTCACTGGTGGTTTTCTCCCCAGACAAAAGGCAAGCCACTGACTGTGGTGGCTTTGATAACTGAACCCCGCTTTTCGTTGGTGAAACTTTATGTGACTGATCAGCTGAAACCTTAGGATGTAATGTCGTATGGTGTCTCCGATTACATATACGACATGAGGTAACATTCTGACACCCTTTAGCAGAATGGTTACTGCCGAGACAGTTAAAACACAATTTATTCCGCTCAACAAAACTCCGACGAGTTGGTATATCTAAATCTAAGAACTTTTTACAGTGAACAACGCGATGACTTCCATTACAGTATTTACAAAGGTTCTTGATAGCAATAAAGCTGTTAAACCTTTGACTTGGATTGGAACTGGATCCCGTATCAACTAATTCAAACGCGCGATATCTATTGGTTATAAAGTCCTTGAATTGAGCAAACGTCGGTAATTCGTTTGAATTGTTGACAGCTTGTAATTCCCATTGCGATCTAGATTCTGGATCCAATCGCAACGAAAGCATGTATATGATAAATATATCCCAAGTGGATATATTTATCATATACTATTCCTAAATTTTGAAGTGCGCGTAAACATTCCGAAGTGGTATCAATTAAATCCCTTAAACATGCGGCGGTATCAGAAACTGGAGTCTGGTTAAGAAGTCGTTTTAGAATGCTATGTGATACAAAACGTTTGTTATTATAACGGTCTTCAAGCATAGCCCAACACCTCCCATAATTTTCGGCTGCTATGTTGATATGCCTAACTAATTGTTCAGCTTCTCCCGCGAGAAGGCCCTTTAAATATTGCATCTTTTGTGCATCGTCCATTGGAGCCTTATGCACAAGCGATATAAATAAATCTCGGAAGGTAGTCCACTCGCTATAATCCCCAGTAAATATTGGAATAGTAATTTTTGGTAATTTGAAATTAACATTCGAAATGGAATTTTTGTAAGTGTCCGAAACCATTTTGGCCTTAATTTTGAGGATACATTTAAAATCTATGTATAACTCCTCGGTGGTACTGTAAACATCCCTAGAATAGTATAAAGACGACTTCAAGGATTTCAACTCTACAGTCTCCATTATTTTCTTATGGTTATAATTGAATTGACCCCATGACAGTTCGAGTTGTTCGAGCCTACTTTCCACATACTCCAAAGATAGGTATTCATTTGATAATTTTTGAAAACTAATCAAAGATTTAGCCATCCTTTCGCGAATATCATCTTGGGCGAAACTTAAGGAGTCCATTTTGACACTTGACAGCTATAATTACGAATTCAAATCCTAATTCTAAAAATAAATGTCATAACAAATTTCGTGAAGTGATCTGATTTTTAAAAGAATTTTAAAAATCGAGCATAGGTTCCAACCAAACTTCTTAAATTATTCTTAGTCCTAAAGTATGCTAAAATATTCTAAGTTTAATTTACCTTACGAATAAAGTCCAATTTTGTCTACTACTTCACTGAAAGTACTAACAATTCCCAGTTGACACTTAGTTGACGTCACTGCCGACTCGTACCTGACCGCTGACGTCACATCCGCTTCGTTCTTGATCGCTGACGTCACAGCCGATTCCCAGTTGCCTCGTTGTTGGTGATGATGCTGCGCCTCCTGTCGCCACCAACTGCACCCCTCCTGGCGCTGTCTGGTGGCTGCACCCCGCCTGGTGCTTGATCAGGAGTGCCGCCGCTCCTGGTGGTCTTCTGAGCAGCACCCCTCCTGGTGCCGCTGCTTAGGACTGCGCCCCCTTGACAAGTAGCCCTCCTGCTACTGTCAATCCGCCGTGCTGCTCCGGCGCCACTGAGCACCCCGCCTGGTGCTGATCAGCAGCTTGCCCTGAACCCTCAGGCTTCCAAGTTTTGCCGGAAGATCCGGCTCGAAGGACCAAATTTGTATGACAAATGAGGCATGGGAGCCAGGATCAGTCGGAGCAGACCTTGGCTGGTTGATTGAAACACCGTAACTTGGGCAATCCTGGTATTTATTGCTTCCACAACTGTATTCACTTGTTCTCTTGACGACTACTTGAAGACCACAACACGTCACGAAATGTGTGTGCTATATACGTTATGAAAGGAGACTTTCGACAGCGCGATCTAAAAAGATATAACGCCATCTTGTGTGAAGATGGCTAACTACAAACATATAAACTACGTTAAACAATTATTATTGTTTTTATTGACTATTGTTCATGCTGTTCAACGTGTACCAGCGTGCACTTACTAGCTACCTAAGCAACACCCTCTACAATTTTTTTGCCCCATGTTCCGCACCCCGGAACACGGGTTCCGTTCCCACGGACATTCATTGGGGGTGTTTTTGCGTTTTATTTATTAATACCTAAGCGTATTAACACCTGTTTCCGAGCCGAGAACCTAACCTTACTCCGTACCATTTATTTTTACTTTAGAGCAATTTCACTACTTATTTCAATCTTTCTAAACAGTACCATGTAAGCTAGAGTACCTAGTAAAGCTACTTACTAATATATTCAACAATAATTATATTTATCACCCTTTTCACAGTACATACTCGTAGGTAGCTTACTTAAAAGCCGAGGTGGCCTTGATGTTTGAGCAGTCGCCTGCTACGCAAGCGAAAGCAAGTTCGAATCCCAGCGGGGCCTGTACCAATGAGTTTTTCTAAAAAACTTATGTACAGTGATTTCACACCACGTGCTTTACGGTGAAGGAAACCGGCATATTTCTGAGAAGTAATTCAATGACGTATGTAAAGTGTCTGAGACGGCGATGGACTCACCATCTGTCACGTTGGCACTTAATCATCTTTGGTGAAAAGTGGGTGTTGTGATTACAACACCTCTGCCTACCCCTTCCCTTCGGGGAATACAGGCGTGGGCATATGCATGTAGCTTACCTACAAAAATGTCATAGGTTTACCTATTAAATTAATTGTGGCTGTGATTATTTTCACGCCTTCCCAGAATGGTCCCCGAAGGTGTGTGCATAGTGTTATTATACCCACTTTTCTGCAAAGATTATAAATATATTCATGCAAATAGTCTACGATAAAAAATAATCTAATAATCGGCAAATAATCCGTGAAAGTGCCTGATTTTGTTGCCTTGAAAGTCTTTGAATTGGTCGATTGGTCTTAAAATACTGACGTGGTATTTATAAATAAATGTTTTGCGTCACGACACGCCGGCTACCGCAGATGCGTAGGTTTTACGCTCGTTACGATACGCTTCGTGTACCAAAATAATGCTGGTCGATAATAAATCATATTATTCTTGATAGATTATTATATGTTTATGAACGTGGGTAGTTACTTTAAAACTTCTTTGTATAGCTTTATGTATATAAATCTACTGTACGTGTGTATGTCACTGAACTCCTCCTAAACGACTGGACCAATTTGAATAGTATATTTCTGTTGCGTTAGATTCGTAAGTCAGCCCAGCAGATGGCACTGCAGTCGGTATGCAGGACAACGTCTGTCGGGTCCGCTAGTATGTTATAAACTAGCTACCACCCACGACTTTGCATGGAATAGGTAGAGAGGTCTACCCGTAAGTACCTACGGCATTTTTTCCCCATTACGACAAATATACTCAAGGGTTCAATTTTGAATACTCTGTCAGCGAGTGATTAATTATTAGGTGAAAATTTTCTTCCTCATTTCTATCCTACGTTCCTATCTACTTATCATATACAATGCATACGTTAATTAAATATAAAGGTTACAATATTTTTTTTCACAAACGAAGTAAACATAAAAAAATTACATAATTATCGCTAGAAATCAATGTAAAATCTTACCTTATTCGAAGGGAAGCCTGTTCCCTCAGCACTGCACTATAAAACTGATAAACTTATACTATAATGTTATTTTAAAATTGATTAAAAACTTAGGTGACTCCAAAAAAAGGAGGTTACTCAATTCGACCGTATATGTTTTAATTAAAACATTACAACATCTTAATGAAAATGACTTGAAATTAAGTGACATTGAATATAGAAAGAATTTGAGAAATTGAAGAGAACATTGTGCCATCCTGAAATGGACATGAGTCAGGGGGCATGAGGGTGATGATAACGATTAGGCAGTAGCATGTATAATCCTGTATAACTGTCATTTTGACGATTTGAAAGTACTTTGTAAAAAGTCTAATATAATAAAGTTTGAGTTTGGATAACAAAACAATGACAGTCAAAAAACAACATCACTCATAACCTTTATAATATGCATATAGATAAAAATTATTTTGTCTGTTTGAATGCATTCTGAACTACGTTTTTGGGTTTGATACCGTTTTTACTAATATGTAGGAGATTAACTAGGGTTTATAGCTAAAAATAATCCATAGAGAAAAGTCAATGTTTTCCATTAGTCTTAAAACCCGAAGCGAAGTGTGGGCTGGTTGCTAGTTATCAATAAAATACATAAATCTTTGTAAAATGTTTATTTTCATAAATGACGACTAAAACAACATTCTCAGCGATTTCAACTCACTCTATTTACTCCACAATCTATTGGTGACAGATTTTACAACCGTACATATTATAATCGTTATAAAACCATCAACAACCTCGCCTACACCTACAAATACCGCTTTAAGCAAAACCTACCATTACGTGTTTTCATATATTACACATTTTATATATTTTCCACAATAGAATATTTTTTTTATCCGTAAAATAATAGCTTGTGTCAGCGAATGTACTAGGGAATAAAATTAGTTCCAAATGGTTATTTTGTTGCTATAATCAGCCTTATTATGACTGCACGGTGAAAAAAAGTATGTTATTGATACATTTTATATAATTCTGTACCCCTATCACGGGTTTGTCACCGTTTTCGTTATCTATACTCGTTAGGGTCTTCGCCGAACATTTGTATCGGAAATTGTACAGCGACACCTAGCGGTGACGTGAAGAACTAACATATCTCTTACAAATATTGCGAGTGACGCTAGCGAGTATAGTTTACGAAAACGGTGGCAAACTCGTGTTAGGGGTACTGATCGTTTTGAGGATTATGGCATCTAGTTCTAGATTCATAATATATTAACATAATAATAGCTCATAAGTATTCACAAGTTAAAGTCTTATCGTAAAAATAATTCCCTCAAATTGGCGAAAGCGGACCTGCTGACGTCATCCATACTGCATTTTAATGGCATTACACTTAGGATTTGAGTATACAGTATAGTAGAGGATATATAAATCAATTGATGTTCGTTACTCTCGCTAAAACTCAATAACAGCTGGACTGATTTGGCTAAATTTGGATTATCTGTGGAAGTCGAAGGTTTAAAAGGTGATTTAATGTGAAAAATGCTTGGAATAAAGCATAAACAATAATTTCTCTTAAAAACTGTTCCTACCTGTCAGACGTTTGATTTTCGTCCTGACGCGTCGTTCAGAAATCTAATTCAATATAAAGAATGCTTTTGTTTTTGACATTTGACATTGAACCCAACAATTTGCCGGGTAAACTAGTATAAAATAATAAGTATAGGATCAGTCACGCGTTAAGAAGACGGTACAAGTATTTATTTCGGTCATTTTATGAGTCTGTCTCTGTCTGGCGCCATACAGACAGACGGAGGTAGACTCATAAATTGAAATTGTGAAAAAATTGTGCCGAGTTCTTATCTCGTTACGGGGCATGTTTTAAACCTTTTGAAAAAAACACAGTATTTATTGAATCATGAAATAAATCAATACATAAGTACGAATACTAGCCGAATTGTAATAAATAAGAGATCAATTTATATAAAACAGTTTACATGATACTAAAGAATCATTATAACACACAAATAATAAAATTAATTCGAGCAAAATAATATCGGACATGTTTTTTTTCTTCATTTTGCCAATTTTGCGACAAATTACGCCAAGACCACAATTTAAATCATATACATGTGCCGTCACGAGTTATGCGCGTTCAGCGAAAATAGTGAGGGTAGTTGTTCGTGTGGCTCAAGATACAAGACCCAAAAATGACTACTGCGCTTTCAAGGTCAGCTCTCATAGCTCGTGACAGCAACTATGATAAATGTAATACTGAATTGAAATTTATATTTTTTTATAAATAATGAAATACAAAATATTATGCAAAATTATCTTGAATTGTATCTATAGTTAACACATAGGACATTGGCTTTCTGAACAATGACAACCGCGTTATTCACTAAGGTGCCTCAGCATCGAACTCGACGAGCGTTGGATTTATTCATAGGAAATTGATACATAATACATAGAGGATAAGGTTCTATTTCGTTTCTTTAAAACCGACACTCGAAGATAAGTGCGACACTGAGAAACCTCAGTGAATAACGCGGCAGGTCATTTTATACTAAGATTGTTAAGTCGTACATACGATGGATGGAAACATTTTACAATAATTATGTATCGAATATTTTTCCATCACGAATAATTTTCAAATAATATTGGAATGTTTTTGAATAAAACCCAACCATGATCGTATAAGCAGCTTATTAGCCAAGCAATAACGCCCCATATATCCTTCATAACATAAGTATAGTAATAGACTGAGCTGAGCAACACACATCATCAAACATTATTTTCGATCCAATCATAAGCGCAGAGAGCCTTAGCTAACTATATAATGTTAACTTTACATAAAATCATAAGACAACTACAGGTACTGATTCTAATTATAATAATTAAGACGAATGCAAACAATCTAACTAGTAAATGCATATATGTTTTATAAAAAGAAAAATAAATAATGATTTTCACAGGAAACAGTATCATATTTTCAATCCTCGAATGGCCCAGAGCAGTAATGAAAAGAATGAATGAAATTTCAGAGGCAGGAAATTTTTAATCATTCTGGACCGTTAACATATAATTATTGCAGGCCATAATACTATTAATGTAGAAGAACCGTCGGCAGACCGGAATAATTGCCGAGTTGGCCAGCGGGCCCTTCTTCCAGGCCCATCACTGGTCCAGAGCAATGATTTAAAATGATACATTTAGCTTGTTATGTACTATGTATGTAACTTTGTGTGTGAAAGCGTTAAATAATGCACTTACTAGGTAAATAATGTACATACGAAATAAGTTACATGCAGGATTTTAAAGCACAGTTACGACAAATAAAAATAAAAAAAAATTTAAATTTTAAGTTATCGATATAGAAATCGTGGCTCGATCGATATAATTAATATTTTTTGACATATTGAAAATATGTTGATTTTACATTTTTATATCTTATCTTTTAAATCGTCTATGTTATAAAAGCTATGCGTATCGCGTGACCAGATAAATACCATATATTATTATAATTTGATCTATACATATTATTATTATTAATGTTTTTCATAATAAATAGCTTCTTTCTTTGCAAATAAATAAAATAAAACATAAAAACATGATGTAAATATTGCAGTTGGTTTGTTATTATGATCTTAGTTGCGAAGTAAATAAGGTTTTAAATTGAATATGATACAAAACAGTTTCAACTGTAGAAAACAAGCTGTTGTGCAAATTTCAAACGCATACATTCAAATTCAGCAAGTGATATCGATATACAATTAATTAACAATCACATATCGATAATCAAGTTACATCAGTAATAAATAACTTAAATTAGGCATGTAGTCCAGTGCTTATATCTTAACAATACAATTTCGATATAATCTAATATAATCATTAAGTAATATTTATAATAAACGAGAATTATTATTAAATAATATATATTTTTCAATAAATATCATAATTGAACGCAATTGTGGACTTAAATAATACAATTTAAGGTCCCGTTTTAATAATATCATAATTCTTTCATAGAGTTAGAAGTTATTAAAAAGTATAATTTCTCAATCGACACCAACCATTTCGTAGCTCTGCCCCTTCGGGAACAGGCACACCGATATCTGTCCGTCTCATTCTCTCATATGAACACATTCGTGCCATCACGTTCCCTCCCTTTGATATATCTTTGATAGTGTTAACTAGCGTATGGATAATATTGCGAAATTAATACAATTAAGGAATATCACACAACCGTCCAATCTAAGCAATCACTATAGGCACTCGCTGTATGGCATACAATTTCAGATTTGAAATCAAAATGTCTATCAAATAAGGTACATTTCTCAATGCAGGCAAGCTAGTCTAATCGAGTGAAGACTGGCATCAGAATTTGAATCTGAAAATGATCTATCAATTTTCAAATTACGAAAAGTTTACATGATTCGAATTACGTTAATGTAACATTGGAATTAAAATTCTTATACATACCAATTAAAGTTCAATTTACACTGGTGTTGCTCGGCTCTTTAATAAACAACGCGATGTGATATACTTTTCAGAAACCTTTATATATGTGCTCTAATTACATTATATGACTAGTGTTACGGCTATGTGCACTCAACACACTACACCAAAAGTAAACATATATTTTTCAACGCTAATTTAAGATGAACGAAGGATGTTATCAAGCACTCGAATCCACGACCTCTGCAAACAGTGCAGTTGCTCTTCCAAGTGAGCTACTCGTGATCCTACCTCATGCGTCGAATTTTTCCTTCCCTTGCCTTTGCGGTATAGGGGCCGCCTTGCGCTCAATAAATCATAATTAATAGTAATCAATAAAAGTACACCGATAAATCCTCATTAACAAAGGACTGAGAAAACCGCGTCTCCATGCTGTCTTCGGGACAGTGTCAAGGAGTGGCTGCGGGAATACAAAGGAAAGGTGCTAGATCGACAGGACATCACGTATTCTGTGCTCTGTTTATGTAGGCATTTCTTACAAGTACCTATTAATTAAACGAGGAGTTAATGACTTACCTATAGGTATTTCATCGGTCATTTCCATCAATAATTAAGAGCATATCGCACCCTCAGAACGATAGGGGCTCAATTCGAAAATCATATTTTTTTTAGAAATCACAATAAAAGATCGGCAAGTTTGAATTTATAACTTAGACCGTAATTATTTTACCAGTTTTGAATACAATGTATTTTATGAATACATTGTTGATGTTTTAAAAATATTTTTTTAAACAATTTAGAAATACAGTTTGAGGTCTGTCTAACATAATTATTTTCGCAATTTTTTGAGTTCAGCCCCTATCGTTCTGACGACGAGAATCAGATACTAATTACTCTCCTGAAAAATATCCTTCGTTCATCCTTACACACTGTATATTTAAACTGGAGTCACTTCTAGGTACTGCTTGAAGCAGTCAAGGTCGACTGCTTAAAGCTGCGACTGTATAGCAAACAGTCTCTACACACACACAAACACGACTCGCAGTCCCGACTTCAGCAGTTGAACGGCAGCTTCGAGCAGTTGAACTTGACTGCTCGAGCAGTAATTTAGGCCCTTACTTACCGGCTTAGCAACATTTTAAATACCGGTAACTGCAAAATATTTCAACCACTGAAAATATCCCTCATAAATTAAGACAATGGACAAGATTATATCAGTTTTAGAGTTTTAATACTATGATATAGTTACCCTAACCTTTCATTATAATATACGTGGTTTTCAAGGTAACTTAAATTATTTACCGGGCAGTGGGCACTCGAGCACGGAATTCTACAATACAAGTAAGCTGGACTGGCTATATTCGTTAGCTAATTATTTTGTTTTGATTCGCGCCACATTTAAATTTTTCGGAATACATGACAGGGAAACGTCAAATTTAGTTCCGAAATCTCTCCCTAGGGGCGCTTGAAATCAGCACAAAATTTAGGTGGAATTTGATCACTATTAGCCAGTTAAGTGGTCTTGTATAGTGGAAGCCAGTGTCATCAGAGCCAATAAGGAAGGCTAGCTTACCATCAGGTACACACCAAGTTTCCCCACTGGGTTACGAAACAAAAACTTTTGGCGTAGCGCGTACCAAGCATTCACGTACAAACCCAATTAATAAAATAAGACCGTCAACCCATCGAAACGTTATTGACGATAGTAACTTCATGACTCCGTCGGTTGATGTCCTTGGCTTCCTTACTGAGTGTGGACTCTACGAGCATGGAATGCCTTTTGGCGTTGAGATCTTTTTTCCTCCTAACTACATCGGGACTGTACGGGTCCGATACGCGCCTTTCAAGGTTGGCATGGCTTTGTGAGCTGGATATGGACCCCTGTCTCTGCATCGGCACCTGTTGGTCCTGGCTCATGTTGGGAAGATACGTCTGGAACGATGGCCGGTTCTGTGCTGCCTCCATGATGGAACCTTTGGATAATTTACGAGTCAGTGTTGGATTTCAAACAGTAATTCTGGCACCGTAAAGCTCAAACTACCATAGCACGTGTTAGGAACACAGTACAAATAAAGGGAACACAAACAGTATAAACATAAATAGATTCAAACCAGCACCAAGAAGAAATACGAAAACGTTGATATCAAATGTTAGTGTGAAATGTAACCATAATCAATGCAAATAAATTTAAAATTACATTCCGGACATTACTTCAAAGGACAGTGAACCTTGCATTATTAACATGGACTTAGAATTTACAATATTTTTTTATTTAAAAGTTCATAAGATGAAACAAAATTTTTATTGGTGTTAATTACACATTACGATACAAAAATTGTGTCACAAATCTTTTTAAAAACACAAAATCTACACCATCACGTAATAGAAAACTCACATATTTATATAAGATAGATTCAAGAAAATTCGTTAAGTAAAACAGTCTAAATAATCCTTAAGATCCTCAGGTTTCCTGGCTCCACACAAAACAAATCACTACCGAGGATATAAGCATATAAACCGGGTTACAATAAATACATACAAATATACAGAGTGTTATTTGAAACAGGTGACATATATTTCTTATTCATATGAATTATTATATACCCTGTTAAACACGCTCTGCATAAAGGTATTATATATAATAAGCGTGAGACAACATATATAGTAAAGTGAAATATTGCAATCACCTCCACACCGGTGACTTGGTACGTCTGGTTAATGACCTACAAATGGAGTAAACAAACAATTTATAACACTTGCCGGTATAGAGATGTCTTTATCCACAATCTATATCTATACAAAAACATATAATTGGCGTGTCTGTTTATAATCTATAGTTAACATTTTTTCACTAAGTGCATATAAAAATATATACGGTACCAAAAAAATTTATTAAAAACCAATTATCTGTCTGTCTATCTCTTTTTTGGCTAATATCTGAAGCGGCCGGACCGATCTTCGCAGGACTTTTATTTACGACTAGCGGACGTCACGCGATTTCCCCCCCGTAGTTCACGTTCCCGTGGGAGTACGGGTACAAAATATAGGTCATGTTACTCCCTGATAATGTAGCTATCCATTGCTGAAAGAATTTTTCTAATCGATCCAGTAGTTTCGGAGTCTATTCACTACAAAAACTAAAGACATGACATTTGGAGGGTGCTTTTCGCCTCTAAAGGAGTGAACTAATTTCCTTAGAGGTGGAATTTTAGCAGAAGCGAATTAGGAAAATACTCTTGTCAGATATCAGAACATTTACCGATTTAACAAAACATAATCATTTTGCAAACGTTGTTCAACAGCCTGTATACATATTAGATTGTTTTAGACATATCTTTACCAGCCTATTCAAACAAGACAAAGGCAACATAAGGAGTATTTAACACATGATATCGCGAAGAAAGAAATAGAACAATCACCAAGGGTCTAGTGCGACTTATTCATTGGCGCCGTCACAAGTCACCGCGTTAACGTAAACGCAGGTTTGTATAGGATCGGAACAGCGCCATCTGTCAATCCACAGGCAGTATTTGTTTTTCGGGGAGCTCAGGTGTCTATATTACAGGTTTACCACCTAGTTTAGACATCTGCGGCAACACCACAATCTATAATTAACTAAATAACTATTTTATGTGAGAACCCTGACTTGTGTGTTAAAAAGGTGTCCTTATATTTTGTGACAAAAATAAATAAATTATTATTATTACTATTGTGATCCCATATAAATCTGCGTTTACGTCAACGCAATGACTTGTGACAGCGATTTTAAGAAAATTCGCACTAAGCACTCAGGTCGCTTAATACACAGAAATCATACATCAAAACACAATACAAACGCGCACTGCACGTGCGGCGTGCGTTAAAGCGTGCCTATGGGTGCATTAAATGCAGTAAATGCATGCTTGTGGGAGTGTTATTAAAACATTGATCAGGTCCTTTATTCAGTACCATTATCATGAGTTTACCACCGTTTTCCGGATCTATACTCGCTAGCGTCGCCTACAATATTTGCATGAGATATTATAGTTCTTCACGTCACCTCTAGGAGACGCTGTACAATTTCTCTAGCTAGCGAGTATAGATTACGAAAACGGTGGCAAACTCGTGGTAGGGGTACTGTAAGGTTACTATCGGTTTCAAAGATATGAAATTAAACTTTATCGCCTATGTATTATGTCACAGTTTCGTATGATTGATGATATGTTCATTCACTTATATGTCCGCAGTATGGTACAGCACCATAATTTTCTTAAAACCGTAACGTTTTGGAGTTGAATGTGTTTTAAAGCACTGTAAGACATCGCTTTCTGATTTTACAATTCTAGGTCAACGGGGAGTAGCCTATCCCTCTTATTTCAAAACATGGTTAAAACCAAAACTAGACCAAACTCGGACTAAAATTATGTCCATCCCTTTTAAAAGCTGTATGACAAAAAGGGATGGAACTACTTTTAAGCCAAGATACAAAAGATTATCTTCGGCGATATTTTGTTATAAGTTTAGATCCAATTGCGAGTGTGAGAATATTTAAGTAATTTTCAACTCAGGTTTCAACTTGCACCAAGTAATTATTTTTTTCAAGGTCGTCACGAGTCAAGAACGAGTACCTTTGAATGCGCTGTTGTCATGAGTCTGTCTCTGTTGATATGTATGGCACGAGGCGAATAAAAACATGCGCAACTATTTTCTTACTTATGCTTGTCCATAACATTTCTCAACAAAGCACGCAGCAAGCCAGTCGGCATTGTTATGCTACATTAAGTTGTAAGGCAATATGATAAGGTAATTTTTTGCTTACCAAGTGTGCGGACTAGCCATGGAGCCACGGATTGCTTTTGATTCATGGCGGATTGGACTTCATTCAAAGCTGAATTCAACTGGTGACTCAGCTCCTGTATTGGAAAGTTAACTTAGCTTTTGTTATACGAAGGAAAATGTAATTATAGTTCTTAGTAGGTTTAGATTGTTTCTCACGATTAGCAAGGGAAATGTAACGTCCATCCTTGCAGAGTCCCACATGTGAGAGGACTACTTAGGGGTTACTTTGTGCCTGGGAGCACCAAATTCCAGACAACCCGCTCGCTAGTGAATTAGAAAAAGTATGTTGAGATGGTTTGGACATATCGAAAGGATGAGGGAAAGGTGATTAACGAATGAAATTTATAGAGCAAATGTGACTGGAAGTGTCGGTAGAGGGCGTCGAAGGAAGACCTACTATGACCAAATTAGTAGTATTTTTCAGAAAGGTCAAATTCGGAGCACTCGTAACCGAAGAAAAAGTATGAAGTTAATGTGGATGAAGCGAAAGAAGTATGTAAGGATCGGAGCATGTGGCAAACGATGGTCTCTGCCTACCCTCATTCTATTCAGAGGGATCCCCGTAGGGGTAAGAACAGGTGCTCAGACAACAATTCACAACACTCACATTTCACTGAATATGATTAAGTGCCAACGTGACATAAGGCGAGTTCATCACCGTCTGAGGCACTATACATGTCTTTGAATTACTTCTCAGACGTATGCTGGTTTCCTCACGATGTTTTTCTTCACCGTAAAGCATGTTTGAAATCGCTATACATAAGTATTGTTTTATTTTAGAAAAAACTCATTGCAACAAGCCTCGCTAGGATTCGAACTTGTGTCACTTGCGTAGCAGGCGTTTGATAGGTGTACCTGATTGCTGCACTGCGCTTGCACGTGTGCCAGTTTGACCTGAGCCAGTTCCAATTCTAGTTCGCGCACGCGTTGCCTCAGGCGGGCCTCGGCCACTTCTTCCTTCACAACGCCTTCCTGTTCACATTCTACAACACAAGCATATTTCCCTGTTAGTCAGGATTGCATATATGAGACGAGAGTGAAATTAAAAAAAAAAATAAAGAGTGTAAAATTTAACTTAAAAGATAAGGTTACCCTTTTTTTTTTTTTTTTTAACGTGGAGAATCCCTTATGGATACACCAACCACCGCGGGGGCAGCGGAAGGGTTATGTCGGACTCACACCGACTAAACTCCACGGTGTTCCTCCAAGTCGTTAAGTGGGGGGGTGCACGTGATACGTTTTCACATGCTTCGCCGTGACCCCCCCAAAGATAAGGTTACCCTAATATTTGCTTTTATATAGTAGCTTCTATCCTCTCTAAAAATGCTTTATACGGAAGCACCGACCTCTACTACTAGATAATAAGAGGCTAAGGCCTATAAAACGTTTATTTGCCATTCATAGAATAAAAAAAAAAAAAAAAAAATACTACTACGTTGGACTGTTTATCGTGATATCGCGTACGTATCGAGCGTTCATGGCGCTAAGAGATGTAACACGTCAATACTCAGCAATATTCCTTGGAAAGGTAATACCCATAACATTTAATAAATGTATCTTAGACACATGTTATGAAGGTGCAATTTTGTATGGAATAACAGCCGTATTTATATAATAGTAAAGTTCTATGTAAGTGACAATAGTCACGTGTGATGCGTTCAAATTGCACCTTATCACGCTTGTCATTGAGTTGCTTATTCGAAATCAATGGTTTTGTAGTATTCTTACCTTCTTTATTATCCTTCTGTGCCAACTTCACGCTACAGTTGACACAATCCTTGACATAATCCTGAAATAATATTAGTTTACCTTTAGATACGGAATGATAACGGCTCTTATGCTACTCAAGCTCTACTTCCAGTGGTCTTTTTACCGACCTATGAGCGGTAACCAATGAGTTTTTTTTTATTTATATGTAGTGATTTTACACACGACACGACATGAAAAAATCGTGAGGAAATATTTATTATTTCTGAGAATTAATCCCTGAGATGTATCACATTGGTACTTAACCATCTTCGATTCAAATGCTTTTTTGAATGCCTCTGCTAACTCCTTCGGGGACCCTTCTGGGATGACGTGAGCATGTTCATTTTACTTCTTCATTTAATGTCTATATTATGGGATCTAGGCAGGGATAGATAGAGAGAGAGAGAGTAAAAATCATCTCCCTGGCCTTATCTGTCGGAGTCGGCACTCGATTCAACCTGATGTGCTGATCACCTGATTTTATGGGGAACATCGGTAAACCAGTTGTCAGCCTTTCTTAGGCCTCCAATTGACCTGTAACGATTGCCAAAGATGTTCAATTGGCAACCGGGACTGACGGTTTAACGTGCTTTCCGAAGTATGGAGGGAGCTCGGGCGGTCACCCATCCAAGTACTGGCTTGGGTTTAGCAACTGTGCTACGGGGGAGCATTAATTATGGTATACCTGCATCTGATGCACCTGCCTGTCGAGTCGAGCACATATCTCGCGGTAGTCGCGCGCCACCGCCGCGTGATGCGCAGCTTCCTTCTGATGCTCCTCTGATGCTGAACGCGCCTGGGGAACCACGACAATTTATAATCATTACTAGTAACACTAATCAAAACTTGGTGGCCGTGGGGTTTGAGCAGTCGCCTGCTATACAAGTTCGAATCCCAGCGGCGTACACCAATGAGTTTTTCTAAAAACTAAAGCGCAGTTATTTCACCCCACGTGTTTTTCGGTGATAAGGAAAACATTGTGAGGAAACCTGGATATGTCTGAGTAATTAAAAGACGTATGTATAGTGGACTCACCGTCCATCGCCGTTGCAGACATGCAGTCTATCACGTTGGAATATAAACCTACAGTGAAATGTGGGTGTTGTTACAACACCTTCGGGGACCCTTCTGGGATGGCGTGTGTATATTTTCTTACGTATAAATCGTAGTCGACAATTCCGTACAAAATGATTGTGTCCGCTCAGACGCATTGTTGTTCTAAGCTACATTACAGATCTTGATATAGGTTTTGATAACATGTAGGAGTTGACCTATCATAATCTGTTTTGTTATAAGGGTAACGAGGCCGTGGTTTAAAAGTAGCCCAATCTCTTTCCGTCATACGGATTTCATAAGAGAAGGGCATATGTTTTGTCATCCGTATTATATTTTATAGATACATATAGTAGATAGTAAGAGAAAAGTCAAAGTTTTATAATAAGGCCTAACTTATAAACTGTGGAATCACTGTGCCTACTAGCCAATAAGAATAAGTACTCACATCATTCAACTGGTGATCGAGTAACTCCTTCTCCTGTTGTAACTGCGTGTTTATTCCCTTGAGTCTTTCTAATTCCACGTTTATTTTTTCTTTTTCAGCCGTTTCTGTATTTAAAGTAACAAATCACATTATAAAATCGCTCACATTAGATAAAGAGACAGGCTCGAAGGACTGAAAAATTGGTCCTTCGAGCCAGACATGAATGTAATTTATACTATAGCGACCGAAAGATTTCTCCTACCAATACTATGTTACTTGTATATTAAAAATAGCTGTCGGTTAATGATATAAATGTACCTTTGATAAATTTCTCATATTCCTGTTGGTATTTCTGCAGCCGCTTGACTTTAATACTGCACGCGAGCTTCACTATCTGACGTGAGGACTCCTCGGCGCGGCATTTCTTTGGTAGAGTCACTCTGAATGAAGTAAGGCATTATTAGCACCACCCACCCATTATTACAAAACATGGTTTAAATGAAGGCTTTAATTAATTGTAAAACTATGTCCATCCCTTTTTAAATCCATATCATAGAAAGAGGTGGAGCTACTTTTAAACCAAGGATTATCTTAGTCTATGTTTTATAATAGACGTGGTGGCCTTGTGGTTTGAGCAGTTGTCGGCTACGCAAGCGATCCCAATCGGGGCCTGTACCAATGAGTTTTTCTAAAAAACTTACGTACAGTGATTTCACACCACGTGCTTTACGGTAAAGGAAAACATCGTGAGGAAACCTGCATATTTCTGAGAAGTAATTCAAAGACGTATGTACAATGCCTGAGACGGCGGTGGACTCACCATCTGTCACGTTGGCACTTAATCATCTTCGGTGAAATGTAGGTGTTGGGATTACAACACCTCTGCCTACCCCCTCGGGGAATACAGGCGTGAGCATATGTATGTATGCTTTGTAATAAGAGGGATTCGTGTTGATCTCTTCATACGCTGATGTAGGATCCATCAGGCGGACTATACGCTATCTTCATAATATCCAAAATGGTAAATAGTCATATTAAAAAAAATCTTCTATTTTTGAATTAATAATTGAACGCGAATTACTTAATATTTTTCAGCTTACCTAAAATACTTGAGTACTCCTTCAAAGTCATGCATCAACAAGTCTTTTCTGTAGCGAGAGAGCAGCGCGAGTGCCACTTGGAACAGCGTGTCCATGCCTTGCAGGAGGAACACGTCTAATATATGGTATACCTGAAGGGAAATAACAGACTTATTACATGCACATTTATGCACATAAACATATAAATTCAATCGAAGTGTCTGTTTGTTTAAGAATCGATAGACTAGTTTTATAGGACACAATCCACGTAGATTTTCATTCACATAGATTTGCACAACGATATAACTCATGCACATCATCATCCTCCTGCCCTTATCCCATGTTATTTGTGGTCGGCGCAATGTGTTCTTCTCTTCCATTTCTCTCTATCAGCCGCCATATCTGTATTCGCTCCTATATTAGCTATATCATCTTTCACACAATCCATCCATCGTTTCTTAGATCTTCCTTTACCCTTGTAACCATCCACATTCATAAACAAAACTTTGTTGGCAACATTATCCTCATCCCTCTGCATAACATGTATGTATATAACTCATGCACCCCAAAGATAATTCGCTAAAATACCACATAACTCAAGTTTGACTACGAAATTTGATAGGTTATTTTATAGGTTAATACAATGAAGGACGTAGAGTACTTTAAGACATACAGTCGAATTAATAACCTCCTACTTTTTTGAAGTCAGTTATAAACATAGTATATGAAGGAGAAATACATGAAGGTAACTCACAAGAGGCAACGGGAATCGCGCTGTGAACACAGTGAGGAACCACTGTGATGCGAACATATGTGGCTCCACGCCCAGCTCTTGGAAGTGCGCGCGCAGATCGGTCAATTGTTCCTATAACAAAAAAATATATTACGATTAAATTCAAGAAAACGCATGAAAATTCTTTGGAACTCCTCTTATTCAAGTCGGCTAGATTCGAAATATTTTTCGTAAGTATCAGACAATGTCGCGGAAATTTGCTATACAATACATCATAATTTAATATGATGCGGAATCAATAATTAGTTTATTTTGAATCAAATCAAAAATATCTTTATTCGATTAGACTTTTTACAAAGTACTTTCAAATCGTCAGAAAGACACGATTACTTAGGATTATGCATGCTACCGCCAGGTTCGGAAGGTTGCTTTTACTGAGAAGAACCTGGCAAGTAACTCAGTAATTACTATTTAAAAAAAAATATTTACAGCTTTGAGTAATACAATATAAATCATAAAAAATATATATAAGCCCATGGACACAGTTCCAGTGCACATAAGTCGATATAAAATTTTTTTTAACTAAAAATAAGAACTACGAATAATTGTGTAGCTTGAGATGACCAGCCCCCACTAGCAGCACCTGTTCACAAGTATGACGAGAATGCCAGCCATCTTATTATTTTGTTTTATTAATTTCATATTACTTAGACTCCGCTGTCCGTCCGTCACCAGTCTGTTTATTTCATAAACCGTGAATCACAGATGATGTAGGTTGCCTCTATAATAATAAATACTATAAAATTAATACGCGCAGGAAAACGCGATTTTCGTTTTCCTGCGCGAGTCCGACTCGCACTTAGCTAGTTTTTTTCTTTCATTTCAGGATCATTGTATCTAATCGTTTCGAGCTACACAAGTCACTAGCGGACGTCACACGGTTTCACCCGCATAGTTCCCGTTCCCGTAGGAGTATGGAGATCAAATATAGCCTATATGATTCAGTATTAATGTAGCAATCAAATGGTGAAAGAATTTTCAAGATCTGTCCAGTACTTTTTGAGCCAATTCGTTGCAAACATACATTCAAATCTTTCCTCTTTATAATATTAGTAAAGCAGTAGATATTTTGATAATAATACCTCCATCAGCCGGTCAAGTTGATGTAGTCTCATGTAGAGAGCTTCAAAGCCATCTTTGTACAGTTCCCGCAGTCCGTAGCCGTACATCAGACGCACCAACAAACAGAATGCTTGTTCCTCTGGCATCTACGAGCACACACTTGACGTTACATTTGCTATAACTACACTAGAAAACTGATTAGTTAAATAGTACGTGTATTTAAGTAAGTACGTGATTAACTTGAAATTACTAGCAGTCAAAAAACTATATATTTAAATCTGATATAGGATTTTTCGATCTTTACGGTTAAGGAAAACATTGTGAGGAAACCTGCATATGTATTCCCCGAATACCCATTCGGGCAGAGGTGTTGTAATCACAACACCCACTTTTCACCGAAGATGATTAAGTGCCAACGTGACAGATGGTGTGTCCATCGCCGTCTCAAACACTTTACATACGTCATTGAATTACTTCTCAGAAATATGCAGGTTTCCTCACGATGTTTTCCTTCACCGTAAAGCACGTGGTGTGAAATCACTGTCCATAAGTTTTTTAGAAAAACTCATTGGTACAGGCCCCGCTGGTATTAGAACTTGCGTCGCTTGCGTAACAGACGACTGCTCAAACCTCAAGGCCACCACGGCT
This sequence comes from Watsonalla binaria, assembly GCA_929442735.1. Classification (NCBI taxonomy): domain Eukaryota; kingdom Metazoa; phylum Arthropoda; class Insecta; order Lepidoptera; family Drepanidae; genus Watsonalla; species Watsonalla binaria. Next base: position 2,884,098 of record OV838923.1, read on the forward strand.
CTTACAAACATATAATACAAATTAATGTATTAATACTTAAAGATGGCGTAGTACTAACGTGCAACAGTAATGTAGCTGCAAGGAAGCTGAGTCCCTGACAGTATCCCACTTCGTGATCCAACACGGCGTAGGCGCGCGCCATACGAAGAAGGGAGTCTTGCCCCAACCCGCCCGCTGAACGGAAGAAATCGTGCGCCGGGAACGTGCGAGCTATGTCGCGCTGGATTACCGCTTCGAATGGACACTCCTGCGCACAACAAGTAATTAATTTAATCCATACTAGCTATGCCTAATGTTTTTTTTAAATAAACATAGTCTATGTTACTCCTTGTTACATTAGCTATCTGCCAGTGAAATTCCCGTTAAAATTGGTTCAGCCGTTTCGAAGCTCACCCGGAACAAACAGACCGATAAAGAAAGAAAAAAAATAGATTTTTTTATTTGAGTACCGTATATACTTTCTTATACATTTAATAATAAGTAATGTGAATTTATAAGCAGACACTGAAAAATTCTACACATGAGGTGGGATCACGAGTAATTTAGTTGACATAACAATTGCACAGTTTGCAGAGGACGTGGGTTTGAGTACCGCCTCGTGTTCGTATTTTTAATTACCATTCAAAAAAAATCGATAATACTCACTTTGCTGATAAGAGTCCTATAGGTCTCCATCAGTTTGTCGTTCTGATCGACTCCAGCCAAGCGCAGCCATACTTCGCCACGTAGAGCCTCCGGCACGCCCACTCGCACGAGGTGATTCAACGCTCGCGGTCTGGGACCCGTCCAACTATACACGAAATTCAACTTTACTACTTCAGAAATAGTATCTATATTTGGATACATACATTGCCAAAGCTAAGACGAGCTGTGCCCCGCGGATTGACCCGCGTGAGATTAACAATGAAAAATATGCAACTTCTTCTTCGTAGTCGTAACCTCATGACTGAGGGACGTGACCATGGTGCGACGTCTGCATTATTAACATTGCTTTCCAAGCCTCTCTATTTTGTGCCATCTGGATGGTAGCCTGAAGAGAAGTCCTCGTTGCAGCCTGGGTCGCATCCGTCCATCGTGTTGGCGAACGACCCCTGCTTCTTTTGCCCTCGACCCGTCCCGTAATCATCAGCCTTTCTAGGCTGTCTGGATCGCGTCGTGCTGTGTGCCCGAAGAACTTAATGACTCTTTGTAGACAGGTTGTTGATAGCCTCGTTGTAATGTTGAGCTGCCTGAGGATTGACTCATTTGTCCGGTACTGTGTCCAAGATATTTGTAGCATTCGACGCCAGCACCACATTTCGAATGCGTCAATCCTCGAACGCACACAGGCTTTTAGTGTCCAGGTTTCAGCAGCATACAAGAATATCGAGAAGACGAGGGTCCGCATAAGTCTGATCTTGGTTTTGCGGTTTATGGATCTGTTTTTCCATATCTTCTCAAGTCTCTTTACTGCCGATTTCGCCATTTGGGATCTTCTGATTACCTCTCGTTCGCAATCACCATCATCACTGATTTGTGAGCCTAGGTATACAAAGTGGTGAACAACTTCGAGGTCGCGCAGTTCGTTTGTACGCTGTAGGACGCCCGCTCTGTCTACAAACATCAGTTTTGTTTTTGTTCGGTTAATGTGTAGACCGTACTCTTGACTAATGATATTTATTCTGGACAGAATTTCGGCCAATTCAGCTTCCGAGGCGCCTATAATTGTGGTGTCGTCAGCGAAGCGCAGGTTATTCAGAAGATGGCCCCCCACACGTATACCTCCCGCCCAACCATCCAAGACCCTTCTCATTATATGCTCTCCGACCAGATTGAACAGCAAAGGTGAGAGGATGCATCCCTGACGTACTCCTCGTTCTGATTTGAATGGGTTTGATAAAGCGCCCTCTAGCCTTACTCTTGACCTGCCACTCATATATAAATTTTGCACTAGAAACGTTAGATGGTCAGGAATTCCCATTTCACTCATAACAGTTAACATCTTGCTCCAATTGATGCAGTCAAATGCCTTGGCATAGTCTATAAAGCACAAGACAGCACCAATATTGTGCTCTCTGCATTTCTCTATCAACTGTCTCACGTTCAATATCTGCTCTCTTGTGCCCTTACCTCTTACGAATCCAGCCTGTTCTTTTGGTATTTGTCTGTTGATGTAAGCTTCTAACCTTCTGTTCAAGATTCGCAAAAGGACCTTGCTAGCGTGGGAGATGAGTGATATAGTGCGGTAGTTTTCGCATTTACGTGTTGAGCCTTTCTTATGCATGGGAACCACTGTGGATTCTGTCCAGTCTTCAGGCCATTGACCTGTTCTCCAGATTTTTTGGCAAATGGCGTGCATAATTTTAATACCTTCATGTCCCATATTTTGAAGCATCTGTGCCGTGATTCCATCGTTGCCAGCTGCTTTGGGTTTTAATTTTGCGATAGCTTCTTCTACCTCCTGGAGTAGGATATCAGGTTCCCTGTCAACGTAATCTATTATTGTGTCTTCTTTGGTGTTTTCGCTGTACAACTGTTCACAGTAGGTTCTCCATCTCTCAAGGACTTCGGTTTTTTCTGTCAACAGCTTTCCTTTCTCGTCTTCCAGATTCCAGTTTTTCGGCTTACATTTATTCGCCAAGATCTTAACTTTTTGGAACAAGTCCCGAGTATTCGTAGAGTCGGAGCATTTATCTATGTCTTCGCATATCCCATTGATATATTTCTCTCGGTCTTTCCTACAGAGTCTCTGGATAGTTTTGTGTAGATCGGTATAGCGGCGTCTACCTGTGTCTGTGTTTACCCCTCCTTCCTTCAGAGCCCTCCTCTCAGTAATTTTGTCCCATGTCTCTGGACTAATCCATCCAGATTTGGGAGCGGAAGTATTGCTTTTGTTTGCTGCTAGAGTAGCTACTTTGTGGATATTAGACTTCAGCTTTAGCCAAGATACATCAGGGGCCTCAAAGGGATCAACTTGCATTTGTTGAATTTGAATGCAAACTTCATCCTGATATACTTTTTGTGCCGCGGCAGTTAAGTAGATGCTCCTGCGTGCCCTTTTTTCTGGTATAGTTTTAAGTCGGATCCGCATCTTGGCAGTTAAGAGTTGATGATCACTGCCGCAATCTGCACCTGGTCGCGTCTTAGCAGCATATATTGAAGATCTCCATCTTTGGCTTATCATAATATAATCTATTTGGTTCCTGTATAGACCATTAGGGGATGTCCACGTATATAGACGTCTGGGGTGTTGTTGAAACCATGTGTTCATTATCGTGAGATTATTTTCCATACAGAAGTCCAGAAGTCTCTCTCCCCGATCATTTCTCGCGCCCAGACCATATCTGCCTACAATGTTTCTCATGTGAAGGTCGTTTATGGTACTCCCTACTTTTGCATTAAAGTCACCTAGAAGTATTACGGCTTCCTTTTTGGAAATTTTTTGCACGGTTTTCCCAAGTTGACCGTAAAAAAGAACGATTTCGTCTTCACTAGACTTTGATGTAGGAGCATAGACAGTGATTAAATTGATTGGGTATGGGTGAGCATTTAATTTGATACGTAAAATCCTGTCACTGATGCATTCATATCCCATTAGCTTATCCGCGATGTTTTTTGCAATCAAGACTGCTACTCCACTATAGCTGTTCGCAGGGCAGCCTGTTACAATGGCTGTTTTGCCTGATGGAGTGGTGTAATGGCCAGTCTCCTTGGTGTGCGTTTCGGATATGCCAAGAATGTCTATTTGGTTTCTCTCCATCTCTTTTTCGACAGCTTCTGCAGTTCCAGGCTTAGACAGTCCGCGAACATTCCAGGTCGCAATCGAGAGCGTTTGGTGTTTGGGGCTTATTCTCCCTTTGCTGTTGAGGGATGTGTTACAATGTGCAGCAGTAACCCAGTTTCCACAAGGGGCCTGCTGTGAAACGGCCTTGTGGCCGGTCGCATATTTCACACCAGGAGGCCCGGACCCCACCTGGCGCCGGGTGTTAGCCGGGTGATCCGACAATCCAACAATGTTTGACGACATAGCACCATAATTTTCTTGGGAATTAGTTGCGGTAGTATCCCCATCCTTTCCGCACCAGGCTTTTTTGAGGGTATTTAGTCCTCATGGCTGCTGATGCCGCTCGGAAAGCCGATTTCAGGTTATCATATCCGCCGCCTGATACTCGGCGTTGAAACTCGTTTAGCACCACCCGGGGGGCACGTACAGGGTTGTGCAACTTAGCGATATATATTATTTTTGTATAATAATAATTGTAGCCTACGTCACGCCTCCTTTTATCATCAGCTATCTGCCAGTGAAAGCCTAGTTAAAAACAGTTCAGCTGTTTCATAGAGTAGCCGGAACAAACAGACTAGAAAAAAACTTTCATGTGCATTCAGTGAAAAGCTGCTAATTACAAACTGACATTTAAATTTTATTAAAGATCTGGTAGCATATAAGTTTAAATACAATGTATCTGTGAAATTACGCCTGAGCTAATGCAATAAACTCCAGACCTTATGTACAGATGAAAATAACGCACCATTAATTCTTTGCTAACTAGTCACAAGAAACAATAAGCGATAAAGTCGTATAATGCACATTGCAAAACCTACATAATTCTGCAGACTATAGGGTCTATATTGGTACTAACCTTCTGAGCACTTGTGCCCAGTTGACAAGCACATCTTCTCCGCAATCCTTAGACACTTCACCAGTTCCACTCAAGAGTGGTTCGTCGCCATCTGAAAAAAACATAAATAGTATATGCTCACGCCATCCCAGAAGGGTCCCCGAAGGGGTAAGCAGAGGTGTTGTATCAACAACACCCAGATTTCACCGAATATGATCAAGTGCCAACGGGACAGAGGGTGAGTCCATCGCCGTCTCAGACACTATACATAAGTCTTTGAATTACTTCTCATACATATGCAGGTTTCCTCACGATGTTTCCTTCACCGTAAAGCACGTGGTGTTAAATAACTGCACATAAGATTTTTTTTTATAGAAAAACTCATTGGCACAGGCCCCGCTGGGATTCGAACTTGCGTAGAGGCGACTGCTCTAACCCTAAGGCCACCACGGCTTACTAACATAAATAAAAACAAAGAGATTTTATAGTATTTTGGATCAATAATTATTATACTAATAATATTTTTGTTATTTTAATAATATTATTGATTTCCTGGTATCCATAGTACCTGAATCAGGTTCTGAGGGCGAGGGCGGCGCGGGCGCGGCCGACAGCGGCGAGGGCAGGAGGCTGGACAGCGACAGCGGCAGGTTCAATCTGGATTTATCCAGTTCACCAGACGTCTCCAAACTGGCCACTTCGTATTGCAGCTGGCCGAGCGCGTCTACTGACTGTATACAACAACAGAGACTTATATAACTATTAATCACTATACCAAGGTACTGACTATTATAGTATACTTTTTAAGTACCCAAAGCTTGTCTTTGGGCATCAAGTTATCTCAATTACTAATCAAAATGTTCCATGAATAAGAAAGAGACAGACAACTTATATTACCCACAAGATATACGCCTTCACAAAAGACTACGTTCCCTTAACACTCTCTAAAATGTAAATGCTCTGATTGATAGCTTGTCAGTTTTCATATCAGAGTAGAGTAGTTTAGAGCTGTGGTGGTCTTGTGGTTTAAGTAGTCGCCTGCTACGCAAGTGAAGCAAGTTCGAATCCCAGCGGGGCCTGTACCAATGAGTTTTACTAAAAATTTATGTATAGTGATTTTCACACCATGTGCTTTACGGTGAAGGAAAACATCGTGAAGTAACCTGCATATATATGAGAAGTAATTCAAAGACGTTTGTATAGTGCCTGAGACGGCGATAGACTCACCATCTGCCACGTTGGCACTTAATCATCTTGTGTGAAAAGTGGGTGTTGTGATTACAACACCTCTTCCTACCCCCTTCGGGGAATACAGGCTTGAGTATATATGTATGTAGTAGTTTTTCTGAAGTCATTGCGTTCGCGTAAACGCAGATTTGTATGGTATCGAAACAGCGCCACCTGTTGACCCACAGATGGCACTAATGTGATCCCATGATGACGTCAACGCGATGACTTGTGACGGCGTTTTTAAGAAAACTCGCACTAGGTTCTCTGGAGAGCATTTATGGGATCAGGAGAGCATTTAAACAGTATTGAAAGTTAAATAAAATTCTTACCTCTTTGAGATTTATGTAGAACTGTTGCACTAACGGCCTTTTGGAGTAATACCAAAACCTTTCGGTGGGTGGAAATATTTTGACTGGCGTCTCGATGACTAACCTACAAAGATACAACATGATTCTTAGTATTTGGATATTCAACTTCATCGAGATCTAAGAAAATTTACTAGCAAGAATAATAAGAAATAGTTTTCGGATCAAAAAAGAAACTCGAGAGTTGTTTTAACACTAAAACACAAGTGCAGTAAATTATAATAAAATTTCAATTAAAATTCAGGTAAAATAGTGAGGGTAACTTCGCATGTATTTTATTCTTCTCGTGTCATATAGACAGACAGGGACATATTCTCATTAAATGACTAACGCGCATTCAAGATCAACGTTCATAACACGTGATGACACCTATACTTATGTTGAAACATGCATACATCTGAGGAAAAAATGAAAAAATATGTGAATCTATTCACTAAACCATCAAACATTATCGTTTAAAGATACGTATTTTTGAGGATAGTATAAAAAAATATGATCAGGTAAAGTAGATAATGCGTGAGTTACTACTCACCTCAAAGGATCAGGTATGCCTCTTATAACCAGGTCCAAAGCCAGCGACATGTACGCGGGCGCTCCGTCGCCGCTGGCCACGTTGAAGGCGGCCAGGGCCGACTCTCCGGCGTTCCACAACGCGCATACCGAGCAACCAGATCCGCCCGATGAACCACTCACCTTACACACAAACACAAATGAAGACCAAACTCTAGTGCGAGTTTGGTGAGAATGTCCATCCCTTTTTATATCCATATCACAAAAAAAAGATGGAACTAGTTTAAAACCAAGGACTACCATAGTATATGTCTTATATATATATATATATATATATATATATATATATATATATATAACTCAAAGGTGACTGTCTGACTGGCTGACATGGTGATCTATCAACGCACAACTCAAACCACTGGACGGATTGGGTTGAAATTTGGAATTCAGGTAGGTATTATGACGTAGGCATCCGCTAAGAAAGGATTTTGGTTAATTCTACCCCCAGGGGGAAAAAATAGGGGATGAAAGTTTGTCCATGTTAAACCGATATATTATATAAAACTAAATCTACGCGGATGAAACTGCGGGGCACAGGTAGTTTTGTTAATAAGGGGGGTAGAGGCCACGGAGCAGAGTGGTTAAAGTAATCGCTTGATGCGCACGGGTCACAAGTTAAAATCACAATGGTCTGCACCAATGAGTTTGTCTAAAAACTAGCACGTTGATTTCAAACCACGAGCATTGCTGTGAAGGAAAACTTCTAGAAGAAACATGCATATGTTTGAGAAAAAAATCATAGTCATTTGCATCGTGCCAGAGACTAACCATCTGTAAAACAAGTCACCATCAAAAGAAAGCCGCATCCCCTTCGGGTAAGCTTTTGGGAAGACGAGAAGAAAATTACCAAGGGTCTAAATGAAAATAAACTCACCATTTCAAGTAGCCTCATATCCGAATGCTTCACACTCCTTCCAGGAGCGAGTAGAATACCAAAGCATCTTTCAATGTACAATCCGCCGGTGTAAGTCGACTGAAAGACAAATATCATACCATTTAATACTGGTTTATTAATTTTAAATAATGTGAGCCGTGGTGGCCTTTAGGTTAGAGCAGTCACGTGCTACGCAAGCGACGCAAGTTCGAATGCCAGCGGGGCCTGTACCAATGAGTTTTTCTAAAAACCTATGTGCAGTGATTTCACACCACGTGTTTTACGGTGAAGGAAAACATCGTGAGGAAACCTGCATACGTCTAAGAATTAATTCAAAGACGTATGTATAGTGCCTGGGACGGCGATGGACTCACCCTCTGTCACGTTGGCACTTGATCATATTCGGTGAAATGTGGGTGTTGTTATTTCAACACCTCTGCTTACCCCTTCGGGAAACCTTCTGGGATGGCGTGAGCATTTTTTTTGTATATAATGTTAATGCATAATTCAATTGTACAATGGTTAAAGCACTTTAAACCAGTTTACAACCTCTGACAGGAGGAAATATAGAAGCGGGTATATGCATCAAAATTAAATGGTTAAAAAGAGTAAACAATACAAGATAATAATAGGTGGAATTATAAATATATACAGATAAATAAAATTTAAGTGTCTGTTTGTAATTCCAAAATAACAACTTTTCACTAAATACATATGAAAGTAGTAGGTAAAAATTTTTTTTTTCTTTGTCTCTTTGTCTCTCTGTCTCATTTGTCTGTCTGTCTGTATGTTCCGGGTAATCTCTGAAACGGCTGGATTGATTTTAAAGGGATTTTCACTGGCTGCTAGCTAATGTTACAAGGAGTAACTTTTATTTGACAAAGACATTAGGGGTCCGCGGGAATCCCATGAAATTAACTCTACGCGGGTAAAACCGCTGGGCACCGCTAGTATATTATATAAAATATAATATTCTCGTTATTGTAAACTGACATTTAGTCACTATGCAATAAAGATAATTTTACCTGTGGGTCATCACACTCCGCTTGTACATTATTTGTGACTTGTTGTACATTGATCGTGACTTGTTTGTCTATGCCACCTCGCAGTTTGAATCCGAGACGCTCTTTTGGTACATGGCTGAATGTGCCCTGTTGGAAATATATTTTAAATTAAGGCAAAAACATAATAATTTCATATACGTTCCATGTAAAGTAATGGCTTGAATACAACGTTATTACTAAGGTAAACAGGCCCACCACATGGATAGCGGCTACCAAGCTACCATAGCGTTATATCTTTGAACGAGCAATTCTTGTATGTATATATATATATATATGTATATATATGTGTATACAATCTGAATCTCGGAAACGGCTCCAACGCTGAAAAACTCATAAAATATCATTACAATACGACAGCAAATTTCGCCGACATCTGTCAAGTTATGGTAGCTCAAAGGTGAGGCTTCCAGCTTACGGGGCGATAACGAAACTTAGAGTACGCCGATTCGAGACTGACGTTCACCGGATTTCTTTAATCTTTTTTTGTGTGAAGAAGAAGCCGAGCACAGCTCGGTCAACCAGGTACTTATTTTAATGCACGCATGATTTGTATCAAAATATTAAAAGTGGTTGGGAAAATAACAAATAAAAGATGCGATTTTAAATTTATGGGCATTTTGCACACCATTAATCATACCTACTTTCCCGTTAGAATTTCTCCAACCCTTAATACATGACTAATAAAAAACTGTAGCGCCGCCTGGCGCCATCTATAGTTTTATTTACACAACGTGTAGACGCCAACTCAATTGTATGGTAGTTGCATGTTTGTTTCCTTCTAGAAATCAGTCGTGTAATATTTGTGCGGTGCTCACGTGTATATTAAACTAAAACTGGTAAAAACCTGTGAGAACTTTATTTATTGTAGGGGTTCGAATCCCCAATACAAAACTATATTTCCAGTTTTTTTTTCTAGTACAACATGAGTATGGTTATTATGTAGGTGCATGAACTCAATAATTCAAACCGTGTGCAGCTGATTGATAGTCATATGGTAATAAGATAAACGCGCTCAACTCCATATGTGTTGTGTATCATTTTCCAAACATACATAACCGATAAACTAGTATCACAATCACATGCCATTGCATATACCTTAATTTTATCGTAACCACTGTGTTTTAGCTAAATTCCAAATATTTTTATTATTAAATACGTAAGGGCTAAATTACCTTAGCATCAGTTTCCTTAATATCAATGGTACATTCCAGTACGTGCATGAGTTGCATGGGCGGTGCGGACGGCCCTTGACTCTCTGTAAGTGAGCCGGTCATAGAAGGCGCTGCGCTCAGATCGCCGACCAGAGACGAAGCCATCGAACGAGGGATCCTTTCGAAGGCTTTTGCGAAACAACCTGCAATCATAAAAGGAAAAATAGGATAAAAGGCGTAGGGAGAGGTGTACTTATAGTACCTCTGCAGGGTGTCCCACGATACAACGTCAAAAGTTCTCAGAAATATATGTAAAAAAATCCAACTTATATATTTTCCAGAATTTAAACGAAACTGATTATACGACACACTGTGTAGAGGTTTAACTCACGTTATTACAAATATTTATTCATGAATTCTTTATCAGCAGCAATAAATAGTTTGCAAGAAACTTCTTTCCAAACCAAAAAAAAAACTATGTCGGTCTTTAGGTACGGAAAAAAAATATTACGCTTGTTTGGCACGTAACTTTAAATTTGGCGCATTTAATAAGTATTCCAAAATGGTAAAACATAGCCTAGTAATCAGACCAGTTTTGTAAATAAAACCCACATCTGGACAGCGTTCCGAATTAATATAATATACCCAATTAAGAGTAAAATTTGTTCCAGTCTGAACGTAAACTGTAGGCAAATATCATAAATCATGTTATGTCAACGTTATTAAACTTTAAACATAGGATAATTACAAGTAAAATATACAAAACTAAATATAAATAGCATAAGCTTACCCAAAAGCAAACATTATGAAAGAGCTAAAACGACGCAGATAGTTCAAACGGTATGACTTTGAAGGACAAACAAATCAAGAGTGGGCGGAAATTTGTTTTACGCAGTGAAGCAAAAGTTATGTTAAATCTTGTGTCGCGCGATTTTAACCCCAATTCTGTGTAGAAAGGTAGTGTTGTATAGAATACCCTGCTGGCAACAAGAGGACAATTTCAAAACGGAATATATACAAATCTACCTAGTACCTTGTATAATGTACGTTGAATGCTGTAGTCGTTCTGCGAGTCTGACTGACTATATGTATGGTGCGAGGTGAATAAAAAAAACACGTACATTTTCTCCACTATTTTAATTACGCGCTCATAGCACCTGATCCTGATATTAGCCCGATTGATACACACTCTTTATTTTTATATTCAATAAAGTCTTTTTACAAAATATCACACCGATAATCAAAGCAAATTACCATAATAAACACATACTCACCAATAATATCCTCTTACAAAGTTGTCCAAAAGTCCACTAATCCATAACACAATATAACACAAACAAAATGTATCGTTCAGGTGGAAACACAGGAAACAGGGTGACACACCTTTCGCTATCACAGAACAGACACCACTATCGCCAACAAATGAAGTATGACATTACAACATTGTAACGCGAGAGACACGACCGTTCGCTAACAAAGTGGCAGGTTCAATGAAAACACAAACAAGAGTTTATCATCTCGATAAAAAATACTGTTATTCTGTTACGTGCTCACAGTTCCGATGCGATATCGATGCTGTTATGTTTTGACCAATTGAAGTGATTAGCGAGTGTTTAGCAATAAGTCCGAAATTTATTGCTGGTTCTTTCAGAAGGCTAGTCTCCGAACCGGTGGTAATGTTATCATATTGAAACAGTATAATCTATGCATCTATACAGATAAATAAAGTTGAAGTGTCTGTTTGTAATTCCAAAATAGCAGCTTTACACTAAATGTATATGAAAGTTTATGAGGTACAGAAATCCACGAAATTATGACTAGGGCATAGCTAGTACTGAATATGACCAAAGAAAAATAATGTTACACACGAAACCTTTGCTCGATTTAATGCCTCATTTCAAACAAAATCCATATTCAAATTTTTTATTTAAAAGAATCCTTTATGTTCATGCTTATGAGGTATTTACGTAGCTAACTTAATAATAGGTCGCCGGGAACACAATACCTTTGTTATCAGGTACCCATAACTATGTCGATGACTGAGTGTTACGGTACGGTGAGTCACTGGTCAGTGGTGACACAAAATAAAATATTCACAGAAGGACAGTAACTATTGATTAACCCTACTTGACCCAGAGATACTAGAGCAGGGTTTCCCTACGATTTCCTAGCGCCGCCTTACTATAATTCACGTGACCCCTATAAAAATAATACATACATATATATGCTCAAGCCTGTATTCCCCGAGGGGGTGGGCAGAGGTGTTGTAATCACAACACCCACTTTTCACCAAATATGATGAGGTGCCAACGTGACAGATGGTGATTCTATCGCCGTCTCAGGCACTATACATACGTCTGTGAATTACTTTTCAGACATTTGCAGGTTTCCTCACGATGTTATCTGTGGTGTGAAATCACAGTACTTATTGGTACAGGCCCCGCTGAGATTAGAACTTGCATCGCTTGCGTAGCAGGCTACTGCTCAAGTACCAAGGCCACCACGGCACGTATACAAAAATACTCTCATATTTTTAAATTCTGATTTTTTTTTTGCGTTTCTCCTTATTTAGCATTCCGGGTAAGCATATACTTTAGCCGGCGAAGCTCGCAAGCATGCTATAGGACGGCTTTCTGTTTATCATTATTTTGGTTAGGTTAGGTTTTTTATCAACTTTATCAGCCTTATTGCTTTCATGTTTGCAATGCGACCTTCATGATTTTCTCAAGTTAAATTAGATACTTGTCGATGCAATACATTGTCAATATCTAAGCACTTAAACAAATTAGGTAATGTTTTCTTTTCTTATGTAATCTATAGTTCAACCAACTAATATTACTTAAATGTTTTTCTGAAATTTTCTAAAAGCCAGCTTAATATTTTTTCATGGAAAAGTTCACAACTAGACTATATTGTTTCCGCCTAAAATACACACGTTGAAACTAGCGTGACTCAATAATAACTTTCAGTTCCGTTAGTGACAAAGTTAACGGCTTCAAACTCTTAAAATGTAGGCCTAAAATTAATTCAGGAAAGTACATTGACCCTATTGTGGTACCACACGAACACTGAGACAACACAGGTGTTCTGCTGAGATAAAATACGCTATTATCATTTGTTTATTTTACTAGTAAAAATAGAACGCACACCTCATGACCGCCTTCTTAGATAAGTACAGAGGTACTTCTTAGATAAGTACAAAATTAGCCGACCTTTTCAAATAAGATTGTGAAGTTATTTTTGAAGCAAGCGCTCGCGTAATTAGAGTGAAGAATATTTATGATTTTTCTGTTTTAATTCTTAAATTGCTGGACGAAATATGAACCGTACAAACGAAGTCGTAGCGACTTGGTGAGTGTTTACACATTCATTATATCAAAGAAAGAACGGAGTAGCTCAGTCGTCGTCACGAAAACGTCCTATCGAACTACGATTTCGGATCACGTGAACTGGGAGAGAATTTCGATCGAATGACTTTAATCGTTCAACGATAATTCGATTATTTGTTTTACTTGAATTTGAGCGCAATTACTCAGCCAATTGTGTTGAGAGTCGTATATTTTTACTTATTAGTAGTTGTTATCAGTAGTTATCAATATTTTTTTTGTTTTAAAGGCTATCTCAGTCATATTTTGAAAAAGTAATCACTCCATGTTATAAGTGGTATGATCAGCCACTATTGACGCTAACTGTACGTGTTATGAAAATCGTAAGTGACTTTTGTTTACATTTTAAATATTTGACAAGTTTAGCAACTATTGTTGATGAGTTCGGCATCATTTTAGTAGCGATACCAAGATCAACCACGATATATTTTACGAAATAATCCATCCAACTTCTGGCGAAGAGTAACAAAATCTATATACATATACACAGATAAATAAAATTGAAGTGTCTGATTGTAATTCCAACATAAAAACTTTACTCATAAAGACTTGACATGAAAAAAAATTCTCAATTTTTCTCTGTATAAACTTTCACTGGCGGATAGCTAATGTTACAAGGAGTAACTTAGGCTACTTTTATTTCAAGAAACACTTAGGGTTTAGCGGGAATGAAAATCAAATTACACGGGAGAAACCGCTGGGCATAGCTATCTTATCTATAACTAGCTGTGCCCGGCAAACGTTGTATTGCCATATATTTTATTGGGGTGGTCACCCTTTTCATTTAGGGGTATGAAAAATAGATGTTAGCCGATTCTCAGACCTACCCGATCTGCACACAAAATTTCATACAAATCGGTCCAGCCGTTTCGGAGGAGTACGGTAACTAACATTGTGCAATGGAAATTTTATATATTAGATATTGCTCTAACTATCTACATTTCCGCGTTAAAAACTGTAACTCTGTCGCTTTTTATGTATCGGAACAAAAAATCACAACAACCCGCTGCGTTGCTCTGTTGCTATGAAATAATGAAATCAAAAATGCACTCTCGTATTTATATTTAAATCAGATATGATCGTTGAATTTTTATTTTGGGTTGGCTTATAATTACGTCTACGTTCGTAGGGGTAAAGAAAGGAGTCGACTTTTCGTCCAAGACGATTAGGAGTTAACGCACACTGATTATATAGTTTATAATTAAATAAATCTTAGCTACCGAGAGTAAATTACGAAAACGACTCGAACCGCTACGAGTTCGCAACCGTGCTTTATATGTAGTGTAACAGCTTCTCAATCACATCATTCGTAACAATTATTACATGACACATATTATAAATTGAATAGTCAATGCCACAGTATAAATAAAGCTTTACAATAAGAACGTTTGCTTCATTGAGTGTGCGGGTAGTCAACATTAAAGATTTTAAAATTTACATTTTTTCGGATGTACAGACAAAATTATGTATATCTATTTGTCACTCTGAAGGTTTGAAAAATCTCAGTAAAACGTGTGAATGCCGTATATTCGATCGGCCACGTCGTGACACCTCTTACTGCCATTACGCCTATTCTTGATTCCTCGAAGATGTGCGCGTCTGTGTGAGTTTCCTAACTGCTTCTTAAAGTTATATTTAGACTGTGACAATGCGACCAATTGACATAGATTCAATAAAAGATTGGTAATATTCAACCATTTTAATTCATCATCTACGAGGTTGAATGAAATGGACTTGATTGAAGATGACTTTCACAAAGTTTAACTAGGTGAATATACACTGAAAATTACTGAGATTACACTCACACGAAAGAATACTAGAATACTAGCCTGATAAGGTTTAATAATATTCCGTTATATCTGTTCGAAGTTTAATTGTAAGCATAACATACATACATTTGCTCACGTCTGTATTTCCCAAAGGGGTAGGCAGAGGTGTCGTAATAGCAACACTCCAACCGAACATTATTAAGTTCCAATGTGACAGATAGTGGGTCTATCACCGTCTCAGGCACTATACATACGTGATTGAATTACTTCTCAAACATATGCAGGTTTCCTCACGATGTTTTCCTCTATAAATGGCAATGTGGGTGTTGTTGTTACAACACCCTTCTGGGATGGCATATTTATTTTATTTTTAAATTCATAGAAATCCAAAGGAGGAAACGCCGGGGTGGTAGTAGAATAAGTTTGTATTTAATAAAACAGTTAATGTCAACTCACTTGACACTTGATTGACAGCTTCGGCAATGTGACAGCGGAACACGTGACATCTGTATACAGCTGACTCTTTCGTCTCGCCGTGGGACCATGTGAAGGCGAAGCACGAAGCCACAGGGGAACCAGCGGCGCCGCGAGCGTAGAACGATATACGATTTACCGCGTAACGGGTCATTACGCTGTTTGTATCCGCTTGGTAGAGACTGTGGAGAAGAATAAGCACATTAGGAAAATGCGTCGAACGTATGGAACACCCTCTATTTTGTAAATCAAAATGAACTGTTATATTAGTTAAAAAAATGCATTTGAAATTTACATAGTGGATTATGTTATTAAATGTTAAAATTGATTGTCGGTTAATGTATATGAAAGTCCTACATAATAAATAAAAAAGGATTTTTTTTTAAATCATGTTCTTTCTGTAAAGCTAATCTCTGTAAATCGTCTGGACATATTTTAACGGCAACGAGTGACTAATGCTTCTTTTGTTTAAAATACTCATGAAATTAAACCCACACAAAATGAATCCTTGCACTACGGCAAAAGTTTAAATAAGAATTAATTGCAGTATTAATATCGATATACTCACACGACTAAGCCTTGCGAGCAGACAGGTATCGATATCGACACAGCGATGCCGTCCCGGCTCTCAGGCATGGAAGACAGCTCCTTCATGATGCGTTGTATGTCGCTCTCAGACTTGGGGTCCGATATGTTCTGTGCGCCGAGGTAGCTCACGCCGCTGAACACTGTGCATTCTTGGTCTACATCTGAAACTAAACAAACTCAAATTCCTGACTGCCTTGCCTTTTCGTCTATACTCATTAGTACCTATTCTGATGTATGGAATTGAATGTTGGGTTTGGCAGAAGAAACATAGAAAGTAGAGTGAATGCAGTGGAAATGCGTTCGTTATGAAGTATGTGTGGGGTCACCATTGTAGATCGAATCAAAAATAGTGTGATAAGAGACAGTTGGAAGTTAAAGAATGATGTGGTGACCAGAATTGAAAAAAGTATGTTGAGATGGTTTGGACATATCGAATGGATGAGTGAAAGGCGATTAACGAAAGAAATTTATAGAGCGAATGTGACCGGAAGTGTCAGTAGAGGGCTTCCAAGGAACAACTACTATGAACAAATTAATAGTATTTTTCAGAAAGGTCAAATTCGGAGCACTCATAACCGAAGAAAGTGTATGAAGAGATGATGCATGAATGTGGATGAAGCGAAAGAAGTATGTAAGGTAGTATGAAAGTAGCATGTGGCAAACAGTGGTCTCTGCCTACCCCATGGGATACTGGCGTGAGCATATGTATGTATGTCATTAGCGTCATCGCGTAACCTATAGCGTTCCCCAACAAATGGGCTAACCACTGAAATAATTTCTAAATTCACACCAGAAGTTCCTGAGATTAGCTTACTAGCTTTATACATAAGTATAAATGTACAGTCGTCTAGCGGTTAAAACTCTCATACATGTTTTGTCGGTGACGCTAGCGAGTATTGATCACGTAACAGTGCAGTGCCATTTGTTGGCCGACAGATGCCGCTGTTTCGATCGTCTACAAATCTGCGCTAGCGTCGACGCGGTGACTTGTGACGGTGGCAG
Organism: Watsonalla binaria; assembly: GCA_929442735.1. NCBI lineage: Eukaryota > Metazoa > Arthropoda > Insecta > Lepidoptera > Drepanidae > Watsonalla > Watsonalla binaria. The sequence continues at coordinate 2,901,169 of OV838923.1, forward strand.
TGAAAAACTCGCACTAAGCACTCAGAAATCATAATAGAGATACCGCCGATTCTAGCGACAACATTTGCTAGGTGTGATCTTTGCTAGGTGTAAGTTGCAACTAACTATTATAATTAAAATTAAATGGAAAGATTTTTCATGGACCTCTACTCTATATGTTATTATTTATGTACCTAGAAGATATATTTAATGACAACCATACCAGTCCCATACATTACAAGGCCTATCAGCTAGTGAAATTATATTATGAAATTCAATGTAGGCATGGGCGGTCTTGACTCATCATAACACTTATTTGAGGATAAAAATAAAAATAAACATACTCATGCAATCCTAGAAGGGTCTCCGCAGGGGTGAGCAGATGTGTGTGGTAGGTAAATAAGGATAATTTCATAGTTAATGAAATAAGATGATTTTCCCTATACAATTACTTGCGTCAAAATCTCAGTGCCTTTAATTATATTTACGAACAACAATAATATACCTACTCATTTAGTATCTGAACTAAGCATATTCTTTTCATGCATCTAGAACTACTAATCCGAAAAAATTATGATGATTTTGAAAATGATTTATCAGAAAAACGCTTCATTAACTCAATTATATTTTACTGCTGACCGCGACTTCGCCCGACTGGAATAGTAACTTTGGGCTAACGCTAACTTAAACTTTTTGGTTTTAGTGTGATGATACATAGCCTTCCTCGATAAATTTGGATGGATATCCAAGACTGAGAGATTTTTTTTAAATCAGATTAGGGCCTCTAGAAAAAGTAACATTATGCTCACGCTTCGCTAGTTGAAACGATACAAAATGTACGGGAATGACATATGTCACGTGACTGATTTATGACATGTTCTCTTTGTTTTATTTATTTTAAAGCCAAATCAAAAAAAACAACATTTCACCGGCCGCTCTCTTCACCCACCGATCAATCTCCGTCGTTTGTTTTCTACTCTATCCACGTGACATTGGCGAAATTGTGGCAACCCCGCAGAAGCCATAAACAAGAAGTGAAGTGAAGTCATTTACATATGTTTTTTATCGTTTTATAAGCGCTAGCGCGAGAGAATCTTATTTTGTCTAGGCCTACCTACAGGTCCTGTAAACAAAGTAACATTATCCTCACGCTTCGCTAGTAGAAACGATACCACGCGCGCGTTGCCGACCTTAAAATATCATGTGATTTGTTTATGGATTAATGGTAGATCTTGTCCGAACGTTTGTAGTTGTGAAGACTTTTAAGGATTTACAAATTCTTGGATTGGAGAAAATTATATTCATTTAAATAAACAATAAATTAAAAATGGGTGAAGAATCGTATCACGTGTATATTATACAGAAGGTAACATTTTTAATATTCTCATTGTATAATGTCGATATGGCGTGACGTATTGGCACCGCGCAGTGCGTTGAACATTGACGTAGGTGTAATTGATATTGAAAAACAATGACGCCAAGTGTATGTAAGAAACATTTATAAAACTTTTATATTCATTCATTAATATGCTCACGCCATCCCCGAAGGGGTAAGTAGAAATGTTGCAACCACAACACCCTGAGTAAAATCACCGAGGATGATTGCCAACCTTTCAGATGGAAAATATAGATTTCCTCACGATGTTTTCTGTCACTGTAAAGCTCGTGGTGCGAAAACAATAGAAAATCCCTTTGGTACAGGCCGCTGGGACTCCCACCCAATATGGGGGACGGGGGTTTAGCGCGGTTAAAACCCCGACCTGTCTCTCTACTAAATTTTTGTTCCTATCTATCTACCTAACCTAACTACCATTATTGTAGGAACCTATATCTTTATCTTTTACAAATAGCTTATGATAGGGCGCCGCAACAAAACACTAAATTTGCAACTGCACAGGGGATCGAAAAAGATTGGGAAACCCTGGTATAAGGTGGTATTTATGACGTATACCTTCATCATCGCTCTCTATGGGCTTCATATGATCGTGTTTCTCCGTCGGTGACGGGGTGGAAGTCTCCGCGGATGCCGATGCATCCATCACCTCGTAGAACTTCGAGCCACCGACTAGTCGGCACGAATCCTGCAACGAAAGAAACAAATATATTAAGCACACTACTTATTACCAGTAATTATTTTTACCTTATACAATTCCGTCTTTAGAGTAAAATGCAAAAAATATATAATTTTTTTTAGAAAAATCTTTTAGGCATTCAGCCGTGAAAAGGTTACAGACAGACCGACAACTTATTTACCCGCAATATGGCGGCCACACCAGTTAGGTCGCACAATGATAACGTTAACATAATTCTAGATGTTATAGGCATTGTTTGTGAACAATCTAAATTCTTTAAAATGTTAACTTCATAATGATATTCACATAATTCTGAACTCTGATTACTGACAGGACATTTTCTCCATTACAATATGAATCCTTTTGTAAGAATAAGAATCAGATCATTGTAATTAGTTTCAACAAATAGTAAGTGTTTACAAAATAACATGACGTTGAGTGTCTAATAAGGTAACTATTACCGACGCATCAATGAATAAAATCAATCGATTCATCGCTAGCTAATTAAAAACGTTGATTTAAATCAAAGCAATCAACATGCAAATGTAGGTACTGCTTTTTAATTAATTGAACAATTTAAAATTGCCAGCTCTCACCTATATATTTAGATAATGCCTAAATGCATCAGTTATTCATTCCAATGGAAGTCGAGTCAAAATCGGTACAGCCGTTTCGGAGATTAGCCGGAACAGACAGACAGAGAAAAAAAATTGAAATTGTTTTTTTCAGTACCGCCTTTTCGAATGTATTTATTGAATTTCATTAAAAACAGACACTGCAATTTTATTCATATGTACTGATATAGATGTATAGATTAATCAAAGAATACCTACAACCTAACCTATCTACGTTATAGGTTATAATAAGGAGAATATCTTTCAATTGTTGATATTTAGACGTAAAGTTCAAATAATTTGGCAAATGTCAATAGCATATTTTCTTTTATAGCTCGCAAATGCCGCCGTGCCGCTCCAAGCATTTCAGTACATTTTGGGGAAATGAAAATGTTAGTAGAACGTTGAAACTAAAGTAGTCTCCCGTTTGTTTGTGTAAATGTTAAGGTTGCAATGCAATCAAATAAACTTACTTAAATTGTATACTTACTGTAAAAGGCATAACTTGGAAAATAGGTATCTTTAGCGGTTATTACGCAAACAGACTAAGCACCCACTTGCATATTTTAAAATGCATTGACATAATATTGATATGAATATAGTAAAAGAAAGGAATTGCACAGACAATGCAAAGAATATTTACGAAAACATTGCCTAGAACGATCAAACTTTTCGGTATTTCTAATCCAAGGCACGCTTGGCGAATGATAATATTATACGAATACATATTTCAACATTCGCGTAATGCAAAGACATAATTACAATCTATATATCTACAAAAAAAAAATATGTCTGTTTGTAATTCCAAAATAAAAGCTTTTTACTAAATACATATAGAACTATACACAGTACTGACTTGGAAAAACCAATTAAAAAAATATACATCTGTCTGTCTGTTTATTCCGGCTAATCTCCGAAACAGCTGGAGCGATTTTAACGGAACTGGCGGATAGCTAATGTTACAACGAGTAACTTAGGCTACTTTGATTTAAAAAAAAACATTAGGGTTCCGCGGGTCAACCATGAAATTAAAATATACGCGGGTAAAACCGCGTGGCACAACTAGTTGATAAATATTACTGCAGTATTTATACATTCAATTGAATTCATTAATTATTATGTATAGGTATACACAGTATATGTACACACTATACCTACTTTTATTATTATTATTTATGGTATAAAACAACTTAGTTAAAGAAGACATATTTCATAAATACCTTTTTCAATATTTGTGAATGCTTCCCGTAAGTCATCATGAAAACTGTTATACCTAAATTTATTTATTATTTAAAATGAACGCTCGTATATTTTTTCCTGTGACACGTCTTTCGCGAACGGTTGAATATATTTAACTGCAAGTCCTGTGAATCACGCCTACTCGTGACATCCTCAAACTATTCTATGTATGAACAATAAACTTAACTATTAAATTGACATCAACATTGCAGTAACTGGTTTACAACGATAAGAAGATTATTTGCATAACTTTTGCATGTCATATGCATCTTTTAACTTTACTTTGCAGCCTGCCTAAGTGAAATTATAAAAAAAACATCATTCATTTAATGATACTTTAACAATCTAATTTCAAATGATCATTCCCCATCGTCATGATCAATTTATCATAAGAATAAACGGACAGAGAAACATTTTTATATGGTTTTTTGTAAGTACCGTATAATATACCTTCTGTTAAATGTTTAATTTAATTTAGAGCCTTATCTTATATTGCTAACTTGGCAGTATCACAAATTATATATTTTTTGTTATTATTGTCTATATTCCACTTATTTTTTTCTATTAAAATAAACTCTCTCTCTCTCTACTCTGTGACATCGCTAAGTGTGTGGATCGTTTTTTTCTCCCATATTAAAATTAATTAAATAACGTACTTCAATTTGGAATTACAAAGAGACACTTCGATTGTTTTTATTTGTATATAGACATAGACGAGAGATATGTCTTGCCACGTTCTTCTCAGTAAAAGCAACTTTCCGAACCTGGCGGTACCATGTATAATCCTGTGTAATTGTGCCGTTCTGGCGATTTGAAAGTACTTTGTAAAAAGTCTAATCAAATAAAGATATTTTTGAATTTGTCTCAGAACACGAGTTAAGCTATATTGTCAATGCAAGCACATGGTAAGGCCCCAGTAGTGCGTTTTCTAGATATTTAATGCTTTTGCAAACGAAAGACAATGGAGTTTAATTCGACAAACAAAACCATGAACAATTCAAAATATCCTCTCAGACGGAAACAATCTCAAACGCAGATTCTTAGCAATCCTAGATTAAATCACCACTTAACGTACTAATCAACAACACTGCATACAAAGATTACGTCTTCAATTTGTTCACATTACGTGGGTTGAGACTGTTTTAAACTGATGAAATACATGCATTCAATATGAATATTCGTTCAAATATAACTCTTAACCTATAACAATTAAAATCCAAATTCCCAATAACAATCAAGCAGGTAATATGTAAACAAACATAACCTACCTTCCCACTCATCATAACGACCGCGGTCATGACTTCACAAATTAGGATATCATACACATTCCTTTAAAAACACCCGAGTTCCGAGGTCATTCACACATACATTAACACGTCATAAATAAAAATTGCAGACACACTTAATATCTCCGAGTGAATCGATTATAAAATCGAGTATATTGGAGTTACCGAGTCGTAAACTTTATCGCATAAGTAGAAGCAACCGTTCACGCGGCCGCAATAAGCTACAATGGTCACACAATGCGCCAAAACCATAACACACCGGCAAATTATCGTTAACAGAGCCATATAAGAAAAAAAAACCAGAAAAGGTTGGCTTCCTATTTTCGTCCAGTATAGCACGCAAACATAGACGAGCGCGCAACCGAAGATTATGACGTGATAATTCCAGTACCCCTATATGTACCACATGTTAGTTATTAACGTTACCATGTGGAGGCGCTTTACAATTTCTCATACAAATGGTGAGACTAGCTAGTGATTTTAAAAGTTAGCTTCCAGTACGAACTTTAGAGCGAGACATTTATTACATACACGAGACATAGAATAGTGGCGAGCGACACGCTCGTCACTATTCGTATGTGTGCATGCATTTGAAACCCCCAATGTATGGGAGCCGAGTTTCTGTAACTTTTTATTTTGTGGCAATTTGTTGAATACTATACGTCGAATCGATATATAGCAAGAATTGATACAAGGCTTCAAATATCTTGAATATTTGCATACACGTGTGTGTGTGTACACAAGTGCAGACGACACGAGACGATCATGCAAAATTGTACAGGTAAAAGTATCTAGATAATGATAAGATATTATATTAAACAGCCATAATAGGAGCAATAAAGATTATTACAGGTACTTTACGGAATTGCCACTTATCCGTGCGTAGCCGGGCGGGTACACTACTACCACAGTTTATTATATTACTAAGCAGTATGGAATCGAGGCCTAATTTTCATATAATTAAAAATACGAGCCTTTGTTCCGTGTGTTGAGTGTGAGGGTTGTCACAATACCCCCCCTATCACGAGTTTGCCACCGTTTTCGTAAACTATATTCGCTAACGTCACTCGCATTTGTACGAGTACTTCACGTCATCGATGGGAGGAGCTGTACAATTTCTCATACAAATGTTCGGCGGAGACGCTAGCGAGTACAGATAACGAAAACGGTGGCAAACCCGTGATAAACCCGAGTCTTGTTAAAGTTTTTAAAATTAATTCCTTAGTTCACTGTAAAAGTCAGGTCGGTTAGAAAAATATCTGTAAAACACGCAATGCCTTCGATTGGCAACGTGGTGACACCCCTTACCGATTACTTACTGACCGGAGCCGCTTATTATTTCATACATGCTTCTGTGGGGTGTTTAATTTAGATCGATGTGTTCGTAGATTCCGTACTGCCGCGCTCTGTAAGGATTCTCAGCGTCGAACTCGACGAGAAGCGTCGGCTTCAATCGTAGGAAATCAATACCTATTACATACACGATAAAGTAAAATTTCGTATGTTTGAAACTGACACTCGACGTCGAGTGCGACGCTGAGAAACCTTACAAAATAACGCTGCTTATAGTAAACTCATCTATACACATAAATAAAATTGAAATGCCTGTTTGTAATTCCAAATTAACAGCTATTCGCTATATGCATATTAGCATAGTCTGTCTGTCTGTTTGTTTGTTCCGGGTAATCTCTCAAACACTGGATCGATACAAGGGGTTACTTAGGCTACTTTAATTAGGGTTCAGTAAAATAAAACACCCATTAAATTAAATCTACGCGGGCGAAACCGTAGGGCACACCTAGTATATGTATCACTCAAGCTTTTCTGTCCACACCGTATAAATTCAAAGTAAAATAACACGATACACCTCGCGCACGCCATAGACTGTAGTGGTCTCATTATACTGTTGCTAATGGACCTCCATTGGAGTCAGCTACAAATCAATACCAAAGACCTTTCAACGCCCCACTGTGCCCTTCTAATGTGGAACACACATGTTACCTTCATGCAGGGTATTAAATCAATTAGTTTTGATCACTTACATGATTTTTATTACAATACTTGTAATGTAAAAATTGTATTTTCATGCTTGCCCAGAAACAAGGACTCGCTTTCCACCGAAGATCAGCCGCGTTATTCACTAAGGTTTCTCTGCGTCGCACTCGTCGTCGAGTGTCGGTTTTAAAGAAACGAAATTGAACCTTATCGTCTTCGTATGATGTATCAGCTTCCTATGATTGCCATCAACGCTCGTCGTCGAATTCGACACTGAGGAAATTTTGTGAATAACACGGCAAATGATTAGGCACACCAATGTGATAGATGGTGAATCCACCGCCGTCTCAGGCACTACACTTTGTCACACAGATATATTATTCTAGTTACTTCACAATTATGTCCGGAGACTTTATTATAATCTGTTTACATTATTTTCTGAATTTGCTTGTCTTTAGAATATAAAGTAACATATTGGCTTGTTAGTTTTATATTTCAAGTTTCGAGACAAGACAAGATTGTAAAGTCTAAGGTCTAGGTACCCAGTATTGCATTACCTGAGCAAGCGGCCTTAGCGGGACACCGACCTACCCTCGTTATGAGTTCGATGTGCTCAATGTTATCTTATAAGGTTTACATTATTTAACATCATATATTTACTCAGCGCGTTCGTTACTTTGTAGTATCTTATAAGCAAGTTACTTAAAAGATTGAATCCGAGCTTTTGCCTGCCTCGTGCATCTATACATCTATACAGGTAAATAAATTGAAGTGTCTGTTTGTAATACCAAAAAGCTTTTAAGTAAATATATAAGGAAAAAAAATGAAAAAAAAAAAAATATTTAAAATTTCCGCTGTCTGTGTTCCGGCTAATCTCCGAAACGGCTGGACCGTTTTTAACGAGACTTTCAGTGGCGGATATGGAATAATACAAAGAGTAACATGGGCTAACATTAGTTAAAAAATATATTAGGGTTTCTCGGGTCACCCATTAAATTAAGTCTACGCAGGCGAAACCGCAGACCCCAGCTAGTCTATAATATCTTAAGTTTCTTTGTTTGCTTGAACGCGCTAATCACAGGAACTTGCTGGTCCCATTTGAATAAATATTTCATTGTTAGCTAGTCCATTTATCGAGGAAGGCTAAAAGTATTTATATCATCACTCTATCACGGGATAAAGTTAGCGTTAGTCCAAAGTCTAGGGCAGAAGCTAGTACTACATATAGACTACTTTTACCATGAGAGTCTGTCTAACTATAGGTAGTGCAACGATTCAGAAAAGCTTTCTCAACTAAAGGGTTGAAAATTACTTACACTTGAACTTGAGAAAAGTCGCAGACAATCGTTGAACCACAGAATACATAATAATAGTACATTGACCTGACAGCGGGGACTGAACCAATGAGTTTTTATGTGCAGTGATTTCACACCACGTGCTTTACGGTGAAGGAAAACATCGTTAGGAAACCTGCATATGTCTGAGAAATAATTCAAAGAAGTATGTTAATCATATCGGTGAAATTTTGTAACAACACCTCTTACCCCTTCGGGGACCCTTCTGGGATGGCATGAGCATATTTATTTATTTTTATGTTAATAGTAAATTAAACAAAAAAATCGTCCTTTTCCCAACTAACATTAAAAAACGAATTACATACTCGTACTATAACGACTAGTATCGAACTAACTAGGTAGACTATGTATCGGATTATTTAACAACCAATCATTTGGTATTTTATTATTCTTTTGTTTGATACGTTCAATAAATAGTCGGGCTCGTTAGTTCGATATTGGCTCAAACGTACTATACAAGCAACGCATCGGAAAAATCGTTAGAATGAATAGTATGGACTTGTATTAATTTAGAAGATAACTACATACATAATATGCTCACGCCTGTATTCCCCAAGGGGTAGGCAGAGGTGTTGTAATAACAACACCCACTTTTCACCGAATATGATTAAGTGGCAACGTGACAGATGGACAGTCTATCGCCGTCTCGGGTGTTGCAACACCTCTGCAAACCCCTCGGAAAGTTATTAAAGTTTATTCTGTGACCCTGGGGTCGGTGTCCGAACAAAACCCGATTTACACGAGGCGGCACTGTCCGACCTTCACAACAAAACCTTTGTTCTCTGGGTACCTCTTTAGAATCACTATAGTTCCCATAGTCTAATGTTAGATTAGTTTGGGACTAGGTCAATGAACACGTACTTAATTTGTCCTAACCTAAACAACAGTATAAATTGCATTGTCGATATAAATGGTGTATGTTTCACGCCAACAAGCCTCATCTCCGGCACAGTATAATACGCTTAATAAGCAGTATGAAAACTAGGCTTTTTGAAATTAGTACGTTTTCTCCAATGGAGCGTGAGGGTTGTAACTCATAAGGTTTTTTAAATTTACATACACATGCTCACGTCTGTATTCCCCGAAGGGATAAGCAGAGGTGTTGTACTAACAACACCTCTGCTTACTCCTTTTCACCGAAGATGATTAAGTGCCAACGACAGATGGTGAGTCTAACGCCGTCTCAGACACTATACATACGTCTTTGGATTACTTCTCAGACATATGCAGGTTTCCTCACGATGTTTTCCTTAAACGTTAAACACGTGGCGTGAAAACACTGCCCGTAAGTGTTTTTAGAAAAACTCATTGGTACAGGCCCCGCTGAGATTCGAACATGCGTTGCTTGCGTAGCAGGTGACTGCTCAAACCCCACGGTCACCACGACCCTATTTTCTTTACTGTCTCCTTTATTTACCGTCAAACAAATTTACATAAAAATTTGTGGTTTGGTTTGTAGTTGAAAAATGGCAGTAAATACGTAAATGATGAACTTGCAGGGCATGTAGACAGAGTAACATTATCCTTACGCTTTGCTTATGAAACAATACAAAATGTATGAGAATGACATATGTCAAGTTCTTAATTTTTGTTATTTCCATACATTTTGTATCGCTTCGATTAACGTAGTGCGAGAAAATGTTACATTGTCTGGACATAGAAAGTCGTAGATGCGCCCGTCTGTGTGAGTGTGTCAATACGAACGATAAGCCCCTAGTTACCATACTGATTGTAGTCATCTTACATGTGTACTGTGTCACCGGTCTACGGGTTGTGTTAAAGCAATTTGGCGCGGGAATTGGTGTTCCAATTTAGTTCTTTACGGTTCACATTTAGCTTAACGGCCTGTGTTACGAGTTACGACCACTATTGGGGTGTTAGATGTTCCTTCATTTGTTTTCAGTTCCGTAACCAAAAGGTAATACAGGACCCTTTTACTAAGGCTCTCCCTATCTTACACTCAAATACACGCACACACCCGCATGATTAAAAATCACATATTTCTACATCTGAGAAGTAATTCAAAGACGTATGTATCGTGCCTGAGACGGCGATGGACTCACCGTCTATCACGTTGGCAATTAGGTGATATATGGGTGCTGTTGTTACAACACCTCTGCTTACCCCTTCGGGGACCCTTCTGGGATGGCGTGAGCATATTATTTCTACCTTCAAAAACGTTTGTTCCTGTGGGATTAAAAAAACATACCGCAGGCTAAGCCACAGGTAGAAGCTGGTTGATAACATCAGGTAATTTTGTATGTCAAGTCTCAAGTCACATAATAATTTTAATTCAATCGTAAAATGAACAGGATTGCTTTGAGTCTCGAAACCACAACATTTGTTTACAATGGCATGGGTGTAATAAATCTGCATTCATTATTCCCCTCAGAATGACTTGGCCTTGAGATGCTAGCATAAATAAATCTAATACAAACAGGTAGGTTTTAATCTTTCAATCTTTGTTTGAATGTGGCAGATGCTTTAAAATGCGTGGGTAACTTTTCGAGGATACAGGCTACTAAGGAACCACTAAGAACTGGGACCGCGGTCCCAGTCGCTTGATAGCATTTCTGAATCGGTCGACTGCAACCACACACCTAATTAGCATCAATATATTACACAGGATTGTATGTGATCGAAAAAGCTAAAGGATAATAAAATCACGCGTGGTCCCACTAGCCTGATAATAAAAATAATTAAAAACGAATCAGGCATCTGGGAACGCCGTTCCTGTTAGCTAATGGTCCCAGTCGCCTGGTATCCTGGTATCCTAAATTTTTCGACGTTTCCTAATTACGTTCGTAATTTGCAGTATCATTTTCAAAAAAAATATTTGAATATCATGTACTACAAAGCTGGTAAGCATACTGTCCACGTAATCTTCTGTTAGGAGTTCCATTCACAGCTGGGCAGCCTTCTAATTTCAAAACATAGAAAAAAAATTTTTTACAAGGGGAGCAGAGAGAGAATTCAGAAATAATCAATGGATTCTGCGAAAAAAGCCCTACTAAGAAGCTAGTGAATACAGATACAAGAGCTTATTGAAAAACTTGACACCAATCACAAATAAAATAGGATAAGGGCGGCTGATCGATGATTATGATGAAGTAGGGCTTCATCATTAATCTTAAGATTGTTATGAAGAAATATAATAAATATTTGTGTTGCAAAATAGCTGGGTATGTATCAGTTGTTTTACACAGACCTACAGATTCTAAATCATGTTTTGTTTTGTATGTTTTTTATACTATTGTTGTTTAAGGAGAAATTTTTAAAAACAAAAATATATATCCTTTACTAGCTGTTCCAGGGTAATTTTTGTTTTCCATAATGTTTTTGGATATACTACCCTTATCTCCTAGGGATATGAAAGGTATGCCCTATTCACAGGACTAGTAAGCCAAAAAAAAAATTTCATTAATTTCATATAACCAGGCAAGATGTTCCAGATGAGTTTTTTTTACAAACACTGCGACTCAAGAATCTATATATTTAAAAGAAGTTTGTGTTAGTTACACTATTTATAACTCAAAGATGGCTGAACTGATTTGTCTGAAAATTGGTCAGGAGGTAGCTTAGAACCAGGAGAAGGGCATAGTATACTTTTATCCCGTTCATGTGTAATGTGACATAAAATGTGGTAGGACACATTAAAGTTTATGCGGGGGAAACCGCGGGGACTGCTAGTTTTATACATAAGCTGGAATAATGTTAATTTGTGTGTAGATTTAAATAAAACCTTCAATAGTTGTGATTTTGTAACTAACCTTATCAGTCAAGCTGTGTGGTACTGCAGCACCATCAACATCTCCCATCTTAACCTCAGTGTCGCTGTCAATCTCAAATATCACGTTGTAAAGGTCCAGGCCCTCTGGAACGTTTGATTCAATGTTTGCTTCTGGTCTGATTGTGAGCTCTTGGTCAATGAGCTGGCTTCTACTCACACGCAGGGAGCCGTTGAGTGTTTCTGATATTGCCTAGGATAATGTAGGGATGTACTAGACATAAATACAGTTTACTGGCTATTGAATTAATATGATTCATCATTTTGACTAGTTTCAGTCTTCAGGAAAAAAGTTATATGTCAATAGGTAAGCATTCAATATGCATCATGTTGGGAATAGGATGCTATTTAGCATGGTAGGTATTTAAAACATGGTTTAAATGAAGACTAGAGAAAACTCAGATTAAAACTATGTCCATCCCTTTTTAAATCCATATCACTGACAGAGATGGTGTTACCAGCTACCACTGAACTAAGGACCTCAGTTTATCTTTTGAAATAAGGGGGTTAATCTCTATCTATGTTATTCAATGATTAAATCTAGAAATATAAGATTTATTTTGGAATCCAAATAGCAGTGTTTGTGTTCTTCAATACCAACATAAATACAAATATTTATAACATTAGCATAGAATAGCTTTAAATATTTAACAGCAGAGAATTGTGGTATAATGTTTTTAACCTTTTGCAAATACCACTTACAGATGTGAAGAGATTGAATATATACCAACAACAGTTGAAATAATGCTACACTGTAAGTAAATATAACATAATCTACTCGTGAAATACGTTACTAATTGGTATATACTTACGTCGCTCAAAATGTCCTCCAAATCACAACATACATTAGTAGTAAGCACGGGCGTCGGACTCGGCGTGCGTGATCGATCAGAATAAAAATCTATATCTACCGGGACCAATACCTCCTTTGTTTGATATTCATTGAACTCCATCACTGTATGCTGTTAGGAAACATGACAAAACTATGTATTTCACAAACACAGCTGCACTTGCACACACTATTCAACTCGTACGTACAACATTTATAAAGAAAAAACTGTGGATATTTCTTACCCATTGATGATCAGGTTCTCTTGCGAGAACAAAACATCGTAAGCTTGTGTTTTGAAGAAATAACTTGAGTAAATGCCTTTTATTTATACGATTGCGGCTAGTTTACTTTAGTACCTAGTGTGAGAAGAATTGATTTTTATTGTAGAATTTCGTATGATTGTAGCAAACAAAACGTCAGACATGTAATGTCAAAACTACAATGTCTGTCTGTCTATTGGTTGTTCTATTATCATTGAGACGTCATTTTATTTCTAACGCAACGTCAGTTTATGATTAGGCTTTTGGGATTGGCCATGAATTAGCCAACTTATTTTTATTCTAGGTTTGGCATGACTACCACCCAGATAACCGCTGGTAATTTTTCGACATTCATAAATGCCTTACTGAGGCCCAAACTAAATAAATAAAAAAAAAATGCTGGTATCTCTATTTCTATACGACATATAGAAACGTTTTTGTAGCCGATGATCGTAATCCGTACTGTACCGTAGATTCCCCACACACAGTAGCGATTATCTAATTAATTAATATTTTTTGTTGTAATAAACCAATACTGATTGGACCTACTTATCATTTTTCCCCGTACACATGGCATTGCTATCTTCGAAACTTTTTTGGTGACTTGGTATAAGTATATTGAATATCATAGTGGTGTGTTAAGAAAAATAAACCGGCTTATCTTAATTTGATATCGTTAATTATTATATAATTTTTTATACTTAATCATACGTAGTTTTTATTAACAAAAAATATTTTAGAACTATTGTACTCTTGACAATATAACATTCACTATTAACTCTATGTTATGATTATTGACCCTAGCCTGCTCCAGAATAAATTCGAATAAAAAGTTTTGTTTATGGCATGCAGTGTTTGATAGTAGTTTGTAACGTCATTTTGTGTTTTCAAAAATATTTAAATGTTTGCTTCGTTTTTTTGATAATTCTTGTGAAAAACATTGAAAGAAAACGTTGTTAAAATGGAGATTTCGGTTAGTGAGACAGAAGCACATCAATCTTTTCGATCTCCACCGCGACGGAGAAGATCTACATTTTTCGAAAGACGGGATTCAATAGGTACCCCAGCGTCGTTTTCATATTCTGATTATTTTGATATATAAACAGTTTCCAATATGAGTAGAGCAGAAATACCTGTAACTGATAGTAATATAATTAAATCTTTTTTACAGTCCCACAAACACTGACTGAAAATGTGGATCCAAATGTGTGTAAAGCGAGTTCAGAAACGAATGAGAAACATGCCCAGGATTTGATGAGGTAAAAGATCTTTTGCTCTGCTGCCGTTTATCTTAATGTAACTTGTATTTATATATTTAATTCATTGATTTTTATGACGGTTGCGTTCACAAAATTTAATGTTATTAGTTATTATTCTGTAGTATAATGTTAATATAACCTTTACAATAATACTTACTCAATGTTTTCAGATATTATGACAAACTATTAGCTGAGAAGGAACAGTGGAAAAGGGAAGTTAATAACAGACGGAATAAATATCATGATTTGAAGCAGTATGTATCTGAGCAGAAACAATAAAAATTGCCAAATTTTTTTAATATTCATAAAGCTGTGTCACATACCTTCATACACTTAATTTCATGGGTAACCAGCGGAACCATAGTGACTTTTTAAAAACAAAAGTAGCCTAAGTTACTCCTTGTAACATTAGCTATCTACCAATGACAGTCTCGCTAAAATCAGTCCAGCCGTTTCAAAGATCAGCCGGAACAATTTAACAGACAGAAAAAATTTCAATATAGTATTTTTTCATTCAGTACCTTATATACTTATACATGCATTTAGTGAAATATTTTATTTTGGAGTTATGAATAGACACTTGAATTTTATTTATCTGTATAGATGTTATCATAATCTTATTAACTTTCAGACAGTACCAAATGGCAGTGAAAGCCCCAAGTAGGTCCAGAATCACCTACTCCTCGTTATCAAATGAAGATATAGAATTCTTGAAAGCCAAGCCAAACCTGTCGAAGCTTGTTGAAAGCCAACAGAAACTACACAAGTCCGTGAAGGAAGCTCAGGCATTGTACAGGAGATCCAACGAGCTGGACAATGTCATATTAAGTTATTGTGAAGAGAAAGTTAACAGAATCACTGAACACATATTGGAAAACAGCACAGTTGAACCAATGGAGTCATGAGCTAATGCTAAATCATTGTACTTAGGTCTGTTTCAACATCAAATTGAGTTATAAATTGTAGTTAATGTTGACCTGTACCCTTATCATGAGTTTACCACCATTTTAGTAAATTATACTCGCTAGCGTCACTTGCAACATTTGATTGACATATGTAGCTCTTCACGTCACCGCTGGGAGTCTGCACAGTTTCTCATACTAATATTCGGCAGAGACGCTAGCGAGTATAGATTACGAAAATGGTTGCAAACACATGATAGGGTTACTGAATATACAAAACTATGAAAGCAATACTAAGTGGAATTATGTAATCATGATAGTTGGAAAATTTGATTTGTACTCCAAGGATAGATTTGTACATGTTTAATTGTTGTTAACATTTGATGAATATATTTGGTTTAACAAATCACAGCAAGTATTTAAAGAGGTATCAACACATTTCTGAAATACACACTGAAATGGCAACATTAAGCCATTAAAGAAAGAAAGAAAATGAATTTATTCATAACAACATACGTAAAGGAGCGAAAATGTTTGTCGTCATAATAGATTGTTGTTACGAATTGGACCCAACTCAGCATAATCTGGCTGTCACGTTAATGACAACCATCACTAGGACCAAGTCGTGACGTCACAGCACGGTCACACTGGCAGTGGACCATGGCCCTTGCAATCATTGACTAAATTGAACTTTTATGTGATAATCCATTCATAGGAATATCACATAAAAGAATATTAATTCTACATTTGAATATTGAGAAACTGATAAGCCATTATTGCAATTATTTATCAAAATAACATTTTACTTAGATTCTAGGGAGGTGCCATAATTAATGTAAGGCATCCTTATTTAATCTGGTTAGAGCTTTATTATATAGGTTTTAATTGAGAATTGTGTAAATGTAAATATGTGTTATTTACATGTAAATAAGAATCTTATGTATGAAGTTCTTTTGAGAAAACTATCAAAATGTTTTCCCCTATCTTCGTTTAATACTATTAGAATTGGAGCATTCATTTACTTTAACATAGATTAATGTAAATATGGTAAGTTAATAATAAAAATACTAACATTATTATGGGTTTTAAATCTTGCTTTCCTTTTTTTCTTATAAGTATTATTTAAAGCAGTTAAAAGCATATTAAAATAAAATTATGATGTGGCACGAAGTGACTTGCCCATCGCGTACGTTGCTCTTACTGTTTATAAGGTTCTACTTTTGCAGACTAAAAAGCGCGACTAGCATAATCTGCATCTATGAGACCGTGACAGATTCACTTTCAACAACGTTGGCAGGGCTGGATTAACCCTATCAGGGCCCATAGGCAATGGAATTCCCCCTAAAAACTCTAGTCCCCTACACTTTACCATTTTCTACTTTTAATAGATTTCGCACGGTGCTCTTAGGCAGTTGCTTAATCCGGCCCTGCTCGCTGGCACCGTATTTATATGATGTATATGCGACTTGCTGATCGCATCACAGTTTTGTAATGAAAATGACACTCCACTATCAATAATGATTTCCAATGTATTTCATCATATTAATAATTCATTCGACACATACAAATTACTTAATTAGAACAGAATCACAATAAATTAATTTATTAATAAAATAATGTTAATGTTGAGAGGCCTTGCTTGCCCATACCAACGTTATATAAAATAATTTGTAACTCGAGCGTATTTCAACATTAGGACATAATCATAATACTCTTCTAAAACAAATGCAAGTGCCATTTACGGACGCAGTGTTACTGCATGGTAAACCATACCGTGTAAAGTACGTCACGGCACGGTCGCCGTGGAACAGTCGCATTTGTAACGTCCCTTAGCGTGTAGTCAATACATTGACGGTTTAAACGAAATATTTTAATTTTATTTGGTTTGAATTATAAAAGTATTCATGGACCAAAATACTACTGAAAAGGCACATATTGACTACCTCGAATTACAGATTTCGGTGTTTCGTTTGTATGGGAAAGTATCCGAAGGCATATCAACACTAAGAAATTGCATTGTAGTAAAATCATAATGCATTGTGAGGATTGAGGACTATTTTATTTATAATTTCACATTTATTATATACTAGCTGTGCACCGCGGGTTCATCCGCTTAGACTTAATTTTTTTAATTTAAATTAGTTTTTTAAGCCTGTACCGTATGTACTGTCATATGTATATAGTGAAAGCTATTATTTTGGAATTACAAACAGACACTTAAATTTTATTTACCTGTATAGATATAGATAGTAATATTTATGTTCAACTTCAAAACAGTAAGTATATGTTTGTATTTGAATATTGGTTACTTTACAAATTGCTACAGTATAATATCGCATTTTTGTAATCACATTGGACTATCACAAACTATTAAATGCATGTAAATAGTAGAATATCTTGAGCTATCAATGGCAGTGTAGACTAAATGCAGTTCTATTTCAATAGGAATATGACTGAGATTATAACTTGCATCTTCAGATTCGGATTAGGTGTAAAGTCGGCGATTATAATTTGCACCTCGTGGTAACAAGGTATATTTTCGTTTGTACATTACATGTGACAGTTAGCGCTTTAACGTCTAACAAGGTGATTCAAGCGTATTGCAAATTGAACCCTAGAAATATTCATATCACAACTGGTAAACTTTCTTTTGACCAACATAACATATTTGCATTATTGAATTTTATCGCAACCTGTACGATCTAAATTCGACTTAATATAAAAGAAAATAAGTTATTACAACTTAAATATATAATTAACAATCTGAATTAAATTACTTTCATTATTTTAAATTCTAAATACAAAATTATTAAAATTCAATGGTAAATCTGAGTGCATAAAGTTCATTTTGCATTTTATTAATATTATTCTTATAAAATCTACAGTGGGAAGCCTTTTTTAGTCTATCGATGTCATATTTACTGGAACAATGTGACCGTTTATTTAAAAATGCTAAAGAAAGCAATGATTGTTCCGAAAACGTAACTTTAGGCGGTCTGCAAAGTAATTATCCCCGCGTTACGCTTATACAAGCGATACATGTATGGGAATGACATATGTCACGTTCCTGAATTGTGTCATTTCCAAACCTTTTGTATCGCTACTATTAGCGTAAGCGCCTGAGAACGTTACTTTGTCTAGGCCAGCTGTCCTGCTGAAGAAGACTGAGGCGGCCGAGGTGAGGGAGGTAAAAATGCAATAATAGATTTGCATAAAATCTTAATTTCTGCAACCCTATTGATGGATATTTACCTCGCTCCACTCTATTGGACAGGCAGCCTTAGCAATGGAAATTTGCCGCCATTGCTATTTTATAGATTATAAATCAATCCCACTGCTGGACAAATGATAAAATAAACCGAATTAAAATATACACACGGGCACGATTAGCGGAAGAAATGTTCACTTATTTGTTTTTGTTTATAAATGCATGACCAAAATTTCGAATTAAACTAATTATTACCCTTTTACAAGCAATTTTGTTAAAAATAAGTCAATTCTAAATGTCTTAAGAAGGCTTAGACATTCCAGCTTATTTATTCCCCTAATCGTGTGCAAATCTTTTGAAACATGGCGCCTCGTAATATAATACGTCCATGGTTTAAGCATTTAACAATCATGTTTTAAAGCTTTTTATGTTGTTTCAATAACAACTTTAGTTCCAACAACAAAATAAACTCAAATACAGAAGACTAGAATGTTAATAAAATATTTACATCAACATATTTTAACATTTTATCAACAATATATTTACAAATTAATTAATTATTAGGACAAATTAATTTATACCCAGCTTTGCCTTGTGAGTTTTTATGTAATATTTAAGTAAAATATTAATCAAATTGCAATAAACTGTATTTTAACTGTCGGGACATTTGGCAATTTTATTGAATTGGAAGAGAAAATATTTTTGTACTATAAAATGTCTGCAAGCATTATATACAAATATAATTTCATTTGTTACATTAATAACTATGTTTAAATTATTGAACATTGGTTAGGGGTCATTTCGGCGCCGCCTTCATCGCATGCTTTTACACCAAGGCCATAGACGAAGTAACATTATCCTAAAGGTGCAACCTGATGTAAGCCGCTCGACGCTCGTTTCCAGCGACAAATGTGGTCACGTGTGATATGTAGCGATACGTGATTGGAGCGGCTGCATGACGTAGTTCCTTTTTGAGTCGCCAGAAATTTAAAACGTGACCACATTTGTCGCTGGAAACGCGCGTCGGGCGGCTGCATGTGGTTGCATCCTTAACGCTTCACTAGTAAAATGACATGTCACGTGATGTGTCAAAAATGTACGGAAAAGACATTTTCTATTCTATTAGCGCAAGCGCGAGAGAATATCACTTTGTCTAGGCCTACTACGCCGAATATACCCCAACGTATTGAATTCTCCCGGACAGAGAATAATACTGAATAAAAGTTGGGTCGTTTCCGTTTTGCCAGTGTGTTGTGTGTGTTTAAGGAACTTTTATGAATACAAAATATTACACTAAACAGTCTTACGTCACTCAGCTCATATGTTTGTGAGTGTGAAAGCTTCTTCTGGTTTGTATTTTTTTCTCTTTAGCAGTCTTGTATTCGCGTCGGCACGGGCTGTTTCTTAAATCTAATATCGTGTTAATTTTCTCAACAATTTCCTTCGCTGTATCGTGGTCACATTCGAAATCGTGGTACTTGTACGATGCGTTTGGATGAAAGAAATTTGAGTTACCTAAAAATTTTAAGGAGCGTTATGACAGGAAGGCACATTATTCATTGTTGCTACGTAGGTTTTCATATGGTAGACTTCGTTTGAAATAACCGTATAAATACGTTAATTGGTAACCGGTTAATCGAAATAACGGTTTTAACCAACCCGAAATAGTAGTAGTAGTGAAAAACGGTGATAAATGTAATAACAGAAAACAGAATTTTAAGACTTAGGTTTATTAAGATTTGATCAAATCACTTTGAATTAGTAATTTTATGAGTCTGTCTCTGTCTATATGTATGGCGCGAGGCGAATAAAAACAAGCCCAGTATCCCCACAATGTTTCACTACGCGTTCTTAACTCGTGACGGGACCGGAGGACTTTTATGGGATCAAAATAGTGCCCACTGTGGGCCGACAGATGGCACTGTTCCGATCCTATACTAATCTGCGTTTACATCATCGCGGTGACAGTGAACCCACTAGGCTCTCAGACGATCGAGCAGGTCATCGCACTAGTCGATTACGATTGAGTGCCGAGAGATCGCCAGAAATTGAATACCGGGCATCGAAGGTTCAGACTCCTGACCAGAAATCTAGTGTATGGTTAGATCAGATGAATAATTACCTGTACTATTCTTGTCCTGACTTGAGCTGGAGCTAGGCAAGTAGACTATCCTAAACGTGGTCCTGCTCGCTTTGGCTTCAAGCACCTGACACCACGCCACCGAGTCTATACTGTGCAGGAAGTACTTTGATCTTGACTGAAATAAATATGATACACGTTATTATTATAGATGATCAAGCATCCTAGGCTTTTTTTCGACGTTTTCTCAAAATGAAATCTAGCTAGATTGATTTATCATTCTCAAAACCTCAAACATAGAAATTTTTTTGGATATCTTTGGAACAGTTTCCGAGATTCAGATTATATATATATATATATATATATATATATATATAAATATCGCTCGTTTAAAGGTCTAAGATTAGATTTAATTACATTCTATTCCTAATCTAGACTCTGGGTACTACTGGGAAATTTCAAATGGCATATGCAATAATAAAAGATTTAATAACACTGCCTGACCTGGGAATTGAACCCAGGACCTCGTGCTCTGCAAAAGCATTTGAGACCACAAGACCAACATTGTTTCAAAATATATGCAGACACTAATTAAAATTCCGTGTTTTATTTATAATTTTTATTTTTATTATATTTTTCTTTTTCATTGTATCAGCATGCATGTGTAAAAATAATAGTTGAATATTAAAAATGAATTAAATTCAAGTGTCTGTTTTTAATTCGAAATTTACAGATTTTCACTAAATGCTTATTACAGTATATAAGAACTTATATAAATAATCTATTATGATGATGATCTCCTACCGAATTTCGGCTACGGCGGCTAATCTCAACGAGGATCAGCCATGTACGCAGGAGATATTATAGTGCACAAGTGTGTGCGCAAACACAGATGCACTCTTTATACCTCACTCTCAAAGTCCGATGGGACGGTTATCCGACACGACCGGAGAGAGATCAGGCGTAGGACCAACGGCTTAACGTGCTTTCCGAGGCACGGGGGTGGAAACACCGCCAACTTCCAAACTCCGGGCATTTTTATTGTGAATTTCTTGACAGAAAAACCCAATATAAATTCTGGGATGGCGTGATCATATTTTCTCTGTTTGTAACGGCTAGACCGATTTAACGGGACTTTTACTGATAGATAGCTGATTTTACAAGGAGCTAAGATGCGCCTTATACTTTTATTTTAGAAAAAGAAAACATTAAGTATCATCCCGCGTGGGTAAATCCGCGAAGCGCACCCAGCGCCTATAATGTATTTCTTACCCAAAATGCATGTTTATTAGTGACAAGTGGTTCCACTTCTATCCTGGACAGTGATACAATCAGTTGTACGGGAGTGTTGGCCCTCACTTTCCTCAGTAAATACACTTTGTAAGCCTTGTACTTGGGAGCCTCTGTGGCTATCATGTGAGACTTAATCTTACTGAGCTCTGCACATTTCGCAGCGGCTTTTTTGTCTGAAACATGTTGATAAATTGAAGTTGCTAAATCTATACATCTATATCTATACAGATATATAAAATTGAAGTGTCTATTTGAAATTCCAAAATAATAGCTATTCACTAAATGCATATGAAAGTATATACAGTACTGACTTCAAAAATGCTATTTTATAATTTCTCTGTCTGTCTGTTCGTTCCGGCTAATCTCCGAAACAACTTGACCGATTTTAACGGGACTTTGACAGATAGCTAATGTATTCAAAGAGTAGGTTAAGACTATTTTTTATTTATGTAGTGTTACTATATAAATACTTTACATTTTATATTCTTAAACTAGCCATGCCCCACGATTTCACCTGCGTAGATTTAATTTCATGGGTGGCCCGCAGAACCATGTCTTTTTGAATAAAAGCCTGAGTTACTCCTTAACATTAGGTATCTGTCCCGTCAAAATGGATCCAGCCGTTTTGGAGATTAGCAGATTGTGAGTGTCATTATATTACCTAATATTATCATGATATAGAGATAGGTACTCCATACCTTCATTAACAGCTATAATGGCCTTGATAACTGCCTCAGATGTTGAACTATCCCCTGTATGGTTCTTTGAAGAGATCTGATGGCTCTGCCCTGAGTCAGTAGCTTTAGGGAACACATGAAATGGTCCACTCATCACAGCATCTTCAGATATTGGAATAGGTGTAGAATTGTAATCAGGTTTCTTTTTTGTTTCAACAAGTCCGAGACAGGTGAAGCCAAACTTAGAGCAGGGTTCATTTGCGTCCAGACAAGGAAATCCAAGGTCAACCTCTCCATCATCATCTGCTATACAAAGTCCATACTCATTTACAGAGCCAAGGGATATGTCTGGATACTGAATGCTGAAATAACAATTTTCATTTGTAACTAACTGTGAGTCACAGTTTTAACCGCACAAGATTTACAATAGAAACAATGTCACTCAGATATATCGTTTTTCTACAATCAAATGTAGCCTTAATTACTTCTTATTGACAACAATATGACACTGAAAGTTGGTATAATCATTTTAGAGATTAGCCCAAATAAACAGACTAATAGAAAAATAAAAATTGCTTTTTTTGTTTGTATCATATGTATTTTCATTTATTTGTTCATATTGATTTAATAAATTTCGTACGGAAAGAATATTTAAAATTGTAGTTTAGAAATGTAGGTTTTGACAGTAGGTTCAAAGGAAACGATTTCTCAAGTGACCAGCCACACAGGGCTTACTGGGTTAAGAGCAGCCACATTATTCACTAAGGTTTCTCAGCGTCGCACTTGTCGTTGGGAGTCGATTTCTAAGGAACGAAATTGAGCTCTATTTATCTTTCAATTTCCCATGATTGAAACCAACCTTCATTGTTGAGTTTGATTCTGAGAAACCTTACAGAATAACAGGATTTGACTAAACAAGTTAAAAAAAATACTGTTGAACAAACCTTTTCCAAGTAAATAAGGGTTCATAACCTACCTGTATTTATAGCATGTGAAACCAATCAAATCTTTAATCTTGGCACTGGCTATGACACAGACAACTAGGGGGTAATTCTGTTGTTTCTCTGGCAACATTGTCATGAAGATCTTGAATAACTTAGTGGGCATTCCTAGCTGTGCAGTGCCATCGTACTTGGCATACTCCAGATATTGACGATGAGGTAGATTCGGACAGTTCTCAAGTTGTTCCGCTAACAAAGACTTTGCTTTTTCTGGTTTTTTTACTTCCATTTTTGAAAACATTTCTTCTACTTGCTCTGTGGTCAGAGGTGTGGACGGATCTTCCCATTTTATAACTTTTATTTTAGCTGCCTTTTTTAAAGCTTGTTCCTTCTTATCCAGCCACTGTGGTGCGTTTGGTCTCTGCCTGTGGGGGTAAAGAAAAGAAAAATAACAATTTATATTCTGCCCTACTAAGTATTATCTGTGCCATAGTTTATGAAAAAAAAAGTAAGTAGGTGCATAGGTGTGCCTCACCTGAAGCCAATCCCCTCGTAACGGACGTAGCTGCCGCACATGGGATCATCGTCTTCGCTATCATCCATGTCCGGGTATGGATCAAATTGTGTAACTATTTCCTTCTCACACTCCTCCTCGGATATATCCCCTATTCCTTCTTTACCTTTACTAGTACACGGCTGGCTTAGCCTACCTTCTCTGATGCTTTTTTTCTCCTCAATAGCTTTATTTTGGAATATTTTCGAGAAGTCTTCTCCGGCCATAACAATCTCACATAAACCCGTGTCGTCCGTTGCAATAAATGCATCGCGTATGTTTTTAAGGAGCCAAATTTTATTGTCATAAGTAGCCATGTTCAATAATTATGAATATATTCAAACTAACCCCACTTTCAAAATTATTGTTTTTCTGTTCTTTCACGGGATTTTGAAATCACATTCACACACAACACGTTCGACACAACACAACACAACCCTGTGCAATGCAACAAACATAATCTATCATCTGTCGTTAACTTCACTTCGCTGTCACATCGTAGCACATGTCAAGTCATGTCTGTCTGTCGCTTGTCATTCCGTCCGTTAAACATTTTTCTTTATCTATGTTTCCGATTCGTATCCAAAGATACGTTTTTATTTATCTGTACTAGTAGCCAATATTTAAACCTAGTGTAAGAAAATTTAAAGAGAATTTATTTACTTAGGATAACATTATAATTAAGATATTTTTTTATATTTCATGTAATTAACATAAATGCATTAAATATTGAAATTCATATGAATATGAATGCACAGATGAAGAAAAAGAGTTGGACATATGATGTCTATGATGTCTATCTGTCGTCATTATGACAATCTTTAAGACAAGTCAAGCAGTTGTCATACCAACAGTTTGTTTTGATAGTTACCGGCGTGTATCTACTTGAATTAATTAATGTGTATGCACTTCTTTTTGATAACTATATTATCATTTCTGTTACCTTCGCCACAATATATATCTCATGCCGAATACCTCATGAGGTAAGTTTGCAGTGACAAAGAGCGCCATTAGTTATTCCCCATCTGAGTTCTCCATACATGTTTGCTGGTTTCGCTTCTTCCGTTGTTTGAATCTTGTTTCAAATTACCTAACCCCAGGGTAATTTGGAACTAGAAGCGCTTACTGCTAACTGCATGTCAATTGCTTAGTGACCAATAGATTCTTCACAAATCTCAGTCCCAATCACAGACAATGTCACAGTGTACAATATCACAATGTAATGATAAAACATATCTTAGTTATTCGTTTAAGAATATGCATTAAGATCTGTTGTAAAATTAAGGCATGCCTTTCTACCCCTATTAGATTCCTTAGTGCTCCTATACCTGTCACAGCATAACCTTTAAACTGTGCGTCGATTATAGGTACATAAAGATGATTTTGGTAAGACTGACTATATGCACCTCCATCTACTCTGTATCATCAGTTACATGTTAAACATACATATAGTCTGGACTTTTAACACTCACATAGCAATTTTAAAATAAAATAAAAAATCCTTTTCTTGAACTTTTCCTCTTTATACTCACTATATATATATTTTTATTTTTATATTTTTACTATATATATTTTTGTTGTAAAAATCTAAAACTATAATGTCTCAAATTTTAATAATATAAAAGATGATGAATAACAATCGCCATTAAATAAATAAAAATAAGGAAAATTATGAATAAAAAAAAATATAAGATATTTATTATTTTGTTTTTAAATTGATATATTCCACCAGCTGATGCGCTGTGCCACAAATGTGCACCTAAAAAGTAGTAGAGCAGTATAATAATATTTACATATATTTTATTTGGAAATTTTTACGAAAGCAAAAAAAATTAAACTGAATATAAATGTATAGTTTATTCAGTGACATATTATTGTTAAGGTGTATATAGAATACAATGTAGGTTATTACAAAACATAAAGGGTAACATAATAAACACAGTTAAAGATCTTTTGTAAAACAATTTTTCAATTAAAAATCTATTATAGTACTAAATGACTTATCAATTACTTACTATTACTATCAATTATTACTTATATATATTATGCTTTTCGAAAAAAAAATATGTTGCCTATATTTTTATTAGGAATTCATCAATTACATTTACAATACAATATTCTTTATTGCACTATAGTAATAACTCTTTTTGTTGTAACTGATGCATTTCTTTCCAGTCATGTCGCACAAGGTGCCCAATCATGTTTCCCCTTAGATTTTGGATTGTTCTCCATTCTATTTACCTTGACAATTTTGAGTATAACTTTTTTTGTAGATAACCTAATGATATTAAAACAATATGGTAACATAAGACAGGCTAGACTAATCTCTTCCAGCCGCATTATTCTGTAAGGTTTATCAGTGTTACACTCAACGTCGAGTATCGGTTTCAAAGATACAAAATTGAACTGTATTGTTTATGTATTATGTATCAGTTTCCTATGATCGAAACTGGCGCTCGACGTGTAGTTCGACTGTGAGAAACTTTATAGATCTTTTGGGAACAGGGGAGTTAGCGAAAGTAGTTGTTTACGATGTGTGTGACGAAGGGTGACATTTACACAATACTATAGTTGCCTATGGACAATAAACAGCGCCTCAAATCCTGGACACAGTCGTAATATGAACGGTAAGGCGGGGCAAGCGTTGTGTCGTACAGCTTCAGTACTTCAATGAACTTCTTCAATGCTTCTCCATACTTGCCCTCCTCCAGAGCAGCGCGTCCAAGACGGTACATCATCTCTGTGTCCTGTGAATTATATTGTGCAATAAGTGGAAGTGGCAATAGACTCACCATCTGTCACGTTGGCACTTAATCGATTTCGGTGAAAAGTGAGTGTTGTTATTCCAACATCACTGCCTTCCCTACCTTGGCCTGCCAAGAGCGAGCTCTCTATAAAAACGAGCTTAAATCGCTTGTTGTATCGAAGTGCTCTTCTAACAGAATTATATCATCTGTGAAACTGTCTTTCGAAGTATCATGAGATACAGCCGGGTGACAAAAGATGGACAGTAAAAACAATTTTTCATTTTGTTTACAGATATAAGATTTGATGAAGTTTACGAGTGAGTCAATATGGCAGATGATGAAGATGGTAATTTATTGAAATAATTATATATTTAGGGATCTCTTATTTACCTCGAATAACAAGCATATGTTACTCAGGCAAAAAAATACATTCTATTAGTGAAATAATTTTTAATAATGTTAAATTGGTTCTTGACTCAAATGTGTTAAAAACTTAAGGTCAGAGTGATGATTATGCAAAAAGATCTTCTATACAATGTTAATATTATTTTTCCAGTGATAGAAGAAGAGGCGGAGGTAGCAGTGCCCGCTAGTGACACCGAAATAAGCCCAGTCGAGGCAGAGAGGCCTCTCGCGCCCCCCAAATATGAAGTGCGACCGGGTCTCGGTGAAAAGTAACTATAATATTCTTACTTCAAATATTATTAGCCCCCTTTAGTTTATCAATTATTATGGATCTTATGAGAAATCATTGGATCGTGAGGATATCTATATAATGAGACGGCGATGGACTCACCATCTATCACGCTGGAACTTAATCAACATCGGTAAAATGTGGGTGTTGTTATTATAACACATCTGCTTACCCCTTTGGGGACCCTTCTGGGATGACGTGAGAAAATTAAATTTTTCTAAATAATTGAAATGGCATAAGCCAATTAGCATGAATGAAAAAAAAGGTGAGATGCAAGATTGACTAGCTTGGGCGACCTTATGTTAAAGTAAATAAGGTACATTTTGCGATGTTATTCTTAAATTTCAACATACAATTACGTTGTACAACATACAGTTACCAGTAGCAGCCTCGAGTCTGGGTAAGTAGGGGGTGAGTCTATTGCCCGGTTAGTGGTAATAGACTCGCCCCCTAAATAACATCCCTAGCGAATGCAGGCGTGAGCGTATGTATGTATGTATTTGTTGTAATTCAGGTTCCAAGCCCAGAACGTGCGAGATATAATCCTGTCGACAATGCAGGAGCAGCTGATGGGCCGCCAGTACCGCGCCGACCAAGCGCCCCGGTGGGCCAAGGTCATCGCTAACTGCGTCCGGCAGAGGGTACAGGACCTTGATATGAAGAGGTATCCACTTTCGACACATACATATATATCTTTACCGGACTGGCCTGATAGAAAAACGACCTATTATCGAAATATAACAGAAAGAAACGAAGTCTCCAAATGAATTCATAAAAGAAGCCTGGGATGATATCCAAAATAGAATAAAGGATGGAAATAAGCCGTATGCAGATGCTTTGTATAAATTTGCTTGCTATTTTGAAAATAAGTGGATGAGAATAGTGTAAGGAGTTAAAAATTAGAATGATAAGATCATGTGTCCTTCCGATAAGAATGCGTTCTGCTACTAGGTAATTTAGATATATGTTGCTTTCATTTGATAGTTTAGGTTATATATACTCACGCCTGTATTCCCCGAAAGGGTAGTCACAGGCGTGCTTATAATACCCCTACATTCCGCCAGCTATGTGTCCCATGTAGTAGGGGGTGAGCCCATTACTATTAATCGAACACAATTCATCAAGATCTATCAACTTTAGAATGGTGAACACCTTTTTTGCTTTTCCATTAAGTACTGTAACAATTTACTTCAGCTAAAGTAGTTGGTGCTGCCCACTCATGGATAATGGTTATAACAGCTATTTTATTTACAGATACAAAATAATAGCCCAATCAACGATAATAGAAATGAAGGGCGCTGGTGTAAAATGCGCCCAGAGATGTATCTGGGACCCCGAGACTGACGAGTATGCCTACGACCTCTATAGGAACGACACGATATACTGCTACACCATATGTTACGGCGTTTATATGTATTGATCTATACAGATAAATAAAATTGAAGTGTCTGTTTGTAATTCCAAAATAACAGCTTTATACTAAATGCATATGATAGTATATACGGTACTGACAATTTTCTCTCTGTCTACCTGTTTGTTCCGGCTAATACTTTATATGTGATTTATACGGGACTTTCAGTGGCAGAAAGCTAATATTACAAGGAAGAATTAGGCAACTATTATTTAACACATTTACTGCTAACATTTCAACTTCTTCGTAAATTCTCGAACAGTTGGACGCACATACGCGTCGTTAGCAGTGAACGCGTTAAAAAGAAGCCGTGGTGGCCTTGGGGTTGGAGCAGTCGCCTGATACGCAAGCGACGCAAGTTCGAATCCCAATGAGTTGTTGTAAAAACTTATGTGCAGTTATTTCACACCACGTGCTTTACGGTGAAGGGAAACATCGTGAGGAAACCTTCATCGGTCTGAGAAGTAATTCAAAGACGTATGTATAATGCCTGAGACGGCGATGGAATCACCCTCTGTCACGTTGGCACTTGATCATATTCGGTGAAATGTGGGTGTTGTTACAACACCTCTGCTTACCCCGTTCGGGGACCCTTTTGGGATGGCGTGAACACATATAATTTAAAAAAAAATATCAGGTTTCCGCGGGCCACTAATGAAATTAAGTCTACGCGGGTGGAACCGCGGGGCACAGCTTGTTAGTTTTATACGAGTTGTTTTGTGTGTCTTAGCACGATTTTAGGCCGTCTCTGTATTATTTGGGAGGCACTATAAGACGTAGTTACTTTTTTATACTATAGCGAGTGATCTGACTCGCAATGATAATGTATTTGTTTGCAAGTAATACAAAATGATAACACATTTTTTTTATAATATCTAAGTAGCCTGTTTCACAATGTAAAACGAGGATTACCGATCGTGGAATACGCAGTCGCTTAACCTAGCTTAATATTATTATGTATTACTCTATTGTAGCTCACTTTCAGTGTGATTGACAAACACGGGTATTATTGCAATTCATGGATTAAATTATTTGAACTGTCACCATAATGTGTTGTTTTTCTCGAAAGGAGTAAACTTCAGGTGGAAAGCTGTGCTTTTATATATTTATGCTCAATGCAATGTGGGTGTTTTAATCGTAGCTTCCAGAAACCTTGTTTTTGAAAACCAAAAAACGATAGACAAGTGGACACAGACATGAACAGTACTTGCACGGTATAAAGCTTAGTAAGTTTATAGTTATACTGTGAAGTACGGATAGGAGAAACGCCTAGAAGCTATTATATCAGCTATGTAAACTAAATAGAAACGACGTTATTGCAGTGTATCTCATACAATGAATTCAGGCGTTATTAAGTACTAACATATCCTATGCTAACAAATGTTATATTTATTTTTTGTTATATAGAAGTACCTACTATTATTTAAAAATATATTTATTTTAAATAAATTTAAATTATGAGTGTATTTTTTAAATTAATATAAATTAATAATAGTGTAAATAAGAAAGGAGCCGTGGTGGCCTCGGGGTTAGAGCAGTCGCCTGCTACGCAAGCGACGCAAGTTCGAATCCCAGCGGGACCTGTACCAATGAGTTTTTCTAAAAAACTTATGTACAGTGATTTCACACCACATGCTTTACGGTGAAGGAAAACATCGTGAGGAAACCTGCATATTTCTGAGAAGTAAATTCAAAGACGTATGTAAAGTGTCTGAGACGGCGATAGACTCACCATCTGTCACGTTGGCACTTAATCATCTTCGGTGAAAAGTGGGTGTTGTGATAACAACACCTCTGCCTACCCCTTCGGGGAATACAGGCGTGAGCATATGTATGTATGTAAATAAGAAATAAATATTTTATTTAATAATAGAGTTATTTTGATGTACTATATAAATCGTGTTTTTTAGTTTTTTAAACTATTATTTATTTAATACGATACTGTTGGTGGTGGTATTTTCAATGTACATACATACAAATATTTGATGATTTACTTAACAACCCAGAATAAATAATATTACGTAATAATTAGATCACGATCGCTAATATTAATTTAATATTATGTCTGACTTATCATTCAAGTCATAATACCTTTTACATACGCGGATACTCTGTCTGTCTGAGTGATAATTTAAACTAAATAGTCGTGTATGTACTATTTATTACACACGCACATGATAATAAATCGAAACTGGTAACTGCTATTCATTATAAATTCCCAAAATTGTTCTAAAATATTTTATTTCCTCCACTTTTAGGCATGTACCTAGGCAGGTTTTCCTAAAATACCTGTTTAGGAGTAGGTACATGCCTGTCAAGAGTTATGAGCGCGCAACGAAAATAGTG
Source organism: Watsonalla binaria (assembly GCA_929442735.1). NCBI lineage: Eukaryota > Metazoa > Arthropoda > Insecta > Lepidoptera > Drepanidae > Watsonalla > Watsonalla binaria. The sequence goes on from OV838923.1 coordinate 2,932,699, forward strand.
GGGATACTCATGTTATTATTCACCTCGTGCGGCGTGCCATACACATAGACAGAGATAGACTCATAAAATAGCTATTGTGTATTCAAAGGTAGTTCGTAGCTCGTGACGGGACTTGTATCTACCTATGTAGGAATAATGAAACTGGCTCAGTACCTACTCGTCACCTGAAATTCACACCCTGTGCCCATACGTCCCCTTAAAATTTTGAGGTGTCCACTCGTCCCCTAATCTATCTAAAGTACTAGGGCGTCAGAAGTTTAAACGGGTAGCTTCCATACTTTTCGACTATATATCCGTATCATAACGTAAAATGTACATAACAGGAGACGAGGGGGTACCCTAAAATATATTAATAATTCAGTGTTCTCCTCTCATTGGACGAACGGGCACCTATGTAGGGGTCGAATCTACAACTTTGATTCTAGGGGTCGAGTATTGGCGGCCCAGTAGGTCCTGACCCTACAACTGAAATGGATAGGTACTGTGAATATTCTTTTAACATTTTAGGTCGCCGTTAGAGCTTCAGATTTTAAACAAATATCAAATAAGCACTATAAAGATACACTTCACTGTATTCCATAAATTCTCGAGATATTGCGCCTAGTTGGGTAACTTTTCACCCGTTACGATGTCAGGACAACAATAAATTTAAAAAATAAATTTTATTTTACTCTTGTAACGAGGATAAAATAATGAAATTTCTTTCGTACCTACCTACGTAAATAACCTACCTACATGATCTCGTTCGATGTTTATCTATCAGAGGATAACCTCTTCTAAACTATATCTATTATCCAATTAATCGTTCACATACTGTGTGACCGTGGTGTCACGAGACACAAACAAGACATTCAATTTATGGGCGAATAAATGAAAATGAAAATGAAAGGTTACAGAGGTTTGACTTCTGAAGGAGTAATAGGGGTTGAAGGGGTAGGGAAGAGAAGTAAGGGTTGTTGAAATCCTTTATCGATATTATAATGTTTATTAACAATTACTAAACACTGCCTCGACAATGCTCACGTATTTTGTGATAGTTTCACATCACCTTCCCGCCCGCGGCTTCAGTGACAGTGACGTTTAGCTAACCCACAGGTGCACACGAGACAAAGTATGTATGCCATAGATAACGCATACACCACAGATATAATCCTCTGAACTAGTTTTGCCGAAAGATATCAACTTGACGGGGATGCTGAAAACATTGCTGATGACCAGTACACCAAGTGTCTATAGATTTTGACATGCTTAACGTTGACTATTTCGTTTGCGTAAGTATTGGTGTAGTTGAAAACATTTTAATACATATAAAGCCACAACAGGTCAAAACAAACTTCGGCAACTGTACAGTGTATATAAGTGATATTAAGTGGGTAATAACTTACTTGCAACGACTTCAAACCCTTCAGTATGTTAGTGTACTGCTGACAAAGGCCGCATTGCACCATGAACTCCTTGCAGTCGTACGGAACAGCCACCACGTTCGGGCAAGGACGGTCTGAGTCACATCTGCCAAGGGAAAAGATAACCGTGAAGAACTTAGTGATATCTACTTTTACTACTGTTACTACGATGTTTCAATATAGTTTTGTTTAATAAGTAAAATTTTAGTTTTTTAAATATCTAATTAAAGTATGATTAAAATATATAAACGTCAAAGTATTTCTTCTGGACCACGTACGGACGTAATTTTAGAACGAATAAGAACCGCGGTAGGAATTATATGAACTTTCGACAGAAACTTCATTATACGTTGAATAAGAGTTCCCCCAGGAACAGGCGAGTTATGACTGCATCTGGCATCTAAATTGGCGCTGACAAAATGTCGTAGATAACGAACGTCACGCGAGCAGTAAGCGGGGGCACCGTTTTATGGATAATAAAGCTAGGTTGCATGTTATAATTATAAAGATCTCGTAGTAAAACACAATTGTTAAACTGTGTTTAAGTGCGGTCGCGTTTATTCGACCCAGGAAAAAAAATATTTCGCAGATCTTGTGTTCATGATAACGACGTTGTAATATAATATTTCCTACAATTAAGCAATAAATACTTATGTCCTTACTTGAATCGCATGTAATTCTCCGTCATTTCTTCATACAACGGCCAGTTTTGCTCGCACGGTATGCATTTGCAGTCAAACCAGTACTGTTCCTTTAACGCCACTTGTCTCTTTTCCTTAGGGACAGTTGTAAATATAGGTCCATAATTTTCTCCGACTTCTTCCCCTTTTTTAATATTTTTCACGGCACGCACAACTATGTAGGGACCGCAGAAGTACCTGAAAGTTTTTTGGGTATTTAGTTAATGAGCAGTTTCATACAAGCAAAAGAGTGCTATTGACTTATTGCTCATCTAGGTTATTGAGTTTGGTTTGGTACCCAAGAGTAGAAATATAATCTTAAGGTTTTCGCAAAGTTCACATTTTAACTAGCCTCAATAAAACCAACTGATAAATTATATTCACCAATGACCTCTTTAAAGGTTTGTGTCATAATATCTTACCTTGCCACGCTAGGATCACAAGAATGATTGTAAAGCGCAAGCGTCGGAAACACGGCACCCGCTATGAATACAGATTGGCCAATATGTTTGATGATATTTTTACCGACTTTTGGCTTTGGACATTGCAGCTCAAACACCTCATGAGCGTTGAACTGTAGCACTTGTAGATTTTTCAGAATAAGGCTGCCAATAGCAAAAGCATCTTCGTATTTCTCATTAACTACTATGGATTTTAAGTCTTCCGCTTCAATCGGCCTATTTCTGGGTTTTCCATCAAAGTAACCGCTAATCTCCAAAAGTTTCATCAAGAAAACCGTCATTTGGGTTCTGTGCAGTAAGTCCTGTTTAGTTCTTTTATCTTCGTGCGAAACTAAATGGTAAACATTTTTGTAATCGTCCGTTTTGTATGGACCTGTTGGTTTGGTGTCCAAATCTTGTATGATGCCTGTGAAATATTCCTTTTTCTTTTGCGTAATCATTCTCAACGCTATACGGCAAGTGATTGAACATCCAGAGCTCCACAACAACGGGAGAATAGAGCATTCATACGAGTGATAAGACTTCTGAGCCGTTTCTAAGCACTTGTCGCCACAAAATATTACGTTTGGGCAATTTGGGCATGGTAATGGGATCGCGCATCTGGAAGGAATAAGGCATTTTCAACATGAACTACATGACAATAGCTTTAACCATTTAAATTTAAACCTTGGGAAACCTACTTGTTGAAACAATTCTGGCAATGTGTTTTTGAATACTCTGCTAATAGAACGCCGCTGTGGGGTTTTTCAATGAGCAAAATTTCACCCGCTTGTATATCCCGAGTTGCAGTCGCAAATCTTCCTCTGACTTCATCGTGATCTATTTGGATAGCATCGGATGTAGCAGGATATTGAGGATTAGCTTTGCCAGGCAATTTGGGCCTTGGTGCGGACTTTTGCAAAGGTTCTGGGTCTTTCGGATTGCCGGCGAGGACAAGACCTTTGTTCAGTATTTCCAACATCAGTTTGGCGTCCGTGCGGAGTTTTTGCCTTTTCTCTTTGTCAAGTTTATTGGCTTCGTCTAGTGCACTGATGGTATCTCTGAAACATGCAATATGTAATATATATATATAAGGAAGTTAAAGTTTTACATAATTTAATGATAAGAACAGTTACTCACTGGAAAGCAGTTATGGCTTCCTTATTTCTCTTCAAGATAAGCAACACCCTTGCTTTCCTCTCGTACACCTTGTACCTCAAATGTCGAGGGTATCCAAGAGCTAACGATCTTCTGATATCTGCTAATACGTCTTCATATTGGTCTAGATGGTTCAATGCTGCCGACCGATTGGCCAATACGATCGACATTTCTTCGGCTAGAAACAAAAAAAAACTTGGATGATAAAGTACCTTCTGTCCGTAAATTAATTAATTAAATCTAATGTGTTCGAGCCATCCCAGAAGCGGCCCCGAAGGGGTTACCTGAGGTGTTGTAACAACAACACCCACTTTTCACCGAAGATGATTCTCACGTCTACATAATATGTCTTTGAATTATTTCTCAGATATATGCAGGTATTCTCACAATGTTTTCCTTCTCTGTAAAGCACACGGGATGAAATTTCTGCACTTAAGTTTTTTGTAAAACTCATTGGTGCAGGCCGCTGGGACTAGGACTTGCGTCGCATAGCAATATAGCAGGCCAACCTCACGGCCAACACAACTCTGCCTTCCGTACTTGGACTTAAAGCTGTCTTAATTCTAAACTTCAGCAAAATAGTTCAGTGGATCAGCCGTGAAAAGTTAGACATAGGACATTTATTTATCCACAAGATGCCAATCTCACGTCAAGGAAGTTCGTTCCAAAATCTCAATGCTCTCCTCACCTGACTAGAACAACACTGTCAGGACAATTTTCCTATTTACAATAATAATATGGTTTTATAAATAACCTTATTACTTGTCCCATACAACGGTTAGATAGTATTGATTTCCTTAAGTAAATAGTATTCAAAAACCTCTGCACTCTGAGGTCATTGAGGGTCGTCAAACTATTGTTTTGATTGTAATTACCTACTTGTTGCCAGCTCATGTATAGTATTTTTGTATCATTGTCCTGATTGTATGAAGGAAACAACTATGTATATATTTAACGAGGGTATAATTATTAAAATGTTATGCGAATTTGTTGAGGGATTCTTATTTCGTTTTGAATCATTATAGGGAATCCTAGATCATTGCCTTAATTTAGCATGAAACATTTTAGATACCTTAAACTACCTTAACATTCGTAACACAAGAATACACTGTATGTCATTTGACACCATTATCAAACTTACTTTCTTTGCGTGGCAGAAGGATCATACTTTGGTTGTAGAGTTGTAGAGCCGACGCCCAATCACCTTTAACAACAGCTTTATTCCCTTCATCCTTCAATTGTTTCGCTTTATCGAAGTCTTTTTCCGCTGAAAACTCGCCATTTGCCTGACATTTGGACACTTCACTGTTAAAATCATAATTTTTCACTTCGGGAAGACTGCACAAGTAGGACACCCGCTTAACATTTGTCTCTAGATTAGCGAAATTATTCTTCGTTACATCGTCCAAAGTATGGTTAATAGTTTCATGGAATTGCTTAAAGAATCCCTCGTTTTCCTCTGACATTTTCAGTGCCAGCACATGGAAATGTGTTAGGTCAATCACTGCAAGCAAAGCCGGCGCGGTGGTTCTATTTTTACTCCCGTGCGATCCGTTGAATACTTCAGAGAGTAACTACATCTAGAAATTTCGATCGGGTGTATTAATTACGAATTCATGAAATAAAATATGCTTTTGACTCGTTATAAAATGTGTTCTTCTTTTGAAATACCTAAGCATGAAATTTAAGACCATGACTAAAGATATAACAAAAAGATTCGATTCAGATTTATCTTCGCAGATGTCAATGATCTCGACGCCCGTTGCTCGAAATCTCTAGCATAATCCAAGGTTGAATGACGATTATATGAATGCACCAAACTGACGTCATTTGGTATTTAATAACATACAATCATTAGGTAGGTGCTGTTTTTATCTCGTTTTGGATATAACAATTACGTATATAAGTTTTTCCAAATTGCATGATTATTTTTTTATTCTATAGGGGATTCACGGTACGGTCACACAGAAATTTCACGAAGAACTTGGATCAAAAATATGTATTTTTTTCATGATTTTACTCTGAATGGAAGGCAGTGATGACTTTTCGCTGAAGGTGATTAGGTATCAGATGTCGAGTCTTTGAATTACTTCTCAGACGTATGCAGGTTTCCTCACAATGTATCCATTGTAGCTTTTGGTGTGATATTACTGCATCAAGTTTTTATGCAAGCTCATGGTCCGACCGGTGGGATTGAAACCTGCATCGCTTGCATTGGTGGTGACTGCTCTTACCACATAGCCACCACGGCAATGGCTCTCTAAATGTTATCTTTTACCATTATATCAGCAGTCAACCCTGTGTGAGTATTCATTTAATTTCAAGTATTTTTCATAATTCAACAATTCTGATTTCATCGAGTTCTCCTTCTTACAAAATATGAATGTTTTGAAACCAACGAATTCTGGCCCGTTTTCCTCAAAACAGTCAAGATTGCAAATAATAAATACATTTCCTTGGCACTGCGTCAACTGGTGGCCATGATGGATTTCTCAGTATGTGCCGTTCTATAAGGGTATTACCACGAAGTTAGATAGGAGTCTACACTTAATAACCAAAGATTTGCGGTCTTGCAGGAAAACTGAGCAAATCTTCCCGGTGGAGCTTTGTTTTTATCCTGTTCAGTGTTATTACAAGCTACAACATATGCTCACGCCTGTATTCCCCGAAGGGGTAGGCAGAGGTGTTGTTATCACAACACCCACTTTTCACCGAAGATGATTAAGTGCCAACGTGACAGATGGTGAGTCTATCGCCGTCTCAGGCACTATACATACGTCTTTGAATTATTTCTCAGAAATATGCAGGTTTCCTCACGATGTTTTCCTTCACCGTAAAGCACGGGGTGTGAAATCACTGTACATAAGTTTTTTAGAAAAACTCATTGGTACAGACCCCGCTGGGATACGAACTTGCGTCGCTTGCGTAGCAGGCGACTGTTCAAACCCCGAGGCCACCACGGCTCCACAAGCTACAAACAATTTTATACTTTCAATACTAAGTATTTTTAATTTCAATGACATTTTATGCATTGGAACTTGGAACCATATCCCATATGTTTATATTTTCTTGTATGTGCACTAAGATCACAATTAAGTTAAAACAAGATAAAAATAATCTTTTCAGTTTTTTAGCGCTCAGCGAAAGTGTCAGGGAGTGATTGCATTTGTTTTATTCACGTCGCGCTATAAGAGCTAGGTTTAATTTTCAGACAACATTATTTTGTTCACTCCACGACAGTTCAATTTCTTGGATGTCGTGAAATTCATTTGTACACCAAAACAAAAGCTGTGGTAATAAAATCATGGATGCCTGGGAATAAGCCGTTTTGTTTTCAGGCAATTAAAAACTCCTACAACATCATTACAATACGAAAGTAATTTTTTCTAATAGCTCAGACGTGAGGCTTCCAGTCTATGGGGCGATGATAAAACTAGAATACCCTGGTTCGATAATGTACCGGTCTGTTTTTTCCCATATTTTTTTTTTCAATATACCACATTCATACGCCTGTACCCATGGGGGTAGGCAGAGACTACCGTTTACCACATGCTAAATGGCAAGTTCTTTCTTTTGTGCGAAAAAAAACGAGCACAGCTCGGTCAACCAGGTACTGTTTCATAATAAACAAACAGAGTTTAATATTGCAAAATTCTACGGACATATCCAACACATAATTAATTTACATCGATTAATTAATTAGTAAAGCTAAACAATTACTTTAAATGCACATGTTAATCATACGTGTGTATGGACTTAGTAAAATGCAATTACTTCATCGTACGGTATAATGTAGTCGTGAGCTATTATTATTGTTCATTTATTGTCGGCAATTACGTGTATGATAGGAGACAAAGTAAAAATAATCACTATTTTAATTATGATTAACTACATCTTCCTTGATTTATAAACATTCTGATATCCTCAGACATCAGTTGCCTACCATTCATGATTTATTGATCTGTAGAGGTACCGTCGCGACTAATGAGCGCTCAGTTTAAATGGTGGGGGAAAATGCAGATATATTTTATTATTTTACTATAAGTCTCGTAAATTTACTTGTTTTATTGACTTACTTGATCTCATAAATGCTAGTGAGCATTTCAGATCACCGCTCGTAACTCGTGAGGGCACCTGTAGCTGGTAAAATAATTTTGAATGTTTGAGCTATACCAAAAGTGGTTTCTAAAGAGAACACCAGCAGTATTGTATTCAAAACAATATTGTATAAAAACTAATAACTTTGGGATGGACAGTCATGGTTTTTCAAATCATTTCGATTATTCCGACGACTGTAAAATAAGTATAGTACTTACTTAGGTATTGGCCTCAAAACAAAATTGATAAGATTTTTTTGACAACAGTAATAGTAGGCAACAGGTACTTACCTACTGCAAAAACCGATTGTTAATTTCCGTCTCTATTGTATTTTTAATCGAACCTCATCCTATACTACCCATTGTGTGCTCGGTAATCGGAGAAGATTGACAATTTTCACGAAATATCGAAAGATTTGATATCGAGAGGATATAAGAATTATGCACGTGTCGTTGATTACGACAAGTCGCTTTACGCCGAGTGGCGCTACCTCGAGTCTTGTTATGTCGAGCCAACACGAAAACAATCGCCTACTGCATCATATACCTAAGTATCTATGTTAAAATAAGAAGGGTCCCCGAAGGGGCAAGCAAAGGTGTTGTAACAACCACACCCACATTTCACCCAATATTATGTGCCAACGTGACAGATGGTGAGTCCATCGCCGTCTCAGGCACTATATATTCGCCTTTGAATTATTTCTCAGAAGTATGCAGGTTTCCTCACGATGTTTTATCTTGCCGTGGTGTTAAATCACTGCACATGAGTTTTTTAGAAAAATCATTGTTACAGGCCTCAAAACTCAGACGTTCTTAATACGGTCAGCTTAAACCGTTGATGGTAGGCTTCCAGGAATAGTTACAATATCATAATAGAGAACCATGTCACCTTACGTTTCCTGTTAGCATGCAGCTATCGTCCTCGTGAGGACATTAGCACTGTTTGGGAGAATGACGACCTCACATTAATGTCCTGTTATTTGGCTAATGAGTTGTAATTGACTACCAGGAAGATATGGACTGACTTTGTGGGAACTTATTTGCATGCGGAACACTTAAACCATTCCTGTAGCGCTATTCTCTAAGGTTTCTCAGCATCGCACCCGACGACGAGCGTTGGTATCAATCATAGGAAATTTATACGTAAAACATAGACGATAAGGTCCAATTTCGTTTCTTTAAAACCGACACTCGACGATGAGTGCGACACTTAGAAACCTTAGTGAATAAGGCGGCTGACATTGAACCTCAAAGGCGTCGAATAGGCTATTCCAATGCAGGCGTATCTCTTGACAGAAAAATGTTATGTCGAAGTCCCAACTACTGTAACGTACTTTGTAATACTTATGTTCTTGTAACTTTTAATGTTCAAGTAAAGCTAGGGATCAGTAATCTTATACATTTATAAATAGCATCATGCCAGATCCATCCATGTTCCAACCACACATATTTTGAGTATTTCAAGCTAGGGATATTTTTACTTCAAACCTGCTTCAGATTTACAAATGATGAAACATTATAAGTCAAACGAAATTGGTAACATTAGCTTTGACGATTTTTACTCTACTTGTATCAGCGTCAATATAGGATGATATCTTCGCTCAAACGTAAAACAAAATTTAAATGAAAAATCTGATGTTACTCGGTCGTCAGTCTGCGAAAATATGATGTATTGTTTATTAAGATCATGTCGAGTAGCCTCATGTAAATCAAGGTAATAATTATGATCCTTATAATAAATTTTACATCACAAGGCTTTCTTGCAACAAGAAATACGATACCAGAAGCAAGATGCGCGCGCATCAAAACATAAAATTCAAGGCGCAGTTAATATAACACACAATTTGAGGAGATCATGTAAATTCTCGGCACGTATCTTAACCGGCTTGAGAATAATCCTTTATGTTCAGCTAATTCCTGGATCTGTATTGTTGCATAACAATACACATGTTATTTTAATTTTGGACTTTGTTATTTCGTCTAAGTATTATACGCATTAAAGTTCTTAGAGGTGTATGTGTTTCACGTAATCTTTCATCTTAACATTTTGTAGGTACTTAGATAAATTTAGGATTTGGTTTGCGAAGGCCTATGTAATATTCTAAAATACATGTAGAGCAACTTTCGAGATGTGTTCAGGCGTTAATCTCTCGGGAAGAGTAAAATTCGTTGGCACTCTTATAAAAATATAATTTGCATCATACATCAATTTTGATATTAAATATAATTAAAATACAAGTAGGAACGAAATTTTCTGTAGTTTTCCGTGCCCCGATCCGATGAAGAGTGCCGACGGCATCCGGCTCAGGCGTGCGCGCAATGTCACTCTCTCACCCGTTGACAGCTGACATTAATGACGTTGGGCGTTGGTCGGTTTAGCGCTCCTGTGCTCCCCTTCAAGGTGGAGCGTTAACAAGATGTATATTGTGACTGAATATAGACTTAAAAAATAATGATCTGTGTATCTTATTACATTTTTTATGTGGAAGAACGTCTTATCGTAAAATTAGAATTAAAATTTCTAGAGTTGTACTTCCATTAAGATGTTGCAGATTATACGTAATGTATTAACCCCTAAGATGAGTCTCGCATCACAAACTACAGCCAAATACGGTAAACCTATTCCAGGCATTCGGCCTCGGTTTTCCAGTTGCGTTGATTATGTAGTTAATGCCCTACTTGGTGTTACTTGCATTATTATCTCCACGAATACGTATTATATTGTAACGGAGATTTATAATTAAGAAATGTTTAGTTCACGGTATATTATTTACATTTATATTATGAGCCGTGGTGGCCTTGAGGTTTGAGCAGTCGCCTGCTACGCAAGCGACGCAAGTTCGAATCCCAGCTGGGCCTGTACCAATGAGTTTTTCTAAAAAAACTTATGTACTGTGATTTCACACCACGTGCTTTACGGTGAAGGAAAAAATCGTGAGGAAACCTGCATATTTCTGAGAAGTAATTCAATGACGTATGTAAAGTGTCTGAGACGGCGATGGACTCACCATCTGTCACGTTGGCACTTAATCATCTTCGGTGAAAAGTGGGTGTTGTTATTACAACACCTCTGCCTACACCTTCGGGGAATACAGGCGTGAGCATATGTATGTTATATCATTAGTCAGCATCGGGGAGTTTATTCCTTCTTTGAATCAAAGACCGTCACCGAGCGCTTAGGTTTTTAGTGTACGACGACGTGGATGTCCGAAAGCGGTATTCAAAATTAAAATTGGTAAAACTTCTAATGGTTCAATCCTTCCATCTTAAAAATCTTTTGTGAATAGGTATAGATTCTATATGTATTGTTTAGGGACGGATGTATTAGTTTTATGCTTTTGTGGCACTTTGTTTCTATCCTTGTATCATTTCATGGTCTTCGGGAAACGTTGCAAAATTGTTTGTAGTTGCTATGCCCAAATATACATTTTAGATCTGATTGTAACAAAAATTATTTAAAGGTTTTTAAACAAATTATAAAATTCTTATACGAAAGTCCTTTGTAAGGATCTCTCAAAACGCCTGGTTGACATCTCTGGTGACTGTCGAGCTGGTTCTTACCTCGGATCAAAGGATTAGTTTAGCGATCCAGCGAGGTAACGCAGCTTACTGAGCACCATTCCCGCAGACACTAATTTAAATTATGTGTTCTATTAATAAAGTACTAGATTGGAGTTAATTACAACTATCTTATAATTTTTCATTTGCGGACAAAATTGTGGGTAAAATCTTACACTATACTATTATATAATATATTTTATAATAGTATAAAATATCACCAGGATTAACATTGTCGCGATGTCGTGTCGTTACACAATATTTTATATGCACATAACTGCATGACACGTTAAATATACACAGCTCAAAGAAGCTGTTGCTTTATCTTAAAGAATACTTTTGCCAACCTTGGGATCAGGTAAACATAATGTTTATTCCTCAAACACCATGATAAGGCTACAATAGCGCCGCTACCGCGTCAAACTTGTCTTGACGACAAATATTACATCATGACCAGATTTCAGCGGTATCTTATCATTTATCACTTTCACCCCCGCATTGTTAACATTGTTTTATAATACCGTAATTTTGATCTTGTATTACGTGTGGCGATTATTTTTATTATATACCAAATGTGAATGAAGACAAATTGTCGGTATTTATTAGAAGTACGCAAATACATCAACATTGCAGACAGGAAATGTACTGATTCTATTCTGTATGTACATATTGATGTAAGTTCTAGTTCAGACATAATTTTTCCTATAACTCTATGAGTACAATTCCATAGGTACCTATTATATTACCTATACCTAATATAGGTATATTACTATTATGACAATCAATTCCGGATAATTTGCCGAGATGATGCCATGAACTAAAACGCAATATTAAATGCAATTCTGCTGTAATCCATATGATACATAATGTCGGTATGTCTGACTGCATCTTGTTATTATTTAATAATAATTATGTGGTCATTGTTTATAGTAAGAACTACGTTCTAGCTGAAGCAGTTAATGGTATTATATTATATTTTGTTTACCTTATATTTGCATTATTTTAAATACTTTTTCAAGTAGCTTCCAGTGAATTAGTGAATAGATTCGCAAACTGCAGCGTGGTGCGTGGCAGTGTGAAAATCGCTTTAAAGATGTCTAGTTCGAACTGGTAATAGGTGGTTTCTTGGGTTCAAATACCTATCAAAATAATAGACAGCTAAGTCCAGCATTGGCATTTTTTATATAAGCTCTGTTACTCTTCTGATTTAGCGAAATATGTTGGGTTATAAAATCCACTTTTCACATAAGATGATAAGGTTCCAACAGGAAATTTGTACGAGTCCATCACAGGCACGTCTTTGAAGTATTTTTTTCTTTCACCGTAAAGATCGTGTTGAGACATCACAGCATTTAAGTATTTAGTAAGACATTGTTTCAGATCGCTAAAATTGAACCTTGCGTTGCTTGAGTTGCTGACTAGCCAATCTACAAGACCACCACGGCTCTGTTATTTTAAAATGAGTACCTGGATGACCGAGATTTGCTCGTTTTTTCAACATCATCTCCCTGACTTTTCCCATATACATCCTTGGGGTCGGCACTATCGGCGTCGGCACGACGTTTTCTTAAAATGAAACCTACTTAGGTAGATTTATCGCCCCCGAAACGCCCTGAATACAAAATTTCGAGATTCAGATTTTATTACATGTATAGTAAAATTGCTCGCTTAAAGATATAAGATAGATATACCAATGTAATTATTTCTTAACAACTCTATGAATGACGTCCGATTGAAGATTGCTGATTAATAACATAACGATAATGCACCTTGATAACCTAGTGTAGGAGACAATATCGCACGACATGCATGGTATGTACAACTATGATTGCAAATGTCCATTCACAATGAGCTTCCGTAGCGCCGAGTGCATTATAATTGGTCCGATCTACATGTTCTTAGAACCTTCCATAATTACGGAGGAGACGCTTTGCACAGTTTGTGATGTTCTATTAGTCTTGTTTCCTTTATTAAGACGTTATTTTTTTATTTATTTATTTATCTCCTATACATTTTCGATAAGATAAGGTACTTTTTGAGCCAAGTTGTTACATACAAATCGTTCCTCCTTTTATATGAGTATAGATATAGATCAGCGATTGATTCCTAAAGATCGCAAAAAAAAGAGACAAAATGGATGTCTTCGTAGAGTCACCAAAAAAGGTCAAAATAACATTCAAAGATAAAAAAATAGTTTTCAAGTTTAGTTCTCACATAATAAGAGAAAAACTGCGTTATTTTCTTTTTTATATCACAACGCTTCTAATTATGAACATATTTTTCTCGGAAGCTGAAAAAATCTTACATCTCGTTTAACCCAGTGTACCCATTCCTCTAACGGTGTTGGCGAAGTTCGTGTCAAAATCATTTGACACGTGACATCGGCTTGAATTGGGTGCCAATGCAAATGTTTGGCACGATAATAACATGACGTATTTCCATTCGATTGTCACACATGTTCAATAAGAATTCTTTTGATATATCATCTTTCATATCCGTCGATAATGATACTGAACCGATAGTATGAATCGGGCAGGTTATCTCGGTCATTTCCTTATTAAATATGTTCACACCGTCATCAAAATCGTCGCTGTTAATACTATTAGTGCTCAGATTTGTCGATGTGATTTCGGAATCGGTGGACCGATAAATACATCGAATGACACATCGCACCCTTAGAACGATAGGGGCTCAATTCTGGAATGAAATGGTTTTGGAAATTGCAATCTAGATCGGCCGGCAAGTAATTATTTTACTCGTTGTGAGTACAATGATACTTTTCTTATATTTTTATAGGAAGTTCTAGTCTCTCTCTTCTATTCTACTCTTTTTGTTATTTATCTGTATGTATAGATTTTTCGGGATATAGTATCCTATGTCCGTCCTACTCCTGGTTTTAATCTACCTCAACACCAATTTTCATCCAAATCGATTTCGCCGTTCTCAAGTTATAAATAGTGTAATTGACTTTTTTTTATGTATATAAGATATACGAGTACATCGTAGTTTATCGTAGATTCTACCGTTTGTAGTTGCATCGTCTATGGCATAGGTATAGTTCAATGGAAACACACACCAATTGCGTAGCTCATGTCTCAGGATGTACAGTGGCATCGCTGACGCTTGTGGCATAATAATGGCGTTATAATGTTGTATGAGACGACCTGCTCTGACAAACAACCTACTAAATTGCTCACATTACAGGGAGCCATTAAAATTAAATACATGCTATTGTTAGATTTGGTAAGAATATGTATGCCTACAAATGATTTCGTTTCCTGGTTGAAAATCGAACATATGTGGAAATCGTTTCAGATCTATAAGTAAATATCAAATCTATTATTTTCGGTGATTAGCGACATCAACAAACAATAACCATATTCAGGGTTTCGGAGAAAAAGAAACAGTTGGCTTCTAGAAGTTGTAAGGTTTTATGAATATATCACTATGTTGAAGTCGTAAAATATCTAGCTCCAACGATAACGTAGTTATGATTGCTAAGGGCCGAAGAGCTCGCGGCCTTAAGCTATTGAATGAACGCGCGGCCGTGTTTACCTACATTACGTACGCGATTAAACTTGTTCAGTTAAGGAGAAGGTTAATGGTTTCGAAAATTTGTTTTATAGGATTATTTCAGGAACAATTGGAAAAAAAATCGTAGTCAGATTTTACGTGAATAACTCTACGTTACCGCTGATTTTTATGCGAAAATAAGGTCTTGATATGGTCAAATTTGAACGTCAATTACTCGAAAACGGAAGAAGATATTTTTGTCATAATAATTTTATTTGCTTCCTAAAATTATACCCTATCACATATTTTAACAGCTGTCCTATTTTCCCCGACACCCTGTATTTTCTATTGCTTTCAATTAGGTGTACTTTCATTATTTTGATGAAATGTACTTCGTGCCGGTTTATCTCGGAAAGCTAGTTTCCGAACTACCGCCTACTTTTATTTTAAACACATTTAGGGTTCCGCGGGTATTAAATGAAATCTTCGCGAATGAAACCGCAGGGCACATCGAATCTAAATTGTACCACCAGCCGATACTTTGTGATAAACACGTGCCCCTAAAAAGACTCCACTCTGTATATGAACGCACGGTTTAATTCATTTATCCATAAGTCACCAAATCTGGAGGATGTGTTCTTGGTGCGGTTTAGGTTTACACTAAGACATGGTTTCCTAAAACTCCACCCCTAAGGGGTTGAATGGGGTTAGTCAAGCTAGTTAATATATTATCGGCGTTACAGTCGCTACTGAACCCATTACTCAACTAAATTGCTCACCTAGTTGAGCAGTGAGTATATCAGAAGTTTTATCCACTACTCAATTGCTGCAGATGAGCAATTTGAGTTGAGTAGTGCGGAAGTAGCGGTTACAGTGCTATGAATTTTCTAGTACTTTTAAAAACTATCGTCTGTCTATCCGTAAAGTATTCCGTGATGTATGTTAATTAGGTACCTACTCGTTTGTAACTAAATATAAAGTAACCGTTATCGCCGCTAAGATCTTAAAGATTTAATAAAATAATACTTACACGGAATGCTTGTTATAAATGCGATGATAACAGAGATTACAAATACATAATTAGCGCCTCATTAATTGAACATCGGAAAACACAAGCCATTGCGTTTACCTGTATGTATTATGAGGTACAGGTGCCGAGTCACAAGTTTTGAGCGCTTAGCGAAAATAGTGGAGATAGCTGCACATGCATTTGCACTCACTCCATAAAAGAGCCAAAACAATAACTGAACATTCAAGGTCATAACTTATGACGACATGTATACTTGCTTTTATCCTACCCAATAGGTTCGTTCTTAGGGTCACAACTACTTTGCCCAATATCATCACCACCGGTTTACGAAAGAAGATAAACTCCAATTTATACATAATATTAGGATCGATTTTCTTTACTGCGGTTTTATAGAAAACTAGCTGCGTCAACGGGATTCACGCGCGCTAAAGAGACGTTTCGTACTTAAAGTTACAAACAATTTTTAGTTTCGAAGTAATCTATCTTTCTGTTGCCTAAAGTCCTCTTCATTTCACCTCCTAATGGGAAAATGTCCTAAACCTGTGTTTATAATGTGGTGCGATAGACTCACCATCTATCACGTTACACCACCTCTGCCTACCACTTCGGGGAATACAGGCGTGAGCATATGTATGTACGTACATTTGGTTCGATATCCTTGCATATCGACTACTTACGTAAAATTTGCAAAAGCATTGAATACCATCTACAATAAGTACCTATATATTGTACCTCTTTTCTTTTTTCATGATATATATTTCTATATTTGTTTCTTATTCCGATCGACTGCGAATCATGATGACATTTTAATTATAGATAACTATTGCCTACCTGTTTAATACAAATAAGCTGGTACTTTTTTCTTCATGCGTAGGTAACCTAAGCAAGTTATTTGTTTCTCTACAAAAGCGGCTTACTTTTAGTCTTATCATTGAGGAGATAGGGTTCAATTTGGCAACGAATATTTTAAATATACAAAGCAGGCAGTCACAGATTATATTATTGTCTGCATTTTTTAAGAAATTGGTTCGGTAAATGACATCATTGAATTTTAATACCATGTAATTTTAGTACCACATTTAAAATGCAAATGTAAGCTCAAATTAAATAAACTGTAGGTTTTCTTACTGTTGGCCTAACTTTAATTAAGTTTAAAACTTTATTCACGACTCATCCAAGCAAACTAAACGAGGATAAAAGTAAGGAACCGCGGTCCCAGTCGCCTGATAGCATTTTTGAATCAGTCTACGGGAACCACATACACAGAAAAATCTTAAAGTTGTACAACATAGGATTTTATTTTACGTGCTGTAGGGACTACGAATGACACTTTTTCTGCTATCCTTACAAAAAACCGGTTTAAACAATGGATTTCTGGTTAAAATTATGAGTGGTCCCACTCGCCTGATAATAAAAATAAATAAATACGAATCAGGTATCTGGGAACGTGGTTCCAGTTAGCTAACGGTCCCAGTTGCCTGTATAACACTGCATATACGAACCTACAATATACAAGCGTCATTTATTTTTTGTAAGGAATTTACTAACCAAGTAACTGCTAGCTGCTTCTTCACACAAAAAAAAGGAAAAAAAAATCCGGTGAACGTCAGTCTCGAACCGGGGTGCTCTAGTTACCATAATTTGACAGATGTCGGCTGTCGTATTGTAACGATATTATATGAGGTTGTCAGTGCCTGAAAACATGGTTAAAACGATGTTTTCCAAAAATTAAACCAATCTAGAACTATTTTTTGCAACTGAAACCAATAATGAAAACAATATTTCATGAAAATCGTTGGAGCCGCTTCCGAGAATATTAATTAACGACTGAGAATAGCTGGCTAGGTTATTTTCAGTAAAAGCAACCTTCTGAACCTGGCGGTAGCATGACAATCATGTCATTCTTGACGATATGATATAATTTTCTTTCAAAGATTGATCATTGATGATTGAGTTTCAGTTTGTTTTGGTATTTACACTTTACTCTTCTTTCTTCTTCCAACATAGTTTCTCTGATATATGGTATACTAAAACCGACGCGAGCGCATCACTCGTTCTAATTTAGAACTCGAGGATATGAGGCCATCTACTATAATATGAACCACCCACTAGTCAGTTACATCAGTTATGATAAGTATCGCAAATCGGACTATTTGAATGTCATCATAGTCTGAATCGATGTGATATCATAGATATTTTTTAATTCGAGATCTTAAAGAATAATATATATTGACGAATTTCTATTTCACCCTTTAAGAAGGGTGTGAAGAGATATTTACAGGATTGGCAATGCGCGCGTTATGCCCCTGGTATCGCAAGCGACCATAGGCTGCTGTAGTCATTTCCATCAGGTGAGTCGCATGCTTGCTTTGCCACCTTAGTGGTATAAAAAACTACCGGAAAAAAACCGGAAATAGTAGATAAAATAGCATTTATTTTAAACAAAATGTCTTAGTCCTCAATATCAAAAGTTTCTCTCACGTCTCGGTGGAGCAAACGCTAACCCTCTTTTTCTATAATTCGTTCGCTATGATGTTTACACTCTATAGATGTGAATTCAATTAATGATACACCTATATCTTTATAGAAACTCGTTTAAAGGAAAATAAGCAGGGACCAAAAAAACAAATGTAATCGAAATGAACGGAATTTCCAACCATTGTCTGATTAATAAGCATTTTTCCTTACTCATTAGAATGACCACGTCACTGATGAAATATTTACGACTAGCGGACCTCACGCGGTTTCACCCGCGTAGTTCCCGTTCCTGTGGGAGTACGGTGATAAAATAAAGCCTATCTTACTCGCTGATGATGTAGCTCATTGGATAGCTACAGTGAAAGAATACATAGTGAAAGAATGTTTGAAATCGTACAGGAGTTTTTGAGCCATATATTCATTACAACCAAACAAACAAAGTTTTTCCTCTTTATAATATTAGTGTAGACAAAACATGGGATATGTTAGTCAGTCATGGGATAACACATTTACGCTACTGCTCACTCATTGTCTATAATAAAGTATGTGGTTATATGATCACGAAGAGTTATTCATAACAGTCCTATGATAATAATAGTGATTTTAAGCCCCCAGGTTCTCCCGTGAAGATAATCATGACTAATTCTACCAATTTTTCTATCGTTCGCTGCTTTGTATGATAATCTTGCGTGTAGTTCTCAAGATAAGGGTGACAAACTGAAGAGTGATTGAATACGCTAAACTTAGGAGCTAAATATAACAAAAACATACATATGCTCACGCCTGTATTCCCCGAAGGGCTAGGCAGAGGTGTTGTAATCATAACACCCACTTTTCACCGAAGATGATTAAGTGCCAACGTGACAGATGGTGAGTCCATCGCCGTCTCAGACACTTTACATACGTCATTGGATTACTTCTCAGAAATATGCAGGTTTCCTCACGATGTTTTCCTTCACCATAAAGCACGTGGTGTGAAATCACTGTACATAAGTTTTTATTTTTAGAAAATCTCATTGGTACAGGCCCCGCTGGGATTCGAACTTGCGTCGCTTGCGTAGTAGGCGACCGCTCAAAACCCGAGGTCATCTTCATTCTCTTGCACCAATTACTAAAGGTTGGAGAATTTGATTGTAGTCCATTTGCGTAGTAAATAGTAAGACTCTATTAAAAAGATAACAATAATGAATGTTCAAATAAAAAATTACGTCCAGATGAACTGTTATCAAGTTACATTTTAAAGATTCTTCATGAGGCATAATTTCAGGTAATTAGCCACTGTTTTTTGTGTAGGTTTGATTACAAACATCGATAGTTTTGTACGTAGACGTGAGTCACTGTAATTATTGTTTCCGCCCTTTATATATGCGACCTCACCTTCACGTTATTACGTATTTTTTGCTCGGTCTCACAAAAAATCTGCATAATCAGACGCCTCTACTACGATGTTTAGTCTTTGTATCGACATTTTAATGAAAACTAGCTGACCTTTTAGTCTAGTAGGCTTAGAAAAGTAACATTATTCTCGCATAAACGGTTGCGTTTATAGAAGCGATACAAAATATATGGGACACATAAATCAGGTGACACACGCTCGACGAATAGAAAATGGGTAGAAAATGTCTCTTGATATTTCGTTATATGAAACGTTTGTGCATCTATTCAATAGGTGGTTTTCCACATTCAATTTCTTAGATAGCATGGATCTTTGACAGTTGATAGCTACTCGTAGTCTATTTGTTTGATCGTTGGCGGACGCTAACGATGAATCGTGATCGATTGGAGACAGAGATTCGTTCAAAAAGTATATGTTACTTTGTCTAGACCTACAATCCTGTGATTATTTAGGTGCTTCAAGGCACGTGCAGCGTCAATGTTATAAAATATAATAATCCTTATTGAAGAATTGATTGAATGATGGGACAAAAAATATAATATTGGATTGATAGTTGAAGCACCCGTAGGTTAATTTAGACGCGAAAAGTGATTTTAAGATAAGTACTTACCTTTTAATATACATTTTTATAGTAGTTTAAAACAAGAAATTAACCTGAGTAAAAAAAATATTTACGTGTCTGGACTCAATTTGTTGCACGATTCATTACACCACATAATACAATTAATCGACTGCCTGAACTGAAAACTGGAATAACTTGTAAATGAAATGTAGCACAATGTAAGTAATTACCTAGGTCTTAGTTTCAAGTGGAATACAAGTATATTGTCAGCTTTGTAGTTTTATTCATTAAGTATTGGGCGATGTTGATTATTTAATACGTTTAATGTTCATTTGCCTTGAAATATATGAGATGAGCCGTGATGGCCTCGGGGGTTTGAGCAGTCGCCTGCTATAGCCACCAGTTACCAGCACAATACATGCTATAATAAGAAACCTGCATGTGTATATTGAATGAAAAATATTCTAGAACAAAGTGCTAGGTAGAGTGTTATGTATTAACAAAAAGATACTTATATGATTACTTAAACATGGTAATTACCATAGGAGACAAAAGTATGTTGAGGAGGTCAATGGTTGGCATGCGCGTCATACGTGTGAAGGTGTGCTGTTTGTGGGGGCTGGTCATCTCAAGCTACACAATTATATATAAGTAGAACTACTAGACTTTTACTTCATGTTAATTCTTATCGACATATATTTTGTGCATTGGAACTGTGTCCATGGGCTTTATTATATATTTTTTAAATTGTGTAATATTTTTGAAAAGAGTAATTACTGAGTTTCTTGCCAGTAAAGTTTTTCTCAGTAAAAGCAACCTTCGAAACCTGGCGGTAGCATGTATAATCCTGTATAATTATGTCATTCTGGCGATTTGAAAGTGTGTACCTACTTTGTTAAAAGTCTAATCGAATAAAGATATTTTTAAGTTTGAGTTTCTCTTGCTCTTCACCTTTCTTGTCAGGTCACCTCATCATAACATAACCCTATGTTTTCTCCAATGCCGCCTTTGTAGTGCGAATTTGCGTAGAGCGCTCACAGTGAAACACGAAAATCTTGAATGATAAGTTAAGTACGAGATGTTATGATAGTTACAAGCAAGCTGTTAGCTTGTTTAACTACTTGCTTTGTACAATACTAGCGGTCATCACGCGGTTTCACTCGCGTAATTCCCGTTTCCGTGCGAATAAGGGATACAGCCTCTATTACTCGCTGATAATGGATCTATCTATGGCTGAAATGTTTTTTCTAATCAAGTAGCTTTCAAGTTTATTTTTATATGTAATCTTTCCTCTTTATAAGTAATAATAGTATAGAAAAATATAGCTCGTGGTAGTGGTAATGAATTTGGGTGTTATTTTTAAATTCAATGGAAAACCCCTCACGTTCACGGTCCAACATTAAAACACTAGTTTTTGTTGTCAAAAAATTCTTAATTAGTCTGTGATGACTTTTTTGTTCCTTCAAAGTAACCACTACAAAAATACACTTGATTTCTTAGAAAAATAGATGCATTGACCTTCAACGAGGAGTCAAGGACATTTTTCATAAAGTACTTACTTTCTTTTTTTTTATAAACACGTCATATGCCAGATACTACGTCATATGATGTGGTAGTACTGTTCCTAGTGACCGCAAATCAATCGATCTACGCTTATCTCATACGTCATAACTGTGACAATATATTTGCATGTCCTGTTTGTTTATTACCTAGTAATCACCGTTAATCGAATAACTTTCATAAACTCAAAAAGATTTTGGTTAACGTGATGAGAAGAGAACCTCTCTATGTATGATGATGGTGTGTGAGGTGGTAATGAGTATGTAACTAGTGAGAATGCAGATATAAGTACGTGTTCATCTATACATCAATACTCTATACTACATGCATACAGATAAATTAAATTGAAGTGTCTGTTTGTAATTTCCAAAATAACAGTTTTCACTAAATGCATATGGAAGTATACACGATACTGACATAGAAAAATTAATTAAATTTTTTTACTCTGTCTATCTGTTTGTTGCGGCTAATCTCCGAAACAGCTGGACCGATTTTAACGGGACTTTCACTGGCGGATGGGTAATATTACAAGGAGTATCTTATCTACTTTAGTTAAAAAAAAAATAAGGCAAAACACATGCGAAATTACCCCCACTATTTTCGCTGAGCGCTCATAACTCATGACGGTACCTGCAATCAATATCGTACATGGTGAATTTGTTGCCATGTCTCGTATAGTAGGAGGAATTAAGAAGAATAATTATAATGCGATAAGACATGAAGTGAAAATAGATTAAACATTTTCCTCTTTGCATAAGTTTAGTTGAAACACAAACGCATGTGTTCACAAATTAAAACTTACGGGACATAATAATATGTCTATCTTGCACTATGCGCTATCGCTTATTTAATGTGATGTATAAAAAAAAAACAATATATCTCGATATCATTGTATCTAGCGATAACATTCACTGGAGTCTATCAACCAAATCGAAGTGTTTGCTGATTAAATATTTGCAAACGGTTGAATGAAATCTGGTCTATTTATGAATACTACAACTGATTAAAAGGTTATTACGATAACAATAGTTGATATCTCGAAATAACTAGTTCGCCTATACTTGTCATATAAATTGTAGGTGCAGTTAATATTCTGACCAACTGTCAGACAGATCCATCACCATAAAGGCGCTTGCGCGTGTTTATTTTATAATTCGCTACATTATACAAACGGGAACAAACCATTGTCAGACTATACATCGCGCGGTACGGACGTGTCAAAGAATAGTAAAAAAGTATATTATTAATAATTAATATTGTTGTGGTGTATTAAGATAATATTCTGCTATTAATACCAGCGCAAGAGTTTCGTAGCAATAGCGTAGCAGTTGTCTACGAGCCTCCGTCGCGTACGCGTTTTGTGTCGTATCGAATTTTCGACGGTTCGTGTGCCTACGAAGCTACTACTGGAAAATGGCCTCTAAGAATTTACAGAGTAAGTACAATTTCCTTTGTCCCCTTAAATTGAAAAAATACATGCGAGTTGAATTAAAAAAATATATATCAGAAGCAATATATAGTATATTCTGCAAAATAATAACATACATTATTGGGTATTATTTGAAACACTGTTCTGTCGCGAAATAATTAAATATGTCATTATTTGTTCTTTACAAATAATTTGCACCTGGGCCGAACATGAAATACCAGCTGAAACATCAATTCACATTGCGCGTCACTTTGACATGACATTAATATTATTAAAATATTTTACAATATGCACTTGCCTTCTTGCCTTCTCTGGAAATCAAGTCTTTTGGACTTGGGCTCCAAGTCTATCCTCCAGTGGGGCTATTAGGTATGTGTCGGTAGTTTCAATAGAGATTTAATCCATATTCAGTGGAAAGTCTCTAAAGAAAATGGTTTTTCTACCAATATTTGTAAATACTTAGTTATCTTAAACAGAATACTAACAGAATACATAATCCAGAGGATGGCTCTCTATCATGTTTAAATGTAGGTATTTAACAAATGATTTAAATAACCATGTATTTACAAGCGATAAATAGATACACAAGTATAATTTCGTTGGACTTATCTAAATTATTCGCTAAGTAGGTACTTAGACCAGTTTATCAAACACAAATTAGTACTTTAATAAATTCAGTTATAGTCGTCTTATCGAAAAAGTATCTTTATAATTTTATTGTGAGTTGACATAAATGTATGTAAGCGGTAATAACAAGGCAACTTCGGCTTTTGAAATTTTCTTCTACATATTTTTAGATTTTTTATTTTATCACAAAGCATAATTTACTCCCAAACTAAACAAAGTTTATACTCGTATATAAGGAATTGACAACGTATAATACTCATATACTCTCTATTTGTTTATCTATACATATATACAGATAAATAAAATTTAAGTGTCTCTTTGTAATTCCAAAATATATTTTTTTTACTACATGCATATGAAAGTATATTATTTTTTATTTTGCTATGTCTATATGGAGTAACGTAGGCTACTTTTATTTAAAAACAACATAAAGGTTCCGCGGGAAACACTTTAATTTAATGAAATCGTGCAGGGCACATTACTATAATACATGCATAATTAAAACCCAGACCTTATGTCTCACGTGTATGAGCAATCACAAATGTTCATCAAATTAAAATGTTTAAATATTTGCCCTAAAGAAGGAATTTTATCCGCGACATTGTAATCAAATCAAAATAGATGATCATCATTTCAGCAACCCAATTTACATTTAACAGGCTGTTTGATCGATGATTAGTTAATTTTTGACTTGACAAGCCTTTCGGAAACCTGCCACTAGTGTAGCACGTAAATTAAGAGTAGACCAAACCAATGGTGTCGTCGACCCTGACCAAAACGATTCCTTCCTGATGGTATACGGTCTATTACTCTATACCATGTTGACAGGCCCTTTAATAGAATTTAAAATGTTTATAGGTGATCTTTAAGTCGAGCTCTCTAAGGGCAGGGAATAGAAAAACTAGCTATGCCCCGCGGTTTCATCCGCGTAGACTTATCTTCATGTGTCCGCAGAATAATACGTATTTTTTAATTATAATTAGCCTAAGTTGCTCCTTGTAACATAAGATATCAGCCAGTGAAAGTCCCGTTACAAAAGGTCCAGCCATTTCGGAGATTAGCCGGAATAAACAGACTGACAGAAAGAGAAAAAAAATGACAATTAGCTTTGCAGGACCTTTACCAGTAATACTTTCATATGCATTTAGTGAGAAGCTGTTATTTTGGAACTACAAACAGACACTTATTTACAATTGTATTTATCTGTATGCATGTATGTATATATTTAGATAAAACACTTATCTTTTAAAATCCCAAATTCGTTATTGTCTGTATAATATAATTTATTCCGTGGCCGAAACTTAAAGAAAAACATACGGTATCAAATAACAAACGTTCTCACGAAAAATCAACAGAGTATAACAACAAATAACAACATATTATGTAACACGTTATGCAATGCATTATCTCATTATGAATCGGATTGTTTTAATTTGCATTACAATAGCTTTATTACACTGCGGGTTCTGAATCACGATAGAAATGTTGATGGTTTTTAATCAATGTAGTTTATGACTTAGGATTCTATAATTGAGTACCTATTTGCTATTTCCACAACGCATTTCCTTTCGGTTCCACTACTATAGACAAGGGCTTATTCCCAGACATCCATAGATTTTGAAAAATAAACTATCATACATAAATTTCCGAGACCTTCACGACAATTCATTCTTGGATATTGTGAGAATTAATTTGTATAGAAAAACAAAATCCGTCTAGGACGTGGCGATAATAAAATCACGGATTTCGGGGAATAAGCCCAAACAAGACAGCGTTAACCTGCTAGTGGCTAGTACGTTCTCCTGCCGATCACGAGGTCCCGGGTTCGATTCCCGGGTCGGGTCAAAAAATTATATTGGGTTTTTCTGTCAAGAAATTCACAATGAAATGCCCGGAGTTTGGATGTTGGCGGTGTTTCCACCCCCGTGCCTCGAACAGCACGTTGCACCGTTGGTCCTACGCCTGATCTCTCTCCGGTCGAGTCGGATTGCCTCCCATCGGACTATGAGAGTGAGGGAATAAAGAGTGCACCTGCGTTGGCGCACACACTTGTGCACTATAATATCTCCTGCGTTCATGGCTGATCCTCGTTGAGATTAGCCGTCGTACCCGAAATTCGGTAGAATCATTATTATAAATAAGTGGTTACTGAAGCCTATGAAGGCTTTCCAATGCCAATTACCTACCCTTAATATTAAAGACCCTTTCTTAGTTCACACATTTTGAATTAGACCCTTGATAAAAAAAGTCATACCGTTTAATCAAAGAGAACTAAACCGAAAATAAATTTTTGAACACAATGAAAATTTTAGTAAATTCAAAAAACTCCGAAGCATATTTCCGTCTATGGAGGTATTGAATCCCGAGGGTTTCATTTGACAGTCGATAGTAAATTTCATACCAATACTTAACTAAGTATGCATTGCCTATAATACATATTCTAGTCAATTTGCTCAGTGAAGTAATTCAGGCTAATCCTGAACTCTGCTGGTTTAATTATCAAGTAACTACTTCATACTGCTAGCTGCTCCATGCTTGAACGCGCTCAGGAAATACTTACTCGAATCGAAAATTTCTTTGAGTATTAGATAACCTATTCATAATATAAGTAAATAGGTACCTATACTAATATATAAACCTGAAGAGTTTATTTGCTTGGACGAGCTGATATCAGGAAACTGCTAGTCCGATTCAAAAAATTCTGCAAGTGTTACTTCTATAAATGAGCGAACTAGCTCATTTATAGAAGTAGAATTCATAAATGTCATCAAGTCAAAACCAATCGCGGGTTAAATTTAGGGTTAGCCCAAAGTCCCCTATTTTCACCCTTTTTTTTTTTTTTTTTTTTTGTTAACGAGGGGGAAACCTTCAAAAGGTCCCCGACCGCCCTGGGAGAGGCAGATCGGGGTATGTGGGATTTTTACCTCACTAAAACCCCCCCGGTGGCCATCCTCAGTGCTTAGGGGGGACTCCGGGTACTCTGATAGAACGCACCGGTGTCCCCCCACTCTATTTTCACCCTATTCCAAGCGGACGAAGTTGCCGGCAAAAGCTATTATGTGATATATGTGTAAACAATTTTGTGCGTGTAGGTCATTTAATATACAATTATATAACTCAAGGCAATGCAGTCATGCAACTGCTTCTGATAAGCATGCCATGTATGTGCTGAAAAATCGCGTGCATACATGGATGTAGTATGTATGTAAATATAACATTTATTGGCACGATCCTGAGAGATACCGATTTGGGCCAAGATTTCTATTTTTTATTAGTTTTTAGTACCGTTCCTTATTTTATATTATATTATTAAGTTATATAAAAAGAATAAAAAAATACCGATGACCCTGCCCTAGGGCCCAGCCATGAGCGCTTATTGGAATGTTATTACAGCTGTGTGACAGTGACAGATGTATACACGACAAATACATTTGTTTCATGATAAGAGTAAAACTATGATGGCAATAAGAGGTTATAGTAAGACCCCTGATTTGCGCCGTTCTTTGTACTTTGCTATTTTTGTACTGTAACAAATGATATATAAGTGAATATGTAAGTTAACATTGTATATGTTTCGGTGATTCGATTGTGTGATGAAGTCACTTATATCATTCTAATAATTGTCCTCGAAGGATTATAACAGTTTGGTATATGTAACAAAACGGATACGGTATCATACATATATTACATACTCACACCTGTATACCATACGGGCAGAGACCTTCGTTGGCTACATACTACGATCCTTACTTACAAAATAAAATAGAAATTTTGTTACTTTTTCAATATCTCAATATAGAAAATTAACTACTACAAAATTAAAATGATTAAGGTCTAACTGTGGCATTCGAGGATAAAATATGAGGAATAATTGCTCTGTTGAAGCAAAACTATTTTTTGTACAATAGTTTATACCATCTGCATAAAAATAGTATATAATACATTGAAGATCACTAATTCAAGTGCCAAATATATTATGACAGATAGTTGGACCACAGAACAATAGAAATGAAATGTATTATAATAATTCATGATTTATATAAATGTACAAAGAGACAAAAATATTAATTTCTTCACCTTACTTCTTAACCTTATATAAAGCATGTATAAACCTAAAATTAATAATCAGAACACATGCCACTACCAGCCACTTGTATTAAGTGGAGTGGTTGACGCCGCTGTGACGTCACCAGGTTCAATATTTGGACCACTCCTGTTTAACAATGCTATCAGGCAATTGTTTGATCAAATATTTGTATCCATTATGGTATGTATCCACATTAAGATAATAGCAGTGGCTAAGTGTATTTAGCTATTAAGTTAGACTAATTATATACAAGCACATTATAAAAAATATTTTTTATTTATTTTTTTAACATATTCCTGCATAACAATAAATGCACAGGCGGCCTTAATGCCATAGACATTCTCTACCAGTCAACCTTTGGGTGATGCAGAGACAGACATGCCAGGTGCTAATTTGAAGAAAAAAAAAAAATGTAATTATTCATCTTTCATATAAAAATATGAGAATACATATACTTAATAAATAAAAAATAAACTAAATATAAAGCACCTAAATACTTATATATTTTCTACATAGAATAAATAATATATGACAGAAATAAATAGTCGGATAAATAAATACCTACTACTATATAAAACTATAATATATACTATACATCCTACAAATATCAATGTGGTATGAAGTTCAGTTTCCTATTCTGTTAGATAGTTAATTTGAATGAGAAGCTCGTGGCACAGTTGCTATTGCGCATATTATTCGATCAGCGAAGTCAAGCAACCCTAACTCTAGCCAGTAGTTGGATGGTTTGCCCGAGTTCCCTGCGTGCCTCGGAGAGCACGTAATGCCGTCAGACCCGGTTGCCAATTTAATATCTTTGGCAATCGTTACAGGTTAGCCGAAGCCTTAAGAAAGCCTGACAAGTTTAATTAAGAATAGTTTAACCCATATTACGGATCTTCCTAGTAGAAGAGGTTACGAAGGTCAGATGCCACGACAGTCACATCGGGTTGAATCAAGTGCTGGCCCCAACAATGTATGGGGTAAGGCCAGGGAGACGAGTTGTTTTGAATGTCAATATTTTTCCAATTTATTCATAAATGTCCGTGAATGTAGACTTACTTAAGAAGCAACTCAAAGACGTGTCTGAAACGGCAATGAACTAACCTTCAGTCACGTTGGCATCTAATCATCTCCATTTAGAATTTAGAGCATCTTTCTTTCTGGCTGCATGAATGTGGATGAAGCGAAAGAAGTATGTAAGGATCGTAGCTTGTGGCGAAGAGTGGTCTCTGCCTACCCTCATGGGATACAGGCGTGAGCATATTTATGTATATTTCTTTGTGACGGACTTAAGAGATTTGAATTTTGGTTGAATTAAATGTACTTTAATACTTGATGGCCTTACGGACACACCAAGGAGATTTTTTTTAATTCTATTTGGTCATAAGATTTGCGAAAAAATACTGAATGACTTTGAATGAATATTATCTTCTCAACGTTACGTTGTACGTTTTTACGTTTAATATTGCATTTGGCTCTACATTTTATTGAATCACCGCTACGAAAAGAAATTTCACAAAAACCAAACAGCAAAATATTTTTAGTCCACGCATGTTTGTCATATCATTCATCAGTTTTATTTATATCTATTTAAAATAACGATGACATTTTGAACCGACGAAAGTGTTGCGACAACAATTTCGCGCTAAGATAAATATACTTACAAATAATGTGGGTCGCGACCTTAAACCAAATTAATATAATTCAGGTTAAGCCCTATCTGTTAAGGCTTATGCCTACTGTTTCTTCTAATTCCTTTATCAAAATTACTGCGCAGATGACATTCACTGTAAATATATATGTATCTCAATGTAGGTATTTCAATTTCCTTCTCTTTCTAACCGACTTAAAAAAAAGTAGGAGGTTCTCGATTCAAATGTAAACATCTTTCTTTTTATAAAAAAATATACTACCTTCAAAAGTAACAATTCTTCTCCTTTTTTTTTTCTTGTTTATTTTTTTTATCGTGGAGAGTCCGTTATGGATACACCAACCGCTGCGGGGGCAGCGGGAGGGTTATGGTGGACTCGCACCGACTAAACTCCACGGTGTTCCTCCTTCACGCTGGTCGCTATGTGGGGGGTGCACGTGATATGTTTTCACATGCTTCGCCGTGACCCCCCCCCCCCCGGCAGCAATTCATCTCCTAAGAGAATGAAATGGGGTTGAAAGTTTTTATGTGAAATCTTACTGCCACGCAGGTGAAACTGCGGGAGGAGGCTAGTTTATAGTATTATATTAAGTGGCATGAAGTATGTACTTGATACGTAAATAGGTAACCGTTTATCTATATGTTCTGCATTTCGAAACATATGTTTTGATCTGCTAATCTAAGATATCAGTAGGTATATTAATTTACCATTTTCTTATCACTCTCAACCTGGTTAACACAAGTATAATACATATAAATTACATATAAATAAAAATAAATCATAGAATATGTTCAGGTGTCACTTCAAACTGGTTGGACCTATTCATCATTTATTATTTCTTGTCAATGTCAGGAGAACGTTCGTATGAAAGAAACAGAGAA
Source organism: Watsonalla binaria (assembly GCA_929442735.1). Lineage (NCBI taxonomy): Eukaryota > Metazoa > Arthropoda > Insecta > Lepidoptera > Drepanidae > Watsonalla > Watsonalla binaria. The sequence goes on from OV838923.1 coordinate 2,963,250, forward strand.
GTGAAAAAAATAGGTTATAGATATAGAATCTTCACATGAAACGTGGTTGAATAAGACAGAAGACACCGCGCTGAAACTGCGTCAAAGCGGGCAAAATCGCAGGACATAACTTGTGTACATAAAATAGAAATCATTTGATAACCGGACATATTTGAAGGAGGAAACACGAGGGACAATATTACACATCATTGTACCATTCTTGTTGATCAATATGGAACTTGCAGGTTTATTTTTTTCAAGACAGGTTCATATAAATTCTACATTTCAACATAATCCGTACAAATTTTCAGCGTTCACAAATTCTTGCCAAAACTGAATAAGCAATATTCATTTTCTATTCATACTTTATATGAAATTTTTTAAATAATTTTAAGTAGGCAGATTTTTGCCAAAAATACATATTGAATAGTGCAGAAAAATATATTGATAACCGTTAAATGTATTCTTTTAAATAATACGTTGACCAATATGAATGTACAGTGAACACAATGCTCGTAGGATCGTTTAGAATTTAACGCTAGAGTTGCTGTGGGGCATTTTAGATAATTCAATGGATGAATGACAAGTATTTGGTATTGTGTCTGTGACCAACAATGTTGTATTTGCAAAAATGTTATTATTTGAAGTGGTAACATTGTTTTCAATTATGACCGTCGGCTGTGACGAAGCTATTGCAATTAACCAATTGCGGCGTTAATTTTGTGTTTTTTTTAAATGCGTGTCACTCATAGCTTCGTACAAGGTTACCCTGCGTTGTTGGTTTACGCATAGATAATAAATTTGTTATATGTAGCCATAAGCTTCAGACCGCGATTTCATCCGCGTGGAAACTATTCCACGATGGAAACTATTCGGATTTGAAAAAATATATCAGTGTTAGCCCATTTATAGAGAAAAGCTATTAACAATATATCAATACGCTAAAACTAACCCTAAGTATAGTTACTTAGGGTTAGTTTTTCAAATCGGACCAGTAGTTCCTGAGATATTTCCGTTCAAGCAAACAAACCCTTCAGCTATAAGGTAAACGCGGCATAACGGTTGTTAGTTTCGCGGTGTCATTTGGTGTCGGGAATCGTAATTTCTTACTAGAATAGCAATGCAAGTAGGTACACTACCATCTTATTTTGTATCGGGTGTATCGTCTTTATTAAAATTAATATTATTTAATGATTTATCAATAGAAATGCATCAATTTTATAATATAACCCATACTATCAATTCTCATTTTAGCCTTAGAACACAACACTGGATTTTTACTGTGCATTAATGGTATCTAAGTAGGAGTGTTGTTTATTTATATTATTTAATTATACTAAGTACTAAACTGAAATTAAACTTTTAATTCTGATTAAGAAAAGAGTTTTTAATTTACCCCCAAATCCTTAAGAATGTTTGTTGAAAACTAAAGCAAATATGAAAAAAATTCGCTTATAATGTCCATGACTGGTGACTTTACCATAGATATCCACTTATATTAAGAAGATATAACTACATACATAAAGATGAGAAGTAGTTAGAAATAAAATAATATATTAAATCAACAAAATTACAGTTGACAATTAATATGAACATACATTATCCGAAAACATGTGTTTACGAATTTGGAGAACTTAAACGGGACTGTGTTAAGGGAGGCATTGATTACATATCGTGGTAATTTTGTAAAGATTTGACAAAGGTCCTTGAGAAGAACAAGGAGCCCACTATGATTGTATAAGCAGCGCTTATTAAGCACTTCTTAGCTTTGACGTATTATTTTACGTTATCATAATGACACGTCTAAGCTCAGAAGTTCTTAATACGCTCTGCTCTACTTAAATCGATGATGGTAAGCACCCAGAATTCCTTAATAAAAAATAGCAAGTCTGTACTAACATGTATTTTTTTTTCTGTGTGCTTCTGACGATTTTAAAGTACCTTATAAGAAGTCGAAACAATTTTTTAACTAGCTGTGCCCTGCGGCTTCATCCGCGTAGATTTCTTGCGAAACCCTAAATATATTTTTTAAATAATATTAGCCTAAGTTACTACTTGTAACATTAGCTATCTGTTCGTGAAAGTGCCGTTAAAATCGGTCCAGCTGTTTCTGAGATTACCCGGAACAATCAAACTGAGAGACAGACAAAAAAATTAAAATTAGTTTGTCAGTACCTTATACATACTTTCATATGAATACAAATAGACACTTACATTTTATTTATCTGTATGTATATGTATCTATAGAAGATGTATAGATTTGATTTGATGTGTTACTTATACTTTTCCTGACGTTAATGTTTTTTTTAAATAGCATCTTGTAATAATGTTTTGAACTGACCACTCAAATGCTGTATTGGTGGTATCCATTGAATGTACTGTGTCTTATAAAACGATGGTCATCAATTGGACGCGCCATTTTAACTATTAGGAATCCATTCATTTAATTATTTTGTCGTAAATATAGATTGGTCTTCAGGGTCCCGAATATGCTATTGCAAGAATTCGCATTCATTGTTTGTTATTGAGAATAAAACCCTCTACATAGTTTCACTACTTCACTATACACTAGTTGTGCCCCGCGGTTTCACCCGCGTAGACTTAATTTTCTGGGTGGCCTGCGGAACCCCCATATTTAAAAAAATTAAGTTCGCCTTCGTTACTCCTTGTAACAATAGTTATCCGCCAGTAAAAATCCCGTTAAAATCGGACCAGCCGTTTTGGAGATTTCCCAGAATAAACACACAGACGGATAGACAGACGGGCAGATTGAGAGAGATTTTTTTAAATATATTCATATTAATTTTTTTTTTATTAATTGATTCATATAAGTATTTAGTCAAAAGATATAATTTTATAATTACAAACAGACACTTCAATTTATCTGTATAGATATAGATTACCTAGAGTTACCTGTGCTTAGATTTCTTTAGATTATGATATAAGACATTTATTGAAAAAAAAATACGAAAATGGTGATGTGAAATAAATTTTGAAGGCGGTTTTACATTTTTTGTATTTTTTTTATCGCGCTTTTCAGTGACTTTCACAAAGTGCACCTACACCAGTCCTAACACAGGTGTTAATTTCTTACAATACGAATTAATCAAGCCCAAACACTATGTACTTTTTGTAAATCGTTGAGTCTTTCGGCTCCATCATCAGATCGACTTTCATTAAAATGTAGTGCCCCTCGATTTCTCATGGATTCCACCATCAGAAGTGAACAAAATTAAAATGGGTGGTCCCATTGGGAAGCATAACCTTTCGAATAAAAAAGATTCACCAAAATCGGTTCACCTAGTCTAAATTTCTGAGGAAATAAAAAAAAATTAAGTTAGAAAGAAAATGGGACAGTATATAATCAAGCTAAAACCAATTGCTGGTTAAAGTTAGCCTTAGCTAAAGTAACTATTCCAGGCGGAAGAAGTCGCGGACAGAAGCTAGTTGATAAAAGAGAGGATATGATATTCTTTGGATTTCCTATATCTCGTAAAAGGTTTTAATTGAAATATTTTGTGATATTTTAGTACAAACGCAAAAAAAAAATTGGCAAAGCTTGGTCGCCCAGCCATTAGAAAGTAGGTAAGTACTCAAAAGTATATTTATCGTGTACTAAAATGTACTACTGTTATAATTAATGTGAAAGTTTGTTCAGATGTGAGAAAGTGAAGACGTTTGTTACTTTCACATCAAAGCTGAACGGATTTTGATGAGACTTCTCTGTAATATAACAAACTAGCTGTGCCCCGCGGTTTTACCCGCGTTCATTTCATGGGTGACCCTTTGAAACATAATGTTTTTTTTTATATAAATGTGGCCTAAGTTACTCCTTGTAAAATCTGCCAGTGAAAGTCCCGTTAAAATCGGTCCAGCCGTTGGACAGGCGGAGAAAAATTAAAAACTTTGGGTTTTTCCATTTACCGTTTATAACAGACACTTCAATATAGATATGTATAGATAAATAAAGTATAACAAACAATATTTAGCTGTATAAGTTAATATATAGCTTCGATATAAAAAAATATTTGTTATCAACATACCTAATAATTTTACTCATGCCTACACTTTTTACACTGTGACGTGCGAACTAAATTGAATATTCTTATATTTTCCTTTAATCTTAGTTAAAGTATTTTTTTAATTAGTAAATTGTCGGGAAGCCCACTAGCTGACCATTAAACATATTATCCTGTATTCTTCAATACAATGTTAGTGTTACAAATGCTTAATAATAATATACGTTTTTGTGTGGATAAAGAGGTTTACGACAGTTTTAAAAACGCAATTAGTGGACGCTAGATATTTATACTTTTAATGATTTGTTCATTTTGAATAGATGAATTAACGGATTGTTTTGCGCTTAACAGATGACAATAATGCTATAATATATGTAAATCTATACATTTATATTCAGATATACATATCTATATATCTATACAGGTAAATAAAATTGAAGTGTCTGTTTGTAATTCCAAAATTACAGCTTTTTACTAAATGCTTATGAAAGTATATATTATTTTATTTGCCGTGACCCAAAGTAAGTACAAGGCGATAAAGTAAGAATTCCCAGCGATAAAATACGGACTTTGAATAATTCAGAATCACGCAGTGACATCGAACATTCCACAAATATAACTTGGCCATAACTCAAAAAAGCGAAGACGTCCATGCTTCGAATATAATTACAACACATTTTGTTTACATTTTACTTACAATTTCCTTAGAGTAAATGTTCGTCTTGTCGAGCGTATTTCTGGCTGCTCCAGTTATATAGGAAAGTATATATGTATACATCTATACAGATAAATTGAAGTGTCTGTTTGTAATTCCAAAATGGCAGCTTATCACTAAATGTATATGAAAGTGGCCGTGGTGGCCTCGGGGTTAGAGCTGCCGCCTGAAATTAAGTCGGGTGTAACTGTTAGTTTATAAATAAATAAGTACTTATGGTTTTCAATATTTTCCTTCATCATTTAGCGTTTTTCATTCGTATTTTTTTACAGAATTAATTACAGACTTTAATTGGTTTGATGTTTACTTCAGAAGACATTAATAATAAAGAGCCGTGGTGGCCTCGGGGTTTGAGCAGTCGCCTGCTACGCAAGCGACGCAAGTTCGAATCCCAGCGGAGCCTGTACCAATGAGTTTTTGTAAAAAAACTTAAGTACAGTAATTTCACACTACGTGCTTTACGGTGAAGGAAAACGTCGTGAGGAAACCTGCATATTTCTGAGAAGTAATTTAAAGATTTATGTATAGTGTCAGAGACGGCGATAGACTCACCATCTATCACGTTGGCACTTAATCATCTTCGGTGAAAAGTGGGTGTTGTGATAGCAACACCTCTACCCACCCCTTCGGGCAATACAGGCGTGAGCATATGTATGTATATGAAAGTATATACGCTACCGAATTAAAAACAATTTCTATAAATTTTCTCTGTCTGCCTCGGTGTCTGTTTGTTCCGGCTAATATCCGAAACGGCTGGACGGATTTTAACGGCGCTTTCGCTGGTAGATAGCTAATGTTACAAGGAGTAACAAGGGTATTTATTTAAAAAACATTAGGGTTTTACGTCTAGTAATTATATATAAGACTGCGTCGTTGGTCTAGTGGTTAGCAAGTTTGCCTGCCGATCACGAGGTCGCGGGTTCGACTGCCGGGTCGGGTGAAAAAATATATTGGATTTTCTGTCAAGAAGTTCACAATAAATGTCCGGAGTTTGGAAGTTGGCGGTGTTTCCACCCCCGTGCCTCGGAAAGCACGTTAAGCCGTTGGTCCTACGCCTGATCTCTCTCCGGTCGTGTCTGATTGCCTCCCATCGGACTGTGAGAGTGAGGGAATAAAGAGTGCACCTGTGTTTGAGCACACACTTGTGCACTATAATATCTCCTGCGCAGATCACTGATTTTAGTAGGAGACCATTATATATAAGGTTATAACATAAATTAATGATTTCAGGTGTGGAAATAAACACCGGTGCCGCGGTGCCTCCCGTGAACCAACCAAACACGAAGGGTAAGCGACATGCATTGCATGAGAAGCAAGAATAAGATATTAGTATACTGCTTATTTCTATCTTATTCTAATGACAGAACTACATAGAAGCGCAAAGACACGTTTTTCAAATTAAATTTAACATTTAATAACTCTGTCTTGAGTGGTGATACAAACATATGTACATAATATAATATGTCAAAGTCAAAGTCAAAAGTATCTTTATTCGATTAGACTTTTTACAGAGTACTTTCAAATCGTCAGAATGACATAATTATACAGGATTATACATACTACCGCCAGGTTCGGAAGGTTGCTTTTACTGAGAAGAACCTGGCAAGAAACTCAGTAATTACTCTTTTCAAAAATATTATACAATTTAAAGAATACAAAATAAATAATTTGAAAAAACCGTGAGCTCATGGACAATGTTCCAATGCACAAATGTCGATAAAAATTAACATAACTATAAATCTAGTACATCTACTTATAACTAAATGCGTAGCTTGAGATGACCTATGACATATGTTCACGTTTGTATTCTCCGAAATGGTAGTCAAAGGTGTACTTATAGTACAACCACGTCCCATTATAAAGGTAACTAAACCAGTCTCCGGGCAGTTACTGGAATGTTACAGATGGGAAAAACCTAGTAATTTGCCCGATCTCTGGGTCGAACCCAAATGTTCTACACTCCAATATAGTATTCAGTTGACTATTAAGTGAAGTAAAATAAATATTGTAAACAATGAGTGATTTTCGTGACGTCTAGCGCACTAAGTAGTTCCGTCATAAATGTTAGCACTTGATGTGACGTCATTACACACTTAAAAGGTGATGGAAATTTGGAAATGTATGGGAATATTTGTATTGTGATTGTTCAATTGATATTTTAGCTGGTTATTATATCGTCTAAAGGCAAGCGTAGCAATTCTAGCTTAATTTACTTAAAACTATTTGCTTATTCTCGTGGCAACAATATATCCTACATACAGATAAGTAAAATTGAAGTGTCTGTTGTTGTTGTTATTACAAAATAACAGATTTTCACTGAATTCATATAAAAGTATATTCAGTACTTACATAAAAAAACATTCTTTTTCTCTGTCTGTCCGCTTGTCTGTCTGTCTGTTTGTTTCGGCTAATCTCCGAAACGATTTAATGGGATTTTCTCTGGTAGATAGCGGATACTTAATACAAGTAGTAACTTGAGCTACTATTATTTTTAAATAAAATGACTTCTGCGAAAAAAAGTCACCCATGAAATTAAGTCGGGTGAAACCGCTAGTTTATTAATAAATAAGTACTTATAGTTTTCAATATTTTTCTTACTCACTTCGCGTTTTCCATCCGTAATAAAAATAAAGAGCCGTGGTGGCCTCAGGGTTTGAGCAGTCGCCTGCTACGCAAGCGACGCAAGTTCGAACCCCAGCGGGGCCTGTTCCAATGGGTTTTTCTAAAAAACTTATGTACAGTGATTTCACACCACGTGCTTTACGGCGAAGGAAAACATCGTGAGGAAACCTGCATATTTCTGAGAAGTAATTCAAAGACGTATGTATAGTGCCTGAGACGGCGATAGACTCACCATCTGTCACGTTGGCACTTAATCAAATTCGGTGATAACAACACCACTGCCTATTCGGGGAATACAGGCGTGAGCATATGTATGTACATTAAGAATTTTATTACGTTGATCTTTTCTTGGTAGATGACTCAATAATCGTGCATTATTATGCACAAGCTCTAGGTAGTCTAGATACATACCGCAAAACAAGTTTTTTATTATTATTCGGAAGCTTAATTATAAAGATTTAAAATAAGTATATAGCATCAGGTGTTATGTAAGCTTTTCATGTAATGCTTGTCGCTTGCTTGTGTGTTTGTGTTCTATTTTGTTGGTAATTAATTATAAATCAATTAACCGTTATTTGAACTGATTCTCATACTGCTGGTCAATTTTGTTCAATTTAAAAAAAAGGTTAGTAATCTATTAATGGCCGATCAAATATTTAACTTTACTTATCATGTTTTCCTGCATGCAATAAATGTTCCGTAGAAAGAGTTTGATGGCCGACAGACCAATAGCGAATTTACAACCGATTCTTATCTACAACCATATTTTACATTCACAGAGTACTAAAATATATTCGCGTAAAAATATACCAGAAAAAGTGCAAGCGCTGCCAATCTATCCGAGCCATTATTTAGACTCTTGACTAAAGATTTATGTAATTTATTTGCACGATGTACGCCGGGTTTATGGTAACACGTTGAAAGCATTTGGTATTTTTGTTTACGTTATAAAAACACACACATATATATGTATATATTTTATTTGTTAGGTATTTGGGATATTAGTTTACACTAGTGTAGCAGGAGAATACAAGAGAGAACAAGTTATTAAAATAGAACGAAACTTTTCTTAGAAGCAGACGAAACCGCAGAAAAAAGCCAGTAATACTTTCACACTATTTACTTCTTAGATAAATTGCGATTAGCTAAAGGTTAATAATATAATCAATCCGTGATTGCTTTATAACGATACTGGGATACCGCGATTCGATTCGCTAAAATACACCGTACATTAAAGTAAATAAAGTAACATTACTTACAATGATATAGTTGAAGAGATGAGTGAAAGGATATATCGGGCTTGAGAGAGTGTCTCCCTTTCCCCTTTGAGTGACTTGTTGGGTAACATGTTACATAATAGTGATGTACCGATACAATTAAAAGTAAAGGGTTATTGCTTTCGATTGCATTCTTAAAGTATACATACTTATTCCGAGCTTACATCTTCTAGCATTGAATACAAAAGTTCAAAAGCTTTAACATTCTATAGCTCTGAGGTCTTTTTGCTCACATACATACATTAGAAGGGGTAGGTAGAGGTGTTGTAATCACAACACCCACTTTTCACCGAAGATGATTAAGTGCCAACGTGACAGATGGTGGGTCCATCGCCGTCCCAGACACTTTACATACGTCATTGAATTACTTCTCAGAAATATGCAGGTTTCCTCACGATGTTTCCTTCACCGTAAAGCACGTGGTGTGAAATCACTGTACATAAGTTTTTTAGATATTTTCATTGGTACAGGTCCCGCTGGGATTCGAACTTGCGTCGCTTGCGTAGCTGGCGACTTCTCAAACCTCAAGGCTACCACGGATCTTTTTGCTGATTTTCCATAAATCAAAATACAATCCATAAAGATGTTGAATCTTTTTGAATCACTCTTACGATTAAGTTGACACGTAAATCATGAATTTAAGAGTAATAACTCTTGTCTTTGTAAACGATGCAACTCTTTCCATTTGTCCAGTGCCGCCTTTTTGACCTCCTTATACGCCATGACAGACCCGTTTCTTTAACTAGTCTCATGTATGTTAGCCTTGGTCTTCCTCTCTTCCCTTCTACCTTTCATTCTAATATGGTTTCAAATAAGCTGTCATGACGTATATACACATATACGGCGCTATATATATATATATATATATATACGGCGCTAAAATTGGGAGCTGTGCATAAAACTTGTTTTTCCACAAAGAATTGCAGTAGCGTAGAATTGTAAATACCAATGACTCTGAATTCAGTCTTCTTTCTTCTTCTTCATCATTTTCCTCACAACTGAGGGTCGTGACCACCATAAGTAGCTCTATCTGTAAGTGCTCTCCAGGCTGCTCTGTTCTGAGCCTGATGAAGTGCGGACTGTGTGCTACTATTAATTGCCTCTAGGAGAGGATCCGTCCAGCGAGTTGGGGCTCTGCCTCTACTTCTCGTTCCCTCGACACGGCCAATCATTATGCTTTTCACTTGGCTGTTTCTCTTCTCGCCACGTGTCTAGACATGTTCTATTCCAGTTCCCAAATCTAGAACCCAACTCACTAGTGACTGAGTGTTAGTTAAGGAAACCGTATTGGGTCATAGCTGAAAATAGCTGAAGGAAGCGTCCACTAAACGACGTCTCCCACGTTACGAACAACAATTCCACATAATAACGTTACGTAATTGAATTTAGTTTGGCACATCCGTGCGCTGTGTCAAAGACGTTTTAAATGAAATGTCTCTAAACCGCCTCCTCTAAAAAGTCTTTAAAAATACCTATCCGCCACAGATGTGTTCATCAAACATTTGAAAAAATGGTATGGCCAGCTTGCAATTTGGTTTATTTTGATAAAATGAGGTGAAAACAATTGCAGGATTATAATAGCTAAAAACTAATTACAAGTAGAACTTAAATAAATAAAAATGCTCACGCTATCCCAGAAGGGTCCCCGAGGGGGTAAGCAGAGGTTTTGTATCAACAACACCCACATTTCACCGAATATGATCAAGTGCCAACGTGACAGAGGGTAAGTCCATCGCCGTCTCAGGCACTATACATAAGTCTTTGAATTACTTCTCAGACATATGCAGGCTTCCCCACCATGTTTTCCTTCACCGTAAATCGCGTGGTGTTAAATAACTGCACATAAGTTTTTAGAAAAACTCATTGGTACAAGCCCCGCTGGGATTCGAACTTGCGTCGCTGGCGTAGCAGGCGACTGCTCTAACCCTAAAGGCTCAAATCGGTGTCTCTCGGGATCGTGCCAAGAAGGCTTGCAGCATTGCCACGTTGAATAGCAATGCTGTTTCTCTGAGCTAGAAAAGCCCCAGCCCGCTTGTCATGAGAAGCTTCTACCAGACGACGTGCAACCTCTTTGAAAAGTTGATGAGCATCTGGACCCCAAGGCCCCAGAGTTTCAACCGCAAACGCAGAAAATATGTATCCTTGACCAAAGCAAGCATATTTCCGGCGCTTGAGGCACTCCTGCTGAGCAGCCGCAGCACCGACCGCCACAGCAGTGCCGGGGAGATGGGACGGAGCCAACGTGTGGCATCCCACAATTGCAGGAACACAACACTGCATATTAGCGTGGTTATTTGGCTGCGCTCTTCGGAATTATGAATTCAATAGAGGTGCATTGTGATATATATCATATATCTGTTAAATAAAATTAAATGTTGAATTACACTGAGAATAATTACAATTTCCCTCATATTAATTACAGTTTTTATATCGATGGCAGGACGGGTAGGGTAGGAGTTTGACATGCATACAATCCTAATTTTAGTTTGCACAGTGAAAATATTTGACCCCTCGGGCTCTTTTGTGTCTTACTTTTTGGCAATACGTGAGTGACACTCTGGTGTTGGTCACGTTCATAGACTGCAGTGGCTGCTTACCATCAGGCGGATTGCACGGTGGCAACCTTCGTAGCATAAAAAAATACTTCATAACTCATTGCCAAACAATCCCGTCGTTATTGAAAGAAAACCCAACTATAATCTTGCGCGTGCGCCATGCTTGACAGTGTAACGGCATGTTAATTTAATATATATAATTAGATTGCGAATAACATCGATCATTGGACCGGATAAAAAGGCTGTGTCGCCGTTATACACAAACCTCGTGAATGACAGCCAAATAACTAACCATCCGTGCTAGTATCTGTTGATTCTGTTACTGGTAAGAACTGGGTGAAATGTACTGTTTAATCCTTCGGGTCTCGTTCTTTAACGATAATAAGCCAATAAGCAAGAAATGCCAATAACAAGCATAATACTTACATGATGATAAATTAGAAAGATGCTTGTTCTTTGCGTTGCTAACATTTATAGGATAACCAGCTTTTATATTCTTACTAGCTGTGCCCCGTTTTTTTAAAATAAAAGTAGCCTAAGTTACTCCTTGTGATATTACCTATCCACCAGTGAAAGTTCCGTTAAAATCGGTACAGCCATTTCGGAGATCAGCCGGAAAATACAGACGAGAAATAAAATAAAAATATTTTTCTATTTCAGTACCGCGTATACATTCATATACATTTAGTCACAAGGTGTAATTTTGGAATTACAAACAGACACTTCAATTTTATTTATCTGTTTAGATGTATAGATGAAGAATGCACGTAAAGCTTGACAACTTGTATATTGTATATATAAGTGACAGACAACTATCAAGTATCACGAAGAATGATGTACATGGCTTGACAAAAACTAGGCCATTGCCCCTCAGTGTGCGTGTACTTGCGAATGTGCGTAGGAGTTCACATAATGAATGTTATTTTAGTTGTGGGATTGTGATGGTTAGTGCTGTTTAATGGCTGCTTACAATATCATATCACTTGTTAGTTTTGGTACTTATTTCCCTAAAAGTCACGTGGTGAATACCATGTAAAAAAATTAATGCCGCAAGCTGTGATTAGCATTATAGAGCTATGGTTTATTGGGTTTGACCCGCGCTTGGTCCCCGTGTATAGTCCGATGGGAGGCAATCCGACACGACCGGAGAGAGATCAGGCGGAGGACAAACGGCTTAACCGGCTTTCCGAGGCACGGGGGTTATAAACAGCCCCAACTTCCAAACTCCGGGTAGTTTATTGTGAATTTCTTGACAGAAAAACTCAATATAAATTTTTGACCCGGGTCCTCGTGATCGGCAGGCTAATACAATACAATACAATAAGAAGGGTAGGTAGGAAGGTTAATAACATACCAATGTGGCGCATAAGTACACTTTTTTGGTATTGACATACATACAAACATATACACACACGACATTAGTGTATTCAGTCATCACATATGGTAATCACTGCTTATCGGCTTATATGGAATGCATGCCCCTGATCCTATGTTCTATATCCGTCCATAAAGTCTATCTATTAGAAATTTCACTCAAATTGGTGTTGTAGTTTAGATGTGAAATGGTAACAAACAGTCAGATTGAGACTTTTTAGTATCCCCTAACGAAAAGGTTAAAACGGGACGGGATCTAGACACCGCTATCCGTTCATCTGTCTATCTGTCCGTCTGTCACCAGGCTGCATTTACAGTGATAGCGAAACAGTTGGAACTTACACAGATATATTTCCGTTGTCACTACAACAATAAATGCTAAAAAATATAAATAAATAAATATTTAAAAAATTGTATCTAACCATTCGTGTGCGGGTGCAACTCGCACCTGGCTGGTTTTATGTACTATTATAAAGAGTAAAACTTTGTTTGTTTGGTTGTAATGAATAGGCCCAAACATTGGATAGCTACATCATCAGCGAGTAACATAGGCTTTATTTTATCCCCGTACTCCCACGGGAACGGGAACTACGCGGGTGAAACCGCGTGAGGTCCGCTAGTAATATATATAGCCTCTTCGTGTAGTAATCGAAAAATATGTTTTTATTTCACTGTTTTTTTCGAAAGCATGTGACAATTACCAAACAGATATAGTAGTGTCATCATCTTAATCTTAATCTTAATCATCTTCGGTGAAAAGTGGGTGTTGTGATTACAACACCTCTGCCTACCCCTTCGGAGAATACAGGCGTGAGCATATGTATGTATATGGTAGTGGAATAATCGTATTTTGTGATTTTCAGAGAAGATTAATCTGAAAATACCCTGCGTTTTTAACACTCAAAGACTTGCCCTAAACTAACAATAACTGGCACAACCGGAAAAGAAAGTACGAATTCACATTTAGGTTGCGCTCAACATTAATTATGTTAATGTACCAAATTTATTTATAGATTGTAATTTATTGTATGGTCAATATTCATACATATATTGCTTTTATCATAGTTCTCGATAAGTTTAAAATATTTTCTTTAACAGTGAAATAAGTTTAAAGTTTGGGTTCGTCGAAAAGTTTGACACATACAGACACCCACGTTTCACAGATGACAGATGGTGAGTCGATCGTCGTCTCAGGCACTATATATACGTCTTTGAATTACTTCTCAGACATATGCAGGATTCTTCGCGATGTTTTCCTTCACCAAAAGCACGTGGGGTGAAATCACTGCACAAACGTTTTGTTACAAAAACTGATACAGCTCCGCTGGGATTCGAATTTGCGTCACTTGCGCAACAGGCGATTGTTCAAACCTCAAGGCCACCACGGCTCTTTTATTTTCTACCTTGACATACAGTTCAAATGTTTTATTAGTATGTATGTTTCCTAGAAAGTTTACAATCTGTGTCAACTTTAATCGTACTCCGCGATCATCACAACGACCTACAACAAAAACATTTGCACATAAACTCACATACGTGTGCGTGCAATATTCAACCCTATTTGTAATTGGATACGTTATATTCTTAATTAGTAAACGTACGGGGTTTATATACCATATAACCTGGTTGACCGGTTTATTTTCTCATATAATTATGTTAAAACGAAGGAAAAAAAAGAAAAAACTGAACCGATGAACGTCAGTCTCGAACCGGGGTACTGTAGTTTCGTCATGGCCCCGTAAGCTGAAAGCCTCACGTTTGTGCTACCATAACTTGATAAATGAGTTTTTCATTGCCTGAAAACATGATCAAAACGATGTTTTCCAAAAATGAAACCTAGCTAGATCTATTTTTGTCCCTAAAAAAATGAAAATCGTTGGAGCTGTTTCCGTGATTCAGATATATACAGCTTTTCACTAAATGCTTATATATACGGTACTTACTGAGAGAGAATTAAATACAATTTTCTCTGTTTGTCCGTCTATCTGTCTGTCTGTTTGTTCCGGCTAATTTTAACAGGACTTTCACTTGTAAAGTTTTTAGATAGCTAATTATATTAGCAGTAATTCAGAATATTTTTATTTAAAAAATAAATTGTGTTCTGCGGAACACCCATGAAATTAAATCTACGCGGGTGAAACCGCAGGGCACAGCTAGCATATAAATAAACATATACAAGAATTACTTGTTTAAATCAGGTATAATAATCAACCCAAATCTGTCACGGGGTAAATACAGACAATAAAACATCACGTTCTCATTTGAAACATTGTCACACAGACCGTGTAACTTCGTACGGCCTTATATTATCCTACAATAATATATGATTGGCACGCCAATAGAAGAATTTTCCTCACGTCAGCTGAACAACTGGTAGGAAATTGCATGGCATAATTATTTTTCACGCGTATCACGCGTCCGTCTGAGGCGCATACGCCGTTCATGTATAACATTAGAGAAACGGTCTAAGTGATAAACGAAGGTCGGCTTAGCATACATACATACATATGCTCACGCCTGTATTCCCCAAAAGGTTAGGCAGAGGTGTTGTTATCACAACACCCACTATTCACCGAATTTTTGATGAAGTGCCAACTTGACGTCTTTGAATTACTTCTAAGAAATATGCAGGTTTCCTCACGATGTTTTCCTTCACCGTAAAGCACGTGGTGTGAAATCACGGTACATAAGTTTTTTAGAAAAACTCATTGGTACAAGCCCCGCTGAGTTTCGAACTTGCGTCGCTTGCGTAGCAGGCGACTGCTCAAGCCCCGAGGCCACCACGACTCTAGTTCGTTGCTTAGCGGCAGAGGGAAAAAGTAAGCCATAAAAAAACAACGCAGTACTAATTTACTCGTATTAATACGTCCTCGACATTCTACTACTACTACTACTACTTGACATAAACGCAGAAAGTGTCTCGTTTGATTCGATAGAAAGAAAATAGCTCCCACGAGGCTACACATCTGGTAAGTAATTCTTTGGTTACACGCTGTATAAAAAATCTTAACCTATAATAATGACGATACAGTTAACGGAATGACGATTGATTTCCATCGGTCGAGGTCCTAATAAAATATTTTTTTATGTGATAATTTTAGACTTAATTATAAATTAACTTTCACCAAAAAAAATAAATTAATATTCATAAAAATATAATAAATTATATTTTAAATTTTAATTATAATATTGAATGACCGCCAACGTCTTACAACTTGTACCACACAACATGTTCAAGGCTGTACGTTGCCTTTGGACACGGTTGCCTCCGTGAAGGTTTAGGTTAAGTTAGGTAACACTCGGACGTTCCTGAAAATATTGTTCATGAGATAATACGCAAAAAAAATGTAGCGAATCGAGACCTTCCTCCTTAATTGCGAAAAATTGCGTTTATTTTTTTTGTTAACCGGAAATATTATATTCCATTTAGACTAGAAGTAACTGCGGTTTCATTGACATTTTATTTAAGTTGGAAGTTTTGGAACGTGATATTAACAAGCCTAATAATTCGTAATATTGCGTATATTCGTCCGTATTATAAGTACACCTTTATAACTGCTTCGTTGGTCTAATCCTGAGTCGGGAAAAGTGTTATTGGGTTTTTCTAGCTGTTATTTCTCAGTAGCATTTCGGAGTCTGGATTAGTGCCCGGTTAGTGACAATAATCTGGTCCCCTATGACATGGGACCTAAACATATCTGGCGCAAATTGGATGTAATAAGTACGCTTTCGCCCATTTTTTCGGGGTATACAGGTCTTAGTTATCATAGAGACGTGATAAGAGGAAAACTTTATTTGTTTGTAATGAATAGGCTCAAAAACTACTAGATCGATATCAAAAATTCTTTCACCATTGGATAACTACATCATCAGCGAGTAAAATAGGCTTTATTTTATCCCCGTACTGCCACGGGAACGGGAACTACGCGGGTGAAACCGCGTGAGGTCCGCTAGTATTGTATATATTGAAGGAATGATAAAACATGTTACAAAGAAAGAAAATGATAATGCCTTTTTTTGCGAATACAAAAGTCCGAATGATTATGACAAACTCGCGGCACGGATTCCGACACGTCAAGTGGTCGTTACGATTGCATTATACAATACGTAATATATTTGAAGATTGTGATAATTTGCGTTGTTAGCGCGCCGTCACTGTCACGGCCGGGGGGATTTTTGAACTTGACCGCGCTAATACGAAGTATTTTACTTACATACATATTTCCTCACGTCTGCATTCCCGAGGAGTGGGCTAGGTGTAATATTAAACCCTATTTCAAGTAATCGGTCACTAATCAAGACTCCGGGCTGGGAAATTACAGATGAGAGGATCAGAACCAGGACCTCATGTTCCGAAGCAGCGCTTTGCGACCACTAAACAAACGAGGTAGTATATTTAGTATATATATATATATATATATATATCAGTCAGATGTTGTTTTTTCACTAAAGGTGGCGAATAAATAGTTGCGGCAATCTTTTGCCCAACCCCCACGGGACACAGGCGTGAACGCAAAACGCAAAACTTAACAGTATGCAGCAATATGCGATACAGTTAAACGACAATTATTTGATGCCACCGAATTTATTTATACACATGTGGCGGACAAGCTATCTTGAAATATAATATCCAGAACAATATGTTATATGTAAGTATGAAAAATTCAATAAAAAAGAATGACAGCGTGTGCCCCAAACAGTACTAGTGGGATACAAGCGACGCTTGAGTTGGCGTAATTATATGATTATATTTCATTTCAATGTCCAAAATATATTTGTACCACATTGCATCGGTTGATGAAGATTTTTGTTCACAATGCATGCATAATGCATACAAAAACAAAACTGCTAACAGTAGTTATCTGTGAACTTGCAGTACATGAGGAAAAAGCTGGCAAAAACATACTTAGGTACTGTGAACAGGATATACATATTTATTATGACTGCAAGTTCATTTTATATTGTCTTTATTGTTGTAATAATAACTTTTATTTGCTGCATGAGACAATTTGTACGTCATCACAGTTTTTCTATAGTATAATTTTTTATACTATAAATATAATAAGCCCTAATCTGCTGTTAAAATAGTATCATGGTTACAGCAATTTGGACGATTGTGCGTTTGGTAGTCTGATATTTCTGTTCACTACATGGTATTGCAATACTGATAAAAAAAAATATGTTCACGCCATCCCTGAAGGGTCCCCGAAGGGGTAAGCAGAAGCGTTGTAGCCACACCCACTTTTCACCCAAGATAAATGCCAACGTGAAAAAGGGTGAGCCCATTGCCGTGTTAGACACTATACATCTGTATGAATTATTTCTCAGTCATATGCAGGTAATACCTACCTATGAAGCACGTGGGGTGAAATTTAAGAAACGCTCATTAGTTTAGGTCGCTGGGATTAGAACTTGCGTCGCTTACGTCGCAGGCGACTGTTAAAACTGCCACCACGGCGTTACTCTGACAAATATCTACTTAACCTTTAAAGATACCGACCAATTTGATATTTGATAACTGAAAAAGCTAAAGCAGCGTTAGAAAATTATCAGATGATTTGGGTAAGAGCTACATAGTATATGTCCCAGTTATATGTATTAATATCTGGTTGACCGAGCTGTGCTCGGTTTCTTCTTCACACAAAAAAGAGGAAAATAAAAGAAGAAAAAATTCCGGTGAACGTCAGTCTCGAACCGGGTACTCTAATTTCGTTATCGCCCCGTAAAGCTGGAAGCCTCACCTTTGTGCTACCATAACTTGACAGATGTCGGCGAAATTTGCTGTCGTATTGTAATGATGTTTTATGAGTTTTTCAGAAAACATGATTAAAACGATGTTTTCCATAAATGAAACCAAGCTAGATCTATTTTTTGCCCCTGAAATCGCCTACATGCAAAATTTCATGATTATCGATGGAGCCGTTTTCGAGATTCCGATTATATATATACAAGAGTAGCTCGTTTAAAGATATAAGATATGACTGAACAGACGGACCAAAATTGTATGTTAGTAATTCAGTGACACGCCTCCAATTTGTCTATTTATCACCTTCGTGACTCGCCATTGTCACGGCCAGATAATTAGCCTTTTCGTATAAATTTACACAAAGTTGTCGTCATTTCAGGTGAAAATTACTTTACAAATGCATATGTGGACGTGGGACTTATTGGAAAAGTCCACTTTTGATGTTTGCCGTCGTAGTTAGACGCGCGATAATAGAAGGTGCCCCCATCGTGCCACTTAGGAATATTACTTGCATTATTGTATGCTGGGTTGTTTCCTTGTTGGAATAAAATATTTTTAATAATTCACATGCTACCTGCTAAACGAACTGCTTTTTTTTCAACGACGTAGAATTCGCGAATGTACCGCGATAACATTTTCGCGGTTTACCCATCTCGATCCTTATGTAATGGCCGTTCTGAATATTCTATCCATCTGTCATTTAGGTTACCAAAGAGGAGTTCGTGGCACAGTTGCTATTGCGCTTATCATTCGATCAGCGAAGTTAAGCAACCCTAACCAGTAATTGATGGGTGGTCGCCCGAGAATGTTAAACCGTCGGTCCTGGTTGCCAATTTATCATATTTGGCAATCGTTACAAGTCAGTCGGAGGCCTAATATTGTCTGACAACTGGCTTAACGCAGATCACAGATTTTCCTCGTCAAAGGGGTTGCGAAGGTCAGATGGCAGTCGCTTCGTATAAAAAACAGGTGATCAGCTGCATCGAGTTGAATCAAGTGCCGACCCCAACAATGTATGGGATAAGGCCAGGTAGATGATGATTTAGGTTACCAAAGTTCAGCTAAAATCGGCTTTTTCAGCGCTAGCCTTGAAGAACACAGATCGAGATAGGTAAGTATATACCGGGCAAGGCCAGTGGGTCCATACCAGAAACAAATAATGTAATTTTCAATACTGACGCCAGATGTGTCTAGTAATTATTGATTAATTACTCTATTGTTATCCACGTCCACTGCCAAGGTCTAGTAGATGACAACTGATGACGTCAATTCAGCTTCACTAGTAACTAGTATGATGGTGGTATACTTGGATTCATGATAAGCACGTACGAATGCTCACGCCTCCCCACAAGGGTCGCAGGTGTTACAGCATCCGTAGATGATTAGGTACTAATGTGACAGATGTTGAATCTTTCGGCTCCATCATCAAACCTTCGTTAAAAAGAAGTGCTTCAAATACTTTATGAAAATACTTAACAAATACACTAGTCGCCAGTAAGATTTTCGAAGTGTTCCTCGATTTCTCATGGATGCAACTAAGAGAACTGGACCAATTAAATAAAAAATGGGATCACTTGGGGAGCAATTCCTTTCGGTTCACAATCAATGGTCAAACACTGTTGAATTGATAACCTCCTCCTTATTTTTAAGACGTTTAATAAAGGGGGTCAAAATCATTTTCAAAGATATCCTTTCATAGATAAATATATACAGAAATGCTGTGATCACTTCTCAGCTAATATTTTTCTATTAGACCGTCTTATTAATGTATGAAGCTGAATTGGATTTAATTTGAATTCTCTGTTATTTCAATTATATGGTATCTGATTTGCATAAAATACGTATAATTAATTGTTACAATACAATTAATGTTTGTATGCTTCTCAGGGAACTATACTGCCGATTATTATACTTTTAGTTGGCTGCAGGAAGTGCGGAGTCTTTGCGTAGATTCTTACACTATTGTTTCGTTTTCTCACGGATTAACATGTCTTTAATATTAAACAAAGTTTCTATCAATAATTAACCGACATCTCTACTTAGATAAAGTATAAATCCGATATACCATAGCACAGTCATCTCCCTGACCTTATCCCACATATTGTTGGGGTCGGCACTTCATTCAACCCGATGTGGCTGATCGCCTGATTTTTATACGAAGCGACTGCTATTTGACCTTCGCAACCCCTTTAACGAGGAAAATCTGTGATCTGGGTAAAACCAGTTGTCAGATTATTTTCGGCCTCCGACCGACCTGTATCGATTGCCAAAGATGATAAATTGGCAACCGGGACCGACGGCTTAACGTGCTCTCCGAGGCACGGAGGGAACTCGGGCAGTCACCCATCCAATTACTGGCTAGGGTTGTGGTTGCTAAACTTCGCTGATCGAATGATATGCGCAATAGCAACTGTGTCACGAGCTCCTCATACCTCCTCATAGCATAGTGATATGATCATTTTAAATATAGCTATGTTTTGTACATAAGGTAATCCAATACGCAAATAAAACACTCGAGGGTGAAACCGCGTATTAATAATTATAGGATCTTTGTACCAATGAGTTTTTCTAAAAAAACTTATGTACAGTGATTTCACACCACGTGCTTTACGGTGAAGGAAAAGATCGTGAGGAAACTTGCATATTTTTGAGAAGTAATTCAAAGACGTATGTAAAGTGTCTGAGACAGCGATGGACTCACCATCTGTCGCGTTGGCACTTAATCAACTTCGGTAAAAAGTGGGTGTTGTTATTACAACACCTCTGCCTACCCCTTCGGGGAATACAGGCGAGAGCATATGTAGGACCTTTATACTTTTCCGGATTAGCTACCATACATACATACATACATTGCTACATTAGCAATCAATTGCTGGAAGAAATTTTCAAAATCAGCGAGTAACATAGGCGAGTAACATTTTATCCTCTTACTGTCACGGGAACGAGAACTACGCGGCCGAAACCGCCTGACGTCCGCTAATTTTGAATAAAATGTATTCAATTTTGAAATGAATATTAAATTTCATGTGTATTGTATGTATTAAGTGTAATTTTTAACAAGTTTTGGGATAAATAATAGAGACGGTTGGCGCGACATTGGGAAGTAAATTACTCCTATCATAGTGGTTGTGAGTTTACATATGCAGAGAAGTTCTACAAAGAGCATAGCTATAGATTAGGTAAACTTTGTTTTAGTGTGTTATCACTTAGCAAACAGAAACACAAAGTACACATACTGATAACGACTCGCTGCCATAATCATTAGCGACCATTAACATTAGCCGAATTCATTTTCATGGAAAACAGTGCATTTTGTAAGTACTGCGTCATAAGCACTTTGGAAAACTTGCGGTGTTATATTTGAAAGAAAGAATGCTCTGAATATAATTCTGAAAATTAAAACAATCAAATGGTTGACACCCATAAAATATTAACGTTTTCAATCAAATTTCGTTGCTCGGGAATAGGAAAAATTATTTAGTAATGGAACTAAAATAAACGTGACAATATACACAGGTATAAAATGATTTATAAATATTACTATTTTATTATCTGTGATATGAGATGAAATCATCGTGGCTTAGTCATCACATCAGTGTTATATAGCGCTCATAATCTATAAACATGGATAATATTTACTGTCCGTTTGTAATTCAGAATTAATTTAAAAAATCTCTGTTCGTCTGTCTCATTATCCCGGCTTATCTTTGAAACGGCTTGAATAATTTTATTAAGAAAATTTGTGTCTTCGCGGGGCATAGCTAGTGAAACCAGTTGACAAGAAAAGGTAAAAACCCAAGTGAGTAGTTGGATGGGTGACCGCCCGAATTCCCTCCGCGCCTAGGAGAGCACGTTGAGCTGCCGATCCTGGTTGCCAACATAACATATTTGTCAATTATTGGTCAGACGGAGGCCTAACAAAGTCTGAAAACTGGTTTAACTCAGATTACCGATTTTCCTCGTAGAAGAGGTTACGAAGGTCAGATGGCAGTCGCTTCGTATTTAAATCAGGTGATCCACCACATTGGGTTGAATCAAGTGCCCATCCAACAATGTATAGGATAAGGCCAAGGAGATGATTATAATTCGGTTATCCCATTGTTGTTATTCAAACTCTGAAACACTGGTAACAACCTATTCCGAAATATCGGAGTAAATCGTGCCCAGACAATCGCAGCGGGGAACTGAATAAAAACTTTTTTTTTTTTTAATATATACACAAAATTTTATGAATTCCCTGACTTCTGAGCTAGGCCTGAATGCCTGTGTTACAGAAAACAGTGTCTTCTCACATTAGTTTTCCTAAATAATTTCGGTGTAAAAACTGAATAAAAACTAATACAACAACGTATCTAAGTAAAAAATAATCATAAGATTTACACTTATCATGATCACTACCTATTGAAATTATTTTATAAAAGCTCTTATAATTAACGGTTCTTTAAACTTAAAACCAGACCAGCCTAGGTCCCTAGTTCACAGCATCAGCCCTAAGCCGATGTTCGATCCCTGCTATGAAAACAAAGTTCTTACTTGGCTGGAGGTTTCTTAGTCTCGCTATAGGTAGGTTCAGGAAGAGCTGATATTGATGCTTTTTAGAATTTGAATTACCTTGTATTGTTTTCAAAACAGGCGTACAATATAAACATAGCAAGAAATTTAAACACGAAAAGGGTTGATCATTAATCAGTTACTATTTTATAGATTGCGTATTTTATTTCTAAACTTATATTGTACGATTTGTAATGTAAGTTTTAGTTTCATTTTTTGTAAGTAGATGGCGTGAGTAGTAAAATAGATCACGCCATTGAAATTTGTATCGCGTTACATAAATATATCTACCATTGTTTTGTTTTCCTATGCTTTGACATAAAATTATATTAAACCTTTGGATGTGAACCCTAGTTTTAATAACTCCTCCAGTCTTCGGAAGGCCATTTTTGTTCCCCCGAAACATATATTGAAAATGACCAATAAATTTGGTCTGGACCTTCGATTACTCAAGCCCTCAGATGTGAATGGTAATTTCATCATTCATCATAATTAATTGTGAAACGCACATCTTGAAATCCCTACAGAAGCGTGTGATTGCAAGCACTTAATCTCGTTCCAAAACACTTGTAAAGGCATTATATTACAGCCTATCTGCGAAACTGTGGCGAACAAACATTGAATGTTTTCTCAATACACACCAGCTGCCCGTATCTACATAAAACATACTCCACACAATTTTGATAAGGCAGCCATCAGCCATAAATAATTTCTATACTTTACTGAACATTATAAAATGGTCGTAAACTCGTAAATATATTCGGTATCTAAGCGAAGGCCTTAGACTTGAAGCATAAATATTATTTCAGTTTTCAAGGTTACCCATTCGCCTCTTGTTTGTAAGTTAGATGAATGAAGTTCGTCCTTCATTCCAAATAGATGGTCATTAACAACTGTGTATATCTTGAATACTTATTACTAAATAATTAGTGTTAGAAATACTGATTCTTCTTTATTTTTTCTTTTGTCATCTTAATGGTCAATATTACTTTTACAACTATGTTATCTGTGGCCCGATTCATGTAGTGAAAAACGTAACGATGATGTAGCGACTTAGTCTTTTACAGTATTTTTGTATTAAAATTATCAATAAAAAGAAAGAATAACTCAATTGTCATCGAGAAAACGTTCTATCGAACTACGATTTCTTATCACGTTGGGTTATTTACTGGAGTCGGGGCACTCTCTACTACTACTAAAGAACATTAATAGCTCAAAATTAAGTGGCTGGCTGTGGCCAACTATGATCGTTTAAGTAGCGCGTATTAAAAACTTCTTAGCATGCACTTTTAATTTCGAAACGTCAAAGTTCAGAAGTTTTAATTACGCTGCGCTTAAACCGGTGATGGGAGTCCCCCTTTGTTACTTATTGATTTAGCATACATAATAATATGTAGAGACTATGTACTGTTAGTTTCGTTTGAGAGACGAGATTTCCGTTTAAGACGTAATCAGTTAAAATTGGTATAATTAATTAGTTGCGCAATAAAAAAAAAATTGAATTTATCTTTTGTTACTGATACACTGGCGGCCGGTGCTGCTGCTGTTCAGCAGGAGTGCCTCAAGCGCCCGAAATATGTTTGCATTGGTCAAGGATACATATTTTCTGCGTTTGCGGTTGAAACTCTGGGGCCTTGGGGTCCAGAAGCTCATCAACTTTTCAAAGAGGTTGCACGTCGTCTGCTAGAAGCTTCCCGTGTCAAGCGGGCTGGGGCTTTTCTCGCTCAGAGAATCAGCATTGCTATTCAACGTGGCAATGCTGCCAGCCTTCTTGACACGATCCCGAGAGACACAGATTTGGGCCAAGTTTTCAACTTGTAGTAGTAGTTTTTAGTACTGTTACATAAAAATATTAAAAATAAAAATAATTGTGATACACTTAATTATTAAGTAGGTATATGCAAATGCAAGTTTGAGAATCTTCTTACGTAAGTTATAATTATGTATTAAGTAGGGTAACATAACTTCACTAATGTGAAGCACGCATTATGTATTTGAATTGCGAACTGTTATACTTGTGTAATAGTTTCACGTAGAGACAGGAAATCTGGTTCAATCATAGATTTGCGTAAATTTGCACAAACACTTAGAATTCTTTGAATAATATTACAAATTTCTAACATCATTTTATTGGACACTAGCGGACCTCGCGCAGTTTCACCCGCGTCGTTCCCGTTCCCGTGAGAGTACGGGGATAAAATAAAGCCTATGTTACTCGCTGATGATGTAGCTATCCAATGGTGAAAGATTTTTTGAAATCGGTCTAGTAGTTTTTGAGCCTATTCATTACAACGAAACCAACAAAGTTTTCCTCTTTATAATATCAGTGTAGATTTCAACTTCACAGATGATTGTTGTTGTAGACAGTAACGTGTAACTAATTGGGACTTTCACAAAGTACTTATTTTTTTAAATAAATATTTAAGCAAAATTTAAAAAGTTAAAGATATCTCTAACAAAGTAGCATAATATAGTAATGGGCGTGCAAATCTTATATTATTTTGATGTATTTTGTAGGTATTTATGAGAATACGTAAACTCAAACTCAAACTCAAACTCAAAATATCTTTATTTGATTAGACTTCTTACAAAGTACTTTCAAATCGTCAGAAGGACACAAAATACATTATACATGATTATAAATGTTACCACCGGGTTCGGAAGGTAGCTTTTGTTGAGAAGAACCCGGCAAGAAACTCAACAATTACTCTTTTAAAAAAATATATATTATACAATGTTTTTGGTTACAGTATTTATATCTCATGAATATAAGCCCATGGGACACAGCACAAATGCTCAATTGTCAAATATAATAACTAAAATATTACAAATATTTGTGAGCATGGCAAATTCCAGCCAGTCAAAGCAAAGATCAAACTAAGATTAATTAATTGTAGCAAAAGTACAGTGCCAATGGGATTATTTACAATAATTTTTCGACAAAGATACATCCCAGGGTTCCTTATCACAAATATAATCACTTACAGTATAATATCCTTTTTTGAGCAAAACTGCTTTGATGGTCTCTTTAAATTTATTGAAGGGCAAGTTTACAATTTCTGTTGGTAATTTATTATAGAAGCGTGTGCACTGTCCTAAAAATGAGCCAAGTACTTTCTGTAAGCGATGCGCAGGCACTACAATTTTGTTTTTGTGCCTTGTGTTTATGTTATGCACATCACATTTTTTTTGAAACGATCCAATGTTTTGATGCACAAATAATAAGTTAGCTAAAATATACTGTGAGGCCACTGTCAAAATTCCAATTGATTTAAATTTTTCCCTTAACGAATCTCGGGGTCCCAAATTATAAATTGATCGTATAGCCCTTTTCTGTAATGTGAATATATTCTCTATATCAGCAGCTTTGCCCCAAATTAAAATAGCATAGGACATAACACTATGAAAATAACAAAAATATACGAGTCGAGCTGTTTCTATGTCTGTATACTGTCTAACTTTACGAATTGCATAAGCCGCGGAGCTGAGTTTTCCTGATAACTTGGATATATGTGGGCTCCACTGAAGTTTGTTATCAAGGGTTATACCTAGAAATACTACTGACTCTACGATATCCAAAGTTTCACCATTTACCATGACCTTTGTATCAACAGGTTTGACGTTTGGTAAAGTGAATTTAATACATTTAGTTTTTTGTGCATTTAAGACTAAGTTATTTACATTAAACCATTTCAATACCTGATCGAGTGCACTGTTTACATCTGCATAATTCGTTTTGGCTCTGTCGACTTCAAACAAAAGAGATGTGTCATCAGCGAACAGTACAATGTCACACGTATTCTTGACTAAATTTGGTAAATCATTAATATACACTAAGAACAGAAATGGTCCTAGGATTGAACCCCGTACTCTATCAATCTATTTTTAATGGGTGCGCGTTTACTCTATTTCTGCGAAATCAACGGATAGAGAGCCATGGTGGCCTTGGGGTTTGAGCAGTCAAGTTCGAATCCCAACGGGGCATGTACCAATGAGTTTTTCTAAAAAACTAATTTGCAGCGATTTCACACCACGTGCTTTACGATGAAGGACAATATCATGAGGAAACCTGCTTGTATATGCCTGAGACATAATTCAAAGACGTATGTATACTGCATCTGTCACTTTGGCACGTAACCTTCTTCGGTGAAAAATGGGTATTGTTATTACAGCATCTTCTGCCTATCCCTTCGGGGAATATACGCGTGGGCATATGTATGTATGTAAATATATTTTATTATACTTACTTGCGTGGAGTTATCAATTAAGGGTTCCAAAATACATAGGCTTCTTACGGGAATAACTAATTACTGTCATATTCACAAAGTGCCTTTACTGGAACACACTGAACCTTAATATTTTTTTACCTTCATTAATACCACATATCAAATATAAGTCCTTATTATATTACTAAAGGTAGGTACATAATGGTTATAACTGATAGACTTTTGAAATGATATATACACCATTAGATTTATTAATAAACCCACGAGTAATATTATTTGCATGCAAAACCAATTCCAATTCGATAAGGAATCACATTTTATTTTATGCCATTTGTTATTCAACGAATAGAAAGTGAGAAGTGTTTAAACAAAATGTCAAAGTTGTTTGAGATGGTAACATCTTTATTTATTTAATAGACTTTTTAGAATTTAATCATTGTAATTATTAATAACCCTTTCATTTCAATGTAGCTTCCATCTGCGATTGTAAGATATTGGTTTGAGCCCAGATTTCGAAAATTCGCATTCAATGGGAAGTCATCGCGAACCATCGTTTGTATTTATAAACTAGCTTAGCCCTCGGCTTCACCCGCGTAGTCTTTCATGGATGGCAATTTTTACGCAAACTCCTATTTTTTTAAATAAAATGTATATTTACTCCTTGTATCATCAGGTATCTACCAGTGAAAGTCCAGTTAATATCGGTCTAGGTGTTTCAGAGATTACCAGGAACAAACCAAAAGACAAAGATATTTTTTAAATTGTTTTTTTTTTAATGTTATTTACATAATAAATACAGTTATAATTTTTTTTTTAAGTGTACCGTATAATGTTTCATATAAATTTGGTGAAAAGCTATGCATTTGAAATTACAAACTGACAGTTAAATTTTATTTATCTGTATAAACTATGTAGACATAGGTTATATTTTTATTGATATTGGGCCCATGCCCATATACATAGGCCCATAATAATACTAATATACATGGGTATATTTATATTTTCATTACTGTATCAATCAAAATTAAAACTTATTATTTAAAAAGCGTAATTGCTGAGTTTCTAGCCGTGTTCTTCTCATTTCTCAGTTAAAGCAACCTTCCGAACCCGGTGATAACATCATAAAATGTATAATCCTGTCATTCTGTTGAAATACTTTGTTAAATTCTAATCAAATAAATATATTTTTATCATCCCCACCCACCATCACCCACAATGGGGTTCTTTGAGAATGATGATAAGATATTTACATGGTCGCAACGCGCGTGTGATCTGGTATTGCAAGATTTGCAAGCGATCATAGGCCGCGGTAACCACTTACCATTAGGTATGCCGCGTGCTTGTTTGCCACTTAAGGTGTATAAAAAAAAATGTTGAACTTACAGTTATTTATATTTTTTTGCGACTGCCGACTGACCGATTAAGCACACCATAGATGGATGCAGATAAGCAATAATGTGTCAACCCGCATAAACTTGGTTTTGAGAAAATGGCGTCTTAAGATGATTGTATACGTGATTTAAGATTTGTTTTATGACATAAATCCATTTTTTTACGTACTTTTATGTTTCAGATGACTTGAAACACTTTTTTAGAATGTTAAATACGTGATGCATTATCAAAATATATCAAAACCTTTGAATTTGACTTTTTGTGGGTTGACACATTATTGCTTATCAGCATCCAGATGAAAATATCTATAATCGTTTTGTTTCAATGTCTTTCGAAGGAGCTCAGGTGACCTTCATTGCATATTCAGCATTTCCTCGTTTAAAAGGAAAATCTATTTCATATAGAAAATACACCTTCAAATAATTTCCTTCCTTTTCAGAGGCCTTTGCCCTCAACTCTATATAGTAATCTAAGATGAACACAACGTATAATTACGTCTGTTATTGCATATCATGCAGAGAGATAATTTGTAAACATTCATATGAACCCGAAACACGTTTGTAATAAAAAACAAGTGCGATCTCTTACCTGTCATCTTGGTGGCAGCAAGACTGGCTCATTCTAGTACATGTAGCGGCTACGACAGGTGGTCTCAACAGCTTCACGGGAACTTCGGAATTTTTCAATTATAAATCAAATTACACTTGCATAGTGCTTGCATTTATTGTTCTGACGAAATTGTGCGGTTTTTGTTGTTATTTATTAAGACAAAAGGGCTAGGAGTCCCGTAGAAAGTGACAGTTGCAAATTGACATTATGAAGACGGAATACGCTATGGAGAAGGTGCAGAAGAGTAAGCTAATTTTTTTAAATTTATTGTTATTTTTTGTAATTAAAAACCATTTCTTTTTTATGGCAATAATGCCGTTATTTCCATCCGTTTGGTGAATTTGACTTATTAACTGTGCGGATTAATAACGATGTAGTGTTTCTCGAATTGATAATATATATTCTTTATTTTTTAAAATTGAAATTACTTGTATTCATTAGACTTATTAATATCAAATATTACAAATAGGTAATTAGCTTAGATACTAAAAATAAAAAACAAACATTATTTATAGAATACATAAAACAGATGAAAAATTATGGAATTGCGTGGTTGATAGTTTTTTTAATATTTAAATTTTGCGGAATAATAAACGCCAAATGAGAATTTTGCGCATTACCTGCCGTGATCAACAAAACTTTTTCTAAATAATAAATTACATCACACATCAATTAAACAAAGTTACTAAAAACGAAAGTATTGTTCCAACAAGTATTTTGTATGAATCAAAAGTATTTTCTCTTCCGATGCGTGCTTTGCACGTGATAGCGAGATGTTCCGGTCACTTCCTTATTCCGATGACCGGTTTGGTAATATTGTAATCGTAACAGATCTGTTAATGGTCTTGAAGTTACGCTCTCTAGAGCTATGTGAACTTAGCACCCGACTTGAAAAAAACCAAATTTTTTTTTTGCTATCTGGAAGGCTTTCGTATGTAGTTGTTTGTAGTGAAAATTATTTCGTTTGTAGTTGAAAAAAAAAAAAGTTATGCCTCATGAAAAAATGGTCAGCACCCGACATTCGAAATTTAAAATTTTAAAACGGCACGTTTGTAGAGAATCGTTTGTAGTTGTTTGTAGTACAATTATTTTTGATTGTAGTAAAAAGACAAAAAAGTTATGGGAGAAAAACAAAAAAAAAAAAATATTTTTTATTTTTCATGATTATGCTAAAAAGTACCTTAAAATCGTTTGTAGTAAGCTAAAATTGGTAGTAAAGTATCGACGAACATTCCTAGACGTTTGTAGTAACTTTCATTCGTTTGTAGTAGCTTCCAATCGTTTGTAGTAAACCATGAATGGTTCCAAAATGTTGACGAACATTCCTAGATGATTGTAGTAACTTTCATTCGTTTGTAGTAGCTTCCAATCGTTTGTAGTAAGCCACGAATGGTTGTAAAGTGTCGACGAACATTCCTAGACGTTTGTAGTAACTTTCATTCGTTTGTAGTAGCTTCCAATCGTTTGTAGTAAGCCACGAATGGTTGTAAAGTGTCGACGAACATTCCTAGACGTTTGTAGTAACTTTCATTCGTTTGTAGTAGCTTCCAATCGTTTGTAGTAAGCCACGAATGGTTGTAAAGTGTCGACGAACATTCCTAGATGATTGTAGTAACTTTCATTCGTTTGTAGTAGCTTCCAATCGTTTGTAGTAAACCACGAATGGTTCCAAAATGTCGACGAACATTCCTAGATGATTGTAGTAACTTTCATTCGTTTGTAGTAGCTTCCAATCGTTTGTAGTAAACCACGAATGGTTCTAAAATGTCGACGAACATTCCGAGATGTTTGTAGTAACTTTCATTCGTTTGTAGTAGCTTCCAATCGTTTGTAGTAAACCATGAATGGTTCCAAAATGTTGACGAACATTCCTAGATGATTGTAGTAACTTTCATTCGTTTGTAGTAGCTTCCAATCGTTTGTAGTAAACCACGAATGGTTCTAAAATGTCGACGAATATTCCGAGATGTTTGTAGTAACTTTCATTCGTTTGTAGTAGCTTCCAATCGTTTGTAGTAAACCATGAATGGTTCCAAAATGTCGACGAACATTCCTAGATGATTGTAGTAACTTTCATTCGTTTGTAGTAGCTTCCAATCGTTTGTAGTAAACCACGAATGGTTCCAAAATGTCGACGAAAATTCCTAGATGATTGTAGTAACTTTCATTCGTTTGAAGTAGCTTCCAATCGTTTGTAGTAAACCACGAATGGTTCTAAAATGTCGACGAATATTCCGAGATGTTTGTAGTAACTTTCATTCGTTTGTAGTAGCTTCCAATCGTTTGTAGTAAACCATGAATGGTTCCAAAATGTCGACGAACATTCCTAGACGTTTGTAGTAACTTTCATTCGTTTGTAGTAGCTTCCAATCGTTTGTAGTAAACCATGAATGGTTCCAAAATGTTGACGAACATTCCTAGATGATTGTAGTAACCTTCATTCGTTTGTAGTAGCTTCCAATCGTTTGTAGTAAGCCACGAATGGTTGTAAAGTGTCGACGAACATTCCTAGACGTTTGTAGTAACTTTCATTCGTTTGTAGTAGCTTCCAATCGTTTGTAGTAAGCCACGAATGGTTGTAAAGTGTCGACGAACATTCCTAGACGTTTGTAGTAACTTTCATTCGTTTGTAGTAGCTTCCAATCGTTTGTAGTAAACCACGAATGGTTCTAAAATGTTGACGAACATTCCGAGATGTTTGTAGTAACTTTCATTCGTTTGTAGTAGCTTCCAATCGTTTGTAGTAAACCAGGAATGGTTCCAAAATGTCGACGAACATTCCTAGATGATTGTAGTAACTTTCATTCGTTTGTAGTAGCTTCCAATCGTTTGTAGTAAACCACGAATGGTTCCAAAATGTCGACGAACATTCCTAGATGATTGTAGTAACTTTCATTCGTTTGTAGTAGCTTCCAATCGTTTGTAGTAAGCCACGAATGGTTGTAAAGTGTCGACGAACATTCCTAGACGTTTGTAGTAACTTTCATTCGTTTGTAGTAGCTTCCAATCGTTTGTAGTAAGCCACGAATGGTTGTAAAGTGTCGACGAACATTCCGAGATGTTTGTAGTATTTTTCATTCGTTTGTAGTAGCTTCCAATCGTTTGTAGTAAACCACGAATGGTTCCAAAATGTCGACGAACATTCCGAGATGTTTGTAGTAACTTTCATTCGTTTGTAGTAGCTTCCAATCGTTTGTAGTAAACCACGAATGGTTCCAAAATGTCGACGAACATTCCTAGATGATTGTAGTAACTTTCATTCGTTTGTAGTAGCTTCCAATCGTTTGTAGTAAGCCACGAATGGTTGTAAAGTGTCGACGAACATTCCTAGACGTTTGTAGTAACTTTCATTCGTTTGTAGTAGCTTCCAATCGTTTGTAGTAAGCCACGAATGGTTGTAAAGTGTCGACGAACATTCCGAGATGTTTGTAGTATTTTTCATTCGTTTGTAGTAGCTTCCAATCGTTTGTAGTAAACCACGAATGGTTCCAAAATGTCGACGAACATTCCGAGATGTTTGTAGTAACTTTAATTCGTTTGTAGTAGCTTCCAATCGTTTGTAGTAAACCACGAATGGTTCCAAAATGTCGACGAACATTCCTAGATGATTGTAGTAACTTTCATTCGTTTGTAGTAGCTTCCAATCGTTTGTAGTAAACCACGAATGGTTCTAAAATGTCGACGAATATTCCGAGATGATTGTAGTAACTTTCATTCGTTTGTAGTAGCTTCCAATCGTTTGTAGTAAACCACGAATGGTTCTAAAATGTCGACGAATATTCCGAGATGTTTGTAGTAACTTTCATTCGTTTGTAGTAGCTTCCAATCGTTTGTAGTAAACCATGAATGGTTCCAAAATGTCGACGAACATTCCTAGATGATTGTAGTAACTTTCATTCGTTTGTAGTAGCTTCCAATCGTTTGTAGTAAGCCACGAATGGTTGTAAAGTGTCGACGAACATTCCTAGACGTTTGTAGTAACTTTCATTCGTTTGTAGTAGCTTCCAATCGTTTGTAGTAAACCACGAATGGTTCTAAAATGTCGACGAACATTCCGAGATGTTTGTAGTAACTTTCATTCGTTTGTAGTAGCTTCCAATCGTTTGTAGTAAACCAGGAATGGTTCCAAAATGTCGACGAACATTCCTAGATGATTGTAGTAACTTTCATTCGTTTGTAGTAGCTTCCAATCGTTTGTAGTAAACCACGAATGGTTCCAAAATGTCGACGAACATTCCTAGATGATTGTAGTAACTTTCATTCGTTTGTAGTAGCTTCCAATCGTTTGTAGTAAGCCACGAATGGTTGTAAAGTGTCGACGAACATTCCTAGACGTTTGTAGTAACTTTCATTCGTTTGTAGTAGCTTCCAATCGTTTGTAGTAAACCATGAATGGTTCCAAAATGTCGACGAACATTCCTAGACGTTTGTAGTAACTTTCATTCGTTTGTAGTAGCTTCCAATCGTTTGTAGTAAGCCACGAATGGTTGTAAAGTGTCGACGAACATTCCTAGACGTTTGTAGTAACTTTCATTCGTTTGTAGTAGCTTCCAATCGTTTGTAGTAAACCACGAATGGTTCTAAAATGTCGACGAACATTCCGAGATGTTTGTAGTAACTTTCATTCGTTTGTAGTAGCTTCCAATCGTTTGTAGTAAACCAGGAATGGTTCCAAAATGTCGACGAACATTCCTAGATGATTGTAGTAACTTTCATTCGTTTGTAGTAGCTTCCAATCGTTTGTAGTAAACCACGAATGGTTCCAAAATGTCGACGAACATTCCTAGATGATTGTAGTAACTTTCATTCGTTTGTAGTAGCTTCCAATCGTTTGTAGTAAGCCACGAATGGTTGTAAAGTGTCGACGAACATTCCTAGACGTTTGTAGTAACTTTCATTCGTTTGTAGTAGCTTCCAATCGTTTGTAGTAAACCATGAATGGTTCCAAAATGTCGACGAACATTCCTAGATGATTGTAGTAACTTTCATTCGTTTGTAGTAGCTTCCAATCGTTTGTAGTAAGCCACGAATGGTTGTAAAGTGTCGACGAACATTCCTAGACGTTTGTAGTAACTTTCATTCGTTTGTAGTAGCTTCCAATCGTTTGTAGTAAGCCACGAATGGTTGTAAAGTGTCGACGAACATTCCTAGACGTTTGTAGTAACTTTCATTCGTTTGTAGTAGCTTCCAATCGTTTGTAGTAAACCACGAATGGTTCCAAAATGTCGACGAACATTCCGAGATGTTTGTAGTAACTTTCATTCGTTTGTAGTAGCTTCCAATCGTTTGTAGTAAACCACGAATGGTTCCAAAATGTCGACGAAGATTCCTAGATGATTGCTTCGTTTTATTCGTGGCTTACTACAAACGATTGGAAGCTACTACAAACGAATGAAAGTTACTACAAACGTCTAGGAATGTTCGTCGACACTTTGGAACCATTCATGGTTTACTACAAACGATTGGAAGCTACTACAAACGAATGAAAGTTACTACAAACATCTCGGAATGTTTGTCGACATTTTAGAACCATTCGTGGTTTACTACAAACGATTGGAAGCTACTACAAACGAATGAAAGTTACTACAAACGTCTAGGAATGTTCGTCGACACTTTACAACCATTCGTGGCTTACTACAAACGATTGGAAGCTACTACAAACGAATGAAAGTTACTACAATCATCTAGGAATGTTCGTCAACATTTTGGAACCATTCATGGTTTACTACAAACGATTGGAAGCTACTACAAACGAATGAAAGTTACTACAAACATCTCGGAATGTTCGTCGACATTTTAGAACCATTCGTGGTTTACTACAAACGATTGGAAGCTACTACAAACGAATGAAAGTTACTACAATCATCTAGGAATGTTCGTCGACATTTTGGAACCATTCGTGGTTTACTACAAACGATTGGAAGCTACTACAAACGAATGAAAGTTACTAAAACGTCTAGGAATGTTCGACGACACTTTACAACCATTCGTGGCTTACTACAAACGATTGGAAGCTACTACAAACGAATGAAAGTTACTACAATCATCTAGGAATGTTCGTCGACATTTTGGAACCATTCGTGGTTTAGTACAAACGATTGGAAGCTACTACAAACGAATGAAAGTTACTACAAACATCTCGGAATGTTTGTTGACATTTTAGAACCATTCGTGGTTTACTACAAACGATTGGAAGCTACTACAAACGAATGAAAGTTACTACAATCATCTCGGAATGTTCGTCGACATTTTGGAACCATTCGTGGTTTACTACAAACGATTGGAAGCTACTACAAACGAATGAAAGTTACTACAAACATCTCGGAATGTTCGTCGACATTTTGGAACCATTCGTGGTTTACTACAAACGATTGGAAGCTACTACAAACGAATGAAAGTTACTACAAACATCTCGGAATGTTCGTCGACATTTTGGAACCATTCGTGGCTTACTACAAACGATTGGAAGCTACTACAAAGAATGAAAGTTACTACAAACGTCTAGGAATGTTCGTCAACATTTTGGAACCATTCATGGTTTACTACAAACGATTGGAAGCTACTACAAACGAATGAAAGTTACTACAAACATCTCGGAATGTTCGTCGACATTTTAGAACCATTCGTGGTTTACTACAAACGATTGGAAGCTACTACAAACGAATGAAAGTTACTACAAACGTCTAGGAATGTTCGACGACACTTTACAACCATTCGTGGCTTACTACAAACGATTGGAAGCTACTACAAACGAATGAAAGTTACTACAAACATCTCGAAATGTTTGTCGACATTTTGGAACCATTCGTGGTTTACTACAAACGATTGGAAGCTACTACAAACGAATGAAAGTTACTACAAACGTCTAGGAATGTTCGTCGACACTTTACAACCATTCGTGGCTTACTACAAACGATTGGAAGCTACTACAAACGAATGAAAGTTACTACAATCATCTAGGAATGTTCGTCAACAT
Organism: Watsonalla binaria; assembly: GCA_929442735.1. NCBI lineage: Eukaryota > Metazoa > Arthropoda > Insecta > Lepidoptera > Drepanidae > Watsonalla > Watsonalla binaria. The sequence continues at coordinate 2,999,291 of OV838923.1, forward strand.
TTTGGAACCATTCATGGTTTACTACAAACGATTGGAAGCTACTACAAACGAATGAAAGTTACTACAAACATCTCGGAATGTTCGTCGACATTTTAGAACCATTCGTGGTTTACTACAAACGATTGGAAGCTACTACAAACGAATGAAAGTTACTACAATCATCTAGGAATGTTCGTCGACATTTTGGAACCATTCGTGGTTTACTACAAACGATTGGAAGCTACTACAAACGAATGAAAGTTACTACAAACGTCTAGGAATGTTCGACGACACTTTACAACCATTCGTGGCTTACTACAAACGATTGGAAGCTACTACAAACGAATGAAAGTTACTACAATCATCTAGGAATGTTCGTCGACATTTTGGAACCATTCGTGGTTTAGTACAAACGATTGGAAGCTACTACAAACGAATGAAAGTTACTACAAACATCTCGGAATGTTTGTCGACATTTTAGAACCATTCGTGGTTTACTACAAACGATTGGAAGCTACTACAAACGAATGAAAGTTACTACAAACATCTCGGAATGTTCGTCGACACTTTACAACCATTCGTGGCTTACTACAAACGATTGGAAGCTACTACAAAGAATGAAAGTTACTACAAACGTCTAGGAATGTTCGTCGATATTTTGGAACCATTCGTGGTTTACTACAAACGATTGGATGCTACTACAAACGAATGAAAGTTACTACAATCATCTAGGAATGTTCGTCGACATTTTGGAACCATTCGTGGTTTACTACAAACGATTGGAAGCTACTACAAACGAATGAAAGTTACTACAAACATCTCGGAATGTTCGTCGATATTTTAGAACCATTCGTGATTTACTACAAACGATTGGAAGCTACTACAAACGAATGAAAGTTACTACAATCATCTAGGAATGTTCTTCGACATTTTGGAACCATTCGTGGTTTACTACAAACGATTGGAAGCTACTACAAACGAATGAAAGTTACTACAATCATCTTGGAATGTTCGTCGACATTTTGGAACCATTCGTGGTTTACTACAAACGATTGGAAGCTACTACAAACGAATGAAAGTTACTACAAACATCTCGGAATGTTCGTCGACATTTTGGAACCATTCGTGGTTTACTACAAACGATTGGAAGCTACTACAAACGAATGAAAGTTACTACAAACATCTCGGAATGTTCGTCGACACTTTACAACCATTCGTGGCTTACTACAAACGATTGGAAGCTACTACAAAGAATGAAAGTTACTACAAACGTCTAGGAATGTTCGTCGACATTTTGGAACCATTCGTGGTTTACTACAAACGATTGGAAGCTACTACAAACGAATGAAAGTTACTACAATCATCTAGGAATGTTCGTCGACATTTTGGAACCATTCGTGGTTTACTACAAACGATTGGAAGCTACTTCATACGAATGAAAGTTACTACAAACATCTCGAAATATTCGTCGACATTTTAGAACCATTCGTGGTTTACTACAAACGATTGGATGCTACTACAAACGAATGAAAGTTACTACAATCATCTAGGAATGTTCGTCGACATTTTGGAACCATTCGTGGTTTACTACAAACGATTGGAAGCTACTACAAACGAATGAAAGTTACTACAAACATCTCGGAATGTTCGTCGACATTTTGGAACCATTTGTGGTTTACTACAAACGATTGGAAGCTACTACAAACGAATGAAAGTTACTACAAACATCTCGGAATGTTCGTCGACACTTTACAACCATTCGTGGCTTACTACAAACGATTGGAAGCTACTACAAACGAATGAAAGTTACTACAAACGTCTAGGAATGTTCGTCGACACTTTACTACCAATTTTAGCTTACTACAAACGATTTTAAGGTACTTTTGTAGCATAATCATGAAAAATAAAAAATATTTTTTTTTTTTTGTTTTTCTCCCATAACTTTTTTGTCTTTTTACTACAATCAAAAATAATTGTACTACAAACAACTACAAACGATTCTCTACAAACGTGCCGTTTTAAAATTTTAAATTTCGAATGTCGGGTGCTGACCATTTTTTCATGAGGCATAACTTTTTTTTTTTTCAACTACAAACGAAATAATTTTCACTACAAACAACTACATACGAAAGCCTTCCAGATAGCAAAAAAAAAATTTGGTTTTTTTCAAGTCGGGTGCTAAGTTCACATAGCTGCTCTCTAGCTTGTTACTTTTATAACAATGTTTTTATTCTGATTAGCTGTCTCTAATCTTTTTTGCCGGCTGGGAGTTAAGTCATTTACCTACCACGTTAGGGTTGCGGATTCTATTACCATCTATAATAATTGTATCTATAAGCATTGTATTCGTATGGTCTTTCGTATCTTTGTTTAATTTGAAACTAGGTCAATGTGTGGAGTTGTCTCAAGATAAAAATATTAAGGCGACCTGTGGGTTAGGTTTTCTTTACAAGGAACTATATTGTACTTATATTTTAATGTGAAATAATGGAATCACAAACAATAAACTGATGTGAGGTGAATCACTGGTTCTATTCGATTCTAGCGATTTACAGACTCATTTTGTTTAAAATTTTATTCACAAAAACTGTACAAAAAAGTAGGTACGCAATCTATATCTATACATCTATATAGATAAATAACATTTAAGTGTCTCTATGTAATACCAAATTATAAGTATACACGATGCTAACATAGAAGAACCAATTTTTAAGAGAAACCTTTTTAAAATTTGTTCCGGCTAATCTCCCAAACGGCTGGACTGATTTCAACGGGACTTTCACTGACAGGTAGCAAATTTTCCAAGGAGTAACTTAGGCTACTACAATTAATTTAAAAAAATATTAGGGTTCCGCGGGCTACCCATCAAGTCTACGCGGGTGAAACCGCGGGGCATAGCAAGTTTTAAATAATATTTAAGATGGACACAACCACAGACAAATATAAGCAGATCATCCAATTTAAAATAGCTATGATTAGTCTATCTGCTCTAGATTTGGCGTGCATAGTATTGGCGAATTTTTTTAGCGTTTCGTTTTTAGGTTATGAATACAAGTGCTAACTGTCATAGCTGCGAAACATGTATATCGGGGACAAATATTTAAAAGTACTTTGTACAAATACTGGTGGTGTATCTGCGGCTTGAAACGTGATCACCCTCGGTGAAATGCCTGTTTCTAATTCCAAATAAACAGCATTTTACTAAATGCATATGAAAGTATATAAGGTGCAATATAAAAATACAATTTCGAAAATTGTTCTCTACCTGTCTTTCTATCTGGCTGTCTGTTTGTTAATCGTTAATAGTGACTTATAGCTGATGTTACAAGGAGTAACTTAGGATATTTTTATTTAAAAAACACATGCGTGGGCTATACCCATGAAATTAAGTCGCGGAGCACATCTAATAAAAATAATAACAGGAATTTAAAAATAAATGGCGATCATTAATCCTGGAAAATACTTAAGTGGCGTTTGAATTCTAAAAGTCAAAACTTTATTAGTCCAAATTATTTCCAATACTTACCTTTATATTTTGGATGGATGAACGAATGATATCATTTTTATTCTTTTCTAGTTATCAAAATGTTTGCGGAAATAATAATATTTGAATTGATAAATCACTAGTGACACGTTTAAATATATTTTAAGAATACTTGTCTTCTCAGGTTTCGCAGATTAGATAAAACTAAATTTAAATCAATAATGAATGAATTAGTTAGATTAAATTAAAATAACCATGTCACTGTTTTAAATATAACATCTTATTGTAAATGCTATACCACAGAACATAATTATTACTTTGAATAAAAAGACGGCCAACAGCTTTTTATGACGTCAAATTCTCTCATCTTTCATCTCTTCAGTATGTCTTTACACTTCACAGGAAGACTAATAGTAATTTTTACTGCAAGGATATTTTTGAAACCTAGTAACGATTTAATTCGTAAATTATTTATTAACGGAGTTATATTGTCTCTACCTACCCCGATAGATACATTTGAAGTACACAGGTTGATTTTGAAATCATCTTATCTTACCTAGAGACGAGCAATTTTTGTATATACTTAATAATAATAATAATGATCTCCTACCGAATTTCGATTACGGCGGCTAATCGCAACGAGGATTAGCCATGTGCGCAGGAGATATTATAGTGCACAAGTGTGTGCGCAAAAAGAGGTGCACTCTTTATTCCCTCACTTTCATAGTCCGATGGGAGGCAATCCGACACGACCGGAGAGAGATCAGGCGTAGGATCAACGGCTTAACGTGCTTTCCGAGGCGGAGGTGGAAACACCGCCAACTTCCAAACTCCGGGCATTTTATTGTGAATTTCGTAATTAGGATATACCCGGGTTCGGGTCCAAATGACACCGGCTCGGTTCTTGTTCCTTTTATTTATATTTTTAAAAGACACAGCTCGGCTCAGTAAACCAGGTTCTTGTAATTATTAATGGCCTTGTGTTTTCCCAAAAGATCTCATCTCTCTGAATTTGCGAAAACATTCGTAATTGATTTCACTACCTGCGGTGGCTATAGCAAAATTGTATGGTATTAGAAACTGCGCATGCGTTTCTCGGATGACTGTTATTACTAAGTTATTAGTTGATCCGGTGAAATGGCGTGCATCTACATGGGAGAGGCTAAATTGTAGCTTTCAATGGTTTCACATAACATAAATGTGCCTGCAGATTGCCTGTTTCAAATAATTGATTTTCATCAAATTACAGATCATCATTTAAGTATTTTTTTAAACGTATGCTAAATACCATATCTTTAATGCGAGCCTGTAATGTAATATAACTAGAGATGTTACACTAAATATCCACGTCTCCGACAAAGTCGTGACATACCATTTCACATGTGAAAATATGCAAATAGTTAAGTTGCTAACGACAACAAATTTCTATGACAAACTAGAAAATGTGAGAATACTCCGATGTCCAATAAATCAGCGTAACGGGTTTAAATCAGAACTGTCGACGGGTGTAAGATCGTAGGGAAAATGAGAATAGTTTATTCTTCACATGATGACAAACGAACATGCAACTTACATACATACATTCATATGCTCACACCTGTATTCCCCGAAGGGGTAGGAAGAGGTGTTGTAATCACAACACCCACTTTTCACCGAATATGATTAAGTGCCAACGTGACAGATGGCGAGTCTACTGCCGTCTCAGGCACTATATATACATCTTTGAATTACTTCTCTGAAATATGCAGGTTTCCTCACGATGTTTTCCTTCACCGTAAAGCACGTGATGTGAAATCACTGTACATAATTTTTTTATAAAAAGTCATTGGTACAATGTGAAACAGCTACTGCAGCTTTCCGCGACAGTCAGACGGTTGACGGTCAGATCACCCCACGAGCACGGCACCTATAGAGAAGCATTGTCATTTAGCATAATATTATATGTAATTTTAAGTACCTATATGTAACTCTTGAGAACTGGGGCTACTTGTGAGTTAATTTGTATAACTGTGTTGATGATATATATTTATTTTCATTTTTGTTACAAGAAATTGCAAACATATATTTTTTGAAATGAGTAATAAATTGCTGAATATCTACTTGCTGGATTCTTCTCAATAAAAGCTACCTTCCATACGATGTTGTAATATTCTTTAGAGTCATGTGATTGTGAAAATTTTAATGTCAAAGATATTTCGAATTTCAAATTCCATGTTTTCCCATAGGCACGGTGTTCGGCGTTGAAGAGGTGACAGACAACAAGCTCTTATGGCGACAACTGCTGGCGGAGCTGATAGGCACCATGATGCTAGTGGCTCTCGGCGTGGCTTCATGCGTCGCTCAGGGGTCCAACACCGTCAGCATTGCCCTCAGTTTCGGTCTACTCGTCGCTACCATTGTGCAGGTAACTTACCATACCATCGTGGCATTATCGGGTCGTCGACCCTTGGGATCTTTTGTGGGGCCCTTGCTCTTGTGTTCCAACACCAGTGTCACTGTGCTTTGTAGTTATCATTGTCAGCATAGCAAGAGACGATGCATGCAAGTTTCGTGCTCACATAAATATATGACCAAGAACTATCTACTACTACTATCTAAATGGTGTTATCAATCACGTTACACACAAAAAAGCGTAAATGACTTTTCACGTGTCTCCACGTGTATTGTTGTGAAATGAAGATGAAATTAGTGTGTTACTACCCATTGTGCGACAGCCATGCGACCAAGTCATGTGCGGTCACAAAAGCTGTGTCAACGTTTCTGTATAATATGTCACGTCGCTATTGTAGTAACACATGACAGATGACAATAACTATTTTACGGGACAGTGTTTTATTTTGACATTCTACTTCTCTTACATCTCATTACTTAAATATGTGCAAGTATTTTAAGGAAGAAGAAAATAAAAATTATTTTTCATCGCGCGGATTAACTCACGGTTCAAGGAAAATATTACATAAAACCTAACTAAGTATGAGCCAAAAAACGAGTGCCTTTTATGTTCATCTCACACAACATACTTAACAGGTCTCCGGTGGTATGGTGGGCCCAAACACATTTGTCTATAGCTCTGATCTCGCGTGAAAGAAAGGCAATCCCACAAAGGTAACGACAAATATTATTAACCAGCTGCTTCGGTGCCTGGCAATGTTTATCATATATATTAAATCAGGGCAAAAACTATCTAAATTCGAACCATTCGAAGCAGTTTTAATACAAGTAATAAATTATTTAACAAACAAACTATTGCATTCAATAATAGTATTATTTCATCAATATTAAATCAATATACAAATTTCATCAATAACACATCGCAGTAGATCATTGCCCCAAAGGGATATTATGTTATATGCTAGGCCTTGATTGTAATTAATGACCACTTCGGAGACATTTGTACCATTCTTGGTTATAAGTAACAGGTGACATGGCCTTGGTCTGCAAATTCTACGAACTCCCCAATGAGGCTGATTCATTGCAATAGTTACATAACTAAGTATGCAGACGAATAGAGCAAAAACACTAAAGAATACTGTAATAAAAAACGGTCAGATACGTCAGCGAGTTCACACAATTTAAGAAATATTGTAACCTTGCTGTGTCCTGCGGTTTCACCCGCGTAGATTAAATTTAACTTCCGATGACACATACATGTTTTATTTTAAAGTAGCCTAAAGTACTTCTTGTAACATTAGCTATTTGCCAATGAAAGTCCCGTTAAAATAAACAGACAGACGGAGAAAAATTGTGAGAATTAGTACCGTATATACTTTCATGTGAGTTTAGGGAAAAGCTGTTATTTTGGAATTACAAACAGACATTTAAATTTTATTTATATGTATAGATTGGAATGCTGTAAATAAGTGTAGCAGAAAATTACAACATTTACAAGTAATTATAACAACTATTTCACATAATACCCAGTGAGGTAGACGGAAAAATAATAAGGTTCGGAAAATCATTGAACGGAAAACATATTTTTAGTTTCTGTTCCCAGGCTGCTCCAGAGCCAGTTACAACACATACATCAGGGGGCTAACCATGAACTCTTATTGCCATGATACGTATATGACGCGTATACATCTGTCACTGTCACACAACTGTAATAACATTGCAATAAGACATCACATTTAAATAATTTATGATGATTCAATATAACATTCCTTTTTTCCAAGCTCTCATTCAAGCACATCTTGAGCCCACGAAACTTGAAACCATTTCATAAAACTCAAACACTCACGTCACATATTTACACATTCAAGTAGCTATCTGTTAATCCAAGTAAGTCTCGTTAAAGTCTTATAATCTGCCAAACAAACTGACTGTAAGATAACAATCTTAGTTTGGATTGGATTACACTATGTTGTTTACAATAACACGAAACGGACAAATCTCCGAATGTCTCGGTTGACGGTTCCCACGCGGGCACAGACCCGACTCGTTCATGTATAAAATATAGCACACACGTTCAATACAATTTGGATAAAAGGTCACTCAGTCAGTATGCTAATCTATTAAATTTATTCAAACATGTAGATGGATGTAGTTGTGTGACATTATCAATTCATAGCTCGATCGATCGACATCTAATTAAAAACATAAATTTTTTAGCGTGTAAAAAGTCAATATTTATGAAGAACCCTTGTAAACGGACGAGTTTCTAGAAATCTTAGGTACAGTTGCGATTTTAAATTAATTTTAATAAAACACATGTCGGTAATGAATTAGTGCATGCTTTTTGATATCCGTTGGCACGCACAACTGATTTTTGATCTCATTATTATTTATGATACATTTTGTGTTATTTTATTGATGAACTAAACGCCTGGCTCTTCTCAAAACACTTGTTTCCCCACCAATATTCATAAGCGCTTAAAATTAATAAACTATTTCTAAATAATTTAGTCATAGTTTTTAATAATAGTTAGTCTAATTTTGTAGCATCATTTAAGTTTTAAATAAGGTATTAAGAACTAATATTATGTAACATATTGTACATAATAAATTGAATGATTCATCCACCCACTTTCCATGTAACTTCCATGACCTACCAAGAACATTTTTCTATGGTCTTTAAATAAACATGCGTATGTGTAATCGAGTCGCGGTCACGATCCAACCATCTGTATGTCACGCGGCGCCTCAGGCGTTTCGCGAAGTGATCGGATCTAGTACTTAACGGTAACATACGTGTGAATTATACTTGACACAATTTAATATACAATTTCAGTTTAATATTATGAAGATGTATCAGTTACTTATTTAACGAGCATTACTCTTGTGGGACGTGCGATTTGGCCTCTAAAGGGTTGATAAAGTCTCTATTAAATTAATGAAATCCTTATGCATACAACTGTTAAATTTGCATACAACCTTTTTATGGCTAATTTTCACATAAAATTGTATTTCCTTATTGCTTGAAAAATGTGCTGCACTAAGATGGTTAAATAGCAATAAGTGGTAAGTGAATAAATATGATTATTACTTATATTGACAACTATTTTCATGTACTTCATGTTTGAATTAAAATATAAATCTCAATAGCCATATTTTCACTTTCAGCCGGTTTGAAAGTGCAATAAAATTAAAGTGTCCGTGATAAGCGTTTACGTGTAGATATTTACATCGTATCTTAAATACTTGTGTAAGAAATTCTAAAAGAAACGCATTGTAAAAGAGATATTCTATACGTTTAGAAAGCTACTTTATTAGCTCGCGTCGGGGACCTTAACTTTTCGATTATTTAACGGCACGATAGGGCTTTCATTCAAAACTCAATATTTTTTTTATATTTCAAGGCTAGTTTTATTAAAAATGGAATTAAATTATTCCAATCAGTGTTTCATATGATAAATTAAAATCTGTCAAACTAGTCAGAGATGTTGATAACATTCAAATTGATAATGATATATTATAACACGCCTGATTACACTGTGTATGCATTGAGAATATATACTTATTTGAGTATCATGTATCATTACAGTTAGTAATTGGTAATAGGCAGGAGACTTGATAGTATCTAGACACGCGCGGTGGCACACTCGGTTATCAGCAATAATCGGCTCATTAATGTCATTCGAACGGTTCGCTGTAGCAGGTTTGTTGGCATTAAGTATCTGTAAAAGTGTCTGGTTACTATTGCTAGACTTGACTAGATTAATTTTGAAAAAGTATTCATGTTAGAGTCGTAGACGTCCGTAGCCCAAATAAAGGTGTGTTGCAATGAGGATATAAATAGTCATCTCACTCATACCAAGTATCCTCATACTTGGTATGAGTGAGATGACTATTTAGTCTATTCAAACCATATGTAGGGCTGTGGTGGCCTTGAGGTTTGAGCAGTCACCTGCTACGCAAGCGACGCTAGTTCGAATCCCAGCGGGGCCTGCACCAATGAGTATTTCTAAAAAACTTATGTACTTTACGGTGAAGGAAAACATCGTGAGGAAACCTGCATATTTCTGAGAAGTAATTCAATGACGAATGTAAAGTGTCTGAGATGGCGATGGACTCACCATCTATCACGTTGGCACTTAATCATCTTCGGTGAAAAGTGGGTGTTGTTATTACAACACCTCTGCCTACCCCTTCGGGGAATACAGGCGTGAGCATATGTATTTATGTATGTATGTCAAACCATATTTTTTTTGTTTTTGGTCAAACGGATGATGCTGAGTCCTGCCGGCTCTCAAAAGGCTAGTTTTCTAATCAATGTCCTTTTTCTGCGCTAATAGTGCCATACTTGCCAGGGCGTAAATCATTTCCATATTCATGACACAGGTCTTAAATAGAGCATGGATTGTGAGTAACTTCAAAGACCTTTCAAAGTATACATTTCTCTATAAACTCGGATCCAGTTGCACAATAACATCATCTGTCAATCTAGGATTACCATCACAATGAACAATGAACGAATCAGATCTATGCACGGTGTCGCCACGCAGCACGCACGTCGAGCCAATGCCACAGCGAGTGACAACTTTATTGTATCGCTCATTATAATCACCATATACGTTTTAGAATGTGTGACAAACACGATTAGTCAAACCTAACGGTGGAGCTGGCTTAATTGTCTGTTAGACTGTGATTAAATATTGCTCGTAAAAACTGTTCTCTTTTTTAATCCCCGTAAATTCAGGTTGCAAGAGTTGTAGCGTCAGGCTTTTAGGTGTCGTTAATATTTTTTACTTTTTTTATGTAACGTCAATGTCATGAATGTCAAATTTATTGTCATTAAGTCAGGACAGCCAATTTTTTTTAAACGAGTACCAAATGATCTACAAACTGTTTAACATCTCCCACTTGAAAATAATTATTTACCTTGTTTTATAGTCAAATATTGCTAAACTCATCTCAAACATATCACTACTTAGATATTTATCTCTACCATGCTAGTCGATTTTAGCCCTTAGCAGTCAAATAATAAAGCCGTTAGATAATTGTGCAGTTAATTCAACAATTGCAACTGTTTGCGGATGTCCACATCAGGTGAGGTTAGTTTGTTCGATGTTTTATGACCTGTTAAGTACCTGTTAAGAGGTTTTGTTTTATGATGCAGTAAACTTCAATGAACTATTTAAGGGAGTGTGTGCATATCTGTACCCTTTTGTGCATATTTAATCAAAAGCTATATTTTTTGACCAGCCGTGCCCCGTGTCAACCCGCATAAACTTTATTTCATGGGTTTCTCTCGGAACCCACTTTTTAAGTCTAAATTACTTCTTGGAACATCGGCTATCTGTCAATAACTGCCCGGTAAAATTGGTCCGGCCGTTTCAAAGATTTGCCGGAGCAAACAGATAGATAGATAGTCAGACAAACAGAGAAAAAATTAATATTTCCTTTTTTATATCAGTACTTTCGTATGCATTTACTGAAAAACTGTAAGATTCAAATAACAAACATAAGGTAAAGGCAAATGTTGGACGCGGACCAATCCTGGGCATTTTTTGTTTTTTCTTCCAAAATTAAGGAAACGCGCAGTATTTTTTTTATATATCAATACCGATCATTTGTGCCAGTATTATAGCTGTCATAACAATTGTTTTTGACAACTGACACCCATTTTAATTGCGGCCATAACGGTTGTTAGTTTCGCGGTGTCATTTGGTGTCAGGAATCGTAATTTCTTACTAGAATCGCGATGCAAGGTACTCTTATCATCTCATGTTGTGTCTGGTGTATCGCCGTTGTTGAAATTAATATTATTTAATGATTTATCAATAGAAATGCATCAGTTTCATAATAGCACCCATAGTACAAATTATAATTTTAGCCCTAAAACACAAAACTGGATTTTTACTGTCCATTAATGGTGTCTAAGGTGTGTTGTTTATTTATATTATTTCGTTGTACTAAGTACTAAACTGAAATTAAACATTAAATACTGATTAAAAAAAGAGCTTTTAATTTACCTCCAAATCCTTAAGAATATATATGTTGAAAAATAAAGAAATTACAGAGCAAATATGAAAAAAATCGCTTATTATTAATTCTAACCTCGAAATCTCACTAGTATACGCCGTCCCTTTTCATCTATTTTGGCCAATTGCACCGGGCACCAGAACTAATTTCGAATTACAATATCTTACCCATTCGAAATCCTGGAGAATTTGTGTGTTCAAAATGTACGAATATTAAAAAAAAATCTTATTTGCTTTTCTTTTTTAAATAAGCGTACACAATGAATCTCTCTATATGAAAAGCCTTCGTTTAAAAAGCCGCATAGATAAAAAAAAAACATAAATATAGTTAGATAGTCTCACACTCATCACTAATTTGAATATTTTATTGTTTGATTGTCATAAAGTTGGTCTTAGCGCGTTTAATTGACAATTGTCACCTCCTAAATTTTGTTAATGTGGACATTTTATGATCGTAGCAAAGTCAAGACACAAGAATCATGGTTATTAAAATGGTAGATGACTGAAGATGGTACAGTATACCAGAAGAGACTCGATTAAATGAATTTATTACATAAAAACTTAATTATATATGTATAGCAGACTAATTAGATAAAACCAATAAAATAACATTAAGTCAAACATGTTTACAAACAAAATTTTAAGTTAGTTGTTTCCGGCAATCACGAGATTCTTAAAACAAACACCTGCTGAATATATAAGTACGATAAAAAATGTCAGATGACAGCTTCTGACACTTTGTGTATGGTGATTGTGATGTTGGAAATCTTACATCATATATCTTTTAAAAATTTGTAGTAGGTACACTATAAAAAATGTAATAAAATAAAAAAAATAATTTAAGTAGCAGGTGGCAGGAAATGTTATCAACACTGACAACGAGAATAGAAGTTATCTACGTTTTTTAAGGAGTAATCGAAAATGGTGGAATAGTTATTATTTAAAGTATGTTCGGAAGAACCAAAATTCTAAAAAAAGAATATTGTTTACTTCTGGAGTCACACGTTTGTCAACATTTTCTTTAATTGCTTCAAGCACGCGATGCTATTTATAGGCGGTACCTAATACGGTCAAATTAATCTTAAGCCCAGTAGTTAATCTTCATTATTTCACTGTTGCACGATGGACCGTAGCTAATAGTTTTTATGAGTCTAATAGTTTTTAGCCGCCTTTAAGCTACGCTAGATTAAAAAATTATGATACGGACTTCTTAAAAAAACTTAAATGTCCAAAGAAACAACTTGAAAACAGAACACAAAAAGTCTGGTACTCAAAATAAGTACTTGCGAGATACATCGACCCCAACGGTACTCGGCCGAAAAGCCTTTGAACCGTCATCAAATGAGGAATGGTAAAAAAAGAAATGAGTTGTGTTGTCGATGGGATTGCGTGACACGAGACGATTCTTTTTTTAACTGCACATAGCAATGTTATAATGATAAATAACTATTTTTAAAATAAAATAAAATATTATTTATTCCACATATATCGTTTCTAATTTTAACGGAGTAAATTAATAGTTTGAATACACAGAATTGTTAATCATGCCGCGTTTCGTTCATTAACTGTCAAAAATATACTAGAGTTGCTGAATTACACCAATTATCTGCTCGTGAGTTAAAGCTATTGTGAATAGTTGTTGTTTAGATGTAATAATAGAAATAACAAAAAATACGATTATACATTAAATGGATTTCGTTATTTTTTTCCCCACTATCTGGCAATGTTGTCGGAAGTAATGAACAAAAAGTTTTAAAAATATTTTAAAGTATCTAATACATCGAGTAGGTATTTGAGTATATGTATCTACTAATTATTATTTTTTATTTATTATTATTTTTTTGTTTTCATAGTTTTTTTTAACTATGTTTTTACTTATTCTATGGCGCACATAAAAAAAAAACATATTTTAGGTAGATAACGAATGAATGTTGAAAATATTTATAAAACTAGCTGTATTATATTATATGTAGTGAAGATAAACTTATGTATAGTATTTTATTAATTTCTCTCAATTCTATGGGTACATACTTATATCCATAGCTATATCTTCATATAAGTACAACATTTCACCAAACATATTTTTTGTGCTCTTCGTCAGAAGAAGTAGACAGATATGGTAAATAATATACCTACCAACGCATTGTCTGACTCGATATAATAGTTTTTGTGTTCAGTATTCATCACAATGTCATATCTTGCTCATTGTCGAACCTAAAAATGGGACCAATAGGGTTGGCTAATATTTAAACTCGTTTTAATAAAATTTCAAGCAATTTACTATAATAAAAATAAAATTATTTGCAAAAATAGTAAAAATTGTGAAACTTGCATGTAATTGACATATAGTACTGATCTGCGATCTTTTTTAATAAATATGATTGTGTTATTGTTAGATTTTGTACAGGAACGTTAATAATATAACTTTATATACGTAGTCCTTCTATGAAGTTTTTGATAAATTTTAATAAGTATTATAAAAGGTTCATTTTTAAATAAAGTAGGCAACCCTATCGTTAATCACCCAATTCAAAAGTCATCTCAAACGGACGCATCATACATGCGTTTTTGTCGCATATTTGTTTTGCATTGAATTTCAATACGTGGGTATAATGATAAAGCAAAAAAAAAGTTTTACAGATGATGGATGCAACTTGATCCAAAGTTTGTTCAGTAATAGCACAGAATAAATAATAGTATAGTAATGGAGCTGTTGATTCCCTTACCTACAACAGAATTTTGGCGAATGTAGAGGCTTATTTTTTAAATGCAAACAATCTAAAATCTATATATTCACTATCGCGATTCACGAACTCCTTACGGTACGGACTCATTATTTTTTAAATAGCTTTAAATAAAAACCGGCGGCAAAAAAATACAGCATCATCTCCCTGGCCTTATCCCATACAATGTTGGGGTCGGTACTTGATTCAACCCTATGAGGCTGATCACCTGATTTTTATACGAAGCGACTGCCATCTGACCTTCGCAACCCCTTTAACGAGGAAAATCTGTGATCTCGGTTAAACCAGTTTGTCAGGCTATTTTAGGTCTCCGACTGACCTGTAACGATTGCCATAGATGATAAATTGGCAAAAAAATACAGCAAATAACAATATTTCGTATTGCGTGTTACTGTTGTGTTATCATCTTAAATTGTTAAATGTACCGAATAATAACAGCCACAAAATCACGATTATCCTAACGATATTTTGTACAATTTGTATAATAAATCGTATTCAGGAAGCGCTCATCTAATAGAGACGTATTGCCAAGATAAATGATTATTATACGTCTGTACTTCGTTAATTAATACCTTATAATTATAGCTGTCAAAATATTTGCAGCTCTGCTAACGAATTTTTACAAGTATACATTTTTTTCAATGACTTTTTGATGTATATATTTATATAACGGGTAGTTATGCCGACTAACCCGTATGAATTCTCCTTCTTGGATGCGGTAGGGTGTTGGTTCCTCTGACTCTGATGGAACCAAATGGTCTTGCACTAAGTTATTTCTAATGAGCCTTCCCAATCCTTTAAGTCGTCAAAAGCTAGAAGAAGTGGTGTTCTTCAGGAAAGATTTGTAGAGCGGTTCGCTTTCCATGGGTTGTAGTAAGTAATCAATTATGCTTCCGTTACTCTTCATCAATGTTTTTATTCGCCCCACGTCGTACATAGAGACAGAGACAGACTCATAAAATGACTACTAAGGATTCAAAGTACTCGTTCTTCATTCGTGGCGGGACCTGTACCACAGGTAACTTTCCTTCTGCAGTCATTGCAAAATTAAATCCCATCAATATTTTTCGTAAACAGCAATTAAGCGTATAAAAATATCGATACAATTTAATATCGATACCGAGGTTAAGATAGCGGTACATCAAATGGCCTTACAATGTATCGATAATGTAATAATTCACTAATAATAATATTTACCATATTGCAGTTCGACATAATCCGATAGGTTTGGTTGATTGCGTTGCGAAATGTCCGGTCGGCTTGTAATTAAAATGAGAGTTCAATGTTAAGGGCCATTCCCTAAAATATAATGCGGTCTTCTAAATCTTTCAATAAATTAAATAAAAACATAGCAGATTTGAATTGTGCATTATAATATACGTCATAGTTACGTCATACTTAATTATTGGTGAAATTTATCAAGTAGTTGATTTCAGGAACATCTGACTGTCCCTAAATTTGATCAGAGTTTACAAAAACGTAAATACGCTTGTGATTTTGACATGATTACTCAAAATTAATGACAAATTGAACTATACTTAAATCGTCAAAACGTTATTGCCAAAACAAAAGTTGACATTTTGTAATACAAATGCAATCGTTAGCAAGCTTGAAATTCATTTAGTGGACAGAAACAATGAACATTTAGAAATATGTCTTTTAGCCATTCGAATAGTCATAAAGTGGGTTAGGTGTGTTCATTTATGACAGATGGGTATTAGTAAACATATTAGTTAGGTAATGTTTGTTAATTATATAAAACAATTACTTATTTTAAATGGACTTACAAGTTTTATTAAAAAAGGGATTTTTTTTTTCGAATGTTTTAATTTATTTAATATGTCGCATAATTGCATCGTAAAGGCGCGAACGTATCTTACTAATAGATCATTGATCGATACGCACTGGTAGATCACGGCGACCTTGACTCTGATTGCTAACCGGTCGCTGGCCGGTCGCGGGGTAGTCGCGCTGCTGCTGCTCCGGAGGTCTACATTACTGTCTCCGTAATTAGGTGATGTCACTAGGAAAGGACATTGAAAGGGTTTTAAAAAACATTATGCACTCTACCAAACGTAATAATATATTTTATAACTTGTTGTTCACTTGCGTAGGCTTAATTTCATGGGTGGCTTTATTTAGCCTAATTATTCCTTGTAACATCAGCACTTTGTGAGATAAAGTCTCGTTAAAATCGGTCCAGCTGTTTCAGAGATTAGCCGAAACAAAGAGAAAAAAAAACTGGACGGATCGGGCTGAAATTTGGCGTGCAGGTAGATCCATCATCCGCTAATTTTGGATTTGAATAAGGATTTTGATTAACTCTAACCCCAAGGGGATAAAATACCGTAGAGACGTTATAAGTTCATAAATAAATAAAATCATCATCACAATAACACATAGGCTATTATTTATAAAGATATTGAGTGAAATGGAGAAGCTTGTGGCACAGTTACTATTGCGCATATCATTCGATCAGCGAAGCTACCCTAACCCTAGCCAGTAGTTTAGTAGGGTGACCGGCCGAGTTCCCTCCGTGCCTCGGAGAGCACGTTAAGCCGTCGGTCCCGGTTGCCACTTTATCATCTTTGGCAATCATTACAGGTCGGTCGCAGGCCTAAAAAATAGTCTGACCACTGGCTTAACCCAGATCACAGATTTTCCTCGTTAAAGGAGTTGCGAAGGTCAGATGGCAGTCGCTTCGCATAAAAATCAGGTGATCAGTCTAGTATTATATATTGCTTTTCAATTAAGGTACAACCAGTATGAAAAGTAGTTCACATTATTATATATCGCATCGCTTTGATCAAAAGTAATTGACTCAAAATGTACGATATAACGTATCTGCACTAAATAAAACGCGTTACGATATTTACCTTCAAATATAACGAAGCCATTAAACGACGACGTGTATTTATTATCATCTGTATAACGCGTGAATAAACAATTCAATCCGTACTTGATTCAATTACGACTATTTGAGCGACGACAGACTGCTTGGAGTCACTTAACTAGTTAATTGTGCAATGGCCCTACGAGTATTTAAATTAACGTGTGGATTTGCTGTTTGAATATTTTCTCCTTGAATCACAAAGATATAAGGTAGAACTGATCGTGACATTGAAATTATTTTGTTTAATGTGGTCATACAATACCTTTACATTTAGTTACATATTATTGTTGATTTAAATTTAAACCTCTGAACCAGTCAAAGTCTAACGGACTCCTTAATATAAGCGTTAATATTTGTTTCTATATAAGTTTCAAAAAATATTTAATATAAATAAATCTATCCTAAGAAGTGATTACAAGGCAAGTCATTTCAGTAAATGTAAAAACACATTACTTTGGAATTAAATATATCTTACGAGTATGTAAATTTTCATTATGTTTTAAATAAACAAATCGTTACATTTTAATACTGTTCTGATCAAGTGAAATTGCCCTTTATGCACTTGCCGAAACTCTTTGACGTCCGACCGTGACATTTTTATCAGTTTCGAAAGAAGCTTTCGACCGACAAAGATTAAAACACGTATACTTGCCGCTCCGATTTCAACACTTCTCTTAATGATTGTACCACTGCACTGCGCCCTATAATAATATCATGTAGGCATGTCCTTTTGAATTTTAAAATCGAGAAACACATAACTTTAAGGGCAATTAAATTAAATAAAAACTGTTTGTATGGCCTAAATATAGGTACTTGTATTCTTAACTGTACTTACTTTATAATAAATAACTTAATCTTATCTTATGACCTGTTACTAAAAGGAATAACATCTTAATTCATATATTTAGTGAATATATTACATATCTCAAGGTATGCAATATATTCACGAAAATTATGAAGTATATTGATTTCAGGTAGTTATTACCTACTTTATTATTTAAAAAGTTTCAAGGTAAGTTTATATTACCGATCGAGGAGCTCGTGGCTCACAGTTGCTATTGATTCGATCAGCGAAGTTAAACAACCCTAATCCAATCACTGGCTTGGGACTCTGGCAGAACTGCTGAGTTCGATGGGTGACCCTCGAGTTCCCTCCGTGCCTCGGAGAGCACGTTAAGTCGTCGGTGTCGGTTGCCAATTGAACATCTTTGACAACTGGTTTAACCCAGATTACGAGTAAAAAGGGTTGCGTAGGTCAGATTGCAGTCGCTTCGTATATTAATCAAGTTTCAACCCGTTGAATGGGACATAGGTATCTATGGGACAAGGCCACAGGGAGATGATTACCGATTGCTGTATCATGAACCCGCTTGGATTAGATTTAAATATTTTTACCCTTAAAACATGATTTAAACATAGATTACACGAGACTTGAACTAAAATATGTCCATCCCTTTTTAAATTCCTATCACAGAAAGAGATGGAGCTATTTTTAAACCAAAGCTATTCGTATTATTATAAATTATAAATATTATTATAAAAAGTATTAATATTCGTATTATAAAAATCATACATAATTATATATAACTAGCTGTGCCCCGCGGTTTCACCCGCGTAGACGTAATTCCAAAAAAATTGATTTAAACAATCCTTGATGCGGATTATACATATATCATGCTAAAATTTCAACTCGGTCGATGCACAACTTTCTGAGTTTTCGAACCAACATAACATTTATATATATATATATATATATAATATTCGTAAAAAAATATAAATATTTGTGGGTCACTTTACCTATATTGCGCCAACAACTCGTGATTTTCAAAGATAGTGTCAACTTATTGACGTTCACCTTCAAAGAGTCCTCTAATCAGATGTTTCCACAAAACCTTCTACATAAACGAAATGCCAGTTTATAGGTATATGTTGAGCTTTGAACTCGGGACCCCGCGTATCACTGCACTGTCGGGTTCTAACATCAATCATCATCTGTAACGCCTCGTTGCCCGTTAGTTAGATGACTCCTTGATGTGGATTCAGCGATAATGTCTGTTAAGGCTAGAGCTTTCAAATTAACGCTCATGATGGATATTACAAAGAATATTTTATTTTGAATTGACATTTGATCTCACCTATTGGATTGAAAATGTAATTATTGTGATTGCACCGAATTAAAGAAAAAGGTCAAAGGATCAGTCTGTCAGGATATGTAACTAAGGCGATACTTACGCGTGGAGATAATTACAGATTTAAAAGTTATATCAAATGCTCAGGTCAGTAAATTGAAGATGTGAACATTTTTTAAAATTGAAACTAGTCTTCTGAAAAGAAAAGAGCTAGGTCTTACATAGTAGGAGCTCATAAGCTCTTATTGTCATTATAGTTAATCGACGCGTGTGAACCCGTAGGGCACAGCTAGGCTTTATTCCCAGTCATTGGATTCCTGGCGGTCTACTCTCTTTCTCAAAGAAGTTCAGTATCAAGGGCGTGAATACACTCGTGCCGTGTGTGTTTGTCTATCTATACCAAATCGTATGTACCTAGGCCTCGCCACATTGCTATGTACTTAACCTACCTACCTACTTATTGTTTATGCTTACCCCTCTGAAAATCCAATGCACGCCTCTGTTCAGTATCAGTTATTTTCTTAAAAAACTCAAATTTTAGCTCTTGAATAATCTCATTGAAATAGGTGTAGAATATGTAAACGTCAAAGACTTTTTTGCGGACCACGTTCGGATGCCATTTTAGGCCGAATAAGAACCGTGATAGGAACTCTTTCGGCCGAAACTTCGTATATCGGTGAACATGAGTAGACCGGTTTTCCTGTCAAATATGGAAACTGTAATTATCTAGATTACATTTAAATTCAAATAGGTATTGTGGATCTCCTAGCTAGAGAGCTTACATTAAAAATCATCTAATTTAACTGTGGGTTGAGCCGTAGTTACTGAGGGGTTAGAGCAGTCGCCTGCTACGCAAACGACGCAATTTCGAATCATCGAATCGAATACCAATTTAAAACTATAAAAAAAAAACTTATGTGCAGTGATTTCACACCAAGTGTTTTACTGTAAAGGAAAACATCGTCAGGAAACCTGCATATGTCTGAGAAGTAGACTCACCATCTATCACGTTAGCACTTAATTGTTAAAAGATTATAACAACACCTCTGCCTATCTCTTCGGGGAATACAGGCGTGAGTATATGCATATGATTAACTGGGAGTATATTATATACCCGTGTTCAATGCTGATCGGTATCTGCAAAGTATTATAAGATCGAATGTTATTCGTCTGTTAATACAGGTTATGTAATAAACTTCATTGTCAATTAAGGCCCGCGGCTGCGGCTACTACCAAGATGTAGGTAATAAAAATATTCTATATTATTTACTAGTGTTGCACCTATGACTTCTATATTTTTAGTTATTTAAATATCGTTATAAGAAGCTATAATCGTAATTAGCTGACTGTATACATTAACATTGTATTGTAGCCATACAAATTGTGAACACTTTTTGTTAAAATTGCTTTATTGCTGAATTTCGGGGAGTAAAGCAACCTCACGAACCCGGCGGTTATTATTTGCGGCATTTATGATCGAGTCAATGTTTTTTTCTTTTTTAAGATTTGAAAGTACTATGTAAGAAGTCGAAAGAAAAAAATATATTTTTGATTTCGATTTTGATACAAGCCGCTGAATCGATTATTTTAATATAAGTGAATTCATAGCTATTCCTTTATTACATACAATAAAATTAGAAAACACCTCCATTTTTCGAAGTCGGTCATAAAAGAAGATACCTAATAATACCTAAAAAATAGAAATATTGTTCATTATTTTTTCTTTTTCTTTATTTCTCACTCAGGCATAGACAATAGACACTTTAAGACTAACAGACGGTGGTTTTTAATTTATATGTAGTACTTACGTTATTTATAAGTTTATTTTTAAATAAACAGTGAGCCAACAAGGCCGAGCATCAGTCAATTTTAGCACATTCATTTTTAATTGGTATTGACGGCATCGTAAGATAGCTAGATAAGTACTATTGATGTTTTGATAACCGCAACACGGCCTGGGACTACATCTAGCCGGAGGACTGTGGAAAGTGAACGTTAAACCTTCGCCTATTTAGGTTTATATTTGGTTATTTTAAGCTATTATTTGTTCCATATATATAATGCTAGCTGTGCCCCGCGGTTTCACCCGCGTATATTTAGTTTCATATAATATTTTCGCAATAAAAGGTAGCCTACATCCTTTCTCAGGGTCTAAAGATTGTCTGTGGCAAATTTCATCAAAATCGGTTTAGAGGTTTAAGCGGGAAAGCGTAATAGACAGACAGAGTTACTTTCGCATTTATAATAATAGTAGGGATGTATACATCTATACAGATTAATAAAATTGAAGTGTATGTTAATAATCCTAAATTAACAGCTTTTAATATAATGTATATGAAAGTATATAGGCAACTGACGTAGTAAAAAATATTTTTTAAGATTCTGTCTTTCTCTGTCTGCCTGGCTGTCTGTTTGTTACGGATAATCTCTGAAACGGCTAATGGTACAAGGAGTAACATGGTTGGGTACTTTGGTTTTAAAATAAAATCGAAAAATCGAGCTAGTTTATATATATAATTTCCTGAATCAGGGAAATCCCTATTTAGGATAGGTAATATGGACTTTAAAGTGTATTGATATTAACTGTACAGTGTTATTTTATCACAAGTCAACAATCAAGAACATCATTTTTCAGAGAATGAGGTACGTTCATCGACAAAAGTAAATCAACTGAATAAAAAATTTATTCGACCTTAAGAAAGCGTCTAATTTTTATTCCAATTTTTAATGTTTGTATCGTTATAAAGGTGCTCTCACACTGACGTAACGTGTCGCGGCCCACCGCTGTGTGCACTTGACCCAGATCGAACCGGTCCGTATTGAGTTGTACGGAACTCTTCCGATAGTGCACTCTCTCGAAGGAGTCATTAAATTTATTCGAGTGTTTTCTACATTATTCTGTCGTTAAGTATATTTTTAACCAATTAAAACTACTTTGATCCCTACACAAATTAAAATATAATAATTTGTGAAGTGTAGCTTTCCTTTCGGTGAAGGCATTTTTAATTCCGAACGCAAGTTTCTAAGAAAGATTTCATCTTGGCGAACTTAATTCACCATGGACGTAAAAGAATAACTTTTCCTTAAATTCGTATAACAAAACGCAGTACGATGGTTTTAAATATGCTTTCAACTTTATTTAATTGAGCATAAGTAATATCTTTATTGTATTACAGAGATAAAACAAATTAAAAAAACCACATCACATGATTTATGTATACCCTAACAGTAACTGTAAACTTTCGTCTCCGTTCGACCAAATGATCTGTGATCGATTCACATCTAACTACCTACGTAGATAGATTATAATTGGCTCTCCAGATGAAAGTTGGTAACATAAAAAAAACAAGCGTTTGAAATATAGAGAAAGTAAACAGCTTCACCGCAGGAATTGTGACACTTTCACTAAATAGAATTGCAACCAAGTTGCGAATCCAGTTTTTTTAATTCTTTTGTGCATCGGTGAAATGGAAATCTAGCTTTATTTCTCTTTGTTTGTGAAATACAGCTTTTTGAATTCAAAAATCGATTACTTTCAAATAATTCGCCGTATTTTGTAAGTATTCAAATTATTGTAGTACTATTAGTGCAACACTACTTCGAGTTAGATATTCAACTAATCATTTTTCAATTAGCCGAAATGTGTGTGCAATTTATTGAGTGAGTAAGCATGTTATTTTATACTTGTAACAGTTTGCATGTCAGTGTCAGTACAGTCACGACGCGCGTTATCCCATACGATGCTGTTTATTGATAACAGGCGTATGCGTTCCAATCGGTACAATCGATCATTAATCGAATATCACTCGATTACTATTGTTTTGACAAACCACTTGCGAATTTAGCCCCACATAAAAAATACTGTGACGTAAGTCCTTGTGATATAAAAGGTAGAGTTGATATTCGAATAACTTTATCAAAGGTCTCCATGTTTGGTAACCGAAACAATCAATCGATTAACGTGTAAATGAATATCTATCGATACCATTGTTTTGGCGTGCGTCTCATTGTATTTTTATACTGATTGATCGATTCGACTATGTACTTGTAGTTGCCGATCATTTATTGCCCTTTCTAGAAGGCGAAGGACGCTCAATGTGGGCACATGGTCTCTTATGTATCATGACATATATACGTTTCAATCAATTGATACAATACAACTACTAATAGTATAATTATAGCTAATTTCACGGTCCAAGATTTTCGATATACCTAGGAGCTCGAGTCTTTTTCATGGCATCAAGATACGTTTTATTTTCGATTGTAAAACGCATGTTAGTCCATACAATAAAAACCTAATATAAATGTGACCTGCATTAATTTCCATTTAATAGCCCAATTACCCGAATAATCGGTTGCCTAATTTCAACGTTCCCATTAAACGAACATGTACGTATCGATTTAAATTCTCGATGCACTAGAATGATTAATACATTTGCAAAACTTCGTCTGAAACAATTTGCACTGATTGTGAGTCTGATAAATAATTTATGAGCTCAGCATGCATGCACGGTAGAATAATTAGGTACTTACCTATTAAACTCAGTCGTGTAATATCATTCAATTTAATATTACCTAACGTAATATCAGTTTGATGAATCGTATAAAGATTCTCTGATAAATCTATTACATGACATTGAAACATTGTATCGAGTTATACGTTTAATGGGTTGATTTATAGTCAATACTTTTTGCATTAGGAAAAAGTAAAATTTGCATCAGTTTTTGAAACAACATGAAGATAGTTGAGACAGGAGTTTTAATCAATACTAATATTTTAAATAGGTAAAGTTTATGAGGTTGTAGGGGGTAATGGTCTCTGGATGTAATGAACCGAATATGAAAATTTTTTTACCAATAGAAAGCCATGTTATTTGTGAGTGTGTTAATATATGCTATAACGCGAAAATACGGCGGAGAAACCGCGGGACTCAGATAGTTAGTTTAATTTAACCTAGTTCGGTTTTTTGGACTTATAAGAGTAGGTTTCTATAATAATATTAAATAAATATAAAAATATAATACATACATATGCTCACGCCTGTATTTCCCGAAGGGGTAGGCAGAGGTGTTGTGATCACAACACCCACTATTCACCGAATTTGATTAAGTGCCAACGTGACAGATGGTGAGTCTATCGCCGTCTCATGCACTATACATACGTCTTTGAATTACTTTTCAGAAATATGCAGGTTTCCTCACGATGTTTTCCTTCACCGTAAAGCACGTGGTGTGTAATAACTGCACATAAGTTTTTTAGAAAAACTCATTGGTACAGGCCCCGCTGGGATTCGAACTTGCGTAGCAGGCGACGCAAGTTCACTTAACTTGTCGTAAGTTGACGCAACTTAACCATATCTCAGGCCTCGACACGCCAGTAAGAAAAAAAATCCTGACATTCATGCCGGGTTCTTCTCAGTAAATGCTACGTTGCGAACGGCGGTAATATTCATAATCCTGTAAAGTCATGTGATTCTGATACCTAAAAGTGCTTACTAAATTAAATTCTATTCAAATAGATAGATTTTAAACCGTCTATATCATGCCTATAATATAATTAGAAATGTGTTGATGTATGTAATAAATATAATAAAGCTCGATGTTCTTAGAAAATGTTACGTCATATGACCCGCGGTGTGCAAACCGCAAATCTACTAAAGATAACTTTTATTTTGCTTTCTTTCTTTAGTTCTCACGATGTGAGCGAACTTATTTCTGCTTGTTTTATATTCATTCAGTTAACTCACTCCTAATGCGCAAGCGCTGTTTGTAATAAAGTAGTCTAAGTGGCATGGACAACGGTCACCTTCTTAAGGATTTATCGGACATTAATGCAGTGTAGCAATTGATCTAATGAACTTCCGTTACTGTTACTGTTAAATGCATATAATTGAAATATTTGTCATATTAGCTATTTTTCTACAACAATAATATAAAGAGGAATGATTTGATTGTTTTTTTTTTTATTGCATTGAATAGGCTCCGAAACTACTTGGCCGATTTGAGAAATTCTTTCAGTAGTGGATAGCTACATCATCAGCAAGTATACATATGCTCACGCCATCCCAGAAGGGTCCCCGAAGGGGTAAGCAGAGGTATTGTACCAACACCCACATTTCACCGATTGTGATCAAGTGCCAACGTGACAGAGGGTGCGTCCCTCTCCGTCTCAGGCACTATACATACGTCTTTAAATTACTTTTCAGACATATGCAGGTTTCCTCACGATGTTTTCCTTCACCGTAAAGCACGTGGTGTGAAATCACTGTACATAAGTTTTTTTAGAAAAACTCATTGGTACAGGTCCCGCTAGGATTCGAACTTGAGTCGCTTGCGTAGCAGGCGACTGCTCAAACCTCAAGGCCACCACGGCTCTTTTTCATCAGCAAGTAATATAGGTTATATTTTATCCTCGTACGCCTACGGGAACGTCAAAGAAGGGAGACGGTTTGCCCAACAGTGGGACACAACAGAAATCATACTAAAACCAAGAAAACAAAATAATTTTAAAAATCATAAAAATAGGGAAGAAAAATGTCGACGCATACTAATATAGAACATCGGATTCTTGCCGCGGTTAGATATCATTTAATTTATGAGCGATCAATATTTATAAAAAAAATATAAGGTAGGTGTTATTAATTAAAAAAAAAATACAAAAAGGTCCCACTCATTTATAAATATGTGTGATAGTTTGGATGTTTGTTACTGAATCACACAAAAGAGGGCTGAAGCTTTCCAATAACTTAACGTATAAAGATTCTCTGATAAATCTATTACATGTCATTGAAACATTGTATCGAGTTATACGTTTAATGGGTTGATTTATAGTCAATACTTTTTGCATTAAGAAGAAGTAAAATTTGCATCAGTTTCTGAAACAACATGAAGATAGTTGAGACAGGAGTTTTAATCAATACTAATATTTTAAACAGGTAAAGTTTGTGAGATTGTAGGAGGTAGGGTATAATGAACTGACTTTGGATATTGTTTTACCAATAAAAAACCATGTTATTTGTGAGTGTGTTAATATAGGCTATAACGCGAAAATACGGCGGAGTAACCGCGAGTCTTCGATAGTTAGTTTATTTTAACCTAATTCGGTTTTTTGGACATATAAGAGTAGGTTTTTATAATAATAATTTAATAAATAAAAAAAATATTTGGTTCTGAGGGATTAATAAAAACCTTATAAGTTTGTGAGTGAGGCAGGGAGCGGAAGCTAGTAAAAATTAAAACATTAAGCGAAATTGAAACTAAAGTCATCACGAAACACCATCATTACAGCGTATATAAACCACTAAAGCTCTTAGACAATAGTATACGAATGCATACAAATATCCATATTCATAAGGTTGGCATTTGAATGAACTAAACCCATTGAAATGTCACAGTTAAGCCAATTAATTCAATTATTACTGTGTATGCAAATCCTGCGACAATCTACTATAAAGCTACGCAATGGTGATGCAAATAGTGCAATCGTGCCATTGTGATGAATTAAAATGTAGATGGGCTTTTGTAAACTTTTTTTGTTGCTTGGCAACACCCAAAGTATATTATATGCCTATAATTATCTACTACGTTATTTGCTTCCTAGCAAACACAATATTTCAAGTTATAACAATGAGTCATTTCTATACTTCAAAACAAGGTTTTATGAAAATGTACCAATAAAAGAAAAATATCAGCTTTTTTACCATAGTAAGCCCTCTCATTTTAAACCCATACTATGGTGGTAAAAAAATAACTTGTTCGCCATCTTGGATGGTCCGCCATATTGGAAATTAGAATGACGTCACATATTTTAGCATGCATTTCTCATCATTCAAATTAACTGAAACCGTTCAACATTTAAAGCTATGTTGCAAGATTCCACCGGCATATGGGGATACATTGCAAGTTAATAAAAATCTTGTTAAGATTGTTATTATTATGGAAAACCCAGTGTCTATAAATTATTCAAACTCTCTCACAAACTATGATCACATGCAAGTCATGATAAGTTCAAAAGGCTGTAAGATTGTGCTTATGGAAAAACCGGTGTACTTTAGATCATTGCTCTTTTAACGGGCTTTTTATGAACTTTTATCACAAAATTTATGTCCAACGTTAAAAAGGAATGCAGTACTATCACATAGATGCATATTGTGAAAGTATGTAAATTATCTTAATACATTACAGGTTTATTTTTAACACACGTCCCATTTGCTTCATATTATCTTAGAGTTTAATGCTCTTATTCTAAGAGATTATAAACTTATGCATTTATATCTTTAAAGCTATCTAGTTTTAGTGTGGGGCTTAAAGAATACCTACGTTCAAGTATTCCTGACGAACCATGGGTACCTACGGATAAATATTTGACCAAGCGCATTGCAGTGAATTGCATCTCATTGGGGTTAACATTTCAAGTACAGTTACGTGCCAGGAGTTACAAGGCGGCCAAGGAGTCCAGCTAACGGTCACCCAGCGTTGCCAACACTCCTTATTTTTAAGTAGGTCTACGTATTTTAGGCCTTTCCTGCAAAGCTACTGACTTCCAGAATCTACGTATTTTTTAACAAATTTTCAATACAGGTCTTACCATTACGTACCTTCGAGCAAATTTACACTCAGTTCGCCTTACAAAATAGTAAAATACTAGCTGCGATTTGTTTTTTTTCTCAGTTATTTATAATAGGTACTTAACCAAGAAGAGGTTTTTTTGAGACCAATATGATGAAATGTAAACTAAACATTGCAGCTTGATGGAAGTACGTAGATCTACTAACTATTCATAAGCTAATTCTACGTATTTGTCAAACCCCGTCTACGCATTCTTCAAAGTCTGAGTTGGCAACACTGCGATCACCATATTTATTTATGCCTTAACCTGTACTTAAATTAACACAAATACAATAAGAAAAAGACATTTTCGAACATAATGGCCTTAGTAGGCTTTAACATTTTTTACGTTGACGATATCGCCAGCGTATTTTCCTCATTTTGTATGGGAACGTTAAAAAGCGCCCCCAGCGGCGAGTCTATGTAGTTTTACGCCTCCATAAAAAAGCGCAAAACGCATGGTCATCGATCACGATCAAACGTATCAAAACTACTTTGGTACTTGGAGCACTTGTGTTCAATAACTATAATTTTATCTTATTTTTAAGAAGTAATTTAGTAATCTTTATAGAAAAAATATTTATATTTTACGATTTGCGATGGTGGAAATGCAGTGATGTCATAAAAGTTATTTATTAACGATAAACCAATAGATAAATATAAAAGGAGGAGCTCGTGGCACAGTTGGTATTGCGCATATCATTCGATCAGCGAAGTTAAGCAACCCTAAGCCTAGCCAGTAATTGGATGGGTGACCGCCCGAGTTCTCTCCGTGCCTCAGAGAGCACGTAAAGCCGTCAGTCTCGGTTGCCAATTTATCATCTTTGGCAATCGTTGCAGGTCAGTCAGAGGCCTCAAATAGTCTGACAACTGGTTTAACCCAGATCACAGATTTTCCTCGTTACAGGGGTTGCGAAGGTCAGATGGCAGTCGCTTCGTATAAAAATTAGGTGATAAGCCACATCGGGTTGAATCAAGTGCCGACCCCAACAATGTATGGGATAAGGCCAGGGCGATGATGAAACCAATACGTTAGTTTCGTCGTTGCGTTGAACAAATTCAATTAACCTTCTTATAAGGATCCAAAAATGTGTAACTAGATCAGCCTTAATTCCATGTAGGTATTGCCATTAACATGTTACATTCAGGCCACGTGCAGGTGTCCATACACGTAGTAGGTATACATGTATTGGGTATATAGGTATTAGGTATAGAGGTGCTAGGCGCGACTCGGCCCTAATAAATCTGTACGTACGCTTGTCTACACATGGGTTTGGCGTGGTTTATGATTTACTTAGATCATGCGATTTTCCATTGGCACAGAATAATTATAATATTTGCTATTATTTTCTTAACTTAGGCGTAGCAAAGGGGGGGGGGGGGGGCGACGGGGTGGGCCGCTCCGGGTGTCATCTTTTTTGGGGTGCAACCCATGTCTGTCAACTTTAATAATGTACAAACAAAAAATAAAAGCTAAAAAAAAATCGGAGATTTCTCCAAATGTGCCTATAACAATTCCTTTTCTGTCCTAATTATTATTGTGTTTTGTTATTGCTCCATTATTAGTGCCATCCAAGGTAGGCAAACGGTATATTATTTCCCTGATAGAATCCTACATTACTATCGTCATAGGCTATATTCCTATGTAGGTAAAACTACGAGGCACAACATGTTATATGAAACATGAGTTCTTAAGGCCATTGAAATCAGTTTAAGGTGTTGCTCATGCACTTAACTTATTGCCAATAAAGAGCGAAGCCTAGGAGCGGAGTTGCAACACGAACAAATTAATTTCACACTTATCTACTATAACACGTTTACAAGTTCACTGGCAATGTATTTTACAATTTTTTTTATTTGGTAAGTACAGTGCCCCAATACGATAGAGGCTCAAATCGAAAAAATTTTTTTGGATAGCGCAATCATCAAGTTTGAATTTATAACATAGGCAGTAGCCCCAGCGGGCTGGGGCTTTTCTCGCTCAGAGAATCAGCATTGCTATTCAACGTGGCAATGCTGCCAGCCTTCTTGGCACGATCCCGAGAGACACCGATTTGGGCCAAGTTTTCTACTTGTAATTAGTTTTTAGTTACTTATTTATTATTAATAAATATCTGGCAGTAATTATTTGACCAGTTTTTAATACAATGTATTTTATATTAAAGTATAGTTTAGGTAGTGCATTGTCATACATGTGTGTAGTATGTATACATATACACTTTTTGAGGTCTGTCTATCGTAGAATAATTATTTTCACAAATTTTTGAGTTTAGTCCCTATCGTTCTGAGGGCGCGATATGCTCACAGCTGTATCCCATGAGGATAGGCAGAGACCGTTCGCTTCATGCTACGATCCTTACATACTTCTTTCGCTTCATCTACTTCATGCATATCAGTGCTACGAATTAGACCTTTCTGTAAAATATAGTACAGTATCCCAAGTATAGGTTTTATCATGTTTGTACGTTTACGACGAGTGTGGCTAAATCTACGTCTCCATACAAAATAGTGCAAAATTCACGGTCAAACGACTACATTCGAATTTGTCAAACCTATATTTGGGCACAGATGCTGTCATGAGTTATGAACTCTAGCCTTGAATGCGCAATTGTCTCTCTGGGTGCCGATCCACTGGGCCCCCAATATCCGTCCCTTACAATAAAATTTGTAAATTCGGCCTCTATATAGGTGCCCATTGGTCCCCCGGGAGGAGAACAGGCTGTTATTTATATATTTTAAGGTACTCACTGGTCTCCTGGTATAAATGTTACGTTATGATACGGACATACAGTCTTAAAGCATTTAAGCTGCCTCTTTAAACTTCTGACGCCCTAGTACTTTAAATACATGCGCAGCTACCCCGCTATTTACCCAGCGCTCATAACTCGTGACGGCACCTGTAACGACCTAATAAGATTAATCTATTAATGAACAACCTCGATCCGCGGAAATAGTGAAGGTTCATAATATTTACGAGACCAATTTAATCTAATTACTTAAATAAATACCGATAATATATAGTTCAAGACTATTAAAATAAATAATATATTTTTTTAGTGATTGGTATTCAATAATTTGAATGGAAAATGTCTAACACATCCGGTGCGTAACTGGAGGTATTGGAAAACACACTGTGTGTTTTGATGTCTGTTAGCTATTTTAGATTGGGCATAAGTTATAAGTTTACAACATTTTAAAATGAATTTATTCAGTATAATTTTTAATTATTATTTTATATTTAGCAGCTAAAATAAATAGTATCTTTATTTTAAAAACACTTTGCCGAGTAGGCAATTAAGTTACAATACACCCATCTACAAAAGACTTATGCAAACTCAATAAAGGATGAGTTTGTCTTCGTCCCTAAGCATTTCCTAAAGTAAAAAATGTCAGTGATTGTTAATACTAGTAAATCCGCTAGAGACTATAATTTACACCACACACACCATGTGTGTGAGAGATAGTAGGCGCCCTTCACCGTGCGACCCACGCGCTGCGTGTGGACCGCAGACGGCAGATATATG
Organism: Watsonalla binaria; assembly: GCA_929442735.1. Lineage (NCBI taxonomy): Eukaryota > Metazoa > Arthropoda > Insecta > Lepidoptera > Drepanidae > Watsonalla > Watsonalla binaria. Next base: position 3,031,071 of record OV838923.1, read on the forward strand.
GTCAATGCACTCGCACCTATCACGCGCGATTGTAATGACGAAAGCTCTCCTATCCATGATACATATGGTACATTATTATTTATTGCTTATTTATTCAATGTTTATAATCTTAATAGGTAGGTAGTAGTCCGCTCACGTGGATTTTTAAATGTCGATTGGCATATGTTTGTTACATTCGAACAATGTAGCCAGATTATATCGCACCCTCTGAACGATAGAGGGTCAACTCAAAAAATTTCGAAAATTATTAAGATAGACATAGCAAAAAGTATTTCTGCAGGTAGTTTTAAAAAACATATTAAAATGCGTTTTTAACGCTTATCAGCAATTCAAAATATATACTTTAAAAATATAAAATACATTGTATTCAAAACTGGTAAGATAATTACTACCTAAGATATAAATTCAAACATCCCGATCTTTGATTATGATGACCAAAAAAAAATTATTTTTCAATTGAACCCCTCATCGTTCTGAGGATGCGATATATTGGACAATAGCGATTACTCTTATTTAAAACATATTTCATTATATTCTTTAATAATCTAAAGCATTGTTTTCAAATTAAAAAAGTACCTAGACATAAATGAGCTAAAACAATTTTATCACAAAGTAGCAAGCGACAAAAAGCATTGAATACGTACTAGTTTCATAAATCGCTACAAACGTAATTCCAAACGCCAAAAGGCCTTTTATCCAATACCAAAAGGCAAAGGAACAAGATTTTAAAAAGTAATTTGGACCAAGGAGATTGCTTTACAATTAGACATTGTGCCAAATGTGTGGGGTGTGGTATCCGGGCTTTAATTGCTAGATACCAGACGCAATATTTTCTAGCAACTATACTTTTTGTTGCGTCGAACAGAAGTCATAAATTGATTGTGAGAATTGCGATTGCAATGTAAAAATAGTTGGAAATGTTATGTGTCACATTGTAACCCAATTTTTGTCAGCTTTATTAATAGTATGAGGCTTTAATTGAGACGTTTTATTTCATGGGAAATTAAAAAGGGGTCTCCTGAACCCTTCTTCTTTAACCCCTTATTTTCTTAGTCTCCGTCGGCCGTCTGTCAGCGGGCTGTACCTCATATAGGCAAAGAGGTGGAATATTCACAGGACTTGTATTTCTATTGCTCACAAAAAAATTATAAGCAATATAATTTATTAAAAAAAAGGGAATAGGTATCTAAGACTGGACTTCGGGAATAAAAAAGAAATAATAATACTAATCAAAGCTTTATTTGGTCGGCAGTCAATTAATCAAACCGTCCAAATTAATTCTTTCAAGAATGGATCCTAATACTTTTTGCCATTCATGATGTCAAGCCTTCAAAAGCACAAAATTCCCACGCACACAAACGTAATATAATAAGCTGGACACGCGAACACACTCCTTTGAACTCTAAATACAAATAGCTTACCTGTCATCACACGCCAAGTGTGTTCATCAATCAAAACACAAGACAAGTGTGTTTTACTGGTTAAAAGGTATAATAATGTTTTCATCATTGCAGGATCTTGTGGACGGTCCGTGACACGTAACTGTCATTAATTTTAGAGAACATTGAACTTTATATGCATATTGAGTTGCGTCAATAACTTAATGGCACGAGGAGAATGTCCGATCAATTAACTTAAACTTTAATCTTTATTTAATTAAAGCCTAATATTATGAGCTCAGCTCTAAAGACTATAAAGGACTAACAAATTGTAATGTTTGTTATGATTCGCATTATTTTATCCGTTAATTCATAAAGGAGTAGGACGTCACGAAGTTTCAACCGCGTAGTTCCCGTTCCCGTGGAAGTACGGGGATAAAATATAGCCTATATTAATTAGTGATAATGTAACATTAAAATGGTGAAAGGATTTTTTAATTGGTTCAGTTCTTTTTGAGCCAATTCGTTACAAACATAATATTACATTCAAACCCTTTCTTCTTTTTAATATCAGTATGGTTTTATTTCTCCTATCCAATTTATACAATATGGCTAGGTAGAATGCTCAACTTTTTCTGAATTTAGATACCATGAGACTTGCATCATATACAATGCTGTATCATCTTTATTTATTTTTCAATTAGCTGATTTTACTTAGGTTACGTTTTTTTCAAAAATCCTCGAAAAAGCCACTTGTGAAATAAAATGTGCTCCACGATGATACCGAGCACAGCTAGTACATAATATAGATAATGATAATATCAAATCCAAGGTTTATTGTCACTAATGGGATCCATTTAGACTAATACAAATTGGCACACTGTTGAGAACATCTCCTCAATGTTACGGCCACGAAGCCTTGATAGTCGCGAATTACTTACAATCTCGTTAATTAATTAATACATGTTTAATTGCGTACTAAGAAAGTGTTGATAGACGTGAGAATTGCAGACAGGAACGATTAGTTGGATGTACATAGCATTATACATACAGTAGTTATTTACATTAATTGCCTCGTTGGTCTAATGGTTAGTACGTTCGCCTGTCGATCACGAGGTCCCGGGTTCGATTCCCGGGTCGGGTCAAAAATGTGTATTGGGTTTTTCTGTCAAGAAATTCACAATAAAAATGCCCGGAGTTTGGAAGTTGGCGGTGTTTCCACCCCCGTGCCTCGGAAAGCACGTTAAGCCGTTGGTCCTACGCCTGATCTCTCTCCGGTCGTGTCGGATTGCCGTCCCATCGGACTTTGAGAGTGAGGGAATAAAGAGTTCATCTGTGTTTGCGCACACACTTGGGCACTATAATATCTCCTGCGCACAAGGCTGATCCTCGTTGAGATTAGCCGCCGTAGCCGAAATTCGGTAGGAGATTATTATTATTTACACTCATAGTACATACATATGCTCTCGCCTGTTCACCGTGGGGGTAGCCAGAGACCGCCGTTCGTAACAAGTTACTATCCTCACATTATTCTTTCGTTTCATCCTCATTCATGCATCTCCTCATATACTTCCTGCCGTTACGAGTGCTCCGAATTTGACCGTTCTGAAAAATATTATTCATTCGGTCATAGTAGTTCTTCCTTGCTCTCACGCCGACACTTCCGCTCACATTCGCTCTATAAATTTGTTTCGTTAATCGCCTTTCACTCATCCTTTCGATATGTCCAAACCATTTCAAATATTTTTTTCAATTAATAGTATAGTAAAGATCAGGTGTACTGGGTTAATAACCATATAAGCAAAAAAAATAACTAGCTAGAACCAGGCCGCGCCGTGTCAACGGAATATATCAATACCAATTTTATAATCTGAATAAATTATCTTGTCTTTACACATTACTACTTATGCCCCAAATCTTTAAATACTCCTCATTTGTAAACTGTTTCCATGTTAATGTGGATATTATCGTATTATTATATCAAATTTAATTTAAACACAACCTTTAGTTAATTACAACGTAACGTTATTTCCAAAATGTGTATTCAATAAAATTGATCAATTAGCGAGTACGGGGCCCTGATCTAGTTAAAAAAAGATTTATTGCCGATCGTGCGAAGTTAACTCGCGACCTTTTTTATTTTAATTGCAGGTAATATAGACTTGACCTATGACATATGTTTGTAGAGCGGATGAGTCAGTGTCGCTTCAAGCTCGTGCGTTCGCGTCGAAGTCATGCGCTAAGTAATTTAATCTGAGCTTAACTGCTTAAGATGTGTTACAGTGGTTCTCAAATTTTGATGTGCAGGACATTCGATCAAGCTTCTTAACTTAACATCTTACACGGAGATTGTATCATTGGTATAGAGACAGCGTTTACTTTACTGAAAAGCAAAAATCTAAAAGTATTACACGAGTTACACTTTTATATGAAGAACCTGTCCGCTGCATTAGTAATTATAATTTTAGTTCAATAATAGTTACCAACACTGTAGATGTCAACAATTTCGGCTAACTCTTTCATCAATGTAAGGAATTGTTTGAGATGATGATATGTATAACATCTCACTTTTCGCCGTCGGCGGGGAGTTCAATACACCTTGAACACTTAATGGTCTCGCTCGGCCCGTTTCCAAAGGAGCTCGCTCCCGACGCTCAGGGTGTGGAATGAACTTCCCAAAATTGTTATCCCAAACGAATACAGCATGGGATACTTCCTGAAGGGTGTGAAGAGATATTTACAGTGTCGGCAACGAGTGCGAGATGCCCCTGAATTTGCATGCGACCATAGGCTGCGGTAACCACTTGCCATCAGGTCGGCTACATGATTATGTACTACCTTCATTGGTATCAAAAAATCAATCCGATTTGATTATAAATCACAGAAAATTCAAGGAGAAACTTTGAGAAACAGCAGTTTTGATCAATCGTTCGATATTCTCGCCTATGGCGTTCAATTACAATTATTGTTGGTTAAGTTCTCTTCAATACAGATTTATTGGCTTAATGCCTCAATGATTTACATCATGAGCGATGATACTTAGTGCTTCAGTATTAACTTAACATTTTGTTTGTCTAATAAATCCTTAACTTTATTGCGCTGTTTTAGACCGAACATAATATTAACTTTTCCACATTCGTCTATTTTTAAGTAAGACGTACATATTATAACCTGCTTTCTTTGTTTTTCACAAGGCTTGTTACGAAACCAGAGAGAATATACTTGACATAGATAAGCCTTACCAGGGCTTAAACTGAATATTTTTCACCTAAATATATAGTAATGTGGTAGGTATCTAATATATTCAAAAGACGAAGGGGATCATAGGGTCTCTTGTTCGCAATCCAAGGTATAATATTATCATGAAAATCACTTCAGTAACCCAGACTTGAGATCGATGGCGTAAGTATTGACGTATATTTTTATTGTTCCTAGATCATCGGCAACGTATCGGGTGGCCACATCAACCCGGCGGTGACCTTGGGCCTCTTGGTGACCGGTGACATCAAGCTGATCAAAGCGGTGCTCTTCGTCGCCATGCAAGTCCTCGGCGCTATGGCTGGAGCTGGACTACTGAGGGTATGTCTCCCTTTTTTTGCCGTGGAAAATACATAATGAATACACCAACCGCTGCGGTGGCAGCGAAATCTTTGTGTCGGACTCCTAGCTAAAACTTGACTAAAATCCACGGGTGTTATATTATGGAGAATAATTCATCATATTCAGCCCACATGCACCCATTGTTGGGTATAGGCCTCCCCTGTGGCACGCCATTGCTCTCGGTCCTGAGTTAGTCTCGACCACAGTTTCCCAGCCGTCTGCGCGATATCGTCGGCCCACCGAGTGGGCGGTCAGCTCCCTAGTCTTTGTCCTTCTCTCGGCCACTATTCGGTTACCACTTTGGTCCACCTTCCGTCTTCCCGTCTCATCAAGTGTCCCGCCCATCTCTGCTTTAGCTTGGTGATCCGTACACCCACGCGTCGACCTTTCGGAGAGTAATTAGGGAGGGTTATTATAATACTAGCTGTGCCGGCGGTTGCACTAGTTGTAGACCTAATTTCATGGGTGACTCATTTTGCGGTACCCTATTTTTTTTAAAATAAAACCAACGCTAGCTACTTATGTTTCAAATTAAGTTCTTATAGAAACTTAACAAAAATAGAAATAATGTTTATTCACATGAAATACGGTACAAAATAGGTCTTATTAAGGTCACCAGAATCAAGTATTTCACCCAATTTTAGGGCATGTAAATATTAACTTCGTTTAGAGACCTAGAAATTACAGGTACATTTTAACCACATATTAATAATATTAAATATACTACAAAATAAATATACAGTGATACACCACGAGCTTTGCGGTTAAGGAAAAATCATAATAAATATTGCATATTTGGAAAAAAACGAAGATAGCTAAGCTAATTATTAGTGCCTGAGATGTCGATGGACCAGCCACCTGTCACGTTGGCACCGAATCATTGCTGAAAAGCCTTTCTGTTAAAGCGTGAGCATGTTATAAAACTGTACTTAAGGTCGTTTGGTTAAAAGCAACATTTGCACTACATAAGTACAAGATTACATAGTTAATGTAGTTACATAAGTGATCGACAGGTAACAAACTGTCGCTCTCTCGCTCGCCCTGACACCTGACACTGATGGTACACACATATGGGAATAGATCCTTGCCCTTGACTTAGATCGGGTACTAATAGAGATGGAAACGTAGTCGTTCGCTAATGCAAGGCTCTCAAAATAGTAGGTTCCAGTACATTCTGACAATCATTAAACGTGCAAATATAACAACGAAATTCCTGTACCTGGAAGACCGAATATTACTGGGAAATTCTCTATTTTAAAGAAACATAGTTAAATCGATTAATCGCCCCCGAAACAAAATTTCATGAAAATCTTTGGAGCTGTTTCAGAAATTCTGATTATATGCAATAATAATACTAAAATTAATAAACATAAAATACCATAATAAATTAAATATAAAATTATTGCATTATAATTAAATCACACAAGAGCCGTGGTAGCCTTGGGGTTAGAGCAGTCGCCTGCTACGCAAGCGACGTAAGTTCGGATCCCGAGTTTTTCTAAAAACTTATGTACAGTGACTTCACACCATGGGCTTTACAGTGAAGGAAAACATCGTGATTCGAAGACTCTATCACTACTCACCATCTGTCACATTGACACTTAATCGTCATCGGTGAAAAGTGGGTGTTGTTGTAATAAAAATACCTCTATATAATATAAGCGTGACCATATTTATGTATGTAATAATTGCTCGTTTAAAGGTATTTAGATTATAACCTGTGTCCACCATGTATGGTTTGATTAGCATCAAAAGAAGAGGTTTCGAAACAGCTAGAGTAAAAAATATATTTCCCAGTTAATTTGGGAACTTGTTTTTCTTTTAACCCACTGACAAAATCTAGATGTATAGACCATACTAGATCACAATATTTTTTTTATTATATAGTCAGAGTTGACCATATATTATGCAAACAATTTTAATAAAAATAAAGTCATCGCAAATCGTGATGGTTAGTTGATATGTTTGTTTATGTAATGAACTTATGTGACCTCTCATTAATATTGGCTCAGCAATTATCCGAACCTCAAACCTAGATTATGTATTGCTCTTTTCAATCTTGTGCTCTAAGTGCTAATTATAAAAATAAGCTGGCATTAACATATGGCTAATTAACATTGAACTAACTAAAGGCCATTTTGTACATGTATGACTTAGATGACATTTTAATGATTTAAGCTCTCACTACCCAAGAGCCGTGGTGGCCTTGGGGTTTGAGAAGTCGCTTGCTACGCAACCGACGCAAGTTCGAATCCCAGCGGGGCCTGTACCAATGAGTTTTTTAAAAACTCATGTGAGTGATTTCATACCAACCATCGTGAGGAAACCTGCATGTGTCTGAAAAGTAATTCAATTACGTATGTATAGTGCCTGAGACTGCGATAGACTCACCATCTGTCACGTTGGCACTTAATCATATTCGGTGAAAAGTGGGTGTTGTTACTACAACACCTCTGCCTACCCCTTCGGGGAACACAGGCGTGAGCATATGTATGTATGTACCCAATAGCGAAAAGTTTAACTAAGTCCTGATCCAAGGGTAGCTTAAGTTTACAATACGAATACTTAAAAGTAATTATTAGCATGCTTAACGCAGATGAACCTGGTTTCTTTTCAATGAATCTTTCTTATATAGGTGCTGAAAAAAAAAAGAAAGAAGTTTCGAAACGGGGTACCTACCCTAGTTTCGTTATCGCCCCGTAAGCTGTAAGCCTCACTTTTCCTCAAGCTACCATAACTTGACAGATGTCGGCGAAATTTGCTGTAGTATTGAAATAACGTTTCAGAGAATCTATATATATATGTAGAATGCATTTATATATATTATTTACAAGAATTGATCGTTTGAAGCTATAAGATGGTTTCTTATATTCACCAAAAGATGTCCCACTCTTTCTTTTATATAAACTGCAATTTTATTGTTATCTAAAGAAATGTCTTTGCACAATTTACTGTCGACATTCGGGAGGCTCAGCACATAACACCAACCCCATATAAAAAACATGGTTTTAAAGAGGACTAGACCAAACAGACTGAAACTATGTCCATCCCTTTTTTAATCTGTATCACTGAATGAGATGGAACTACTTTTAAACTAAGGACTAACGATGTTTCTTTATAAAGAGAAAAGGGTGTATTTTTTATTTCCTCAAAAGTTCTACATATTAATCATATATCTAATAGACCCCGCCAGAAAAAAAACATTCATAGAGCGAGAGGAAATATTTATAGGTATTCCATAACTAAATATTGCAATTTAATGAGTAACAAAGCTTCTATGTAATCGTCTCTTAAGCTCATGATTTAGATACTGTGACCTTAGTACAAATTAACGAGAGCGACATTTTACCGACGTCGTGCTAACGAGCTATACCGAGGTCTACCCTGTATCACGACGTGGAACACTTCGCAAATTAAATAACCAACTGACTAATCAATTCACTTATACCAAAGCTAAATGTTAATTAGGCCACACTCTTGCGAGATGGGTAAAGTTGCTGGTGTAGACTTCGACTTGCAAACTAAGCAGGCAGTCGACGTGTGACCCTCACACTAGAGAAAATGATAAAAATGACACCTTCAAAAAGAAAAAATAAAATAATTAAAAAAAATATATTTACTTTTGATGTTGGTGCCAAATGTAACATCTACATACGCTGTATTTAAAACTTCAAAAGTATGTAAACACCACATTTATTTTTTTGAAGGTGTTTTTTTTTTCATAAATTTCTTTTATGCTTTTCAGTTGCTTTTTGCAAAAGTAAAAGTTTTTAGCAAACTTACCTAAATTTGAATTGATAACCACCTTCCTTTTAAGTTGGTTAATTAAGTATACATCCACGCCATCATAGAAGGCTCTTCGGGTAAGCAGAGGTGTTACAATGCATGCGCTATTATTCCCACATTTTTTTCTGAACGTTATTACTCGACACAAAAAAGTTTATGAAGAGATGTATGAATGTAGGCGAAAGGAAAAAAGCATGTACTTAAGGATGTTCACAGCGTGAAGCAGTGAACATTAGGTAATATCTAGCTCCCTCATGAGACACCAGCGTGAGCTATGATTAACCAGAGTGTAATAATAAATACTTTTGTTCCAGTTGGCTCTACCGGCAGATAAAGTTGGAGGATTCGGGGTAACAATGCCTGCCGCCAATATCGACGAGGGTCAGGTAAATATATAGCAACAGCATTGCCTTTTCGCATTACTGTATTAGTAATATATTTAGATACAAGTTAGTAGAGTTAAGCTTACATAGCTGTGTTTGTAATCCAGGCGTTCCTGCTCGAGCTGCTGATCACTTTCCTGCTGGTGCTGACGGTGCAGGCAGTGTGCGACAAGTGCAGGAATGATGTGAAGGGTTCCCGTCCCCTCGCTATCGGCCTTTGCATCACTGCCTGCCACGCTGCTTGTGTGAGTATTAATTACACAGAGTAGATTATTTCCAAATTCAAAGAGATACCATAGAACTTAGCAAATAAGGACTTCAGTTCTGTGGTCATCATTATTGCCTGCTAGAAAATTATTCTTCACGAGTTTGGTCCTGCTGTTAACTAGATTTCCCAGTACACCATAATTTATAACTTATACATATTATATGCTCACGCCTGTATTCCCCGAAGGGGTAGGCAGAGGTGTTGTAATCACAACACCTACTTTTCACCGAAGATGATTAAGTGCCAACGTGACAGATGTTGAGTCCATCGCCGTCTCAGACACTTTACATACGTCATTGAATTACTTCTCAGAAATATGCAGGTTTCCTCACGATGTTTTCCTTCACCGTAAAGCACGTGGTGTGAAATTACTGTACATAAGTTTTTTAGAAAATCTCAGTGGTACAAGCCCCGCTGGGATTCGAACTTGCGTCGCTTGCGTAGCAGGCGACTGCTCAAACCTCAAGGCTACCACGGCTTTTTTATTTATAAATTATTGATTATAATTCATAGATTATCATCAACCTCTTGCACTTATCCCATATTATTTGTGGAGAGCACAGTGTGTTTCTCTCTTCCACCTCAACCGTCATATCCGTAGTTACTCCCTTTGCTTCTGTTATTCATTAATGTTGTATAATGACGTTGAAGTAGATATCCCATAAGTTGACTGTCCTGTGTTGTACCCAGGTTCCCCTGACTGGGTCCAGCATGAACCCGGCGCGTTCCCTTGGACCTGCTGTGATTGTTAGCGTCTGGACCGCGCATTGGGTAAGTATCTTTGTTTATTTTTCACCGTTACTTTCCATCTCGTTATGGAGCCAACCCAGGAGCTCTTAAATGTATTATATTTCGGCTACCTGTTATATGCCTGACTGACTGCCTTATATATCAACGCAAAGCTTAAATCGCAATGAAAATGAAAATGATTTATTCAGTTCGGGCTACTAAGGCACTTATGAATGTCAAAGAATTTACCACCGGTTCGGAAACTAGTCTTCTGAGAGGAACCGGCAAGAAACAATGGCCTAAAGAAATGGCATAAGAGCTCATGGTAAGGTCTCGTGGTCGCATAAGTAGTAAAACCTTCTGATCCTATAAACAGAGCATAACATGACCTAATGAAATGCTAGTGCTCACAAGAAAAAATATTCCTCCTAGACAAACGACAAGGAATTTGTTGCATTGAAAATTAAACAAAAAGTGATGAAAATGTGATCCAACCTAAGCCACAGCGAATAGAGCGAATAGCAAAATTCCCACGGTTTGCATCTTTATTCACATATCACCAAAATTGATACTAACTTTGCCAATACATTACCATAAGAGACACATTTAAATTGCATGTATTGGTGTAACGATAGCTGCCCACTGCGCCTGGGCCATATAATTATTATCTAACATACTTTCACTTCGACATAAGCACGTGACGATCCTGCAACAGTTAATTTATTGACGAGTCGAGCAAATTATATTTCCTTTGCATCTGATTAGTTATTGTACCTACGCAAAATGATCTGTGTTTGGTTAAGTGAGCTCTAGACATTAATATTGAGTAAATTTTCACACTAAATATATAGGTACTTCTATACTAATATAATAAGAGGAAAGGTTTGTAAGTATGTTTGTAACGAATTAGCTCAAAAAGGCGGGGACCGATTTGAAAAATTCTTTCAGCAAGTGATAGGTACATTATCAGCAAGATAATTTAGAAATATAGGCGAAAAGGTCACAAAGCGATTACAGGGTCACATTACCTTATCGAATCCCCAAATTTTTTGAGGTGCTTGCGTTTTATTTTTGCATGTATTTTGTTCGCGTCGCGCCATACAGACACACAGACTGGTAAAATTACTACTGCTTATTCAAGGTCAGTGCTCATTACTCGTGACGGCACCTGGACCTCAGTATCTATAATGTTTCAAAAATGTTTAGAAATTCTAATGTAATAAAGCCGGCAAACGTGTCAGCTAGAAAGTATTGAATTAAATAATGTGAGATAACAATATCATTATTATCAAATGAAACAATAGGTACACCATGCTTTCCTTTATTTCTACACAAAGGGTCGCAGGTATTTAATGATGGTGTCAGTAATGTAATGTCCAAGGAAGTATTCTGTATATCTGAATGTAATGACAGTCGTATTCTATTGTGCGTATTTCCCATGTTTGTAACAGTCTCAGAAAGCGTGAAGCGTCTGTTTTTCAATCTCTTTGTGTCGGACAAACTAGCATTTGTATATTCGTAGGCTACAGTTATGTAACAGGTGTAATTTATATCACGGTGAGGTAGAGATTGCACGTTGCTAGATTGCAGACAGTCAGTTGCAAGTTGCCTAACGTAAGGGAGGTAACACTTAACGTTACTCAATTGAAAGCTCATTAAGACATTACAGTAATATTACTACGTGGATGTTCTCAGGTTGAATTTCTCCAAATAAATGCTATTTTATGAATTTACTGAAGAAGGCAAAGGCGTGAGAAAATATTAATAACTAGGTGTGTGTGTAAATTAAATCTTGCACGTGTATTCGATAAAAAAAATGGGTGTTGATATAACAGCACACTTTTGATCCTTGTGAGGAGATGTAGAATTTGGTATCAGGCGATACTGTTAGTTTGGTAGTTAGTAACTTAATTGCTGCTTTAGATGTCGCGAGTTCGATTCCCGTACAAAAAAATTGTATGCCTTCTTTGACAGCCTTTTAGAACCTGCCGATTATCAATGGAGACCTTGCGTTTACCACCTTCATATAATTCATCTCCCTGGCCTTATCCCATACATTGTTGGGGTCGGCACTTGATTCAACCCGATGTGACTGATCACCAGATTTTTATACGAAGCGACTGCCATCTGACCTTTGCAACCCCTTTAACGAGGAAAATCTGTGATCTGGGTTAAACCAGTTGTCAGACTATTTTAGGCCTCCGACTGACCTGTAACGATTGCCAAAGATGATAAATTGGCAACCGGGACCGACGGCTTAACGTGCTCTCCGAGGCACGGAGGGGACTCGGGCGGTCAACCATCCAATTACTGGCTAGGCTTAGGGTTGCTTAACTTCGCTGATAGAATGACATGCGCAATAGCAACTGTGCCACGAGCTCCTCATATAATTATAATCATATGCTCATGCCTTCTTATAGTCATTACGATGTAAAATTTAAACGTCTCAAAAACCGTTACCGGAATTATTGTATTCACAACTATTTACAAAATTACATATTCTAATATTAATAGTGAGCCCACAAAGACATTTTTTAATTGTACAGTAACTATGCATCCTTTTCAAACATGCGAATAAAATTATTGTGTATTTATTGCGCAGGTATATTGGGCAGGCCCCATGGTCGGCGGAGCGCTGGCTGGTCTCGTCTACAAGTACCTGTTCCGCGTCGGCAAGGGAGACTCCTACGATTTATAAACGACCCGGACACACAGTGTGATGCACTATATTTATTCATATTCTATCGACATACCAAACAATCGGGGCTAAGTTAAACCTGTTTGATATTGTTATTTGTTCCGCTTGAAATGATTCGCTAGATTTACGGTATTTATGAAGAAATCCAAAGGTATTAATTTCAAGGGAAATGTATGATTGTATATTCTTTCATTTTCGAGCAAGACTTCGACAGATCGATAAAATAAGATAATGTTAGGTTAGATATTACGAAGAAATAAGTTTATTTATGTTATTAATAAAGGTCTGTTGTGGTAAGCGTGACTTTAGGTACATCAAGCACTGTGGCTTTGCTAGGGTAACCGCTGACTCTAATGGTGCACGATAATAGTTGTTGAAGCTAAAGCTATGTTTAAAAGTGACAAATTTAACAGTCAATGTTATTTTATTATGCGCGCCTGTATCCTCGGCAAATTGTATATTAATCGATACTTAGTTCAATCAGTTAAATTCATGACGTCATCTGACAATGTTGACGGTGCACCAATTTTTTTGCCAACTCAAAAAGTACTTTAACAATTTTTATAACAAACGTTAGGAGGTGCAATCCACCCTAAGACTATATTTGGGTTATTTTATATTGGGTTATGCCCAATAAAATCCCTCACAAGGCAAATATTTGAGATTATTGGTCTAATTTTGGTGATGAGATTAAGATCGATTTTCAACCTTATGCTACGAAGAAGACTTGTAATGTGTCTTGTATATAAAGCCCTTATTTTATGTCAGACTTGCTACAACCGACCTCAAACACAAGATAATAAGGTTTATTATCCATACTCGAGTGCCTGTGCCAATTATGTGATTATAATGTGTGGATAACAATGGTTATGTTTATCATTTAATATTTTAAGTAATAAATAACATAATATCTCACAAGAAATGTTTATTTTTAATAATAAATATTTTATTTATTTTAATTTATTTTTTGTTTCATTTTCTATTAATATCATTGTGACTCATGCTTAAGTAAGTAGTAGTTATGTATATATCTTTCACCATTACCTAAACATTTTGGACTAAAACAAATCAAACGTTTTCAATATAAGGTTCCTAAGGTACGAGAACACCGGCTTGTACACATATTTGTGTGTGTTGTGTTTTCATAACTATCGTAAGGCTACCAATCAGTGTCCCCAAGAATATGTTTTCACACATTCGAACGTCATCGCTTGACCTTGCGTGTTTTACTTTTTTTTACGTAAAACTTACGATACTCGCCGTTTGGAACACTTAACGCTCTAATAAAATACGCAGGCGATATTGGCTCGTATATCGCCTGAAGCCTCTCGGAGTTCCTAATAACAATAAATATATGCCTTGTTCCTAACAGAAGAATCTCCGATTCTCATTTCAGCAACTGTCTTGTCTTCAAAGCACATATACACACAATACACCACAATTACAAACTATCGCAACACATTATAACGTTATTTAAAATTCGTGACTCAAGTCGCACAAATATTATGGAACCTCGCACAGCTACTGAGCTCCCTACGAGTGACGTCATTGCGTCAACCTTCCAACTCATAGAATTAAAATTCGCGTAAGCAAATTCGGGTTTTTAATTAATGACTCAACTATTAAAAAATGGATATAAAATTATTTTTCGAATTATACTTTTAATTACTACATTTCAAAAGAAATCTTTTTGTATCGTTTTCGTTATCTATACTCGCTAGCGTCACTCATAATATATTTGTAGGAGATATTTTTGCAGGTCACGTCGCAGGAGGCGTTACAATTTCCCATACAAATATTCGACGAGTATAGAGGTAGGTACTTTGCCGAAGTCTTATGTTTATAGTTACCTACAGAAAATTATAAATAAGGTTAAATAATTAAAATACTTAATTCCGCAATGACAAATATATACAAATAAGTAGTTTTCTCAATTAAGTGCAGTCTAATATGCGCTGACCGTTCAGCCTGCAGCACTCGCAGGGTGTGCTTGCAGATCAACGACATTCTATATTTTCTATAACCATAAAGGTATACCTATAGGAAAGTAGGTATTTACAAAGTGTAGGTACTTACTACCTAAAGACAAAATATTACAGAAAATAACGTCATAGGTAAAAGCCAGCAAGTTGTGACGCTAGCAAATATTTATCAGCAAGTAAATACAGACGCTTTAAACAATAGACGCGCAGAGTCGGCACACACTTTAGCACACAGTGAAGGCGCAGAAGAATTTGTATGGACTCACATAAACGTCGTTAGCACATAGGAAAGTTCGGATACAACGGATACAACGCGCAGGCGCGTCGTTAGCAGTGAACGCGTTAAGTGCAGAAGTGCAGCAGGGCTTGTAGACAAACAAAGTATCATCATCCTCACGCTTCGCTAATAGAAACGATACAAAATGTACGGGGATGAGATATGTCACGTGACTGATTTATGTCATTTACATACATTTTGTGTCGTTTCTATTAGCGCAAGCGCAATGATACTTTGTCTAAGCCAGATAGTAAGCTAATTATAACCGTATGATACTATATCTACTATAGGGAGGTCCCTACGTAATGATTTAATGCTTCGACATAATAGTTCGTCAGTCTCGTCATGCATGATGTGTGGTTAAACGGGAACATTTGTAACATGATTTATGATAAATATTGTGTCGAGAGAAAGCTTTCTTACGAGTACACTCGACGAGAAAAGGCTTACAGTCTTCTGCGACATAAAACATGCCATTTCATAAACAAGAAGTATAGATAGGAACGTTAAAAGTTACCTTTCTGAAGTACCTAAAGCGATAGAGGATAAGAAACATTGTCGAAGTCCTCTATTGCAGGGCTTTATAATTGCAACCTACTATTGCGTATCTATTAAACTCGTTCATACTACTAACCCCCTCTTGCATTGAAAAGTGAATTTTATATCTTAAGCTCAAACATTTTTGCGATTTATAGCGTATGTTGTCATTGTGACGTAACGCGACGGAAATATTGGAAAATTATTTCTAAGTAAGTTAAGTAGGTATGACAATAACGGGTCTGCAAAAGGTTTTTTCTCCGTCTGTACATATTTAACAAACAAGTGGTTTCTGATGACGTTATTTCTAAACCAAAACAAGAAAAGTAATGAAGGGAATGTATCTCGCTATTACCACAAATTAATGTTACCGTTGGAATACTATCATGACCCACAACTTCTAATAAAGAAATGATGTTTGTCCGTTGTTATGAAAGTAGGTGATGATAATTAGTCATTGTAATATTTACACTAACATCATAATGGAGAAATTGGGGGTTTACCACCAAATTTATTGAAATCCCTACTAATGTTATAAATGCGAAAGTAACTCTGTCTGGCTGTTACGCTTTCCAGCTTAAACCTCTCAACCGATTTTGATGAAATTTGGCACAGACAATCTTTAGACCCTGAGAAAGGACATAGACTACCTTTTAATGAGCAAAAAAGTATTATATAAAACTAAATCGACGCGGGTGAAACCGCGGGGCACAGTTAGTAAGCAATAATTCGTTCATTAAATATGAATTCACCAAATTTCCAAAATGCCCACGCGTTCACGCCTTTGCTTACCTTCTGGAAGGGTATTTGAAGGCAAAGGAAGATGTGTTACAGACAAAAACCTCTGGAAGTTTCACCGTAGATATTTATGTGCCCACATCTTGTTCTTCGATATCTAGTTATCATTTGGGGGATTGATGAGGTACCTACGTGTGCGTAAATACAGGTGTCGTCATAAGTTTTGAGCGCTGCCTTGGATGTGCAGTAGTAATTGATTGGGCCCTGTTAAGCAGCGCAAGCATTATCAAACTCATGCAGTTATTCTTAATATTGTCGCTGAGCGCTCATCGTTCGTGACGGCATCACTATCTTTCCACAGAATGTATTTCACTGTAGTCTAGAGTACACCATCATCCGGTGACCCTATAGCCGTTGCGCAAGAGTCGTGACTCCCGCAGTAATAGCGAGCGACATATCACCTGCGTCGCAATGCCATTACACTCGGCGAGGTCAGCCCATCCTCCGGCACCTGCAGCGACCTACATCACTGGGAGTGCTTGCTGATTGAGCTCATGCGTTTATTTTGAGTGTAAAAACCACAGAAGAGACAACATTGAGTATATTGCCAAAGATTGCCAAGTGTCGCTACACGCTTGTAAGTTGAATTTTCGCAATTTATAAAGGTTAGCCGCACAAGTCTGTTTGTGATAAGCCTAATGTCGTAAGGCTATGACTATTTGCTACAAAAAAATGTGCTTGAAAGGTTTCTATCGCCAGTCCAATTAATGCACAGTTCCATCCTGTTTCCAGTGGACAGGCATGACGAAAAAATAGGTCCAATTTAAAATGTATTCAATAACATTATTTCCTATCATGTTTTAGTACAAAATCTTTTTTTTAACATCATTGAAACGCAAGTCATAATCAAAGAGGTTGCCAATGGTTCGAAATAATACACGATCTGAAGCAGAAACAATTTATTGAAGAAGAAAAAAATACTGGTTACATTAAAAGCCTAACAACGCGTGGGAATACAGAAAGTTAATGAATAATTAAACCGATTAAATATTTGTTACAATTACATTGTATATAAATTATTAAGTATTGTTGTGTGACATTTACTAATGTGTGTGTTGCCGAGGCCCTTGACCCCGGGTGAAAGGACGACGCGCCGCCTCACCTTGCTAACGAACACTTTGACAAATTGGACCGTTTCAAACTATTCTTACGAACATTTTAAATGAATACTTATCCATTCATAAAAGTTAATTAAATCAACCTGATTCTATTCACACTCTTGGTTTTTTTGTAGCCTGGAGCGAAATATCTCAATAGAAACGGTGAATAAGATGCTGTATTGAAATGGAAACTATTTGCAACTGTTTATAGTAACACTTACCTAGTAACTACGGTACTAGGCAAGTAGTAAAGTTACATAGATATATTAATACACTGTGAACTTGGGTACTTATCAAATTGATTTATGGATCTTCATCATCATTTATTTAAGAGCTAGGCTCCCAACCCTCACTTTAACTTCCTTGTACGACATGACGGTGACTTTTTCCTTCAGCTGTTGTATATAAATAATCCTCGGTCTCCCTCTTCTACGCTTTCCTTCTATATTCACTTCTATGATGTTTTTGATGAAAGCGTCATGTCATAATAGGTGTCCAATCATCTTATGGATCTTAGTATCTTAGTAAAATTTTGCTTTATTAAAAAAAAAATTGCTCGATGGTAATCTTACGCCGCGAATAATGGACGCTTTCAAATACCTCAAACTATTTGTGAACTACCCAAAAACAGTGTGTGTTGCCAGTATTCCATTCATTTCATTTAAATACGCAAACATATTAACTATCTAATAATGATGATGGTGATATTCAAAACTACTATGAAATAATATACTGCAATAAGTTTCAGAAGCAGTAAGGAAACTAGGCCTATTTTTCGAAATAAGACCGTTAGCTAAATTGTTCGCGAGGGTTGTCAATTTAAAAATTACTCCTTTATTTACTGTCGGCAAAATACGTAAATGACGTATAAGCGACATCGTGACTCCTCCAACGCGCGTCTGTGTGAGTGTGTTATTTCAAGGCATTTGTTCCTAGATTCCTAACAGCTTGTAAAGCTAATATTTCAAGTGTCGTAGTGTGTTAGCAAGCCATACATCCGTTGTAGCTGAGGCATTGCGGCACGTAATGCCTTTCTCAAGGTTGCTCGTCTATAAGGGCTTGGAGGAAGGCGTCGGGTTGTGGGATGTCTTCCAGAAAGCCAGCTGCGTCACAGAATTCCGCGAAGGAAGCGCAAGGGAGCAGCTCGTCAGTGAAGGTGGACACGATGCGTTCGGCTGCTTTGGCGTTCGCTTCGTCGTTGTAGCGTATGTACTCGGCTAGTTTGATCGGCCACTGGTCCACTGATGTTGTACTTACGTTCTGTTAGACATATCAATATTTATTAGAGACAAAATATGACTCACTACTAAAGAAAATATAAATTGAAACTCGTAATTAGGTATACCTTTTGCAAGTTCAGGTGTCGTCATGAGTCATGAGCGCTCAGCAAAAATAGTGGGAGTATAACCTCCGCTAACCCTATTTCTTTTAAAAAAAAGATGCCTTAGTTTTTGTAACGATAGTAAGTCCTGTTCAAATCGGTCCAACCGTTTCAGAGATAACCCAGAGCAGACATTAAAAAAGGTTTTATTTTTTTATTAAATTCTTTATATACTTTCATATGTATCGTGTGAAAAAACCTGTTAATTTGGAATTATCTCTCCATTATACAGTATAGACTTTAAGGCGCACATTTTACATTTTCAAAATAGCCTAGCCTAATAAAATAGCCTTCAACCTTTGTTTAATTTTTTTTAGTCATAAAGTGAAGTTGTTAGAGGTTGCTTAAGTTCAACGGTGGATGATATGCGGAACATGAGACAATATTTAAAATTAGAAAAGGGTCTTTGTATACCACCAACCGATGATCTGGGTGGGAAAAATGGTCTAAAAAGTCTATTTTTATCTGTATGTATGTATGATGCGTAACAAACCTTGAACATAACAGTGTATAGTTGATCGATGAGTGCGACGTAGAGGGCGTAGGGTTTGTAGTCGGTCCAGGGGCGCGGCGCGCGCGGCGGGGCCGGCAACGCGCGCAACGCCGGCCCGCCGCCCGACAGGCCGCGCACGTGCCCTATTATCAACAGCCGCTTCAACCAATCCACCTTCTGGGCACGCCATCTGGAAACGAAGCAGGTTTGTAACGATACTGAATTAGTCAGGGCCGGATTAGGCAACTGCTTAGGGGCTCGAGGTTAAAGGAAAAAAATATATATTCTCAAAATCAAACTCAAAATTATCTTTATTCGATTAGACTTTTTACAAAGTGCTTCCAAATCGTCGGAATGACATAATTATACAGGATTATACATTCTACCGTCAGGTTCTCGGAAGGTGTATTGTAATAATTACCTATCGTAACATTTACCTATTAGAGGAGCTCATGGCACGGTTGCTTTTGCGCATATCATTTGATCAGTGAAGTTAAGCAACCCTTACCCAAGCCTGTAGTTGGGTGACCGACTTCCCTTTGTACCTCGGAGAGCATGTAAAACCGTCGGCAATCGTTACAGGTCAGTAGGAGGCCTAAGAAAGTCTGACAACTGGTTTACCACAAATTACCGATTTTCCTCGTAGAAGAGGTTACGAAGGTCAGTCGCTTCGTATAAAAATCAGGGGATCAGCCACATCGGGTTGAATCAAGTGCCGACCCCAACATTGCATGGGATAAAGCCAGGGAGATGATGATGATGTAATATTTCACTATATAACTATGTGTGTTAACTGTGTACTCACTGTCGCAAATAAATTTTAAATATTATTGTGACGTGGTATACATACTTGGCATGTGGATAGAGCATCAGCATGAGTGTGATGAAATAGAGCGGTCCCTCGGCGTCGTGCGCGGACTCCAGCAGCCGCGGCGGCGCCCAGATCATCGACGACTCGAGCGCGGCCGTCTCTCGGGCTGCCACGCGACTCCTGCGCATATACCAAAACATATGTAACGTAACGCATAGCCAATACTTAAAGCCCACATGATCGGCGCCACTATTTAATTCAATTCAATTCGAAATATCTTTGTTCGCTTAGGCTTTCAACAAAGTACTTTAAAATCGTCAGAACGACACGATTATACAGGACTATACATGCTACCGCCAGGTTCGGAAGGTTGCTTCTACTGAGAAGAACCTAGCAAGAAACTGTACCTCTACTAAGAAGAAGGAAAGAAGGGGATAACGTGATCTCCAGTTCGAATTTCGGAGCTGACCACACTTGGAGGACACTGCATGTCCAACTTATAAAGGATTTTAGCAATAATAACGTCATAACGGTAGTCTTTTATTTCTAAGAACTTTAAGAATTACAACCCTAACTTGTGAAAAACTTTAACTTTTTTTGCCGTGATAATTACTATTTTCGAACCTTTTATAACGCGGCGAATAAACAAAAAACAATAAAGGAGTTGTTTTTTAATTTATATGGACTATTAGGAGATGCTCGCTCAGTGCCAGAAATTCTAGACCCTATATAAAAACTCACGTGTTAATGACGTATAGCGCCATGTGTATCAAGGCGGGCACCAGCTGCATGTTAGACAGCGGTCCGCCGCCGCCGGTATCGTCGTGGAAGGTGCGCCCGCGAGCGAAGCGCAGTAGAAGCAGCTTCAAATCGTGCAGCGTGTTTGTGTGACCAATGTCGCGATGACCCGTGCATTCCTACAAAATGTATCAATTTTTTTAGCGATCTACCCTCTGATACAACAACATATTGTTACCTATAAGCTTTTCTTTTTATTTACTTCTGTGAGTGATTATTTGACTTGAATATTAGCAGCGAGGAGCAGTCGTGGTGGCCTTGAGGTTTGAACAGTCGCCTGCTACGCAAGCGACGCAAGATCAAATCCCAGCTAGGCACTTGCCTAGCTTACCTAGTTTTTCTAAAAAACTTATGTATAGTGATTTCACGCCACGTGCTTTACGGTGAGGAAAACATCGTGATGAAACCTGCATATTTCTGAGAAGTAATTCAAAGACGTATGTATAGTGCCTGAGACGGCGATAGACTCACCATCGGTCACGTTGGCACTAAATTAGGGTGAAAAGTGGGTTTTGTTATTGCAGCACCTCAGCCTTCTACAGTCACTCAAATATCGTTCATACGCATTAAAATAAGGACCTGCAAGTATGTAGTGTGCCTGGCAAGACAGCTGGCGAAGGCAGACTCTGGAACATGAGGTCCCCATAGAGGCAGCAGACCGTTGCACCGGGTTGACGCGTTTTGAAGAGCCGCACTCTCCCATTCATCCCTGTTAACCATAACATAGTTGGATAAACTGTTAATTATTGAACTAGCCGTGACTCGTGACCTTTATTTTAGTCAAATACAAATTTTCGTGGACCATTCTTCAAAGATCTCTTCATACAAATTTTAACCCCCTATTTATCCCCGTATAAAAGTATTTTTTCTCTCTGGCTGTGCCGCAAGGTATCACCTGCGAAAGCTCAATTTCATGGGCGGCCCGAGGAATAATTACTCCTTGTAACCTTGTAAAAGTTAGCTATCTGCAAGCGAAAGTCCCGTTTAAATCTGTCAAGCCGTTTCGGAGATTCACAGACAAACAAGAGGGATAAACAGATACACAGACAGACAGAGAAATAATTTTAAAATTGGTTTCGTATGTGAGTACCGTATTTACCTTCATATAGTGAAAAGCTGTTAATTTGAAATTACAAACAGATACTTCAATTTTATTTATCTGTATTGATGTACCCAAATTTATATTTCCAGTAAATGTTGTTATGAGTGCTGTAATGAAATATATATTACCTAGCGCGCGCGAGCCTCACGGCGGCCATGTGGCACTCGACGTGCACGATGTTGTAGTGAGACACCGTGGTGTAGCCCAGCGTCTTACGAGCGCGCACTTCGTACTCCTCCACCGGACACCGCTTCGTGAATGTGTAAATGCCGAGCACCTGACACACATACATTTATCGTTTACATCTCCACACAATAACAACAATTTGAGTCATATCTTGAAAATAACGTATCTCAAACATTTCTATTAGGTTACACAAATCGTGTTCGCGAACAAACAGTTTTCTGAGTCAATTTGAATAAAAAGTAAGATATATATCAGCAGCCTAGACATTGGCTTGCAGTCTTTGGCTTCTTTCCGGAAGTGTATTTTAGAGTATATACTATAATTGTTTTGGGATGCTTAGGTACTTAGAAATAATAATTAAAATAGCCATAATCCAATATTTCCTCAATGTAGATTTATGTATAAACTGTAATGTTATTGTATATAATTATATACCTGATGTGTTTACTTATAATTAGTTGTGCATTAAGATAATTATAAACAAAATGTATCTTATAATCATGTAAAGATGTAACAACTGTTAATAGGTTTATATTAAATAAATAAAATAAAATATATCAATTTGACTGATGGCATAGGAAACTTCTGCGGTCAGAAAAACCAGGAAATAAAGCATTTCCTAAGCTGTTTACCATGGTCGTTACCGTGCCAGTAGTAATGTGTACCTTGGTGGGCTGGTACTTGTATCCTTCGCGGCAGATGCAGCAGACGGCGCCGGCCTCCTCGGCCAGGTCGGCCACTTGTTGCGTCAGCGAGCACTGCGCGGTCACCTGGCCGCGCTCGTTACTGCGCATGCCCAGAGCACCCAGCTGCCGCTCCCTTACAGCCATGGCGAGCCGTTTCTTCTCCTATACAAACACGTTATACATGTCATTGGACATTTCACAGGCTAAATTAGTATTCCTTTCGAAAGACGGAGATATTAATGCGTCACAATCTAACAGTCACAAGCCGCTTCCAAGCGTGCAGTGTCCAAAATCCCTATTACTTTGAATATAAACTAAGGGTTAGTTTATCCTCCTATCCTAGTCCTAAGAATCACCATCATAACGTATGTGATACGAACCTGCCGCGTGAAGTCCCGAACTTGTTGCACTTTAGCCGCACATTGCGGCTGCGACCGCAACGCTTCCAGCAGGTTCTCGGCGAGAGAGCCCACGTGTTCACCCGATGACACTTGCTCCAGACGATGTACTATTGGTATCACCTTCTCACATACCAGCATCTGATGGAACAAAGAGTAAGGGTTCAAATGTTTTGTTTATTTATATACGTATGAAAAAGTAAAAAATAATTTGCTTGACTCAAGGAGAAACTATAGAGCAATATCTTTAGCCTGTTTACCTGAGTAGGTTCGTGATCAGCCGCCAGTCCAGTGAGGAACCTTAGAATATATTTGAGGGCAGGACGGCTGATAAACTCCTTCAGTTCGTCAGAGTCGGTGCACACTAGTGTTGGCTTTACGCACGGAGCGTGTTTCTGTAAACAACGAATAAGAACAATTCATATCGATGACGAATAATTAAAAAAATGTCCGCAATTAAAATATCGGCTCGAAAGACCAAATTGTTGGTCCTTCGAGTTGATATTTTTATGCTTACCACGATATACTCAAGCGCATCCCGAACTACGCCAAGCGAGATCAAGTAATCTTTGAGCGTGCCTCCGATGGAGTTCCTCTCGATATTAGCGCAGAGAACACAGAAGAGTTCCATTCTGAACTCCTCCTCCGTCCATTGCTCTGAATCGAGCCTGTCGAAGTCCAACACTGGCTTGAAGTGATCGACCAGCATGGCCATCTTCAGGTCGTTGCCGTAGACTAATGCTGCTAGGACCCTAGTGAGGTGACCAAGAGCCACTTGGTTGCTGCGAATACCTGAACAAACACGAATATATTTGATTTATCGCCGTTTTGGTGAAGATTACTATTAGACTGATGTACAAAAAGTTTTAATTTCAAAATTGAGGTGTTGATAATGGTCATTACCTGGACACTCGGTGCAGTTGAGCAATGCCTGAACGTATTCAGGACCCCCAAAAGTAAGCGAGAATTGCAAGAATGATTCAAGGCTCTCACTTGCTGCTACTGATAGGATGCGTTCCATAATCTGTAATACAATAAAGATTTTAGAAGTTGGTACATTTCTTATAAATATTTTTAGAGTGATCGTGTTCTGCGTTCTTTGAAATTCATCCATCAGAAATATAATAAATGTGAAAGTTTTTAGACACTATTGTGAACCCCATTCGGGTGTCAGACACAATTTTGTTCTACTCTAAAGATTGCAAGTGTCAATTGTTGCGACGCACGCGCGTGAACACCAACAAAAATATTACGTTTTGGTGTCCTTACGAGCTAAGAGCTCTTTGAATGTGCAATTGTAATTTATTGGGTTATCGTCACGCGTGCAAACAAAAAACGCAGTGATCCCGACTATTTTTGCTAAGCGCTCGGAACTCATGACAGCATCAATACCTCTAGTAGCTGGTAGACTAGAGGCGCGCGCGGCATGTCCTTCTCGTGCTGCGCGGCGAGGTGCAGCGCGTGCAGCAGCACGGGCAGCGCGCGCGTGCTGGCGCGGGTCAGCACGCGCACGCAGCGACGCACGCGCGTGCACAGCGACAACAGCCGCAGCAACGTCGCCACCAGCGCGCGCGCTGCGCCTACGCGGCTTATCGCTGCCAAACGTTGCAGCATTGCCTCCAGACCACCTGCGTATACATCATCATATTATTATAGATATATGCTCACGCCATCCCAGAAGGGTCCCCGAAGAGGTAAGCAGAGGTGTTGTAACAAAAACACTCACATTTCATCGAATATGATTAAGTGCCAACGTGACAGAGGGTGAGTCCATCGCCGTCTCAGGCACTATACATACGTCTTTGAATTTCTTCTCAGACATATGCAGGTTTCCTCATGATGTTTTCCTTCACCGTGAAGCACGTGGTGTGATATCACTGCACATAAGTTCTTGGAAAAACTCATTGATACAGACCCCGTTGGGATTCGATCTTGCTTACATAGCAGGCGACTGCTCAAACCCCGAGGCCACCACGGTTCTTATACATACAGGATGTGGTTTTACATAGGTGCCGTACTCGTGAAGGTTGATAGATTAATTGAATAGAACATAAATCAATCATCAAATAATTGCAATTTTTTTTATTTGGTGCGACAGTAATCCGTTCGTGTTCAACGTTCCTCTTTTAAATGACATCGTGTGTTTGCACCACCCTATGCGCACAATAGGTTAAAGGCATGGCGTGGGTGCCGCGGCCACCGCCAGCGAAGTCAATGACAAAAATTACTTAATTACAAAAAAAATAGTTTTTTGTATTCGGTAATAAATAAATATTTTCTCCAAAATCTGTATAAACTTGATCGTTACCCTATAACGAATAATTAAATTGAATAAATTTTAGGAAGATTGTGTACTCACCACAGTCAGCCAAAACATTGGCCATACGGTAAACTTGCTCATCGTCCACAGCCTCGGCGTTGGTCTGGCTCAGGGTTTCGACGAACTCTTCAGTAGCGTCTCCGAGCAGTCCTCTCATACGGTACACTACTCGCATAGCATCCACACCTTCGCCGGACGTACACCACACCTTGGACAATGCAAGAAACAAACCTTCTATAACCCTATGGATTCAGAGTTAATTTCATGGGTGACCTGCACAACCCTAATGTTTTATGCCAAAGTATTATTATTAGAAAGCGACACACTAGCACCCGCTTCAAGAGCCACTGATGAAACAATTTGCGGAGAGCGACTGCTCATGCATTCCCCTTCAAAGGTAAGGTATGTTAACGCCTAATTTGATTAAATAAAAATCACATTAACAACGTACCTTCTTATAGACCTCCTTGACGGGCAGATCAAGCGACATAATCTTGTTGCAGACGAGCAACTCCATACCGTTGTCGTCTTCCAAGAGGGCGACTAGTTCACAATCGGTGCAGATCTTGTTCTTCACGTCCCGCATCAGCGGACCCATTCCTGGCTCCAGGGAAGAGTATGGATTGCCTAACATGCGACCCTGGCGGATAAAACAATTATAATTATATTATTAGTAGTAAACGATATTAAGTCAGTATAAACTTTGATAGATACAAATAAGTTTATGCTAGATACAAGGTTCCAAAATATTTATTTGCAGCATTAAAAAAAACTAAACTATTTTTCGATCATTTTCGAACTCTCTCACTGGAATCGCTATTTTCTAGGACTAAAGCGGCTGTTTTAGTGAATTAAACCTACTATGTGAATCTATAGCTGCATTGGTCTGACTAGACACAACATTTTGAGAGATATCACTAGTACATATCCATTACCATGTGACATTGGCAGATTAGCTGCAATCATGCTCTTCGCCATCAGAATAAAAATTGGTCATCATCTCCCTGGCCTTATCCCATACATTTTTGGGGTTAGCACTTGATTCAACCCGATGTGGCTGATCACCTGATTTTTATACGAAGCGGCTGCCATCTGACCTTCGCAACTCCTTTTACGAGGAAAATCTGTCATCTGGGTTAAACCAGTTGTGTGACTATTTTAGGCCTCCGACTAACCTGTAACGATTGCCAAAGATGATAAATTGGCAACCGGGACAGATAGCTTAACGTGCTCTCCGAGGCACGAAGGGAACTCGGGCAGTCACCCATCCAATTACTGGCTAGGGCTAGGGTTGCTTAACTTCGCTAATCGAATGATATGCGCAATAGCAACTGTGCCACGAGCTCCTCCAAGAATAAAAATTGGAATATCCATTATAGTATGTGTTAAAAGTGTATAATACTTGTAAGAAGTCCTCCTGCTGCGGATCTTTCTCTAGCGTGAGGAAGAACTCCCCAACGTCGTTCTCCTCCGGGTAGATGATGGAGCAGAGCCGCTCGAATATGAACACTGGCGTGCGGTAGTCGTGCAGCGGGTACTTCTGCACAGTCTCTATGCACACCGCCATGAACTCTGCTGTTTCTGTTTCCGTACCTATTATTTGGGACAATAATAATTCATATTAGTATTCATACAGTTTTACTGCTTGGATAAGAGGCCTATTCAAACCTGAGCGTTATACGTCACAATCTCTTGTACGGACCTCTTGCATAATATTATTCTAGCTGTGGACATTTATGCAGAACCAAACGGAATCGAATTACGCTCTTAGTTACTGTAGGCCTAGACAAAGTAACATTCTGTCGCGCTTGCAATAAAAGAAACGATACAAAATGCATCGAAATTTCATAACTGATTTATGCACGTGACATCTGTCATTCCTATACATATCATATCGTTTCTGTAAGAGATGCTTGAGGATAAAGTTACTTTGTCTATCAGTGCTAAATATCATAATGGTTTGACTGACTTGATTATGTTATATCAGTCAATGCAATAAGGTAGGTAAATAAAAGAAAGATAATCGGCACCGTTGTATGTGTGAGCACGGGCACTTGTGTTGTACTGACTACCGTGTGCGAGGTAAAGGTAATAAGGTTATAAAGCGCCCTAAGTGATGAGTGTGGGAAGTTTTTCGTCTCCAAACAAAAAAAACGCAAAACGCAAGATCAAGCGACGAACGTTTCAACACCTATACTTGGGGACACTGATCAGAGTATGAGCGTGCGGTAATGTGATGTATATGTTGTTTACCAGTGGTCATCTCCTCGAGCAACTCGAGCAATTTCTCCTGCGTGTCGTCAGTGAGCCGCGTGCGCTGCACCACCAGCCGGCGGAGAGACAGGTACCCTCCCAGCACGGCGCCTACCAAGCGACCCTTGTACGTGCGCCGAGCACCACTCTCCTCCAGGAACATCGCCAGCAGCTCCGTTAGACGCTTCAGTGCATAGCCTGTGTATACAAAATCAAGACTCATTTCAATTGAATAAAATATTTACAATGTTGCAAGAGCCGTGACGGCCGTCGTGTTAGAGTAAGCGCTTGATACCCAAGCGACATATCCGACCGTGTCTATTACATATTGATTTGACACCACGATTTACGATGAAAGAATGCATCGCGAGAACTTCTGCATATGGCGAAAAAATTAATCAAAGACGGATTTATAATGCCTGAGGCGACGAACTTTCTGTCAAGATGGTACTTTATTATAATTGAAAAGGGTGCTGTAACGCGTTTTCTAACACCTTTGGAGACCCTTCTGGGAAAACGTGAGTTTATGTACGTATGTCGGTATACGTTACATTCACCTCTGGTTGATGACAACCTGCAGTAAGTACACTTATTCAATGTATAAACTTACCTTGAGCAAGATCCGAGGTGAGGGTAGTTTCCTCCAAGCGGTGCAGTTGTTCTATTTCCTTGGTCATAAGGTCGGCAATCATTTGTAACACTCCACGCAGAGCTAGGAATTGTTTCCATGGCGCTTCAGATGCCAGCGCTGTAAGCAATTGCACATCATAAGCTGCTTGTTTTAAGGTTCAAAAGAGAGTGGGTAGTTGCGAATTTTCGATATTAAACTCACTTTGGTAAAGTTGCAAGAACTGCTCGCTGGCTTCTCCGGCTGAACCTACTTCGGGCAGGAAACTTGTCAGCAAAATTAACACCTGTAATCAAAAATTTATTATATACCAGATAATAAACTCGAACTAAAAGTATGTCCATCCCTTTTGAATTCCGTATCATAAAAAGAGATGGAAGTACATTTAAACCAAGGATTTTCTTAGGCAATGATTTGTACATATTACCTGTTTGTCACCTATTACATAGAAAATTTATTTAAATTGCAAAAGAATATTAATTTTAACTATGTTAAGTTATTATTAGAAGCACCAGTGTACTTATCAAGTAGTCTACACGAGTTAAGGGACAAGAAAATTAAAAAAAAAATTGTTCCTTTGGGTTTACAACCCTAAAATAAATAAATGCATTTTTTGAGTTTTAATAATACTATAAGGAACAGCAATTGATTTAATACATAATAATCAAGAAGTAGTTAACTTACTGCTTTGGTCCGCTCATAAGAGTCGCACAGAGACTTGACCATTTGACAAGCTGTGTCTCGAGCGATGCGAGAGCTCGGATCGAACATCACCGGACGGAGCCAGCCGCCGTCTTCCAACGCCAGCGGCCGCATGCCATGGGATAACATCATCTATAGACATCACAAAAACAGCTATAGTGGCTTGAAGTTTATATACAAAGGATTCATACATAGGCGATATATTAGGTATTGCACATAGTAAGCTGCAATGAAGTCCTGATCTACATTTTATTTAATATTTTAAAATTATTTAAATATAAATTTAACTTTTTCTTCATACTATTTTAAACGATGGTATACCTTTTTCAGAAGACAAGTCCTAGAGTGGAGAACATTTTTAGTGTTATAATGGAGGACGTTCTCTGGCAGATAGCTGATGTCATAAGTGATGACTTGAGGTTATAATTAAAAAAAAAATATGATCACTGTATAACATGGTTTTTATTGTTTATCCTACGCGGGTATAACCGTGAGGCACAGCTAGTTTTATCTATTTACCGTGAAATGAACGTATAATGAGAGCGTTATGTATAATTACCCTCTCCCTCCACTTGTTGAGGTACTTGTGCGCGAGGTGCAGGTCCCGGGGCGGCAGGGCGCCGTCGTGGGCGGGCGGCGCGGCGGCCCGCAGCGCCACGAGCCGGCGCCACTCCTTGTGGCCCACCTTGCCCGACAGCCACGCGGCCAGGTCCACCACCACGTTGCCTGTCGCTGACCGCACTGCGTTCGTCGCCGGCGGCGGGGTTGGACTCTCCTGGCGAAATAACGCTTATTCTTGAACATATATCGTATTGTACAGATTCCGTCACGAGTTTGGAGCGCTTGCGCGCGCAGTAGCCAATTTATGGGTCTTGTAAGGTGCATGCACAATTATCCCAACTATTTTCGCAGAGCACTCAACACTCATGACGGCACCGGTACGACTGCTGATAATATGAAAGCTAATAGAAAATATCACGATACAATCAACCACGCTGAAACTGGTAGAAAAACGGTTATTGGTTCGGAAAAATACGATCCTGAGGTAGGATTCGAACCAGACCTTTTAATTCCATGTATTAAAAAAAACAGGTTTCGTGCATAGTACATTCAAAACGGTACTGACAGTAGAAGCCACGTAAACGTAGAGCACATAGTATATTGTATTCAGGACACTTCTCTGCGTAAGGGGTGAATCACGATAGACCGTGTCAAATCAGAATCGAGCTTGGACCGTAACATAGACCGTTGCCCTTTGCTCGGCCTTCACTCGGTTGCGGCTATATGAGCAGCGTATATAAAATGATAAGCGTGAATGTGTCCATACAAAATATATGCATTAATTAGTTGACCATGCTACGTCCAACGCAAGGCTTGGTCTAGCGTGAGTAACCCTTTAAATGTACCTTTCATGCAAATATGACTGGCAGTATACTATTTAAAAATCCGTATACTACGATAATACTCGGGATCGAACGCCTTCTGAAATAGGCTTATTCCCGGACATTCATGATTTTATTTCCACCACTTCCATGGCTATTGTTTTGATATACAAATGAATTCTTACAATATCCAAAATTTAATTGTCATGGAGGTCGAGGGAATTAAAGTATGAAAATAAATTTTTCAAAATGTATGCTGTGGATGTCTGAGAATAAGCCCACAAATAGTGCCAGTGACAACTAAGCCATCGTCATCAATTCACCGTGTAATAAGACTCCTATCAAGTCCGATTAAGCAAGTTGTACCGTGCGCAAAGCAAATTATAATAAATATTATACAACAACATTTAACAGCTGGCACAAATGTCACGTAAGCATACCTCCCGTACACCTATCACGGGTTTGCCACCGTTTTCGTAATCTATACTCGCTAGCGTCTCCGCCCAATATTAGTATGAGAAATTGTGCAGCGCCTCCCAGCGGTGACGTGAAGAACTAGAATATCTCATACAAATATTGCGAGTGACGCTAGCGAGATTACGAAAACGGTGGCAAACCCGTGATAGTACCCCTATCACGGGTTTGCCACCGTTTTCGTGAATGATATGTCATATTCAGGACATTTTAAGAGACTCCAACAGAAGGAGAACTTTATTCGGTTAAAGCTTCAGTTTATTATGTTAATGTAATATGTTAGCTTGGAATAATATATCCAGTTATTTATACGAACAAAGTGACGTATGTGAATCTTAACGTGTCTTATGTAGGACATCCCGAATATTGTGGAAAATTTCACATAGATATGCTATCCATTGAAAATATTGTATGTGAATATTTTTGTGCCTCTTTATTTAATTTTAAGTTGAGGCTAAGGCTAGACTACTTTTACGACAACTCAAATTTAACGCCACCGACAAGTCTGCTTGTTTCATAATTGTATTTATTGTTAATAACACGTGCAAAGTCCTGATGTAGGCAACATTTAACAGATGACGCTCATATTGAAATCCAGAAGCATATTGGTATAATCATTTAGCTGATTATTCCGGTCGTCGATATTGAGCATACCTTTACGACGCTCGGTGTAAGCAGTTCGGAGGCCATGGGAACAGGCGGTCGCTGAATCAACCCAAGCAGCGTAGTCGGTGGGCGCTCGATGGTCTTGTATATGATAAAATGTATGATGAGTACACTTCAGGTGGCCGACGAGTTGGCGAATTGAGAATGTATATTTTTTTACAGATTGTATGTGTGCTTTAATAACTTATTCATAACCAATATATATTTTAATGTAGCGGAGTGACAGTACAATTTAAATTGCTAGATGCACACTTTAGTGTTTAGATAGGGTTAAGAATGAAATGAATCTTTCATTAGTTTAAAAGGGGGTTATATATTTTTTTAGAAACATGTAAGACAGGCGTGAACAGATTATATTTATGTTTTAAATATCGGTTGAAGCCGCGGAACAAGGCCAGTATTGTAGTAAAAGGGGTAAAACGATCACCAATCGACATTTTCGGGACGTTAAGTGGAACGGAAGTAAACATCGACGGAACTTTTAAGGAGATGATGCAATCGTCATTGGAACAATGCGTTGAACCCATAAATAAAACTGTATAAGATGATACGTGTTTAATTTGCGCATAAACAATGCTAAATAAAATAAAAAATGCACGTGTCTTTGGTTCCAGAAGAACCTAACAAAATAAATAGGTCTCAGACTGATTGAGAAAAAGCCATAAATTGATTATTTAGGAACCCGAGGTGCCGTTCTCTATGCTAAGAGTTTCTTTGAAACAAAGGTTTGATGATGAGTTGATCAGACAGACTACATTTGCACTGCTCATAGAATTAGCAACAGAATAAATGATGCTTGCTGAAACAAATGAACGTGTCGTGTGAAGACGAACGAGTGAAGACTGCTTCAATCGAGCACTTCTAGACTGTCTTGGCCGAGAGTGTATGAAAAGTGCTAAGCGCCTCGCTTGGTGATGATCTCAATAAAATGTTCATCAGTGGACTAAATTGGGTTTATGATGATAGCAATACAATGCCGTTTATTTAACTACCTTAACCTTCCGAAACAAAATACATTCGCACAATCCTGCGATTCAAGTATGGGTACCTCATGGGAACATTATAGTTTTGTAAGAAAAATATATTCACCTTGGGTTCTTTAGGCGGCTCCAATTCGGCAGATGTAGTGGAAGGAGCAGCGGGGAGTGGAGCCATCAACTGCTGCATGTAGCGGAGACACGGCAAGGCCACTTGCTGCAGGGCGAACTGGTGAGCTAAACAAACAAAATCCGCCAGTTTCTCGGTCAATCAATTAATCAGGGTCAATTAAGGTTCCTGGAAGAGTTCGGGTCAAAGATTGTCTACAGTACATATATTTATTTATTTATAGTATTCTAGTACAGTAGTGATATGTACTAATATATGGGTAGTTACCTACTAGTCATTACGGACAACACAAATTTACGGTTCAGTAATGGACAGGGGAATAATTGGTTAGTTAAAAAAAATAAGAAAAATATCGTTTATTAAAGACACAATAATCTGAATCTCTGCTATGTATGACAATATGCTTTTGAAACATATTTGAAATAGCTGAACATGTTTACTGTGAATTATAGCATAGGAAATTTCTTCCGGAGTTCGTTAATGCCTAAATGTAATAAATTATTAGGAAATTTCAATTATTTTAGGTTGTTTTTTAAATGTAGAATGTACCGACTTAAAATTGAGCTCCGAAGTAAATTCAAAACAGATTACAACTGTTTTGAATTTACTTCGGAGCTTGATGTATCTACCCAATAAACAAACTTACAGTTAGGCGATGACGTGTTGATGCCCGGGAAGCCAGCCATAGCTTCAGGCTTCAGTATGGCACTGGCCGCTGGAGGTATACCCGCCACTTCAGTCAGTTGAGGACAACACCTGTACACAACCAAATTACAATACAGTCTTTATTTTGACCAGCACCCAATTACTATACTTGGGATTGAAAATGTATGTCATGATTTTATTGACCACATATTTTGAACCTTATTACTTCGAGTTTAAGAGCTAAGCTTACATTGGTGCATATCCCTTCGATCTACTTCTTCATCATAACAGACACCTTTTCTTTAACTTGGCTTATTAAGATAATCTTCCTTATCCTCTCTTCCCTTTTACTTTTCCTTCTAGCTAGAATGTTCTTGAAGAAGCTGTCATGTCGTACAAGGTGGATCTCAAGATACTTTATTAATATCTATTGTTCTTATACTCACCACACCCAAAGCTTCACGATGCACCGAAGCCTTGCTTCCCAACATTCCACTGAATCTTGGACTTTGACCAGGGAACCCAGTAGCAGCACTAATGGTCGAACCTGTTACAAATTACAGTCATATTAGTCCCGTGAATAAAGTTGAAATTTATTTGATAGCTATGCCCCGGTTTTACACCCTTGTTACGCAATGTTACTTGGAAATATCGTTTTTTCTAAAATAAGTTACTCGTTATAATATCAGGTATAGTAGGTATAGAAGTATTAGGTAGTGTAGTACACTAGGTACTAGTGATGGTCGCGTTAAATCTATTCAGCTGTTTTAGGCATCAGTCTGAACAGACAGACACCGACTTAACAATTTTACTGTTTTTATTTTTTGACTTACACATGCATTTATTTACAAAACCTATCAATTTGAAATCACAAACGGACACTTCAATTTTATTTATATATCATGAATCGATTTATACTTACGGAGTTGTTGTGATCTTGTGAAGCAGCGTGTCCCATTAGTGAGAGGGTGATTCGCTGTGACAGCAGGTTGCAAAGTGTTTCCGTTGCTGGCAGGTTGTCGCGGGTGACCAAGCAAATCAGAGCGCGGACTTCTTCTTGGCACTGTATACAATTTATGAGCATTTCAATCTATGATACCACCTACTATATCTTTTTGAATCCATAGATAGCCTGTCCTGATACAAATTACTTTTGATATTTGAAATGAGTAAATAAATTGCTGTGAGCTGTGGTGGCCCCGGGGTTTGAGCAGTCGCCTGCCACGCAAGCGACGCAAGTTCGAATCCCAGCGGGGCCTGTACCAATGAGTTTCTAAAAAACTTATGTACAGTGTTTTCACACCACGTGCTTTACGGTGAAGGAAACCATCGTGAGGAAAACCTGCATATTTCTGAGAATTATTTCAAAGACATATGTATAGTGCCTGAGACGGCGATAAACTCACCATCTGTCACGTTGGCACTTAATCAAATTCGGTGAAAAGTGGGTGTTGTGATAACAACACCGCTGCCTACCCCTTCGGGGAATACAGGCGTGAGCATATGTATGTAAATAAATTGCGTATTTGGTAGCCAATAGTCAGTATTCGGCCATTTTCTATATCTCGTCCAAATGAAATGCTTATGACAGTTAATAATCATTCTTTAACCAATAAATAGAAGTCTCTTCTAAGTTTTATGGGAAAGTTAGTTTGATTAGTAAATAATGATATTGAAAACGGCCATTAGGGTGACACTACATCGAAGCCGAGCAAATTGAAACTTATCTGCGACCCTATAATTAATTTAGCTCCAAGATTTATGATATTAAAAACATTAATTTAAGTTGTTCTGCTCAGAGTCAATGGAATATCACCCTTGAGGCCTGTACATATATGAGCGGTATCCGATATACAGATAAAAAATTTCAATGAATATGTAATGCCCTATGTGTATGCTGAGAGAGATCCATGAAGATTATTAGGGTACCAATGTGGTAAGTTCATAGCCAACGCAAGCAATAGCCATTTCTTTTTATTTCTTTTCTGACGTATACAAGTTTTCTTAACGATATTTCCCACCACAAAACACGTAGTGTAACATGACTGTACTAGAAAACTCACTGATCAAAATGTGTGGCTTTTCAAAGAAAACAATTTTACCGAAATTTGGTTGATATATAGCTTTGACCATGAAACTGATAATAGGATACTAAGCTAGTCATCATCATGAATTTAAGAGTAATAACTCTTGTCGGTGTAACCGATGCATTTCTTTTTACTTGTCTCTGTCAGTGCCATCTCTTTGACCTCCTTATACATCATGACAGACACCTTTTCCTTAACTTGTCTCATATATGTTAGCCTTGGTCTTCCTCTCCTTCTATTATGTTTTTAAAGAAGGTATCATGTCGCACAAGGTGCCCAATCATCCTTCCCCTTCGATTTTGAATTTTGGAATTATGTAACAAAGCTAGTACACAAACAATAATGCTACCGACATCTCCAGCGGATACCGTTCATAGTGTACAGGTCTATAGTGTTTATAGTTTCGTCTAACTAACCGGTACCTGTGGCGTGCCCCGGTGCAGGTTGTGTTGCACCAGCTCCTGCACCAGTCCGAAGCGACACAGCCGCGCGCGGTGCACGGGTTGGGAGGCCAGCGCGCGAAGTAACGTCAGACATTGCTCCGCGCACGCTAGCGAGCAACCGTAACAACCACCGCCTGACTCTAAATACCGCATTACCATTTTATTAAGAGTCATCAATATATACAGAGTGTATTAAGTATATAAAAAGCTTGATTTTATGCATATATATGTACTATTTAACAAACGCGCATTGTAGTGTATAAGACTTGTTCTTTACGTTACTTAGATTGATAATGATTTTGATGTTACAAAAGCAATCTGACACTTATTCATTAGTTTGGAATACGTAGGCGAAATTTCTCGCATACATATTCAACATGAAAGGTATTTCAATACTCGCTATCCAAGATTTTAAAAGGGACGTGTGTGATCTTTTAGTCAGATATCAAAAATCGTTGGTATGAATGAAAAATACACGGGTCCTAGCAGACACTGAAGAAACGACGAAACTCCCAACAATTTTATAGGAAGAGGAATTTTCAGAGACTTGAAAAATATTCGCTTTGACCGCAAGCTCTGAACTAACCTTTAGCAAGATCTCCATCATAGTTCTGCAGCAGCCCCGCGTACACCGGCAAGTTATCGCCCTTAAGCTGTTCACTCTGAGACCTGTCGTAGGCGACCAACTCCTTCCTACAAGCGAGCACCTTCTGTATGATCTTGGACAAGTCTTCGAACTGTCCCTTGCTGTCGCCGCAGTACTTGTGCGCGAGAGTTTGTATCACGCGGTTGATGTGCGCGCCACTGAACGATGTGTTGCTTGCGTTACTATTCTCGTCGCCGGTACGACCTTCCAGACGGTGTTCGCTTATCTTGTGCAGAAGGGACTGGAAGGACAAATAAGATGTCGTTATAAAATCCAGTAACTTATATTGCATATAAGATGTGGTTCTTATAAAGTGACATATGGTAAAAATTATTGGAAAACTGCAAAAAATTTAGTTAAAGCACACTCTTCAATGCAATTATTCTAAAACAATCCCGTTTATGAAAAAAGGAAACTCCTGGGAGCTTTATTCGCCTTGTCTTCTCCTGACAAGCCTAAGCTCGGAAATAGTAGTAAATTTTAAGGTTCCATGAGTGATCCCTTATGCTTTTTTGTTTGAATGAATCGAATAAAAACAACACGATGAATTGTTAGCATAACATATGCAATAGTAACTGCCCCACGCTATATTACCAACCCATTATAAAAAACGTTAGTCCTATAAGTTTTTTTCTGTATTCAACACACATATTCAACACACATATTCAACACACATATTCAACACACATATTCAACACACATATTCAACACACATTTAAATAATATCAAACCGTTTTATAGTCTAAACGAGATGTAAAAGGAATTGATGAAAATAGCTACCTCAAGCACAGGTTTGTTGGCAACCAGCTGACGGTAGACTCTGTCAGCCTTGTCGAGCAAAGCGCCAATGTTCTGGACCATTTTCTTGCGTTCTTCATCATTCTCAATGGTGTCGACGGCGCAGCAAGGACGCGCTGTTAGCGTGTAGTCAAACTTCGCGTACTTGCAGAAACCGCACGCGTGACATAAGAACGGATCCTTTTCGTCGTAGTTGATTGCTCTGTGCGATACAATTAAGAGTTTAAAAAAATATATACATATGATTTTAGGATTCATTTAGTATCTAACTAAATACATATTGAGGCTAGGTGTAGCAATGTGGTGCTTATATTAAGATGACATATCATGCTAAATGCGGAGAGGGAAAAACAGTTGCAATTGGCCTATGAGTCAAACATTTGTAACAGGCGCATGGGCTAAACATTAGCAGCGGCACCTTATCCAAACTCATACGTCACACAATATATTTTTTTTACCAGAAAAATGTATATTTACTATCAAAATAAAGATGATTTGAATCAATTCAAGGCACTCACCGGCACTTGTGGCATTGGAAGACATTTTCACCACAGTTGGCGCATACCCCAGGATTGGCGGGCACCGATTGTGAGCACCGCGGGCATTGGAGCGATTCACCTGTAACAAATCACAACAATATTGTGAATGTACACTTCCCGAAGGTTTAGGTGTAAAAAGTACTTATAATAATGGCAAATACAGATGATATTTCTATGACTATATTGAAATTAAAATTATATTTACCAGTGGCTTGTTGGTTCTCGTAGAAGTCAGCGTATTCCATCATAAGGTTGCACGCAACGATGGGTAGTGGGAAATCCACTCTCACTTCAGACTGGCCTGACTGAAGCTGAACGCGCTTCGCTTTGTGCCACATACCTAGGGAATCATACAAGTATCTAATTAAACATAGTTTGTGATGACAGTGCACAATAAACTCTATTAGGAAGGAAATAGAAAGCATATTTATATGCGAGGTAGAGCATAACGAGATTGAGAGCTGCTCGACTGTCTGACCCTTGCATTTTGCAGAATGTTCACACAGTGACTTATCCTTTATAAGGTAGACAACGCGCAAGTGACACTCTTGTTCTAGCAAGCGTTCATAGACTG
This sequence comes from Watsonalla binaria, assembly GCA_929442735.1. Taxonomy (NCBI): domain Eukaryota; kingdom Metazoa; phylum Arthropoda; class Insecta; order Lepidoptera; family Drepanidae; genus Watsonalla; species Watsonalla binaria. The sequence continues at coordinate 3,069,727 of OV838923.1, forward strand.
CAGAGTCAAGTTACAATCGGAGGGGCTCCACGCGTGTCGCGAGGTATCACACATACTATACGTTTTTATATTTTGTAGAAAAGCAGAGGTTTTGTAATAACAACGACTTTTTACAGAAGATGATTTATCACCAACTTGACAGAATGTGAGTCCATCGCTATCTAAGGCACTAAACATAGACTTACTTAGAGTTACTTCTCAGACATACGCAGGTTTCCTAACGTTTTCCTTCACCGTAGAGAACTTAGGGTGAAATTACAGCACTAAGATTTTTGGAAAACTCATTGGTACAGGCCGCTGCGATTCGAACTTGCGTTACTTGCGTAGCAGGCGACTGCTCCAACCTCACGGCCACGACCGTTCATCTTCGTCGTCTCCTTTGTAGTACAAAAAAAACCTCTCACCCGGCCTGTTCTTGAGTTCCTGCACAGCCTGCACGGTGCGGTTGTTGTAATAGAAGTTGATCGTGCGCACCATCTTGGAGCGCTTGATGTCTCCGATGCGGAGGCTGATGCGGCTGATCATGTGGCTCGTCACTAGTTTCACTATTTGAGTCGTCGTTGTGAATTTCGAATCGATCTAGAGGGCAATGTTAATAAAAGTAATTTTTTTCTATGTTAAAATTACAATTAGAAAAAATGGGTTGTTTGCAACGAATAGGGTTTCAAAGTACTTCACCGATTTAAGAAAATATTTCACAAATATAATGCTATATTATCATTTATTTATTATTTATAGCTTACTTTGATGGTAGGCAGTTTGAGTGTAGCCATGGGTACTTCAGGGTTGTTACAAACGAGACAGGGCTCGGATTCCAAGTAGTATCCATCCAACTCGACGTAAGCGCCAAGTGCGGCGTACAATGCCGCGTTGCCATGAGACGAAAGAAGCTTGTTCTGATTGCGCAGTAGATCTACTGCGCTGCCCACGTATTTCTGTGTAAAAAATAAAACAGGAATTAATAAAATATTATTTTGTGATAAAAGCAGTAGTGGTCTCGGAGTGTGAGCAGTCGCCTGCTACGCAAGCGACGCAAGCTCGAATCCCAGCGGGGCCGGTACCGATGAGTTTTTCTAATAACTTATGTGCAGTGATTTAGCATCACGTGCTTTACGGTGAAGGAAATCATCGTAAGGAAACCTGCATATGTCTGAGAAGTAATTCAAAAACGTATGTATGTATAGGCGACGGACTATCCATCTGTCACGTTGGCACTTAATAATATTCGGTGAAATATGGGTGTTGTTTTACAACACCTCTGTTTACCCCTTCGGGGAACCTTCTGGAATGGCATGAGCATATATATTTGTAATAAAAATGATTGCAAATAAGCTTAGTTCCGCCAGATGTTAAACGGTTAATAAGGTCTAAAAACGTGACCAAGTATCACTCGCACACTGCCTTGAATAGAATCACTGTGCCATCATAATAATAACGAAATGCCGTCTTGCCGTCTTCTCAGTAAAAGCACAACCAAACCCGGCGACATTATAAACCTGTTATAAATTATGCGTTCAGAAAACAATTTTTTTTTTTTTAAATAAAGATATTTTGAATATGGAAGGGTCCCACCAGGGCTAGCCCAGCACATTCACCAATGGGGCACTGGTGGCCGTACGAGTAAGTTGAACCATCACTACTCTAAAGATGGAGGTTGCTGTAAATTTGAGTTACAATCCCCAATCGGGCAGCTGTGAATTTCGAATATGAGATCCCACTAAGCCCTGCCTATCCAAAGTTAATATCTACCGAATATAATAGTATAGTATAGCAATAATTACCTCAGTGTCGACATCAGGTGTTTTAAGAGTGAAGTATCCGAGTAGGTCGACGAACTGTGCTGCCTTGCGTCCGTACTGCGGCAGAGTGGGCCAGATGCCCCACAGGAGGGATAACAGGGATGCCTGCTCAGCCTGGGAGCAGTTACTGAGGAAATGCATACACATTTACATCAGAGATTCTATTGTACAGAGCCAACTTACGTTAAAGAGTGTACCAAAGAAGAGTTTTCCAATACCAAACGAATATGGTATACAGTTTTTTTTTTTTTTTTAAATTAAAAAAAATACATACGTTTAAAAATAAGGTAAACTACTTACTTGTAAATAGCCAGTAATAGCGCATGCGCCTGCCAACGTACTGCGGTCGAGTTAGTTTCCAGAAGGAACGCCTTCACAAACAATTTCAGTTCATCTTGCGACACCTGCGAAATTCGCAATTAATGATGTCAATAGAATACAAAATATAGATTTAAAAAAATTTGCTTTTTAAGATGTGCATGTTGTTATTTATACCTGTTTCAGTATTTGCTGAACCAAAGGTCCAACTCTCTGTTCTTGGAATTTGGAGCTGTCGGAGTTGAAAGTATCATTCTCTGAGCTGCGCTCGCGGTCTGGCCATTCGGATGATGTCTAAAGAAAAACAAAAAACATATTATATAATTAATTAACACCCTGGTCCTATCCCATGTGTTCTTAGGGCAGGCATTTGATTCAGACCGATGTGGCTGATCATCTGATTTCTACACAAGTGATTGCGTAGGTAAGCTACCCTCAAACTTTTTAACCCATGTTAAACTTCACCTAGAAATTGAGGGAACTCGGGCGGGCACGTTTATATTAATATTATGAAGAGATAAAGTATGTGAGTTTGAGACGTATTTGAACCAACATTGAAACTCATTTTAACAATAGAAAGTCACATTATTAGTGTGTAATATAGAAGCACAAATAATGAAAATAATTTTACGTGTTAGTTTAATTAAATGCGCCGTCTCTCTCCACCATGCATGTGTGCACCAGTTACCTTGGTCTCCTGCCGCGTGTGTTGCGGCGGCGCACACAGGGCCGCCTGCAGTAGCTGCAGCACCGTGGGCGCCACGTGGGGGTGCACGCGGCGGGCGACCACCACCAGCCACGCCAGAGCCTCGTCTCTCTCCACCATGCATGTGTGCTGCCAGTTGCCTGTGCGAATGGTCACTATCTCCGCGCAAGCCTGTTACGAACGACGTAAGTATTGTAAAAAAACTTTAAAACATTTTGCATAGTCCAATCTTATTCTCTATTGACGAAACAAAAAAAGTTTCGTGAATATAGCATTTAAGTTTAATAAGGGTATTTTTTTATGTTGACGGTAATAAAAATCGTTACGCTGGCCGGTCAACCAAACGTAATGTTAATAACATACCTTGAGATGCTCCATCAGTTGCACCAGCTTATCGTAAGCGGGGTCGGTGGCTAGCAGCGCACGCGCAGCGTTCAAATGCGTATCCAGCGCGTGTACGTCACGCAGCTGACGGTAACGGTCTCGGTTGCCGCACAACAAAAGCAATAGTTTGCGGACTTGTTTTCTGTTAGAAAAATAAAATTTATTATAGTCCAAGATCTAATACTCTATACTGATACTATTTATAAAGAAACATTTATTGGTTTTTAATTTTTAAAAAGGTTAAAGTAAAATACGAACACAAGGCGAGGATTCGAATCCCGTCTCGCATAGTATTTCAGAATTTAGAATTTAATCATGTGTCATGAATAAAAACTCTAATATTTGTTGGTTTGTTCGTAATGAACAGGCTGTGTAACTGACCGATTTTAAAATTCTTTCACTAATACAATGCAAAAATATCACTGAGTAAAATAGGCTACAATGCTAATTCTGCTAAATTAGGGATCCCTAATTAACCGGAGTGAAGCTAGTATGTGATAAATTTATTGGCCCATAAGCCCTGACATTGAATAACACAACGTAATTAAACTAAAGAGTATGTATTTTATGCAGTTAAGTAAACGATGTCGCAAGTGTGAAAGTGAATAAAACACGCGTGTCCCTTAAGTATAATATTACCTCAAAGGCGTCTGTTGGTTCATCATGTATTCGCAGAGAAGCGTGCACCAACGCACATCGAAATGCGTAGGATCGCAGTGCTTGTATATCTGACACGGTAGTCTCAGAGCCATCTCCATCAGGAGCTGAGGGTAGTTGTCGAAAACGTCCAGTGCGTGACCTGTGAATTACAAACAATTTACAATTAAAGACAGTCAATGAATATGCTACTATAGAACAACTAAAATAAGGTGCAATATTTCGTAAGAAAACATTCTTTATCAACCCAACCATGACAATCACAGTCATTGCACATATCTTGCAAATTAAACAAGCTCTCAACAATACCTGACAAGAAATACACAATAGAGATGAACTTGAATAATAAATACTTACTTTTGACATATTCTTTGACGAAGAACGGCTGCATATCTGGTAGTGGTTGAGGTGGCAGGGGTTTGAGTAATTGTTGTCCAGCAGGTGTGGCGCCTGTTCACATGTAAAGTCTTATAGTGATATAAGCATAATTCAAAGAAAAGTGAATATATCAACCATCTTGACAGATAGAAGTGATACAGATGGCCTATCCCAAAATGTCTATGGCAAAATAATGTCATCGAGACACGGCTAAGTATAATGTATACAACGAAAACCGTACCAGTACCCTTCTCCTTCCAGTAAGGCAACAGTGCAGCGAGCACCCGGTAGCAGTGCCTGGGAGCGCCGGCGTCGACCAGCGCGGCAGCGGCCAGCCGCGACACTTGCACTGCGCTCGCGCCGCCCGCTGTGTCACGGGACTCCGTACCCGTGCTCGACCCACTCTTGCAGCGAGCCATGAGGACGCCTGTACACATATTTAAGCATTAACCACGCAGCTCATTTGAGCCTAGTCAACTTATTCTTCGCTCTGAATTCGTCTCAAGACTACTACAACTTAATTTTTTTATAATTTTGTCATCTTTACACTCCATCCTGCCCACACATCACACCTTAACAACAGACGAAACATTAGTAGAAGAAGCCAAATCAGAATATATTTTATAACGATAAAACATCTACTAAGTCTAGCGCGTTGTAATAACGCGGCTTGTCGTACTACCTCGTCTCTAAAAACAGACACAACTGGTATCGTACCGCCTCGATACCTAGAGACACTTTCGTAAACGACAAGGGTCCATTTTCTCTAATACTATATGACTAGCAATATCTTAGTATTTACTTACTCAACAACCTCATGATGACCAGCTGCAACTCTCTCCTGTTAGTCCGCTCGTGTACAGGCGGGCTGGTGTCATCACCGTGCATGTCCAACTCGGTCAACTCTGACACCAGTAACTCTAGCCGCATGATGGCCAGTTGTAATTCCCTTCTGTCGGTGCGTTCCTGCTCCGAAGACACGTTCTCTTCGGGTTGGATGTCCAGTTCTGACACTAATAGCTCTAGGAGCCGATCCAAGACCACGTGATCGGCTTCTACGTTTGAGTCTAAGTCGCCAGCTAGCATCAGGACGACCTACGAACAAAAATGTTATAACAAAATCAAGTGAATTGGCTAGCGTGTAACCAAAAACTGCAGCCTTGATTTACTTAATGAATAGGAAGCCATAACGGGTACTTGAACTGATCGCCTGCGGACAGTAACCAATCTCCGAAATGGCTAGACCGATTTTAACGGGACCTTCACTGGCTGATTGCTAATGTTATAAGGAGTAACTTAGGCTACCATTAATTAAAAAAAATATTAAGGTTCCGCAGACCACCCATACAATTAATTGTACGCGTTTGAAATCGCGGGGCACAGCTAGCTCCAAATACAACCAATGTTATCACTTACTTAGTACTACCACCTAGTAGTAGAATTAGCTTGTAGAAAAAAGGTTACCTGCACGAATGGTATAGCCCGAACGCCAGGCAGACTCCTCAGTTTAGGCAATGCGTCCAACGCCGCCGATAGGAGTGACAGTCGCAAAGCATGCAGCTTTCGGGTCTCTGTCTCCGCTTCCACTGTACGTGACGTCGACGCTACGGGGTGCGTTGACGATGACGACGGGCCGGCTGTTGATGTGTTAACGAATATTATTATAATACATTGTTTGTTTTGAATTAAACATAGGTTATGACAATCGATATATACCATGGTACAATACTACAAGGTATTCCCGCCCCGTGACAGCTAGGTTACGTGATTGAATCAAGGTCTCATAATGAGCTGTGGTATGCTAATCTAGGTAATTATAGGAGCATTGATGGTAAATGGAAAAATATTCAGTGTTTGTACCACGGATTTTAAAGGAATAGGAAGAGCTCTAACAGTTCGCATTTAAAACTTAACAGTGACGTAAATAAGTACTGACTTCTACGGGCAATTCTTATACCATTATATTAAATATTGTGATGCCAGAACTCTTCTTATGTTGACCAACAGTAAGAAACCCCACACCGTAAGCTTATTGATGAACAAATGAGATATTTGATGAACAAGACACTATATAGTGATGTAGTATGATTTCATGGCGATACGAGAGAAAGAAATACATCAAGGAATGGTAAATGTTGTTAGTGCACAGTTATGTCACATGATATACTAGCCTGTCATCGCAGGCGCCGCGATGATATTGGAGGCTGCCATTGTTCCCGTTGTGGGAGCAGACACCATTTCGCCTACAAAATTGGATTTGTCAATCAAAATCAACTCCAGTGAACACTATGGATAGACTGCAATATTTGTTGCAATCAATTTAATGGATGTGAAATTTTTAAGCTGGAAAATTGTTAAGTAATCGTGTAAATTATTCTTGGATAAGTGATTTTGTAGGTGACGAAACAGCGTCTCAAACTCCAAAATGGCAGACACTTTAACGCAAATTATTCCTAACAATGACAGCAAATAACAAAACATATATCCCTTATTACAAAACATGGTTTAAACCGAGGCTAGACCAAACTAAAAAACTATGAACATCCCATTTGAAATCCCCATCACAAAAAGGATGGAACTACATTTAAATCATGAATTATCTTAGGTCATGTTTAATGGAGATAGACTGCTAAAATTGGATTGTTACAGGATTATGAACATTGTAGAAATTTGTACCACCAAGTACTACGTAGTGTGACAAAATGTTTGTCACTGGACGCAAGCTGTTCTTAATGCAGAGACCCCCGTTATCTATGTATTGCATTTAATGTGAATAGATGCTGCTAGGTGTGGACTGGTCATCTCAAGCTACACAATTATTATATGGATGCAGATAAGCAATAATGTGTCAACCCGCATAAACTTGGTTTTGAGAAAATGGCGTCTTAAGATGATTGTATACGTGATTTAAGATTTGTTTTATGACATAAATCCATTTTTTACGTACTTTTATGTTTCAGATGACTTGAAACACTTTTTTAGAATGTTAAATACGTGATGCATTATCAAAATATATCAAAACCTTTGAATTTGACTTTTTGTGGGTTGACACATTATTGCTTATCAGCATCCATATGTAGTACCTACTTTTAGATAATTTTTTTATAGACTTTTGTGCCGTGGAGCTGTTTCCATGGGCTTATATTTTTTATGATTTTTGTTGCATTACTTAAATTTGTAAAATATTTTTTTTTTAAAAGAGAAGATTATTAAGTTTCTTGCCAGGTTCGTCTCAGTAAAATCAACCTTCCGAACCTGGCGGTAGCATGTATAAAGTGTAATCAAATAGAGATATTTTGAAGTTGAATTTGAATGATCTCAGTAAATAAATGTTTTGATTACTAGAGGGAAAGCCGTGAAAGTGATAAGGGTGTTATAAAACAAACCGTAAGCGCTGCTGCGTCCAGACACTCCGCCGATGCTATCAGCACCGGAGCCGCCGCTTTCGGAGCCCGCGGAGCCTGGAGCCTCGGCGGGGGACGTGCGAAGAGTACTGCCGTCCGTTGCTGCTGTACTGCCTTCGTCGTCGGAACTGTTTCGATGGTTTGTTTGGTCGTGAAAAGGCACAAATGGATTTAGAATATTAGCTATTACTAAATTTTTTTATGTATTTAATATAAATATTAGTAACATGGGGTTTCAGATAGAGCATAGGTATGCTCTATAGGTATGGTCAGATAAGGCTATCTGACTACCTTTTTTTTATCTTGCTTTACTTTAGTTATCGATTTTTTATGACTATTACAAAGTCTTGACTTTACTAACTGTGAATATAATAAAGATTTTTAGCTATAAACCCATCGGAGTTCAACTCCTACGTGTTAGTAAAAACCGTATCAAAATCCGTAAAGCAGTTTAACAGAACCACGTGTTCAAACAAAATAATTTTGTATGTTATTTCATACATATGCTATTTATAGGTATATCTTTCTCTCCCATAGTGTTTTTTGCCTCATTTACAAATACTATCTTTTCGCTACTTAGAGTTATTATATAACTCGTACCCAGGCGGCGAGGCCGTAGCGTCGCTGAAGCCGGGCGCGGGCGGGGGCGGCGCGGAGGGAGCGGGCGGTGCTCGCCGCGGCTGCTCTTGCAAGGATAGAGCTATCGCCAACTCCACCATGGTCTCATCATCCGCGTCTGGCGGTATGTCTAGAAGAGCTTCCAGTCCTGGGGAAAAGTACCACTCAAGATATACTAGCCATGTAATCTAATAAAATCTAATACAGTCTGTATTTTCCCAGGACAAGGAAGAACCAAGGTTTTCCATAATTCCACAGACATTGTAGTATTCAAAATGGCGTTATCACGGCAATCAATCGATAAAGTAATATATTTTTTAACTAAGTACTAGTACTCTAAACACAGTAATCTTGTATCCCTTACCACCGTCTGGAGCGAGCAGCACCATAGGCTCGAGCGGGTCATCCACGTCCATGAAGTGGTTCTCCTGTTGCTCGTCTCTGTTCCCACTCAGGTCGGATTCGGACACCGCCGCCTCTGTTATTGAGCTCGTCGGCTGGGCTGTGGTTACCGATGAACCGGCACCTGGAAAATGAGATTTCGTTGATCCTTCGAGACGGAAATATAGTGATTTTGAAATAAAAAATGGTTGGCTCTCCCTCGTTCTTAGTGTAAAGACGAGTAAACAGAGTTTACTAGCTTATAGGGTATACGCTGCATCATTGTCCGTTTACAGGTCCCGTCACGAGTTAAGAACGCGCAGCGGAAAATAGTACGGGTACTGCGTAGTTTTTATTCGCCTCACGCCATACATATTAGACAGAGACAGACTCATAAAATGACTACTGCGTATTCAAATAATTTTTGTCTCAGTTTGTGTCTCTGTCGCTCCTACTTAAAGCACAATAAGATTCACATTTGTGATACGTATCAAACTACTTTGTGTTACCTGGTGTATTTGGAGGTGAAGGTATGTAAACACGACGCCTCTTGACCCGCGGCCGGAGTACTCTCATCAAAGCCGCCTTAGCGCCGAAGCTTATGCTCTGATCTTCGGCCAACAGGAGCGACAAGTAGATTTGGTTGCCGAATTCAATCTAAGAAAGATAATACAGAATAAAATCGTCAATAAATTAAATACTTTACTTATTACATTAAGAGCTATGTTAGCTTTGCAGAATTAGTGCTATGGGCTGAATATATAAAGGCAGGAGAAGATAATGTGATTCGTATAAAACCCCATATGACTCTCGGTCACGTCACTTTGGTACTTAATATAGGTTAAGGAGACGCAGACCGCGCAAGCAACACAGTTCACGGCGTAATTTTTTTACTCGTGCCTGAGCACATCTGCATCCCTCAGCCCTATGGCAGAAGGCTAACTGACCTCACCGAAGTATTTCACTTTTAAACAAGTCAATGACTAAAAAACAAACGCACGCATTCAGGATCAGCGTGCAGCTGGAAGGCGTGTATGGTATCGGCGAGTGCGTGCAGCGTGTGTTCAACATGCCGCAGTCCGTACGACAGGATCCCCGGCGGGCCGCCCGCTGCGGTGCGACACGCGGCCAAACGCCAGAGAACGCTCGTCAGTAAAGCGCAGATGTGGGGCTCCTTATCCTTCTCGTCTCTATAGTCACCCTTCCAAAGAGCTGACCAGTCGCCTGGCGAATTAAAATATACATTAAAATTTTGTGACTGAGATTCGCAACCGAAATGTCTGTCCTGTAGCGGAGTGGAAAGACGGTATATATAGTGTCTGAGACAGCGATGGACTCACCATCCGCCTACCTAGTCGAGGACCTCTTCAGCGATTTACAAGAAAATTTATTAAATTTGTTTGTATTTTGCTCACCATACATTTATTTTGGATAGATGTTTATTTCTGTGTTACCTACCTACAAGTAAATGAGAAGTCTTCAAAGAGACATTAATTTTCATTCCTTTTTCACAGCAACTATTATTTATATTCAACTATAATATTTCAAGTAACAACATCTTACAAAGAAACGGACAAAAGAAACTCAATAAGTAAATTGGGTTGTTACCATCAGCAGGTCGAAGTGGCGTGGGCGCGGTATACTTGACGAGGTGCTGCGGGCGCGCCACAGCCACGCCGCGCGCCAGCAGCAGCAGCCTGAAGAAAGCCTCCGGGTCGATGTTGTGCGCGTCCGACGTGTCGCGCAACTCGTGGAGAGACTTGCATACATACTTCAGGATCGCTTGGTCCTAAACACAATCACAAATTGATCAACAGCTGTTTATGAGGATACTAGAAGTTAAGTTTCTTGCCGGTTCTTCTCAGAAGACTAATTTCCGAACCGGTAGTAAATTTTCGACATTCATACTTGTCTTGCCAGGGCATAAATATTTTTCATTTTTAGCGTCTGGATCTTGTGCATTCGTGTGTTGTTCACCGATAAGCTAACAGATACAAGTAATCACAACAAAATCATTCCTTGCTTCACAGTTGTCACAAAGAATATACCAGAAAAAAAAATCTTAATAGAATTGAGCAAAATTTTTGCACAGTTCCGTGTATTACTATATGATCATGTAATTATGGGTACATGTGGTGAAGACCAAATCATTCATTATGCTTATTTATTATAAAGGCATTTCTGAGAAATGTTTTCGTGTATATTTAGCTGTATTACGTCACGAAAGTTGTTCACATTTCAATAATTAATTAAAAGAAAATCTATTTTCTAATTGGTACCATGGATTATCTTCATCATACAATTTTATATAATACAAACTGTGCCCCGCGGTTCTAACCGCGCAGACTTAATTTTATGGGTGGCCCGCGGAACCCTAAAGCTCAGCTGTTTCGGAGATTAGCCGGAACAAACAGACAGACAGACACAGAAAATAATTAAAACTTAGTTTTTCTATGGCAGAACCGTGTATACTTCCATATGCATTTAGACTAAAGGTGTAATTTTGGAATTAAAAACAGACACTTCAATTTTATTTAGATGTTTACAGAATGTAGTACCTTGTACTGATGGTAGTGCGTGTGATGCACGGCCCGCAGCAGGCACTGCGCGCGCGCGTGCAGTTGAGCGGAAGCTGGCGCGCACAGCAGGCGCCGCGCCGACTCCGCGCCGCCCTCCGCGCCCGCCACCGCGCCGCCCGCGCCCGCCGCCAGCTCCAGGGCCTCCAGCGCCGCGCACGCCAGCCGCTCCAGCGAACTGGGCTTCCACGCACCGCCGGCGCCATCGCTTTCCTAGCACATATTCATTATTGGTGTGCATAGACGATGGCTTATAACTGAGATAAATTTGTGGGAGAGCAGTGAAAAAGCAGCATACAGGTAATATATTTTATTGACAACAAAAGTGTAATTTTTGACATAACTATAAAAATAATAATAATAATTAAACAAAAAATAATCTACAAAATAGTTTCCAACAGTATGTAAAACGGATTCAATCAAATAAATATGCTCACACCATCCCACAAGGGTAGACAGAGGTCTTGTAACAACAACACCCACAATTCACCGAATATGAATAAGTGCCAACCTATAACGATTGCCAAATATGTCAAATTGGGAATCGAGATCGACAAACCTCAAAGGGAACTCGGGCGGTCACCGATTCAACTAACTGTCTTGGGTTGGTATTGCAAGTGGACCACAAGCTCTAAATTCTACAATATGAATAAACTCAAAAGGCGTGAGGCGTTTGTGAACCCTTAAAGGAAAGTAGGTAAATATGTTAACAGAAGATTTGTCAATCACTTACTTGCGCCACTTTACTGGAGGACGGACAAGCCGAAGGATCTTCATTTTCTTCTGGCCATCCAAATTGCTCCTTGTTCTTACCATAAACCTGAAACAACAACATGTTATTGAATTCTTCACATAAAATATAAATACATAGCCAAAATTTTTATAGTGAGCTCACTTAGAACCTCACATTTTGGTATGTATATAAATAGGTTCGTTGTAAATGTATATCATACCTTCACGGAGTCCACCATAGTGACACCATCAGGGTCTTGTGATGGTCCGAAGTTGATGACTAGCTTCTTGTCGGATTGCAGCGACTCCTCGCGTGTCATCGGAATGTCGAACCAGCGGTTACGCACCACTAGAGTTTGAACTGGTCTGCCGTACACCTGTCAATGTCAAAATTTACAAATCGTCTCGAAGGACCAAAATGTAACTGCGGCAATTGTACATTTTCTTTCACAGATAATTGGAAAATGGAACAAATAGAACTTATCTATACTAATATTATAAAGAGGAAAGATTTGTATGTAAGTATATTTAAAAGGATTTGGCACAAAAATTACTGGACCGATTTTAAAAATACTTTCACCATTTGACTACTACAATATCACTGATTAATATAGGCTATATATTATCCTCGCACTTCCACGGGAACGGGAACTACGCAACGTGAAACCGCATGACGTCCGCTAGTAAGAGAAAGGTAAAAGAAGATGGTAAGAAAACAATTAATTGGACACTCACCTCCACAAACGACGGCGTTCTAGCCACATCTTGGCTTCCGAGCAGCACGCGTATACCGCAAATTACCATATTGGGATCGGAGTTAACAATTTCCATTGTAAATCCGCTCATCTTTGTTGACACCACATACAAACCTGCAAGCAAATATATTTTGAAATCCAATTCTTAAATGGTTTAACTTAAGGTAGAATATTGTATGCACATACCGGTAGTGTTAAGGCGGTGTTTGATCTGCGAAGTGTTGTACACCTGAAGTAAATCGTTACCACCGAACTCAATATCCGTCATTGCGACGCAGTGTTCGAAGAAGTCGATCGGGAACTGCGGCGCTCCATTTGCACTGGATTTGATAGCAGCCTAGGGGAAAACAAATTTTATGTTGTATAAAGATGTCCATTTTTATTAAGACACTGTATTAAGTAACTTGTTTTTTTGTGTTATTCGTTTTATAGTGTTGCCCACCAAAAACACGATAATATTATATGAACCCAACAATGTTATATAGGAGAATTTCTACGGTCTACTGGATAAGCAACCTGCATTCAGCTTGGTGGGAGGAAAGGAAATTTGGAAGAAATCTACTACTCAATTTTAAAAAATGCTACAACTTATATTTGAAAGAAGTTTAATTTTTGAGATTAACCTTCAAATGTAATGAGATGCAAAAGCATTTGCTATTAAGATGGTAAAGACCTTCTCGGCTACGAATTAGTAAGTATTTAATTTAGTAATAATTATCCGACCTGTCAAAGGGTCTGACATTCCCACACCACGAAGGTGCGCTGTGCTGGTCTGATGCAGTCTTTAGCTCACTACATACATCGACTGACTTCTCTCAAATAAATTATGTGACATTATATCGCTTGCTTAGCAATAGTATTATTACCTGCTGCGCCTTGCCCTTAGAGTGGTGAGTCAGCAGTCTTGGTCGTCGGCGCGGTGCATGCGTGGGCTGTATGGCGGGCGCCAGCCAGTATCCAGTGTGCTCGGCGCTGCCCGCGTACATCCTCAAGCTACCGTCCTCGCACAGCAGTATCAGAGTGCTCTTCTGCTCCCCTCCTCCGCCACACCAGTGACGCACCGCCACCATGTCTGTTATCTTCGCCTTGGCTGGCACCACCTAGTTAATTCAACATACGCATCACACATATAATCTGTTTTGAATTTAACCAGAAATATAAGCCAAGAGCATCGCTTGACGTTCAACGCGCATATAATACTCCGGGATTACACGCGTCCATAGGCTCCGGGTAACCATTTACCATCATTTGAACCGAATGCATATATGTATAAAGAAAAAAGGTTTGCAAAAATTTAACGTTTGTGTAATTTTACAAAATGGTCCTTCGAGCTGAATTCAAATGGTTGCTTCAAAAGCCTTTTAAATTCACATATATCCTCACCTTTATTTCCTGCACGAAGATGTTGGTAGGAGTCAACATGAGAACAACAGGGTTGTTTGACGCTTGCATGACGGCGGTTACTAATCCGGGATGTCCGGGCACCTCGGCCCATTGACACAACGACTGGACTCCGCCTTGCTTGCCGCCACCGCGACCACCCTCCTTTTGAGACGACGAAGCTGATAGGGTTATCATTGCGGTGCCTGAAAAAATAACTAGGTTAATATTTACTGTCCTGGGAAAAATATAGCAGCAAATTTTGTTGCAAACCTTCAATTACATTATGTTTGCGCACACACAAAGAAAATATATATATATACAGTCGCATTGAGTACCTCGTTTAAACCAATACTAGACCAAAATCGAACTAAAACTATATCCATCCCTTTTAGAAACCGTATTACAAAAAGAGATGGTACTAATTTTAAACCAAGGATTTTGTAGTAAGGTGGTAAGAGTTGTTACCTTTAACGCTGTCTTCAACGGTATTGAGTGGCGCCAGGAAGCTCTTCCCTTGAGCGTACGAGAAGAACAGCATTTTCAGTGTGTGCGAGTAGTAGATAGAAACACCACCACCTCCTACTAGGCCGGCTACATCCTACAAACAAATTTTAATAACATAAATACAATTATATCTTCCTACAACATACACTTTTATCAGACGTCACAAATATTAGAACTCAAATTAATATTCAAAATGAAATATAGTATTAGATATTCATGAGGCTAATACACTTATCGCTTAGACTTTGTGCCCAATAATACTTAAATTTTTCACATCAACAATTTTCAAATGTACAGAAGTTATGATATTTGATGAAGTGGAGAAAAGAATATCCCCGAACGCATTCATCAACTTCGAAAATGTGTAAAATGGTACCTGTATCTCCGGGTGCAGAACTTCAAGTGTGTTAGTGACGTAGAAAGTTCCGAGTATAGCGCGCGACTCGTCGCTCATCGGCTGCCAGTAGATATGGCCGGCGGAGCT
Source organism: Watsonalla binaria (assembly GCA_929442735.1). Taxonomy (NCBI): domain Eukaryota; kingdom Metazoa; phylum Arthropoda; class Insecta; order Lepidoptera; family Drepanidae; genus Watsonalla; species Watsonalla binaria. Next base: position 3,084,806 of record OV838923.1, read on the forward strand.
CATGCATAGCATGTGCATTATGTCCTCTTGGTTCACGAACGTCACGTCGCGGACCTAAAAGAACACGCTTTATTCATATCTGATTTAAAACAATGACAAGCGATATCTTACGAACACAGATCTACATACAGGTTGAATTTCCTTGGTTTTCTTACAATGTTCGCAATTTTTACGTTTATAAAGTTACGAATATAAAGCCTTTTAATAAAAATTTTGCCTATAATTCTATGATTTGCTTCACTCTGAAGCTCGTAACTAATACATGAACCTAAACTGACTGGGCAAGAGATAAAAAATATAATTAATTAATGACGTCACACTGACGGCCAGTAAGACTTCTATACGAGATCCTCACCTTCCCACTTGGCACCAAGAAATGGTGCATGGGGTTGTTCAAATCTTTGCTGAGGTCAAATATCTTGACGAAGTCTGACGTCACGAGGGCGAGCTGTGTCTGCGAGCCGGGCAGCCAAATAGCTTTGATGACATAGTTGTTTGCTTCTAAGCCTGTGCTCAGCACAAAATGGTCCGCTACCGCACCTGTTTTATCAAGGGAATGGAAAACGTATGTGCATTAATTCGCCCAGTGAACTTCATCTTCATGTGCCATACATATTTGGACCAAATTCAATGATTTTAAGCAAAAAAAACCCATAGTCTCCACAGGATACGGACGCTTCAAGTACCAGGAACGTTACGAACGCGTTCTCAACGAATAACACTGGAAACTTAGACCAGTTTAGATATAATGACAAAATATAATATGAATGTTGGCGAGGTCTATCGTGCTAACTTCAAAAGTTAAAATTTTCTTCGAATATTTCTTTGATTCAAATCACGGACGGAATATTTTTTTGACATTTAGGTGTCTCTAGCCTCTATATCAAATAATCAGGTAGGATATTTGTGTGATTGTATAATACATTTTCAAATACAACCAATTGTTCTTATCCAATAAGTCGTTAAATGTTATTGAAGAGGGAACCTTATGTAGAATATCCAAATTGTAACTCACCACCACTGTTGAAGGTAAGTACGTGGCATTCCTTCAATCCGCAGACGGCGAGGAGGTCCTCATTCCACGGGTTGCCGCTCAGACTGAGCACGGTGAACGGAATGGGGGCTGACGACAGCCGAGTGAGCGTCAACTTGTGTTTGGACGAGTCCGCTTGCTTGAGCAACGCCGATAGCTGCAGGACTGTTATTTTTCCTGGATGGAGGAATAACTTGTTTTTTATTCAACGAAACTATAAACAGCTGTTGGGATATTCGGAGCACCTGCAGTTCTCGTCAATTGAATTATTCCAACATCGCATCAAATAATTGATTAATTTATGCAATGTTTTAATGCAATAAAATTGTATTAATCGAAATTGTTTAAATATTACGATTGATCGTTAAATTTCTCAATTGCTTTCACGTATTCATATATATCACAGTAAAATATTATCAAAATAACAGCTACCACAGAAACAATGTATTTCCTACCAATATTAGTGTTATAAATCCAATATTTTACAACAAGAGCATATTCTTCTGTCTTGCCTGTCCACAGAAAAAATAATAATCCAGGGGCTGATGTGTGACGTTATCAACTGTTAGTCCTGAAATTTCTATAAAATTTTTAGCTTTTTAGTTACCTTTTTCATGAGACACGGCCAAGTGTTGTCGCCGACCCTGTGGCGATGCGAGGCAGCACATGGCGACTCGTCGAAGCTTATGAGCGGTCATCAGCTGACGAATGGTTTGGCCGTTCTCACCAGTATACGACATGCGCACGTTTTCAAACGCGCCTTCTTGGGATCCTGTGGGAACATTGTGTTGTTCAATGTTATGGAAAATCATCAAGGTGTGTATTAGTTTTCAAAATGCTTCAAAAACATTCTGCGTAAGTAAAAGGATTAAACGACTTTTGCAGAAAACGATGGCTGCAATAAAAGCTTGGTGCGGAAGAAAATATTAGTCTGCCATCCTGGATGATTTGCCATATTGGAAATTAGAATGCCGTCACATACCTTAGCAAGAATTTTCTTTCAAAATAAGCGTGTACAGCAAATTTCAGCTCAATAGGTTAAAGATAACTTACGATAAAGGCATCTTGTAACTGAATTAGCTACAAGATTCTACGCAGGCAAACATACATTGCAAGATTTGTAAGTAAATAAAAAGCTTGTACAAAGGCTAGTGTTAAATAAGTTGGTGTAACAGACCCAAGGTAGGCAGCATGAGGTTGTCAGTGTGCGTGAACTTCTTCTCGCCGAGGTGTAGTTGCGCGAGCGCCCTCTGAGCGCGCGGGTGGGCTCCGGTGGGCGCGGCGCGCGAGCACGCGGCGCGCACCGGCCCGCTCAACGCCTCCAGCAGGCCCCGCACGCGCTCCATGCACGACGACCAGCCGCCGTACGACGACAGGAAGCTGCGACACCCTGCAACACATTACATGTGTTACCACATACATTTTACATACATACATATTCTCACGCCTGCATTCCCCGAAGGGGTAGGCAGAGGTGTTGTAGTCACAACACCCACTTTTCACCGAAGATGATTAAGTGCCAACGTGACAGATGGTGAGTCCATCGCCGTCTCAGACACTTTACATACGTCATTGAATTACTTCTCAGAGGTTTACATACTCAGAGGGTTACATAAGGTTTTTTAGAAAAACTCATTGGTACAGGCCCCGCAGGGATTCGAACTTGCATCGCTTGCGTAGCAGGCGACTGCTCTAACCCCGAGGCCACCACGGCTCTATTTCCAGAATGAAATTGAAACATAAGACAATGTAATGTAACCTATGGATCTAACAAGCTCTTGCAAATAATAGCAACCTTGTATGTTGGAAGCGAGCACAGGCCTCCTGGGCGGCGCCAGGACGGCGGGCGGCGTGGGGCTGGAGGGTCGCCGGCGGAGCGAGGGCGCGGGAGGACTGTCCTCGGTGCCTCCGCTGCCGGCGCGCTGCCCGCCCAGCGTCACCGAACGCTTCACCAACGCTTGGCAACTGACCAAAACAACATAATTATTATATCACAAAATAAAATCTTATATGGCCCCGTAGAGTGAAAATTCAAAAGCTCGAGTTGTGTTTTAATTTTTTTATTCTATAATATTAATAAGAGTTTCAAGCTCTTTATTTCACTGCACCAAGCCATGATTATGGACAGTTTCACATTATCACACAGAATTGGCTAAATAAGATATTAAAAACACGTAATTATCTTTTGTCTAATCTCATACAGAAATCAGATATTCGGTTAAACATTTGAAACCTAAACGAACAAATTGATGATTTCCCACTCTCAATTATAATCAAATTCCCATCATATATTCCCCATAGGTGACACTTACCTAGAATCTGGCTTAGCACCGCAGTCGCAGAAAAAGTTGCCAAACTTAGCGTAGGACACATCGTGGCCGCGGTGACACACGCGTGCGCACACGGTACACACACCCACACCATCCACCATCTTACACGTGTGGCAGTGGTACCAATGCTGGTTCATAAACTCACGCTGAGTCACCGTAAAAGTACACAGCTTGTATTGGAGCATTGCGTCTTCATCCTGCAATGGACGAGCACGAAAATTTGCCTTAAAATAATTTCAAATTAGTGTCAAACCCAAATGCACGGTCAAAATGTGCTAACAACACAGTAGAGTAGGTTTCGAGGTGTTAAATACAGCGGAGTAACCACGTTTTATTTATTAATTTAAATATACGAACCCAAGCCCAAAAGGCGGCGTCAAGTGTCTTGAACAGTCAAGTGGTTCGTGGAATCGCGGTAACTATTATGGTGGACATTAACTTAATAAAAACACTTTCTGGCGAAAGTGTTTTATTTTAGCCTTGCGAAATATATAATGCGTTCTTCAAATAAAATTTTGGTCGCGGTCCGCCACTGGGGACAAAATCTTAAAGACCCGAAGAGATATTCAAGTTGTTTTAGGTACTAAAATAAAGTATGTCTTACCGAATCATCCGCGCTGGTGTCGTCATCATCCTGTTGTTCATCAGTGTAGTCAAATTCAATTCCGAGATCTGATGGAGACTCCCATGTCGGGCTCACAGAACGGTAGTCTGTGAAAACATTAGTAAGTTTATATAAGATATTAGATTAGCACCGGCCTGTTATTTCTTCCGCATGGTGTATACATTATATAACCAATATCATAGAAAGGTGTCTCAGAATCAGATGTGTAAGTACTTTCAGCGATTATCTTATTATCTCCTACAGGTGCCGTGTAACACGTTATAAGCGCCCAGCTAAAGTAGTGGGGATATTCGAGCATATATTTGTTCACACTCGCTCCATACAAGAACCAGAAAATGACTACTGTGTGTGACGGTCGTATACATGAGCATACTTACTTCACATCTTAAAATATTAGTACAGATGGATGGTATATAAAAAAGAACAAGATACACTTCGTTTATTTCATCAAACTTACTATGTGGTTGTGTAGTGTTGATAGCGTGAAGTGCGTCCGCCAAGTAGGACAGCAGTACGCAAGCGGACTCAATCTGCGGCGCCAACACACCGTCCACTTGACCCTCTTCCAGTTTGTCTAGCACTTCTTGACTGCTGAGGCTGTCAACACTGGGGAAAACAATACAGTAATAAATCTCAAACATGTGTAGATTAAAAAAAAAAAGATAAATAGAAAATACAGAAAATATAAGAAATTGTTTTATTACATACTTTAATTAGTGCCCCTCTCACCCCTATGCCCGAACAGGGTTTATATTATTTATATATATGTTACAATTATAATTAATATTGTACCTACACAATAAATATATGAATATGAATATTTATGCTGTCTGCAATGAATTATAATGACTAATAATATTGTATTGTAAAACATATTACTTATATTTTTGGTTTTCGATTTCGTGCTAAGATCTCTAGATTGCCGCTTGTTAGGCTAGTTTAACAACTGAGTATACTCACGTGGTAGCCAGCCAGGCCAGTGCGGCGGGGAAGAGCCGCGTGTGATGCGCGCCGCCGTGAGCGTCAGCCAGCCGGCACAGCTCCCGGACCAGTAGGGGCGAGCATCCGTTATCGCCACAAACGCTGATCAACGCGCCCAGCATTCGCTCGCTCACATCCGGACCACTACGACCACAAAGATTATAATATTTCTGTCTATCGATAAATATGTATTCCATAAGTATTCCCAGAAAATTTGTATTTACCAATGGAACACGACGTGTTTGCACAATGCCGACAAGAGCGCGGCGTTGTCGTTGGCAGCGTCGGCGAGCTGCGCCGGCGCAGAATCCGGAGCGACCGCGTTGGCGTTGGCCGCCGCTGCGCTCTCCTTACTGCCGTCCGACCAACTGCAGCTTTCTGAGCATATAATTACATTAAGATAAGTAAGAAGAATCGTATGATAAACAGAAGGAAATTATAAGATATTTTTTTTTCTGGTCTTACCCGAATTTCCAGATTGCTGAGCAGTCTCTGATTGGGCTCGAGGTGCTGGCGACCTTTAAATAACGATAATTTGTAAAAAAAAAATACTGCAAACATTATGATGGCACTGTTACATGCCGAGAACTTCCCAGATAGAAAAAAAATATTATAATCAAACTTACGGTGCATCAAACACGGGCAAGTCAGGTTCATTTCTGTTGGCAGCGCTCTCAGTCCTTTGCGCATCGCTTTCTGACCGGAACACACTGCGCAGTGCATTGCGTAGTGCCAAGGAAGCAGGGTTGGCACCCGCCTCTGGGGCTGAAGATGTAGGGGTGGGCAGCTCTGTCTCTGTGGGCGTTGCGTTGGCAGTGCCGCTGGTACCGTTGGACGCTGGCGAAGTAATGTGATATTGTTGAGGTGAAACAAGGCAGTTAGCGACCACCCTCGCATCACTTCGAGATTAATACAAAACAGATTTTTCTCTCATCATCATCAATTTAAGAGTAATAACTCTTGTCGGTGTAACCGATGCATTTCTTTCCACTTGTCTCTGTCCAGTGCCATGTCTTTGACCTCCCTATACGTCATGACAGACACCTTTTCCTTAACTTGTCTCATATATGTTAGCCGTGGTCTTCCTCCCTCTCTTCCCTTCTACCTTTCCTTCTATTATGTTTTTAAAAAAGGTGTCATGTCGTACAAGGTGCCCAATCATCTTTCCCCTTCGATTTTGGATTTTTCTCTACTATGAATAAAATATCGAAGGCCGGAGTTCGAACTCCCACATGTTAGTAAGAACCGTACTAAGATTCGTTGCGTAGTTTAGAAGAAGCTTTAAAACAGACAAAAATATTTTATATGATAATGGTGTCTTCGATTAATTATACTATTTAAAGACTACCCTTATGACATAATTATTTGGGAGCCAATTTTTATTCTGGTATTACTTTAAATAATACCAGAATTCATGCTAAAGCATTTAATACTTTTTAAATAATCCAAAATGTAATTCCCTCTTTATATCGTGTCGAAAATTTTACATTGTTGTGGCCGAACTTGGCCTCTGTAACAGTAAATTGGTGACCGTTTTAAAAGCCGATTCTGTTTTCGAAAACATCAACTATATATTTGCTTCATAATAAAGCGAACTTACCAGGAGCACCAAGGCAGATGTGGGCCAAGAGTGCTGACAACTTCTGATAGTCAGCGACGCCAATAAATTTGCATACAGACACGCACAGTGGACTGCACACATCTGCACCTTCACAGCCGCTCAACATCTTGATGAAGAGTCTACAACACAGTACAATGGAATTTAACTGCTATACTATATTACGAATTTAAAGGTGCAACCTCATGCAGCCGCCCGACGCTCGTCTCCAGCGACAAATTTCACCTTGTTACAACATTGGATCCAATGTTCACAATCAAATACTTGAGTATGCACAAGGAGATCCGTGCATTACATTTGAGTAGCCTGCTATAGAAGCGACGCGCGAAGTTCCAAGTTGTAGTCAATACCAATGATATTTTTCAAAACTTAAACCACGAGAGTTACGATGATGGAAAACATCGTGATAAAACCAGCATGACTGAGAAGATATTCAAATACGTATGTAAAGTGTCTAAGGCGGTGATGCAAAACATTTGTCACGTGGTATCTTCGGTGAAAAGTAGGTTCTGCACACCTGACGCCTACCCTTTTTGGAAAAACGCAAGTTTACATGCTATTGGTATTCTGTCGGACAATTCACATTTAGCCTGGATCATAGATTAAAAGCATTTACACATTGAAAAAAGAGTAAAATGTACTTACTTGATAACCTTTTCAGCGTAGGGATTCCTAGCGTTCGGAGCTGAGAGGAGGATCTTCCCTAGTTCGTAGGGGGTGTTGTCTGCAAACACCGATTCGTAAGCCACTTTTCCTGAAGGTCGGTCCAGTATCTTCTCCCAATATTTCACCTGCGAAAAGAAGATTTCATTAGACAACTACGCCCAGAGTTTGTAACATAAATAAAGTTATTTTGGCAAAATAATAAAAATCGTAAGTATTCCAAATTTATTACAAATATGCTTCTTTTCTTCATTTATTTATTTATTTATTTATTTATTTGGCACAGTAACAACATACAAATTCACACATAACACATGATTATAGTTTAATTCTAAGACATTCAATAATTTGTACATCGATAATAACCATGCACAGCATTTGAATACACTTTAAACAAAAAAAAAAGGTTATTGCAAATTTTCAATACAAGTCGTGGAAAATAGGTTCAGTTGGTGCTTATAACTATTGAGGCTCAGATTGAATATGTCCAGATCTTTACATATACCATTGTATAGGTTACACATGCGAGGTAGCGGGCTATCAGTTTTTATGAGTGAGATCATTTTAATATGCTCCCAAATTCATTAAAATACAGTTGAAACAAGAGGATTTTAGCACCTTAATTGCTTGTGAATAAATGTGATATGTAGTTCTGTTGGAAATAAAGTTAAGCTCACCATGTGTTTGAGGGTTTTTTCAGTGGAAGGCTGTAGATGGTCGACAAGGACGGTGTAGGTGGTCTTCAGGATGTGTTCGTGTATGAGTTGTTCTGCCCTCAGCACTTGCGGCACCAGAGTGTTGAGAGTCGCCGCGAGGGGCTCCGACATGAACTCTATGCGACCGTCGGTCTACAGCACAAATTCAATAAAAAATACCGTGGCGATGAGTGGTTTCAGCTGTCGCCTGCTACGCAAGCCACGCAAAGTTCTCATCACAGCTGTCAATGACATACCACGTGCTTTAAGGAGAAGCCAAACATATCATGAGAATATATTAAAAAATATTTGTCTAAGAAAAAATATAAAAAAAAACAATAGAATGTATAGCACCTGAGACGGAGATAAGAATATCTGTCCTATTGGTCCCTATAAGAAAAAATATTGGTGGTAATGGGCTTCTGTTAAGGCGAGAGCTATCGCATAAAAATGGGTACTTATAGGTATTGCCATTGTAACCTCAACATACAACTTAGTAAAAACTGAAATTGAGGAGCATTCCGTCGAAAATGAGGCATGGGACGCTAAAAACTCTGCTTTACTGCAGGCTTATGCATTACTTACCAAAGCTGGCACAATAAGATCGAGCGCCCGCCTCATAAGTTCAGGGCTGTCAGCGAGCTTCACAGCGCCCACCTCCATCAGCTTAGCGGCGGAGAAGGCGAGCATCATCAGCGACGGCCCTATGGAGTACTTTGCATTGTTACTCATCAGCTCGCAGTGAGACGCCACCAAGTTCAGCACTGCGCTCTCTGCTGGTATGATGTGGGACGCGTAGAACGCCTGGGAAAGTAATAATGTTGATTTTAGCTTTGCAACAAACAAGAATAAAAATGGTATACAAAATTTTCGCCGCGCAAATTATAATTTTCCCAGCACATTATGAACCTGTTATACATTATCAATTTGTTAAGTGAGTATGTGTTCACTGTGGAAAATGGACCCGCAGAAAAACTGAGCATAGCATACATACATACATATGCTCACGCCTGTATTCCCCGAAGGGGTAGGCAGAGGTGTTGTAATCACAACACCCACTTTTCACCGAAGATAATTAAGTGCCAACGTGACAGATGGTGAATCCATCGCCGTCTCAGACACTTACGTCATTGAATTACTTCTCAGAAATATGCAGGTTTCCTCACGATGTTTTCCTTCACCGTAAAAAACGTGGTGTGAAATCACTGTACATAAGTTTTTTTAGGAAACCGGATTGGTACAGGCCCCGCTGGGATTCGAACTTGCGTCGTATGCGTAGCAGGCGACTGCTCAAACCTCAAGGCCACCACGGCTTTTTTCTCTTGTACAAATTTTATCATCAAAATATTTATTAAATAATTATTGAAATTAACGGTAAAAATATTGCCTGTGCTCTATAATAGGGAGAGGAGACACTGTGCTAGCTATAGTAGAGTTGTTGCATGCCTTACTATGTTGGCACAGTTATTGCATTCATTATAAGGTAGGCAATGCGAGTGACACTCTAGTATCAGTCACGTTTATAGGCTGCAGTAGCTACTTACCACTAGGCGGCCTACACATTTATAAAAAAGAAGATACGTTTGGAATCCTACTAATTTAAAAAAGTGAAATTTTGTGAGTATTGGATTTATGGATAATTGTTACGATTTCACGCAAAAAACACTGACTGGATTTGAGTGAAACTATTTTGATCAGAATTATTTAGTGAATTGTCCAAAATAAAAAAGATAAGCCAGCTGGATTAAGGATTTGTTTTGTTAAAATTAGTTTCGGTAGCGATCGGTGATATTGGCCTCTTAGAGGGTTTCTAAACATGTACAAAGAAGAAAATAACTTACAAGATTGATACAAGCCAGTGCCGGCGGGGCGGAGAGTCTGTCCAAGGCAGCAGCAGCATTGGAGGGCAGGTGTGCCCGGAGCCAAGCTCCCAGGGCGGGCGGCGGGGTGCTGCCCACCGCGTTGCCCACCGGCCCGGAGGTACCGCACACCATCAGCCGAGCCTTGTTCACTGCTAGCTCCGACGGGTTGTTAGAACTCTCCATCAGACCGTCCAGCTCTATACCCGCACTCAATCTATACAGATAAATTGAAGTTTAAGTGTCTATTTCTAATTCTAATCAGCTATTCGCTAAATGCATAGAAACCTATATACGGTACACGGCTTTTTTTTATTTATTCGCTAAAACTGCTGGACCGCGTTTAACGGGACTTTCACTGGCAGATGGCTGATGTTACGAGGAGTAACTTAGCTGCTTTTAAAAAAATGGATGTCGCGGAATAAATGAACCCTGGAAATTAAGTCTTCGCGGACTACAGCTAATTATTTTTAACTCTCATCAGACGAAAATAAATAAAACTTACAATAAGCATCTCATCACAAACAATAATCAAAAATACGCTTACCGGCAGCATTCCAAGACGGTTTCGAGCAAGTCCAGCAAATTAGGCATGAACTGGTGCGCCTCCGCTGGCGATGGGGAGTCTGTGAGGCAGATCTTCAGCCTCACGATGGCGACGTCACAGGATATCACATCGAGGAGACACGGAAGACCATTCGCTACAAATCGAACTATACTTAGTACTCCAAATGAAATGGGGCAGGAGGATGATGATGAATCAGCTTGTATACAGCACAAGCATCATGCAACGAGCGACTTTTCTTACAAGAATGAGTCGAATTTGGAATAAGCTCCTCGTAGTTATTCCAAGCGAGTACAAGGGGCCAACTATGATCGTTTAAGCAACTTGTATTAAGAATATCTTAACTTTGACTTTTAATTTTTCGGTACCAAAATGAAACGTCAAAAAGCCCAGAAGTTCTTAATACGCTCTGCTTAAACCGACGATGATAGGCCCACAGTTCTTCAAAAAATTGTGTGAAGAGATTCTTACAAAGTCGGCAAAGCGATTCTGCTGGCATTACAAACGGAATCACTTACTAGGTGAGACGTACGCTTCTTCTCAACCTCATTGATATAAAAAAAGTATAGACAACAGGTCGTATAAAACAATGGTACTCACATGCAATATTATCCTTCAAATGCTTGATAGTCTCGGACGCAAGCCACGCTGTATACTTGATGTTATCACATGACGCGCTGACGCCAGCCAGCAAATTTTCTGCGTACTAGAAAATACAGTTCATTTTAGTATACCTTTCAAATAACAATACACCGATATAGCTTGACTATATTAGGCCTATTCAGACCTAACGTTTATAGCCGATTGCTGTGGAAAGGAGAAGCGTGGTCCACCAATAGAACACAAAACCTCTCTCCAGTCGACTGGCAGCACAAGTTCCGCTACCCATAACAAAATCCACTACGCATAGAGAAAATACGTTGTGGTGTGAACAATGGGATCATCGCATGTACCCACTTGGTTTTCGCTACACACGTACTTTTCAAGAGATTTTTTTTTTGGTTGATCGCGCTAGGCTTAGGAACTTCTGGTTTGAATAAATTATTTATGGGCTGGATAGTTAATTCAGCTATGAAGGCTTACGGCTAACATCTCGCTGCGACTAATCATCAATGGAAAATATTACTAAAACGAGTAAAATAATCACTATTCAGAGGAGCTCGTGGCACAGTTGCTATTGCGCATATCATTCGATCAGCGAAGTTAAGCAACCCTAGCCCTAGCCAGTGATTGGATGGGTGATCGCACGAGTTTCCTCCGTGCCTAGGAGAGCACGTTAAGCCGTCGGTCCCGGTTGCCAATTTATCATCCTTGGCAATCGTTACAGGTCAGTCGGAGGCCTATAATAATCTGACAACTGGTTAAGCCCAGATCACAGATTCTCCTCGTTAAAGGGGTTGCGAAGGTCAGATGGCAGTTGCTTCGTATAAAAATCAAGTTATCAGCCGCATCGGGTTGAATCAAGTGTCGAACCCAACAATGTATGAGATAAGGCCAGGCAGATGATGATGATGGGTAAATTAATCACTATGTAATATAGTTTTTACTGATACTCCTAACCTGGTAATACCGCGATGCACAGCTAGCCACAGATACACTTACTTGAGTATACATTCCCTGTTTAACAAGCGCATCTTTCAGCCACGGGTTGAAGACCTTCTTGTTGTCAGCTCGAGGCGCCCAAATGACTGCGTGCAGCGGTAACGGCGAGGGCAAGTCAGCGGCCGTACCCATTTGCAACTTGTCCATGTGCGGCGTCGCTGGGGGCATGCTTATTACAAGTCTGTTGGGAATAAAAAATCATTTATTAAAACCACCTTACCAATGAGTTTTTCTAAAAATGTATGTATGTAACATCGTGAGGAAACATATGTCTGAGAAGTAATTCAAAGACGTATGTATAGTGGCTGAGAAGGTGAGTCCTTTCAAGGGAAATTCCTTCGTAACATACAAGATTAATCTTTAAGGATCGAAAAAGGATGATAGGCCACCTATTTTACTTGAGAATAATGATTTTTAAGCAAGATTTCTTACCTCCAAGCAGTCTGGTAGCAGTAATGCGCCGCGGAGAGAGCAGTGGGCGACGTGTGATACGCCCAGTTGTCGCAGATACACGCAGAGTTCAACAGAGCCAACAGCGCGTCCAACAGAAGCGGGTACTTCAACTTGTGTGGCGTGCCGAGCACGAAGTTGCATGCGAGACCGTCGAACTTGGGGTTTTCCTGATTTAATAATAATACATGATGAAGATCAAATCTGGATATGTCTAATTACCATTTGAGCGCAACAGAAACACGGACAGACAGGTGAATACACCACCTTCTTTTCACCTATGATTATTAAGTGCATTTGGTTACCCCTTCGGGGACTCTTTAGGTATGGCGTGAGTTTTTTTTTAGAAACAAAAACGTAATCTTTGCTTATTTTATTCGGCATCTCATTATCAACATATAGTACACTTCTGATCAGGACCGAAACGGCCGCTTACCTGTCTCCTTTATACATCATAATAATAAGCGTGAATGATACTAAAATACCTTCCAGCAATAGGATATTTTTACGACTTTTCCTCATGATTACGCACCTGATTATTGATCTCCGAATTGGTGAGAGCGTAGAACTTAGGTCTCATGGACGTCTCGTCTTGCGAAAGCCTCCTGTAAGCCGCCTCAATGTGCGGCACTTCGCAGTAAATACGTGATTTAGGGAACCCATTATTCGCGGAAGTCTGCGTGTTCATGTTCACGTTGCCCACGTTTGAAGGCTGAGCTAAACCTGGTGCTATGACAAGGTTCCACTCGATCTGAAAAATACACGTTGTATTAGAACTTTGGTGAAGGAAAGTGCGAATGTTAACAATTCTGGAATGGTTGACCAAACTTTCGGCGTCAGCTTTTATAAGACGACGGTGGTAATAGAATCCACATCATTAATTATTTCTTGCCATATCTTGGGCTGAAAGAAATATCTGACAAGGGGGGTTTACAGTGTCGACAATGTCTTTGGTGTTTAGGTATCTTTGGGCTACTATCGCTTACCATCAGACGGACGGTACGCTTTGCTGTTATGGTACTACTTTCAAGTGTAAAATTTGGTACTTACCTGTGAGAGTAAGGTCTGCGGAGCGTCGTACAGATGCCTCATCAGGTATTCAAGTAAGAGCATCAGTCTGGTTGTGAGCATCAGTTGATGCGGTGCCAAGTTCGTCGCCTTTCTTCTGTCACTTATCGCCAGGGTTTCCACCACCTTGAATAAGTACATATTTTTGTTAATAATAAAAAATATTTTAAAGCAATACAAGGCTGATTTGCTACAGGGAAAATATCAAATCACGTTGACAACTCACTTTGATAATAGCGTTCGAGGTCATCAGCAACACAGATTTCTTCTGCATGAGAGTCAACGAGTGGAATAAATAAACCAACAGTTGGGCGTGTTCCACATTCAAATCTGGAAATAAATTTTTTATTAGTAACATGACGTCACAATTTGATAAAAAAATGTACTAAAAGGTAACTCTCATTGACGAAGGCTGTAGTCAAATCATGTATTTATTATTTATGCTTATGCATATCCGGTCATATGATTTATGTATGCACGAACACTAGAACTTAAAAGACATTACTTAATACATTCCTATCTCACAAGACGGATTTCTAATGGGTTACACTTTGATTCAATTAAGAGGGTGAGACGAACGATGCAAGTGCGAAACACGAATTCTTATTATATCAATGTTTTTAACCGTCGTGCAACCTCTGTCGGATTGCAGACCTACGTGCCAAATTGTGTGCTTAGAATTGAATTGCGTCAAATCTTGGACAATCAAAAATATGTTGTACATACATACATATGCTCACGCCTGTATTCCCCGAAGGGGTAGGCAGAGGTGTTGTAATCACAACACCCACTTTTCACCGAAGATGGTTAAGTGCCAACGTGACAGATGGTGAGTTCATCGTCGTCTCAGACACTATACATACGTCATTGAATAACTTGTCAGACATATGCAGGTTTCCTCACGATGTTTTCCTTCACCGTAGAGCACGTGTGAAATCACTGTACATACGTTTTTTAGAAAAACTCATTGGTACAGGCCCCGCTGGGATTCGAACTTGTAATACAGGTATTAAAGAAGAATATAAACCTTCATAGTCATGATCCTGCGAGGGTTGCGGCTGCAGAGCGCACTCCTGCAGCGTGTTCACAATCTTGTGCCACATCGCTAGTATGCTGTTCTCTCGCTCCGCCGCCGGCTTGCTCAGGACCATACTACCCAGTAGTTTCACTACGCGAGGTCCAACCTGTTACAGGGATTTGTGAACAACTACTTTGCTAAATAGAATTCTTAAAAATACTTAGTCCCAATAAATATTTTAAATTAATCATCATCTTCCTGTTCACCAATATCCCTGTCCCATTTAATTTGGAGTTGGTGCAATGTGTTTATCTCTTCCAATTCACCCCGTCAGCCGTCATTTATTTATACTAGTATATTATACGAAGCAACATCATCATCACTGGTCGGCGCAATGTGTTCTTCGCTTCCATTTCTCTATATCATTCGTCATGTCTGTATTCACTCTCATTTTAACCATATCGTCTTTCACACAATCCATCCATCGTTTCTTAGGTTCATCCATCATTTTCCTTTGTAACCATCCAACCATATTATCTTTTACACAATCTAATCGTTTCTTGGTTTGTTCTCCAGATAACATAGCCATATCACGACTCTTCAATTTCTCGATCACTAAGCCTTCACAGACAGTATGTAAAACGTAAAGAAAGGATATTTTTATAACGTACTTGTAATGGCGTCATGTTGGTTCTTTCAGAGCCAGCGGACACCAGTTGTTGGTGCAACGCTGGCTGTAAGGACGCGAAGGCTGGGGCGCCGCTCAAGTTGTGAAGGTAGCGAACTAACGCCGAACTGAATGCCGTGTATAACGCGCCGAGACGCGGCCCGAAGCAGGACGATATTGTTCCTAAATGACACAATTGCATTGTTAGTTATCTTATTACCAAACGAAGGCCCTTTCTAATCCATTTTTTTTAACAATAACTGGACATTACTGGGCCTAGTGCAGAAGGAAAATAAACACACACTACACTACCAGTAAGTAGGGTGGATTAGTATTGGCCTTGGAGTAAGGAGGGCGGGCCGTGTAATGTTTATATTCACATACATAGATATATGTCGGTGCTGAAATATATTAAGCAGCCTGTCTGTTCCTTTCGTTTTATCTGTCACATCACAAGTTTTAAAGAAAGCTTTAGAGTTATCCAAAGATCTTAAAAGCGGTAATTACCACAAATTGTATTATAAATACATTAGACATATTTCAATATAATAATATATTAGTGAGATTTTTAATATATTCATTCTAAAGTCCCATTAGTATCATCAATAAAACAAGGTAAAGACGCGACTTTGTTCATAAGGGGGATTTCATCCATCATTTGAATAATTATGAAAATGCGTGAAACAGTAAAGTGTATTTTTTATATTATATGTATAGATATATTTGTACCAGTGTCAGTTCGTGCGGTCTCTCTGTCAAGATCCTTAGCGAGTGCGGCGAGCAACGCTTGGTGCGCGTCGTGTAATTGCAATGCACTAGCGCCGAGCCGGCCCGAGCCCGAGCTGATGATCTCCTCAGTCAACACAAGGAACACCTCCGTGGCCAGGGCTATGTACTGTAAAATATAACATAGGGTAAGCTAGGGCATAGGGCATTAGAGAGCTTTAGTTCCTCTCTTTAGCTAAATCATTTCTTTGAGGTTAAAAATCTTGCCTAGCCTTGAATACACAGTTAGCATGTTATGTGTCTATTTGACGCGAGCGCAAGGATATACATCTGCTAGTCTCCCGACTATTTGAGCTGACCGCTCAAAACTTGTGACGAAGCACGAAGTACTATGTATACATACTGGCCTCACCAGAACTGTCTAAATAATAAATATGAATAGGTACACTGGCTATTTTTTATAATGATACACAAATTGTGACAGTTTATAACGACCTTAGCAAAAGGGATCGAAACTTAAATATTTTCAGTAAACTCGCTAAATAGTTGCTATAGAACGTAGTGGTAAAATGACGAGAATCAAATAGGCAAAATAAGCATATTCTCTTTGCCAATCCAATCAATACATCTTCGAAAGAAACGCTTTACTACTCACAGAATAAGGTTCAGATTTGTCCGGCACGATGGCCTGATGCGGTCGGCTAGCGGCGTCCGTATTGTCAGTGGAGTCAGTGCCGCCGTTGGCTCGAGTGAGGCCGCTTGTGTCCGTCGCATCGGGCGCAACCAGTGTCGATTCAAACCACAAACCGAACAGTGGCTCGCTATCTTCTGGCGGAAAGATACCAATTATAGATACGAAAAAGCTAAAAAACCATATATAAACGGGTCCTGTATCCCATGGGGGTAAGCAGAGACTACTGTTTGCCAAATGCTACGATCCTTTTTACTAAATAATACTTTTTCGTTTACATTCATGTATTTCTATATACACTTCCTTCAGGGACTGTGTACGTATGTACGTAGTAGTTTGCTATACAGTCAAAGCAGTTGATCTTGACTACTTTGAGCTATCAAATGTATTTAAGCTCTTACTGTTTTGAAGACACGAGTTTGTTGTTGTTTACGCTTAGATCTTTCAAACTACTCAACGGATTTGAATGCATTTCTCAGCAATAGATAGTGGTTCAAAAGGAAATTATATGTATTTTACATGTATACTATCTGTGCCCGGCATACGTTGTATTGACATTCTTTTTTTGGGGAGGTCTACCCCTAACCTTTAGGGGGATGAAAAATAGATGTTGGCCGATTCTCATAGATACCGGATAAGCACAAAAAATTTCATCAAAATCGGTCAAGCCGTTTCGGAAGAGTATGGCAACGAAAACTGTGACACGAGAATTTTATATATTAGATTAAATTGCACTCGTGCGAAGCGAAGGCGGGTCGCTAGTACCATAAAAAAAATCAATATACCAGATGAAAAGAAGAAAGAATTAATAGCGAGTAATAATTAAAGGCTATGGGTTATGTGCATCTTACCGTCATCAGTCTCCGAGTCCTCGGAGCACAGGATCATGTCCTGGAAGTAGACAGTGGAGTCGGAGCGGTCGGGGTCGGCGTCCTGGTGTTGCTTCTGGACAACCGCACGCTTCAGGTTTGTCGCCTTGCGGTAACATACCACGCCCAGCGCCACTAACAACTGTGGTCAGAGAGTACAAAATTACATCTTCATTTAAAGAGCAAGGGCCTATAATATCCTATTGCCATGACGTGTGTATAGCTAATACACGCGTCATAGACACCTTTTCATAAATCATTGTCAATGTATCATGGTGGGGTCACAGGATTGTACCCGGCAACTCCCCTTTGCCGTCGTTCCCACGTACCGCTTGACAAGTACTCATTGAGCGCCAGCTCCCTCTGGTGCGCGAAGTGCTGGGCCAGTAAGTGCAGCGTGTCCCCCGCCTGCCCGACGGCCAATAGCCATACCTGGTGCAGGGGTGCAGCGGAGGCCAGCCGCAGCTCCCTCTGGTGCGCGGAGTGCTGGGCCAGTATGTGCAGCGTGTCCCCCGCCTGCCCGACGGCCAGTAGCCATACCTGGTGCAGGGGTGCAGCGGAGGCCAGCCGCAGCTCCCTCTGGTGCGCGGAGTGCTGGGCCAGTATGTGCAGCGTGTCCCCCGCCTGCCCGACGGCCAGTAGCCATACCTGGTGCAGGGGTGCAGCGGAGGCCAGCCGCAGCTCCCTCTGGTGCGCGGAGTGCTGGGCCAGTATGTGTAGCGGCGCGGGCGTAGTTTCCACCGTTTCGCCGACGCCAAGTAGCTCGAGCCGCGCGTCTGCTAATAGAGCGCCCAGCCACGCGAGACACCGCCCGCCTAGGGCCACCCATACCACGCCTAGACCTGCTTGCCTGGACAGAAACATTCATGCGAAATTAGAACCAAACAGGGAACCAACAGTTTTTTTTGTGATACTTTTTATTCCAGCTTATAAATATAATCTATACATCTATTCTAATATTTTTTTTTATATACTACTATTATAAGGAACTTTGTGAATTTATAAAGTTGTAGGAGTTAATGTTTGGAACTGATTTAGAAAATTATTTTACTAATCGAAAACAACGTTATTTGCGAATGTCATAGGCTATAAAGAAGCTAAAAGAGTGTTTTATAGTACTTTAATTATACGCGGTCGAAACTGCGGGGTTCAGCTAGTTTCCATAATCCTTAAATACATACATCTTAGTGAGGTTGTAAGGGCGCGGAGGCACGACCTTGGCGGGGCTGCGAGCGGGCGGCGGCGCGCCACCCAGTGCGTGGTGCAGCCCGCACACCAACACCCAGCCGCCGATCATTAGGTGGTTCTGGTACACCTAAACACACAAAAACACATACAGGTGCCGTCACGAGCTATGAGCGCTCGGCAAAAGTGGAAGTAGCTTCGCATGTATTTTATACAGATAGAGACAGAGGATTCCTCTAGAGAGAGGAATGCGCCAAGGATTAATAAAATATCATAAATCTTACATAACCACCGGCGCGTGTAGATTGCTTGAATGTCTCGCCAACAGTGTTGTACAAGCTCAGGGCACTTTCAACTAGCGTTGCCGTCTGCTGCTCGTATTCTTCGTCCTTCGGGTGGAGCGATGCCTGTGGTAAATTATTAAAGACATTATTCCAATGTAAATATAACATAATTTAGAGGTACAGCATTAATTGAAGAAATTCAAACTTATTTGCATTTTATACTAACCATGGTTATCAATAGTTCTGAACAGGGCTCCAACCATGAGCTGTTATTGCAATGATAGTTCAGCTGTGTGACAGTGACAGATGTATATACGACACATACATCTGTCTCATAATTGGTGTCAAACTATCATGGCAATAAGACCTCATGGTAAGGCCCCAGAAACTAGTTTATATATAAAAGAGCAAGCATTTACCGGCGGTTTCGTTCGTGTAATAATATCTTTAAGTAAGTCTGTCCTTAGAAATGTTTGCCAAAAAGGTGTGTGAAATATGTGTGAAACTCACCTGTGCAGTAGCGCAGAGTAACGCAGCCACGCTGACGTCACTCAGCGTCGAGATCCGCTCCGGTGTGAACGGCTCCAGGCAGGGAAGGGACAAAGCCAGGCGGCACACGTGCACCTCGTTCACCAGGAAATGAAGGCTGACAAAATACATTCGCTTTTTAACTTGTGCCGCGGAGAAACCAGAAAAAAAGAAAAACTACGAAGGTTGTAAGAGCTTTGTTATTTTCACCAGCAGAAAATTAAGCAATGATAATGTCAAAGAAACTATTTGACTTGCAGCCTATAGAAGCATAATCTAATATTCCTTTTTAGAGTGAAATGTCTCTCTAAAAGAGATTGGCCTCCCAGTGACAGACAGACAGGAAATACAAAAATCCAACCATACCAAATAATGTAATGTGTAACAAATCTCTATATCAAAAGTCAAACTATAACTCACAGTGAGGCATCAGAATTGAACTGCGGTGCGAGGGCGGTTTCCTTGGCGGTCTGCCAACGGCTGAGGTACCGCTGCAGACAAGGCAGCGACGCGCACACCTTCAGCACCACGGAGCCGGCTCTTAGCTCCATCAGCAGCGATGAGCATGTTGATGCCACCCACTTCTGAAAAGATACTCAATTTTAGAGGTTTTCGGAACTGAACCTGACTAGGGATTTTATCTCCACCTTACAGTATATCGCAGTAATAAACCTACCTTACAGTATTATTGTGTTCCTGCATTGAATAAGGTCGACTTACTTCAACTAACTCACCAAGCATGTTATCAGGACGTCTAGTGAATAAATCATTTTCAGTTCCATGTCCACAGTTTATAGGCATACTTGTTCAGATAATAATTCCTCAAAAGATTAAATAAATTCCTAACCTTCACATCAATAGAGGACTGTTGCGTGGCACTCCCATCTTTAGCGCACTCCAAGCTATCCTTACTCCCGGGAGACTGCACAGGTGCTGGTACCGGGGACTGCGATGACGTCATAGACGACACTGGATTCCGCAATGGCGCAGTCAACTGCTCTAAAAGGGCATCTGAACGACGTTGGGCGGTCGACGGCGCTTGCTTCTCACTTGCCGTCGTTTGGGAAGCCAGCGATGTAATAGGGCTTGGTATTACTGATGACTTTGTTGTTTGAGATTCTGTTAACAAAAAGATATGGTTTTATCTACACTTTTATACCGTCGTCACAAGTTATGAGCGCTGGCCACTGCGCAGGTGTAATTTTTTGGATTTGATAAATACACACAGTTCTATCAACTATTTTTGTTAAAACTTGTGACCTGATGTTTCTGTGCACTATTTGTAAGATAAAAGTTATTAGACATTTGGGAAAAGGTACAAACCTGGTACTGAAATGTGTGCGGGTAGTTTAGCATTCTTCAGCAATGAAGTCAGGATGACTAAGTCGGATTGGGGGTAGCCACCTCCTTCAATACCACACAATCCCACAATAGGCAGCAGTAGCTAGAAAAAAAATGTTCGGTTGGAATACATTCAAAATAAACCTAAGCATCAGGAGATCCCAATGCTTGAATTAGCCATCAAGTTAGCCAATTAGTTAGAGAGTAGCCTATGATCCTATGGAAGGCAGGGGGCGTACATTAGATTGTCAGATGCGGCATAGGTACAAACAGACAGAGAAAAATTTTTTTTTATTGTTTTTTTTTTAATCTGTTAATTTGGATTTATATATACATTTATTATTATAAATATATATAGAACAGACACTTAAATTTATCTGTATAGATGAGCTTCACTATGGGTCCTTCAAATCAACACAGGTTTGTTTTCTATAAGAAGCCTAAAAACTCATGAACATTATGAATAATCACCTGCTTAACAGACACATTTGGTGCAGCTGTAGTAGCATTGTCGTCGCAGGTAACTCCGGCTTCAGAGAGTTTCTTGAGTATCTGTTTGAGAATCACTCTGAATGCATCGCGGGCTGTGCTCAGTTGATCTTGCGGTACTGAAAGATGCATATAAAGAAAACTAAGAATTGTTTTATAACATCATATCCATTCATAATTTGTTTTTATTGTTTTTAAAAGCTTCTAAACAAGGAACAAGAGTGGAAAAAGATGGAGGAAGCGTTTGCCCGCAGAGGGACCATACATCTAAACTAGCAAAGGATATAAAATAAAAATGTATGGTAAATAAGGCTATAAATATAAATTAAAAAACAAAAATTATGCCTAATGTCTCTCTCTGGTATTAGTCATCACACAAGTCATACATCCATGTGTGGCATATAAAATAATGTATATCACAGTAATGAAAAAAGTAAACATTGTATAAACTTGCAAATAATAGTCTGCATTGCACTTGCAGTTTTACTAGTTTTTAGGCAAAGGCTCACCACCCTGTTGTATGAGACTTAAACATAACTGGCAAAATGTGGGTGTATTATAAGTACACCTCTGCTAATCCCATCGGGAAAACAGGCTTAAGATTTGTATGTATGTGTGTAATACTTCAATTAACAATGATATAACCACAAATATTTCACAATGTTATTTAATATCTTTATGACTAATCTGTCTATGTTGCATTGTATGATATCAAAATAAAGTAAAACAGGTTTACATAGAAAAGTAGATATTAGACAGAACTGTAACAAATGAACTTACAAATGAGGGAAATCCTATAGGAATCCACTGAGTGAATCATAGAACTATGTTACCCACATATCGCTAGTTATGTTTTAACTGTAGTGTAATAGGGGGCAAGCCTCTTGCCATTAATGTTTTCAATGCTAACGACGTGTATGTGCGTCCAACTGTTAGGGAATTTACGAAGAAGTTGAAATGTTAACAGTGAATGTGTTAACTGGGCACTAACCCAGATTCCAGACTGCTACTAGGAAATTACATATGGAAAAACCCAAATACACTGGGGATCAAACCCAGCATCTTGTGTTCCACAGTTTTGAAACCATTAGTGGTAGCCAATGAGGTAATGACTGTGCAAGATGTGCAAATTTCATTTACAGTGTACCTACATATATGCCTTGGATGTTGTGTGTTGTGGTCAATAAAGAGTATTTTTTGTGCAAATTTTATTGTTCCCAGTTATACCAAAGTTTTTGCTTATTACTATGAATTTCTAGCATACATATCACAGATGTCTTGCAAAGTTACTAGGGTTGTGGAGGGCTGAAGATTCAGAGGTGTAGTGGTCACTAAAGTAGTAACATATAGAAAAAAATCATTTATACTTACAGCTATGAGCATTGATGCTGATGAAATGCGCCGAGAGGCACGCGAAGCATGTGTAGAACAAGTCATAGATATCTTCATGATTTTGGAACTCACTTTCACTGTTCAGAAAATATTTGTACATTAGCTCAAACACCATAACTAACAGGGACAAATAAAACTACCGATTTTTCTACATTGATCAACAGTCATCAATGACCTCACTAGGAATTATAGAAAGAAGTAGATACTTCGTTCTTGATCTAAGGATATGAAGGTGAGAATAATATTCTTTTGATGGATCAAAAAGGTATTGTAAATGTAGGTAGATTATTTTCTTCCACACATAATAGCGTAGAAAAGAAATCGTGCGCCTATCATTATAATCAATACTTTGATCAAAATAAATACACTAGATGTCATCTCGAACAGTTTATAAATAAATAAATGCTAAATAATCACGCGATGCACCGTACAACGTTCAGCAGCCTATTTATTGTGTTAGTAAGGTGTTAAAAATACAAACCTTTTGATGATCGCTTGTATGATTTCCACGGCATCGTTTTTATCAAAAAACGGGCCGTAGAGCGCTGTTAGAATTGGTTTTACAGTTGTAGACCATTCAATATTTCCTCCTGAAGCGGCCATTTTCGGGAAGAAAGTGATTCGATCACACAGAAAAATCGACGGATCATTTAATTTTGACAATATGAAAGCTGACACTGACAGCAAAATACTGTCAGTAAACACTGTCAAACCAAGGTAGGAAACCTCCACCCATAGATATAGAAAAAAAAATGCTTCCACCCACAAACAAAATTTGAGAGTCGATCTAAGCGTAAAATTAAGTTAAAGAACCTCGTATCAGTCTTTTCCAGCCGCCAATTTTATTTATGGCTCATCAATTGACTTTGCTCCCTTGACATGTCATTGGATGAGGAAGTACTGTTAGAATCCTGCTTTATGTTTGTATTTCTTTTAACCATCATCATCATCCTCTACCCTCATCCCGCGTTATACGGTAGGTGTAATGTGTTCACTTCCATTCCGTTCTGACATCCGCTATATCTCTGCTTAGTCCCTTTCTAATCAAACATTCTACCTTCACACAATCAATAAATCGTTTTTTGGTCTCGCTCTCTCTCCTTATAGCTATCCAAGACTTTATAATAGAAATTCTAGATTCAAACTTTATTGTGTATTTACGTATTATATATAGAAATGATGATGATTTGCAAGGTATTTGCAAGGTACCTATTACAATCAGCATCGTCGTGATTTTGTGCATAGATAAAAAATACAATTACTTTACTGATTTATGACGGGATTTGTACAATCTGTCAGTCAACCATCAAATCAAGCTACTGACATTACATACATTTCTTTCTGTTTATCTGTGGGTGGATGCCCTGTCAAGACTCAATTCGGTAAAACAATTTACAAACCGTGTAAATAGTTTTGTTCCAGGACTTGGTTTACGTTTCTTAGTTCATAAAATGACTGAACCCAAAGCCAAAAAGCGAAAAATTATTGAAGAAAATGGTTCTGATACATCAGGTACAATGGTTTAGTTCTTTTTGTAATCATGTCCAGAATAACCTCAAAAATGTTGCTTGTGTTCACTATTTAAGTGTTTACACTTTATTTTATTTCTAGAAACTTCGCCAAAGTTTATGAACATTCAATGTCCATACTTGGACACAATAAACCGACACGTCCTGGACTTTGACTTTGAGAAATTATGCTCAGTTTCATTGACAAGAATCAATGTTTATGCTTGTTTGGTCTGCGGTAAATACTTCCAGGTAACAAATTTTATATCTATACATAATGTTGAGAGTGCCAATTATGTCAATAATTTGCCAAGGTATACTCATGCTGTATTCACCAAAATGGCCGAGACGTCAAACACATTTCACTAGTTACCCTCAAGCTCCAAGTTTTAAGGGGCGAGCCATCAACTGGACACTAATCCAGACACTGGGCTGCTACTGACATTGAATTTTCATCGGCTGTAGAGATATTGGCCACTGTATTACAGTGGTCTGTAAATATATAGTAGGGGAAAGTAAAGACAATCTCGTTCTGTAGGTTTGCTTTGTATTCTTTTGATTTTTCTATCAGTTAATTTGTTACAGGGCAGAGGTACCAATACCCATGCATATACACACTCAGTGGCTGATGGCCATCATGTGTTTCTCAATCTTCACACATTGAAGTTTTATTGTTTGCCTGATAACTATGAAGTTATAGGTAAGTAAGTTGCCACTAATATGTTGCTGTAATATGCTTGCTTACAACTGTATTCCATTATTACTTAAATTGGTGGATGCATGGAAATATATTCTATCTGAATGTTTGAGATTCTGTGAGGTTAAGTATGCGAGAGTATCCACAATCCGTAATAATTAACTATAAATATATAACTAAGTAAAATAAATCATTGTTTTTTTTTTCAAAATACTGTTGCTTTGTTAAATACTAGAATATTATTGTAAAGTTCAGTTATTTAAGTAGTTTTTGCGTAAAAGAATAACAAACATCCATCCATAATTGTGCTCTTCCAAATGTATGTAGGATTCTGATAGTGTGACTGATGTATGCGGGTATCTAAAGTACATCTTAGCAAATGCATGTGGCTATAAACAGTATTTTAAATTAAGGTTAGCTTCTTTATAATTTTTTTTTTCAGATTCATCCCTCAATGACATAAAGTATGTCCTGAATCCAATATTTACACCGGAACAGATCTGTCAGTTAGATGAGAACACCAAGATGTCAAGAGCAATAGACGGCACCATGTACATGCCAGGAATTGTGGGTCTCAACAATATCAAGGCTAATGATTACTGCAATGTAATTTTACAGGTAAATAATGACTCGGGTCTAGCTGAAGCCCAACCTGAATGTCTGCTTAAGCATAGTCAACTAATATTCTATTTTCTATGGACACACTTACGCCATACTGAGCGGCAACTGAATGGTGGCCGTCCAACGAAACAGGTCAGGCCAGGCTCAGTCATTCAGAGTATTAATATAGAAGGATTATTGTTGGTTGACATTGTTAGTGTATAAAGAAAATATTATGTGATTTGGTAGGAAATGCTCTTAACCTGGCATACCACCACATCCATCACAGTCACATTCATAGCATAATTATTATGAATTTGACTAGCCTCCAGAATATATGCAAGGCCAATGTTCTCCCTGAAAGATCACCCAAAATATTGGTGATAAAATTATTGAAATTGGATGAGCAGTTTCGAGGAGTAACTTACAAAATGTTAATGTTGATAAATTACTTAATATAAAGTTACTGTAGACAATAATAATTATAATAAATTTGTTCTAGTGCCTATCTCAAGTGAGACCACTCCGCAATTACTTCCTACGCGAGGAGAACTATGCTGATGTTAAAAGGCCACCGGGAGACTCGTCATTCCTGCTGGTTCAAAGGTTTGGAGAGCTGATACGGAAACTGTGGAACCCTCGGGCGTTCAAAGCTCACGTATCGCCTCATGAAATGTTGCAGGCTGTTGTACTGTGGTCTAAGAAGAGGTTTCAATTCATACAAACAAGTAAGATCGCAAGGCCAATTTTTTTTACTACTAAAGTGTAAATAAACATACCGCTTTTCGCTGGTATGTGGTTACCACATGTATGGATGGTTCCAGTCCCAAGAGTTCGGAGTTTCTGAGAGTTCTGAGTTTCTTGCCAGTTCTTCTAAGAAGGCTAGTTTCTGAACTGGTGGTAAATTCTTCAACATTCATTAGTGCCTTACCAGAGCCTAAACTGAATAAATAATTTTCATTTTCATTTTAAAAGCCTCTCACAACGTTTTCTGCAGGTGATCCGATTGACTTTATGTCCTGGTTCCTTAACTCCCTGCACATGGCGCTGAATGGCACGAAGAAACCAAACAGTTCCATCATTTACAAATCATTCCTTGGACACATGAGAATATACACAAGGTAACAAGAAATTTTACAATATAGCCTCCTAATGTAATGCATAATTACATTATGTATCTATGTCTGATTTTCATATCCCATCACACTGATCCAAGAGATATGAAATTTGGAGGGTGTGATCATGGTGAGGTATAGGTATAAATTAAAAAAAAATATTTAGGAAGTTGAGGAGGTTGAAAGTTTGGTTGTGAAATCATACCATGCAAGCAAATTAGACAAAAGGCTGACCATTATGTTCAATTGTAATGAGACTAAAGAAACCTATGTATACTAACTAGTTACTATACTTTGTTAAACCCTCGCATTTGCTTTCTTAAGAAAAACTACATGAACTGATAAGATTCCAATTAGGTGATGTAAACTAAAAAAGATTTTGCATAGCTGTTGTTTCACATACATCATATGTTCAGCCTATATCCCTCTGCCCATGGCGATAGGCAATAGGGGCCAATAGGGAGCAAAAATATCACATTTGAAATCATTTCTGTATGGTATGGACAGAAAAAAAAGGTGTATTGTTGAAGTTGTTTATGTTTAAAGAAAATTGCCGCCTCCCGATGCCGATGACGCAGCCAAGGTAGATCTAACAAGCGAGGAATACAATGAAATGATCACGGAGTCACCATTCCTTTACCTTACATGCGATCTGCCACCGACGCCCTTGTTTACAGACGAGTTTAGAGAAAATATTATTCCACAGGTGAGTTACTATTATTATAATTATATCTATACACTAAATCAAATTAAATTTCACTGCAAGCTTTTTAATGAATGCATATGAAAGTATATAATAATATATATTAGAAGTAATATTTAAGTCACGAGTTAAGGGCTGTCCGTGAGACTCACAGGTCCATCAGTTACATAGATGGCGCTACTCGCTAACAAACGCGATGTTTGAGTGCAAATAGAGGTGAACTTAAATCGTGCAATAAGAGTTTTCAAGCCCATTGCAGTTTATACAAAATCCCAATTAGAACAGTTGGATCTGCGATTCCCCAGGCATGACATCCACCTGGCTGGAAGATCCACAAGATGTAAAGTGTATGTGTTAGTTTGAAATGCTTTATGTATATTGCGTTTTTTATTTCAGGTAAATCTCTATCAACTACTATCAAAATTCAACGGACAGACATCCAAAGAGTACAAGACATATAAAGAGAATTTCCTGAAAAGATTCGAAATCACTCAATTGCCGCCGTATTTGATTTTGTACATCAAACGTTTCACCAAAAATACCTTCTTTGTGGAGAAGAATCCTACTGTCGTTAACTTTCCGGTGAAGTAAGTAGAACTGCTTTAAGACTTATTTTGTATACGCTCCAGTTTTCCTACCCCAAATGAATAATATATCGATAAAACCATGGCTCTAAGCATTCCCTTGTTTTTACACACAGATGACAATACCTTCCCTAAAGTTTCGAATCGTTAATGAAATAATTTATTTCCTAAACCACATACTATTTCAGAAACGTGGATTTCGGCGACATCCTCACGCCAGAAATAAAGGCGAAACACAACGGGAAGACAATATACGAGTTGGTCGGGAACATTGTTCATGACGGGACCCCTGAGAAGGGTACATACAGAGCGCACGTTTTACACAAACCGACTCAGCAGTGGTAAGTGTACACAATGCATATTTTCCTTGACGCCTGAGATTTTTGGGTATCAAAATGGTCACATTGATATGAAGCTATATAGAAGTCTTTAGATCTAGCATATACGCAACGAAAAAAATTTGTTGCGCTCCCAATCTCTCACAAACATTTGCGCGAGAAAACCTATTTATCAGAGCATACATGTTACGCCGGCTGCAAACACTGGATGTAAAGCCGTGCTTATTAAATAGTATTCTACTTATTTCTCTCACAAAATATACATAGATACAGAGAAATTAAATTTAAGTGTATGCTTGTAATTCCAAATTAGTAGCTTTTCGCTAAATTCATATATGAGAGTCTATACGGTACTCACATAAAAAAACAATTGTAACTTTTACCTGTCTTTTTATTCTGGCAAATTTCCGAAACGGCTGGACCGATGTCAACGGGTCTTTCACTGACGGAGTAACATGTTAGTAACAAAGATCAACTTACATTTATTTAAAAACACATTAAGGTTCCGTGGGCTACCTTTGAAATTAAGTCTATGCGGGTAAAACCGCGGGGCACACCTAGTAATGTATATAATATCACTGGTCACTGGTGTGAATTATCAAAACTATTTCTGCCATACCGTCAACTCATACAGGTAGCCTAAATAAATAGTGTTTTTGTTGCAGGTATGAAATGCAAGATCTCCATGTAACCAGTATATTACCACAAATGATTACGCTCACAGAAGCCTATATACAAATATATGAACTAAAGCAAGACTGAGGTCTAATTTTATGTATAAGGAATAATTACAATAAAATAAGTTATACAGATGTGTCTTTATTTACTGAATATACAGATTCATTTCATTTCAGAATACCATGTCACAAACTGTAGGCTTGGAATGACCTTTACACTTAAAGCATATTAATGAAGTTATATTTTATAAATTATATTATTAGTCACATTTACTATTTGACACATTTTGAGAAATGATTGGTCAAGTGTCTATAATGTAGATAATTCAGGTTTGTTGATGTGATTCAAGGTGCAAAACGATATCAACAGCTCATATTCTCAATTTCCTTCAAGTAGTATCAAACAGATAGATGTAAACCAGATAAAATGTTGCGTATAGATTGGTCTAAAAGTATAGAAGTGTACAAAAGTGAACTATCTACAGTATGAGAAAGCAGCATCTTAGTGGCTTTCGCCCCTTTTGCCCGCTACCCTCTTGAACTCTCCCATATTTGTCGTCGATATAGGCGAGCCGTAGAACGCGAGATGGTCGATCTGCGTGACGTCACCGCCAGACTGGTTGTCTTTAATGAAAAGCTGGATGTTCTGAACACTTTGGAACTTCACAAACTTCAGTGGAATGGGATTGCCTTCCAAGTCATCTGGGGATAACCTGAAAATAATTATTTCTTGGTTTAATTAGGTTTTCATATTGTGTAATGAGAGCCTGGAATTATTTAAAAATGCTATATCTACAAGCAATATTCCTTGTAAAGCTATGGAAGTTCTGCTTTTTTCGACAAGTCTCCCGTCCAAAATGTTACACAAATTTATAAAGGCACTACAGACACTCAAAAATAAAGAAACGCACAATTGACACATTAATCCATCTAAACTTTCATACTGAGAATGATTTTGTGTACTTACTCCAAGTCTTGAATGGATGAGTTGCCAGCTGCCTGATCAAAGTCCAATGTCCTGGGCTGGTTAATGAACAGTTTGATGAACTTGGGTCCTTTGTCACTGGGTGCTTTGATCTTCAATGAGTGTAGTTTTACAAGCTGCAACAAAAAGAAATTATCAGTGCACCAAAATCCTTGGTAAAAATTGCAGTTACAAATAAAGAGGTCTAATTTGTAAGGTTGTGTTTGGGGAGTAAGGTTTCCATAGATGGTTTAGTAGGAGGTAGTGTGATATCTAGATTCTTATCAACAATACAGCTAAAATGTTTTATACCCAATAGTATAATCATATTAGTATGCTTGGTTGTCCATGATTAACAAACACATCTGGGCCAATAGTCAAAGTAACATTATCCTCACGTAGAAGGAACATAAAATCTACAGGAAAGAGATATGTCATGGTATTTATGTCATTTCCATAATTTTTTTATCATTTCTATTAAGGTAAGTGCGAGAGAATGTTACTCTGCCTACTGGTGTGAAAAACATTCTTGGGACTACCCTAACTGCAGCCTGCATACATGTTTCTTATACACTAGGTAAATTTTTCACTATTATATCTTCTCAACTATAATATATTTGTATATTATGTCCCCTGAACATATTATGTTTGGCAGAGCATATTTTCCAGACCTACCTGGTGCTGCAGGCTTTAAGCTTGTTTGCAATCTTTGTAGAATAAAGAAATATATGATATTATAGTACTAATAAACATTTGCAAGATTTGCATAAGAAGTTCTTACTTGATTGAAGGAAATATTGATGATAAGTTGTTCATCACAATCACTGGCCAGGTAGCCTTTGCCAGAATTCAAGCTGTGGGCGAGAGGGTGGTCATCAGCTTCGTTCAGGCATTCACACTCACTCTTGGTTATGAATGTACCAAGATCCATCTGTTGAATTCAAATTGTTAATAATTACATCACATGTATCTGTATAACATCAAATAAAACTGTTTAATCCTAAACTAAAATTTTTTCCCCAAATTCTTTCATGTGCTTATTTCAGTCTCCATTCTATTTACAATTGCAAGCTGTCATAAACTCTTCCTGATTGTAAACAATGTATAGAAGTAGCAATAAATTATTATTTCAACAGCAATCAGCATTGTACCTGGCCTTATCCCACACATTGTTGGGGTCGGCACTTAATTCAACCCGATGCGGTTGATCACCTGAGTTTACACAATGCAACTTTCATCAACAGTAATATATGAAATTCTTCTTGTTCGTTACACTCCTGATAGAGCGGTCATGGTCGTCATGTGATACTATTCGGCGTAGATGTCACCAGCCTCACAATCTATGAAATAATCTAATAATATTTGTTACTTACATGTCCAGCCACTGCACCATCATCATCAACTGCCTCATCAGTGCCATAGTATTGCCTAACTTTACTTTCCAACGCTGCAGAGTCAGCACCCTGTAGTCTGTCAATTTTAATCTAAAACAAACAATTTTGTAATCGTTATTCACAGAGCTCTATATCAGAGATTACTTCTTGACATATGAAATATCCCTATTTTCAGATTGTATGTATAAAATGTGGTTTTTAGATCTGGTAAGAAATTGCAACCATGCATGCAAGGGATCCTTACTAGAAGCTTTTAGTAAGAGCTAATTAGATCTTTTTTATCTTTTTTCATTATCTTTCTTTTAGATGTCTGTTCGTCTTTTGTAGCAACATAATGGATAATGGTAGCCTATAGATCAATATATCAAAACATAAGGTGAAGAAAAAAGGGTAAAACGCACCCCATTCCTGTAGAAAACAAACGTAGGCATAGCACTGACGCCCTGTGAGCCAGCAGTCTCCGCACATCTGTCTACGTCAACCTTCAGGAACACAGCCCGAGGGAATTTCGCCGGCAGCTGCTCGAAGAACGGCGCGATTCTTTGGCAAGGCGGACACCTAAGTACCAAAACAAAACAAAATATTAGCAACGCTTAAATTCACCATGACTTGAGCTTTTGAGTGCATACACATTGTCACACTTACCACGTAGCTGTAAAGTCCACCACGATCAGCTTGGTGCCGGCGTTGACCATTTCTGATTGGAAATGGGCTTCATTTTCAATAACTGTAGCCAAACCCATATTTACTAGAGTAAATTCGATAAATAGCACGAAAATCGAAGTGACAACATACGAGAATGATACTTCAAAATGGTTGTTTGACAGAATAAGTCAGTATTGCCATCGAAAATTAGGATTGGTTGGTTGCCTGTTTTTAAACAAAAGAAAAATAGGACTGCTTTTTTGTCTCTGCCTACCGGCCATAAATTAGATATAAAAAATAACTACGACATATTCAACATACAATTCATAAATTAAGTCCGTTCAAATAAGCTGTGTGTTCTCAGTTCTAGTACGCAGTAGGGCTATTAAATATTTGGCGTTGGTATCCCCGGTCACTCCAGGTTTTAAGTAGAAACTTTTTAATTTGTTGGTACTAAGGTAAGTACCTATTAAACTCTCGCTGATTTCGACAGTGAAAATGATTTATTCAGCTTAGGCCCTGGTAACTCATTTATGAATGTCGAAGAATTCACCACCGATTCGAAAACTAGCCTTGTGAGAAGAACCGGCAAGAAACTCAGCTGGTATGATGTAGGTAGGTAAGTAGTTACCTACTGTCTAGAAAAACCCCAAAAATTTCAACTCGATACATTAGGATATCACTTTTGATCAGACCAGGATTTACATATTATAGGAGCTAACGAGGTGGATGGTGAGTCTGTCACCGTCTCTTAAGCACCATGCAATCTGGTATGAAAGGTTTGTCTTTGACTTATGTGAAGTAGAAAACAGACTACAGACCGGTGAGACATGAACTCGTGTCGATAGCGTAGCTGGCGTAAGTACCTACATTCCCTAGATAGGTTTCGGTGATCTACCTCGGTTGAAGCAAAATCTCAAAGTAATTCGTTCGTGAATACATTCCAGGATCTTGGTAATGATTGTTTATAGCTCCGGCGTCGACAGTGAATCATGGCGGGAGCCTGCGGCGAAGTACTTTATTCTCGGCTTATCCCAGCTATAACTCACGGACGATCGCGGAATAAGGACAATTCATTTTAATAATCTCGGATCCGTCCTATTAATATTACTTGAGCTGTCTATTTGTAGCACTTCTAAATTAATTCTTAATAACCTATCTACAAAACATTTATTTTTCTCAAAAAACAAATTTGTCTCACAGAGAAACAAAACAGACGGAAATACATTATAAATCGTAAGCTGCTATAAAAAAGTTAAGTTAATGCCCGTGACTTGTTTTGATTGAGCACCTAAGTACGAGACGAGACGAGAGTGGACGGTGGTAGGGTAACCTGCCTAGGGCATAACGAGATCCCCCGTTTGTAATTCGGAGTTACCCGACTGCGACTGGGGACTACATCCACGTTACAGAAAATCGAAGTCAAGTGAGAAATGAGAAAAAAAGAGAACTGATATAATTCCCTTTCCGAACATTCAGAAAAATTATTATAAATACTAGTACCTACTTAATTACATAGTATATGTTGAAGTGTGCAATAAAGAAAGATGTATATAATGTTATTGTTCATATATAACGATTAGAAAAAAAAATGCTGGTATGTTTAATATGTGGTTAACAGCAACTGCAGTACTTAAGTAGATAATTAAGTTAATATTTACATGCCCTAAAATTGGGTGAAATGTATGATTTTGTACCATATTTATACCTATTTTGTACCATATTTTTTTTTTTTCTATTTTTTTTAAATTTCTATTTCTTCTGAACTATGGCACGGTGATTTCAGTCTTTATAAAATAGGCAATGCGCAGGTGACAATATTGGCGTAGATCACGTTAATGCAACAAAAGTTGATGATCGCTTGTAATGTGAATTCCTCCGACTGGTACATATCCTACTAGATGTAGGTATGTAGCATATTGAGTGGTATGTTTTTTTATTATAAAGCATTCCTAAGTAAGTACTTACCTAGCTGCAAACCTTGAAATAAACATAATATTTAAATAGAATGATACATAATATCTTATCTTTTTTTTTTGTGGCATTATTGGGTCCGGTTGCCCGGAAGCACGTCGACCCTTGGGATCTTTTGTGCCGCCCTTGCCCTTTTGCTCTACGTACCTGACTCCTCAAATACTCTTTGAACAAGCCGGCAGATCTTGCCCATCCTGAAGAGCTTGAATAGATAGAGTTAAATAATATAATATTCAGGTACTTTCGTAGAGCATTAATAGCCAAGTGGACTCGGCTGCTGAAGTTGCAATCTCATCTCCGGGAAGTTTACGGGAAGAACTGTATTAGTGTCGTCACGAGCGTTCAGTAAATGTAGTGAGACACTTGCTCGTGTATTTTTTCCGCGTCAGACTCATGAAAATACTACTGTGTATTCTAGGTCAGCGCTCATAGCTCTAGATCCCAATTTTTGACCGTGACCTATATTTCCCTATAGATACCTACCTACCCAAAATCCAAATTGAATAATACTAAGTTATTTAGTTATCATTGTAAGTTATTTAGATTTATTTAGAATATTTTATTTTATTTATAACGTTGTTTGTGGCATAGTAGGTAGGAACATACATACATGCC
This sequence comes from Watsonalla binaria, assembly GCA_929442735.1. Taxonomy (NCBI): domain Eukaryota; kingdom Metazoa; phylum Arthropoda; class Insecta; order Lepidoptera; family Drepanidae; genus Watsonalla; species Watsonalla binaria. Next base: position 3,119,299 of record OV838923.1, read on the forward strand.
AATGCTTACGTCAGTATTCCCCGAAGGTGTAGGTTTACCTACATATAGTACAACCAGCGAGCCTAAGGCAATTAACTGGGCATTCCAGAATCTGAGCTACTACTGAGAAATAAAATAACAGATGGAAAAACCCGCCCCTGGGATCGACCCCAGGATCTCGTGTTGCACAGTAGCAATTGTGATCACTAAACCATCGAAGCAGCACCTACCTGCAGGTGTTGTTTGAAGGAGATATTACCATAACAATCAAACAAAATTGAATACAAATCAATGACACACTCGATGATGAGATAAATGCCGTTTCTTTAAAATTATCAAGCCATTCACAGTGTGCCCGCGTGGCTTATTAGAAAATTGATCGTAACTTTGGTCATGTCTGTAGGATACTTATCTTTATTTACAATCTGGACCGCAATTTCCATATAAACACTTGAGACAGGAGGAAAATTCTTCAGTTTTGTTTCAGGCGCTGGGGCGCCGACGCGTAACGAATTCGGTTCAATCTGAAACGATGCAATGTAAACCGAATTAATATTTTTGCAGTTATGTTGAATCACTTCACAAATGTGAATCTTTTATTTTTAATTATTATTATGTTATCGTCGGTGACGGGGTCACATAATAACGGGTCGGATCAAGAATTAAAACGCATAATAAACAATTTACCTGTAGTGTCTAGTCTGGAGTACTACTTAGATACTTTGAAGCAAGTTGTCTCGTTTTGTATGAAGCACGAAACCTCCATCGATTTGAATCTTGCATTTGGATTATTTTTGATTAATGGTATGCATATTTTCACATCTTACCTACAATGATTTTTTCTATTTTAAGAGCAGCAGTGGCAATGTGAAACTCAATCACTACTAATGTTTTTTTTTATGTTGGGTAATTGGTTTCTTAAAAAGCGAGAATAAATTTGATGATGATAATGAATGAAGGTGATCCTGAGACAGGATATAGTCAGACACACAAGGACCCTAAATTAGTTAAAATGCCGATGTGTACTCAAATCTGAATAGGACCAACTTATTACCAAGAAGCCCCAAAAGGGATAGGCTTTAGTGTTACAACACACATTATTCACCGATGATGCTAGATGCCAGTTTCTTCTCAGATGTTTGAAGATTACCTCTTGTGTGTATAATGTTTTTCTTTACTTTAAAGCTCGGAAGCTTAAACCTATATTTCCCTGCGTTTCAAGCGAATACTCAAACCACAGGATTGTCCAGGCTTTACCGTTTATGCGGAGGTATCTTTTTATTATATGTATGTATACGTTTGTGTCTGCCAACGTCTGTAAGATATAGGACTTGTTCATATTTATGTTTGTATATTTGCCCGCTCCTTCCCCACTTCGGACAAGTTGTTGTACTAAAGGTAAAGTTAATATTTTAAATTGTGTTGCAGTACATTTAAAACCAATTATGAGAGAGAAATCCGACGCTCTTCCGGTGTCAGTGCGTGACCAAATCAATGATATGCTGAACGTGAACGATAAGATTTTGAAGGATTTTGATGGCATGGTGACTCAGGACAAGGACCCCAGGAACGTTGATAATAAACTGAGTGAGTGGTGTAATGCAACTTATTCATACTCGTAATATTATAAAGAGCAAAGATTTGTATGTAAGTATGTTTGTAACGAATTGGCTCAAAAAGTACTGGACCGATTTTAAAAATTCAATTTTACAATTTGAATGCTATATTATACGCTGGTAACACAGGCTATATTTTATCCTCGTTCGTGAACGGGAACTACGCGGGTGAAAGCGCGTGACGTACGCTAGTTAAACTATAAAAATATGATCATTATAGATAAGTTTATCCCTTTACAAACGCCTCCAGCCGAGCTTAAAGTTTCAAGGCTTGGACCTCGGCTGGCATTGCTGGGGGATGAAATAGGGAGCTGATTCTGAATAGCAACAATAAGGGACATGTTTAAGGCTCAGCCCTTGCAGGTTCGATTACGGACGAGCGGGTTTAATTAATGTGCTTGTATTCCATATGATATATTTAAGCTAGTCAACACAGGGAACTTACAATACACAAAAATTTAGATTAGAAAATACATTTTCGAAAAAGTAATTAGGATTATCATCATCATAATTTTAAGAGTCCGACTCTTGTCGGTGTAACCGATGAAATTTCTTCCATTCGTCTCTATCCAGTGTCATCTCCTTGACCTCCCTATACGTCATGACAGACACCTTTTCCTTAACTTGTCTCATGTATGTTATCCTGGGTCTTCCTCTTCCTCTCTTAGGATTATATACTTAGGTAAACCTACGTATGAATCCACACTTAGCCTAAGCACGGTAAACAAAAGGAATTCCTAGTAAATTCCTAAAAAAATTCTTTCTATCAGTTACATCGCTGTTTGACGAAGGATCTTGGATTCAAAGACTGCCGAAGTTCAACATTCGTCTGCTCGAGTACCAACGTGAACATCCCATTCAGAGCTACATCCATTTGAAGGCTTACAAGGATCAAATGGAAGATGTGTATCGTTGGATACCGCATCCTATGCAATCCGGTATGGATATTTCCATGTACCTAATCATTTAATTAAATAGAAACCCTCTTATCATAAAACATGGTTTAAACGATGACTAGACTCGGACTAAAACTATGTCCATCCTTTTTTAAATCCGAAAGATATAGAGTTACTTTTAAGGCAAGGATAATTTTAGTCTATGTATTGTAAATAAGAGGTTAGTGTTGATTTTTTCACTAAGATTATGTAGGTACCACCTCGAAATTTCATGTCCCTAAGTTTTGGACTTAGAATTTCATCTGTTACATAGAAGTCTGTTAATTTTCAGATAAATGTTTCGCATCCATGGGAAGGAACAAAAAAAACCCTTCCAGTGCTCCTGTGCAATGTACAGTGGAAAGCCCTTGCAAGTACATCACAGTCAATGGCTCTGGATTTGGATACCCTCTATCGCATAGGTGAGCCATAGCAACAATGTTTTTGCAATAATCTTAACACAAAATCTCTTGCAGGCGCTTAATTTGTATACCTATTAATATAGGGAAATATTTTTTTGAAATATGATGAGACTTTCAAAGATTTATCCCTACACACAATATAATATAATTGAATTGTTGGTTTGAAATTCCAAATGAATGGCTTTTTAACAAACGCATGTGACAATATAGCTTAAATAAAAATAAAAAATAAAACATTTTTTTTTCTCTGTGTACTTGTTCCGTCTAATCTCTGAAATGACTGGACAGATTTTAACGGTGACTTTAACTGGCAGATAGCTGATATTACAATCATTAGGGTTCCGCAAAATTAAACTAAGTCTTCTCGGCAAAAAGACACAGACCCAATTTTTGTTATTCAGGGATAATTTCAGATTTTGCTTAAACACCTTACGGATTCAACGGCAAACTTGAATTCCTTAAGCCCTCTAACATTGATTACTTTTACAGATTATTGCTGCTTTTATCAGCTAAGTTTGGTCGAGGCTGCAGTGTATTCACTCCGACGAAGGACAGGGACCTTATATACGATTTCTGTCTGCGCGCGTACATTGAATCGGATTTTATCGCTAGGAACAACTATTTATATGAGGATTTAATATTTGAATTCAGTAAGTATATTTTTCTTACTGAGTCATGGTGACTGCAGTAAACAGTCGCCTCCAATGCAAATGAAGTTTTAATCCCACTGGCCTGTACCAATTACTTTTTCTAAAAACTTAAGCGTATTTCTGTCACAACATGACTTACGTTGAAGGAAAATATCATGAGGAAGCTGACAAAGTATGACAAGGTATTTAAAGAATATTTTGAAGTATAGTGGTTCAGAGGGCATTGGACATCAATCAAGCTGCAAAAAATGCTGCAAGCAAAAAATTCTAAGTATTATCTTTATTTGATTTAACTTCTTACAAAGTACTTTCAAATCGTCAGAAGGACACAGAACAAAAACATTAGGTATCAGTATTATAAATGATACCACCGGTTTTTTGGGTCATATTCTGTGGAAACGTCGATGTAACAGATCTGCTTGCCCTTTTCCAAGTTCAAATAGGGTAGATCAGCGGAGGACAAACTATTATGGAAATTCTTAGAATTTTACCTACGAGTTTAGAATTATAGCGAGGGAGCACTATACTAACTAGTATCTACTTTATACTTCTGGACCGTTAAAATATAATTATCGCGGGCCATGGTCATATCGAAGGTCCGTCACCGAACCCGGATTAAATGTTTTCGCACTGGTGTAGTTTAGATATAAAAAATACTCAAGTATTGTTTCGTTTCCAGTCGCACTGTGCACCATTGACGGCCACGTCCAGTTCTTACAGGGCTCATGGCTGGCCAACCTCTTCCGGCTACAGACGCGTCTCGGCTGTTTCGCGCAGTCTTTTGTAAAACTCAGAGCCAAACCAGACAATATCAGCATTATGAACGAGATACCACCGAAATGGGTAATGTCAAAGAATAACCACTCCATTCTTGGGGACGTATGTAACGGTCATGTCACATCTGTTGCGACTGGTTGCTTGGCCGCTGCCGTTCGATACATCCTCGAAACTTATTACTAAATTTATATTATATATGAATAAATGTATGTACAATACTAATTAGCCCAGCATGAAATATACAACCATGTATTGCAGTTGTGTTTCGTTACCCTCTTTGTGTACAATCACGAGTTATGTCTGCGCTTGCGCTATACCAGACTCTTCTTCTAAGATGACTAGTATCCGAATAGTGTCGTCTTAAAGTGACGTCTTAAGGACTATAAATCTCATAACCTTGTCAAACTAAAATTTCACAAACAACACTGAAAGGCATACAAATTAAAGAATGAAATAGTTTTGAAAGACGTTTCAGTAAAAGTCGTCAGTCAGTTAATTTTGTCGTCTCAACATTGATATTGACAGTGCTACGAATCCTTCCTCAATATTAAGGTCTTGGCGTTCAAGAGACAGAGCGGACGACCTCGCTATACATATAGAAAACAGTATTAATAAAGAGCCAATGTCAACCGGATGGTAGCCATGTTGCATTGCAGTACTTCCTGCACGGGAAGTCTCGAGAAATGGCGGTTAAGTTCACATGTGGCGAATATAAATTGATGTTGTTTGTCTTGACTGCAATGAACTTTTGCACGGCCGATTTAAAAACGTGAGCACGTTTCAATTATTACTTAACTTTAGATATTCATACTTCATTCTAAAATGTCTTACAAAGTAGATATTCGCCATTATAAGCCGTTTTTGTTATTCACAATTTTCATATTAAGACACGGTGGAATAAAGACATAGGTTACGCTTATTTCAATAATTTTTCAAACAAACAAGTTTCGAGATCTAATTTTAAGTCTTTGTTAGTTACATAGTTAATTACTAACCACAGATCCCTTAAGTTGTACGCCCCCCGGGGTAAAACATAAGAAACGAATTGTTATCTGCCTAACACCAATTATTCTATTCTATTCGAGTATACGTTACACAAATTAAGAAGACCGACATCATCAGCACTCGAGGCACTATCAATTTCAATTTTATAACAATCCTAGTGGACATTAAGCGGCTTCACCCGCGTAGTTCCCATTCCCGTGGAAGTATGGGAATAAAATATAGTCTATATTTCTCGCTGTTAATGTAGCTATCTATTGAAGAAAGAATTTTTTAAATCGGACCAGTACTTTTTGAGCCAATTCGTTACAAACATACGTACATACAATGTTTCCTTTTTATAATATTAATATTGAACATAGATTAATTTTAAAAATATATTTTTTTACTAAAACTACCAAAATTAAAACAAGCTTCATTACAATGTAAGAAACGAAACCGAATACCTCTTTATAGTGTAATCTATACTCACTACGAAGAGCGAATCAGTACAGCAGATATACTCACTACGAAGAGCGAATCAGTACAGCAGAAGGCATCATACATCTTTGATTCCATCACAAGAAGCCCGATTTACCTAATGAAAACTGTAACGATGTCGTAACGATGCCGTTGACTGTTCATGTTCATTATAAAACTGAGTAGCTCAGCCGGCTTCACGAAAACGTATTATTGAGTTGACGTTTCTATGATCTACGATTTCGGATCGCTTGAATACCATTGGGAGAGGATTTCGATCGAATTACATTAATCGTTCAACGATATTTCGATTGAAGCGATTGATTGATTGAGCCGTGGTGGCCTTGGGGTTTGAGCACTCACCGACTACGCAAACGACGCATGTTCGAATCCCAGCGGGGCCTGTACCAATGAGTTTTTCTCAATAACTTATGTGCAGTAATTTCACACTACGTGCTTTACTGTAAAGGAAAACATCGTGAGGAAACCAGCATATGTCTAAGAAGTAATTCAAAGACGTATGTATAGTGCCTGAGACGGCGATGGACTCGACACCCGCTGTCACGTTGGCACTTAATAATATTCGGTGGAATGTGGGTGTTACACCTCTTACCTCTTTGGGAACCCTTCTGGGATGGCTTGGGCATATTTTTTTATTTTTCATATTGAGATTGTTTGTTTTACGTGAATCATGGCGGACACCATAATCACCGTATACATATATGGAATAATGTGGCAATGAACAAACTTGTACCGTTCTGTTTTGCTCACACGTACATAATTTTTCTTTACTTTTCACGTGTCAAGACAAGAGGGAATGTGTATCGATTGGAATCTTATTACGTGACCAATGTAATTAGATGGTAACTAATCTTATCACGCAGTTGAATGTGGTGAGTCATTTGTATGTGTGAACGGTACTTATTTAGGTTCAATAACATTATCAAAAAAGCTTTTTATGCAGTAATTTTCAAAGAGTTAAGTAAATACCATTACGAGAAGTTTCGTTTGACTTAATTAAGATTGAAATAGCTTTAACTCTAGTACTCTAGTCAGTCCAGTGTTATTAACACATTCAATGCTAACATTTCAACTTCTTCGTAAATTCTCTAACAGTTGGACGCACATACGCGTCGTTAGCAGTGAACGCGTTAAGCCATTTCTTCTTCAAACTTCAAAAAAGTGATTCAGCGGCTCAGTCGATAAAACTTAATAGACTGACGTCTGAGTTTAAGTTTTAAAATCAACAACAAAATATAGAATATTTTGATAAGTCGTTTTGATTTACAAAATAAGGTTCAATTTAAACGGTTCCATTTTTGGTTACCATGCAAACTGTATCAATTAGCATGGTAGAATTGCGTGCGTACACGGCCTAATTTGTTTATCATCAAATTAAAATTCGGTGCAAGTTCCCCCAGGAGCATCGTATTCGACTCATTGTGTTCTGTGTAACGGTAACGTTACTCACGTGCGTGCATTCTAATACTCCGCTATTTGTGACGCTTCGCTCCCAATTTTGGCGTGAAGGAACGGTGCGGGAAAACCTTTGTAGCTGTTGAAAATGATAATAAATACTTTTGCATTTACGTACGATGGTGATTTACTCAATACTGGCTTCGTCAAAACGTTTTTTTTTCACAATTTTAATTTTGGCAGACGATTATAGCGATAGTTTAGCCTTTGTAATCGCGTTAGATAAGTTAAAAAATCAGGTTTTATGAAATGCGATTTACCTAACTTTAGGATCAATGCGATCTGATAAGTGGTCGATTAAATAATAATTTTATCGATTGGTTCAGTCAATTATAACGGAGTACAAACTCATTATAAACATAATTACTTTACGCATGCTCCAATTATTGCTTTCACTGTGTAGGTATTTGAATATTGCTTCAGCCCACGACTTTGTTCGCGTAGCATCTGACAACTCATTTGGGCCATGCAGTAATTATACACTACGGTTACGGGTTCATATCCACCGAGGGTACTTTGTTTTGATATTTAATTTCAATAATGCATATTTTATCAAGATAGGTAGCCAAATGGGAACTACACTTCCACAATCCAGAGCATTGCAACCAAATAGTGCTGTGATAAGGTTGCCAATAATTCATGGGGTGCAGTTCTAGCTTTAAAAAGACCATGGTACCATGCTTCTTTGTCTCCTCGTTATTAAAAAAAACTGGAATAGAAATTAGTAAGTACCTTATATTACACCTCGCACCTTTACTTATCATGAATATTACCATAAAATCAAAGAACAAACTTTCACACATAAATCATTATATATATAACCGAAGAAAGTGTATGAAGAGATGCATGAATGTGGATGAAGCGAAAGAAGTATGTAAGGATCGTAGCATGTGGCAAACGGTGGTCTCTGCCTACCCCCATGGGATACAGGCGTGAGCATATGTATCTATGTATCATTATATTACACTACCTATCAAGTATAGATAAATATATTTATTCCATATTTTTATTACATCATCACAAGAGGTTTACCAATTCTTCATACGTGTTCAAGGTTGTCCAGAAATCTAGGCGAGATGCAATCTGGAACTGATTAAGTAGAACAATGGTCTTTTGTCTGTCTGTGTGTTTACAATTCAAGCGGATTAACACATCATAAACGTAGCTAAATATGAAACTCTTCCTTATTCTTTGTTTACCGTTAAAGTGCAAGAATTATGTGCATTTTAATTTTGTTCATGTACGATTTGCTTGAATTTACAATTTAACCTATTGTGGCAATATCAGAGAGATTTTTAATACAAATAGACACAAAGCGCGATTGAAAACCGAAATCGTTTGCAATCTGTTCGACATTCGAGAAAATCAATTGGCAGAACACGGTTGTGGGTTCAAGTCCCACTTACTTTTCATATATAAAAATAAAAAAAAATTTAAATTTTTGAGGTATAGTGGTTTGAAGAATCTGAATTTTCTGGAAGTATGTTTCAATTACAAGGCACACCGCCTTCAAAGAGCTTATTCCCAGACATCCGCAGCACATAGATTTTGAAAAATAAACTTTCATACATTAATTCCCGCGATCTCCATGACAATTCAATTTCTTGGATATCATGAGAATTTATTTGTATAAAAAGCCGTGGAGGTGGTGCTAATAAAATCATGGATGTCTGGGGATAAGTCCTTCAAAGTATTGTTACTATAAATATATAATATTATTTATCATACGCATCATGTACACATCTTATATGTAACTTTGAGGGTTGAGGTCGAAACAAACAATGCTCATGTACTCACTACTCTTTGGAGAATGTGTCGCTTGGGATCGTGTTGACATTTAAATACAGCTATTTCGCAGATGATGCACTGAGAGGAAGGTCGTCAAACAATGCCCATATTAACTAAACAAGCTTTTAGCAGACCTAAACCTGTATATTAGTACCTATTGTTAATTTAATTTGTTAAGTGGAAGGAAGTGCATCGTGCTGCCAGGCCGCCTAGGGTGATGATCCCCGGAAAATATTGGGTATGCATTCTTCTAAAGCATCCGAAGCCTCCTTAAATCACAGACGATGGCTAGCGAGGGGTTTTAGTGTGGTAAAGTCCCACATAACCCAACTGTATCTCTCAGGTCGGTCGGGTTGGTTTTGAAGGTTGCCCCCTCGTCAATAATGAAAAAGTTAAGGATAATTTATAGGGTTCATTACTCATGAACGTACCAGCAACTATTGTAGTTCGTCACTCACTAAGTCCAATACCAATCTTAATAGTCGAATGTTTTAAAAACAAGCTCAAATAGGAATTGTAGGTACAAAAATGCCGACCATTCTGGTTTCATCACGAATCCAACGGGTGGAAATATCCGGTACTTTTTATGTACAAAAGTAAATACCATTGAACACCTCATTATTTGTAGAATTCCCAATTTAATAGCAAGGTAAATGCCATTATCATACGAAGGTTGTTTAAAGGAATGCCGTCGGTTTAATTAGCTCGCTGCATGTTGGCAGTACTTGTAAGTACCTACGTTTTCATACAATAATTTTAATAGCGTAAAAGCTGCTGAGGCTTTCTTAAATCGCACGATTTTTCACCTTTGCGGAACATCGCGTAATCTGACAAAATATTTTCAGTTATTTTTACACTACATATTGCCTACTACCTTTAGATATACCATCATGGTGTACGCATGATATACGCCTTCCTAATGACAGGTCGTAAATCTAACTAGTACTATTTGATAGAATAGTAATGTAACAGTTTCTTGGAGTTGACGCACGCGTCGCCGCGTTGGGACATTACATATGCGGCGCATGCGTAGGAGCAACGACATCGGCCTGACATAGATTTCTTTTCGACGTCTAGACTCGCGCTGTTTAGGGCAAGTGAACTATACTAACTGTGGTTTAACTGTGTATTGGGAACTGTGTACTGAAACATGAATAGATGCTCAAAATTAAAGCCTTAATTTCATATCTTGCATATCGAATCTCTCTAAGCCCTAATATTTAAAAGTGCTTCTTAGATCTTCTATACCAGAATTTAGTGAAGAAGTTTATCTAAAAATCTGGCATTAAAATCGTGCCTTTAGAATCGAGTCCCGATTTCAATGACCTATCGAACCCGAAGGTTATTCGGGCCCACTCACCACCTACCCTCCGGAGCGATGAGTAACATCCTTGAGCTACATCACTGTATGTATTAGTCACAAAATAAAAACACACAGAATGGCAGCTTTCACAAATTGTTGGTGACGACGACATGGGTGCATGCACGGCCTAAAGGAGATGTTATTTAAAAGCAAAACAAGGATCTCCTCATAGATGGTGTTCGTTTTCTAGTTTGTAGTAAGAAGATTATTAACTTACGATTTTTTGAATTAGGATCATGCTACAACTGGAATTAGCTCGACTCGATCTCGATCGAGACTCGATCTAGATTCTCCGAATTTTTCTCAATACATTTTTGAACATGGCTCTTAGCATTCATTATTATGTCATTCTGAAGAATTGATCTTTCTCAAAAGTCAAATCAATTTGAGTTTGAGTTCTTACGGGTGATGTGCATCGGTTAGTCTAAAGTCTAGAGTAGGAAACCGTCCTTATATTATCTTTCTATAATGTCGTTTAGTGCTTGCATTACAGTTGCTATTGTGCCAAACAATGAGTGTGGACACCCACAGACGCTTGGTGTGAGCTAATGGCGACGCAAGGGCGTATGCCATTATCACCGCTATTGTTATATCATATTTTTTCTTTGTTCAATGTCTTAAGTTGTACAAATGGCATAATGGGTGTAATTTCACACTTTCGTACGGTACATTGCCGTATATACAAATCTGCTTCGTGATAGTCTGGAACTAGATTTTTGATCAACTTATCCAACAGAAATATATGTAAGTAAAAATCAGGGTTTATGTACTACACTTAAACACACACTTTACCAATTATGTTTTAGTTCTCTGTAATAGAGATCGAGCCTATTGCCATTAACCTGGCACTGCTACGCTGCTAATGGGAAATGAAAACCCACTCGAATCCGGGACCCAGTGTTCCGCAGTAGCGTTTGCGACCACTATACCAACGAGGCATAAATTCTAAGCACCCTGCAAAAAATCAAATTAAGAGTAAATAAAAATAATTCAGGTATTAATATTCATAGTACCATCAATAACTCAAAAGCAAACGTAGAAAAAAATCCTTTCGGATTATCACAAAAGATTATGCACGTCGTAAGTAGGTACATAGTATTCAGTAAGAAATGCAGTTGGCCTTGCTTGGATGACGTCATAAGGAAGCTGACCACAGATCGGGCTACTGAGAATTGGAGCACGATTCTTGGACCTAGAGAAAATGTAGGTGATAATTAGGTCTTATTTCGTTGTATTAAGGTCGTTTATAGAAGGTTCATCAAGTTTGAAGAAATCTTGATATGGAATAGTTTTGCAGATTTTGCATGATATAGCGCAACTACAGACTTAATATTTTTATAAATGGAGATTAAAATATGCAAGTCCTTACAAGACCCCTGTCCCTATTGAATATTCCTTTTAATTCCCCTCGAAATATTATTGCTTTTCTTACAGTAATCCTTGACTTGTACATCAAGTTAATAAAAATAAACAAAAGACAAGTCCAGAATCCCCGTCTCGCGATCTTAAATTACATACAAAACATTGCCACCTGATTTATTTACCAAATATAAAAATAAGTAAATTCTTGTTCAATATTAAGGCCACCCGGCGCCAAGAACCTAAGAAACTGAACTAAACAATCAAGACATCGTGACATTACGCGGAAGACGAGTAAAAGCCGTCACAATCTCATTACGAGTGTCATGCGCAGCCTAAATACCTCGCGCGATCATCGCTTTGTTGTCGACTCCGGCGGGATGTGCTCCACAGACTAGGAACACAATAGAGCTGACTAAGAATCTTTTACTTTATACCTTTACTAGCGGACGTCACGCGGTTTCACCCGCGTAGTTCCCGTTTCCGTGGTGGTACGGGGATAAAATAAAGCCTATGTTACTCGATGATAATGTAGCTATCCATTGCTGAAAGAATTTTTTAAATCGGTACAGTAGTTTTTGAGCCTATTCATTACAACCAAACAAACAAAGTTTTCCTCTTTAAAATATTAGTGTAGATATATATATATATAATCTGAATCACGGAAACGCCTCCAACGATTTTCATGAATTTTTGTATGTAGGGCAAAAACATTTTCTAGCTAGGTTTTATCTTCAAAATATAATTTTGAACATGTTTTCAGGCACTGAAAAACTCATAAAATATCATTACAATACGAAGTAAATTTCGCCGACATCCGTCAAGCTACGGTAGCTCAGACGTGAGGCTGCCAGTTTACGGGACGATAACGAATCTAGAGTATAACCGGTTCGATTTTTTCTTTTTTTACTTTTGTAAAATTTAGTTTTTTGTGAGAAAAAGAAACCAGGTTCTAAATAAAATATGATCACGCCATCCCGGAAGGGTGGGTCCCAGAATGGGTACGCAGAGATATTGTAACAACAACACCCATATTTCACCGAAGATGATTAAGTGTCAAAGTAAGAGTGAGTCCATCGCTGTCTCAAGTACTATACATTCGTCTTTGAATGACTTCTCAGACATATTAGGGCTTCACCGTAAAGCACGTGGGGTGCAGTTAGTGCACTTAAGTTTTTAGAAAAGCTCATTGACTTAGGTCATATTATTAGTTTTGCGTTATTAAAAAACTCTGCTGACACATGTTCGTGAATCAGTTGCTGAAGAGAATGGTACGTATAAGTCAATTAGTATGACCTAAGAGTACGTCCTGGTGGAATATGACGAATTTATAATAGTAGGTAAGTATGCCATTATGATTGCGTAGTAATATCCTGTGCCTATCAATAATTGTCTGACTCAGAGCACAAAATGAAAGTGATTCATATATGTATGAAACGAACTCTAGACATAAATAAATATAATTTATCTATTGTCCTTTTATTGTTTATATTGTAATACTAATATTTTTAATTCGTTCTTCTGTGAAACAAATTAAGTGTAATGACAATCAAATACGTTCGTACAATGTTCCTGAAGTGAATAACAATATTAATTACTAAATTAATAGTTACTTAATGATAATATTATATTGTTTAGTCATAATAAAATTGCTTTAAATCACAATTTATTTACGCATGTATAAAAAGGCTATACAACTTTGTATAAATGTCACGTCTGTATTTTGTCAGCGATGCTCCCGGCACAGATGACGTAAGAGAGCGGCTATATGTTGCGTAAAAGCCTTTTTAGCATGCCGTCTGCGGAGCTTTCTCGCCAAACACCATTCGACGAAGCACCCGTATTCCTTTGTGTCTTCGAGGCCGTAAAATCGACACATATCACGGACATTGTCGCTCACGGGGTAACGAATTGGGAATACTTGAGAGACGTAACCCAGTCGTGTTACCGTTGTTTTAATTTTTGTTTAGGTATTGATCGTTGTCGCTTCGTATGACCATCCTAATGAATGCTCTCGTAGACTTGTCTCACTGAAATCATTGTTGCGATAGCTGACTTCGTAGAATATACTGTACTGGGCCCGTAGACAAAGTAACGTTATCCTCACTCTTTGCTAATAGAAACTTTACAACATGTATGGGAATGACATATGTCACGTGGCCGATTATTGTCATTTCCATAGATTTGGAATCGTTTTTATTAGCGAAGCGCGAGATAACGTTATTTTGTTTAGGCTTATAATTTACCAAACTTACAGTTAATTTATACTAGTACGGTATATGACATATGTCACGTGGCCGATTATTGTCATTTCCATAGATTTGGAATCGTTTTTATTAGCGAAGCGCGAGATAACGTTATTTTGTTTAGGCTTATAATTTACCAAACTTACAGTTAATTTATACTAGTACGGTATATTCTAAGTAATTAAACAGAAATGTGTTGTATTTCTAAACGTCTTGGGTTATTTATATGAAGAGCTTAATATGTGATGTTTTTTTCACTATGCCGAAGCGATGCAAGTTTCAAACTCAACAGTCTAATTAGTTTTTTAAACTTACTTATATAGAGCAAATAATTGTGACAAAAAAGCTGGAGAAGAGAGTCAATAGAACTGTATAGTGTCTGAGATAGTGATGTCTCTACCGTGTATCATGTTTACTCCACGCCATCCCAGAAGGGTCCCCGAAGGGATAAGCAGAGGTGTTGTAACAACACCCACATTTCACCGAATATGGTCAAGTGCCAACGTGACAGAGGGTGAGTCCATCGCCGTCTCAGGCACTATACATCTTTGAATTACTTCTCAGACATATGCAGGTTTCCTCACGATGTTTTCCTTCACCGTAAAGCACATGGTATGAAATTACTGTACATAAGTTTTTTTGGAAAACCTCATTGGTACAGGCCCCGCTGGGTTTTGAATTAGCGCTTGCGTAGCAGGCGACTGCTCTAACCCAAAGGCCACCACAGCTTATTATTATTATTATGTTGACTCCCTCATCCTAAAAAAATGTGTGTTAAGGCCTACTGTCACCATACACTTCTGTCTACTTTTCATTCCCTGAACATGAACATTGTTAATTCTACGCAGAACTAATTTGCAGTTTATAGAGTTTTCCAATTCCAAGAACGTATTTATGATGATACATGTGATGTGATACATATATATTTATCAACACATTTAAAAAAACAATTGCATCTTATGTAGTTTTTACGCGATGACAGGTTCATAAATTACCGATACGCTTTAGAATTTGTGTCAGGGTCATTTCGCAAGTGTCAGATGTGCAGACTTATTTTAAAACATGATTTATAGATGACTTAAACATATTCTTAAATTACTTCGCAGAATAGATTGAAATTGTGTTAGTTTGAATTTAGATTTCACACATCATTCATTATTTTAATCATAAATCTTTCTATCTGCCAATCCTTAAGAATTACCTACTTCTTTGTTTCATCCAATCACGTCATGATCAAATTGCATTTTTAAAATAAATACTGAAAATTAATATTTATTTATTTACAAACCTTAAATCGGCAATTTATGGAACTAATAATATGTTCGCTTTTTATTCCAAATTGACAACTTTTCACTAAATGTATTTTAAAGTATATAATGGTGCTTACTTAAAAAAATATTTATTTAATTTTCTCAGCTGTCTGTTTTGTTCTGGCAAATCTCTGAAAGTGCTGGACTAATCTTAACTTTCACTGGCAGATAGCAGATGTTACATGGAGTAACATATGATTTACGCATAATAAAGCCGTCCATAAAAAGTGTAGGCGGGTGAAACCGCGGAGCATAGTTTGTCTAACAACATTAGTACTTATCAATGTGATCAGATATCAATAAGTACATTCATTCACGTCTATATTTGTCGTAGCATCAGCGGCGTTATTCTGTAAGGCATTAATCGTAGGAAATTGAAACATAATATAACATACACCATAAAATTCAATTTTGTAAGTTTCAAGTCGATATTCGACGTCGAGTTCGTGGCTGAGAAACCTTACAGAATAACGCAGCTGTATTATATAAGGAAATGTCTGAGCTACGAGTAAACCTTGTCACGTATAAAAAACTCTTGTCAAACGGTCGGTGACCCTTCGTTTTAGTCAATACAATAGGGTACGTTTATAGCCAACGATTTGTTTAGTAGACAGATACATGGAACGATCTCTCTAAGTGGGGAATCTTACAGAAGAGGTATAAAAAATCTTCAACGAAAAAGTTTTGATGTACGTCTTTAACGGCCAAGGATTTTTTTTTATTTGGAGTAAATACGAAATTACATATATTATAAAAATATCTAGACTTACATTGAGATATGTTTGTATATGTCTACCCATATGTCCAGCTAATTTGACGGGACATTCACTGGCAGTTTAATGAAATACTGTTACTCTTTAAGCCATTGATCTTTGTTCTACGGGATACAGCTTGTATTTATTAAAGAAAATAATATTAATCGAATACAAAATATATCGTCCCATATAAGACGTACCAACTTTCATCGTTTTTCCGTGGGTGAGATGTTATCGTATTTGTGGATATACGAAGAATACAAAATACATAACAGAATACCATTACGATCACCAAGATATTGCATAATAAAGTATCTTTTTGGTATTTTCCGATTACCCATATAGAATTAGAATTGCTTTATTGACTGTTTAATTTGTTCATTGAATTTTGTGTTTTCTCGAGTTTCAAGTTGGATTTTGCCTCGAAGTATACTATGATTATCTATAGTTACTCGTAAATGTATATACATATGCCACGCCGGTATACTTCAAAGGGGTAGGCAAAAATGCCAGTGTTCTTAAAGTACACCCACATTTTACCAGTTATTTTTAAGTCCTTATATGAGGCGAGCTTATTGCCACTGATAGGGCACTCCAGGCTCCGGGCGGGATTTTACACATGTAAAAACCCAATGACACTTTGCCCGATACGCGGATCGAATCCTCCTTGTGTGCTGAGCGGTTTTTAAATGATTGTATCTGCATACAAATAGTTCTGCACATGTTTGTTTTCATTGTTTAAGGCAAACAACCTAATTCTGCCTCAGAAAAGTGACTATGTTCCTGCTGGCAAGTTCTCCGGAGAGCCATGAGTGACAGGAATATGACTATGTGGACGAAAAGCTTATACCTTAGAAAATGAAATTGGATATTATTTTTAATTCCTTTTATTTTACAATTACTCCGAAACCAGAATGTTGTGTGTATAGTCTGCCGAACCCTAACACAAGTCGGATCCAACTAAATATTAAGTGTGTGCATAAACTCTCAAATGAAAATAACCGTTTACGAATTCGGAAGTCACAAGCTAGCATTTAAACACGAGATAAACTATTAAGTTGAACATGTTTCTAGCGTTGAATGTATTACGTTACACCCATAATACTTATGTGAATTGCAAATGCCAAGTTTTTTGAAGAATGGATCAGTAAGTAAGATTAGTTTCGGGTATGCATTTGTTGTTAATTAATGGTTGGAGGAAGTATTCAAAACCATAGATAAAACAAGAGATAGAATGAAAAGAATTGTCTAGACTGACAGGTTGTGAATATCGAGCTGATGGTTGATCTTAAAGTGTAAATAGGTAATTTATTTTGTCTTCGAGCTTCGGCCAGACTAGTTTGGCCTAGTAGTAGGGGAGCCCAAGCGGTGAATTTTTTGCACATTATGAAAATGACCGCGAGTTTGCGTCCCATCGAAATCGTCAGATTGGTGAATGAGAGCTTTTTTTGGTGCATTTAACACACCCTTAGAAAATCTGATGCGCTCGATAAATTTTTTTTCATTTTCAACCCTTACTCACAACCACCCCCATCATGTAAACGATCAGATTAACATACGTACATTATTAAACATACGTAGGGCATTGATGCTATCAATATCTGACGCGCTCGATGTCCATGCAACAGTTTTTTTTACATATTTAAAAATCTAAAACCGCTTCCCCCACCGATGAAAAGGTCATATAACATTTTTTTTCTTTTTATCATTTAAGCTTTACAACCCAATAAGTCTCTACGACGCTCGAGTAAATCCCCATTTAGCATCGTGGGCTCCCCTTCTATAGGCTATACCGGTTTGACCTACGGCACTTAAGAAGGACTAGGAGAAACTAGTTTCTCCTGAAATCAGCCTGAACAAACAAACAAACTGACTGAAGGACTTTAAAAAAATTTAACATCTTTCAGTCTGTCGTAAAAAATATTTTACTTCTTTACTTTTAGAACCGGTATAGCAAAACAGATTAGTGTTTTGCTATACCGGTTTGACCTAAGACACATTGGAAGAACTAGTTTGGACCAAGATTAACTAGTTTTTCCGGAAATCGGTTTAGTCCATACACACGGAAAATAAATACGGCGTTTGTCAAAAAGACACGATTACATAGGATTATACATACTACCGCCAGGTTCGGAAGGTTGCTTTTACTGAGAAGAACCTGGCAAGATACTCAGTAATTACTCTTTTAAAAAATAATAATTTAAAAACTGAAAATAAGAACTACGAATAATTGTGTAGCTTGAGATGACCAGCCCCCACTAGCAGCACCTTTTCACAAGTATGACGAGAATGCCAGCCATCGCCCTCCTCAACCATTATAGAGGGAAGTGAGTGAAGTGTTATTAGACAAAACTGGTGGAACAACATTTTGGCAAAACAAAACAATTACGATAAATGCAAATGCACTAAAAAAAACGAAATGTGCATAAAGTAAACAAAAAAACTGGTTTTATTTAAACATGGAAGCAAAAAATATAATGAACAAGGTACTGCTGATTCAATGTTTACATTATTACGAGACGCGGATGCGCTTGTGTTGGCTTTTGAAAGTTATCACACCTGCATGCGATTTGCATATTGACCGGATAAGTGAACATAATGTACTCGTATTTACTGACATAAAAATAAAGGTAATTATTTTAAGGTACAGTTTAGTTTTGAACAATGGTTTGAATTAAGTTATATTTAATACTAGCTGTTTCCCGTGGTTTCACCCCCGGAAAGTTAATGTTGTGGGTATTTTGGCGAACTTCTTATCTTATCTATCTTCTATCTATATAAATACTAGCTGTGCCCGGCAAACGTTGTATTGCCATATATTTTTTTTGAGGTGGTCACCCTTATCATTTAGGGGTATGAAAAATAGATGTTGGCCGATTCTCAGACCTACCCGATCTGCACACAAAATTTCATACAAATCGGTCCAGCCGTTTCGGAGGAATACGGTAACTAACATTGTGACTTTATATATTATATATGTATATAATTCAAAGGTGACTGACTGACTGGCTAACATAGTGATCAATCAACGCACAGCCCAAACCACTGAACGGGTCGGGCTGAAATTTGGCATGCAGGTAGATGTTATGACGTAGGTATCCACTAAGAAAGGATTTTCATTAATTCTACCTCCAAGGGGATAAAAAAGGGGATAAAAGTTTGGGCTACTTTTAATAAAAAACTTAGGGTATGATAACGCGGGTGAAACCGAGGGACACAGCTAGTTTTATGTAACCCCAAATTACTCTCTGTAACATCAGCTGTTAATGCAGTCTGGTAATAAAAGTCTCGTTAAAATCGGGCCAGTTTTTTCAATGAGAGCCGAAATAGACATTAAAAAATGCTTTATAATTTTTAGATAAGTAGGAAAGCCCGGGGCTGAAACTTTCGATTTTTAAATATCATGAAATTTTATGATAAAAATAATAAGACTTCAATTTTATATTTGAATTTATTAAAAAGTCTTAATCGGTCTCTATGGTAGTAAAGTAATTTTTGCTAGTTTCTCAATATACGTAACTTAACCTGCATACACCTGAGAAGTAATTCAAAGACTTTACTATTGTGCCTATGACGGCGATGGTCTCATCCTCTGGACTCCTCTTCACGTTGACACCTAATCAAGCTTTGGGTGTTATTATTACAACGCCTCTACTTAATATGAGCATATTTATTTATTTCACCATCTATTTTAGGCAAAAAATCATAAAAAATAAACAGAGAAAGGAGGTTATTTTCACTTCCACAGTCGAGTAATTATAACACTAACATAATTATTGTAAGTTTAGCTGGCCGCGTTCAGAAGCACCGTTATACAGGGTCACATCAATTGTTTAGGCGTATTGTAAGGCTGCTCACACACCACTTCCGTTACACTATTCTGATATAACTATGACATTTTGCCCATCGGGACTGATTAAGTGGGTCAGATTAAGTGTGTCGACAAACGCCGACACGCTGTATAAGGAGTTGTATAATGAGTGACATATATTCAATAATGTGGTCTAGTTACGGCATTTATGTTTAAATATTCTCTCTGCCTACTGCATGTGTATGACAAATTAGGCCTGGGAGCCAGGATCAGTCGGAGCAGACCTTGGTTGGTTGAGTGAAACACCGTAACTTGGGCAGTCCTGGTACTTATTGATTCCACCACTTATTGATTGGTTCCCTTGACGACCACTTGAAGACCAAAACTACGTCAGGAAATGTGTGTGCTATATACGTTATGAAAGGAGACTTTCGACAGCGCGATCTAAAAAGATATAACGCCATCTTGTGTGAAATAGTTACACTCACTTGGCGAAGGGTATTCTACGTTTAACAGCATGTATAATATATTAAATTGTTTCAATATAATTGGGTAAAGCGATAAAACAAGTTCAACATTTTCCAATAATTTTGTTATTAGCGCTGGAAAAAATAACTACTTGCATTTCTTTTTCATTATATATTATATTTTTGAATCTCATAGTAGTTAAAAGAACAGAATATCTTTTTTTACTATTATTATTCCATACAAAATTACACGTACATTTCTGTTGATTTGAGGCGCTCTTAGCGAAAGAATCTGGAAGAAAAAAAAAACGGCTGCTACCACTATGTACTTCTTACCTATAAAATTTAAATAATTTTTCCTTTCCTTCATTATTTACTAAATAGGAGTATACCAATATAAAGTAGACATTTTAAGAAGTGTACATTTGCTGTAATTGTCTGCCACTACAAGATGTTACGTTTTTTTTGTGTGACTCATATATTGTGAACCGGTCCCCACGATACAGGAATTTCCTAGTGTGGGGCCCATTGGTAATGTAAAAAAAAATTTTGCTATAACCGGTTGTATAACATCGATAACATAATATTTGATATGTTATAAGACACATATATTCAATTGATTTATGAAAATCGATTTTGATATTTCAATTTAAAGTTTGTAGATGATAATATTATTTATCACGTTAGCATTATTTTGATACTAACGTGCCATTTTCATTGAAAATTTGATTTGGATATTTGTTTGTCTATCCAGTATATCTAGAGAAGAATATATATAGTTTTCTTTCTATATCTGTTCATCGTAAATTAAGAAGAATGTTGTACAATAACATGAGGAAATAAAGGCGTAAAGGAGTTGGCATCTACTCTAGGAGCTTAAACACTTTGCCTGTAGCTAGATAATGTATGTTACTAACAAAACATTACACATTCGACAACACATTTAGAATGCATAGCATAGAATGTAGGCTCATTGTTTCTGAACTATATTTTAAGAATGTTAAACGAATTTATTGAACCTTGAACGGTGCATAAATATTCAAAATCACGTTCTGTATTTCACATTGGTCCGGTGGTAATTTGATTCACAGTGTGTTGTCACACACCGTTAGCTAATGGACTATATTTTGATGGCATTTAATTAAGCGTTCCAGTTTTGTTACCTTTAACGATCGTTTTACTGCTTATTTATTACCTTGACGTGTCTATGATATACGAAAATGATAAATTTATATGTACTAGCTCATATGATATGTAAACAAGTACGTACGTAGGTACTTTTCCCAGCTACTTGGATTCCGTTTTTAAAGTACCTCATACGTCCTTGGGTTCAAAGCTGTCAAATTTCAGCAAAATTACCTGAATGGGTAATGAGGTACAGGCATATATTGATTTAATCTGGAATGAACGGAAAGAAAATATCGTGAGAAAACCTGCATATTTCTGAGAAGTAATTCAATGACGTATGTAAAGTGTCTGAGACGGCAATGGACTCACCATCTGTCACGTTGGCACTTAATCATCTTCGGTGAAAAGTAGGTGTTGTGATTACAACACCTCTGCCTACCCCTTCCAGGTATACAGGCGTGAGCATGTATGTTTGTATGAACTGCTTGCTGGACAACTGACATCTATATCTATACAGATAAATAAAATTGAAGTGTATGTTAGTGAAACTAAATTAACAGCTTTTGGCTCAATGCGTATGCAAGTAAATACGGTACATACATTGAAAAATATTTTTTTCATCGTCAGTCAGTCTGACTGTCTGTATGCTCTTGCTAATATCGGAAGCTGCTGGACATATTTTGACGGGATATTTACTGACAAATAGCATAGAATATTACATACATTAACAAAGGCCATTTTAATTAAATAATAAAGTTAGGGCTCCGCGAAATACAGCCCATGAAATTAAGTTTACGCGGGTGTTAATGCGAGGTACAATTAATTTCCAATATTTCATGTGAATACACATTAATGTATCTATTACTAGCGGACGTCACGCGGTTTCACCCGCGTAATTCCCGTTCCCGTGGGAGAACAGGGATAAAATAAAGCCTATGTTACGCGTGGATAATGTGATCTATCGAATGGTGAAAAGAATTTTTAAAAACGGTCCAGTAGTTTTTGAGCCTATTCATTACAACCAAACAAACAAAGTTTTCCTCTTTATAATATTAGTGTAGATCTACGAAAATTAAATACTTCTAAATTAATGCAGAGCCTATAATATTATAGGTAAAATGGTCCTAGAGATATTTTGAAGATATTTTCTTTGTATGTATACATGAAGTAAGAAGGTGAAAGGGGTAGACGAAGCTGCGAGCATAAGCTAGTATTTTATGCAAGCCCGTGAATATATAAGAACTATTAGAAAACCAACATAATACCTGATATTGTGACTATTAATAATTGCTGAGTGTCGATAATTACGTTAACGCGTTGATGTCTAATTGTATGACAGTCATTTAGACATCAACGCGTTACTTTCATCACTTTCCATTTTTTTTTGTTAAATTAACAGACACGTGTGAGTGTACGTCAAATTTATAAAATAACTAGCTGTGTCCCGCGGTTTCACCCGCGTAGATTTAGTTTTATATAATACTATTATTCGCAATAAAAGGTAGCCTATGTCCTTTCTGTATATGGGTCTAAAGATTGTCTGTGCCAAATTTAATCAAAATCGGTTGAGAGGTTTAAGCGGGAAAGCGTAACAGAAAGTAATTCTACTTTCGCATTTATAATATTAGTAGGGATTATCTTCCTTATTTATCACCTGTTAAAATATTTATTCAATATATGGTCTGTTTCTAGAAGAGATGGTAAACGATATCCGAAAATTTAATTAGCTGTTTCGTTTGGACTCTGGATAATACATACATATGCTCACGCCTGTATTCTCCGAAGGGGTAGGCAGAGGTGTTGTAATCACAACACCCACTTTTCACCGAAGATGATTAAGTGCCAACGTGTCAGATGGTGAGTCCATCGCCGTCTCAGACACTTTACATACGTCATTGAATTACTTCTCAGAAATATGCAGGTTTCCTCACAATGTTTTCCTTCACCGTAAAGCACGTGGTGGGAAATCACTGTACATAAGTTTTTAAGAAAAACTCATTGGTACAGGCCCCGCTGGGATTCGAACTGGCGTCGCTTGCGTAGCAGGCAACTGCTCAAACCTTAAGGCCACCACGGCTTTTAAACTGCATAGACACCATCTTGTAAAATGTTTTACTCATAATGTGGTTGCTTCTATGTATAATCTCTTCTTAATGAACTCATATTTTTGGGAGATGTTTGATCCGAACAATTTGACTGACCACTTCGCTTGTTGCTCCAAAATAGTGACAACTTCAGGTGCTTTTATGTATTTGATCATCTTAACTGCAAATATCTTTATGATGCTGACATTCTAGTATTAGATATTCTAGTCTATAAAATATTGTCCTTCATGATTTAGCACCTGGACAGTACAGACCTACAAATGATTACTATTAAATAGATAACAATAAAAATAGTTTCATGAAAGGTTCTCGCAACCAGCCGTGGAGTGACTATTGAGCAGTGTTGCCAATAAACACATTGTGCCCTGTGTTGCATTTGATGAGCACTGTTGTAAATGTTGGCAAATACTTGACTATATAGAATTTTGTTAATACATACCATACTAGTTGCGTCCGCAACTTCGCCTGCTGTAGTAAGATTTCATACGCCAAGTTTCACACCATTTTGCACCTTCAGAGGCATGGAATTTTGATAAACCCTCTTCTAATGTATACCTTAACCTCACTAAGAACACAATCTCCCAATTGCAAGTTTCGAGGACCAGCAGCTTAGGCTATGAAAAAAAAGTCAGTCAGGACTTTGAATTTTATTAGTACATACATACATACATATGCTCACGCCTGTATTCCCCGAAGGGGTAGGCAGAGGTGTTGTTATCACAACACCCACTTTTCACCGAATATGATTAAGTGCCAACGTGACAGATGGTAAGTCTCTAACCCCGATGCCACCACGGCTCTGCAGAATTATTAATTATATATATTTTTAATTTTTTTATATTTTTATTATGAAATTTATTTACAAGTATATATATATAATATAGAAGTATATAAATTATAAATACTTTAGGAAAGTTCCAACAACAACTCCCAATTGAATCTTCTTGTTACATAATTATATCTTACCGACAATATTGAAAGAAGTGTAAAGGAAAATAGTCTTTTTAGTAGCAAATGTTATCGATATCTTAGTAGCGATGGAATTTAATCGCCGACTTTAGAATTTATTTTTGTAAATTAACTTGGGTCATCTATGATCGCTCAAAGTAGCGCATCTAAGTTGTAGCTTAAGCTATGTTCTTAACAAGCTGCTTAAAGAATGTCTCCAGCTTGACCGAGCTGTATTTATGTAAATGTATTATTGTATTAATTAGTTGACACTGCGACGTCCTACACTCGACTCGATCTAGCGTGAGTCATCCTTAAAACGGTCATAATTGGTCCCTTGGGTACTCCATTAAAAGATGCATTAGAAATTACGATTCACCGTCTGTCACTTATCCAATTAATCATTGACGAAAGAAACTAATTGATGTATTAAAGTATCTGATCTCAGGATGTCCTTCAAGTGGGGTAAAGCTTTATTTGCTCATACATATATATGCTCACGCCTATTTTCCTCCAAGGGGCAGAAAAAGGTGTATGTTGTAGTACACCTACATTTTGCCAGTCATGTTTAAGTTCCATGTAATAGTGGGCGAGGCTATTATATTTTTTCACAATTCCATACTGGGTGCTTATAGGAAGTTATAGATTGAAAAAACCAATAATAATTTGTTCTCGACCCGGGTTTCGAACGCACGATCGCGTGTAGCACAAAAGTAACGCTTGCAACCACTAGACAAACGAGATAATTATATATTTTTGTATAATAACAGATAATTATTTCTTACAGACTGTCGTATGTTTTAACATTGAACCGTGCGATTCTAATTCAAGGTCCGGAGACCGTGCATCGTTATTTAATGTAATTAGCATGAAATGTTCTTTAGTATTGCTAATTTTGCACGGCTCTAGTGTTAAACGATTTACATATTTTTATTTGAATTTAACTTTTTTGTAAAACTTCATCAATTTATTATTAAGCCATTAACTCAAATCTAGTACCAATAATAGAAAGAAAAAGAAAAAAATAATTCTATTCAGTTAAGGTAATATAATTATATGGGTATCCTTAAAGAATTTCCTTCATCGTCAAAGTTGTTGCTTGACTTTCATGCAGCTATTCAAACCACACGGTTCTTTACGTATGTACCTATATTAAAATGGATGACTTGTCCATAATAGTCCACATTGAGCTGAGACTCCTCCTTCCGACTCACAAAAGAGTAAACAACATAATATTTATTACAACAAAAAATAACTACTAAATTTAAATAGTACCTACCTAATGGATTTCCGCAAAATACACATCGAAGGTTGAAAAAAATTACGGTTCGTCAACTAGCTAACTATATTTTTAAGGTTTTTTTTACATACATATATACGCCTGTATTCCCCGAAGGGGTTTTCGTGGAAGTTGTTTAGTAGGTACACCCACTTTCGCCAGTAATGTTTTAGTGCAATGCTACTTAAATTTAAATACATATGCAAGCCTATTCATTTAATATATGTAATTAACTGGGTAAGATTCCAAACTTCGGGTAGCTACTGGAAAATTACAAGTTCGTAATCTATACATGCAATCATAATAAATATGTAATACGTAAAGATAAATAAAATTAAAGTGTGTGTTTGTAATTCCAAATTAAATGCGTTTCACTGAATGCATATCAGAGTAAATACGGTACTCACATAAAACAAATCTTTTTTTTTCTTCTGTCTGTCTGTTTGTAGATGCGAAACAGCTGGAGGAAATTTAGAGCGACGTTCACAAGCAGATAGCTGATGTTACAAGGGATAATTTAGGGCATTTAAATAAAATATTGAAATTCTGCGGGACATCCATGAAATTAAATCTAAGCTGGTAAAAACCGCCGGGCACAGGTAGATAAAGACTAAAATTTGAGAGTTCGTGTAATACTTTGCAGGCAAAAAATAGTAATAACAACTTAACTTCACACAATCTATCAAATACTAATAAATAAACTAGCAAGGGCGACTTGGACACGCTCATCGCAAAACCTTACAAAATTGTGTTTAACTTTTGGATTCAGAAAGAAATAGATCTGAGGAATAGGTCGAACTCCCAATTCTGCCTAGAGACTTATTTTGTCTACAATCTTTTCATGAATATCCATCATCGAGTTTCTTTCAAAAACACATGCTTAACTTTAAATAAAATAAAATTGAATGCATTATTTTAAAATCACATTTGTAAAAGCCATTAACCTAGTAGTTCACGGCGAACATGAACTGATGGCTGAGAATATCAATAAAATATTCCAATGTCAAATAATATATTGTTATGAAGGCTTCAGTCGGGTGACGTAAGCACGTTCAGGATAATCAACTAATTTACCCGACGGTAAGCAAACCGATACAACAGTTTATTAATTGCATGCATTACGAGGAGTGCTTTATTAACTCAGTTTAGTAAAAACGCTATGTAAGAGACCTTCTCTCTGGTCAGTGCATTGTCGCCTTCCTAAACTTTGGGATCCTTATCTCACAGAAACACGATATCGACATTACTAATAGCTAGCTGTGCCCAGTGGTTTTACCTGCTTGGACAAAATTTCATAGGTGCCTTTAGGAAGTGGATGGAATAAAAATGGGTTTGAGTAGTGGGGCCTGTACCAATGAGTTGTTCTAAAAACCTATGTGCAGTGATTTCACACGTGCTTTACGGTGAAGGAAAACAGCGTGAGGATTTCAGACATATGCAGGTTTCCTTACGATGTTTTCCTTCACCGTAAACCACGTGGTGTGAAATCACTGCACGTAAGTTTTTAGACCAACTCATTGGTACAGGCCTCGCTGGGATTCGAACTTACATCGCTTGCGTAGCAGGCGACTGCTCAAACCCCGAGGCCACCCAGGGTACAAAAATGGAATTCAAACGTCTGCTTAAACCGATATATGACGATGGTAGGCACCTAGACGTCATTTCTATTTTCAACAGTCTCAAATCTATATGCATATGTATGTCGTAAGTAATTTAGATAAATTTTGTCCAAATTATCTCGCCATGCATCTCAATTTGAACTGCAAGTTTCAATCGCTGTTGTAATTCTATTAAATGTTATTGAACTATAAAGTCGGTCGTCGAAGTGTTAAGATAAGCGTTAAACAAAACTATGATGATCATCTTAACACATTGACATTTGCAGTTTACAGGTCGCAGATGCAGCGTATGAAATTGTATTTATTGTGTCTACATAATCTAAACAGATAAATAAAATTGTACTGTCTGTTTGTTTCAATTATACAGCTATTCACTAAATGTATAATAATAGTTGTTGTTTGTAATATACAACTTCTGTATGTCTTTTTGTTCCAGGAATTATCTAGAACGGCAGGCTCTATTTTAATGGGACTATCACCGGAAGGTAGCTGATGTTACAAAGAATTATTTTGGATTTAAAATAAAATGACAGTTCTGCGAAATTACCCATGAAATGAAACCACAGGGCACAAGTTGTACTACATTTACATAATAAATATGTTAAGACATAACTTGAGACTCAATTGCGTATGTCTAAATTGAGATTATCTACTGAACATTTCAGACACACATTAGCAATAACATTTAGCATGTCTTCAAAGTGGCTGCAATGTGAACATTAAATAATTATACAAATATATCGCACTCTCAAAACGATATGGGCTAAACTCAATTTTTTTAGAAAATAATTATGTTGATGTCATAACACAGGTCTCAAAATGTATTTAAAAAAAACGACTTTATAAGTACTTATCGACAACGCACAACCCACACTATACTTTAAAAATATAAAATACAAAATATAAAACTGGTAATGATAATAATTACTGTCTAAGTTGTTAATTCAAACTTGGCGATTTTTGATTATGACTTACGAAAAATAATGATTTTTGAATTGAACCCCTATAGTTCTGAGGGTGCGAATTAGATGATCACGCCTGTATTCCATTAAGGTGACAAGGTGAAGCTAGAGGTACACTTATAGTACACCCACATTTTGCCAGTTATGTTTGAGTCCCATGTAATAGATCTCGAGTTCATTGCAATTAACTGGGCACAGACTCCGGGCTGCTACTGAGAAATTACAGATGGAAAAACCCTATAATTTGCTTATTTTACTTTTACGAAGCAGTCATAATAAAATTTTTGCAATTATAATATTATGTTAAATCATAGTCTGCGTTTAAATATGCGGAGACAAGGTCCTATGCAGTACATTGGCAGTAAACATGCTCTTCCTTGTTGCATTAAGTTTTTCAGATACGTAAATTAATTTTCAAGGTTACATTATGGCCTTGTCATTGCTTATGATATTTTCCACTTTCAACTAATCACTGTGCCGTTGGATTTCTTGAAAATCCTAATGTATAGAATTTGTCACTAATGGGATTATATCGCCAAAGAAAAAGGAGGTATGATCGAAAAAATCCTACTTAAAAAAATATTTTACAAATAAATATTACTGGGCTCCCTCAGACGGGAGGTAGTCCCAACTAAACCAGGGGACTCTGATTTTACTCCCTATTTTTTGTTTCCTTTGAATATTGGTTGAATAAAAAAATCAAAGTCCAAATTTGTACTCTCCCACATTAACTGTATTCTCTTTGTTGCTTAATGGTGTACAATAAATAATGAAATAAATAAATATTAAAGTAAAAAATGTGACAAATTGATTTCCCAATAATTATTATTTGCTCAATTTCAAGTATTGTATTTATCTAAATAATGCATTATTTTTGGAAAGACATATTTAGGTGCCTTCAAACCCCATATGTGATTATGATGGCTCCAATACAATTCAGGCACTACGTACTCTTCCACTAAATTTGGCAACTTGGTACTAAGAGTATGAATATCTTTTAAAGACGACACCCAGTCATTTTTAGCACAAATTAACACTACAGCTGAAGTTATTTTAGTGACGTCATAATCCGGAGGCTTAGTAGAATTGTACTTAAATAGGTTACCTTTTCTCCCTTCATTGTACCGCTTGAAACTGTTTGATATAATATTTTGTCCGAAATGTGCTAGAGTTTTGCTTGATATACCGTTAGGTAGATGACCCGTTGCTACTTTTAAAGTCCGTGACGATATGGTTCCTCTTTTATACCCGGTTGAGATCGACAGAATGGTTCCACAGACATCTTCAGGTGCATACTGACACAAAGCTGCACCTATGGCACGTTCAATTTGATGTTTACCTAACAGTTCTCTGAGTCCAAGTGAATCCAATAGCTCTTTAATTAACGGACCATTTTCTGCAGCCAATTTGGCGAAGGGTGTAACGATGTTACCCACCCAAGCCACAGGGCCCAGATGTATGGAAATACGGATCTTATCATTATATTCTGGTCTTAGCGAAGTCATGACGAAGTAATCCGTAGTGCCTTGCGAATGACCGATGTAGTTCACTTGAGGTTTCTGTGTTGTTTCAAGGATATAGTCTATCATAGCTGGCAGGTCGTAGCGTCCATGTTCATCGAAAGAGAAGTTCCAGAATTCTATATCTCTGTCAGGATTTAAGTTGACGTGGCGACGAGAGTAGCTGTTCCCGCGATGGTTCCCAGCCCACACGTCGTAGCAGTTGTTCGCCAGAACGTACCCTATACCCGTTTCCGGTCCACTCACTATCCACATGTCCGCACTGTCGAATATTCCATGCATTAATAACACTGGGGATCTTGTCCCTTCACTACACTTCGGCAAAATCCTAAAGAAAGTCAAGATGTATCCGTCATCCGTAATCACTTTGTGTTCCTCTGTTTGGTAATTGTATTTTGTCGCTAACTCTGTGAAGTTAAAGTAATGATCTTCATCATAGCCGAGCAGCTTTTTCAGTTCACGATTTTCTGGTATGTAGTAGGTCAGTAGGTTAGGTTTGGGGGTAGACCTTGCAGTCAATACTATCTGCATACACAGTATTGAGATCAGAATATAAGCTGTATTTATAAAAGTAATTTGTACCATCGCGTTAAATATTTAGGTCTGGATTACGCAAGCACCACCAGCAAATGTTTTCATTGTGAACATGCGTCCAGTATTTATAACATTTGATTGACCTCAGCTTAAGGCCTCTGAGATTCCATGGAAACATATAATGAAGGAGGTACATAAGTACGTTGTTACAAATAATAATATAAGATATTCTTTAGGGTTCCGTGACTCACTCACTATTGAATTGCATTGCATTGCATCAGTTTGTAAAAAAAAAAGCAATTATTTGAGTTATTTTGTTACTAACACATCATCTCCCTGACCTTAATCTCATTCATTGTTGGGGTCGGCACTTGATTCAACCCGATGTAGCTGATCACTTGATTTTTATACGCAACGACTGCCATCTGACCTTCGTAACCCCTTTAACGAGGAAAATCAGTGATCTGGGTTGAACCAGTTGTCAGACTATTTTAGGCCTCTGACCGACCTGTAACGATTGCCAAAGATGACAAATTGGCAACCGGAACTGACGGCTTAACGTGCTCTCCTAGGCACGGAGGGAACTTGGGCGGTTACCCATTCAATTACTGGCTAGGTTTGCTTAACTTCGCTGATCGAATGATATGCGCAATAGCAACTGAGTCACGAGCGCCTCATTTTGTTACTAACAGCGCACACAAAAAATATCCTCTCAACTCTCATGAGGGCTTCAATAATTTTTCTTTTTTTATTCTTTTCATTGTTAGGGGGTTGCATTTAATTACTCGTTGTGGATATCAATGGCAGACCAATATTCGTCTGAAATGTATATGAATAACAGTACCTACACCATTTTCGTACATCTATATTTTACCACACATTTTGAAGTAATATTAATGTATATTCATATTTTTTGTGTTCGCATCGTTCCATCTTTTTAACTTACGGATCTTGATACTGTTTTTACTTATATGAAGGAGTTTTTTTGTTTTTAAATCCATATTTTATTTAAACATAAGCATAGAAATAATTGGAAGAGGACGAGTCGGTAGTTAAAATTATAAATTGCAAGAGTGTCCTGTCAGTTGTCAGAGGGATTTCAGAGGAGGTAATCTTTGTGCGATCTAACTGACGTGTGGCGACATCTCGTGCGTAAATAAGTTGTGTGTCTATCTGTCACTTTTTCCAGGCTGAAACATTGATTCGATTTTGCTTAATATTGGAAAATACATAACTATTACGGAGGAAGTCACGGTTAAACGGTAGTAAAATAGTTGTTAAAAACCATCTCACAGAACCATCGGATAAAAATATTTATATCATTTATGTATTAAATGTCGTAGACGCTTACCTGAAGCTAACAACGTCAGAATACATAATTTATTCTTGACATTTTAAACTGTGCATTTAGTAAGGAAATCATATCCTTAATATTAACTTAAAGTGTGAGAGCCATGGTGGCCTTGAGGTTGAGCAGTCGCCTACTACGCAAGCGACGCAAGTTCGAATCCCAGCGGGGCCTGTACCAATGAGTTTTGCTAAAAAAAAAAACTTAGGTACAGTGATTTAACACCACGTGCTTTACGGTGAACGCAAACATCGTAAGGAAACCTGTATATTTCTGAGAAGTAATTCAATGACGTATGTAAAGTATGAGACTCACCATCTGTCACGTTGGCACTTAATCATCTTCGTTGAAAAGTGGGTGTTGTTATTACAACACCTACCCCTTAGGGGAATACAGGCGTGAGCATATGTATGTATGTATGTATGTAATATTAACTAATAAGATATTTAAACTGGTTAATTTTGTAGGTAGGACAAAATTATCATGAAAACAACACAAACAAAAATGTCTTGAATTCATTACTAAAAGTATAAAAAAAATAAATTGTAGATTTGTGTAGAATGTAATTAATAAAAACTTAGAACTACCGGACCGATTTCAATAATTCTTCCACTAAAGGATGCTGCATTAACACTTACGGACATGGCCTGTGTTATGGATCCTACGCTGGTCGGACCACAAAAACCCTCCTTGCCAAAGTACGAGTAAGTACTTGTAATATTAAATCTTATAGACGCGGAAATAAGGTATTTAAATGCTTGAAAAACCAAAAAGATTAAGTGAACAGTGACTCAACGAGCTGTCACTTTGTTTCTTTTCCTTTTATTTTTTTTTCCTTCCTTAAAATCTTTTTTAAAGTATTTCTGGTATATTCAGCCAAAGTCAAAAATATCTTTATTCGATTAGACTTTTAACAAAGTATTTTCAAATCGTCAGAATCACATAATTATACAGGATTATACGTACATGCTACCGCCAGGTTCGGAAGGTTGCTTTTACTGAGTAGAACCTGGCATGAAAACTCAGTAATCACTCTTTTCAAAAATATTATACAATTTTAAGATTACAAAATAAATCACTTAGGATTCCCAATTACAAACATCATTATTATTTTATGATTATGGATATAATAGTTCCCGAGACTTAGAAATATAAACTTATAGAGGGTTTCAAAATAAATCATCATACGGAACCATTAGAATATTTTATTCTCACACTTGACCCGAATCACGAAATTAATAGCCGTTTGTTATCAACTCATCCGAGTATGAATATATTATAATAAAGTCATATTATTCTGAAAATTGCATTGTTTGAATGTAAATGTCCTTGACGTTGATAAATGTTTTCATTGGGTACCTACATTTTTTAATTATTTTCCAAATTTTGTGTATCTGACTATTTCATGAAACATGTTTAGTTTTATCATTGTCTTGGCTTTGCAACGCTCATGACCTTAGTAGCGAGTATAATTGTTAGAGCTCTACGGAGGACGGGAAGATTGGAGGAACTGCAAGCCTAGACAAAGTAACATTATTTCGCGCTTGCGCTAATGGGAACGATGAAAATTTATGGAATTGACATAAATCGGTCCCGTGACATATGTCATTACCGTATTTTGTATCGTTTCTACAAGCAAAGCGTGAACATAATGTTACTAATACTAATATTAAAGTTTGAGTGAATGTGAAAAGTCAAAGTTTGTTACCCTTTCAGCCAAAAACTACTGCCATGGATTTTAATGAAACTTTACAATAATATAGCTTATACAACAGAATAACACATAGGCTATAATATACATCAAATCTTGCGGAGACAAAGCCGCGGGCACCAAGTGTTGGCATAAAACAATACCGCGTTTCCATCTAGACTATTATTATAATAGGGTACAGTTTGTGACTTTGTAGGGGGGTAATCATTGGCAGTACAGAAATGATTTTCAAAATTATAATACCAATCAAAATTAATTATATTTGTGTCTGTAATAAGCTACATTAATCCAAAAAACAAAATTTTGTTGGTAGTCAAATTATACTTGGTTAAACCCGCGGGGCTCAGTTAGTTGTTTATACGATAGAGAATGCGTGGATGACACCCTTGGTGTTGCGAGTGTACCAAGGCTGGGCGATCCGCTAACCATAGTGCTGTAATCGGCTTGCCACTTTCGCAGTTTCTATCTTTCTAATTTGGCTTTATCCACACATTGCTGGGCATAGGCCGCCTCTCCAACACGCCAACCTTTCCGCTCCTGTGCTAATCTCTTCCATTGCCTTCCAGCCACCGTCACGTTATCGTCTGAACATCAGGTTGTTGTTCGTTTCAATCCTCTAAGACCCTATTATTTTTGAAGTTATAGTACAGTAAAAAATGGTGAACTGGTGATAGATGATTTGGTTAAAATGGGAGGGAATACAGATATGACGGCTGATAGAGAGAAATGGAAGAGAAGAACACATTGCGCCGACCCCAAATAGTCATGGGATAAGGGCAGGAGGATGATGAAGATGTTTACAGTAAAAAGCTCTTGATCTGATTTTTATATGTATGACATAAGTTTTCATTGTTTCTATTTGCATTTCACTAAAAATCATGCTTGAATATACCAAACTCGTTACAGTGCAAATAAAAAATTGCGTTATACCAAGCAAAGGTAGTGATAATATATTTTAACTTGTCGAATGAGGAGTAACAATAATATTAATCATTAGTAATCGAATGCCCTTGCGGTGAGACCGATTCTCCAATAGGGCTTGAGGCTCAAGGGCGACAGGTTATCAGTGGATCAATTGTCCAGTGACAATGATCTACTTATGCAGTAATGTGTGCGGATTATGTAGGTACTTACCAGTTTTAAATATGTACTTATATTATGTAGATTAAATGGATGTGATGAAAGTTGTATGTAAGTGTTATAGTGGCTATGTATATCTCATAGATGCAGAGGAAAGTAAACTCTTATTACTTATCTGATAGAGACCGAATCTTAATCAATGAAGTGCTTAAGTGTACATTATATTACATGCCCAAATCTAACAAGATATTTTCTCTACGTATCAAGGTTGAGCAGGGCGTGTGATAAATCATGGGCTTATGACCATGTCCTGAACATCCCTCTTGTATCATACTTTTAAGAACGCGCCTTTTAAGTAGTCGGGTTATAGTTTTTAAACTAACTTTTTTTAAAGACCTTCTATGTTAATTTACTACTGAATTACTGAATGCAAGCCTGACAGGAAAAGCGGTTTCAGAGAGTCTCAGGACCCAAACAATTTTACCCATCAGTTAACAAATACCTTTAGAGGTTACCCCATCTCTTCCTCTTTTATTTTATCCCTTTTTTGTGGCAGAATAGTGGGTGATTCCAGAAGTCTCATCCGTCCTTTCATGCGATGATATGCAATTATGAAGATATCTTGAAACGTGTAAACAATGCAGTTGAAGTCGTCGGCAGAAGCTAGTAGCACCTGAAACTGACAAGCTAGCGACCTCAAGCATTGCAATTAGATATTTAAATTATTTATCCATCACGTGTACGGTAATTAAAACGCATGACAATGCGGATTTTACTCTTATTATGAGACATGTATATGACCTGTATAAGTCTGTCACTGTCGCACAGCTGAAATAACATTGCAATAAGAGCTCATGGTTGGGCCCCTGGTAGCTTTACTTATTTTGGGACTAGATGGCGCTGGGTGACAATGTCTGAACATTATTTATTTAATTAGGTTTCCAAACTATGTAGTGATCCCGATAATCTTCGCAACCTAGGCCTTTTACCATTCCTGAGTTTTGTTGGAACTAGCAGAGATGTTGAGAAGACAACAGGGACTCAACTATGACCGTATTAAATGTTTCTTAGCGTTGACGTTTAATTTTGTGGTGCAAGAATGAAACGTCAAAGCTCAGAAGTTCTTAATACGCTCTGCTTAAACCGATGACGGTAGATCTTCTGAGCTGCCCATTGAGGATAATGTAAGTACTTCTAGTTTTCAAAATTGTAATCAAAATTTGTTTTGAGTTCATGCTGTGATGAGGAATAGGCCAGGAGATACGGGAACTGTCGCTTGACGATTGTTACTGTGACCTTGAAATGGTTCTTTGAGATTATTTACCATAAACACCTATAGTACTATCCGACCTCCAGCTGATTAAGAAACGGAAATACGGAACAAAGCCGCAGGCTGTTTAACTATTGGAATCTAATTATAGATTGCTCGTTTTCTCTACACAGATATTTATCAGAATAAATTCAAAGTTTTAAATGAAGTTCTTTAAAATTGAACCCATTTCAAAAACTACCGGAAGGTAGTGGGAACTGGTGAACGAACTAATTCTACAAAAGATTTCAATCCCCGAGTCAGGCAAATTGTTATTGGGGTCTCCCAGATCTCCCGGAGCCTGAATTAGTGCCCGGTAATCCAATTCCTATTACATGGGACTTACGTAAATATAACTGGCGAAATGTGGGTGTCCTGTATGTGTGTTAGTTTATACAATAGCAACTATGTGTTTCAGAACTGATCACATTTTATTTAACCATAACATAACCATCCAGAATTTCCCAGTAGCAAGCCGAAGTCTTGATAAGTGCCCGGTTACTGGCAATGGGCTCAGTCCCAACATGGTATTTAAACACAACTGGTGGAATGTGGGTGTACTATAAGTAGGTATGTATGTACGTATAATAGCAAACTATGTGTTTTTACCAAGGGCCTTACCATAACCTCTTATTGCCATGATAGTTTTACTCTTATTATGAGACATATGTATATGACGTGTATAAGTCTGTCACTGTCGCACAGCTGAAATAACATCTCAATAAGAGCTCATGGTTGGGCCCCTGTTCACGTTTTATTTAATTTGCAAAAGATTAATCGTAGTCTAGGATTTGAGTGTATCTAAAGACCAACATTACAAATGAACCAAATAAATCATGGATTCGTTGTCAAAGGTCAACCAGAAGGAAGTGATATTAATACGTTGAACGTTGAGGTTTATAACATGAGGTGCTCATGACATACATTCATTAATGACTCGAGGAATAAACAAAATATGTGATTGAGGTCATTGTACAATTTATTATTTCTCATTACCTTCGTTGCAAAATGTCCGTGGCCATCGTAATTAATATTGCTATACTAGTTTCCTCGAAGTTCCACCACGTAGTCTTAGTTTCATGCTTTAGCTCGCGGAACCCTAATTTGTTTTTTAAATAAGAGTAGCATCGGATACCCCTTGAAACATTAGCTATCTGCCGTGAAAGTTCCGTTGAAATCGGTACAGCTATTTTGGACATTCGCCGGAACAAACAGACAGACCGACAAATACAGAAAATTAAAAAAAATATGTTTTTCTTTCGAGAACTGCTGGTATTTTGGAACTACAAACGGACACTTTTATCTATCTGTTTAGATGTATAGATATGGATTGAGTGACCTTTACAGCAGTAAGACATCATAAGAATCTTCGGTGAGCCATGATGGCTGTGGAGTTTGAGCAGGCACCTGCTACGCAAGTTCGAATCCCGGCGGGGCCTGCCAATGACCAATGACTTTTTCTAAAAACTTATGTGCAGTGATTCCACACCACGTACTTTACGGTGAAGAAAAACATCGTGAGGAAACCTGCATATGTTTGAGAAGTAATTAAAAGACGTATGTACAGTGCCTGAGACGACAATAGACTTACCATTTGTCACATAGGCACTTAATCATCTCGTGAAAAGTGAGTTATTACAACACCTCTGCCTCGCTCTTCGGGAAATACAGGCGTGAGCATATGTATGTAAGAGAAGTGCATCGTAGCAGACATAACCACCTAGTGTACGTAAGTGGAATAATGCGGATATGCCGCCAGGCCAGGTCAGTGACCGAGTACCTACTCAACTGGTGACCTTTCGAGGCCGTCTTCACTAAATGTCAGGTGATTGAGTAATTACTTAAGCGCTAGCGACTCAACTAAGAAAGTATGCACATATGGTGTTATTCAGTATATTACATTAACATTATACCGTGATTGTGTTAAATTGGTAATTATTTGACTGTACTTCTAGTAGAAAAGGGCATCGTAGAAAGTTTCAAATAAATTTATTTTTCATCTAGTTTCGATTGTTTTTCCTGTTCTTGGTTTAAAGGTCATTCGATCAAAATCCTCTGTCA
Organism: Watsonalla binaria; assembly: GCA_929442735.1. Taxonomy (NCBI): domain Eukaryota; kingdom Metazoa; phylum Arthropoda; class Insecta; order Lepidoptera; family Drepanidae; genus Watsonalla; species Watsonalla binaria. The sequence continues at coordinate 3,157,318 of OV838923.1, forward strand.
GTGTGGTATTCAGGTGATCTGAAATCGTAGTTCGATAGGACGTTTCGAGACGATGACTGAGCTATTCTGTTTTTTCTCTGAATAAGAAGACACTGTCAACGACAAAGCCGCTACGACATTGTTAAAATTGGGTCATATCGACTATAGTATATATTGAGAATAGCTCGTTTTGGGCGTAAGTTCATTCGGGTTTCATCCCTTATGAGAAAATGCATTTTAGATATTAGGTCGTAGTACGTATTAGGTATTTCGAGTTTAGTCCCAAAATGCAAAATATCCTTTTCTTAGTCTTATATAATTTGATCTTTGCTTGAACTAGCTGGAATTTGCCATGCTCACAAATATTCATAATATTTTAGTTACTATTTTTGAGAATACAGTATTGGTATATTCATTAGATATACTGCAACATTAAAAATTTTAAACATATTTTTGAAAATTGCTTGTTTTTCGGGTAATTCTTAATAAAAGCATCCTTCCGAACCCATGGTAGCTTGTATAATCCTGTATAATGTATTTTTAGTGTCTTTCTGACGATTTGAAAGTACATTATAAGAAGTCTAATCCAATAAAGATATTTTTGTATTTGACTTTGAATATTAGCTCATTACACGCGTGATCTTTTCAAAATACTAAATGGAAATGAGCCCTTTTGACGCTACAGGTGGTTCCGTATATTATAATTTATTAGACAATTAAATATATGACATAGCTCTAAAACCACACTATAACGATAAATCAATGTAAATAGGTATACACGTGAACAAATTTCGCGAATAGTATTTGCAAAGGTTAAGGTTGAAAGTGATCATTTGAGAATGAATAAAAAACTGGTTTAAATTCATAATTAAATATTTAGTAACTTGGAGTTTCATCAGCAAATATCAAGTTATTTGTAAGACCAACATTCTTGGGAAATGTATGTACGTAACGTGTTATTTCTTGGCTTTACAATATATTTATCTTTACCGATAAATAACATTTCACACACAGTCTGCTTGTAATTACTAATTAACAGATTTTCACTAAATAAATATGAAAGTATATACCGTACTTATAAAAATCGTATAAATGTCCGTTTGTTTGTTCCAGCTAATCTCTAGCTGTGATTACAGCCCTCAGAATGACAGGGTTTCAACTCAAAAATTTGTGAACATAATAAAGATAGATAGACCTCAAAACGTATGTCTGTACGTAATTTAAAAAAAATATATAAAAATTAATTACCGCTTATCGGCATTGCACAACTTAATACACTTTAAAAATATACAATACAACTTTAAAGTTATAAATTCAACATGTTCAAAAAAATATTTTTGTATTGACCCCTATCTATAGTTCTGAGGATGCTATATGCACGTTTTATTTGAAATAAATTGAGTTTCGTGAAATATGGCCACACATAAAAATAAGTCTACGTGTGGCACAGCTAGTGTGCTTATAAAGTTGGATATTTTGCGGCACAGCCCTATTATACTCTAACTCTATGGTTAGAATATAGGGCTATGCCTTATTATAGCACATTTAACTTTTTGGGTCTGTTCTGGGACCATGGACTTACAAGCAGTAGTTTCGTGACTCATAGCAACACCTGGACCGTTGTGTAAGTACTAGGAAAATACGAATAACACATTGTGGATAAAGATATGAAACTTGGTTATGTTATAATATCCACAGTTTTGCTTGCATACCGTAGGATTTCACATCTAAACATTCAACCACCAGCCTCTTTATGGCTTGAATTTTGGAAAACCGTATGTTACCTACACACTAAATTTCATGTCTCTAGAAGCAGCGGTCTGGGCTGTGCGTTGTCATGTAATTCATTTCATCAATTAAGTATAGGTTTAAAGTATTAGAAAGGACTAAGAATTTATGCTAGAACATCAAAACTCCAACGCGACACGTCTTTATGTAGGAAGAGTCGTGTCAATGACCTGAACATAGCATCAACATCGTCAGTAATTTCAAAAAGGGATTTTTCAGTCCACTTGGCTGCAGCAGTAACTTACCATCGGGCAGACTGACCGCATATTTGCCACCTTTATTATAAAAAACTGTTTTTTGTTACGCACATTGCGTGCGACGTATTAATTTTGTTCTTTCATTGATATACACATTAACCTGACTATGTTATATCCGATCGCTTTTCTAGTATTTGGCAATGTCGGTCTACTTCTAGTATATGTATTTACTTGTAGTTCATTAAATTATATAATTGTTAGTCTGTAACATAAGTGGTTGCCTTACTCATAATTCTGAACGAAAGCGGATAGATTTGTCAACCTTTGGATATGTAAGCGGATAAGATTAGTAATGTGTTATTTCCCAGATATTTAACTAAGCTGCGCTGCGCTTCGCGTTATTCCCCACTCGATGTCATTAAAATGATTTATTCAGTTCAGGATCTAGCGAGACACTTTTGGAGAGAGAGAGAAAATAACGACTGTTTCGGAAACTAGCCCTCTAAGAAAAATTGTTATTTCAACATTTAATTAAATATCATAACAAAACCAAGAAGTTCTCGTAAAGAACTTAGCGTCTTGTGTTTTTAATAAATAATTAGTACCTGGAAGACCGATCTTTGCTCGGTTTTTTGACGTTTTCTATAAATGATAGCTAGATCGATTTATCGCTCTCGAAACTCCCTCCCTTCATACTAAATATCATGAAAATCGTTAACACATTTTCAAGATTCGACTTAACTATACATTTATGACAAATCACACATTATTTTTTTATGTGTTATTCTGATATGTAAACTATATAATTGTAAAATTTCATCAAAAATTTGGGTGAAAGAGTAACAAAAAACATCCATACAGACATATAAACTTTCGCGTTTATAATATTACTAGAATAAGTATACACATATTTGCTATGAATTTTGTGTAAGGAAGTACGTCGCGACATACAGTTCTGCGCAGGCGTCGTCGGTGATTCATGAATATTAAGCAACTAAAGTACCGTACAGTACTCAATGGTGTACTGATGAACTTATTAGTAAACCTATATATAGCTGTTGCTAAGTATTCTCTTATCAGGAAATAGGTGTTACCATAACTTTTATATTAAAAAACATAGACTATTATTTACAGATAGTTCTTGGGATGAAAGTATCTCTATGTATTCAAGAGCCGTGGTGGCCTTGAGGTTTGAGCAGTCGCCTGCTACGCAAGCGACGCAAGTTCGAATCCCAGCGGGCCTGTACAATTAGTTTTTCTAAAAAACTATTGTACAGTGATTTCACACCACGTGCTTTACGATGAAGGAAAACATCGTGAGAAAACCTGCATATTTCTGAGAAGTAATTCAATGACGTATGTAAAGTGCCTAAGACGGCGATAGACTCACCATCTGTCACGTTGGCACTTAATCATATTCGGTGAAATGTGGGTGTTGTTGTCACGGCACCTCTGCTTACCCCTTCGGGGACCCTTCTGGGATCGTTGGTATGGTTCTCTCATATGCTGCCAACAACGCATGTTTCTGAGAGATAATCGGCTAACGGATAAACGGTATTTACATATATATACATATGCTCACGCCTGCATCCCATGGGAGAAGGCAGAGACCACCGTTTACCACATGCTATGATCCCTACATACTTCTTTCGCTTCATCCACATTCATGCATATTCATACACTTCGGATACGAGTGCTCCGTATTTGACCTTTCTGAAAAATATTATTAATTTGGTCATAGTAGTCCTTCCTTGGACGCCCTCTACCCACACTTCTGCTCACATTCACTCTATTAATTTGTTTCGTTAATCGCCTTTCACTCATTCTTTCAATATGTCTCAACCTAAATCTAAACATATTATTTTGAATTCTGGTCACCACATCAAAGGCTGTATTTTCTCAGCTTAGTTGCATCTTTACCACAAGGCTGTTTCAAAACATCCTGAGAAGTTTTATTTTCATCTATTGTAGTGAATGTTGCAAAAATTGTGTCAAAAGGCTTTATATTTTAATTAATTATGACACTATCGGAGCAGTTGTCACGAGTTTTGCGGTCCTTCCGCATACTGCGCGTAGCTGCGCCGGCGCCGACAAATGCGGTGACTTAATACAACAAACAAAATAATAGGTATTATACAGACAGTCTTGAACATACAGGTGTTTTTGTACCAGCAACATCTCCGTCCAATAACTCCTCTCATGATTTTGTGAACTGCAAGCAAGTTCGTAATTTCGCGAGAGTCAATTTTATCTCGTTACGAATATTATAAAGAGGAATGATTTGATTGTTTGATTGAAACAAATAAGCTCTGAAACTACTGGACACTAACAGGATTTCACTGAGTAACGTAGGCTATATTGTTCATGGAGTTAAATTTGGGATCCCTAATTAAACGCGGGTGGAAGATAGTGCATAAAAGTGAGGTATTACTACACCCATCTTTTGTGGAAGGGATTAATATGTCAATGAGATGAGTCTATCGCCGTCTCCCAACGCAGCAAAACCACCAAGTACAATGTACCTGTATGTTAGTTTGAAATTTCTAGGATGTTCTGGAAAGCGCCCAGGGCCTGTAGACAATGTAATATTGTCCTCACGCTTAGCTAGTAGAAACGATACAAATGTACTGGAATGACATATGTCACGTGACCGATTTATAAAATGTCTATACATTTTTTATGATTTTTTATTCTAGATATTTTGAATTGAATCGTTTTTCCGAGCGCAAGCGCGAGAAGTTGTTACGTAAAAACAATTATTATGATTATTATTCCCCCTATTCAGATACTTTCTGGATGAAAATATTGGTTCCAATAAGTGCGATGACAAACACCTAAATTATGCGTTAAGTACTTATTAATTTTGCATTTTAATGGCGCTATTAATGGGCGGATTAAAATGTTAACATTCCGTATTGTGTAACGAACGCTAGTTAAACCACTTAACTTCAATAATTAGACTGTTTTCAAAGCTAATGGGGTGCTCATAATGTTGTGACGTAACTTTTATGTTATCACTAATAGCTTGAAACGACTATCTTCGACAAATGTTGAATATGCATTAATTTCAGGCCAAATAAGTTCATGTTCAAAGACCTGACTGAAATCAACGTACAGCTTAAACCGCTGATCCTAGAGACATGCAATTTAGATGGTGTGTTCTTGGTATAACACTTGTGATACCTACACACACCACTGTTATAGGTTTTTCGAAATTCTGCTAATGGGGTGAAATGAGGGTTGATTTTTTGAGACAGCCGTAATGGCCGTGGTCTTTGAGCAGTCGAATCCCGGCGGCCTGTAATTTGAGGTTCAAAAAAAAATTAAGTGCAGTAAATAAAATAAAATAAATATTAATTTTGTTCTCCACCATGAGATGCACAATGCTGTTCAAATTTCAAATTCAAAATATTGTAACTGCCTAGTACTTTTTTTAAGGTACGTACCTAGTACATACATACATATGCTCACGCCTGTATTCCTCGAAGGGGTAGGCAGAGGTGTTGTAATAACGAAGATGATTAAGTGCCAACGTGACAGATGGTGAGTCCATTGCCGTCTCAGACACTTTACACACGTCATTGAATTACTTCTCAGAAATATGCAGGTTTCCTCACGATGTTTTCCTTCACCGTAAAGCACGTGGTGTGAAATCACTGTACATAAGTTTTAGTAAAACTCATTGGTACATTGGTACATACCTAGTAAAAAATATATATTGTTTTCACATTTATCCAGACTATACATGTGTTACGTAGTTATTTGTATCCCGATAACAATATCATCAGCCTTGAAACAAAACGAAGTATCTGGTAACAATTGATGCTAAAATTGTGAGAATGTTGTCGCCTTCTTACTTATCCATTCAATTTCGTCTCCGTGTTAATTCATAACCTCCAATTGAGACGCGTTTGCATCCTTATTATGTAGACAATACGTAACAATAACAGAACTCCCCGTTTATTGTCAAATATATCAGATTTTCTTTTGATCTTCCTCTTTTAAGTATATTCATTGTTATTTTGAAATAGAAATAGATATAATAAGAGACGTGATGGCCTAGGGGTTTGAGCGACGCAACTTTGAATCCCAGCGGGACCTGTACGGATGACTTTTTCTAAAAACTTATGTGGGGTAAATAACACTACGTGCTTTACGGTGATCGAAAATATCGTGAGGAGACCTGCTTATGTCTGAGAAGTAATTCAAAGGTATATGTATAGTGCCTGAGTGTAAAATGAAAATGAAAAATATTTATTGCAATTATGAATGTCGAAAATTTACCACTGGTTCGGAAACTAGCCTTCTGAGAAGAACCGGCAAGAAACTCAGCCAGACATCATGTACATTTCATTGAAACAATATATATGTGTTATCTAAGTCAGTTCAAATTGGACCATTCGTTCCTGAGATTCGTGCGTTCAATCGAACAAACGAACGAATTCAGCTTTATGAAAATGAAAAAAAAAATATTCAGTCTACGTCCTGGTAAAGCATTTATGAACGTTGAAAAACTGACCAGTTCGGAAACTAGCAGTCTGAGAAGAACCGACAAGAAACTCAGCTGGCATCATGTACGTTTATATATTGAAGTATAGATTTGCAGCATATTATTGATTATTGTAATTGTATTTACAAAACAAACAAACCCTATGCATTAGTGTATGTAATATTTGCTTCAAGGTTTCATCATAAAAGGGTCATCGATCATATAATGTGCCGTGACTCATCTCGCCAAACACTTTCGCTGTAGACGCTCTCTATGATCTTTCATCGATCATTCCACACTGTATCGATGTCATAAAATTATATCGATATGACATTGATGTCGAGCGGAAGAATGCAGGATACCATAAACTATATATTTTTTTTATTGGTTTCGAACGTTAGTATGACATCATTTATTTATTCCATTTACAAATTTCACGTAAACAGGAACCGATTTAAAAATATTTGTAATACTTAATACAATTTAATTAAAGGAAATAAACTTATAATCTATACTGTGTCAATACGTCTGTATATATCTTCACGCCAAGACCAATCGCGGGTTAAAGTTAGCGTAGCCCCAACTAACTATTCCACGCGGACGAAGTCGCGGGCAGAAGCTAGTACTTTTATATTGGTAAAACAATTTTACTGTTTAGTACTCACACGGGTTCGATATGATTGCGTACTATGGTAACAAAATTAATATTTACACAATTTTCTTCTTGGGAACATTATTATTAGGATTTCACAAACTCAAACCGATTATTATAAAAGGTAATTATTATTATTTTAAAGCACATCATTCAAGGACAAAACTTGTTGAAAATGCAGATCACTCTAGAAAATGCTAATTCGTGTCACTATTAATGTCAAAAGATTACACCTGAATATGTATAAGGCGAGACCTACTTGTCTAATGTGTGAATGTACATCACTATTGCACGTACAATAGTTTCATAATTCACATGTAAAACATGTTCCAACTTTATAATACATCTACAATTTCTCAGCCAAACTTTCATATTCGACAAAGTTTAAAGTACTTAAAATCTGGTGTCTTATTACATCCTGTGTGATTAGTGGATATAAATGCTCATAGATTTTAAGTGACGAAGAGTTGTTTGAAACAATAAAACACTAGTTTGTTTATAGTCGGGGTAATCATCCACCGGAGGGGGGTGCGTGAGGCTTGCGCGGGCGCAGCGACACCGCTTTTCACCGTGCGGCCGCGCACCTCAACCCGGTATAAAAACCTCCGACACCCATTCACCCGCTCGCAGTGTGTGATCGAACGTTACAGTGTCCACTACCGTGCAAGGACTTACAGTTTCAAACATGAATTCAAGGTGTTTAATAGTGTTAGCAGCCGCCTTTGGCGTAGGTACGTACTAACACAAATATTTAGGGCGCGGCTGACAGTGCGCAGTGTACCAATATCACGTGTGCCGTTTTTATACGACGATAAAAATACCTGCCGTCTATCTGAGAGCAATTGAAGTGTGATAGATTTACATTTCCACACAGTTGCAACTGGCGGTGGCAATAGTGTTAGGTGCAATGCAACCGATGATGTGGTGTAACGGCTGGCCTTGTCACACGGCTGGTCTTCTTGTCTTCTAACAACAAAGCCTAGATATTTCACCAATTGGTACTCTATTACATTTAAGGCGCTAGTGTATCACATTATCGTTTGCATCTGTCTAACTACTTGATGCAAACGACCTGTCTCTGAAATGTTTGTTTCAGCGTATTATTTTAAATTGTGTGAAAGTGGGGACAACCTTCCTCTAGCATTATGCTGCCGCCATATACAGTTGCATAGAAACGACACATTAAGGTCCAGCGCAATTGTTACATCCGTTGATTGAAAGCATTGGTCGTTTGAGAGCTTTTACTTGGGAAACTGAATTGAAAGCTTATCAAACAGCTTGTTTTTTTGTCGATTATAATATTATGTTTCAGTACAATCTTGAACAAAAATTATAAGGTACTGGGCCGGGCCAACTTTGTATTGCTATATCATTTTTATTTTGAATCACCCTTATCATTAAGGAGTTATCAAACCTACCAGATATCTATATAAAAAATCATATTAAATGGGTACAGTCGTTTCAGAGGAGTTCCGTAAGAAACATCGCGACACGAGTATTTTATATATTAGATTAGTTGGTTGTGTAAAGGGAAAAGGCTTTAAATTGTATAAAAATTCAATAATAATCACATGCAAAGTATAATAAGCTATGTTTACAAAAGCCCTTAAATTAACAACATTACAAAATGTTGAATAACATTTGAAATGAGAATTACACGGTTTACTCACAGAGAACAACAAAAAGTGTTGCAAATTAATGCAAATGAACTGATTTTAAAATTCTTGTCTACGGCCTCTTTATTATGCAATAGCTGTCCAGTTATTTGCATTCGAGAACTTGCGTTGAGCTTAATACGTTAGTAATGTATCGATTCAGGGAAATTGACAATAACACAATCACATTAAGTAGTAAATCTTTATGAATACAAAAACTACAGAACACAGAATTGCTCTTGAAAAGGTGTTTCTATTTTGACAATGTGTCAAAAAATCTATTTAAAAACTAACACCCGTAATTTTCCACACGCCCAATAAACAAGAGAAAAACTAATGAAAACAAATATATGGAAAAGATTTTCGTCTAGATAAAAGTCGAAATTGCTGTTATTTATAAAAAATATTGAATATTCCCTCCGTTTTCTTACATATTTCTTAGAGGCCTTTTACTCTCCTAAATGTATCTAAATGTTGTCCCTTTTACACAAATTATCTATTCCGCAGAACCTTAACGCCTATCGTTCTAGAAGAATAAAAATACATCTTTAAAGAGACACGTCGCTCAAAATCAGATTCACTTATGCAATTTATTTATATTTATTTTATATTATATTGTATTGTGCACGAATATCATTAAAGGTAAACTAACATTAATATAAATCAATTTACGAGTTATACTGATAACTAGTATGAAATATCTAAAGCTCGCATACTTGCCTTAGAAAGCTGTTACTCTAGCTACAATCAGTTTTATTGGGCACGTACATTTTCTCCTTTACAAAGCCCATAATTTTGTAGCAGTATTGAGTATTTATATATATAATATATTTATTTAAAATGTAACTTTTACGTAACTTCACCAAGATTCTTAAGAGTTCCATTACCAATCATTTGAGAGATTTTTTTTAAATTTTAAATTTGTACAATTCACCTTAATTTTCCTTTGTATCAACTTAAACCAAAACGAGAACGATTTAACTAAAAAAAGAAAATATGTATGGGAAACCCTTTATTATGGACCAGCTACAACCCTATAGGATAGGAGTATTTTCACTCAGTAGTTACAAGTCGTTGGTGGTATTCACAATTGTTTAGAATTTCTTACACGTACCCAGTTCTCACGACCGTCGCTTACGCAAAAGCCAATAATTTGTGCTGTTTGAAAAAACCTATGAATTGCCTACATAATGTTGGTAACTGTTCAAGTTGCAATATATATATGATAACAGCTTACTTGAGATTTGTATAATGCCATAATATTGCTCTCAGCAATTCGACGGTGAAAGAGTGGTAGTAGACTACAATATATAATTTAATTTTCCGTAGCTGCTATCCTGTTCAATCTAGAATTGACATTTGAACTACGAAGCTTTCGATGAGTAATTTTCGTAAGTAAAACTTATTGAGGTAGGATCCACAAAAAAGTTAAATGCCACATTTCAAGTGAAAAGTTTCACATCGAACATGAATGAATTAAATCAACTACATGTTTCTCAATAACAACAATTAACTAAATAGTAAGTAAATTAAAGTCGCTATGTACAGACACGCGATCAAACATTCAACATGTACGTGGAGATATCCAATTATGTTACACTGCTATGCGTGCGCGAATTTCACGAGAAGAAAAGGTGAAATTAGTACTTGCTTGAGTGCGCATGCTGCTGTGACTTGTTTCAATCATTTAAAAAGTGTTACTACTCCTTTAGGTTTCTTTAAAAATGTTCTGAAAAATACGAAGACGAGGCGGGACTCGAACCCACGACCTCTGCAAACCGTGCAGTTGCTCTTGCAACTAAGCTACTCGTGATCCTACCTCATGCGTCGAATTTTTCAAAGTATAAAAATCCTTTAGGTTTGTTAACCGACTTCAAAAAATGGAGGAGGTTCTCAATGTGACTGGATGTTTTTGTTTCAATTTAGTGAATATATAGACGGCAACCTAACTCGCACGATAGGGAATATATTTGGAAAAAATAGTTTATTATAAGCTTAGGTTGTTATATGGAACTTGATAATATAAAATAGTTTACCTTAAATAGTTATTATTCTTACTCTGCGTATAAAAGTACTTGGTTACGCACTTGAAGATGTAATAGTATCATTCACAAAACGTAATTACTGTAATGACAATGAAATAATTAGATAATTACGTCACTCTTACTAATCCGTGATTAAACAGATCATTCTGTCAATCTATTTGACACGCGAAAGATTTCGTTTCGTGACCAATTAGTAATAGATAAATGGTTAATTACTGTTTATGGATTTGGAAAATAATAAGTAAATCGTTGTAAGCTTTCATCTAGTCTTATAGTAATCCTGTACACTGTGACTAAAGGCCGTTTACAATATTCTATCTACGATTAAAGATGGATAGCTATCCCTAGTTAGCTGTCAGATTTGATCTATCTTTAACTTGCACAACAGATAGACAGAGTGATTAGTATATAGTAGATTCCCTTGACTGGACTCTTCCGTCATTCATTTTGTTAATATAGTGATTTAATCTATACTAATAAAGAGGAAAGATTTGTATGTATGTTTATAACGAATTGGCTCGAAAAGTATTGGAACCAAGTAAAAAAAAAATTCACTATTAGCATGCTTCATTATCACAAATTAACTTAGGCTATATTTTATTCCCGTACTCCCATGGGACCGGGAACTACGCGGGTGAGACTGCGTAATGTCTGCTAGTTCTTTATATGGCAAGTCTACAGGCTACTATATATACTATCAAATATTTCACTATAAAAAAATAAGTTCTTCTGCGCTTGGACAATTCATAATGCATAGTTAGGTACTCATATTCAATCAAGTTAAAACTGAAGGGATGCAGAAGCAACTTGTAATACTAGTTTATTACCTGAAAATTTAATCTTTGAATATTCAACGTGGACGAAGTAACAAGCAGAAGCTAGTAAATAAATAATAATGAAACCTTGCAAGTGAGAGGTGTAAGGTCGCTGTCCGGAAACGTGTCGGTGTCGGTAATTAGCGACCACAATGCGCCGGAAGTATTCTCAACTCACATAGGTACCTACTTTACAATGATATCTTAAGTTGAATTCAACAATGGACGACCTATGTGCGTTCATCTTTATTTTGTAACTATGCCTCGTAGTTTCACTAGCGTCCTTATTGCATATGATATATTATAACGATAAATACATTTCGGATATTATCAGACTGGTAGTTAAAGTTCATTAGAAGGACAAATTATTGACCTCTGTAAATAGGTTGGTTTTTTATTATATCTCGTACTAGCGGACGTCACGCGGTTTCACCCGCGTAATTCCCGTTCCCGCGGGAGTACGGGAATAAAATATAGCTTATATTTTTCGCTAATTATGTAGCTATACATTGCTGAAAAAAGTTTTCAAATCGGATAAGTACTTTTTGAGCCAATTCGTTACAAACATACTTACATACAAATCTTTCCTCTTTATAATCACATCTAAGAAGTATAGATATTTTTTATGTTAGTTACATAAAAAATATCTATAAAGCCTTAAAAATATAATCTAATAACTAAAAACCTTAAAAAATATAATCTTATAACTAAAATATATTATTAAAAGGAGTCCCTGTAGGCAAAGTTCCGAAGATAATGGCAGCATTCCCCCTTTAGATGGCAAGACTAATTCTTTGACCGAGCTAGCTGCCAGCTCTTCGGTCTCCTGTGATGTCGACTAACCTTTTTGTTATTTCTTTAAAAGAAACCTTTTTATGCAAGATTCACAAGCCAAAACACTTAACATGAGAATGTTTAGAATGATATTTCGAATCTTGCAATGTAGTTAAATATTGGATTCCATAAAGCTCATCAACTTATTAATAGTATTCGTTTGTCAGTCTTTTTCTCAGCATAAGTATTGAATGCACTTAGTTAAGCCAACTTTCCGTGCAGGCTGCATCGGTGACTGTATGTCCTTCGACCATCGCGGTATTAATAGCCACTACTTGTCAGCCCTACCCATTGTAGTTTCTTGTCTCATTAAATTCCATCGTTTATAAGCAAGGCTATTATTAGCATCAAGTAGTTTTTCGGAAGCTGCATTCTTGCTGTCTCCGACTAGTATTCGTTTGTATGAGAAATAATATACAGCTTTTCTTTTCTTTAAATTTATGATATTTTTATTGTAATTAATGAAATTATGATATTTTCTTTGCGTCTATTATATCCAAGCCCTTCATTCCATAATAATACGTATTTGAAATAGGTAAAGAGTGTTTATTTGTTTGTATGTAGGAGGTAGGCATTCTTCGAAACTTCTCACTTGAATTCAAAAAATCTTTCACCATTATTTTAATGAATCTGTAAGATGGACTGTAAATAAATTTCATTACAATATACGTACAGTAAAAAACGTATGTAAATATATATACTCACGCCTGTATCCCATGGGGGTAGCAGAACCACCGTTTGCCACATGCTACGATCCTTACATACTTCATTCGCTTCGTCTAATTTCAAGCTAAGAAAAATATTTTGTAATAGTCTCTGTAAAAATATATAATAGCGGTATATAGATAATTGTCGATACCGTTTTGTAACGTTAAAGTAGTGGCAGCGAAATTGGATTATCAATTACGTAACTATTACTTCGACGTCCACGCCCAGAAATGCTGGGAATTCTTTATTGATGTTTATGAGACCAAGAGTATTGAACAAGAATATTGATGATTTCATTAATATTTATCTTTTTTCTCACACTTCTTCTTATTTTCGAATATCAACATAATCAATATTCTTATAACAGCATATGTCAATATCATAACTGCTTAACGGACCGCAAAAATAAATATTACTAGTAATTTATAAATGCATTAAAAAAAACCTTATTATTTTTCCATTAATTACAACCAAATGTTTCCATAACTTCATAACTGATCTAGAAAACTTAATAAATGTCCAAATTACTATATCACTAGTATGTATTGCCTCCATCTAAATACAATAAACGTGTGCCTGATGGTAAGCGGTTACTGCAGTCTATAAACGCTATCTCTCAAAAGGTTCAATTTCTCATCTTAATACCTTAGAACTCTTCTAACGTTTTTGAATCGAAACGTACAATAACGCAAGTTCATTCTAACAACAAACCAGTCGTAAGGACAATCTATTGGTCTATAACAATAGGTATTCAAACTCACTCTCATATCTTGAACTCTACAATGAGAACACTTGTACTATCACCATTAATCTGATACGAAAATAAGTTAAAGTCATTACTCTCATTAAGCGAAGCCTGCCTCTATAAATAAAAACCGCCTACGAACTTTCACCGTCTATGTGTACCCGACAATGGCTGTTATCTAATACTGTTTTATGTTACGTCAGTCTGTCCGTTCACGTGTCAGCGGTAATCACTGTAAGATCACAATTAAATATATTTTGGGTATGATACGGCAGTTTAGATTATATGCCATGGACACAGGGTAGAAAGTGATTTGTTACATAGATTATCAATCTCATAATTCCTTATCGAGTTAAATAATCTCTGAATTTATCGTGTAGAGTTTAATATAAAAAGCTTAACATGCATTTAAAGCGTGATGTGATTACATTTTGAAACTGTGCTATAGCGTAATCTATATGATCATGATTTTAATAAATTAACAAATTGGCCTCACTTGCCGATTAAACTATTTATTATTCATGATATAAATTATGAAAAGAATCATTCGTACGACGATTCTATGCAAATAAGATGTAAAGATCCGTCGGTAAAGGTCGCTCGTGACTTGCCCAATGAGGCTGGGAGCATCAACGAAACTGAAAGTCACTCGAACTCGACTCGGGCACCCACGTTCGAGATCTCTCTGTAGGTCAAAAGTGCTTTCACCGAATTACTTAATAGTTAACGACCTTTATTGGATAACGTTTATGTAACACGTGTGTACCAGATTTTTTTGTTTGTTGTTGTACATGGTGTGAGGGATATTTGTTAGATTTTATAAGAAAAAAATAATTTGAAAGGTTATAGTAGAGTGGTACTTTACCCTAGAAGGGACACAATAGTGACGTGAAAATAGGTTACTACGAGAAGACAAGAAGGCTATCTTCAGAGTATGCGCTAGCTATACCCATTATTCACCTTTCCCTAAAAAAATTCTAAGTTCACCTCTTTTGAACATTCCCTACTTTTATATAATTGTATTTGCGATATTGTAGATTGCTGACGCCTTAAATAGTTAAAGAGGAATGTTTTATTCCGTCAGTTGGGTTATTTGCTTACAAAGTATTAGATAATTACGTTCTTCAAAGTAAGTATTTGCCCTGTGAACATAGGCTCACATGATAAACATTACCTAACACGTTGTGACAGCGTAGGCAAATCAATAATTATGTCAGCGGGTCGTAGGCTGGGCTGTGGTGTCACTCTACTGTTACACAACTCGCGCTTGGCGCTCTCGTGTGGCATTAATTTGCCTTGGGAGCTTAGGTTATTTTACTGACCGACAAAAATGGTTTAAGGAAAGAATTGACCACACTCGGACTAAAGCTATGAGCATACCTTTTCAAATCCTTTTTACAGAAAGAGATAGAGCTACTTGTAAACCAGGGCTATCTTAGTCTGTTTTGTAATAAGGGGTAATGAGTTTGTAGGTTTATTCATGTATGATTTAATAACAATACGTAAAGTGTAGGAGTTAGCTAGTATTAATAAACGTAATTTTCGTCTTGTGACTGATTCAGTGTGTTTGTTACTGTAGCCTATAAAAACTTGTTAGACGAGATATGTTAACCATTCTCATAGACACACAAATCTTTTCAATAAAACAGTACATGATTCATCTGCGATTAAATTTTGTTTTTAAAAATTAACATTGATATTAATATATAGCTTAGAACTAAAGTTGTTTGCTTTTAATTTCATAACATGGAAACCTTATGTTAAATTGAAACATAAATCTTTTAAATTGGTTAAGCAATAACAAATTGTACTTACGCTAACGAATAAGTACGTTATTTATTGAGATAAGTTTTACGGCTAGTGTCGGACATGTGTTAGACTTACGAAATTGATACGTGTGAAAAAGCAAGCAATATGTATTGCCTATGGGTATCTGTGACTTAATATACTACAAAAAAATTAAGCTACCTGCAAGCTATATTATAAAAGTAAGGCCTACTTAGCGGCCAATAGCGATGGTTGGCGAATGCTTCACCGACAAGAGCCTAGCTCTTAAATACATTATGATGACTGTATGACTGTGATATCCATATACCACTATATCCTTAAATCTAGGTAATTGACAAAGCAATCACATCAGAATTTTATGTAAAATGTGCATTCAGTTTTATCTGCCAACTCTGAAATTGATACCCACTTATTCAACTTTATAGCTACCTGCATAAATATCTAGATACAAAGTCCAAAGCGGGCTTGCCTTGCCAAGAATGTGCGGCATGCAGCGACTGCAGTTCACCTCGATAACCATTTGATTTCAATAAGAAAGGTTGTCTTGATCTATGCAGATGAACTTTCCGAACTCAGTCAAGGCAATTGCGAATCAAAGAATATTAATGTTAAGATACAATTTGATTTGATAGCACTTTATATTGTTAGAAAATATGGGTGACACGTATAAACTTTTTGAAACTGGTACTCGCTTCTCTCTTTATTATTGGCCCTAGTGTATATTAGAGACGATTCAGAATGGTCTGAATAACGTAAGCTGGGGTTGGTTAATAAGTCTATGTGCCTGATGAAATATATATACCATATATTTTGTATCGCTTCTAGTAGCACAAGCGCGAGGATAATGTTAAATTATCTAGGCCTACATTGTACAGTTCATACATTAATGTGTTTCTGAATTACATGAAATTGTAGCTGGTCGTAAAAGATATTTTTAATTTAGTTCAGATACTAAGTACTGTACTTTTAATATTCAACTATTATTTTTACACATGCATGCTGATACAATGAAAAAGAAAAATATAATAAAAATAAAAATTATAAATAGAACTCGGAATTTAAATTAGTACTCATCATAATTGCTGGCCATATTTTTTCACATGCCTTTCTGTGAATGCATTGTGTTATTTCAGTGAATAGATGTTAAGAAATCACATAATGATTCACTTTCAGCACAGACGAACCAAATGTATGTAATTACGCTAATGAGGCGTCAAAATTTGATGTCGGAGATAACATTAGTGCGATGCCACAATTATTTTGCAAGATGTTAGTGCGATGAATCGTAGCTTAAGCGATACATTGTCGATTATATTATTATATAAAGTAATTAGACGAGTTTTCAACACTAGTAGTGTATGTTGTAAGCATTAAAGTGCATAATAATAGACTTAGAATATTTGGATGCACTCGTAGTTAATGCAAATTTGATTTAATGCATTTTTTTAGAACTCATTACTTTACGTGAACGTATTCATTGCATATTATGAAATAACATTATTTTGGTCAAGAATATACTCCTATTTAGATTTTTTTTATGTTTATCGTTACAATAAAATATAACTCAGTGACATTACAAAATAGCGTCGTAAAACAACACGGATGAGTTACTTTCTTCGCAAATGTCAACTGGTACCAGATTGTGACATAACATGACATAACCTGCGCTTACGCATTGGTCTCACGCTAACGCGGTATGAGCGATAAGGTGTCATATTATTTTCTTATTCACCTTACTCTCGAATTCTGATAGTATAGAAGCATTAAATTATTTGTGACATGTTTCGCCGCAATTGTAACATTCGCTCTCGCTAACGTTCTAATATTAAGTAACAATCGGCAACATTAGCGGCTATTACTCGTGCCACCAACAAAGAAAACCACAAATGAACAACGACAGTCACAATTGCATCGTAATCGAGTTCTTCAGACTTCACAAAGAACTCGGAACACGTGCTAACAAACAATTAGAGCCCTGAATCGTAACCGTTGTCTCGTGAGTTACAAAACAGTCGCGACATTTCTCGGAGAAAGAGCGGCCCTGCCCAACCGAGGAGTTACCAAACCAAAGCCACAGCGGTATATTTTGAAACTTTAATTAAAATGCAAGAGGACGAGCCTTTGATACGTTCTTACCACATCGACGCATCGCAATATCACCTCTTTTAAATATGCGAGGGAATGTTTAGAAATAGTCTGCGCTTAGTGTAAATTAATTCATTGAATGTACCTTTAGCTTAAATCATTTAGGGCTAATTTTGAATGACCAAAGCTTTCTTCAACTTGTTTATATCACATTGGAAATGTCTTTATCATATAAGAGGTTTCTTCCACAATCTAACCTATTATTTTTCTTCCAGCGGTTGGTCAGGAATCCTTCAAATGCCCAGACGACTTCGGCTTCTACCCCCACCACATCTCTTGCGACAAATACTGGAAGTGTGACAACGGTGTCGCCGAGCTGAAGACCTGCGGCAATGGACTCGCCTTCGATGCCACTGACTCCAAATACCTTACCGAGAACTGCGACTACCAACACAATGTTGAGTGCGGAGACAGAACACAGCTTGGTGAGTTACCTATTGCATTGTGAATAGTATATGCAGTTTGCCAAATCTTTATATGATCTTCTCATTATTCTGTACTAAAATTGATAGGCTACTAAATTAGAAACAATATATTTTTTAAGAAATTTAGTTGTTTTTCAACTGAATCCAAAAGGGCTAGTCTAGGTACCAGGTATCAGGTGCCTAGCTAGATGATTGTTATCAAAACACTAGTTCCGATAACCTGTCAAATCATTTCAGAATGTAAATTTTATTATAAACCAAATTTTAATAAGTTAATTATTACCCATCTCATAATACAGTTTTATAATTTGCCCACCTGGCATTTTACGGAAGCAGTTATAGAATTTAAAAGAGATTGGAAAAAGACTGGTTTAAAAAACGATGGTTAGCAACGTTGGATAACTAGTAACAGTAAATTTTACGCTCAAGGCTATCGAAGATCGTTTTTTAATTAATTTAAAGGATTAGATTATGCTGAATACCAGCCAACCAGGATGTAGACGAAGGCCAAACGCGCGGAATATTCGGCCTGATGACAATATCGCCTCATACTCGCTCTAAGACCAGTTCCACATAATATATACAATATAAATAGGATATTACAACCGCCTAACCTTGAACTAGTGCCGTCCATTCTTTTATTCTTAGAATGTGGTCAGTTACAGGTTTTTTTGTTAAGTCCATCCGTCTCGGAATTTATTATTCGATCGTTGAAAATTCATTAGTTTTTCTAATCGTTTGAACATCTGCTAATATTATTATTTATTTGAAATGTAAGGCATAAAAATATTTCTTACTATTTTGCTGGATGCTAGATATACTTGTTTTAATTTTATTTCGGTTGCCCTCAGAGCCCCCGATCTCAACCCCTCATTGCCAGAGGCTGTACGGTATCTTCCCTGATGAAGCCAAGTGCGACGTCTTCTGGAACTGCTGGAACGGAGAGGCATCCCGCTACCAATGCAGCCCTGGTCTCGCTTACGACAGGGAATCTCGCGTGTGCATGTGGGCTGACCAGGTGCCTGAGTGCAAAAACGAGGGTACGTACCGACAAAAAACTAAAGATGTTAAATTCAACGTACAAATGTTTGTGCCATTAAAAAAGGCTTATTTCAATTCCAAACTCGGCATCGACTAAGCAATTAGTTACGAGTTCTTTGCAGTCAAATGCAAGTGCAATGGTATCATTGAATAATGGAGACACGAAACCTGTCTTGAATGTATTTTAATTGCGAAACACTTTTTGCTCGGAAGCTCGATACTTGTACACAATCTGTGCTGCAGTTCTATCTGGTCTACATCACCATTTTATTGACTTTACTCGTGCACATGTTTTTACTTACAGTTGATCCTTCACCTTCAGCACGACTAAGCTGACCTGCATTTCAGTTTCGCCTTCCTAACCCTTGGCTCACGTAACCTTTTTTGGTGTTTCTCAGAAGTAGCGAACGGTTTCGGTTGCCCAGCACCCGGTGAAGTGTCCAACGCTGGCTCGTTCAGCCGTCACGCTCACCCCGAGGACTGCCGTAAATACTATATCTGTCTTGAGGGTGTTGCCCGCGAGTACGGTTGCCCAATCGGCACCGTTTTCAAGATCGGAGACGCTGACGGCACCGGTAACTGCGAGGACCCCGAAGATGTTCCCGGATGGTGAGTCCTTTTTCAATTCTCCTTGTAAATACTGGGTGTTTGTTTTCGATCAGTTTATTACATCCTGTATAATCAATCAAACACGGATACCCATCGTTCAAGTAAACCAAAATTGACTTAACAACTTGAACGCACAAACTTCTCCTAAACTCACCGGTTGGATATCACTGGTTGGGTACTATAACGGGTACCTTTTGTGATGCGATGTCATTCAAGAATTTTATTTAAAAAAAATTGAATATTAATAATAATCGATACTCTTTTCTTTCTCGTTGTTAATGGCATCTCGTCACAATAAATTCAGTTAATAAGACCCTGTAACCACTTCATGTGTTCCCTGTGACTAACAATTCTTCTGCACACAAATACTTATCTATATAATTATGTATAGTATCGACACAGTGTCGCACTCTGGAATTTTAGATGGGTATTGTACTGTAGGTTGTTAAGTAGTTCGCCCACCGGAATAGTTCGAGTAGGCATGCAGCTCTTGCGACATATTTAGGCCATGCTTTTGAAATTAACATGACTTAAGACATGTATTTCATAGCGTCATGCGTGTCATAGTGTCAGTACCGTGGTCAATGTCGACTGTAACGGAGTACGTATGGTAATATTTGCTGACACGTATCTATACATATAGGTCCTAACTGTGAACGCACACAGGTTGAATTGTCAATGCCTTTAGTGAAAAGGAAATGTCTCATAAAAGGACTGCTGTCTGGTGGCCTTTTGAATTATAAATCTATTCAATCATTATAGTTTATAAATGTTTGTAGAGCGATGTTAATTAGGCAGATAGTTTGTCATTGACTTAACTGATTGCTTTTATAGCATACAGAAATTAAGATCAGCGACGTTTGATTATGGACCTCAACACTTAGAATATAAAGCTGCATTAATAATAAATATTATGAAAGACAAGACTGATACGATTTTACTTGATAGTTCAGTTTTTTTTATAATTTATTGAAATATTACCATTACCAATTACGTACTGCATTACTAAATAATACGTTTGTAATTGTTAGTGTTTTATGAAATAAAAGGCGCAAATTTGTATTGTTTGTTTAGTATACTTGATATGTCTTTTTACTGAGGAAAAACTGCTGCTATAATACATAACAAACATTATAGTAGTAGTCCTTAGTTAAAACAATGAGACTTTCAAATCTCATGTATCCGGTTCATGGTCTGCCTGGCCTGAACAATCCTATTGAGATCAATACAAAGATGCGCTTGCGCCGGCCACGATGCAACATAACATCCAAAGGTCATTCTATTTTTGTTCAAAAGTTTTTGCTCTCGACTATAAAGTCAAAGAAAAACAAAAGTTAGATAATGTTACTTGGAAAAGCGAGCGGGCAAAGTCGTTGTTGGCGTTTCAAGGCAGTTCACTATTAGTCGCTGCAAACAAGATTATGTTACACAATTCACAGGCGGCCAGTAAAAGTTGCTAGAAATTGTGATAGCCATTTATAGGTAGGATAAGGTAGTATTTATAGGTAGGATAAGGTAGTATTTAAGGTAGAGGGAGGTAGTAAGGTGAGCGTCCATTTTCAGCGAGGACTACTATGGAGACTTGGACTTGAAGACGATCCGCAAGAGCGAGCTGTTGGCTGGTCTCAAGCAAGACGGCAGCTCCCGCGACACCACTAAGCAACTCAGACCCCGCCCCGCAAAGGAATAAAACAACCCCTCCCACCATCACCTTCTAATACTCACATAGTTAAACCCTCTAGCGCACTACTAGCAAGCCACACAAAACCATCAATTTGATAATACTTCAAAAAAGTGTTCTATTAGGGCAGATGAAAAAAAAATTGCTTATGGTGCGCTGAGATCGTGTTCCACGTTAAAATTTTCGAATGTTAAGTGAGAGCCACGATTAATAATAATATGTATTCATTTCTAGTTGCCAAATACATTTTTCTCGTTGTAGCTTCCTTCAAATCAGCTTCGTTAGGAAATGTAGTTGACCATGCAGCGATAGATATTTATTTTTTTATTGTATATTAGTTTTTATAGTGTCCATTATAATATTATATTATTTCCGATTGTTTGCCACGTCTATTGTTTAAATTAGTTCGTTGCAGTTCGAGCGTTAAAATATAGTTGCATTTATGAAAAGAAAAACTCTCAATAGGATATCAGTGTTTCAATGATAACAATTTTTAACACCCATGTCCCTGTAAATATAATATTTTTGTGTAGAACTATTTAGCTGCGACTGAGTGTTGTTGTTTTGATAGAAACTGTTTAAAAATACTTAAGTTTTATTTTTAGTGATAAAATAAACAAAAATTTAAAAAATGATCCGTTGTTGTGTATTTATTGTATGTGTTTAGTTGCACCGTTGCACCGTTTTCCTAACATTTCCACTTTCACAAACCACTATGTTTCCTATTTCTATATCGCATTCACTTTCTAATAACATTTTAACTACTTCTTGGTACTTCTAGTTCTTTTGTATCTCAACATATTATATGGTTTGTAACACCCAACTTCTTCCGTAGCACCACTGACCTCGGGAGTATATATTATTGTTTTAACCCAAAAGAGAATGTACATTAATACTGGTGAGTTATACTATGTTATTTTTAAATAATTGATTATGAATTAAGAAAAAAAATATTTGACTATTACAAACTGGCCACTTTTAAAGCAGGTATTAAAAAACTAGAAAAAAATATAAATTGGTTGGAATAATTTGCAGCGAGGATTACTACGGAGATGTGGACCTCAAAGCGCTCAAGAAACTGGGATTCTGAATGACAAGGAGCGGCTCCAAGGACAGACTGAAACTTAATCCCTACGACTTGATATAAAAAAGCCTCTTCAGATGTCATTGAACCGGTTCGAATTGGTTCGAAATGGATAAATTTAGTGTTTCGTATGTTGTTGATTGGTCTGTTTGAAGAGGCGCTCGGGCAGACAGAGTTCTTAATGTGGACTGTTTTTTGTGCCTGTTCTGTAATTTACTCATACTTTGGTAATGTTTTTATTGTTGCCAGAATTTCGAAAATCCTTTCAGAGATTACCTTGACATGGCACCAACATTTGCGTGTCGGTGCTGTGTCGAATGTTATAGTCATAAATGTTATTGTAAGTTAAGTTAGTCAACATTTAAAATAATCGTAAATGTAAATAAAATATTTTTTAATAATCGTAGAGTTTTCCTTCTTAATATTATTTATTTTTATTCAAAAATTGTAACAAAGAAAAATCATCAAGAAAATAGGTAAAAAAAAAAACTTTTACATTACTGTTTCATTTATTATCATAAAAGCTGTTGCAAAATTAGATATTTAAATATACTTATTTTATCTTAATAATAAAAGTCGGCATATTGCTACATGTATTGCTCAAAAACAGATTTTATTACACATCGATGATAAGGTACAATTTACATTGAATATTGCACTCTTAATAGGTTGAGAATACTACCTACATACCGATTGTGTCATGAACTTAAAGTTTAGCAATACTTGCAAGCACATTGACTTAACAGTTTCAATTGCTAATTACTAGTATAGATCTGCTACAAATTAGCTACGGTTAATTAATACTGAGTTGGAATATTGTTTATGTATAGAAATAAAGCGAGACCAAATCACAAAGTATTTGAACCTAAAAGCATTAAATGTCGCAAATTCCATCACTCTTCAAAGGAAATCCAACTCTAGGGAATGTGACCGACATCTGATACACTCTCCATTCTCTCTTACTCTGCTAATTCTCCATCCTCTTGGAGATCCCAAATGCAAGTGTATTGACAAGGTTATGGTGCAATTCACACAAAATACCAAAACGCAATATTAAAATCTTGCAATGTGTTTATCTCTTTTTATTTATATTAAAAACAGAGAGAGAGAGTGAGAGAGAGGGACCTGACGATCACAATATTTTTTTCTAAAAATATTGGTGAAGGCTGCAGAGGAATATATGATTAGAAACATTAGAAGATGGATGAAACATTCATCCTAAAACTTATTGACTATGAAGCTGCAGTTGGCGAATGGCATCCTGGCGAGACATTGCGACGTGGGTTGTAATCCAACCTGGAATGGAAACGTTAAGTATAAAATAAATCCGAATTACTAACAGTGACAGAAAATATCGTGAGGATACCTGCACATAGCTGCGAAATTATATTGTGACCTGTGAGATAACATACTCTATTATCCTATTGGCATAAGTTGAAAGTAAACCTATTATAGTCTTCTATTCGAAAAATTTAATTAATTGGGATGTCCAGGGCTACTACCATCACATATCTACCATCACACTTCTCGCCATCGACGGGAAGTTCACCACCACACTTTGGAACCCAAATGGTCTGGCACTGCTCGTTTCCAATGAAACTCCTACCTGGACGCTCCAGTTGTGGAATTAACTCCCTAACATGGTTTAAGCAAACGAGTACAGCATGAGGTTCTTCAAGAAACGTGTGAAGAGATACTTCATAACAATTAAGGTCCGCGTGATGCTCCTGATATTACAAGCTACCATAGTCTACGGTAGTCACTCCATCTGGCCGCATGCTTGTTTGCCACCTTATTGGTACATACATACATATGCTCACGCCTGTATTCCCCGAAGGGGTAGGCAGAGGTGTTGTTATCACAACACCCACTTTTCACCGAATTTGATTTAGTGCCAACGTGACAGATGGTGAGTCTATCGCCGTCTCATGCACTATACATACGTCTTTGAATTACCTCAAGATGTTTTCCTTCACCGTAAAGCACGTGGTGTGAAATCACTGTACATAAGTTTTTTAGAAAAACTCATTGGTACAGGCCCCGCTGGGATTCTAACTTGCGTCGCTTGCGTAGCAGGCGACTGCTCTAACCCCGAGGCCACCACGGCTCTTTTTTTTATATCTTATTGGTATAAAAAAAACTAGCTATTTGAGAAATTACTCTGCCTACTCCTTCAAGGACCTTTACAGGTCGTATACCTGTAAAGGTCCTTGAAGGAGTAGGCAGAGTAATTAAGATATATTTTATGTAACTACTTCATTACTTTGTACAATGATTACTGTTGTGTACAGCCAAGACAAGGATATTTAGCCTTATAGAGACTTCTTATAGACATTTAGTAGAGAGCAGGCCACGGCTGATTACATGCTTCAAGAGAAATCATTTTAATTGGTATATCTTGTTGAGACTACCTCGTCCGTCTAGTCGTATCTAGTCTTTATACAGTCGATATAAATTCAACTTTTCATAGGTTGACTGAATCTTTCAAAAGAAATGTTTTAAAAACTTTTCTTTTGAAAGTCACGTAGGCGTACTAACTCGATAGACTAAATGATAGACACAGCAGACACAGGGGATAAACTTTGACCAGCTGAGTAGGGATGCCTTTGGGACCGGAACGGCGGTGGAAACGCCGCCTTGAATTTAATACATTTTTTGATGGGCTATTTTCCCCCAAACCGCGAGTGTGGTCCTCAAATCCACCTTTGAAAGTCATATTTATTTTGTTTAATACAATAGGGCGAATAATTATTAAACTCAAAGCTTTGGTCTTGTTCCCAGAAGCATCCTTACTCGGCTTATTATTACCTGGGAGATCTCAAAGCATCCTTGGCAGAAAAGCATTATTCAACCCTATTATCACTGTGCTGAAGTACAAATCTAAAGACTCACTTTGACTGTCAAACAGCAAGTTCTTCAATCCACTGTCCGCTGGCTTGGGTATAGGAATAGATGCTATTACTGGTGATGAGGGGTCTGATGCTGGTTGATCAGGGATGGGTGGTATAGCAGGCGGTAATAGAGGTTCAGATGGCTGGCTAGGCAATTCAGGTGAGATGGGTGATGGTGAAGATATTGATGAAGGTGGAAATGCAGACCCAGGTGGGGAAGGAGCTGGTATGAGCGGGGGTACGTAGACTAGTGATACCGTTGTGGTGCAGTCAACGCGGTCTGGGTAGTCGCAGACTCCAAGTATCTGAAATTTTAAAATAAATTAGTATGTAAGTATTTGGTGAGGTTCCGTTATGCCTGTAACTTATATATAATAGTGTGAAAGTACACTAATACTACCAAAGTATTTCTAGTTGTCTGTCTGTTACTTACATACATAAGCTCAGGCCTGTTCCTATTCCCCGACGGGCAGAGTGTATTTTGTACATATAGCACAGGCATATATTTTCGCCAGTATTGTTTAAGTATCATGTTTTCAAAGGTAAGCCGCTGAACCGATTTGTCTGAATCTGACGAGAAGACTGATGTTGGCGGGAAGATTCGCGGGTAAGAATAGTGTTTCGTAAAACCTTTTACGATCAAAATACCCGCCTAATAAATACTTTACATATAAAACCTTATAAGCAGTTCCACAAATGATGCCACAAAAAAGTAACGAGCGATAAAACTGCAATAATATTGTTTCAGCCGTAGGTTAAATTCGCAGTCAATAAAAATTATTCGATTTAAAAGGTATTGGCGAGTCATGAAAACAACAATCCGATCTTCGAAGGATCAATTTCAACCTTCGAAGCTATAACAAGATTCAGTAGTGAGTCATTTTAGCAAGCAGTTTGCTTTAAGAAATAAAAGACATTTTGTATATAGGCGCATAGTGAGCAAAGTGGCAGTTGGTTGGTAATAACAACTTCATAACAATCAATTTATAGAGTTTATTAACTTTAGAGCATATAACTTTATTGTTTTAGAGATCGTTAAACCAATAAACTTGCAATACAAAATGTATCCGAGCCTATAATAGATTTAATGCGATGGGTAGATACGATATTCATCCTACGAATATTATAAGCGTGAAAGTATGGGTGATTATTTATTACTCTCTCACGCAAAAACTACGAATGGATTTTAATGAAACTTTGCTATAATATACCTTACACATCAGAATAGCACATAGGCTAAAATTTTAAATAATATCGTCAAAATTAATAAAGAGAGCCGTGGTGCGACCGAACTTGCGACGCAAGCGACGCAAGTTCGAATCCCAGCGGGGCCTGTACCATGAGTTTTTCTAAAAACTTATGTACAGTGATTTCACACCACGTGCTTTACGGTGAAGGAAAACATCGTGAGGAAACCTGCATATTTCTGAGAAGTAATTTAATGACGTATGTAAAGTGTCTGAGACGGCGATGGACTCACCATCTGTCACGTCGGCACTTAATCATCTTCGGTGAAAAGTGGGTGTTGTGATTACAACACCTCTGCCTACCCCTTCGGGGAATACAGGCGTGAGTATATGTATGTATGTATCGTCAAAATTGTCCGAAACATAAGGATGATTTTAATCCAGGACATAATTATCTAATGTGGTTCTTCAATCGATCTATATAAAATTATATACATGCTAGTTGACCCGGTAAACTTTGTATCACCATTTCCTTCACTAATTATTTATGTTTTTCACCGTTTAAACCTCCCAGGAACTTTCATAAATATATAGCAATTCTCAAGTGTTAGCAGTATTTTTTATATATTATACGTATTAGAAGAAAAGTTTTAAATTACCTGGTTATATGCAAGATCAGCAGGACATTTGAATTTAACCGGCTGTCGAGCGACACACACGTAGAATTCGTTGCAGGACGTCTCGCTTCGGAATGACTGGAAGTCAGTCCCACATTGGGGTTCAGGTTTCGGTTTCAGTCCTGAAAGAAATGTAAGAAGACACTGTCGAATTGAAATACATTCTAGAAAAAAAACGATTAAAAAGGGAATTTTAGTATATACCGCGCCTTAATATACAGGATGTCGGTGCAAGGAACAGTTGTCTTCTAAAATAAGGTCTTGATATGGTCAACTTTGAACGTAATTTACTTGAAAACGGAAGAAGATATTTTCGTCATAATAAATTTATTTGCTTTCTAAATTTACACCCCATCTATAAATACACCAAATATTAACAGCTGTCCTGTTTTCCCTAACATGCTGTATATGCAGAAATTCTGTCGCTAGTTAGATTTTTCCTTTAAATCCATGAAACGTACACTTAATCGCGCTTTTATAACATAGTGATTAGGCATACGATGCATTTTGGTAGAGTTACTAGGATCCAGATTGTATTACCCCTTAGAAAACGTTTAAGAAAAATACTTTATATTTATTCAAGTTAATATTAAATCTTAATAAAACTCAGTTTCGATTATACAACATCGATGTACTAACCAACGGCCTGAAAAGATGGG
The DNA here is from genome assembly GCA_929442735.1 of Watsonalla binaria. Taxonomy (NCBI): domain Eukaryota; kingdom Metazoa; phylum Arthropoda; class Insecta; order Lepidoptera; family Drepanidae; genus Watsonalla; species Watsonalla binaria. The sequence continues at coordinate 3,185,412 of OV838923.1, forward strand.
TAATGTTTTTTGTGACACATTGTTTTGATCACATCAGACAATGATATAATCAGAGTAATATTAGCAAAAACGTTTCATAATATTTACAAACAACTTTATAATTTCATTCAGCAATGTGTGTCCGGCACAGTTCCATCAAAACTCGAAATTATAAAGGTCAGCCAAGCCACATAATTATGTAACAGTGTCACTAAGGCATTTATGTAACGTCATATAGCATTTCTATTTATACATATTCGGTTCGTGGCGACACTGATTACACAATTCTATTAGCACGGCATGTAGTAATTTTAAAGAGATTCCTATTATATCCTTTAAGGTGCTCTATCCCTTTTATTACAATGGTTTAAAAGAAGACTAGATCAAACCCAGAATTAAGCTATGTCCATAATTTTTTAAATAATTACAGGAAGAGATGGAGTTACCTTTAAACCAAGGACTATCTTTATTGTATTGTAATATTTGGAATCTGTTCTAGTAAAAAACTTCAATGAAATTTGTTGTATGTTTACATCGATCATTGTACGTACATTTTATGCGGAGGGATGAGGACAATGATGCAAAAAGTTTGGTTTATGAATTGTGACTGGTAAGAAGGGGATAGAATAGACCTAAGAATCGATGGATAAATTGTGTGGAAGATGATATGGCAAGTAAAGGAATTAAAACAGATATGACGGCTGATCGAGAGAATTGCAAGAGAAGAACACATTGCGCCAACCTCAAACAAAATGGAATAGACAATTATGCCTATTTGATAGTCAAAGTGTGAGATGAACGAAAAGCTTTCAACTCTGATTTTGGATGTTCCATGTACACGGCAGTCTAGATACCATAGTACTTATTATTAAGACTGTAAAAGACCTATCGAATGCATTTAAAGAAAATTGTTATCCTGTGTAACAAAATGTATCTTTTAATATAAAAATAGATCGCAAAGCACAGATCCAAATGAAGGATATTATTATGAGACATTTTGGCTCTGCCACGCGCACCGTACTTATAGATACTTACCCTCCCACTTCCTATTCTTGCAGTCCACATTATCAGCATAGTCGCAGTAACCCTCGTTTGAGAACAATAACCCCCTTGGACATTCCTGTTCCACCGCCCATCCGTCCCAACAGTTAAGAAAGTTATTACAATGCATCGGTGAGGGTATCTGCGATCTCTTGCCAGCGCACAGAGGGTTAGGTTCAATGACCGGCTCCTGCTTGGGGCTAATTAATAGCTTGTTCTGTAATATCGGGTCTCTGTCAATCTGCTGAATCACATCGTTTGATACTGGGATCATGTACGTAGTGATAGAACCGCCTACACCAGGAGCTCGCTGGAAGTTATATACAGACTTATTATTCTACAATATTAAGGTGGTTAAGTTACTGCCCAACATTGTAAGGTGCCATTCGCTAAAGATTCTAAGCAAATTGTTGATCTATACTTACAAATAAAATAAATTAAAGAATTTGTGTGTCTGTTTTTAAACATTTTATATATGCTTGTCTGTCTGTTTTGAACATGGGTTTTGACGGATTAACTGAATTTCATAGGACTTTCACTGACTGAAAGATCATGTTACTTTTATTAAGACGACGCTCAAAGAAATTTAAATTTATATCCATGAAATTAAGTGACGCAAATAGACAACACGTGTTTCAATTTGATAGTAGAAATAATAACGGAATTAATATTGTCTATAGATACTTACTCGTAGGTAGCTGTAGAAAGGATGTAAGTTTCCATAAAAAGGGTAATTGTCTACATTCATCGACCAGTCTTGAAGGTACGGGTTCGCGTACGTCTTCACAAGGTTTCCCTGTTCGTCGAAGACTGTAATAAACAATTATTGAGGACATATTCATATTTTTATTGACAGATAAAATTGTAAATACTACTTATTGTTTATAAAATTGTTTCTATAAACAATAAGTGAAGGTGAAGGAAAACATCGTGAGGAAACCTGCATATGTCTGAGAAGTAATTAAAAGACGTATGTATTGTGCCTAGACTCACCCTCTGTCTCGTTGGCACTTGATCATATTCGGTGAAATGTGGGTGTTGTTACAACACCCCTTCGGAGACCCTTCTGGGATGGCGTGAGCATATATATAAAATTGTTTTTGTTAAATTGAAGTGTCTGAATGTACTTCGAAATGAACAGCTTTTAACTGTAATACCATGCATCATCGCCCTGGCCTTATCCCATACATTGTTGGGGTCGGCACTTGATTCAACCCGATGTGGCTGATCACCTGATTTTTATACGAAGCGACTGCCATCTGACCTTCGCAACCCCTTTAACGAGGAAAATCTGTGATCTGGGTTAAACTGTAATACCATGCATATGAAAGTTCATATATTAATTATTTTCTTTCTGCCTGTCTGTTGTTACGCAATTTTTTGCCCATCGCTATTACGCATGAAATTAATTCTACGCGGGCGACACCGCAGGGCCAGCTCGCAAATAAATAAGTATGAAAGTGTCTTTGTCTAAATATCTGAAACATCGTTGTGCATCTAATTAATAAATCATAGGTAATCAGTAAGCCGGTGAATGGTTCTCTGGTAAGATTTTTTGATAACATTGACCGAGCAGTTCTTATAGGATAAATATTTTAGTATTCGATTGGGTATTTCTAGTGATATTTATATAATCATATTTATAAGGGACACATTTTAGAGCAACATTCATAATTGTTGAGAATAAGTATCCCAGAATTCCATATAATAATATACAATAAAAGTTAGGTACGCAAGCGGGGGATCTGATTATTTCTGCTAGCGTTCATTGGCTAGCCGCTTATCATCAGCTATAAATTATTGTTACCTTTCTAGTACAAAAATAAACATCTTACAATCTTCAATCCAGGGGTAATAAATTGCAAGAATCGCATCAAAGGGCAATAAATCATGATCTACAGGATAAAGTGCGTCTTTATACATATATTGACGTTTGTATAAGGCTAATAAATAAATGTTTTGAATTCAACGATCGATAGATACGTAAAGGGTTGAAAGACTTATCAAATAATACAGCATGAATAGCCCCATTTATTTTTAAGTGATCATGGGCCATGGAGCTCTTATTGCAATGATAAATCAGCTGAGCGACGGTGACAGATGTATACACGCCACTTACATCTGTCTCATAATATGAGTTAAACTATCATGGCAATCAGAGCTCATGGTCGGCCCCAGTTAGTTAGCATTATTTTTGTTTTTCTTATGTACTCTAAGTGATGTGTATTTTAAACAGCATATTCCCAGACATCCATGATTTTATTACCACCATCTCCACGGCTTTTGTTTTGGCATACAAATTAATTTCACGACAACCAAGAAATTGAATTGTCGTGGAGGTCGCGGGAACTAATGTATGAAAGTTTATCAAAAGCTAGGGATGTGAATGTCTAGGAAGCCTTTTAAACATTTGTAGCATGTGTATTGCAGTTGTCCTTTCATGTAATAATTGAGAACATAATGAAAGGTGACTAATTTCTTTACTTGTTTATGATGAAAAATCATTTAAATTTTTACATTCGTTTTAGATATACACATTCAACATGAGACATACATACATATGCTCACGCCTGTATTCCCCGAAGGGGTAGGTAGTAGGTTTCCACCGAAGATGATTAAGTGCCAACGTGACAGATGGTGAGTCCATCGCCGTCTCAGGCACTATACATACGTCATTGAATTACTTCTCAGACGTATGCAGGTTTCCTCACGATGTTTTCCTTCACTGTAAAGCACGTGTTGTGAAATCACTTTACATAAGTTGTTTTAGAAAAACTCATAGGTACAGGCCCCGCTGGGATTCGAACTTGCGTCGCTTGCGTAGCAGGCGACTGCTTAAACCTCAAGGCCACCACGGCTTCTTGAGACGGATACTTATAATATGTACAATTACATGAAAAGTTAATATTAACGACATAATTAAGGTCTACGATTCTACTAAAAAACCTACAGTACTAATAATATTGAACAGAAAAGAAAAAACAATGTTACATGTTAGTTATGAATATAAATGAATCTTTCACCAACAGATCGAACTTTATCACTAAGTAAAGGCAAATATTGTTAATTGTTAGGGATCCTTAATAATGCGATCAAAGCCGCGGTCAAAAGGCAACAAAAAAAATCTATATTCTTATTCTATATATATATATATATATTCTTATTCTATATATATATATATATATATATATATATAGAATAAGAATATATAATAATATATATATGTATCAGAAAAAAGAAAAGTAAATACTATACCAATACGCAAGTAAATAAAAAAAAACTCACATAGCAATCTCTTCTGTCGCCCTCCATTTTTCTTCTCCGGCACATCTTCCCCGCGCCCATACGCAAGTATCAAAACGGTTAAAGTGATAATCTTGATCATTGTGTATCCTTGTTACTGTGCGGCAGGACAATGTCAGGGCTAAAAGCAAAACCTAGCTTATATAGCGCCGAGTTGAAAACAAGTACTCACATGTAGGTACCTAGGCCTACGTAGGTTCTACTTATGGTCTGGATGGCAAGGAAAGGCTAAATGGATATGCTAGGTTTTATTAGCTGCGGTTTATAGTCGTTACATTTAACTGACTGTTTTTGGGTAGGATGTAAAAGATTGTTTTTCTAAGGTAAGTGTTTTATAGCATATTTTATGCATTCCAAAATGGACTGCAAAATTATGCTTATGCTTTGTTTAACTAACATTTTATAAAGATACCTGATACGACCCGGAACTTAAGGATACTAAAAGATAAAAGAATATAGGTATCAAGTGGTGTCATTCTTGCAGAAATCTGGAATCGAGATAGCTTGGGTAACCTCATCGGTAAGCAGGGTGCATTCCATATAAGCAGATAAGCAGTGCTTACCATTTGTGATGACTGAATACACTCGAGTCGTGTGTGTTTGTATACACCAAAATGTATGTACCTACGCGCCACATTGGTATGTAATTAACATACCTACCCTACTTATTATATATGCTTACACCTCTGAAAATCCAATGCATGCCCCTGTCGGTAAGTGAATTATGATTGGAACAATGAATTTTGATACATGAATTTTCTCCAGGAATAAGTAAGAATGTTACCAGGAAAACTGAGCTGCGATATATCTTCGTAAACATTATGAATTCTACACGAGACGAGTTTATCTGGGCTGTTACAACTGTGCTGGCTGTTTGAGTAACTGTCTGCGTTGTGGAATATATTACGAATTGAAATGTTTTACATTTTCATTGTGTTATCATGATCTGGGGGCCAACTATGATCGTTTAAGCAGTGCCTATTAAGAACTTCTTAGCTTTGACCAATATGACACGTCAAAGCTCAGAAATTCTTGATACGCTCTACTTCAACCGATGTTGGTAACTGATAGTAAAAATGTCTGTTGGTCAAATTAATTAATGTCTCACTGTCAATTGTGTGAATTCTTGTATTATTAAACCGCTTAACAAGCTTTACTATCACTTCAAATAGAAGCTTGGAAGATCTTCTACACATAGGCAATGGACAAGTCAAGTCAACAAAAGCAAAAGTTATGTTTGTGACTTCTCTTTGGAATTAAAAAAAAAGTCTATCTTGTCTATCATTCTCTTAGCATCAGGTCAATGACCACGCCTGCCATTTTTGTGATCCTTCCCGAGCGTAACATAACAAGCTGTATTTACGAGCTGCATTACGAAGCATTACAATGACGAAGATCGGATTGCTTGCCCTTAATCAAAGGATCCGATTCACATCTTTGTACCTCGTACAATGTTGAGGTTTGTGATCATGAAGATGAAAATCAAAGAGAACAGCAATGATAATTTTAATAAAAAAAATTGAATTATGAAAATATATATTTAAACAGTAAATAAATAAGCTCTTTCAAATTATAATGTTAAATTGAAATATCCTGTCAAAGCTTTTAAGGTGTTACATGTTTAGTATAAAAGATATTAAAGAAAATATATCAAGATTGATCAAATTACTCAAGTAATTACGATGTGAAGAGTTAATTAACCCCAATTTTTTTCAAAGTAATAGTACATTTAGTTTGTGGATGAAAGCTCGGTTACACTAGTCACGTAGATTGTAAGCTTTTGATTGAAGTTAATGTCATTTGAAACATATATAAATACTTATAAAGTTAGTTTTGACCACCGGACAGTTAGTACAATGTTCGATACGCCACCTGTACGTTATGTTCCACATTAATCACAGGTGTCATGTACATCTCCCTTTTGAAGTTATGTCGGCTCTCCAGTATAAATTACTTCCCTTGCTTTGTGAAACATTATTAAATAGCAAATTGAATATTCTATTTTTCTTTGAAGTAATGTAATATAAAGCGTGAATCTATATACGGATAAGTAAAATTGAATTGTCTGTTTGTTATATTAAATTAACCGCTTATTACTAAATTCATATAAAAGTATTTACGATACTGACATAAAAAGTGGATTTAAGTGTAAGTTTATGAAGCTACATGTGGAGTATCACAGACTGTACCTTCCCCGAATATGTTTGGTACGGATATACAACCCTGAACGAGAAATTACTGACTTTTACCAAAGATCAAAATAATTGTAATAAGTGCAATCTGGACGAAGGGGAGGTGAATCTATTTAAAATGGGTGCAAAAAGCGCCAAAAAACACCTTTCTTTCAGGACACCGTATTGTATTCACTTGTGTAAACTATCATTGCACGACCTAGGGCTTGGGGTGAAGGGAACTCCTTTGAAATCTTGTAGTGTTGAGGCACTGGCCAGATGGCGAATAGACCTACTTGGTAAGGCGTATCCAAAATCAGAGGACTACAAGCTCTTCCCCATGGGCAAGATCTGCCGGCTTGTTCAGGGAGTATTTGAGGAGTCAGGTACGTAGAGCAAAAGGGCAAGGGTGGCACAAAAGATCGCAAGGGTCGACGTGCTTCAAGACAACCGGACCCAATAATGCCACAAAACATGATAAGATAAGATACAGTGTTGAGACTCAACCTTAATATCAATATCACAGATGGTAAAGGAGGTGAAATAGATAATCTTTATCCCTCTTATTACAATATAAAAAATATTTCTTGGTTAAAAATAGCTCAAAATATTTCTGTGAAAAGGGATGGAGATAGATTTAGTCCGAGTTTCGTTTTGCCAAACCATGTTTATAATAATGGAGTATGAGTCAATAATAAATAATACAATCACAAAATTTTGAAATAAATAATATAAAATCCTTACTCAATCCATCGGTAATTACGGCTGGAGTGCGTAGGATCCCGTGTGATTTTATTTTATTTACTTAACCACTACACCGCACGCACGCCCACGTTTCCCGCTGGACTGCATAATTATTCACTTAGTTTAGCTAAGGATTCGTTTATCAGAATCTATTTTTGCACGCAATTCTAATAAGTATGTACAATGTGGAATAAATTGCGTGCGACGAATATAAATTGACTTTGAACCTATTCCGAATTAAGCTTATATAAACTTTTTATGGTATCTTAAACGTTGAGATCGTAATTTACTTATTTGATATGCAGACGGCTCATACATACATACATATGCTCACGCCTGTATCCCATGGGGGTAGGCAGAGACCACCGTCAGACGACTAGGTAAGGTAGCAGAAGGCTCAATATATGTTATATAACGTATGTATAAAGGTATAACGTATATATGTATAATACTTTTTTTTAATCTATTTTTTTTTAAATCTATGTAATATAGTTACTCCTCGTCAAATCAGCTATTTACCAGTGAAATCCTGAAACTTTGTACAATACTAAAAAAACTCTGTTTTTGTGCTTGTTCCAGATAATTTCACTGAGAGATGCCTGAAGTGATGAATGAAGTCTTTGCGGGTGAAACCTAGTTAAATTATATCGAATTAAGATAAATTTTACTTTTTATTATAACGATTATGCTACTGAACTAATAATCGAAAACTTTAATTTCAAAATCGAATAAATCCCGAAAGTTACGATCTTAAAATAATTTCTACTATTGTCATCTCGAGCACAATAAAACACAGACATCTGTGAATCAGTGGAATTGTGAAGTTTCTCCGAAGTGAGATCACTTTCTACACTCGCTGATGAAAGCAATAACAGATACACGCGATTAGCTAAGTATTGTCATTGGTCACTTTAATATTATACAATTCGTCATGATCTCGTGCTATAATACTTATATTACAATATAGCTCGCAATACAGCTCTCTCGAATCCGAGCGGCATGTACCAATGAGTTTTTATAATAGGTAGGTTAAGTACAGTAATTCCACCCCATGTATTTTTACGGTGAAGGAAAACATCGTGAGGAAAACTGCATATCTGAGAATTAATTCAAAGACGTATGTATAGTGCCTGAGGCGGCGTTGGACTCACCCTCTGTCACGTTGGCACTTAACCCTACCTACTTATATTAATCATCTTCGGTGAAAAGCGGCTGTTGTTTTTGCAACTCTTCTGCATACTCCTTCGGGGACCCTTCAGGGGTGGCGTGAGCATATATTTTACAGCTCTCTCAAAGATTCAGTAGGAAAGGTTCAAAGTGTGTATGTTTAAGAAAGTGCTTCGGTAGTTTTAACAACAAAGTTATTCAAAAAAGCGCTCCGTATATTTTGGAATTATGGAAATACTTCTTTTTTAACACTTCAATCTTCTTGTTTCACCAGGAAATAAAATTTAAGTGTCGTAATATTACACCTAATAGTGATTTGTTGACCTTATTTTTCTCGTCAATATCTACATTTAGTATGTTTATACAATTTTAATAAAAAAAAGTTACAGGTTATAAGTACTTCTATGCTTTGTCGTAAAATTTTACGCTATCAAAATGAAATGTAAAAACTCCGAAGTTTGTAATACGATCTGCTTAAACCGATGATGATTAAGCAAAGTTTAATTATATTACAATTTTTATACATTTAAAATATAAATAACAATATAAATAGTACAATTACGTAGGTATGAAGTACATCCATAAATGGTTGACTTCAGATGCCAATCTTAATTGGATATCGATATCGATACGTGAGACCATTTACAATATTTTTATTCATGACCAATTAAACTACCAACTGTCTGCTGTGAATCTTCTTTACTAAAGGCAGTATGACCTTTGTCTCCTTGAGTTGCCCATGCTGCCGCATTTTAAATTTTTTTTTGATTTTATGTATTTTACCAAGAAAAATAACATAAGTCTTAATGCTGGCCATGAGCTATTCAAAATGTAATTCAAATTCGTCCAAACATCCTACTGTGCAGAGGTAACAAACTTAAACACAAAAATATCGTCTATAAATATTGTTTTTATTTGGTATAATACGGACAGACTATATTAATACGATATTTTTATACCTCTTATTTTTGTTATTTTATTCCTCTGAGTGATTGAGCATTTAAATATAGCAGTAAAAAACAACGTGAAAAATTGGTTTGATACCTTTCAATGCCTTCGGACACACCATACTGAATGATCAAACGATTGCGGTACTACAGCTGATTTGCCGTTTTCATTCTCCAAAACCTTCTCAAAATATCGAGCCGGTTAACGTCAGACTCGAACCGAGTAATCTAAATTCGTTCTCGCCACGTAAGCTGGCACCGTATCTTGACAGATGTCGGCTAAATTTAGTGTCGTATTGTAGTGATATTTTATGAGGTTTTCAGTATCTCTGAAAATGAAACCTGAAAGCTAGAAATTTTTTTTTCATCCAGGTACAAAATTTCATGAAAATCGTGGAGCTGATTCCTAGATTCAGATTCTATATAGAATTGCTCGTTTAAAGGTATAAAAAAGAAGTAGTGGAAAGTTGGTAGAACACGATTGTGATGAAAATGACTAGTACCTTATTGAATGACGTATTTAGGACCTGCCAGGATTAACCTTAAAAACAGCTGTCAAGATTTCACAGATAAAAATCATTGGAAGTCAAGTTCAACGGACAAGAAGGGAAAAACCTTTGCGTTTATTTAAGTAGGAGATACGCCCAGCGTCTTCGTGTATCTATAGTAATATTATATAGAGGAAAGATTTGTATGTAAGCATGTTTGTATTCAATAGGCTCCGAAACTACTAGATCGAATAGAAAAAATCTTTCAGGAATGGATAGCTACATTATCAGCGAGTAACATAAGCTATATTATATCCCCTTACTCCCACGGGACGAGAACTACGCGGGTGATATCGACGTCCGCTAGTTTTCAATACATTTATCAAATTAAAGTAATCTTTATTTGATTAGACTTGTATCGAATAATTTTCAGAATTGCAAGATTATTCGGGATTATAAATGTCATGCGATCATATTATTATTAGATAGTTTTTTTGTTTAAAATAATTTATAAATATCAAATAAATTTTCTATCATTTTTAAATTCAAAAAAATAAAATATTCGAGGACGTCCTATTATTCGAGAAGCATTGCATCAACGTAATGTATTGACCAACTTTATAATGCTTCGAAAATAAATATCTTACCATTGTTAAACTTAAGAGCTTTACTTGTTTTGTATTTAAAGGTTCTGACAATTATAGTATTAACATGTCAATCTCAAATACTTTTATTTTTATTACACTGAAACAACTGTTCCGAGATGAAAGGCTTTAAAGGCTTCGTCCATATAAAGTATGTTTCTTTAATTTCGTTTACTGCTGACTGCCTCGTTGGTCTAGTGGTCCTAGGTTCGATCCCCGGATGGAACCAAAGCAAAGTGTTGGGTTCTTCTATCTGTACTTTCTCAGTAGCAGCCCGGAGTCTGGATTAATGTACAATAAATATAAGCTAAGCGAGATGTGGGTACAAGTACACCTCTGCTTACACCTTGAGGGAATACAGACGCCAGCATATATATGTATCATCATCTCCCTGTCCTTATCCAATACATTGTTGGGGTTGGCACTTGATTCAACCCGATGTGGCTGATCATCTGATTTTATACGAAACGACTGCCATCTGACCTTCGCAACCCCTTTTACGAGGAAAATCTGTGATCTGGGTTAAACCAGTTGTCAGACTATTTTAAGCCTCCGACCGACCTGTAACGATTGCCAAAGATAAATTGACAAGCAGGACCGACGGCTTATCGTGCTCTCCGAGGCACGGAGGGAACTCGGGCGGTCACCCATCCAATTACTGGCTAGGGTTAGGGTTGCTTCGCTGATCGAATGATATGCGCAATAGCAACTGTGCCACGAGCTCCTCACAGTATATGTATGTATGTGTAGTGAAAATATTATTAATTAATATAGAGGGCTAACGCCTCCCTTAACATCAAATCATCATCTTAACACCAAAGAAAATGACATATGGTAAGTAGATATCAGGCAATATACATTTCCGCCTTAAATAAAACATTATTTAGATTTTTGACGCCTTTCACAGTCACAGACGCCCTTTCAACTATAATTACGTTTTATTCAATTTTAAGTCCAACTCAATCAATCCAGAAAAAACTCCCGTAGGACAACTGTGGAGGAAAAATAGCCATGTAGAACAAATTGCAGAGTGTACAGCTAGTTCGTAAACAACTTTCATTATTTCAGTTATAAAATTTATCATTGTGTTATTGTCATTACGACCTGATTGGCAATCATTCGCGTTCGACTCTTAGGTATTCTGACGCCACAATACTCTATTGTTGCAAATTCGGTCGAATTGTGATATTGTACAACGTATTTTCTTATACTGTAAAGGTGACAATAAGCGCAACTCCGCCAATGATATGAAAATAAACGAAAAAATGTTCCTTATGCAGCTTGAGAGTAACTGAGGGAAGGTGACCAGCAACGTCCTAAGCCGAGCCCCGCACCGGCGCGCCCTTAACTGTGTTTTTAGTTTAATTTCGGAGGCCCTTGGGTATCGCCCTTTTGTCCGGTTAAGCAGTGGAGGTATCTGCCCCCTACCAACTGCGTGAGACCATATCTATTAAAATGGGATAAGAGGCTAGAGTACTGACTACTTTGACTCCTCAATTTTAGGACGTTTGACATAACTACCTCATTAAAAAAATCGAATATTATTGAAGTCCGCCCGATGGTAAGCAGTTACTCAAGCCTGGGAACGCTTGGAATACTAAAGCTGTAAGGAACGTAAACGGAAGTATTACAATTTTTTCCATTACTTACCATGCCTTGCTCCGTGCCTCTACTCCTCACCTCCCCAGCACTGGTAACCATACTGAGAAGAATGGAAGAATACTCACCGTAGGAATAGAACATTACTTTAAGGATGCATGATTTATCTTCGATCTTCTGTAAGGTGGAGACATGGAGAACGGCGGTCCCAGTCGCCTGATAGCATTTTTGAATTGGACGATTGGGACCACATACCTAATTAGCTTTAATGTACATTAACCAGAAAAATCTTAAAGTTGTACAACGTAGGATTTTATTTTATGTAGTAGGTACTGTGCTGTAGGGACGACGGGAGGGACTACGAAAATATATTCCGTGCCCAAATTATCTTGAAACCTTATTTCTTATTAGAGTCCTTCTCTGTATACTCCCGTATTTTTTTGAAGTCGTTGGAATATATTTTTGCTCTCCTCTGAATATGCCGTGTCAGTATGATGACGACATCAAAGCCTAGTTATATAGTAGAAAGCCGATGGAGAATCATTATTGTTCCACCTCAGGCATTAATGTTTGAAACCGAGTCTAATTTGGCTAATTAGTTATTCAGTTTATGCCCCAGCAAGGCGTTTATGAATTAGCTGATGCCCGTGACTCCATCTACGCAGGGTTTGACTAATCTTTAAATTTCGGAGAATTTCCAAAATATCATTATAAATTATAAGTACATAATATACTTTATAAAGGTTCATTCAAATCCATTCAGTAGTTTTTGCGTGAAAGTGTAACAAACATACATCCACACAAAACGTTTATAATATTAGTAGGATAAAATACCACCAAATATGAAAATATTTGTGAAAACCGAGATTCCTTCTTTATGACACTGGAGATTCCTTAATAATGTGTGATTCAAAAATGCAATATAATTTTATTTATTATGGAATTAAAAGAAGAATTAAAAAACGCATAACACTCGGTATATATAACTTTATAATATATATTTTTTTAAAAGAGTAATTGTTGAGTTTCTTGCCGGGTTCTTCTCAACAAAAGCTACCTTCCGAACCCGGTGGTAACATTTATAATCATGTATAATGTATTTTGTGTCCTTCTGACGATTTGAAAGTACTTTGTAAGAAGTCTAATCAAATAAAGATATTTTGAGTTTGAGTTTGAGTTTGATGACGTCACTATCTGTTTCGTATTATTACATTTCTATGGAACTGAGTCCGTCTGGGCAGAAGGGCTTTTAAGGAAGGGTTAAAAAATAAATTAAATTACCTACAGATTGCAGTATTTAAGTACTAATGAAAATTATTTTGTCAGTTTATATCAATCGAGAAACGAGCTTTGCTATTGTTTCCAATTTGTAGCCCTTTACTAAAAGGGCAATAAGCAGAAAGAACCGGCTTTTCTCAGTCTACTAAATTACAATAAATTACCAATTAACTAATACAAATACTTGACAGATTCTAATGAACAATAAACTAATTGCATTTCTATGCCATTACCAAGTAGATTAACTGCATTTTATTCTGCTAATTTCCTTGCGGAACACGTAACAATAACAGGATCCCAGACGAACGTGACGTCGATATACAACGTTAACGAGTGCGAGCGGGAAGATAGATATGCGTAACCTTTCGCTGAGCTACTGAGCAGCTAAGAATGGTCGACAAAAAGTTAGTAAGTCAGTGTGGTATAGAGTGCGGCGCGAGCGTCACTAACTTAGGTCACATTTAAGTGACATTTAAGCTATAGATAAGTGATTGATTAGTTAGTGAACGCAGAACAAAAGATGGCGCCGCGGTCGTGCGTAGGAGTCGTGCTCCTGTGCTTAGTTGGTAAGTTCACTATTATCATGTAAATTATCATTTATTTTTATTTATTTATTTTTCAATCTTACAGCTATCTATATACCTTATCTGTATTATTATTATTATAAGCCTGTCGTGTCCCACCGCTGGACAAAGGCCTCCCTTCCACTTTTCTAACTGTCCCTGTCCTCAGCAGTCCTCTGCCAATCGCCTTTGAAAGCCTTTAAATATAAATATGCACTAACTGTAAGTTTATATATTGAAATCTAAACAGGTGAATAAAATGTTAAGTAGTGTATGTTTGTGATTGCAAAAAATACAGCTTAAACTACATTCACATGAAAGTGTATACTTACCATCATCGGGTTAAGCAGACCGTATTAAGAACTTCTAAGCTTTGACGTTTCATTTGTGATACCAAAATGAGACGTCAAAACTAAGAAGGTCACTGCTGTAACGATGATAGTAGGCCCCCAGTACTGAAATAAAAAAATCATTTTTAACAGGATTTTCGCCGACAGTTAGCTGATGATTCAAGGTTAACCTATCCCTTATCTCCCTGACCTTAACCCAAAAATGTATGGGATGAGGTCAGGGAGATGATGATGATTTTTGTTTTGGTGTTTATCGTTTATAATTGGTAACGTTTGTACGAATGTCAATGTTAAAAATGTGCTTTCTAATTAACCAACTTGACCTATATCTAATAACCTTTAGATTACAATTGCTTGTTTTTATCATCTACGTGTATAGAGATATATATGCATTTAGTGAAATATAGTCAATCATCTTAAACTTCTTAAAGCAATCTTGTTAGTATAAAGCTAAGCTGCATATATATACAGATAAAAACAATTTTAAAACCAATTTATCTGTCTGTCTGTTTGTTCCGGCTAATCTCCGAAACAGCTGGCCCGATTTGAACGGGACATTCACTGGCGAATAGCTGATGTTTCAGGGAGCAACTTATACCACTGGCCACCCATAAAATAAAGTCTACGTTAACTTTCCGCTGAAAGTCCCGCTAAAATTGGCTCAGCTCAGCTCAGATTAGCCGGAACAAACAAACAGACTGACAGACGGACAGACAGAGAATTTTTTTGAAAACTTGTTTTTCTTTTATGTCAGTACGTATATATTTTTATATACATTTAATGAACAGCTGACAAACAGACACTTCAATTTTATTTATCTGTATAGATTTGCTTGTCAGTCAAGGAACTTGATGACCTTCGAATACATTTATTATTCCCGTCTAATTTAAATGTTAAACTATTAAAGTTGTATCAAATTTATTAGAGTTTTGAAACTCCGTTCAAATTAAAGTTTTGTTAATATGTTTTACATATTAATTACCATGTTGTTAAATAGCTTAAGGTTATAAGTTCGACATTAAGTTCGTATCTTGAACTTTAGGTGACATAAATATTATATTATTGTATGAGTACGAATGCTGGGAGGGAAAGAATTCAACGCCTGTATACTCCAAAGGGGTAGGCAGAGGTATTGTAATCACAGCACCCACTTTTCACCGAAGATGATTAAGTGCCAACGTGACAGATGGTGAGTCCATCTTAGACACTTTACATACGTCTTTGAAATACTTCTCTGAAATATGCAGGTTTCCTCACGATGTTTTCTTTCACCGTAATGCACGTGGTGTGAAATCACTGTA
Organism: Watsonalla binaria; assembly: GCA_929442735.1. Classification (NCBI taxonomy): domain Eukaryota; kingdom Metazoa; phylum Arthropoda; class Insecta; order Lepidoptera; family Drepanidae; genus Watsonalla; species Watsonalla binaria. The sequence goes on from OV838923.1 coordinate 3,200,987, forward strand.
CATAAGTTTTTTTTAGAAAACTCATTGGTACAGGCCCCGCTGGGATTCGAACATGCGTTGCTTGCGTAGCAGGCGACTGCTCAAACCTCAAGCCCACCACGGCGCGTTCCAATTATTTATTTTTATTCTTGCCCTTGTCATCATAATATTTGTACTAAATTAAACGCGAAAGTATTTTTGTCTATATATCTGTAGCTGTAATTCGGAATACAGACTCCAAGGATTGACATAGGGTACTTAAAAAAATATTATGCGGAAGATGTCGCGGGCTATAAGTGATTCAATAAATAAGTATTTACAAGTAATATTAAGCTTTCATCAAGTTCTAAAATGAACTTTAAATAAAAGACAATAAAGACTGTATTAATCACTACATATTTTCCAAACAAAGGCTTGAAGCTTCTTAAATAATGTATACTCGTAACTTGTATCAATCATCTAGAGTAGAGAGCCGGCGCGTGCGCAGTAAATGTCACCGAATGACTTTCTAAATCCTTTCTAGTATCATCGGAACATGAAATGGAACAATTGGTTTATTAAACACGTATATATTTATACAAATTAATCGATGTTCTTTGAATCTATACTATATCTATATTAGTTTATAGAAGATGTTTGTATGTTAGTTGGAAGTTGTGTAGAATACTGAAAACTCAAAAAAATCTAATTCTATACATCTATACATATATACATACAGATAAATAATATTGAAGTCTCTGTTTGTAATTCCAAAATAACAACTTTTCACTAAATGCATAAGAAAGTATACACGGTAATGATATTGAAAAACCAATGTCTGTTCGTCTGTCTGTCTGTTTGGTTCCGGCTAATCTTTGAACTGAGAAGAACCCGGCAAGTAACTCAAACTATTCCGTATTAGCGTATTCCGTATTAACGTATTAGTACACAATTTGAAAATAAATATCATCACGCCATCTCAGAAGGGTCCCGAAGGGGTAACACCCACATTTTGCCGAAGATAATAAAGTACCTAAGTGACATATTATGAGTCCATCGCCGTCTCAGGCATACATACGTCTTCCCATTATTTTTCAGACATATGCTGGGTTTTCCTTGACTATATAGCTCATAGTATCAACTAAGTTTTTGAAAAGCTCATTAGTAAAGACCGCTGAAATTTGAACTTGCATCGCTTGCGTAGCCGGTGACTGGCAAAACCACTCAGCCACTTCGGCTCACTAATATGTATTTAATATATTATGTACGTAATATTAGTACTAATTGCGCCGACAGACTTTCGAAGCAGTACAAAGGCACGGGCTGTTAAGTAAGAGAGAAATCTGTTGACTGTTGCCACAGAATTTGTGTCTGTTATCTAAGATTTCTGATACATATTTTGTCTATGAGAATCCAAAGCTAAAGCTATGGCCATATTAGATAGTTTAGTATTCCGCGAAGGTGCAGGCAGAGGTATTGTAATAACAACACCCACTTTTCACCGAACATGATTAAGTGCCAACGTATCTAATGTTTTAATGATATGTCTTACGATGAATTACTTCTCAGATATATGCAGACTTCCTCACAATGTTTTCCTTCACCATAAAGCACGTGATGTGAAATCACTGCACGTAAGTTTTTAGAAAAACTCTTTGGTACAGTCCCTGCTGGGATTCAAACTTGCGTCGGTTACGCTGCAGGTGACTTCACAAACCCCACGGCCTCCACGGTTCTTACCGCTATCACCTACAGAAAATCAGACCTAAATATAATTCACAATTATTATCTAATCTATTTTATCTAATACAGCCTGTGTTGTCCGACTGCTGGGCAAATGCCTCTTATGTATTATAGTTGTTGTTTTTTAATTATCATACAAGTGGACAGTCCTTCTGATTCTAAGAGGAGCTCGTGGCACAGTTGCTATTGCGCATATCATTCGATCAGCGAAGTTACGCAACCCTAAGCCTAGCCAATAATTGGATGGGTGACCGCCCGAGTTCTCACCGTGCCCCGAAGAGTACGTTAAGCCGTCGGTCCCGGTTGCCAATTTATCTGCACGGCAATCGTTACAGGTCGGTCGGAGGCCTAAAATAGTCTGACAACTGGTTTAACCCAGACCACAGATTTTCCTCGTTACAGGGGTTGCGAAGGTCAGATGGCAGTCGCTTCGTATAAAAATCAAGTGATCAGCCACATCGGGTTGAATCAAGTGCCGACCCCATCAGTGTATGGGATAAGGCCAGGGAGATGATGGACAGTCCTTCTGATTTGCTATCATCTAATAAAGATTGGAATCACATGACAAATAAAAATAATAAACTAACCTGCTTAGTAGCACAGCGTTGATCCAGTCTAAAAACAGTCACGGTCAGTGTTACAGGGAAATAAAAATGTTTTTACGAATGTGATCGAAGATTAAGCTACTTACAAATTGTTCTGTCTCTTTTTATAATATGTATAATATATATATATGTATAATATGTATAATATATATATATATATATATATGTATAATAATATACATCGCTTCTAACGCAGCGCTGTATATTATTGAAATCCGGACTAATACGGACTAGATATATATTCCGGATAGAACTAATTCCAGCGCTATTTTATGCCATATTTTGTTAATATTGAATATTTAGTTTACAGCTTAGATGATGCGTTACGTGATTAAATATTGAGACTAGAATGAAAAAAAAAAACCAAAAAAAAATTTTTACCTTTTCAAAAATCCCTTTGCAAAGGGGAGAAAAGGTCCCCAAGGTATTAGAAAACAAAAGAAACCAAACTTACGAAAATCCTTAAACTAGATTAACATTGCCGATTTACACTGATTACTTTGTGAAGTATTTATTATTGACATAATAGTTGAGCAAGTACGTGTAAAGTGTATTTCATATTTCATGAGTCATAGTATGCAACTTATTGTGTAAAATTCATGTTGTGATATTCATCGGTGTGGCATTCGACACCCTTTTAGTGTTCATACTTTTATACACACAGCTTACTTACACAACAGATGCTGAATTTGAAATAATGTAAGTGCTCTAAAAATTGGCCCTGAATGTTGATGGAGTGTTGGTATTAAATCTTGTGAGCATTGTAACAACTATATTTGATGTTGTAAACGCCCTATACAAATCACGTCTATAAATTAAATCCGTCTACCTTATACTCACGCAACTAGAAGCACGACTCGTTATTCTATAGCGAGTAATATGATATAGGTATATTTATTGCAACTACATAGGATAGTGAAACTATATTGTTGCGAACTTGATTAATTATAAAATAAATTTTTAACTACTTGTTTATAGATCATATTTGAGACAAATCGAGCTCATGGTAACGCTTCAGGGATAAAATTACTTTAAAAAAGTTCGGTGTATTACTAAGCTGTTAAAAATCCACTTCCTTCAAGCCATTAGCATACATCGCTCTACTTTTTACGAGAACTTATTAAAATTCACGAGAGCAATGTATTTGGAAAGTATATAAAGGTTGCAGCCTTACCCAAGATCGGCAGCAGGAAATGTATTCAATGTGAACCACTTTTGTGCATAGTTGACATACGCGCCAGGAAGTGACAAGCTCTCTCAACTGACACTGTAATCTGTGATTGTACACTGTGTGTGGACTTTAGTAATGTTTAGCTGAATGACAATGCACTTTTATCTATTACATAATAATATGTATGTATGAGAGCCGTGGTGGCCTCGGGGTTTGAGCAGTCGCCTGCTACGCAAGCGACCCAAGTTCAAATCCCAGCGGGGCCTGTACCATTGAGTTTTTCTAAAAAACTTATGTACAGTGATTTCACACCATAACCTGCATATTTCTGAGAAGTAATTCAAAGACGTATGTATAGTGCCTGAGACGGCGACAGACTCACCATCTGTCACATAGGCACTTAATATATACCACCTATATACCACCAATAACACCTCTGCCTACCCCTTCGGGGAAATACAGGCGTGAGCATATGTATTCCCCAAAGGGGTAGGCAGAGGTGTTATAATCACAACACCCACTTTTCACCGAAGATGATTAAGTGCCAACGTGACAGATGGTGAGTTCATCGCCGTCTCAGGCACTATACATACGTCTTTGAATTACTTCTCAGAAATATGCTGGTTTCTTCAAGATGTTTTCCTTCACCGTAAAGCACGTGGTGTGAAATCACTGTATATAAGTTTTTAGAAAAACTCATTGGCCCCGCTGGGATTCGAACTTGCGTCGCTTGCGTAGCAGGCGACTGCTCTAACCCCGAGGCCACCACGGCTCTAACTATCATTAACTATCACATTTTCTTTATTTTCAGTACTAGCATCGTCAGCAGTCCCCAAAACCAAGAGGACTAAGCCAGCCAACCCACCCGCACATACAATAGCCGATTCACAGCGGGACAGAGAACGGGACGCAGAGATTACCAGCTCGTGTCCTGAAGACGGATTCTTCGCCGATGCTGAGCAGTGTGACAAATATTACGAATGCAGGTGGGTTTAAAAACGTACACAATACTCAGACTAAAATAGTGCTGGATTTAAAAGTAACTCCATCTCTTTCTGTGCTACGTATTTAAAAAGAGATGGACTTATTTTAAATCTTAGCTTTAGCCTTCGTAGTTGTTCAAACTCGTTTAGTAATAAGCGGGTAGGTAGGCGTTTAAACAATTGACCAAGTAATGTTACCGTTAGATATTGGGGGCCATCTATGATCGCTTAAGCAGCACATATTCAGAACTTTGACGATAATTTTAAGGTACAAAAATGAAACGTCAAAGCTCAGAAGTTCTTAATACGCTCTGCTTAAACCGATGATAGCAGGCCCCGAATGTCTCATAACATAATATTGTTATGAGTGTCAATAAGTGAAACATAACCTTAAGGATACTTCCCGTTGATCTAGAATTATGAAAATAAGAAGAAACTTCGTATAGCACAAATGTCTTAAAGTTTTTATAACCGACCGAGACGCATTCGCGGTCAGATTGTGTTTTACTCCATTCTATGCAATTTCTATTATTATAAGGGTTAGATTGACGTCGAAAACGGTTTAATATGTGATCTTGTTAGCAATACAACTACGTCCAGTATTACTTTTTGGTAGCAAGCAATTTGTTTCAAAATAAACTTTTGGATTATGATTCCCATTCGCTATTGGAATCGAGCCTAGAGGTTATTCAGAGCAATCACCTCCTACGCATTTCTAACAAAATTTACCTCATTTACTTAATGTATTTTCTTAAGACAAAGTCAAAATGTCCACATTTGGTTGAACTTAGCAAATATGTATTTATAAATATATTAACACAAGCCGGACTCTAATATTGTTCGTTATGTTAAATAACCGGTAATAAACGAAGGGAACGAAGGGACTGGGCTGGGCACGTGCGTCGCATGTCAGACGAACTGTGGGCTAAACAAACCACACGATGGACCCCTCCGAATGCGACGCGCAGACGTGGCAGGCCGAGAAAAAGATGGCAGGACGAACTCGCCGCTTAACTCAAAAACTGGCCGGAGATAGCCCTGGATCGGAAGTGTTGGAAAGAGGGAAGAGAGGCCTTTGCTCAGCAGTGGGACACATCGGGCTCTAAATAATAAATAATAATAATAATAATAAACGAAGGCAGACCAATGAGAGATTTACGAGTAACAGACATTTCTGTTTACCTGTTAAAGTGTTTTCCTCTTTGGAATGTTGACTTACGATTTGCATACGTTTTTTTTTCAATAAACAATTATACCTAATTAAGCATATTTAACATGCTTACTGGTTGATGATGATGACGATGATGAGTCGATACGATGTCTTCTTTTACGTACATAAATGAAACGTCAATACTCAGTAAATCTTATTACGATCTGCTTAAATTGATGATGGTAGGACCCTGTAAGCTTCACAAAGGCAGCTACTGAATTCTATAAATTGTTTTTGTGTTATGACAGAGACTTTTTTAATGTTCAATTGTTTTAATTTCTGTAACAGATGCAAAACGTTTTAACGCCATAATTTGCCGTGTTTGCTGGTAAATCCGCTACTGTTCCAAAAATATTTCTATATCAGTGTTTCACTATTAAGTCACGTATTTTTCATACAGTATAGTAAAATATTATTTTCCAGGAACGGTGAGATCATTGAGAAGTTGTGCCCGGACGGCATGGTGTTCAACGACTACAGTCCCGAGCAGGAGAAATGTGACCTGCCCTTCAATCTAGATTGCTCTCAGAGGCCTAAGTTGCGTGAGTAAATAGTTATCCTGATTCTTTGAGAACCATTGTCATGATTTTGTGAGAACCATTGTCATGCAATAGTATCAAATATAAATTATTAACGTACTAAAATCATCCCTGGTTAATGACAATAGGCTCGGCCCTTAATATAGTATAATATGACTTGAAAACATAAATGGCGAAATGGTCTGTGTATCTTTACCGAGTAAGAGTATAGTATTTATGTATCGAAAATATGCATTATCTCATATATTGCAACTTGCCTGTCGTCAGTGCAATGCAATTTTGTGTTACTTATAGATCCTCACACATTGTACAATTCAAAATTTCAAACAAATATATAGCCCAGTTTGGGTCTAAAGTTTGGTTGAATACTTTTTTGGTTTTGTGTCAGGTGAATAACAACTGGCGATCAGGATCTCCTTTAGCCATCATAGACTGACAATGATTATGAGACGGATGTATATGACATGTATAAGTCTGTCACTGTCACACAGAACGATCATAGCAATAGGACGTCGTTTAAGTTTTGACGCAGAAAAAATATAGCGCCTGGTTGCGAAAGTGGAGGTAAATTCTCAAACTTTCTTTGATAAGCAGGAAAGGAACTTATAAGCATGAGAATTAAGTCACTTTTGTATCCAAAAGTATGATCAAGGTCACCTTCTTACCAAGTAACTTGACAACAACCTCACAGCCAGTCCTAGTAACATGTCCGTCGCATCACTAGAATACTGATTATAAGTAAATATCGGGGGTCAGAGCAACTTGAAACAACTTTCCAATCTCAAGGGAAGGGTGGCCTTGAATGGCACAAGCCGCGAGCCTCTGTATTGTGAACCGTACCGACCGAACTTAAATATAAATTGAAATCAATAACTCATTATTTATTTGAAACTTATTAAAATCTCTCTCTGAGTAATAGTCATCTTAGCTAATACAGGTTTTTGACATCATATGAGGCTTTATAAGTAAAATAATATGTTCATGTTTAAGTATGATTCGTCCACGGCATCTAGATATTCGAGCTTGTTTTTTAAATAGGTATTTAAAAGCTTCGAGGTGTAGGAAGCCAAACAAGTCTATAAGTGTAGAACAGAATGGGGCGCTATTCACAATATCGTGATATTACCTACGTAATCGTCAGATTACATTAGTAATAATGACATTATGAAACATGATTGAGCGCACAGATATACAACCACTTAATGCTTTTTTAGGACTTTTATGCCTGTGTTTCATGCATAAAAGTCTTGAGTTAAATATGAACACAAGGTGGGATTCCAACTCATGTTGTCATGTAAGCCAACAGCACGGCTTATGGTTTGAGGTAGTAGTGTCCCTATTAAAATATTATTTGATTATTTTTATGCATGAAAGACATGCACCTGGTGTTTATGATTTTAGTTACCATTTCAGGGAAAAATTTAATAGCCGAGTACAAAAGAGGGTTAATTCTATCGTAATATTAACGTATATTATTTTCCATCAGAAACCCCCATCCCAGCGCTCCACTGCCCGCGCCAGCACGGCTACTTCTCCCACGAGGACCCCAAGGAGTGCGGCAAATTCTACTACTGCGTGGATGGCAAGTTCAACATGATAACCTGCCCCGATGGCTTGGTGTACAATGACAAGACCGGTATCTGCACCTGGCCTGATGAGGCCAAGAAGAAGGGATGCGGAGCTCAAGGTAACAAAAAGAATAATATATGATTTATTTATTACAGCGATACGCGGTTGCGAGATGTTTCATTAATTGAATCAATCGCCTTTACATGAAAAAATCACAGACGAATTGAAAAAAAATTCTTATTTATGATTTTGTAGGTAAAACTTCATGTGAATTTTTACAGAGACATTATTTTCTCTGTTATTCCAAAATAAAAATTTGAAATGATTTAACATTGTTTGTTCCATATATATTCGTATATAACAGGTAATATTTAATTTGATAATATATGAGGTAAACAAAATTAAGTAATTCAACGTTAAACAGTCTGGGAGACGATACCGGACTCAACCTTTTTTCATATGGGAAATGTAATTGTTATTCCAATTCCTATTTGTTCTAATATAAACTCTATCCAATTGCAGAAGTGTTCAACTTCGACTGCCCAGCTGTGAACGAGACGTTCGGCCTCACCCACCCTCGCTACGCTGACCCAGAAGACTGCCAGTTCTTCTATGTGTGCATCAATGGCAACACTCCTCGCCGCTCCGGATGCAAGCTGGGACAGGCTTTCGATGACGTCAGCAAGAAATGCGAGTGGTCCAGGAAGGTGCCTGAATGGTGAGTATACTTATTTTGATGGTTTAAGGAGAAGGTGGCAAAAAAGCAGCCCGTTTCATGGCATAGTTCGTAGATGTAACAACAGTTTTATCTTCACGAATTGCACTACATCAGAGGCCGCCTGCCCTTGTAGGGCACAAACTGAATCCCTAAAAACTGTTAGATATTTCTCCTAAAACTTGTGCTTGTTTTTACGAACAATATTTTTTTAATATTACATTACTTAATGCGAGTGCGATCACAGATAATCAATTAATCTTCTAAATATATATAACTCAAAGGAGACTGAGTGACTGACTGACATAGTGCGGATCGGGCTGAACTTTGGCATGCAAGTAGATGTTATGACGTACGCATCCGCTAAGGTTTTTTGATTAATTCTAACCATAAAAGAGGGGAAGAATGTTTGTATGAAACTTTGTCAATTTTAAACCGATATATTATATAAAACGAAATCTACGCGGGTGAAACCGCGGGGTACAGCTAGTGTTTAATAAACATAGTAGCATTAAGAATCAATTTATGTTTCCAGCGCTGATTGGTACAAGGGTCAGCTGACTGACGACGAGCTTGACGCCCTGGAGAACCCGCCTACGCCCAAACCCAAGCCAGCTGGCTCCCAACCCTCGCGTCGTAAGCCCATGCGGCCCCAGAAGGGCAAAGCAGTTGAACCCCAGGAAGAGTAGCATTTATTATAGTTAGGAGAATAAAATTATTGTTTAAGTACTTTTATTTGTTTTACTGATAACAAAAGAAGATTTGATTTCGATTCATTGATTTTTCACGAATAACTAATTTATTTATTATTTCCCTCTTATCTTTACTACCTTATTTTATTAAGCGTTTAGATTGTAAATTCTCATGTAAAAACTACAATAAAACTGTTATTATTTCTTAAGGGCCCAATCCAACCTTTGAGTCAAAGCTGTCTATTAAAAATTTCATTTGACGACACAGAGAATTTTCGCATTTATAAAAATAATATACAAGGATACATTACAATGGAGGCATAAATCTGATTGTACTATGCATACTATTGTGTTAAATTACCGTTTGTTACTTAAAATGTATGAAAAATGTTATTAAAGGACACCCTAATGACTACATTGGTTTGAGCTCTAAGAAGAAGAAGAAACAGTACTATTATATCAGGCGTGCTATTTTTGGTAACTCTAACTGTATAAGTAGGTCGGCAGTTCCTTTACGTAAAAAAAATATCTATCCATCCATATACATACTTTGAGCACTTGTAACAGAAGGAAGTGTATGAAAATATGCGTGAAAGGGGATGACGCGAAATAAGTATGTAAGGTTCGTAGGATGTGGCGAACGGTGGTCTCTGCCGACCTCCATGGGATACAGTCGTGAGCATATGTCATATCTGTAATGTACTTGTCCTGTCTTAACGTGCGCGAGTAGAGTTGCTATTATTTTTTATGTCATTGACTTCTGAATATATAGAAAGGAGATAACTCTGACTCTGTTTTGTACAACAAAGAAGTACAATCATATTAGCTGCCTTTTCCGGATGCAATCATGTGTAATACCTGCAAAACACGACTTTTAAACTTGTCCAAATATTAAGGTTGCACAGAGATATAGTAAAAAGGAATGCCCTGTCACAGACGTAGGTTATGTTTAATATAATCAATTGAACTCTGGATCAAATTGTAATTCGATTTCGCTTCATGTAATTCTTAGATCATTAGATGCTTCAGATATATTTAACTGTTACTCAGAGTTACTCATACGTTGGGCAATTTAAGCTATAAGTATAGATTCTCGGGACTGGATGCATCATCATCATCATCTCCCTGGCCTTATACCATTTATTTTTGGGGTGGTCACTTGATTCAACCCGATGTGGCTGATCACCTGATTTTTATGCGAAGCGACTGCCATCTGACCTTCGCAACCCTTTTAACGAGGAAAATCTGTGATCTGGGTTAAACCAGTTGGCAGACTATTTTAGGCCTCCGACCGACCTGTAACGATTGCCAAACATGTTGAATTGGCAACCGGGGCCGACAGCTTAACGTGCTCTCCGAGGCACGGAGAGAATTTGGGTGGTCACTCATCCAATTCCTGGCTAGGGTTAGGGTTGCTAAACTTCACTGATCGAATGATATGAGCTATTACAACTGTGCCACTATTTTATGTTTTGGAAACAGCATCAAAATTACCTTTCATTCTTACTTAGTAAGGTAGGTAATATTTTTTGTTGAAACTGGTGCGTGATGGATAAGTAAATAATACATTTAATAATATTTATTTTTCTCACATTTGCTATTTACATTTCCATTTTTAAACAGTAATATTATTTACAGAAATCTATTATGAGAAATAAAATATATACTCTGCATTTGTAGGTAACAATATAATATATAACTCTATGGTAACTAATATCACTCAAAATTCGACTTGATTTGGCAACTCATTTGTTTTGTTCCTGTATACATAACAATATGGTTAAAATTGCTAGGATTCAGTTAGTAGAATAAATAGAAGTCGGTGGAAAATACCATCCCAAAATTCTTCGTTATTGATATTAAATTAAATATTTTTTAGAAGCGTTAATACTGCAAAACGAAAACTTCGTTCAGCCACAGACAAACAACATAATATTTAATACATTATACATATAAGAAATGATTATCGATAGTTTTCCCTACATCATTTTAGTCATATGATTTGAAACGTTGATTACTTTTAAGTTAATCATACAAAAGTAATTTTTTGGAACACGTTTAAATAAAAATGTGTCCCAAAAGTTAGCTTTTGTTCACAGATTATTATTTATAAAATTTTCGTATTGTTCTATAGAAATTAAATCCTTATTAAACAGATTTGGTTTTCGTCTTGCAGTAACATTGATCAACGAATCACGCACAGTGAGGGACTAGCTCAGGGTCTTCGCAAGTGAGGTTCTGGTCGTCAAAGACTTGTCCGTCTCCGCAGGTGATGAGACGAGGTTGACCTTCGACGCAAGTGATGAGTCGGTGGCAGTCGCCCGGGACTGGGAAGCGGGGGAAGGGCCAGAACTTAGCCGCTTGCGAGTTGGAGGGTACTTTGGCTGGGCACTTGAAACCGACAACAGCTGTGGAGCAAATATTTTTGTAATTTATCTTATAAATCTGCCTCATTGGTCAATCAAACACGAAGTCCCAGGTTCGATCCCCAATCCCCAGGTCGAGCATTCCATCTACAATTTCCTAGCAACAGCCCGGAGTCTGACCGACAAAATATTCGCAGCACAAGTATCAGGCCATAGCGGAAATCGAATCCGCTAAAACAGATAGATTGATCAACAGATAGACAAAATCAAGCATAGAAAAATTCATAATACTCGTAACAGACATCTCAAACTCTTTATTACAAAACATGGACTATGATATCCTTGGTTTAAAAGTAACTCCATCTCTTTCTGTGATGCGAATTTAAAAAGGGATGTACATATTTGCAGTCAGAGTTAAGTATCTTCTTCGTTTGAACCATGTTTTGTTCAGGGAGAAAGAGATTGAGATAACTAAAGAGTTGTGATATTCTCGGCTTGGTCTTTAAGCAATATCTATGAAGCCTTACCTTCGGGGTTGCAGAAAGGTTGGAGCAGATCAGGCCAGTTGCAGCCGTGGGTGCGCTCATCATACACCAGGCCTGGGGTGCACGGCTCCTGGTTGGGGATCCCGTAGGCGCACTTGATGTAGCTCGTGGAGCACTCGGCGCTGTCCGGGTATATACCAAACTGATACTCACAGCCGGGGGTTGACAGGGGGGTTACTGGAATTTTTAATTGTAAAGGAATTATTATTATTTGTTTTGTAACCAACGGCTCTATAATAACTTAAAACTTAATTTGCATAACAAAGATATTAGGCAAATCTCGTAATATGCCTTCAATTACATATATCTAAATAAAGAATTGAAAAGAAGGGAGTTAGGGAAACCTCTTTATGGGTTTCTTGTTTGAAATTCGGAGCTGTCCGACTGAACCTACACATAATAGAAGGTCGTATTATTGTATGTCTTATAGTAGTATTCTGACCGTGCAGTGAGTAAGGTTGCCCTCCATGCCCTCCATGGTCGGGGGGGAGGGAGGAGTGGAGTCGTTAGGCAAGCGTATACTGGGACTCTTTTATCTTGCCATGCTCACAAATATTTGTAATATTTTAGTTATTATATTTGACAATTGAGCATTTGAACTGTGTCCATGGGCTTATATTCATGAGATATAAATACTGTAACCAAAAACATTGTATAATATATATTTTTTTAAAAGAGTAATTGTTGAGTTTCTTGCCGGGTTCTTCTCAACAAAAGCTACCTTCAGAACCCGGTGGTAGCATTTATAATTATGTTTAATGTATGTTGTGTCCTTCTGACGATTTGAAAGTACTTTGCAAGAAGTCTAATCAAATAAAGATATTTTGAATTGAATTTGAATTGAACTGAACTTGTAATTTATGTTAACTCAGAGATTCCATTCTATACAAGGCAATGCGTGAGTGAAACTCTGGTGTTGGTCATGATCATAGGGTGCAGTGGCTGCTTACCATGAGGCGGACTGGACGATTGTTTGCCAACTTCGTAATCTATAGGCAAAGTCACATACCATAACTAGCATGCTAGTGACGTAACATTGCATAATCGATTAAAGAAAAACCGATGAAAGCTTGGCATTCTAGTTTCTTTGTACCTGGTTTATCCGGTATGGCTATATACATACAACGTCGCACGATCGAGAAAACAGATTATTTCTATCGATTACGTGAATTTCGAGAACAAAATAACTTACCTTCAATGACTTAAAGCCTGTTTGGATGGACGCCACCGATTTCGGATAGGATATAAGACTTTTAAAACAGGGGGCCTACCATATTTGTTTAAGCAGCGCGTGTTGCGAACTTCTTAGCTTTAGCGTTTAATAATTTTATTATATGTAATGGATGTTGCTATGTAATTAACAATTATTTACTATGTTAACGTGACGTAATACATGACGTTAGCTGAGTTTCTTGCCGGTTATTCTAAGAAGGCTAGTTTCCGACTCAATCACGGGTGATCAGTTCTTTTACCAAGCTCTTACCAGGGCCTAGATTGAATAATTTATTTTCATATGAAAGAATAAAGAAAAAACGTACAATCAGCCTTCCTCTCGCCGCAGTCGACCGCCCAGATGTAGTTGCAGTGGTTGTGCACGGCGCCCTTGCCGTCGAACAAGAGGCCGTTCTCGCACGTCTCCACGGTCAGCGTTCCATTGGTACACAGGAAGAACTGGTCACACTGCTCTGGATGGGCGTAGGCCTGGAATATTAACAAAGAAACTAATTTAATCATCCTTTAAATTAGTTGGAAAAAATACTCACGTAAAGTGAGAATTCTTCTCTAAATAATTATTCCAAAAAGCTTTAAATAGGTTTGTAAAACTTTGAATGAAAGGAATTGACCCAATTAAGCTACTCGTGCTCTCTCTTTCAAGTTAAATTGATTTAGAATGTCTAAAATTCTACCTAGAGTTTGTTTGTTGGTAGATAATTTACAAAGCGCGGTATGATCAGGGAGCTAACTATGATCGTTTAAGCAGCGCGTATTAAGAACTTCTTAACATTGACGTTTCATTTTACGGTACCAAAATGAAACGTTGAAGCTCTGAAGCTATGAATACGCTGTGCTTTAACCGATTATGAACGTTAGAATAAGAAATAAATGTAGCTAGACATTTTTCTAAGCAAAATTAAGACGGAAATTAATATATTTACAGGGCCAATAATATGCGAGGGCGTAATTTCTTTGCATATTCCAAGCACGTGCGTAGGATACGGTAACGAATTAACATAAGGTGAACTTTAGATTGGAGTCAACATAGTGGTATTTATATTATAAATGCGAAAGTGTCTCTGTGTTTTGCTGAAATTTTGTATAGAGCTTTGACTAGGACAGACATATGGACTCAAAAATGCGATGAAAATCGAGGGTAAGATCCAATAAAATGATACGCACCTGAACACCATACTGTTCCGGGCAAGCTGGAGCATGTTCCAAAAGGATGCCTGCGTTCGCTGAAAATAGAAGAAGATGCTTTTAGTGTGGAAATGTATGAAGAGATGCATGAATGTGTACGAAGCGAAAGAACTATGTAAGGATCGTAGCATGTGGCAAACGGTGGTCTCTGCCTACCCTCGTAGACCTATGCCTGTATATAAGCGTGAGCATATGTATTTTTGTGATAACCTTAGATACATATTACGCTTAGTTTCTAGGATAAGAAGAGAAGGTTGCCATTATAATTTAAAACAATCGGGGGCCAACTATGATCGCTATAAGTAGCACGTATTCGGAATTCTTAAAAAAATATGACTTTGAAAAGATCACGGACAAAAAATATCACAATTAGCTCCCAGATCTCCTTTGTTTCTTAAAAGAAAATGTTCACAATTTTATTATTTATTGCATTTTTTGTAGTAATAAAAAAAATGTGGAAATATACTGTGATTACAAAATTGTTACATGGGTTTTGGCTTGCAAATAGAACTTTACATAAATATATTTTGCTGACGAAGCTTAATAAAACTTCTAATCAATTCACTTTTTTAAATGCTAAATCCTTCTTAAGGACATATTCTAATTGGATAAGTCAGCTTAAGCTTCAATTGACTGATGAGAAATCTTGAGAGAGTGAGATATCTTATTTCATAATTATCGCATGTTATTTGAGATAGTTAAGTAACAAAATATAATGCCTTTGTTTTCAAAGTATTCGATGACAGAAATAATTAATGCTGTACTAAAAAACTCATTCATCTGACCTTTGAAAATCATTAGATTAATTTATTTATATTAATTAGACTTGGATAGTTAGAGCAATAATTGGTTTTGCTTATAAGATAATTAGATTAAAATATTTCATGCTTGCCAGAGTGTAACGAATTTTTCTCCAAAACAAATTAATGATTATATCATAAATTCATAAGATGATTAAAATCATTTAATTCGTGTAGGTAAGTAAAGGAAGTAAGCCTAGGTAATTTCGTAGAATCAACAATACACAAAATATTTTTTTGTTTATTCTATTTTATTCTCTAGAGGGCGCACCACAATTCGTTTACTCACAACTACATATTATTATGCTTCTTATCTGCACTATTATTATAAAGCAGAAAGATTTGATTGTTTTTTTGCATTGAATAGGCTCTGAAACTACTCGACCGATTTGAAATATTCTTTCAACAATGGATAGCTACATCATCAGCGAGTAACATACGCTATATTCAGTCCCCGTATTCCCACGGGAACGGGAACGCGGGTGAAACCTCGTGACGTCCGCTAGTAACCTGTAACCAGCGGATTATTTTAGACTCTTCGAACGATACGTCTAAGCTTATACGTTATAATTGTATACTCGTCAAGATGATAGTCCTACCTTTTGTTTCACCGCTGTTGGGTAAAAAAAATATATTCCATTTTTCAACAAGTTCTTGTTGTATAAAGTTCCGATGTAAAGGACCATTCCTAGCAAATTAATCTCGCACAAAGATATATAAATTTTTGTTTTCAAGACAATTTAAAGCGGAATTCATATAATAAAGCCACGTAAGATCAGTTAGACCAATTTACCAATATATAGCCTTTATTCCTAAATAGGCTATCTAACATTACAATATTTTTTCAAATCCGACCCGTAGTGCGGATTATAAACGCGCTTACGGACTATTCAGCTTTATATATTAGTATAGATTGCTTTGAAGGCAATCTCACAATAAGGGCACGCAAGAGACCAATATACAAGTGAACATTCAACAAACCAGTTTTCCCTTTCATCAGCCCAACCCAACCCCGTGCTTACAAAACTAATCGTGTACATAATGAAGGGTTAACAGCTGCAGTTTGAGGTTGCACTTTCGTTATAAACACACGTATGTAATCGCTCGCGAACCGTAACGGTTGGGCAACCAGCCACCGAGGTCGGTTGGACTCAATTAACACTTACTCGGATTGAAATGTTCAATCCATTACATTGTATTGGGTAAAGAAGTTAAATGTAATTATATATACGTGAAATACGGAAAATTTATCAAATATAATATTATACACAAATAATTCTACGGCTTATTAGGATATTACAATAAACACTACTGTATAATATCGTGAAATAACTCAGTAACTACATGCTTATGAAGTATCAACGACCTGAAGTACTTTTACTTTCGTTCTGACAATCGCAGCGCATCTGTGTGAGAGCATTGTTTTACACTATAAATTAATCTGATATCTTACGACGATTCTGATTATCTTAAACGAGCAATTCTTGTATGTATAGAATCTGAATCTCGGAAACAGCTCCAACGACTTTCATCAAATTTTGCATGTAAGGGATTTCAGCGACAAAAAATGTATCTAGCTAGGTTTCATTTATGAAAAACATCGCTTTGACCATGTGTTCAGGCAATGAAAAACTCATAATTTTTTTTTCCTTTTTTTGTGTGAAGAAGAAACTGAGCTCGGTCAACCAGATATTGAAGATTTAAATGGTACTTTATTGTATTGTTTGTTGAATCAAACTGCATAGTTGTTTAAGTGCTCGCAAGCTATGCAGAACACATTTATTTCGACATAACCATTTCCTGGGTTATGTCGAAAAAAATAGGATATTAATTGGCATATTATTCGGAAATTGTGTCGAATATGTCGTAGAAGAGTCGTACTGACCTTGGGGGACCAGACGCCTACTACGCAAGCGACGCAAGTTCGAATCCCAACGAACCTGTACCAGATTTTTTCTAAAAAACAGTGCAGTGATTTAACATCACATGCTTTACGGTGAAGGAAAACATCGTGAGGAAATCTGCATATATCTGAGAAGTAGTCATTCACAGACGTATAGTGCCTGGCGATGGACTCTTCCTCCGTAACGTTGGCACTTAATCATTAAATTTTATTATTTTTTTAGATTATTTTAATGCTTGCGTGTCTCACACAAAAGAGTTTCTCACCTCTTAGTAGATATTGAACTTACGACCTTTAGCTTTGAAGACAGGGGCCACTGACCTGGGATATCGGGCTATCATTATTAATTTATATGGTATCTCATGCGCTACTCTCCGCGACCTTGCGGTACTTAGTAAATTATCGACGTAAGTAAGCTGGTCGAAGCGGGCACTTAAAATGACCACTTTGCTATATATTTAATCGAATTGTTTGTATGTCAGAAACGAGCTAAACAACAATTATTTAATTCCCTTGCGATTATCAAATTATGCAATGGAATAACCACTCACTCACAGTATAAAACATAAGGTTACAACGCAGTATGGAAATTAGACCACATTTTTGAAATAAGTACGTTAGCTCCATAGATCGCGACGATAGTCACTCTTATAGTTTTTCAAATTAATTCCTTTGTCTATACTAATATTATAAAGTAGAAATATATGTTTGTATTGAATAGGCTCCGAAATAACTGGACTGATTAGAAAATATCTTTTAGCAATACATAGCATTATCAGCGAGTAACATAGGCTATATTTTAACCCCGCACTCCCGCGAGAACGAGAACTACGCGGGTGAAATTGCGTGACGTCCGATAGTTTACTATAAAAGTCATGTCGATTTTTCGATTTGAAGTTTTAGAATGTCTGTAAAATACGTTAGTGACGTATAAGCTCACGTCGACGACACCAATTACTAGCATTACGTCGATGACGCTTAGTATCTCGTAGATGCATGTGTCTGTTTGAGTGTCTCATTTCGAACGATTTGTTCCTAGATTACATACTGCTTGTAGTAAGTATAAATGTATTTTGTGCCGAAGCATTCGGTTTTTTAGCGCTCATGCTTAAGCGAAAGTAACTGACAGTGGGTACTGGGTTACCTTGGTGTGTTCAAGCCTGGTGCGTTTATATCATAATACAATATTAGATCACAGACTGCGATATCGTTAATGAGAATACTATTTGATGTAATTAAGATATATTTGCCGTAATTTATTTTAATATATTTTTCGTCAATTTATGGAGTTGCGCTAAGGTTTTGTGAGTTCAAAACGAGCAAGTGTTTATTCTTAATTTAAGTTATTTTTACTTCTTAAGAAATTTTATTAATCAGTATTGTCTGTTAGAATTTTGTCGTAATAGCATATCATATTTTATACCGCTATCTTTTCCCGCATACACTATCATACATCTCATCTATCATCAATGTTTTACCCAACCCACCATGTAGTGTGTATGTTAAGTAAACAAGCATGAATCGTGATGTCAACCGGCCTACACCGCGTTATATAATTTGATCGTTTCCTCAAGTTTCACGTCACCTTCCTTACTCTTAAATCCATTCAGATGAGTCAATAAGAAACGTGTTTTGTATCAAAACTAACTTTCCTAAATACCTCAAAGCCAGTGATCAAAACGACTGGAGTACAGAAAGAGATTTTTTATTTCATCACACAACACACACACACGATTGTAAGGATACTTATGATTAGATAGCACCTTTCCTTATTCAAGTACTATAATATATCAGTATAAACTTCGCTATGGAAGAGTCTATCACAGGTCTCAAAAATGATATTTGTTAAAACTTGTATTTACTGCAAATATTTTTTTATTTTTATTATTATTTATTGTCGCAAGCATCAAATAACATAGTTTTTTTGCATTACATTATTCAATTTCTTTCACCTATTTAAGATACTAGCTTTCGATGCGATTTAATCCAAGGGATTATTTTTTAAGTAATCTATACCCGTTTTTGAATCTCTATTTCAAATCGGTTCAGCAGTTAGCGTGTAGAGGTAACAGACAGACAAAGAGACAACCAATTTACGGTCTCGTTGGTCTTGTGGTCGCAAACTGCTGAACACGATGTCTCCGGTACAATCCATAGTCTGGGCAAAGTGGATAGGATTTTTCCATTTGTAATTTCCCAGATCCTGAAGTATGGATTAGTGCTCAGTTTATGACAACAGGCTCGCTCTCACTTATATATAACTAGCAAAATGTAGGTATATTAATATATTACGAGCACTTGTACCCCTTCGGGGAATACAGGCTTGGTGATAATTATGTATGTATGTCAATACAGTGTTAATTTTTTGATATTCATAAGTACCTTATCAGGGTCCAAACTGACTTAACCATTTTCATTTTCAGCGGTTCATTCGACAAGGCGACGCCTCACGTCAGTTAGATCTCATCTGTAGGCCTAGGAAAAGTAATATTCTCTCACGCTCGCGCTAATAGAAACGATGAAAAATGTGACATAAATCAGTCACGTGATATGTCATTCCCGTACATTTTGTATTGTTTCTACTAGAGTATAACGTTCTACGTGAGGATAATGTTACTATGTCTACAGGCACGACGGCCAGAATGGCGCAGGATAGTGAACAGTCAAGTCCGCGAGTTCGAGTTTCAGCGTAAAGCTGACCTGGATGCCAAACGCGACCAGCGAAAGGAGCGACTACCTGCTGCCATAACATACAATTATGAGAACGGCATACTTACGTGCCCTCAGTGTGCACGGAGCTTCACTGCGAAGATAGGCTACATAAGCCATCTTCGAGCGACTCGGGGTCAAAGTGGTCGACATGGCCGAAATCGGTCGGAACAATCATCACAGGCCCTGAATGTTCGAACCCACGACCCTAATATCTCAGACCATTGCCAAACCCAGAGGCTACAAAATATTATCTTCATTAACACATGCATCGGCAAGGTGTCATTAGACCACTATTTAGATTGGACGTGACAATGAAAGTGAGTGATTAATTTACATTAATTAAAAATAACTGGTTACTCTAACATTACTTGATTTTTAATTTATTGATATCAAATTCAAGATATATTTGCTTATGTTAATTTATTTGTATGTGCATTATATTGTAATATCTGTTTACTATGTACGTAAAATATTGTAGGGGAGGCAGGGACCTATTGCATTGTGATGCTTAGGTGCAAAGATGAAAAGGTAATATCCTCTTTAGATAATTAGAGCCGTCCCTGAACGTGTTCTAAAGGTAACAGATAGTATAAAAAATATTCTTTCGATTTCAATATCATAATTTTGTTTTTAATGTACACTAACTGTGCCTCGCGGCTTCATCCACGTCGACTTAATTTCACGGGTGAACCTAAAGCCTAATGTTGTTTTATTAAAGTAGCCTAAGTTACTCCTTGTTACATTAGCTATCTGCCCGTGAAAATCCCGTTACAATCGATCCAGCCGTTTTGTTGACTACTCGGAAGAAACAGACAGACACACAGACTGACATAGGAAAATTAAAATAAAAATAAAATCATAATGGTAGAGTACATACTCATTTTTATTCATATGCGTTTTATGAAAAGCTGTTAATTTAGAATTACAAACAGACACTTCAATTTTATCTATCTATACCTGTTTAAGATGGTGACAAAAAAGCGCACAGTCCTGATGGTAAGCGATTACTGCAGTCTATATTCGTCACTAACACTAGAGTGTCATTCGCGTATTTTTGAAATGCTGCCATACATTTATTTCACTGACATTAAATTTCAAGAGCATTGTAACGTAACATTGACTTCCTCTGAATATTTTTAAATAAACAGGCTGCAAAACTTTCACTGTAGTGATCTCATTTAAATAAAGAATCTATTATAATGGCAAGAGGTTAACGAAGAAAGCTATTGGTTGAAAACCACGTAATAGACGCAGATGCGCTGCGCTTGCGCAACCGACCGAGTTTGAAAGGAAACCAGTAGGGTTACTGAGAAAATACTCGATTTGTTATACAACTTTGTAAATAAAACATTAACTTTTCTATCTAGAAAACATGAAACTGGTGGGTGACGAGGCTATATTTTTACGTTAGTAATGCTTGATTAGCCTCTAATTTCGCGTAACACTAATATATTATTAAATAAAAGTTATATTTTTTTTTTAAATATAAGAGCCGTGATGGCCTTGCTGCTTGAGCAGGCGTCTGCTACGCAAGCGATGCAAGTTCGAATGCCAGCCAGTAGCAATGAGTTTTATAAAAAAAACTTATGTGCACCGATTTCATACCTTTGTGCTTTACGGGAAGGAAACCTGCATATGTCTGAGAATTAATTCAGAGCCGTATGTATAGTGCGATTGACTCACCATCTGTCACGTTGGCATTTAATCATGTACTGTGATTTGATTGTGAGAAAAAGTGGGTGTTGTTATTATAACACCTTTGCCAACCCCTTCGGGGAATATAGGCGTGGGCATATGTATGTATATGTAAAATTTATCCTATCAAGTATCTGCCAGTGTCGGTCTCGTTTCAGACCCAGAATAAATATGCAGATAATGTTTTTAAAATTGTTTTATTTTTTATGTATGCACCTTATAGGTATGCATTTAGTTAAAACATGCTAATTTGTAATTTCATATGGACACTTCAATTTTATTTATCTGTAAGATGTAAAATATAAAAGTGAAACTCAATAGTAGCAAGGTTTGAAGTGACATCTTATACGTAGAAAAAGCATTTTAATTTTCTAAGCGTTTCTAATATTGTATTGAAAATTTTACGAGTAGAATAGTCTCAAAATTACATAATGTATGGCCGTTCTACATAGTTGCAACATTAGTACCATTATTACGATTTCCACTGCAACAAGTCCGAAGGTTGCTCTGCCATTTACATGAATGCTTTTGTTCTAGCGGAAAAAATAACAATTTTAACTATTCGTTTTGAATAATTACTGATAGTTGCTCCGCTTTGTGTTGTTATATACAAATAAATAAAATTTAACTGTCTGTTTGTTATTCCAAATTTACAGTTTTTAATAAAATGCATGTGATAGTAGGTTATTAAAAGGGTTGGTTGACAGCTCATGTTGCAAGGAGTAATTCAGGCTTCGTAAGTTCGAACCCCAGCGGGGCCTCTTCCAATAAGTTTTTCTAAAACTTGTGGATAGTGATTTTACACCACGTGCTTTACAGTGAAGGAAAACATCGTGAGGAAACTTGCGTATGTCTGAGAAGTAATTTAAAGACGCATGTATATTGCCACGTTGCTAACGTTGGCGCTTAATCGTCATCGGTAAAAAGTGGGTATTGTTATTACAACACCTCAGCCTACCCCTTCGGGGAATACAGTCGTGAGTATATGTACCTATGTATGTATGTTTGAGTTAAATAAATAGGTTATACCAAAGAAAGCCACCCACGGAATTAAGTCAATGTGGATGAAACGGCGGGGCATAGCAAGTCCAAAATGAAACACTATTCTGAATTCTTATGCATTCATTTAAAAAATCGGTAGCTTGTTTTTTAATTACTTTGGAAAGCGCTCGTTTTCTTACGAAAACCTCGCCTTTCAATGACCTTTTGAATACAAACTGAATGCCATTCAAACATATATTTATTAATATGAATAAAGTTGTCAGAAGTTTTATTTAATGAAGTCATATCATATTCCGGTTTGATTTATAAAATATTGTAATTATAAATTTCATAGAAGTTATAATCCGGGTCTGCTTTACTGTCAAATTATAATATAAAATGTTTGACAATGCGTCCGGGGACCATCATCAGTTTAAGCAGAACGCATTAAGATCTTCATTCATTTTGTAATATAAAAATTAAACTTCAAAGTTAAGAAGTTTGTAATACGTCACTGCTATAACGTGACGTAAGTAAGAGTAATAAATAAATAATTAAAATTAAGAGTTCAGTTTTATATTAATATTTTCGTAAAGAAACGCGGTGTAGAAATAATTTCGTTCTCTAACTAACAAATCCCTATAATGTTAAAGAAATAATAATTATTATATAACTTGGCTAATAAAATATACTCAAAAACTCAAGACACAAAATCTCATAATATAATCGAGTCTACGTACGTGAAATTACGGGGTATGAGCTGTTTATTAAAATTCACATGTGCTAATTAAATAACTTATACCTATACAAATATCATACATTAAGCAAGTATGGTATTCCTGCTTAAAACAAAAATTATAAATCTCGATGATGTAATGCGCTCGTTGAACTCTTTTGTATGAGAGGTAAGGTCGTAATTTTCGCTCTCGATGTAACATTACGCACTTATGTCCATAAAAGTGAGCTTAGCATACAAACTGTCTTGAACTGGTATGTAACGTGTAATGAGATTGTATTATTTAAATCGTAATTATAATGCGTATTATATTAACTAGCGGGGCCTGTACCAATGAGTTTTTCTAAAAACTTATGTACAGTGATTTCACACCACGTGCTTTACGGTGAAGGAAAACATAGTGAGGAAACCTGCATATTTCTGAGAAGTAATTCAAAGACGTATGTATAGTGCCTGAGACGGCGATAGACTCACCATCTGTCACGTTGGCACTTAATCAAATTCGGTGAAAAGTGGGTGTTGTTATCACAACACCTCTGCCTACCCCTTCGGGGAATACAGGCGTGAGCATGTGTTATATTAAAATTACACACATTAATTAATTAATTAATTAATTATGTTTACGCTAGCCAGTAAGTTACATTTTGATTATGAATCTAAACATTATATAAGTCAGGATATTCTGAATTCCCGAAAAAAATATTGATGGTAATATTTTTTTCTAAATTAATTATATTTTATCTTCAAGCCTTTCCAGAAGTTTCCCAGTGTAAGGGTTAGTCAGAGGTATTATATACATCACTTTGATATCTTATTAGCATCTCGCATTCAAAATTAAATTAATTATTAATAAAAAAAAAAATTCTCTTGAAAGTAAAATTTTCTAGAATTTCTCATAGAGGTTGTAGATGGCGCTACTGGCTAACAATTGCAAAGTTAGAGTACAAACACACGAAAACCTAAATCGCGCAATAAGAGTTTACGAGCGCACTGCAGTATATATAAAATTATAACTATAACAGTCGGAGCCGAGGTTGACACTCGCCAAGCATGACACTCGCCTGTCTGGAAGAAGCTCTATGCTGGGGATGAGCATGGTCACTCGCTCTTCCCACAAGGTTTTCATTAAATGTACATACATACGCTCACGTCTAGATTCCTCGAAGGGGTAGGCAGAGATGTTGTAATAGCAACACCTACTTTTCACCGAAGATGATTATGTGCCAACGTGACAGATGGTGAGTCTATCGCCGTCTCAGGCACTATACATACTTCTTTCAATTACCTCAGACATATGCAGGTTTCACATGTATAATCACTGTACATAAGTTTTTAGAAAAACTCATAGGTGTAGGCCCCGCTGGGATTCGAACTTGAGTCGGTTGCGTAGCAGGCGTTTACTCAAACAAACGGCTTTTTTAAATGAAATGTAAAGGTAAGAAATAAAATTCCGATTTCTTTCAGTGCAGTGATAAATAACTTGAGAGCAGCTAAGTAAGGGTGTAAGTGAACGTAAGTTATTAAGTATAATTTATTCCGCCTTAACTATTAGTTCCGGACAAGTTGCTATTACTAAACTCCGAGATATGTGGGTTACTTGCATTAATATGGAGTAACTGAATTAAACTTTAAAATTACAGCGTTTTGTTTTATTGCTGACAACAATTTTCGATCAAGATTTTTGCGAAATGTTTTAATAAACGGGTCAGAGAGTCAAAATGTCTGACTGCTTGTATCTTAAAAGAGCCGTGGTGGCCTTGAGGTTTAAGCAGTCGCCTACTACGCAAGCGACGCAAGTTCGAATCCCAGCGAGGCCTGTACCAATGGGTTTTTCTAAAAAAACTTATGTACAGTGATTTCACACCACGTACTTTAAGGTGAAGGAAAACATCGTGAGAAAACCTACATATTTCTGAGAAGTAATTCAATGACGTATGTAAAGTGTCTGAGACGGCGATGGACTCACCATCTGTCACGTTGGCACTTAATCGTCTTCGGTGAAAAGTGGGTGTTGTGATTACAACACCTCTGCCTACCCCTTCTGAGAATACAGGCGTGAGCATATGTATGTATGCTTGTATCTTGTATTTTGTGATGATATTTCGAAATTCCATGCTCGTTGCAACACTGGTCATCTCACTTTTCTGGTCCAGGGCCACTTAGGTCAATGTGAGTACACTCTTGGATCATTTTGTTAACCATCAGTTCATTGGCATAATAATTGATTAGATTTAATAGTTAGGTACTTGGAACTAACGCTAACTTTAAGCCGCGATTCGTCTTAGCATGATGATGTATATAGCCTAAATAGCCTTCCGCTATAAATTTGCTATCTAACGTTCCTGAAATTAGCGCGGTCAAGCAAACAGATAAATAATCTCTTTTGTTTTATATATTAGTATAGATTTGCTGCATGATTTATATAAGATGTGCTATTTAAAAGTCAACTAGCCAAAGAAGTCCATCCATGAAGGCCAGCTACATATGGCAAGCGTGGGACTAAGCCTCTAAGAAACTTACTCGTATAAAAATAAACAGTATAATTAAGCCCCTGGGAACCAAATCTATTTCTATACTAGATTTCCTTATTTCAAAATGACAGACATCTATCTAACCATTTTGTCTGTCTACCTGTCCAGGACCTACTTTATAAGGTAGGTACAAATTACAGTCAATTGGGTTTAGCGGTTTAAACTTGAAAATTTAACAGATAAAAGACAAATAGACACTTTTGCATTTCTATTTTTATATTTGTATAGATATAGATTTGCATAGATTATTGATGAGATGCTAAATATAATAGAGTTGACAAAAACCAATGTATTGGTCACAAATATTAACGAGCGAATTCTCTATTAAAATAACTTTGTTACCAAAAAATCCAATTACTCCCCGCATTACGATAAATGTAACCAATGATTATTATATACAAGTAAAGAGCGCGTCTAAATATATCAAAAGCGCGCGTTAAGTGAAGAGACAAATCGAACGAAAACGTCCTGATTGGGACATTTTCTATCCCCTTTTCAATCGCGTGCTTGTTCTATCTTTTGCAGTATTCATTCACGGCCAGATTTTAAAAATCGATTATCTTGAACCTAATATCTCTAGTGTTACAAATCTCGATCGTCACGAGTTTGGAGAATTAGCAGTAATAATTTATGAGTCTGTCTCTGTCAACATTAATGGCGCGAGGCGAATAAAAAAATGCGCAGTATCCTCACTATTTTAACTGCGCGCTCATATTTCGAGACGGCCATTCCGTACGATATGGTTTTGGCGTGGTTGGTGTGCCAACTGCTGTTGTAGTTGGTAGGCTATTCCGGCTAATTAGAAAAAAGGTTAAAAAAAACTTGGCTCACTCACACTTTTGTGTTAGTTGCAACACACATAAATCACAGGCTTGTTCGAACTGAATGATATATTTTTAAATGTCGCTCGAGCAGGTGTGGACCTTGAGTTTCGCACAAACGGTCTCGATTCCGGCTCCCTTTCCATTCGGTTGAGAAACTGACTGAAGGAAACACTTCTATTTGCAACGATTAAAGCCTTAAGGCCGCCGGTTAATTAGCGCCTGATCAGACATATAATCAGGGATAGATAATTGTGTATGTTGTTTTAATTAGAATTTTATAATTGTGTTCGTAGAGTTGTATTTTGATTACTACTATTTATCTTTAAGGGTCTATTTTTCATAATTATCAAATTGTATGAATATGTAGGTTATATCCACATATATCTGAAGGAAGCGTATGAACAGATTTATTACTAGCATTATGGAAATTGGATGTCCGGGAATAAGCCTAGTAATCTGTTAAATAGTGTTATGATTTATATGTATGAAACAAACGCTTTGTTTCTAACTGCTATTTGTAAAGTCACAAACTATCTGCAAGAAAATTATCTCTACATCTATACAGATAAATAAAATTACTGATACGAAATTTAACTTTATCATATATGTATTTGCAACACATATTATATAATTACTTTATTGATTTATTTTATGACTGAATAACAAAAAACCTTAAAAAATATAATCTAATATATTGTATCAATTCTATATGAATGAAATCAACGCTCATCGTCGAGCTCGACGCTAAGAAACCTTACAGAATAACGCAGCCGTACGCACTTACGTAACACTAGTAACAATGTATTTGTTAATAGGCCTCAGAGGATATTGCAACTTCACCATGACTTAAGAAGCTTTTATATAATTACTTTCGTAGTTAACTATTGGCATAATAAATAATGCTTATTTCGCATTCGTAATTTGGTTTCAATTTACCTATTGGGGTATATTATTATACGGAATGCATAACGAACTCAAGTGCAATGATGTGAGACATGAAGAAAGAAAACTCGTATGGAAAATTTCATATTGAACTTGAGAAGAGACAGATATAAAGACAAGAGTGATGCCTAGAAGATATGCGTAGTCATACTACACGTACTCTAACATAAAAAATAATTCTAAGAGTACAGTGAGATACGAGGAGGAGCTCGTGGCGCAGTTGCTATTGCGCATATCATTCAATCAGCGAAGTTAAGCAACCCTAAACCTAGCCAGTAATTGGATGGGTGGCCGCCGTGCCTCGGAGAGCACGTTAAGCCGTCGGTCCCGGTTGCCAATTTATCATCTTTGGCAATCGTTACAGGTCAGTCGGAGGCCTAAAATAGTCTGACAAATGGTTTAACCCAGATCATAGATTTTCCTCATTAAAGGGGTTGCGAAGGTCAGATGGCAGTCGCATCGTATAAAAATCAGGTGATCAGCTACGGGTTGAATCGATCGGGCGATTTTTCAATCGCCGGTTTTAGCTTTTAAACTTTTTTTTTCTATGTATGATTTAAACGTTTCGTAATGAGGCCATTCGCACTACACATTTTTATCTCTCTAGCCCTAAAAATTTACAAATATCTTCTATACTCAAATACGAAGCACACTTTAAAATCTATTTCTATCTTCTGTGGTTGAGCAGCAGATATTTGCATATTGGTGCCATTTGTACATTGAAACTGACCATGTGACCATGGGATTGCATTTAATAACTGATTTATTGTGTATTTTTGATTAATTTTGTTTTTTTAAATTCTTGAAAAGAGTAATTACTGAGTTTCTTGCCAGGCTCTTCTCAGTCAAAGCAACCCTCCGAATTATACAGGATTATAAATGCTGCCGCCAAGCATTTATAATCCTGTATAATTATGTCAGTCTGACGATTTGAAAGTAATTTGTTAAAAGTCTAATCGAATAAAGATATCTTTGAGTTGAGTTGAGTTGTGTGTCAATTCATGTCACCAGACTAGTCAAGCCATATTTAATATTGCCACTTATAAGTGACACGTTTGATAGTTATTTGCAAACAGGTCCTACAAGTTTTATCTCCATTAGGTAAATAAAATAATATAATGTCTATAAGACTGGTTTCTATTGGCTGTCTGTTAGAAACGTTTAAAATTTATACCCTACTAGCTGTACCCGCGTAGTTTCATACAAACTTTCATCCCCTATTTTGTCCCCTTGGGGGTAGAATTAATCAAAATCCTTTCTTAGCGGATGCCTACGTCATAACACATACCTGAATGCCAAATTTCAGCCCGATCCGTCCAGTGGTTTGGGCTGGTTGTTGATAGATCACTATGTCAGTCAGTCAGTCACCTTTGAGTTAGATATATTTAGATAGTCCGATATGAAATCGTCAAAACGAATTTGCGGAAAAAATCTACACATTGATAAATAAATTTAAAACCGTTGATTAAATAGCAAAAATCGAAGTTAAAATTACATATATATCAAGAATTTGAGCAACTTAATAGTTGTTAGATTTTGAATGGTATTTGATTAAACGTTATCGAAATACGTGACACTATTGCGGACTTTCCTATTTTGACTGAATATATTGATGTAAAAATTATTGTGTCCAATATAAATATGTTATTATACATTACATTACAAATACAGGCTGTTCATAAATGTGTTTATGAGTGAAATTAAGTATAACAAAATATTAGTTTTTCTTTTGTCTATTTGAAGGTTGCTAGTCATGAATTTCAATGTACTTTCATACCACCTTCCATTACTCTTACTGACCTTACGGTTTCCCGTGTGTTTCATCATCATCATCAAAACTTTTCATCCGTCCCTTTATAATAATAAAAAAAATCTCACCAAACGCTAAGCAGGCGAGAAGCCACGTGACTTGTGCACTAGTCCGCATGTTTGGTTTGTCTGTTTGTTTGTTTGTAGCGTCGCGACGTCTGGGCGTCGTACTGGGCCCGGTTATACTGGCAGCGCGCGCGCAGACTGCCGAGCGCCCGCGACACTGTGCTTGCAATCGCTCTTATCTATAGTAGGGATTGAGTTTTATATTTTGCACTAATTGCAAAGTATGCGTTTTTTATTTCTCGTTTATGGTGTTATTTTAAAGATGCTGAAAGGAGATATGAAGGATATAATTAACATTGTTATATGAGAAGCTCCATACTTGACGCTAATTAATAATGCTGATTTATAATGAAATCATTATCGCTCATACCACGGAATTTGCCATCCAATTATATTTTTTCCCAGTATATAATAGTATTAAGATCTTTTATTGTGGGTCTCATTTCAGATTATGAAACTTAAAATAGTTTTCCCACTGTAATATATCAACTAACAAGCAATCGATTTTGTTCTCATATTTATAGCATTAATTACATGTCATGTCTTGTTAGGGCAATATTGCTTATATTATGAAAGTAGAGAAAATATTGTTCTTTTGACAGTAACCGGCTACTAGCAGTCAGTGGCGATTTTCTTTTTAATTTTCGTCACTTACTATAGATACGGGCACATAGTCAGTATCGAGTTCGAGATAGTGATTACGAAAACGGCCATATACCTCAGACTGAGCGTGCTTTGTATGGCAAGTTGACCCAATCCAATAAATGGCTGGATGCGGTAGAAATAACTGCTTTATTATCATAATGATATGTAAAAACGTCCTATAAAATCAGTAGCGAATGACTGAGACGAACTATTGATTCTTTATGTAATAGTTCAAAGACCCTGCCTGTAACTTATTAGATTATTCGATATTGTCCATAGTTTATGGTATTCCATTAATTCTTAGGCAATGTATAGTATTAGCAAATACTGTGAGGCTAGGTTTGAAACATAGAATCAAGATTAAAATACGTTACAATTAAAATTAAAAAAAAATCGGGTGTCTGTTTGTTATGTCAAAATAACAGATTAAATACAAAATGCATATGAAAGTACCCATTTAAGGTTCTTCTTAACGAAAGGCAACTATTTATGCACTAGTAGATAGCAATTCTTAAAACTTTGTTTTTTCCAGGTAATCTCCGAAAAAGTCAGTTCAATTTGAAATTCTTACGATTTACCGAAATAGCTAATATTTTTTATAATAACTGTGCCTGTAGACAAAGT
The DNA here is from genome assembly GCA_929442735.1 of Watsonalla binaria. NCBI lineage: Eukaryota > Metazoa > Arthropoda > Insecta > Lepidoptera > Drepanidae > Watsonalla > Watsonalla binaria. The sequence goes on from OV838923.1 coordinate 3,231,769, forward strand.
AACATTATGCTCAATCTTCTCTAGTTGAAACGATACAAAATGTACGGGAATGACATATGGCACGTGACTGATGTCATTTCCATACATGTTTTATCGTTAGCGTTAGCGTAAGCTCGAGAGAATGTTATTTTGTCTATGGCTACTGTGTAATGTACGCCACATAAATATAATTTATATTAGTATTATAAAGCTGATGAAGGTATGAATTGAAAAAAAAAATTAACTAAATAAAATCAAGTTATATCAACTAGTGGATATTGTCTGTAAACATTAATTGTATGTATGTGAGTAGTACAATACTTGTGAAATATAAAAACAGTTATTTAAACACAAGCTTAAAAATAAGCAATACCCATCTGCAAAGATTTTTAGTTCGAACAAGCTTGTGCAAGTTAAAAGGCGCACCTGTTAATTATAAATGTAGAGGGAAGGAACTAATTAAACGATTTGATATTTAATTTCCGCGACATGAATTCGATCAAAACATGGTAATGTAATTTCTCAAAAATTGAGGAAGTCCGAGGTTTCGTAATGGGTTTCTTTATGTTAATTTATTACCAAAAGGAGAAAGGAAGGAAATTTGATTATTACCTATTGTTTAATAACATTCTTAAACATAATATACATAGATCATAATCATTATTACATAATGTATTATTAAGTAATAATGATAATTGTCTCCTACGCTTACGGCGGCTACTAATCTCAACGGGGATTAGCCATCTGCGGAGTCGATATTATAGTGCACGCGTGTGTGCGCAAGCACTCTTTATTCCCTCACTCTCATAGTCCGATGGAACGGCAATCAGACACGACCTGAGAGATATCAGTACCCCTATCACGGGCTTGCCACCGTTTTACGTACGAGATATTGTGCAGCAATTCCCAACCACGTGAAGAACTAAAATATCTCATATAAATAGTGGCGCTAGTGAGTATAGATTAAGAAAACGTTGCCAAACTCGAGATAGGGGTACTTTAGGACCAACGAATTAACGTGCTTTCCGAGGCACGAAACATAATATGAAACAGAAAGCTTATATTATAAGCCTTCTCAGCAGGTTCTGAGGAGATGTAGACAAATGTTTTATAATACCCACTTTCCACTGTAGATTTTCAGGTGCCCGCCGTTGCTGTCTTAGGTAATATGCATACGTCTTTAAATATATTCTCAGACCTTTTTTTAACGTTAAACTGAACTTAATCATTAAGGAAAATTCGTAAAAAAGTTTGCGTGGATGCAAGTACTCAAACTACCCTAGTGTCACAACCATGGCTGATAGGTAACAAATATACATATGCTCACGAATGTATTCCCCGAAGGGGTAGGCAGAGGTGTTGTTATCACAACACCCACTTTTCACCGAATTTGATTAAGTCCCAACGTGACAGATGGTGAGTCTATCGCCGTCTCAGGCACTATACATACGTCTTTGAATTACTTCTCAGAAATATGTAGGTTTCCTCACGATGTTTTCCTTCACCGTAAAGCACGTGGTGTGAAATCACTGTACAAAAGTTTTTTTTTTTTAGAAAATTAGAAAATGGTACAGGCCCCGCCGGGATTCGAACTTGCGTCGCTTGCTTAGCAGGCGGCTGCTCAAACCCCGAGGCCACCACGGCTCTTATCAAATATGCTTGATTTATCAAAGCCTACATGCGTTGTGCCATAGAAATTTAAACTACGACATATCAATTCGTAAATGATTGATAGCATTACACTACCATATAATTTAAGAGTCACGACCTGCAGATTACAAGTCACCAATCATACATGTGACACTTGACCGCTGTAAAGACACATTAGATAGACAATTGAGATGTAAGCCGCGATAATACTGAGATAATTATCATTCGGCTGTGTTGTAAGCTCGGGTACATTACATATCGCACCTTCAGAACGAGAGGGGCTCAACTCAAAAATTTGTTAAAATAATTATGTTTTTATTTACATACTTCAATGTTTTTACAACGTTGTTTAAAAAAATATATAAAGTAATCTTTTTTTTAAACAATTTTCGATAATGCACAACCTAAGCTATACTATAAAAATATAAAATGCATTGTTTTCAAATCTGGTAGAATAATTTTATGGTACAACTAGCTGTGCCCGGCAAACGTTGTATTGCCATATATTTTTTTGGGGTGGTCACCCTTATAATTTAGGGATATGAAAAATAAATGTTGGCCGTTTCTCAGAGCTACTCGATCTGCACACAGAATTTCATAAACATCGGTCCAGCCATTTCGGAGGAGTATGGTAACTAACATTGTGATATGGAAATTTTATATATTAGATATAACTGGTATAATCATTTACTTATTGCCTAGATTATTAAATAAAATTTTACCGATTACGATTTTCTAAAAAATGTATCCTACCCTATCGTCCTGAGGGTGCGATATATTATCCATACATTGGTGCACGAAACTAGCTTTGAAAAATGAAAATTGAAAATGATTTATTCAGTTTAGGTCCTGGTAAGGTACTTATGAATGTCGAATAATTTACCACCGGTTCGAAACTAGCCTTCTTAGAAGAACCGGCAAGATTAATATTCATATTATTGGATGCTGTCTCAGGTCGAGTTATGCCGTTCTGATCCCCATTTATCATCCATCGTGGGATCAATTTCAATGAATAAGTATTTTCTATGCCGCTCTGATCCATCTAGCTATGCTGTGATAGTTCGGTCATCGTGTAACACTAAAAACAGTCCATCTGTTTCGGAAATTAGCCTTTATAGAATGTATCTTATTAGGCTTACTATAGAGATGTAGAAACTAAATGATAATTATCGGGATTTTTATTCCTGGACGTTTGGTTATTCGATTGAATGCAACTTTTTTCACTTTCAAAGTGTTTAATTCTGATATTATTATTGAAAGTGTTACACGTACAAGGAAAACTTACAGTCGGCCGATCAAAAGCTACGTTTACAGAATGGGTTGCGCATGCGCAAATCGGTCACGACTCACGACACGCGACAAAAACCAGTCGTTATCAGTTATCATACAACATTTACTCCATTTGCGGCCGAGTTGTAAAACTACACGGAACTTAAAATAAATGGATATGAAAGATTGAGTTTTATAAATTCAAAATAAGTGCTTGTTAAAATAATGTCTAGGTAATAAAAATGGGAAAATTCTATGGCATGAGGTCTGAAAGAGAGTGTTTAAATATACACCCAGGATTTTAATGTAACAGGTCGCGTCAGGAGTTATGAGCGCGTTCCTTGAATGCAGTAGTCATTTAATGAGTCTGTCTCTATCTTTTAATTGACGTACCTACTTTCTTCCTTTAAATATTATATTACATCATCACGCTTTCAATACTTAGCTTAAGCTTTTACCTATTAGACAAGCAGTACTATTGCTGAATAGCTTTCAGGGTATATTTCCACCATGCTTATATTATTTTGCTATGGTAATATTAAATTGATCGATAGCTAACATAACATTTGCGGCAGCAACATTTTTGCGTCTACACGCAAAAAAGAATTGTTTTTTTTTAACCATTCGAATTATAAGTACTAAAAGCGCGAGACGAATAAAAATTGCGCAGTATATTCGCTGCTTGCGTATAACTCACGAGGTGTAAAAGTAGGAATAGGAATTCGTAGTTTCTAAATGTGCCAATAGGAAATTCTAATACACTGGTTAGTGTGTGCGAAAATATGCAAATTTAAACCATGTTACTACCACCATAAAACATGACATGCCTATAACACGTTGACAGTATCCCGATTCGGATCATATCATTGTGGTTTGTCTGTCATATGTCACATTGGAGTACATTTGACCCGACTGTGCATTGTAATCTAATAGATACCAGTTATACCGGCTTTCTTACATCAATGTACCACAAGCACTTGCGCAACTACTTAACAATAATTATTAAACTGCTATAACAGACAATTTCAATGCGATACAATTTAAACCCTAAGTTATTTGCAATACGTTGTATGAAATACGCATTTCATTTTGTTACATTTTATATTAGTCCTTTAAATACATAATTGCTCAGAATTTCAGTCGACAGACAATCATGTAAGCCTTTAATCGCTCGAGTGGTTTGCACCAAAGATTTTTATGTTCAGAATTTAAAAAAAAGATAGCGTTGTTAATTATAAAAAAAATAATTCATCAAAGACTTTTTAAGAGAATGGATTTTTTAAAAAAAAAGGTAACTGCCTTCAAAAAAAGAAAAATAAATAATGTTCAATATATTACTTACTTACTTTTGAAGTTATTGCCAAATGTCAATAGTCTCCTCTTGCTCTCGACCCGTCCCGTAATCATCAGCCTTTCTAGGCTGTCTGCGTGTCGTCGCGGTCGCGATTTTAAATTGTTGTAGCCCAGAACTTGGGTACTTCAACAGCATTATTGTTGGCAGTCATCAGATCTTCCTACCTGGTGGGGCATGCAGGGCAAGATATAAGGTGGGCTATAGTTTATGGGTGCAGCGCTCACACATCTTATGTCAGCGTCATCAGTGAATTTCAGGCGACCTTCTGTCGCAATTCTGGAACATTCTACAGTCTATATACAGCTCCAATTATCGAACGCTTGTTGTAAATTATTTCCAAGAAATCCAAGTTTATATTCAATTTTGTGCCCCTGAAAGAGTATGTATAGCAACGAGATTCACGTGTGTATATTGCAGCATTAAAATAATGATGATCGATCTTCAAGTATAGTATATGTAAGCATCACATTTTCCTTTAGCATATGCTTAAAGGTTTACCTACTACGAAGGATAAAACGAAGCCATAATTCCCCCTGTTCCCGTGGGAGCACGGGAAAAAATATATAGCCTCTGATAATGTAGCTTTTTGCTAATTGCTGAAAGAATTATCTATTTCAAATCGGTTCAGTAATTTTTAATTTTAATCATTACTTACATTTACGTACATTTTTATTGTATCTTTATTGAGCTGGGGGCCTACCACCATCGGTTTAAGGTGAGCGTAATAAGAGCTGCAGCTTTGACGTTTTATTTTAGTACCTTAAAAAAATATGTTAGAAATCTAAGAACTTCTATAAGCTCAGTTTAAACGATCATAGTTAGCCCCATGTAGTGAGGAGCTCGTGGCACAGTTGCTATTGCGCATATAGTAGAGTAGGTAGGTACTGACCAATGTGGCGCGTAGGTACATACGTTTTGGTAAAGACACACACACACACTACACGAGTGTATTCAGTCATCACAAATAGTAAGTACTACTTGTCTGCTTATATGGGATGCACGCCCTTATGTAGGGGAGGTCATTTGCCAAATGCCAACCAAAGCCAACACCTTATAACTCCTAGGCAATTGTCAGGCATTTTCCATTTAGGTGTCGTGGGTTCAATTCCCGTGTATGGGCACTTTATGTTATGAGCATTTGTGTGTGCTTTGAGTCTGGTGTATTTGCGGAAAAATATATATATTATAGCCATAGTAGACATTTTGCTTACTTTGGGACTAGATGGCTCTGTTATATTTTTTATTTAATCTGCAATCTTGGTTGTATTCAACACGATATTTTTAAATGAATGCTGATACAATGAAAAAGAAAAATATAATAAAAATAAAAATTATAAATATAACACGGAATTTAAATTAGTGTCTGCGGGAATGGTGCCCAGTAAGCTGGCTGCGTTACCTCGCTGGATCGCTAAGCTAATCCTCTGACCAAGGTAAGAACCAGCTCGACGGTCACCAGAGACGTCAACCAGGCGTTTTGAAAGAATCTGTTATTACTTTTATTTATTTTATATCTGGTTGACCGAACTGTGCTCGATTTCTGATTCAAACAAAAAAAAATCTGGTGAACGTCAGTCTCGAATCGGGGTACTTTAGTTTCGTTATCGCCCCGTGAGCTAGAAGCCTCCCGTCTGAACTACCATAACTTGACAGATGTCGGTGAAATTTGCTGTCGAATTGTAATGATATTTTATGAGTTTTTCAATGCCTGAAAACATGGTCAAAACGATAATTGTATGCTCCTGAAACCCACTGCATGCAAAATTTCATGAAAATCGTTGAAGCCGTTTCTGAGATTCCGATTATATATATACAAGAATTGCTCGTTTAAAGATATAAGATAAGATATTGATATAGGTTTGTTACGGTTTCAACTGCGTAGTTCTTGTTCCCATGAGCGTACGGAGATAAAATGTAGCCTATGTTACATGCTGATAAATTTAGCTATTCATTGCTGAAAGAATTTTTAAGATCGATCCAGTAGTTTCGGAGCCTATTCAATACAAACAATTAGTATAGGTTTCAAAATAAATTCAAGGTAACTAAATAATTATTTATTTAAAATAAAATACTAAATTGAACTTAAATTATGACACTGTCTACGCTTTCTTCGGTAGTTTGTTCTTCTCAAGCGTCTGCCCTTCGTAGTAGTTTTCACTGAAACAAATAATGTATGATTAATTAAAAATATATAAATCATTATTGACGGATCATTTGCAATTACGATATTATAATAAATAAATGTGCTAAATTATGAAAAACAGTTTTTTTTATAAATTCTACGAATAACCTGTTATAGTGTTTGATAGATGGTGTCTTGACTCAGTAATACCTTTTTTCATACATGACGAACATAGAACCTACTCCTTTTTTGAAGTCGGTTGAAAATGGTGTCAGGCGATGAACCGAATGCAATCCAAATCAATAGAAAAAATATTAATTCGTGGAAATAAGTACATAAAAAGACTGCCTCGCTTTTTATTAGATTTATAAAAAAAAGTTTGAATTACCATCCAGAAACTTTCTCAGGCTCATCGCACATGAAGGTGTCTTCGTTGTAAACCTTGCCGGATGGACAGCTGCCCTTCTGGGGCTGGACTCCATTGCGGCAGATGTAGAACTTCTGGCAGTCCTCGGGGTGGGGGAAGGTGGGGTGGGGGAGGGAGCGACCATTGGGGCCCATCACTTCACCGTCTGGGCAGGTGAAGCCATCATCGAGGACATCTGGAAAAAATAATTTTATTAATACAGCTGTAAGCGATACAGACTCAAAAGAAAGCCTATGTTTTAATTTTGGTATGATTTTCATCATTATATGTAATTTTAGGAGAACAATGTGGTGTCCATCGGCCTTACTATGCGTTCTTATTTCCATAATAGTTTGAATCAAATTATGAAACAGATGTATATGACATGTATACACCTGTCACTGTCGCACAGCTGAACTATGATTGCAATAAGAGTTCATGGCACCTGGAATCTCATTGGCTGGACCTCTCACTTAGTACATAATAATCCACCTTCTTCATTATTTGATCACTTATCACGATAATATTCATACATTTCATCGTTTTTATATATTTAAAAATGCTAGGAGCCGTGGCCTCAGGGTTTGAGCAGTCGTCTGCAACGTAAGCGACGCAAGTTCGAATACTTATACGAGTTTTTCTAAAAACTTAAGTACAGTGATGTGTGAAATCACGTGCTTTACGGTGAAGGAAAACATCAGGAGGAAACCTGCATATGTCTGAGAAGTAATTCCAATACATATGTTAGTGCCTTAATCATATTCGGTGAAATGAGAGTGTTGTTGTTATAACATCTTTAGGGGTAAGTCCTTCGTGGACCCTTCTGGGTTGGCGTGAGCATATATATATAAAAAATGCTTGAATGCTATTTACCCTTAGTAAGTTGTTCACATTGTCTATTGCTGCTCTCCTTCCAGTCGCAGTTGGAGGACTCCTCGTTGAAGATGAGGCCGGGAGGGCAAGGGTGCTCGTTGGGTACACCGTCCGAGCAGTACAGGAACTTATCGCAGGCCTAAAATCAAAGGGAAAAAAATATATCCTATAGATGTATATATCGAGTAAGTGGCAATTGTTTTTCCAATCGCAAGCAACTGAATACTTATATTGTACACTTTTATTGGTAATAATTAAAATTAAGACTTCTTTCGCAGGAAAAACTATTCCTCCGGCCCTTTAATACTTAAAACTATTATATGAAATCTAAATCAAATGATGTAAAAGTAAATTATTGAGAAGAAAGCATACAACCAGATGTACGTTAAAACCAACTTGTTTTACTCTACATACAAATTTACAATTCAATATTGAACTGGATCGCGAGGTCAAAGAACTAGAAACACACCTAAATCCTGACAAAGCTTGTTGAAATTATTAGTTACCATAGTGGAACTGGCATTTGATTGCCTTGATAGAGTTATTTTAGAATGTTGTCTGTCAAAATGATTTTTGATGTATTTATTTACTCTCTCGATAACCTAGTTCTAACTCTAAGTATATATATATTAAATGTACTTGTCAGTTCTTACGTTTGACTCACCATCTGTCACGTTGGCACTTAACACATTCACTGCTAACATTTCATCTTGTTCGTAAATTTTCTAACAAATGGACGCACAGACGCGTCGTTAGCAGTGAACGCGTTAATCGTCTTCGGTGAAAAGTGGGTGTTGTGATTACAACACCTCTGCCTACCCCTTCGGGGAATACAGGCGTGAGCATATGTATGTTGTCAGTTCTTACTAAACCCGTAAAAAACATTGAGAAAATTATGTTCAGAAACGACGAGTTTTTTGCCGGTTCTTCTCAGAAAGCTAGTTTCCGAACCGGTGGTAAATTTCCTACTTTCATAAGTGATTTGCCAGGGCCCTAACTGAATAAATATTTTTCATTGTCATTTTCGCCTACGATTTTTAAATAGTGTGTGTCTGTCTATTGATCTGAAAATATCTAATCAGATTCGAACAGGACTTTTGCTGTAACTCTTAAATTGAATCAACGTTACTGAAGTCACTGATGAACACATTTTATAATATGAAGAGCTTTTCAATAATATTGCTTTGGATATTTCAATCATCATGTTTAACTTGGTAACCGCTTACCACCACATGTTATAACACTCCACGCCACTCTTGTCATCCTTTTTTTTGAGACACTCAAAGTATTATTATAAAGTATATTATTAGGTTGTATGCATCATGTAACATCCTTTTAACGAGTGCTGCCGTAATATGTACTTTAAGTTCAAAGATTAAAAGCGACTTTCACACAGTACCTTCGGGTCCGGGTGTTTGAAGTATCCGTTCTGGCGAGGACAGTCTTTAGTGGGTTTCGGCTCCTCTGTGAACATGATTTCTCTTTAGTATCCAATGAGTTACATGATACCTGTAATATTAAAAATCTTCTGGGGGCCTACCACCATCGGATTCATTTTTGTACAATAAAGTTAAACGTCAAATCCAACAAGTACTTAATACCCTGCCACTTTCCATTTGTCAAATAATATGTATATGAATTTGACAGGCTAGAGTTCTGACAGCTTTTACGCCTTCATTTCGGCTTTTTTTATTTAGCTAAACTATAAACCCATCGGAGTTCATCTCATAAATATTAATAATCCGTATCAAGATCCATAACGTAGTTTAGAAAAAGAAACACAAAATGATGCAGAATTCTTAAAAGTGGCTAGGAAATATACGAAAACGAGGCGGGACTCAAACTCAAGACCTCTCCAAGCCGTACAGATGCTCTGCCAACTGACCTATTAGTGATCACACCACATGCGTAAATTTTTTCCTTGTTTCTGCGGTTTAAGAGTCGCCTTGAAACCTTTGTATGGAAATGGCTACTCCAGATTAAATAACTCACGTAATTCTTTCCTGTCTCCGCAGTCTACATTGGATGGGATGTCACAGAGTTCCTTGTTGGGGTTCTCGTCGAGGAACACCAGCCCATCAGGACACAGTTTGGTTTCGGCTTTGCCTGGAAATTGATAATTAATTGTAGGATTCCATCCAACATGATTACGACCTCAATATCGTTCCATAAGACTTCGTCAACTTGGGATTGCATGATACATTAAGATTTATAGGTTCTCTTTAAGAGAAAATTTCAGCTCTATGCAGTCAGAACCGAGGGCGGAATATGAACTAAATTTGGTTGTAACTACAACTGTATACTGAAGAATTAATCAAAATGCTCTACCAAATTTTAGCCGGTTAAAGAGGAACTGAGGGCCATCAATGGTCATTTAAGCAGTGCAACTTCTGTGCTTTGACGTTTAATGTTACAGTACAAAAATGAAACGTCAAAGCTAAGAAGTTCTTAATACGCTCTGCTTGAGAAAAGAAAAGATATACCTACTATACACCTATTTAATGTATGTAAACGCGTTGAGCTGATATCAGAACCTCAGAAATTTTCCCGAGAGATGTCACAGAACACAGCGTTTACCTTTGGTGTGAAAAAGTGGCCCTTTTTGTACAGGCCGTTTTGGGCAGACAATTAAGAAATAAGCTCCCTATAATCCTACTTTAACTTCAAACGATAAAACGGATTGTTAACGTGCAAAGCTAACTTCACTTCAATCTAAATGTTCCTAGCTGCTAACTTCGCGTCCCCAACTGTACTTATCTTTCGTCCTCTCGCTGTGACCGACTACGTATTGGCAAACAACGAACATATAGTGTACCTATCGTTATATTAGAAAATAAATGATACAAGAGATCAAATATGTCATTAACACCCTGAGCTGCCCACCTCCTCCTCCTCAACACGCGTACATTCCTACATTCCTCAGTATTACCGGCATTACGAGCCAGTCCAACGACCTTACAATTAATATTACAACACTTAAATATTCATAGTTTGTGTAAACGGAAATCTTAAAAAATGTTTTGTTACTCAATACGTGTTATTTATTAAGACTCTTACTGGTTAGTAATGAGTAACATAAGGTCATACGCATGTGTCTATGATTGCACAATAATTAAGCAAAAAATCATTAACAGAGTTGCGTGCTAAAAACCAGTATGTATTTCTGAAAGAATTTGGGAACAAATTAACGAAATTGTAGAATTGCAAAATGCTATTTTGTTCTATTTCACTTAACTGAGGCACGACTTTTTGTATCATGACTTCGTAAAGAACAACGGAATTAAAAATTGCTGTTTTATACCGATAATATCAAATAAATCACCGTGTCATGTTGATCTAGTTCCTATTCACGATTTAAAGAATATTCGGTACTTACATAAAAAGGTTAAAGAAAAAAAAGGTGTCATGACGTATAAGGAGGTATAAGAGTTGGCACTGGATAGGGACGAATGAAAGAAACTTCACCGGTTACACCGACCAGTGTCAAACTCGTAAATTTAAGATGACAACATAAAAAATTATACATTTTTATAAAATGATTACTGTTTTCCTGTCCGTCTGTTCCAGTTCATCTCTGGTCTAATTAAAATGGGACTTTCACTGACATATAGCTGATTTTATAAGGAATAATATAAGACACTATTATTTTAGAAAAAAAAAACACTATGTATGATAATTTTTATTATAAACCCTACGCGGGGAAAACCGTGGTCCACAGCAAGTTAAGTAATAAGACCTAGAACATTTTCCTTACGAAGTCATGTGTATCCATGGCTACTTCGCAATGTCTCACTTTGCACTCTGTGGAAACGTTTGGGAATGTTTACACTCTATTTACGTTCCTAACAAGATTGGTCCAAACACAACGAAATTGTGTGGAGCAATGTGCTTTCGTATTAGTGCTGTTAGCGTTAGCTGATCTATTACTTGAAGTTGTAAGTGTTTATCAAGTTCTGGGTGCGTATTAAGAACTCCTTAGTTTTGACGTGTCATCTTATGATACAAAATTTAAACGTCAAAGCTAAGAAGTTCTTTAGACGTGATGACCGATCATAGCTCGTTATGTTGGATGGAATTTAATATTATAAGATTTTTATCAAATGTCGTGACCTACAGATATACATATGTTCACGCCTGTATTACCCGAAGGGGTAGGCATACCTTAATTAAGATATTTTTTTATTTGTTTCTTCATGTTGATAATAGGACAGTGAATAACGTTTTTACTATAATAATATAAATAAAGAGCCTTTGTATTTATTATATATCTTTCTCTCGATAATCTCAATAACCGCGTGTAATACACTATCTATCTGAGTAATTCTCTAAATGGTAATATTATTAACTAGCTGTGACTTAGACTTAATATCATGGGTGGCTCACAACCTAATGTTCCTCTTTTATATAAAAGCAGCCTAATTATTCTTGTAACATAAGATATCAGCCGGAAGGTCTCGTTAAAATAAAATCGGTCCAGCTGATTCGGAGATTAGGTGGAACAAACAGACCAACAGACGGACAGAGTTTTTTTGAGATTGGTTTTTTATTTAAGTACCGTATATACTTTCATATACATTCTGTAAAAACCTGTTTATTTACAATTATCTGTATAGATATTAAAAGTAACTAATAAATATTTATTCTCAATTTAAATCAGATTATTTTATTAGCCTAAATTAAAATGTCACACCCTAACATATTTTCGTATCTTATTATAAGCATCTAGTACACCCATGTTACGTCAACGCAACATTTGGCACGACGTTTTCACTCACGATTCTGACCTTTGCTGCACTTGTAATAGAGATCACATTGGTAGGGGTCCGGGTAAACGCCACTCTTGTCCGGGCAGTCGAAGTCTTGTGCTGAAACTGAAGAAAAAGATATTTAACAATGTTATCAAAATTAATTACACGTCTCATACAGAACTTTCTAGTTTTGTTAATTTATAATTTTTTCTAATTTATTATTTTTTGAAAAACAAATAATACGGTTCCGTGGCTTAGCATCTCCCTGATCTTATCCCACACATTGTTGGGGTCGGCACTTGATTCAACCCGATGTGGCTGATCAGCTGATTTTTATACGAAACGACTGCCATCTGACCTTCGCAACCCCTTTTACGAGGAAAATCTGTGATCTAGGTTAAACCAGTTGTCAGACTATTTTAAACCTTCGACTGACCTGTAACGATTGCCAAAAATGATAAATTGGCAACCGGGACCGACGGCTTAACGTGCTCTCCAAGGCACGGAGGGACTCGGGCGGTCACCCATCTACTGGCTAGGCTTAGGGTTGCTTAACTTCGCTGATCGAATGATATGCGCAATAGCAACTGTGCCACGAGCTCATTTTATTAGAAATATATTAAAATTAATTCTTAATTAAATGCAACTAATTCTTAATTTTAATATATATAATTTAAAAAACAGCAAAATAGGTCCTGGCCTCTTTGAATGCTACAATAAATTTAAAAAGTGGTAAATCACAATAAAGACTACGCGGATGAAACCGCGGGGCACAGCTAGTTTGAATTTATAAGAATATCTATAATATATAAGAATTCAAAGACGTATGTATAGTGCCTGAGACGGCGTTAGACCCTCTGTCACGTTGGCACTTAATCATATTCGGTGAAATGTGGGTGTTAATGTTACAACACTTCTGCTTACCCCTTCGGGGACCCTTCTGGGATGGCGTGAGCATATATATATATATACAATATATTAGTGGAGCAATAACAAGAAAGTAAAGTAATGTAGTTAAGGTTGTGTCTTTGAACTAGTTCACTTACACTTGAATATTACCTAAACTATGTTACCTAATTATACCTAGTTATCATTGAACGTGATTTTTTAAGCAAATCTTTCTTCCATGTATTTGTTATTCATAAGATTTATAGAACAGGCATTAGATTAATACTACACATAGCCCGTCTGATGGTAAGCGGGTACTACAGCATCTGCAGCTCATATGCCGGTTTATTTAAAGTGCTACGTAGGGGCCAACCATCATCGGCTTAAGCAGCACGTATTATGAACTTCTGAGCTTATACGTAAAATTTTTGGTCCATAAATTCAAACTTCGAAGCTGAGAAGTTCTTAACACGTGCTGCTTAAGTGATAATGGTTGGCCCGCAGGTAAAACTTCAAATAAACCGGCTCATGTGCTGCAGGCTGTAGTACCCGCTCATAATCAGATGGGCTGTATTTACGTTTGTTTGTCACCTTATTTTTTTATCGTTAGAGCTGTAAAGAACGATTGGTTTGAAACGTAACCTTATCATCTTCGGTGATTAGTCCAGGGGCCATAATTCCACTGTATGACGGTGACAGACTTATACACGTCATATACATAAGTCTCATAATGAGAGCAAAACTATCATGGAAATAAGAGGTCATGGTAACCTATCCGTTCGTGGACTCTTTTGCAAGGATCACAACATCAGAATTTTAGCCATCACACAAATTTCGCTTCAAAGATGAACTCATACCCCCTTAGTACTAAGCATGGTGTAAACGAGTACGAGAAAACTCGAACTGCAACTATATCTATCCCTGATTAAATCCGGATCACAGAAAGAGATGGAGCTACTTTTAAGCCAAAACTATCTTAGTTCATGTTTTGTAATAAAATTACTATACAAGATAAATTATACAATATACAAGTTACAGAACCAAGTATATGAATTAAGATATTTAGAACTAAACAGTACCAAGTGAAATGTCGTACGTTCTTTCAAAGTTTTAAGTCACGATTATGTTGTAATTGGCTCTAAGCCTTTGTTTTATCTCTCCTTGGAATACTCTTAAATGGGTTTGGTACAAAATTAAGGTCACAAAACAACTAATATGTGAGCTTTTTCGCATAATTAGTTTCGTGAGTATATATGTACTTTATAATTGCATTGTCTCTTGGTTTAATAAATAGATCGTTCGTCCTTGCAGCATACCTTAGTATTGGGACGCGTGAGTGAAAGGAAGACTATAGGTTATGTTATTATTCCGTCGATCGCAATTGTTATTGAAACAATTGAATAATAGATGACCTTTCAATTATCACGCCTTCCGACAAGGATCTCCAAAAAGGTGTTACAACACCCACAATTCACCGATGATTAGGTGTCAAAGCGACAAATGGTGAGTCTATATATCGTACATATCATCCTCCTGCCCTTTTCCCATCTTATTTGGGGTCGGCGCAATGTGTTCTTCTCTTCCATTTCTATCTATCAGCTGTCATATCTGTATTCGCTCCTATTTTAGCCATATCATCTTTCACACAATCCATCCATCGTTTCTTAGGTCTTCCTTTCCCCTTGTAACCATCCACATTCATAAACAAAACTTTTTTGGCAACATTATCTTCATTCCTCCATAACATGTCCATACCACGACAAATGTTTATTCTTCAACTTGTCAGTCAGTGGTGCTACTTTCAGACTTCCCCTTATATACTCATTCGTTACCTTGTCCAATCTCGTTACGACACACATCCATCTCAACATCCGCATCTCAGTTGCATGCAGCTTTCTTTCATCCGTCACCTTTGTGGCCCAACATTCTGATCCATACAGGACGGCAGGCCTTACTATGGTCTATATATCGTAACTATTCAGCTAAGCACGTACGTCGTTGAATTGAATTTCTCTCAGACGTATGGAACGCTTGCTGTTGATAATTTCCTAGTGTTGTAACAAATTAAGTACTACCGATTCACATAAAACCGTAACGATGCCATAGCGACTTAGTCTTTGATAGTGCCTTCGTATTTATTATATTAAAGAAAAAACAGAATAGTGAGCTCAGTGCAGATCACGTGAACACCACATTGGGCGATAATTTCCATCGAATGACAAATTAATGTTGTACGATTTTTCGATTGTTAGTTTTACATACATCGAGGAACTGTATATGTGTGTTTAGAATAACATATTTGTTAGAGGCTTCAAAGTAAAAAGCATACCTACCTGAAACAGCTAAAGAGCTAGCTCTAGACTTTCGTTACGGTTTTAAAACATAATATCGATGATATGTTAACTTGGTTTTTCTGGTCGACACGTCAATAAAATTCAAGCATACAAAATGTTCATGACATGAATGCTTTCCATTGTAAATGTATAACTTAATTATATTTCGTAGGAAATGTGAGTCGGTATCAAAACCGCATTCTCCAAAGGCGTACGCTAAGGACGTCTACTTCGCAACAGTATTTTAACGAGATAGTTAGTTAGAACAGATATTTAATATATTGAAGTTGAAAGTTTATATTTATTTATACAAGCCGCAAAATATTTCATTTCTTTTTTATTTATCTTGATCGTGAGTTTAAATATCTATTTATTTATTAAACAATTTTGAAATTATTTAGTTACACATAGATTCCATTATTGGAGATTCCATTGGGAAGAGCTCGTGGTACAGTTGCTATTGCGCATATCATTCGATCAGCGGAGTTAAGCAACCCTAAGCCTAGCCAGTAATTGGATGGGTGACCGCCCGAGTTCCCTCCGTGCCTCGGAGAGCACGTTAAGCCGTCGGTCCCGGTTGCCAATTTATCATCTTTGGCTATCGTTAAAGGTCAGTCGGAGGCCTAAAATAGTCTGACAACTGGTATAACCCAGATCACAGATTTTCCTCGTTAAAGGGGTTGTGAAGGTCAGATGGCAGTCGCTTTGTATAAAAATCTGGTGATCAGCCACATTGGGTTGAATCAAGTGCCGATAAGGCCAGGGAGACGATAGATTCCATTATTATTATAGGTGCAAATGGCGGTCTTATCGCACTAGGCAATATCTTCAAGACAACCACGGAATGGATTTGCATGAGGAAATTAATTGGCAGTTGTGTGCGGTACGGCATATTTACTCCATAAAAATCATACATAATTAGATATTATTTAGTTAAATATTATACAGCAAATAACAGAGCCGTGGTGGCCTTGAGGTTTGAGCAGTCGCCTGCTTCGAATCCCAGCGGGGCCTGTACCAATGAGTTTTTCTAGAAAACTTATGTACAGTGATTTCACACCACGTACTTTACGGTGAAGGAAAACATCGTGAGGAAACCTGCATATTTCTAAGAAGTAATTCAAAGACGTATGTATAGTGCCCGAGACGGCGATGTACTCACCCTCTGTCACGTTGGCACTTGATCATATTCGGTGAAATGTGGGTGTTGTTATTACAACACCTCTGCCTACCTCTGAATACAGGTGTGAGCATATGTATGTAGCAAATAACACTGACGTGGAGACCAAGTGGTTTTTATATTGGAATAGTCGCCCGCTACCTACGAGACACATTGCACATCGGCAAGGATAGTGTCACAACACAGAAAAATACGAGATTGAGATGTTCCAATCTCGAGTATGAGTACGAATGAATTTATTAAAAAGCGCAACCAGCTTTATGTTGATGGAAAACATAGTGAGGAAAGTCAAAAGCCCCTCGATTCTGACAAATATCTATCGTAACTATTCAGTAAAGTACGTCTTTGAATTGAATTTCTTCTCAGATATATACGTCTGAGAAGAAATTCATAGACGTATGTTAGTATGTCATATAAACACCTCGCAAAACGTGAAATTACCTATTGAAACATTATATTTTTTAGTCGGAATCTTGATCCCAGTACTAAGCTACCGTCATACAACATTTCATCAAAATCCACACAGTAGTTTCTTCATAGTGCGTGTAGTAACATATGGACACAAACTCTAGCGTACAACATATAAGAAAGTACATATCGAATATCTCCTCTCAAACCTGTTTAATTAGACTTCATATTTTCTGATTGACGTTTTTAATTTGATCTGAACAAGTTGAATGACATATAATGTTTGTCCAATTAAGTTAATCTACATTCACCGCGGTCAATATCCGGATCGGCAACCGGCGTTAACTCTCTCTAGCCATCGGAACCAAGGTTATTGCCAATTCACAGCATACTTCACTTGTTAGGAAATAAAGAAATAAATTACTTTGCGATAAAAATATTGGCTAACAAAAAAAATATATATATTTTATTAATTCCTTTTAAAAGATCGACAAGGTTGTTACCTAGGTTGATTAGTGTTAGTACTAATCACATTGTTGATCCATTAATTTAATTTCATGACGAACCAATTAACAAATATCTTAAAATAAAAAATTAATACTTCAGATTAATATTTGTCAGCAAACTATTTAGTTATGAAACACTTAATATTCTTGAGTGATAATACATTAGATTCGTATTATTAAGCAAACTTAGATGAAAGAAGATACATCGATATATACTAATATTACAAAGAGGAAAGGTTTGTATGTATGTTTGTAACGAATTGACTCAAAAATACAAACCGATTTAAAAAAAATCTTTCACGATTTCAATGGTACATTATCACTGATCAATACAAGCTATATTTTATCCCCGTACTCTCACGGGAACTGGAACTACGTAGGTGAAACCGCGTGACGTCCGCTAGTTATTTATACGAACAGACTTATTTATAAGAACGGAGAAAGAATTTCGAATGAACTCAAGTAACTGTAGCCGAAATGTTCAATACGAAATTCATACAGAGCACGTATTGCTTCCGCTACGGACACCACGAAAGCCTTTTATATAAAACTCGTCACCGACACGACGATAGAACTTTAATTGAAATACAAGAAGAATTGCATAGAATTCAATTCCAATAAAAAGAAATGATTAAATGAAAAATACAAAAACCGTGTCCACCAAAAACACAAAGCCTGCACATAACTAAACACATAAATACTTTGCTTCTATTATCTCTCCAGACCAAAAGTACTTCAAACCAGTGTCTTGCCTAACCCTAGTCTAGAACAGTCTTAAAACTACCAAGTTGAATAAACATGAGTCACGAAACAATGCTGTCTTGCCGCAAACAAATATTCACTTAAACGTCTCATAAATAAGAATTTAAATCGACTTACCTATAGCTAGGCCGACGAGGAGGAGTATACTCTTCATATTGTTGTATTAAAAAAATAAATTATTATTAAATTAAAATATTTCTCCGGGACGTGTGCCTTGCGCCGAAGGTTGCTGAGTATTGCTCGTAGTCGAGTCCATTGTAACTTGTGCTTGCGCAGCTTTGCCGTCACTTGCACGGTAATTAGAGGTGCGTTAAAAAAAGAAATTTTGTGCCGTTTTATAATGTATAGAAAGGTGTCATTAGACACATAGTGAGCGTTAGTGTATTATCATATTGTTTTGTTTTACGGCTGTTTTTAAAGTTCAACACTCTGTGCTTCTAGAATATTCATTGTCAGCTTATCTCACTTTGATATTCAAATCTTAGATATGATTTTAGAAAACAAACATTGAAGATGCATTGTGAAACTATGCACTGTATAATTTAAGACTTTTTTATTTGTTAATAATTTATATATAGTTACACGTAGACAATTCAAATGGTTGTTTTATTTTTACTCGTCTGCACCATATGTTAAGATATTATGACTGTAAAAGTCGCTCCAATATTAAGCGAACGAATTATTTCACAGCGAATGTAAAGTCGTCAAGAAAAAGCACTAGAATGTACGTGTATGTACGTATGCGTATGTACATACTAGCTATGTGTATGTATGTGCATTTCATCGAGGTCCAAAGTCAACCTCGGTGGAGCCGTCATGGTCAATTTCATGGCTTAAAGTCGTCCAGTTCTCAACCCGTTTAGTATATTGTAATTATTAGTCTTATTGCACCAGTATTGGGCAGTAACAGCGTTTGGATAGTTAATAATATTGCTTGGTATGTTAATGAGTTTCATTTAAATTATCAAATATCTGTCGTACTTTCCCACGTATACAATTGAATAAAAGTATTTAGTAGTACTTTACATGTGCAGATTAACCTTAGTTATCTCGCTCTCCAGGGGCCCTACCATCATCGATTTAAGCAGAACATATAAAGAACTTCTGAGCTTTGACGTTCCATTTCTGTACCGTCAATTCTTAGCTTTGACGTTTAATTTTTGTATCATCAAATTAGGTACTTAATACGTGCTGCTTAAGCGATGATCGTCGGCTCCCAGGAATGTAATGATTAGGGGGCCTACCATCATCGGTTTAAGCGGAGCGTATTAAGTACTTAATTTGGTGATGCAAAAATTAAACGTCAAAGCTAAGAATTGACGGTACAGAAATGGAACGTCAAAGCTCAGAAGTTCTTTATATGTTCTGCTTAAATCGATGATGGTAGGGCCCCTGGATTACTGTCCGGTTAATGGCCACAGGCATCGGACTTTTTATACTTTAATAACTGGTGAAATGTGCGTAGTGCACTCGGCACTACTGCCTACCCCTTCGGGGCATACGCACGTAAGCATATGCATGTGTGTCATCATCATCTCCCAGGCCTTATCTCATACATTGTTGGGGTCGACACTTGATACAACCCGATGTGACTGATCACCTGTTTTTTATACGAAGCGACTGCCGTGTGACCTTTGTAACCTGTTCTTCGAGGAAAATCGGTAATCTGAGTTAAACCAGTTGTCAAACTTTCTTAGGCCTCCGACTGACCTGTAACAATTGCGAAAGATGTTAATTTGGCAAACGGGACAGGCGGCTCAACGTGATCACCGAAGCATGGTCACCCATCCAACTACTGGCAAACTTAACTTCCCTGATCGAAAGATATGTGCAATAGCAACTGTGCCACCATATCCTCAACATATGAATATGTATATGTACAGCATATGTATGTGTGTATGCAATGAAATTACCTTTAAAATGGTATTAATTATGTTTTACTATGTAAACATCCTTGTGAAGAATGTTTCCCAATGCAGTTTAACATAACATCTGCAACCTGACCTTTGCAGCTCAAATATCAAAGTAAACCGGTAGTCTAAGTTAGTCTACGTAACTGTGTATTTTTCCATCATTTACAAACCTGTAATGATGGACGAGCATATAAAATGGATATCTCTAATTAATTTAGTCCTAAAGTTGGAAAAAGGAATTCTAAGGACAGGTGATCGCTTATGAAACGGACAACAGTGTATTAACTAGCTCTTGTCTGTGACTTTGTCTGCTTGCGGTTTTTATTGTCTCACCCTAAGATTGGGACATTATTAAATCATTAGTCAATCATTATTCGAAATCCATTCCGCAGTTTTTGCGTGATGCATGCACAGACGGACGGAGAAAGATAATACGTACCTAGAAAGCTATTTACACTTTTTTGTAATTTTCCAAAAGTATTAAATTAATAATATTCGACCCATTACCTACAGATTTATTATAAATAGACGTGTACATGTGCCGTCACGAGCTATGAGCGCTGAACTTGAATGTGCAGTAGTCATTTTATGAGTCTATCTCTTTCTGTCGGCATGGAGCGACGCTAATAGTATAGATGCGCTATTATCCCAACAATTTTCGCAATTACCCCGAGTATTTTCGTTGAACGCTCTTAACTCGTGGGTTACTGAGGAAATAAAATAACTGGCAACTCCTCGTCACTTTAGTATAAAGCACTTATTCATATATAACTGGTTACCAAATGTACAAGAAGCGACTGCGAAACCCCTCTACAAAGAACACCCAGTTCAACCAGTTGTCAGACACTCATAAGCTTTATAGAGACTTGTAACGATTGCCAAAGATTTTTGTTTAGCAAGGCAATAGCTTAACTTCTCCGATACGCGGAGGAACTGGGCATAGCCGGTCACGCATCCCAGTACTGGCCACGAGTACTGTTGCTTAACTTGATCGATATGTGCGAAAGCAACCTACGAACGGTTGTATGTTAAACGCAAACTATTTATTTGGTTATTTATATTACTGAACTAGCTGGGCCTGGCGATTTCACCCGTGTTTAAACTTAATTTCATACAGAACTTTGATGTTTTTCTTAAATAAAAGTAGCCAGGTTACTCCTTACAACATTAGCTATCTGCCAGTACCGTTGAGATTACCCGGAACAAACAGACAGTCAGACAGTTTTGGTAAGACCAAAATTATTAATAAATTAAAATTATGTGAGTACCGTATATATTTTTATATGCATTTAGTGAAAAGGTGTTAATTTGGGAAGACAAACAGACACTTCAATTTTATTTATCTGTTCATTGAAGTGCATGGCAAGTTTCTGAACAGGTGGTCAGTGTTATGACGTTCAAGTACCAAGGCCTAAACTGAATACGTAATTTTCATTTCGTTTTCACGAAAGACGGCGACGGAATCCGCCAACTAGAGTCGTCACCATCAACTTTGACGAAATGATCTCACGAGATTGTCTTATAACCAAAATTCTTTAGGTTGAAGTAACAAATTGTGTGAAATTTATTTCTGCTTGCCTTTTAAGGGATTACGAGACCCTTTATGGACAGATATACCTACTATAATAGGATTTTATGTAACAATTATTTTTGTATTATAAATTTAATGAATAAATTTTATGAATCGATTGCCGATACAGTAAACAAAAGTCGGTAACATTTTATTCTACTTTCATTTGGGTATCCAAACCTAGATATATAGTGCATGATAAAGTCAAATTAAGCAACATTAGCAGAACAATTACAGTTGGGCAACTGAAAACTTGTCTGCGTATGAACTAGCTTGGCGCCCGGCCGGTGTTGCGTGTACACCTACTTACCGATATCGGTAGATGTCATGGATCTTACATCACTGTCTAGGCACAGTATAAATATAAGCTCTATAAACAGTAGGGAATACAATAATTCATTAATATATTTTTGCACGACTTATTCACATTTACATACAGTATACGCTTAATTATAATGGTTATAAGTTATAACTAACAACCCTGTTAGGGCAAAGCAATGTGAGAGGCACTATTCTTACTAAGGATTTGTTTGGATTAATTTCTTAAATTAATTGTTTCTTAGTGTTTATGCATTTTATAGTAATTTTCTTAGACTTTCAAGAGCTCGTGGCACAGTTGCTATTGTGCATATCACTCTATCAGCTAAGTTAAGCAAGCCCAACCACAGCCAGTAATTGGATTAGCGATCCGAGTTCCCTCCGTGTCTCGGAGAGCACGTTAACCCGTCGGTCCCGGTTCTCAATTTATCATCTTTGGCAATTGTTACAGATCAGTTGGAGGCCTTAAATAGCTTGACAACTGGTTTGATCACAGATTTTCATCGTCAAAGGCGTTGCGAAGGTCAGGTGGCCGTCGCTTCATATAAAAATCAGGTGATCAGTCGCATCGGGTTGAATCAAGTGCCGACCTCAATAATGTATGGGAGAAGGCCAGGGAGATAAAGATACTAAGACTTTAATTATACTAATATCTAAGAACAAATCGTTCGAAAATACACTCACACAGCGTGAACATCTACGAGATTATATATAATATAGCAGCAGCGTCAATAAGGAGCGTCACGATGTGTCCCATCGCATATACGTAATATACCTTCTATACTGACTTTTTTCAAAACTTCTAAATACAAAATCTACATTATTCGGACAGTAAATAAAAGAGTAAATTTTAACTGTTTGAGTTGACAACCTTGTTTCTTTTTCAAAAAATAGGCCCAGATTCCTTACTGCTTGTCTAGCTTATATTTGTATTGTGGTATAGGTGCATTAAAATGCGCATACTTCATGAACATTTTGAAAGAAATAAGAAGGGTACCTAAATGAGGGCATAACGAGATCTTCTGTTCAGAATTTTGAGCTCTCTGACTGGAGGCCTTCCAGAAGAACGCAGCCAAAATCGTGACCTGAAGGGGCCTCGCGTTGTGAATAGTGTTGTACTACTTTTTGCAATGGTATTGATGTGTACGAGTAGAGCCACTGTGTTAACTATAGTATAACACTTTTCTCTCTTACTATCTTGGATTTGTGATTCCATTCTGTCTAAAGTTCCAAAATGGCAGCTTTCCATATTCTATCCATCTGCCATTTATGTTACTAAGAATTTAATAATTTTGTCCTTCCTTTCATTCAAATAACTTCTTGCTAGGTAACAGTATTATGAAATTTTTATTAATTTAATATGCTCACGCTATCCTAGAAAGGTCCCCGAAGGGGTAAGCAGAGGTATTGTAACAACAGCACTCACATTTCACCGATTATGATTAAGTGCCAACGTGATTGAAGACCATCCGTCACAGACACTAAACATAAATGCCCTTCAATTAATTCTCAGACAGGTTTCCTCACGATGTTTTCCTTCACCGTAAAGCACATGGTGTCAAATCACTGCACATAAGTTTTTTAGAAAAACTCGTTGGTACAAGCCCCGCTGTGATTCGAACTGGCGTCGCTTGCGCAGCAGGCTACAACCCCAATACATGTACGGCTGTTATTATGAAAATGAAGTTTATATCAAATCTGACAGATAACTGGGGTTAGCAATCCGTCTGTAAGCTTTGATAGGTTTAAGACTTATTCCCAGACCCACAGCCCATTGATTTAGAAAACGGCCGTAAGTAACGCGTGATACCTTTCTTTCAAACGTCAATAGGTTGTCGTAACGGCTTACCATCAAGCTTGACTGAGTAGTTAAAATAAATAATATATTAGTTATTATAATATTTTCGCTAGCTCTCACCATTGCGATGCAATTCGGGCGTATGTCTTGCTTAACCTTAATAGATAATTATGTTGATAGATGAGTTCAGTCTTACACACGCGAAGATACTCATGAGATGTTTGTGCTAACAAAATTTAGATAGTCGTATCTATTATTTGTTTTATAAAGTTGCTCTATTGCATTGGGCGAGTGTGATGCAATTTCTTACAAGAAATATAATTTATTACTTATTGAGTTTGCTATTCATTTAAGCCATCTTTGTTCGTGTTTGTAACTTTTGGTAATACTTGCAATAATTTATCAATGAGATTTAACGATTTAACAAGAACTTAATCATTAGACGAAATCTATTTGTAAAATTTAAGCAATGCTAAGTCATACAAAATGATCTGATACATATACAAAGTGTGTGCACATTCTCTCACATTAACTGGAAATTTTAAATTTTCATTAGCCACTTCAACTTATAAACTTCAAGGCAGGCAAAGAAGCAACTGAACTTTGTTGCAACATCAAACATTCTGATTTACATTTTTGTTAGAAAACCACAACACTCTAAATGTTCATACACCTATTACGTAAGTCTTTGTAAATGTTGAAGTTACTGAACTTTGTGGCTAAATTCATTGAATGCCCGACATTGAACAATTTCTTCAGTTTGAAGATCTAAACCGTAACACATCTATACCCTTTTCACGAGCTTGCCACCGTTTTCCTAAGCATAGCGTCTCCGCTGAATATTTGAATGTTGTACATCGTGTCTTGGTGGTGACCTGCAGAACTAAGATATCTCATAATGTCGGTCTAATGCGGTGCAAAACTCGTGTTAAGACTACTTACTGTCCTCCGATCCACATTAAAGACACAATTGAAATATAGTTGAACGATCAAAGTCATTCGATCGAAATCCTTTCCCAATGTGGTATTCACGTGATCTGAAATCGTAGTTCGATGAAATAACAAGTCAATAGGACGTTTTCGTGACGGCGACTGAGCTATAATGGGGGCCTACTATCATAGTTATAACTTCTTAACTTTGTCAAAGTCAAAAAATCTTTATTCTATTAGACTTTTTACAAAGTACCTTCAAATATTTGACGTATAATTCTTGTATCACAAAATGAAACGTCAAAGCAACGAAGTTTTAAATTCATTCTGCTTAGATCGATGATGGTAGACCCCCTGTTTTTTCATTGATATAATGAATTCGAAAATATATAGGACGACTAAGCTACGATGTCGTCGTAGTTGCTCATCACCGCGCTAATGCGCTGTTTAATTCCATATATTTGAAATAAATTCTTCCTTGTTACCAAATATAAAATATTTTTAATATATCCGCATCGTATTTATATGCGATGTGTTGCATGTAGAAGGTTGCACGAAGTATGCAAGTGAGAGGTCGAACCTTGGGGACTGCTGTCATACGGGATCTCTACATTCCATTCACACGAAAATATTGTCACAACAAAAACTATACGATTTCTTATTGCAATCATATTATGATTGTAATAATATGGTATAATTATTTAAGTGGCTTGCTTCAATTTATATAACTTCTTTAATAATTAAACTTTACCTAATTAAGCGTAATAGTTTTGACCGAGAAATTATTAGAATGTTAGTCATCGTAACTATATTATACAGGTTGTCGGAGAAAAAAGTTGTCTTCTAGAAAATGTAGGGTTTTATGAATATATTACTATGTTGAAGTCGTAAAATATCTAGCTCGTAGTTATAGGCTATGTTTGCTTGGGGCCGAAGAGCCTTTAAGCGATTGAATGAATACATTACGTACGTTATCATGTCATATCAAACGTTATTATTTCAATGTATTTGTTTCACTCTCAAAACACAGATTTCCTTCGCTCAATTCCGAAGAATAACTTACTTTTAAGAGATGTCCAATTTAGTTATATTAACTCTCTACCTCATTAGATATTCAACAGATGCATCCGAGTGTGTGCATCCTTTCACTGTGTTTACTTATGTGAATACGGCAATACAAACTTTCTTCACCGGTTATGTTGATGAATTTATATCCACAAATTATGGTGCATGGCTGTTTCATGCATCTTATTATTGTGTCTAGTATTTTAGGGGCCCTGCCTTGATGAAAAGAATCCAAATTATTAGTAATATTTAAAAATTCACATCGATAAGAGAAGAGTGGAAGTCATCAGGAAACTGGATCTGGTGGTCCATAAGAGTCCATAAGTTCAATGGTAAAACATATCGCGGGGAAATCGGCAAATAAAAATGTATCATAAGTAAATATAATCATAATCAAAAAAATTACCATAAATTAAATCAAAAGTTAAATTTACCATAATGCCAAGATTATTTCAACCTTCTTACACGTTGATTGTAAATCGGCTAATCTCAATGGGGATTAGCCATCCGTACAGGAGATGTTATAGTGTACAACGTTGTAGTGTAAAACACAACTGCACTCTTATAGTCCGATGGGACCGTAATCCGACACGACCGGAGAGAGATCAGTCTTAGGACCAGCGGCTTAACATTCTTGCCGAGGCACGGGGGTGAAAACACCGCCAACTTCCAAACTCTACGCAGTTATAGTGAATTTCTTGACAGAAAAACCCAATATCCATTTTTAGCCCGACCCAGGAATCTAGCATGGGACTTCGTGTTCGACAGGGGAATTTATTAACCGCTTATAAATTACACGGTAAACTGCAAATACCATTATCTATAGTGGAGCATTATACAACTGCCCACAAAATGTAGGGTAGGTAACAAATGATAGAATCAAATATAATTGTTTTTAAGGAAACGCAATTCATGTGCAAATTGCAACATCTTTATTAAGCGGTCGAATTACGGTCACAATATTATGAAAGGTTCCGGAATTAAAAGCTTTCAAGAAGTAAAATTGATCAATTCTTTTACCACATACAATCGCATTATGTACTCAATAATTTAGATTTATTTGTAAGAAGCTCATGTTGTAAAATACATAAATACCGATGGGCCAATCACTTTTAAAGCATGAGAATTGTACCTTCCAGGGCCTGTAGGAAGGATATAAAATGTATGCAAATTACATATGTTACGTGCCTGATTTATGTAATTTCCATACATTTTGTAGCATTTCTATTAGCGCTAGAGAATGTAACTATGTCTAGGCCTACTATATATCAATTTATAAAAGTTTATACCAGTTCATCCGATTTCTTAAACCACTCGACGGAATTGAAAACATATTTTTGTAATTTTTCATAACTGGCCTTATTTCGCAGAACACATTTGGTTTTAAATAAAAGTATCCTAAATTACTTCTTGTAACATCAGCTATATACTATTAAAATTAGTCTAGCTTGCGTCGTTAGCTTACCGGGTTCGGCATCTACCACGACTTTAAAAAAATACATATGTCACGCGGTAAAATTAGGTATAAAATTAAATTTGAAAGTACGGAACCACCATACAAAATAGTTAACCATTCTTTACAATATAACACGAAAAGGTCACACAAAGAAAACAATTAACGTTGAGTTTTTAAATAGCCTTTACGATGTAAATTGATGTTCTGAAGACGAGTTTTATATCTTTACAGTCGCACGCGCATTAAGTTTGAAAGATTACTCATTAAAACATTAAGCGTTGCATACAAATTGTCTTTTATTCTGTGACTATATGAGCTTAATGACTGATACATAATTGAAGACTAATTTTGTAATGAAATGTAATTGCGCGTTAACGCAGGTTGTATTATAAATTGAAACTCTTAAATTGGAATTCTAACATGTACTAAATCTGTCTCTTTATAATAGGCCTATAGAGCTTATCTAAAAAAAAAAAAATTAAAAAAAAATATTAAATATAATCACTGGGGGCTAACTATGATCGTTTCAGTAGCGCGTATTAATAACTTCTTCGCTTTAATGTTTAATTTTACGCTATAGGGGGCCTACCATCATCGGTTTAAGCAAAACGTATTAAGAACTTCTGAGCTTTGACGTTCCTTTTTGTAGCGTCAATTCAAATTTCGAAGCTGAGAAGTTCTTAATACGCACTGCTTAAACGATCATGATTGGCCCCAAAAATTAAACTCAAAGCTCGGAAGTTCTTAATACGCTCTGCTTAAAACGATAATGCTAAGCCCCCTGCTGTGTAAAGCTAGCCTACTTATAAGATAAAAGTTATATGTTCAAACTCCTTATTTAAAGATGTCTAGATAAGTAACAAGTTAATTACTGTTTAAAACAAGCAACGATCTAGATTTATTATCGTTACGATCTCATCACGATACAACGACCACGGGTACACCTTTCTCGTTTCAAATAAAAAAAAAAGAACATAGAGGTCTCCCAGTTTACAAGGTGAATGCTTTTGAAGCAGTTTGGAGGTCGAAAAAATACTTGTGATTAGGCTGCAATGATATTCAAAGGTCGACGAACTTCGGAAGCTGTGTACTATTAATTTTGAATTACAATTTGTAATGTATGAATTTTGTATTTTAATATATGGCATTGCTAAATCATTCGTTTTCAGGACAACATGTTTCTTGTATGTTTATTTCATATACTTTTAGCTGCCCAAGTGACTGAAGACTTTCCAAAGTAGAAGAATTCACTGACCAACATACCAATAGATGGTAGCCAAACGAGTCTGCTCTTAATTTAAACATACCGCGTATCCCAGTAATACAAGCCGAAAAAAATTAATCCGAATAAGGTAAGTGATTATAAGTAGGTATAGGTATCCAAAAATCAGGTTTCGCTGCGCGTAATGTCAGCTTAAATTACCAAAGAAACGAGTCAGGGCCCAAGGTCTAAGGGATGGGCCGGTCCTGCTAGTTTGCAATTAAACCCATAAAGCTTTATTCATGTCGTAAAAAAATATTGGTAATCAATATTGTTGGACCATATGGTTTTTTATTATTACCACTACCTTGAAACACATAATCCAGATTAAGGATGAGTCTACCCATGGACTATATTGAGAAGTATCCTTTGGAAAAGCGGGTCAACCCCCCTCCCCATTGAGCACTGGTCTTTCGTCATACTTGTGAACAGATGCTGACTGTGGGGCCTACTTTTACTTGTAATTATTGCTTTTTATCGATTTTTCTGCAATGGAATTCATGGGCATATATTTATTTTGTATTACTCAAAATTGTAAAAATATTTTTGAAAAGAGTAATTACTAAGTTTCTTGCCGGGTTCTTCTAAGTAACAGCAACCTTCCGAACCCGCCCGCATATAAAATCTTGTCGTTCTGACGATTTGAAGGTATTTTGTTGAAAGTCTAATCAAATAAAAATATGATTTTGAATTTGGTGACCTTACTCACCACATGAAGATATGATTACTCTAAGGTAGCATTATTTGGCTGAGTTCTCCTATAAGGTGAAGATACAGTCCCCAGTCAGGTAGCTCCGAATCCCAAACTGATGCCCTAATTCTCTTAAAATTATCTAGGAAATTTGGTCAACTCAAATAAGATACTAGGTAGACGCAGTTAAATATTTAAATTCTTTTGATTGACATACATAAGTGGAAGTCGATGGGAAGTGACACGTATCTACTATTTACCGAATTGTCAAGGTTGGTTAGTATATTTCTCGGACATCCTGGATGGTCGATATTTTTATTTCCTCATCAAAATTTTCAAACATTTATTTTAATTGGGATCATATCGTGCGTAATGCTACTTCTCGTTTTATTACGGAAACAATCTTTTTTATTTTGTAAATAAAATAGAATGTCTTGTGCATTGTTCATATTATAATCATCAGTACAAAGAGTACATATTTCCTACGCTTGCGATAGAAACTTTGGGGTCTTGGGGTCCGGATGTTCACCAACTTTTCAAAAAGGTTGCACGTTGTATGGTAGAAACTTCTCGTGACAAGCGGGCTGGGGCTTTTCTCGCTCAGAGAATCAGCATTGCTATTCAACGTGGCAATGCTGCCAACCTTATTGGCACGATCCCGACAGACATCGATTTGGGCCAAGTTTTCTTCTTGTAAATAGTTTTTAGTTCCTGGTATATATAATTAAGTTTTTAAAACAAATAATAGTTTACTTATGACTTCATTGAATTATGAAAGAAATACGTAATTAAAAACTAATTACAAGTAGAAAACTTGGCCCAAATCGGTGTCTCTCGGGATCGTGCCAAGAGGGTTGGCAGCATTGCCACGTTGAATAGCAATGCTGATTCTCTGAGCGAGAAAAGCCCCAGCCCGCTTGTCACGAGAAGAGAAAGAAAGAAAGAAAGAAAGAAAGAAAGAAA
Organism: Watsonalla binaria; assembly: GCA_929442735.1. NCBI lineage: Eukaryota > Metazoa > Arthropoda > Insecta > Lepidoptera > Drepanidae > Watsonalla > Watsonalla binaria. The sequence continues at coordinate 3,262,212 of OV838923.1, forward strand.
AGAAATACTAAGTTTAATCTAACATGAACATTTACTTGTATAGCATACCATACATGTATCACACCGATAAGAGATAACCTCTTTAATTAACTACGATGACTTGTAGATATGTAAGAATATACGTGTGTATAGTACCTTAATTTCAGAGTAGTTGTAACTGGATAGTGTGCGTGCAACACAAGCTACACGATTACCTGTCTCAATACCAATGAGTTTTACTAAAATCTTAGCAATTGAACTAAAGCTTTATAACGAAGGAAAACTGAATATGTTGAAGTAATAATAAATAAATCGTAGGCAATGCCCGAAGCGGCGCAAAACTCCCCATCTATTGTTGGCACCCACTAATCTTAGATGAAAAGTAAGTGTTATAACACCGCTGCTAATCTCATTAGAGATCCTTCTGAAATGGATTACTTGCCTATATTATCAATAGAGCCGTGGTAGCCTTGAGGTTTGAGCAGTCGCCTGCTACGCAAGTGACGCAAGTCCGAATCCCAGTGGAGCCTGTATCAATGAGTTATTCCAGAAAGCTTATGTACAATTATTTCACACGACGTGCTTTACGGTGAAGGAAAACATCGTGAGGAAACCTGTATATTTCTGAGAAGTAATTCAATGACGTATGTAAAGTGTCTAAGACGTCGATGGACTCACCTGTCACGTTGGCACTTAATCATCTTCGGTGAAAAGTGGGTGTAGTTATTACAACACCTCTGCCTACCCCTTCGGAGAATACAGGCGTGAGCATATGTATTATCAATCAGAATACTAAATGCATTACTGAAGTAACTACTCTTAAAATCAAAAAGATTGCAACTAACAGTAATGCTTATCAACTATGAAATCCTAATTATCTTTCACATATTTGCAAGCATTATGTGGACGAAGTGTATATCCTATCACGCTATAGCATGTTATGTCTGTGGGTTGCTTGCTCGGAGGTCGGGTAAAGGTCGGCTAAATGTCAACTTGCTACCAATTAGGTGAACGTTCATCCATAATGATATTTTGAAGAGGTAAAAGTAAGTCTGTATCTATATAGTCTTTGGAAACTTCTCATCCGATTTCAAAACCTCCTTTACCAATATTAAGAATAAACTATCAAAGTTAAGATGGGATATTTATTATTTCAGAGGCTACATTGAAAGTTTTAATTGGCAGGTTTAAGAACACCGTCAAAACTCCATCCGATTAAAAACCTATTTTCAACTAGCTGTGCCCCGCGTAGACTTAATTTCATGGGTCCCGAGGGAACCCTAATGTCTTTAAGCATATCCTAAGTTACTCCTTGTCATATTAGCTATCTGCTATATATATGTATATCCTTGTCATATTTATGTTAGTATATACTTTTAAATGCATTTGATGAAAAGCTGTTAATTCGGAATTAAAAACAGACAATTCAATTTTATTTGCCTGTAATGATAAAGAAGTAAACATAAGGTAAGGTGTACGTTAGCTTTTATGCAACATTTTATCATAATAGAAACATATAGGGACAAATTGTGGTCTGATTTGGCAGTATTTTGTTGCGCTGTCCGCATATTCGATCGAAATCTCGTGTAAATCGGCGGTCGGTGTCATAGGGCCAAGAATGCCAGAATACCACGATGAGTTGTTTACGTGATTTATATCTAAATATATATAACTCAAAGGTGACTGACTGATATACTGATCTATCAACGCACAGCAGAAACCACTGGGAGGATCGGGCTAAAATTTGACATGCAGGTAGATGTTACGACGTAGGCATCCGCTAAGAAAAGATTTTGATAAATTCTACCTCCAAGGAGATAAAATAGGGGATGAAAGTATAGGCTTCTTTTAATAAAGACTTAGGGTATGCTAATGCGGGTGAAACCACGGGGCACAGATAGTTCTTTATAAGTGGTATGTGATTTTGCAGTAGTACGTAATATTCAAAATGATCCATTTTAACCACCAGGGGTCCTACCATCAACTCTTATTGCAATGATTAATCAACTCTTATTAAGACCGATATATATTTTTTTATGGTACTAGCAGGGTATACCGGCAAAAACTTAAAAACCAAACCAAATTCAATGCTGCAGTTTTTATGCAACAATGCAATCAATAAACACATAATATATGAACCAGGATGCTTGCTTGTATTCCGTGATAGCCAATTTATTAACAATCGAGTTTAATGATTGTTGGAGATATCGGATCTATTACATGCTTGGCCTTTGACTGAGAAATCGGGTTGTAATTAATTTGGTTATTTGAGTAAAGTAAGAACCGTGGTGGCCTCGGGGTTTGAGCAGTCGCCTGCTACGCAAGCGACGCAAGTTCGGATCCCAGCGGTACCTGTACCAATGAGTTTTTCTAAGCAGTGATTTCACACCACGTGCTTTACGGTGATGGAAAACATGGTGAGGAAACGTGCACATGTCTGAGAAGTAATTCAAAGATGTATGTATAGTGCCTGAGACGGCGATGGACTCTCCCGCTTTCACGTTAGCACTTAATCATATTCATAATTTTTCATTCATCATATATATATAGTGATTCTGGTTTTAAGTGTCACCAATTTTTCTAAACGTCAAAGGTTGTTGGGCTTTCCACTCAAATCCGGGTCTAAGGTTAGGAGATTTCTTCCCCAACCCCACGTTCGCCTCTCACTTGATCCAGATCTTGGGACGCGAAATCAAAAGGGTGGGGAAAAATCATAACATTATATTTTCAAGAAAGATTCAATCTTAAATCTGAACGAGTGTTTGAATTAAATTTAAGAAGTTCGTTGCAGATTCTTTCGCTTACATTTCTTTGGCTATCAGTAGTTCTGTTACGTTAATGTTATAATTCATTCATCGCCACAAACATCCCCAAAGGAATTGGTAGTAATACAAGTGCCGTCACAAACTATGAGCGCTCAGTGAAAATAGTGGGGCTAACTACGCATATATTTTATTCGCGCCACGTCATACAGACAGACAGAGAACGACTCTTAAATCTATTACTACATTCAGGGTCAGTGGTCATAACTCATGACCATGGATAACAACACCCACTTTTCACCGAAGATAGTTAAGTGTGGCAAATGGTGAGTATGTCGCCGACTCTGCCATGAATTCCAAATCGAGCTATTTCAATGAAATGTATTCAGCCTCTTGTCATTTGTGAGAAAACAAGGAAAAAACAGTTACAAGAATTGAATTCGTAATGAGTTGCGTTGCTTTTCGATTTCTGCGAAAATTAAGTAACATTTTGAAAGCAAGTGTTTTCAATTGTACTCTATATGTTATGTACATAATATTTGTATATTTTTGCAATTCCAAGTATGTCAAAACCTGTGTTGAATGCACGATTTGTTCGACAAACTTACGTGATATGGATCTAAGACATTACAATTTATTTATTATTACATTCTAGTGTCTTGTAGCTCAGTCAACTCACCTTTCTTACCACTCTTACCTTTCTCCCACACCTCACAAATCTAATCATTACCAAAAGAAGGTTCCATATTTGACGCCTATATTATTTGATATTTAATTAATAATTTCACGGATCTTCGTACAAGATAATTTTTCGAACCAGCTTCAAACCAAACCAACATTCTTATGGAAGTCAAATCTATTATTAAATCATAACAAATGTTGTCGAGAGCTGTTGTCAATAATAATAGTACGTATTAAGCTACTACCATTTTATATATTAGTAATAATACAATAGTAATCACAATTATATTTTCTCTATTAATACAATTTGTATTTTTTATTACAATTTTGATAACGTATTCTTTCAAATTCGATGAGCGTAGAGAACAAATTGTAAGGGTTTGGGAAAGAATTTGGTATTATCATACACACAATGCTTGTCTTGTAATTTTTTTAATTTCTTTTTTTTTCACTGTTGTAACTATCTCTTTTCGTGGTAGGTACTAACAGGTAGTATTTATTTAATATTATATTAACCTGGGAATAATAATGAAAGAAAGTTTAACTTATAATTATTAATTTATTAAGTCTTAATATAACTATATTATCGTATCACTAGCTTAGGACCTCTGTTTGGCGCCTGGCGCGGCTTCCTCTGAGTCTTTGTACCAGTCCTCGCTGAAAAATAAAACATATAATTTAATCTATTGAGTTCAAAATACTTTGAGCAACATAATCATACCTAACAACAAAATAAGGCACGTATTGTAGTTGCATATTAGATATATATGTTCTTTACAATTCTTCAGACATAAACTAAAATGATGTAGAGGTTTGTCCTGTGTGATTTTTTTAAGAATCTCTCGCTCATATATTATGAAGTAATAATTTAGTCATATTTTTTGAAGCTTTTATGAAACTTTTATACAATTGCTTCCATTTATAAGCTCTTTTGCCTATTCCCATAATATTATTAATTCAAAATTGTAATAATTGTATTGAATATAAAGCACACTTGGATCACTTATTGAACGTATTTTTGACATAATTATTATAATGCCATAAACTGCGATAACTGCTTTCTAATCGATAATGCTACTTACCATCCGCGCACGTTCTCAGGCGCATCACATTTCTGTGTCTCTTCGTTGTAGACCTCTCCAACTGTGCAACCAAGGTCACGGGGCTCAACGCCGTTGAGGCACACGTAGAAACGCTGGCAGTCATTGGGGTGGGGGAACTTGGGGTGAGCCACCACTTGGCCCTGGGCGTCTACTGGAGCCTGGTCCTTGGGGCACTCGAAACCGTCCTTAGTTTTCTCTGGATAAGAAATGTTAAGTTAATTTTCGGTCTTATAAAAGTGGGACAAATGAGATGCGAAATATGAACCGATACGATAATGCCTAAATTTAAATAACTATATATTATGTGAAATTATTTCCATAATTTCTGATTCCTGCAAATATGAAAGCAGAAGATCTAAGAGTATTTAATAATATCAATGACTAAGTACGCCATTGAAATATTGGAGACATATTTTTCGATAAAATATAAAGGAATAGAAATGTCCATTTATTAATTAATGCGAATGAAGCAGAATACTGGCCATAAAGGACTAAAATTGGTTCAGCGGTCTCAGCGATAGCGGAAACAAACAGACATACAGACAGACAGAGATTTTTTTATTTTGGTAGATAGGTACTTACTTTCCTGGTTGTTGCATCCCTGTCTTCCGGCGGTATCAGGCCATACGCAGGTACCGGAGTACTCGTCGAAGTGGAGTCCAGCTGTGCACTTGACCTCGGTCACCTCACCCTCAATACAGTTGAAGAAGATGTTGCACACAGTAGGGTCGGGGTGGGCGAAGAATCCATTACGGCGGGGGCATTGGGCGTTGGGCTTCGGGGGTTCTGGAAAGAAAAAAAAAGGTTTGAAATTGGAATAGAAGGCATACAACTTCTGTGTTGCTAAAAGTTATAAAGTATTCCTTTAACAAATTAATAGCATTACAGTGTTAGAGAATAACTGGATGCAGAATTGTGATATACAAGCGCTATAGAGCACGATGTCCAAGGGCGGATTTAGGGAATGGTGCTATCGTGTATTGTGGAGATTCCATCACAGTACCGTACACAATAAATTCCTACTTAATTATGAGAAATGTTAAAAATAAATTCAAACAATAAATTCTTTTGTGCCCCTCCCAGAAAAAAATCCTGGGATTTTTGGCCCGTCCACTCCTTGTGGCTCGACGATGGTAGCAGTAGACTATGATTTTAAGATGATTGATCACAGATTACAAAATATAGACTGTCAAAGACCACATAAATACCAGATTGAATAAAAATTCAATTAGAAGAAGCATATAAAACAAAATTTATTGTCCAGTTCATCAACAACCTTGTATTTTTTTCTAACAATTTATACAGTACGAACCCTACGAGTACTAGTTTATATCCATTTATTAGCAAGTTGAATTAAGCGTGACATATTTATATCCTGGGAAATAATAAATTATCTGGCTGTTGGTATAAAGTATCTGGCTGAAATAAATAAATAAAATGAATAAAAAAAACTTATAAGTCTCAATTAATTGGCGCCCACAGATTTAAGTCAGGTTTTATTAATTTTATCACCGAATGCATCAATGAAAACCACTTTTAAAATCGATATCTAAATATATATAACTCAAAGTCGACTGACTGACTGACATAGTGATCTATCAACGCACAGTCCAAACCACTGGACGGATTGGGCTGAAATTTGGCATGCAGGTAGATGTTATGACGTAGGTAGGCATCCGTTAAAAAAGTATTTTGATTAATTCCACCCCCAAGGGGATAAAATAGGGGATGAACGTTTAGGCTACTTTTAATAACTTAGGGTATGCTAGCGCGGGTGAAACCGCGGGGCACAACTAGTTATTCATAAAAGTCACTTATTACTTGGTCTTGACTTGTTTCATAACTTTTTTTAGAATAATAATGTGGTAGTATGCGGTTATCAATCGGCCTTGGTTTGAGATTGTGATGTCTGAGGTCGTTTATTCTAGGAAATGGCAATTATTCTCGGTGCGAACAGGAAGCGAACATAGTCTTTCACTCGATTTGTCGCCAAGCGTAACTATTTTAATTTGTATCGAGTTGTGACTAATTCTACTCGATTCCGGTGGAGTAAAGTGCGCAATTTGTAACACTTTCCCCCAACGAATAATCGAGTTGCGTTCACTAACGATTTCTTATATCTTTTTTGCAACCGGTAAGTACATTTTCTTGAGGAAATTGATTAATTTCTTTATCTAGTATTAACGCTTTCAAAGAAGTGTATCTGAATGGATAGGCAGAGTTGTTACAACATTCACTTTCGGCCAAAGATGATAAAGTGCCAAAGTGACAGATGGTCCATTGTATCTTAGTCACTATAGGTACTTTGAAAAATTTCCTCATATATAATGATGCCGATTACAGCTTCTTATTTCTCAATAACAGCAACTTTATTTTCAACAGAAATGGCAATTCATTTAAGGTAAAAAAAGCTACTGTCGAATGTACGATGTATGAATTATACATTTCTACACTAACGAATACCTAGAGAAGCTCAAAAACTTACAAACATGGTAATTTACATTTAAAATTCATGTCATGAACAAGCTGCGAACAGCGCATTCCACGTTGCATACGCGTTGTATATATTTATATAACAACTTAAACAGAATGAAACTTTTTTGTTATTTCAACAGAAATAACTATTGTGCGTGATAAATAGCAAATATCCTTAATATATACAATTCTCGCGACATAGTGTTCGTAAGAAAACTGCGAAAGGACGTGACCTATTTTTATAATCTTTTTAATCCTTATATGACTTCAAAATTTAGAGGTCTACTGCTAAATAGGTAGGTCTGAGAATCTGAGATTGGAGGAAATTTCCAAATGTTATTAGTTTTAAGTTCCGTTTCTTGTATATATCAGTACAATGTACAATACATTAGGTGCTCTACATATGTCACTCGATCTCGAACTAGTTGGCCTAGAAAGCCAGTGAGCCGACCTAGGCGGTCAAAGGTAGTCAGGCCACCTTCACTTTACAGGAACTAGAACTCAAGGGGATTGTTCGATCTAGTTTCTCTTGAAAAGTAAGTAAAAAGTTGCGTTGTTCAAAGTCATGATCACAATTATTAAATGCATTACCATGACTGTACGGAATACATTTTTAGTTTGTCATCGCTGAGTATTGAATCGGAATGTTTTGATACGTTCAAACGTCGACGAATCACTTTGCATATTAGCGAGGATCGAATTGGTACTTGTTCGGAGGCTTGAACTTCATCTCAAACCGGATCAATTTCCCCAACATGCAATCGACATTCGACAACTTTTAAATATGTACAAAACTATACTTGAAGTGTTGTCGCGTTATTCTGTAAAGATTCTGAACGTTGCACCAGTTGCCGAGTATCGGTTTCAAAGATCCGTAATTAAACTTTATCGTCTATTTATTTATATTCTATTCATATCTAATAACGTGGCAGGACATATGGTGAGCATTGCCATCTCTGGATTACATTTATTTGATTTGGATTCGAGGTTTTCTCTCGTTACTTCCCAACGTTAGTTGTGGTTGCCTATTATTAAGTGTTGACATAATATCATGTTTTATGTATTAGTACTTCATTAAGTTTTCTGTGTACCTCTTGTTGGTGGTCGCATTATAAATAAATAAACATTTCATGGTAAATAATAACTTACGAAGTTCAGTCCTGTCACCGCAGTCAACGTTGAAGGGCTGGTCGCATTTGTTGATCTTCCTGATGGTGGGGTCGAACACCAGACCGTCGGGACACAGCTTGGTGGTGGCTACACCGTCCACGCACTCGTAGAACTTGTCACATTGACGGTCGTCTTCGTATTGACCGTCTTTGTTTGGGCATTTGAATTGGGCACCTGTGGAGAAGGAAAAATATGGGTTTAATTTTAATTTTTAAAGTTTAAGTAAAATCTATACTAATATTATAAAGCTGCAGAGTTTGTTTGTTTGAACGTGCTAATCTCAATATTTACTTTTAATTGATTTTGTAACCCAAGGTGTAAAATTTGAAAACCTATTTATGCGTGCGCTTAAAAAAATATTGACAATAGGACAAAATGATGTTTTAGGGGTTTGTAGGTCTTATTAAGATCTACAAAAAAGTCTGCAAGAGCACATATCTAACCATCATAGTTTAGTCACAATAACCACTTTTATGTTCATAAAAAATATTAAATCGTCTGAAGAAAGAAACTATGTTAAATGTGTATCGTAATGTTAATATCATATAAAACTAAATCTACGCGGGTGAAACCGTGGGGCACAGCTAGTAGGATAATATAGGGTATAATGTTACACCTTGCATTTCGCGTTGTGGATGATGTATACATAGTATACATATATAAAAGCTTACTAAGGCAAATTACTTGTGGATTATTGAATGCAAAGAGCTCGTATATATATTTTGGAAATGTTTAGTAGCGAATAAAACTATCAATTTAAAAAAAATTACTTTAGAAAAATATGTATAAACCGTGAATAGAGCATCCTCTTTATAAGTGATTCGTTGTACAAATACTCTTTTTTATTATTTGTTCTTAAAGGGTGTGCACCATCATAATCTCCCTGGCCTTATCCCATACATTGTTGGGGTCAGCGCTTGATTCAACCCGATGTGACTAAATACCTGATTTTTATACGAAGCGACTGCCATCTGACCTTCGCTACCCCTTTAACGAGGAAAATCTGTGATCTGGGTTAAACCAGTTGCCAGACTATTTTAGGCCTCCGACCGACCTGTAGTCAAAGATGATAAATTGGCAACCGGGACCGACGGCTTAACGTGCTCTCCGAAGCACGGAGGGAACGCGGGCGGTCACCCATCCAATTACTGGCTAGGCTTTGGGTTGTTTAACTTCGCTGATGTGCCCCGAGCTCCTCAAAAGGTATTAAAGGGTGTGCAATAAAGATTATTGTATTGTACTACTTTATTTCTTCGATGACATAAATAAAACATTATTTTATATCAATCACATATCCAGTATCCGCTTCGTGCCAACGTTACAGACAAACGGACACATAATAAGGTGTTACAACAGTGTTTGCGCAATGACTACGCCCCGACTAGTCCCACCCGAAAACAGAACTAGTTCTAACAGTGAAAGCTGATACAGTTAAATGTGCTAGTTTGTATTTTTGTCATTGAGTCCTATAAAAAATATTTCTATAATAGTATCGATCGTTTTTCTGGGTAATCTAGATTTAAAAGCATTTTTTGTTATATATTATTGAAGCTCATTAAAAAGTGATCTCGATTTGTGAGATTGTAACCTCATTTCCTAAGAAGAATTTAACTGGATCTTAGTTCTTTTCTACACTTGAAGCAAAGAATAAAACAATATTAAAATACGCAGAAAAAGTAAAGCCTATGAAAGCAAGCAAAAAAAATTTTCATATCATCATTTTCATTTTACTCTCCCACCTGTCTATACATCTATATCTATACAGATAAATAAATTGAATTGTCTGTTTGTAAATCCAAAATAACACTAATAATAGCTTCTCACTAAATGCATATCAAAAGTATATACGCTACTGACATACAAAAAACAATATACAAATGTATCTTTGTATGTCTGTCCGTCTGTCTGTATGCTGTTGTCGGATAGCTTAATATTCGGTTGAAATTAAATCCATTCTCCAGAGCGTCCTACCGAAGGAGTAAGCAAAGCTGTGCTCACAGTACTCCATCATATCACCATTTATGATTAAGTCCCATGTAATAGGTCGCCATTGCCATCACCGGGCACTAATAAGGATTTCAGGCTGCTACTAGAAAATTACAGGTAGAAAAACCAATAATAATATATTTGGTCCTACCCAGGCACTGTCCGAAGATAATTTATTGAAAAAATTGATTTATAAAAATTGTTAACAAATTTTAAGATAGAATTGTATTGACATGTATTTTTGACTCCACTTATGAATAACATTATCGAATTTATCGATATCTATAATGCAATACAATCATTATGCCATACATGCTACTCCAAACCAGAACAGGGCTATTATGTTACATAATGTGTTGTATGGTAGAGTTGGTTGGCACATATTTACTTCGCCAATAAGGATTCGATTGTGTGACATTTGTCCGAATTTGAATTGTTAATGAAGTTGAAGTGTCAAGGTCGATGTTTAATTACTATTTAAAGGATATTTTATGTTAGCACAGAACCTGATTCGTGGCACATTAACTTTAAATATTCGTAAAACATATTAATGTATAATTGCTAATTTGTGGAGATTTTTATCAAATTACAATAATTTATTTATTAAAGCTACGATAATGTTGTGTATCTGTGTTCTACCAAAGTCAAGGCCACAAAGACAACACTGCTGTCGTTACAAGGGGTATCATTTAAAAATGTGTGAATAGTTTTCTATAAAGTCCTTATTCAACAGCTTAAAGACTGTGTGAAAGAGATTTATGCATGTCATAATAATTATTATTCAAAACGTATCATCATCCTCTCCCTGGCCTTATCCCATACATAGTTGGGGTTGGCACTTGATTCTACCCGATGTGGCCGATCACTTTTATTAGTCAAAACTACAGGGCAATAAGGAAGCATGGTTAGATTGATCGCTAGGGCAGATTCTCCAGCTTATATCGCGTACAACTAACACTTTATTCTAGAGATATGGTCTTCCAATATAAAACAGTATTCATACATCTTCGACTCAAGGCACTACTCGAGTAGTGCCTTGTAGTGCATATAATGAACACTTTCAATTATTTACATATTTTTCCTTCTAAAGCTAGAAAAGTGAGGTAAACGGCTCCATATAAATGCACTGCAGCCATACTATAAGCACTAATTGCCATGATATCTGGTCTTGCCTGTGTGTGGTGGCAGCATGTATAATTCTGTAGAATTATGTCATTCTGACGATTTGAAATATTTTTTTAAATATAATCGAATCGATTTATACATCATTTACATCTCTCTCATTATTAATGTAAAATTTTCATGATAATAAGAGGTCACGGTAAGTCCTATGAAAATCTTAAATGTCACTTTCGTAACCTCTAGACAACCTAAAATTCCTGACGCGTGGGATAAAATAAAATCTGTGATACATGATTATCGACGGCGCGGTGTCTCGCAATACGCAATGACGCAACCAAAAGTGAAAGTTGACTTACGACACGGTGCATCGTCGAATGATGCCGTTGATGCATCGGGTCGAGACTTTGCTGACCCTATCATTTATGTTACGTTGAGAACACACTTACAGTGATGGAAATTGCTACCAGCTCCTGGATTATGTATTGTGTTCCAATAAGTTCAAATTGGTTTTCCAATGACGAATCATTTGTTTTTTTTATAAAAATAAAAATTACAAAAGTAAGTAATATTAGCTCATCAACAAAAATATTTTGTTCTATTTGAAGTTTTCCCTTGGAATCTGATTGAAATCAGCACTAAATTTATGTAAACATAAAGTTATGTTTGACTTGACTTAAAACTGTTATTGATGTTGAACATAATTTATGAGATGGATATTCAATGCAAATATAACACCAATCTTTACTTAGTAATTTGTTAGCTTTGGTCTATGTGACCACGAATCACATTTTCCAGTACAACAGAAAAAACGAAAAAAAACATACGTAGACTTCTTTTCATAAAGTAACCTAAATTATACCTTGAAAAATCGTTCAAGTCGTTTCAGAGATTTGCCGAAACAAACAGACAGCCAGATAGACAAAAAAATATTTTTTGTGTATACTTTCATATGCATTTAGTAAAAAGTTGTTACTTTAGAATTACAAACAGATATTTCAATAATATTTATTTGTATTGATGTATCTTATCCTTCAGACATTTCAATGAACCGATTTATTAAACTCACCGTCCGCAATTTGCCAAGAAAAAGAGTCCAACAACTTGTACGAGGACATATTTAGTAATTCTAGAACGATTTTTAAATATTCACAGGTTTCAAATTATTGTGTATACTTTTAATACCTTGAAATTTGAAATTGAAATGATCCTAATTATTATACAATATGAATATTCTTTTGAAATTGGCATACTCAAAAGTCTGCACGATGATGGATTGCAGTTTGCAATAACTGGAGCTTGTAACAATGATTTATGTTTGAAACTTAAGCATTTTGATTACAGATTAGCTTTATCTAAAATGAGCATCATTTAACTCATACTTGTTGCTAATTATATTGTATAAATTTAACGCCCGCTTGTGATTATTATATATCAGTACTCATCATCTTCCTTTATCTCATACATTGTTGGTGTATACAAAGTGACTTTCCTTAGTGAGGAAAAGCAGTTAAACCAGTTAAGATAGTTAGCAGTTAAGTGTTTTTAAGGATTTCGACTATCTACAAATCTATATATCTCTAACTATTTCAATCCTTTATTATTTAAAGTACAAATTGGTATCACTAATTGAATTCCGATTTGCGTTTCTACGAGCATTGACTACTATACCAATTTTCCGGTATCTAAGTACCTACTTAGTGTATTCGGACTGTTTCAATTTTATAAAAAAAACTAGCTATACCCCGCGGTTTTACTCACGTAGGCTTAATTTCATGGGTGGCTCGCGGAACACTAATGTTTTTTTTAAAAGTGATAGTCCCGTTAAAATCGGAGAAGTTTTGGAGATTAGCCGGAACACACAGACAGAGAAAAAAATTAAAATAGTATTTTTCTATTTGTGTACCGTGTATACTTTCATATGCATTTAGTTAAAAGCTGTTTTTTTACAAACAGACACTTCTATTTTATTTATCTATATGTACCTATAGATATCGTGGAGCGGTTGCTGCGTTGTGGCCCAGTGAGTATAAAAGCAAACTATTGCTTTTACAATAAATTTAACATTATTTATATATTTAAGAAGTATTAATAATATATTAACCTTGATCTCGTCTACACATTTGATATTAGACCTTAAATACTTAGAATTATAAATGATAAAGCTTTATAAGAGTGTCTACTTGAAAATCAGACATTACTTCACACACCTTCAAAAGTTTTACAAACAAATATATGGTGATACGCATACTGATTTTGTACTATCAGTCTATTCATTTAATTCATCTTAAATTTTAGGTCTTTAAAATAAACATAGTTACGAAAAAATACTTGATATATAATCATAATTATTCAATTAAAATAACATATCTGTTTGTTTTTATGCATTGGTATTCCACGTGGAAATACTTCTAGCCTTCTTTCCACGATCCCGAGAGACACAGATTATTATTCCTCGTTTATATAAGTACTTCGCAAAACACAAAATATTTTCAATCGACTGTAAGTTATCTTTAAGGTTTAAAGTTACGTAATAAGGCTGTGGTTCTCCCTCGGTAGTTGCAAAAGGCTTATTTGCGTAAATTTTAATATGGCCGGTGTCAACATCGACGAATGCAATCCTGTAGAAGGTATTTCACTTTATTTTCGTTATAAAACTAATGTCAATGTCGTATTTCATCAAGATCACTCGAGGGTGAAGTCTAAACTACTATTGTGGTTCATTCATAGTCTCTATGGTTCAGTGGTAATGCTTGGCGTAATAGTTAAGGTACTGGGTTCGATGGCCAGGTTGGGAAATTGAAAGAAAAGAACGCAGAAACTTATACATAGGCCTAAAATTGTTGCACCTCTGCTGGGATTATAACATTATTTTAATATTGGATCTTATATTAAGAGCTATTGATATATCTATTTTGACTCATCATCCTCCTGCCCTTTTCCCATGTTATTTGGGGTCGGCGCAATGTGTTCTTCTCATCCATTTCTCTCTATCAGCCGCCATATCTGTATTCAGTCCTATTTTAACCATATCATCTTTCACACAATCCATCCATCGTTTCTTAGGTCTTCCTTTCCCCTTGTAACCATTCACATTCATAAACAAAACTTTTTTGGCCACATTATCCTCATCCCTCCGCATAACATGTCCATACCAGAACAATGTTTATTCTACACTGACGATCTACTGACGATGAAAAAGCTTTAGCTAAATTGTAGTAGGTACTAATAGTACGTACCTATATTGCACGCCTCTTACCAATTGTGTTTGAAATAAAAATACTGTAAAAAATCTAAATATAAGAAATCAGTAAGGAACGAATGGGAAAAAAATGAAGTATTTATAGTTTTAGTACAAAGTTTAGTAAAAATTACTGCTTTTAACGCATTTTAATCTATGGTTACTATACGATAATATAACGAATTACCCCTAAGCCTAAGTTACTCCTTGAAACATCACCTATCTGCCAGTGAAAGTCACGTTAGAATTGGTCAAGCCATTTTGGAGATTAGCCGGAACAAACAGACAGACAAGACAACAGAACATTTTGTATTAACTAGATGTTTTATGTCAGTACCGTATATACTTTAATATGCATTTAGTAAAAAGCTGTTATTTTGGAATTACAAACAGACACTTCAATTGTATCTATCTGTATAGATATAGATGTATAGATATGGATTCTATTCCAACTATCAATTTAATACCCAGACCTCGTATCAATTACTGATGCTTTGTGCATTCTAACGTGTATTAGCTGAACATATGGAGGTTAGATCGTGACATGAATTCTTAGTTTATTCTAGACTTAAGTATATACTATACTTGTTCATACATTACAGACAGTTACCTACAGTGATTATATTTTGAGCTAAATAAAGGATTTATGAAATATTTTTTTTAATTATAAAATCAGTAAATATTCTAATGTGTATTATTTTATTGAGTTACTAACCTAAAGTTCTACTAAAACTTTACTTTTTACTTTAGACTTATGGTGGCGACATGGGATTCAAAATCACACAGAATTATAAAGCTCGTACGTAAGTATCATCTCTTACTAACTGGTGCTCGCGACTTATTATTTCGAGTAGCTTATATAAGCTTGGCGTAGGAACCGTGCGTTGGAAAGGATTTTTTATTGTAGTTATGGTTCACTGTTTTGGCTATAATGGCTTACACATAAGATATAGATGTATACTGTGACGAGCTTTTTTGTAGGACTATTTATGATAAACATTTCCATCATAAATTACATATGTGTAACTCTAGCGGTTTTGGCAGCGCACGCCGGAATAGCTCGCAGATGGTAGGTTATTCCTACTTACTTGACTTGAAGTTTCGTCATATTTTGGGTTCACACAATATCTTTATAAATTGTAGCCTGTATGTTATTCTGATGTATAAGTTTTATTCAGTAGTTTTAGCATGAAAGACCAACATCCATCCGTACTTGCAAACTTTCGCGTTTATAATTTTAGTAGGACTCCAATCGCGTGAGAAAATCGGTGACGTATTCAGCAATCGAGGTAACGTTATGTACCGACAGTAATTAACTACCACCTTATATAATACTATCGTAACATCAATTAAATTACTATTGTTACGATGGAGTTTTTATTACTGAAAAAGTTTTTAATCAGAAACATTATAGAATGAAATACAGCAATGAATAATGTTACATAACTTAAAAGTTTAATGGTGAATTGAAAATGCCAGTCTAAATAATAAGTACTAAAATTCTTAATTGCATACTTGCCTTCGAGTATTGAAAATGCGAAAGTGTCTGTTACCTTTTCATGGTCAAGTGAACTTACTGAAATCTATACATCTATAGATATAGATCTGTATAGAGTGATATGATGAATTAAATTGAAGTGAATGTTTGTAATTACAAAATAACAGCTTTTCAGTAAATGCATATGAAAGTATACACGGATCTAATATATAAAAACGAATTTAAATTTTTTTTCTCAGTCTTACTGTTTGATTCGGCTAATCTCCGAAACGGCTATAAGGATTTTAACGGGACTTTCACTAACAGATAGCTAATGCTACTTTTATGTAAAAAAATAGGGTTCCGCGGGGCAAAGCTAGTTATAATATAAAAGTTTAAATCCTATAATAGGTCATAGGTGTTCATGATCACGCAGAATAGTTCCACGAGACGAAATCGTTAGAAGAAAGAAAATGATTCCATATCATAATTTTAAACATTAACCCCCATATATATATACTAACTTAGTATAGAGTATAGAGATGGACTACTTGCTATGATGAGCTACTTTTAAAAGTAGCTCCTTCTCTTTCTGTGATTTAAACAGGGAAATAGTCGTAGGCCAAGTTTTATAATAAGGGGATTGCAGTGCAGTTGAAACCGTATAGATATTTCATGTCGTTTGTATCCATAGTAACTCTATATTTGATCTATATTACAATTGTAACTTTTTCCTTATTATTTTAGTGCTAAACTAAGCAAAATAGTAAGTAAAATTAAGTACTAGAGATTTCAAAACATATTTTCAACGTAAAAAGAAAAGAGCGAGTGTTCGATGAATTCTTTTGTAAGGACAGGCTAGAACGAATGTGTTACTTCAAAGTACGCAAGATTTGCTAACTATACGTGGCCAGACAAAGTGATTGGTGCAACTGTGTACGTACTTTATGTAATATATACATTGGCTTGAATTGACCTGATATTTTGCTCCAATGTATTTCGTATTACTTGAGTGATTTCATAGATATTGTCTCACAAAAAAGGTAAGTTTTATTACGTTGCGCTGACACGATTGAAATGTGTTAGCAGTGTTAGTAAATGTGTCCTAATTGTATGTATTATTTAATATAATTGTGAAAGTATTCTAAAATATACTAAGGGCATGTTTGAAATTAATTGTAATATGAAATATGTGAGGCTATAAAAGTTTTCATGAATTAGAATAATAGTAGAAGTTATATATCTATCCTGGGAAGGATTTGGAGTCTTGATATTTATAAAATTAAATTATTTAAATATGTATTATTATTTAATGTATTATTTATTTAAATATATTACAGCCCATTAAGCTACAATTAAAACAATAAGAAAAAACACTTACTCGCAAGCGCTGAGACAGCAGCCAAAATGATAAACACTTTCATGATGTGACCTTTCAAAAAAATATTTCAAGAAAAAATAAAAAGTATTATTTAAAAATGACTAGATTCGTCCGATCCCCACGACGACCCTGGCACAACTGACGAACGCAGCGGCTGCGCTCGCTTTTTCTTCACCTGACGTGCGCACGCGCACAGAACCGGTAGGACTTAGGCGTGATTTAACAAATTCTTCTATTAGTGAAACAATACTCATTTACAATTAATGTAATTTACATTACGCGGTTGCGCACCCTTCATCAGCTGATGATGTTGTTAACGTCACATTCCGGAGAAATTGTATCTATTGTGACACCCTAATGATCTAGTAAGCTACTAAGCCACGTCCTAGCCATCCATAGGTATAGTACAGTCAGCTACATCCTACATCCTTGGTCCAGTCAGAGACATACTAGTGATCTATTGGTACAGTCACCCACATCCTAGTGATCTATTGGTCCAGTCAGACACATCCTAGTTATCTATTGGTACAGTCAGCCACAGCCTAGCCATCTATAGGTATAGTACAGTCAGCTGCATCCTACATCCCTTGTCCAGTCTGAAACATATTAGTGATCTATTGGTACAGTCACCCACACCCTAGTGGTCTATTGGTCCCGTCAGACACATCCTAGATATCTATTGGTACAGTCAGCCACATTCTAGTTATCTATTGGCACAGTCAGCCACATCCTAGCGATCTATTGGTACAGTCATCCACATCCTTAGAAGTCAGCCAATCAGTCAGTCAAAGTTGTAAATAGCTGTTGTATGCTTAAACTTTAACTGTCAGATTTATTGAAAATGAAAATGATTTATTCACTTTAGGCCCTGGTAAGTCACTTATGAAGATCGAAGAACTGACCACTGGTTTGGAAACTAGGCTTTTGAGAAGAACCGGGCAGAAACTCAGCTGTCATCATGTATACATTATAAATATTTATGGTAGTATACCCAAACGTCACCAATCCTTCATATTTAATGTCTCTACGAGCAGTAGTTTTGGCTTTCTTTTCAGATTTGGTCATCTCAAGCAACACAATTATTCGTAGTTCTTATTTTTAGTTTTAATTTTTTTTTATATCGACTTTGTGCACTGAAACTATGTCCATGGACTTATATATTTTTTTTATGATTTATATTGTATTACTCAAAGCTGATTTTTTTTTTTTGTAATATTTATTACTGAGTTTCTTGCCAGGCTCTTCTCAGTAAAAGCAACCTTCCGAACCTGGCGGTAGCATGTATAATCCTATGTAATCGTGTCTTTCTGACGATTTGAAAGTACTTTGTAAAAAGTCTAATCGAATAAAGATATTTTTGATTTTAATTTTGATTTTGAAATTTGTTTGACTATGAGACTTCAGACAGTCAGGATTTATAATTTTATTTATCGTTTAATCTTTATGTATAAATAGATGATAATAATTTTAATGTTAGCTAATTTTTTTATATAAATTTAACTAGTAAACTAATAAAAAGGAGGAGCTCGTGCCACAGTTGCTATTGCGCATATCATTCGATCAGCGAAGTTAGGCTACCTTACCTCTAGCCAGTAATTGGATGGGGACTGCCCGAGTTCCCTCCGTGCCTCGGAGAGCACGGTAAGCCGTCGGTCCCGGTTGCCAATTTATCATCTTAGGTCAGTCGGAGGCCTAAAATAGTCTGACAACTGGTTTAACCTAGGTCACAGATTTTCCTCGTTAAAGGGGTTGCGAAGGTCAGATGGCAGTCTGTTCATATAAAAATCAAGTGATCAGTCACATCGGATTGAATCAAGTGCCGACCCCAACAGTGTATGGGATAAGGAGAGGGAGACGATATTAAACATATACGTAATAATGGTTCAGAAATGCAAATTTAATAGTTTCTGAATCCACATTAAATTTCAATTAATATTATTATATTTTTGAAAAGTAATTACTGAGTTGTTTGCCGGGTTCTTTTCAGTTTAAGCAGCCTTCCGAACTAAAAGCAGTAACATTTATAATTCTGTATAATCATGTTGGTCTAGACTAGTTGAACCACGCGGATTGACCCGCGTCGACTAACAAATTTTTGTCTGTTATCTAGTCAATATACTCAGACAAACAAACGAACATATATTTATTATATTCAAAGCTAATGTTTTAACATTAGATACAGATACTTCAACTTTATATTTTTATATATAGAATCTAGCTGTGCCTAGCGATTTCACCCGCCTAGATTCAATTTCATTCCCGCGGAACCGTAAATGTTTTTATTGAATAAAAGTAGCCTAAGTTCCTCCTTGTAACATCAGCTATCTGCCAGTGAGTGGCCCGTTAACATCGGTCCAGCCGTTTCAGAGATTACCCAGAACAAACAGACAAAGAAATTTTATGAATTTTTTTTTATGCCGTACCGTATATACTTTCATATACGTACATACATACATGTATATCTGTATTCCCCGAAGAGGTAGGCAGAGAGGGTATTGCTATTGTAATAACAATACCCATTTTTCACCGAAGATGATTTAAGTACCAACTTTTATATACATTTAGTGAAAAGCTGTTAATTATGGAATTACAATCAGACACTTCAATTTTATTTATCTGTATAGATGTATAGCACTTTTCACGTGGCCTATCAAGACACAAGCTTGAGAGCGATCATAAATGTCTAATTCACCGGCGGCAAAGGTTAAGCGAAGCATACATCATGTTATGCAAATGCTACATAACGCCTCGTTACGTGACCGATGACTCTGGTTGCCATTCAATGGAAATGTCACTTTGGCTGTTAACACCTTTGTCTTCATATACTTGTTTGCTTTTTTTAATGTCTTATTCTAAACTAGGAGCAGGGGTCGATCCCCGCTAAAGCATACACCATATTTTAACCAGGGGCTTAATGATTTCATATTGATTTTTAATGTTTTTTTTTAACAAAAAGTTGCGGGCAGAAGTATAAAAATGAATTTCCCTTGGTCACGCTATCACCCGTGATTGATTGATCGTGGATCGATTTTAACGGGACTTTCACTGGCAGATAGCTGATTTTTCAAGGAATAACTTAGTTACACTAATCATAATAGTTGGTTGACCGAGCTGTGCTAGGTTTCTTCTTCAACCAAAAAAAAGGAAAAGGCAAAAAAACGCCCCGTGAGCTGGAAGCCTCATGTTTGAGCTACCATAACTTGACAGATGTCGGCGAAATTTGCAGTAGTATTGTAATGATATTTTATGAGTTTTTCGGTGCCTGAAAACATAGTCAAAACGATGTTTCCCATAAATGAAACCTAGCTATATCTATTTTTTGCCCCTGAAACCCTCTACATGCAAAATTTCATGAAAATCATTGGAGCCGATTCCGAGTTTCCGATTATATATATACAAGAATTGATCGCTTAAAGATATAAGATTTAAAAAAATATTAGAGTTCCGAAAAAAAGTATGAAACTAAAGCTACGGGGGTGAAACCTTAGGTTTAGGTTAGCGTTAGCCCAAAGTAACTATTCCACGCGAACCAAGTCACGGGCATATGCTAGTTACGATATGAGCACAAGGGCATACCGCCCTGAGGTCCTCAAAGGTTAACTAGAGAAGAATTATCCCCTTTATCTCAACTACATAGCTCTGCAGTTTCATCCACAGGGCTCACGCTTCGCTAGTAGAAACCATACAAAATGTACGGGAATGACGTATGTCATCATCGCCCTGGCCTTATCCCATACATTGTTGGGGTCGGCACTTGATTCAACCCGATGTGGCTGATCACCTGATTTTTATACGAAGCGACTGCCATCTGACCTTCGCAACCCCTTTGACGAGGAAAATCTGTGATCTGGGTTAAACCAGTTGTCAGACTATTTTAGGCCTCCGACTGACCTGCAACGATTGCCAAAGATGATAAATTGGCAACCGGGACCGACGGCTTAACGTGCTCTCCGAGGCACGGAAGGAACGCGGGCGGTCACCTATCCAATTACTGGCTAGGCTTAGGGTTGCTTAGCTTCGCTGATCGAATGATATGCGCAATAGCAACTGTGCCACGAACTCTTCTAATGGAATGACATATGTCACGTGTCTGATATATGTCATTTCCATAATTTTTTTATCGTTCTATTAGTACAAGCGCGAGAGTAAGTATGTTACTTTTTCTAGGCCTACTGTCTCTGTATAAGCTGTGCCAGTTTCGAGTTTTCTTCAATTTCCATATTAAAACCTAGTAGGTGCTATTCTTCAACCGTTATAAAGAATCGGAACAGAACCTTATGAGAATATTTTTGCATACATACATGAGCCTTTTGAATATCCTTGTAGGTTTCTAGCGTAGTTAACTGTACGTTATCGAAATTAAGGCGTCGATAATGATGTGCATTTTAATATCGATACATTTTAAGGTCATCACGTAGGTACACACGTAGCGACATATATTCCCTTCATAGAATTACTTATATTTTATATACTTAAGAGCTCGTGACCTAGCATATATTATGTTGCGAATCAATACTAAGTACCTAGTCTATTATGTTATTAAATTTTTCTCTGTCTTTTTACTCCGGATAATCTCCGAAACGGCTGGGCCGATTTTAGCGCGACTTAGACAGTCAGATAGCTGATGTTACATTTATTAGAAAAAGAAACATTAGGGTTCCGTGTATAGTAGGCCACCCATGAAATTAAGTCTACGCGTGTGAAACCACTGGGCACAGCTAGCCTATCATATGGATTCTGAAGAGGAGACATTAGTTCCGGGCGGAATACGAATCCGCGACCCAAGATACTTAACCGTCATAATACTCACACTACAATTGAGTGAATGTAGCCAATATAACAGCAAAGTGCCTCCATTAAAAAACAACGAATTTCATCCACATTACCATACAAACACAGCCACTAATTTCATACATTACAAAGTAATTGTAATAAAATCGAAAGCGGAAGCAAGCAATAACATATTTGCCTAATATAACAAACTTTAGTTACATAACGGCGTGTGAGATAGTTTCAATACGTTTCGAAGTTACAATAGACAACTGGTAAATATAATATGTAAGTAGGTATATGCTGATTACTTTTATACAATCTCTGTTGTAAGCCAGTCCTAATTACTGGGTGTGACCTCGATGCAAAGGATTGTGAATAAAATTCCGATACCTACCTATATGTCTCTTTCGCTTCGTGTTTCTTTCACGTCGATGTAAAATCAGGAATTTCTGGGTCTATGACCTCCAGTATAATGACATTTATTAATACAGAATAAGATATTGAGGAAGCGTTACTTGGTTTTGAACACTAAGCGAAGTTTTATGTGCGCTTAAATTGTACTTTGATTTATAATTTTGGTAAGTAGTTGCATACAGATTGTATACGGTTCCTACATTTTTATTAATGTTTTAGGGACATTGATAAAAAAATATTTCCCTTCACAGGGAGTTCAATTCTGCGAATTGATACAGAATTAAATTTACAAAAAATAGTCTGGTACGTTCACCAATGAACTGCGAGGCAGTAAAATTTCATATACAAACCATTATACACTGATTTTCGGAAAACCTTTCTCAGTGGATACTAACACTTCACAACACACCATGTCTCTAGCACCAGAGGCTTAGGATGTGCGTTGATATACTCGAATAATTCCGTCAATCAGTCAAGACTTAGAATTAGACAGCAGCTTTATTGCATTCGTTTTATTTTATTGTTTAAGTATACCTAGAAACTTTGTAGACCTATTTAACACCAGTTCGAAAATGTTATACATCTACATACCAACGCGATGACAGATGGCTGGTGCTGCAATTTTTATTTTACGTCCATATCTACTAAAATCAGTTATTTGGGTTACTATGACGTAACCTACTTAATACAAGAAATAAAGATTACTGTCATTCCCACAAACGGCCGGAATCCACGCCATCTAGATCAATTTCATAACATCAGTGTGATTTACATAGAGAAACCGGTATCAGCGCGCGCGCAGATCTCAAGATAGATCTCAAAACAATGCGTCGCTCGCACAATAGATACTTTCACTAGGTATGACGTATCAGTTTAGGCAAATTAATTGGTTGAGTCATTGTTATAAACAGGGGTTTGTAATATGTAGGCTATTAGCGGCTAAACATAAAAAAATATTATCTACTATGTTTGTAGAATCATAACTTATGGACTGTGTGGCTAAGTAGCTAAACTAAAAGAATGGTATGAAATTGAAACTAAAGTTAACTAAAAATAAAACTACAAAGTTTAGTAAGTAGACTGTGTAGCGCGGTTTAACCCGAGTTTAGACAGAGAACTATTAGGTTGTATATGAGGGCCGCGGGCGTCGGGAAGGGGGTTTTGGCGCCGATGCATGGCCCTCGTGGTTGAATTTCCATAGTGTAAAAGTCTGGTATCATAAGGAGGGGCCTGACAGGCCAGTCGATGGGGGTATCACAGCAAAGCATGTTAAAACATATCACGTTCACCTCCCCCACTTAGGAACACCGTGGAGTTTAGTGGTCCGACATAACCTTTCCGCGGCGATTGGTGTATCAATAACGCATTCTCAACGTAAAAAAAGGTTGGTTGTATATTCCACTGGAACCGACAATTTAGGCTGACTCCGGGATAAAAGTAGATAAGTACGGCATATGTCCATCGATGTAGTTCTCAGTAAAAGTCCCAAACTCTGAGGTAACACGTATGTACATATCTACTTACATTACCATTACGTAGTCCCTGGCGTTTTCGGCAGATACAGCGATTAAATCTATACAGATAAATGAGATTGAAGTCTGTATATAATTCCAAATAACCAAACAGTTTTTCACCTACTAAATGCATATGAAAGTAACTAAATATATAGGTACGATACTTACCTCCATAAATAAACAAATTGTTTTTTCTGTCCGTCTTCTAAAACGGCTGGAGCAATTCTACCGGGACTTTCACTGGCAGATAGCTGTAGTTACAAGGAGTTACGCCATTTTTTACTAAAAAAAATCCGCGATATAAAGTCTACGCGGGTGAAAACGCGGGGGACAGCTAGTTTTTTATTAAGTACGTAATGCGCAAGATGCGTGCCAGTGAAGCTTTCTGTATTGCAAGCTTTCATAGGGTAGCTTACCATCAGACGGACTGTAGATACGCTTATTTTGTACCAAAGGTTTGTGCCTCATTGCTATGTGATTAACAATGCAGTCAGCCCACGCTTTATGTAGCAGTTTGGTGAATAATTAACGCACATACCTAAGTAATGGACAGATGTTAACACCGGGAAATGTTCATTGGGCATACCACAAATCTATCACCTTGTTTTGAAGGTTTATTTATGACTGGCCGACGTCATGCGGTTTCACCCGCGCAGTTCCCGTGGGAGTACGGGGATAAAATATTGCCTATGTTTCTCGCTGATGATGTAGCTATCCATTGCTGAAATAATTTGCAAGATCGGTCCAGTACTTTCTGAGCCAATTTGTTACAAACATACTTACATATAAATCTTTCCTTATTATAATATTATAGTAAAGATGTCTTTGAGCCGGGAACACTTCATCAAGCTGACTGGAAGTTTGTTAAATTTTGAGAAAATTTCATCGATATACATATTGTGGTTCACTTCCAAAAAGGTATCTGTCTGGTAATTGAGATCAATTTTGTAGATGCATAATATATTGAATAAATTAAATATGTATTTTTCGATGCTGTTATTACTGCATAGGCCATCATCTAGAGCCCATTACTAAGAAGGTGATGTGGTTTTAGTATTAGTGGAGATAGCGTTATTAGTCAGTGGTATAGTTTAACCTTTATATCACCGTACCACCAAGGTTATGGTCAGGGGTATGGCGGGTACGGTGGGTCTGAAATGTTGGACATAGCGTTACTACGGTTTCTAACATAACGTTAAGGTGTGGCCTCATGCATCCGCTCGACGCTCGTTTCCAGCGACGAATGTGGTCACGTGACCCTTTTTTAAATTTCCCGCGACTCAAAGAGGAATTACGTAATGCAGCCGCTCGTCGCTCGTTTTCAGCGACAATCAGTCGCTCGTTTGGTGATGGTGGCATTTTTCCCAGCGACAAAGCTCAACATTTTCCGCTTTGTCGCTTCATTTCTTGCGACCACATTTGTCGCTCGAAACGAGCGTCGAGCGGCTACATCAGGTTGCGCCTTTAGCATAGTGGTACCCTACTGTAGACCAAGTAACATCATCCTCACGCCTCGCTAGTAGAAAGTTATGTCAAGTGACTGATTTATGTCATTTCCATACGTTAGTTATCGTTTCTATTAGCGCAAGCGCCAGTGAATGTTTCTTTGTCTAGGCCTACCATAGACCTTATTGGTTTGAGAATTAAAAGTCAAAATATTTCCACTTCCTCAATCTATATTCTCTGCACAGCGTAGCTTTCGTACGCAAATATTAGATAAGACAGACACTATGAATAAAAACTACTTGAATTAAAGAATAACTATTTATTTTAAACTTTAAATACATACTCTCCTGTGCCATTTGTAATTAAGCAAATTATTATGAACACGTAATTATCACACATTGTAATGCGAATGTTTATCATCAAATAATACGTCTTCATAGAAGTTATTTTCCGGTGACGCCATTAGGTACTTAAGATTCGATTAATCGCCTAAAAGGCCATGATTGTACAACGGGCAATGTTATTAATAAGTATATTTAATCTATTCAAACTGTGTTTCTTGAGCGGAAACATCCAGACTTTCTTGGTTTTGTAAAAGTCTGATCAATTCTCTATTCTGTTGTTTTAAATCTTTGACTTCTTCTTTAAGGGCGTACACCTCGTCTAGATTTTTCCCTCCGCTTAATTTTTCGTAACTCCTCCGTAGATGTTTCCTTACTTGCTCGGAGTCTGCCAAGTACCAAATCATTGTGTTACCCTCTTTGCCTTTCTGTGTCGTAGTCATTTTGAACATGGCCTTTTCTCTGTATATGTTCTTAAGCATGTGCAACACGTCTGTACGAGTTTTCTTTGCTAGTGTGTCGATGTATTTCGGGAAGTGTGATCGACACATGTACTCTGCTATATTGAGCTTGTGTATATATTCATGCTTTTTCAACGTATCCTCTACTTGAGAAATATAATTAACTGGTGTCTCTTCATTATCTAAGGCAGCCGAGGTACTGTAATAAAATAGGTATTTAAATCTCAAATGAATTATATACAACAAAAACTAAAAACCCATAAAATTTTCATTTACAGACTATAAAAACTGTCAAAGCCATAAATTTGAAATTTGGCGGTAATTAAGTAAATTGTGCATTGGAAAGTAAAATTGTGCTTAATCATTGACAGTAAATTTTTTTTGATAAACTTTTTTACATCTTCGTCTTCGGTTTTTATAAGTATCACAGCTCTCTGTAGCACATTTCTCGTGAAAAGATTGCTTAGCATAGGATAAATAGAGCCGTGTTGCCTTGGAGTTCGAACAGTCGCCTGCTATCAAGTTCGAATCCCAGCGGGGTCTGTGCCAATGAGTTTTTCTAAAAGCTTATGTGTAGTTATTTCACCCCACGTGCTTTACATTGAAGGAAAAATCGTGAGGAAACCTACATATGTCTGAGAGGTAATTCAAACACGCATGTATAGTGTCTGGAACGGCGATGGATTCACCCTGTCACGTTGGCACTTAATCGTATTCGGTGAAATGTGGGTGTTGTTAGGTGTTGTAACCTCTGTTTACACCTTCGGGGACCCTTCTGGGATGACGTATATTTTTTTTTATATTAATTATACAAACATAAGAATAGTAAAAACAAGTGTCTGCATTTTTTGTCTGTCCATGTTGAAACTCAAAATATATAATAAAAATTATAATCATTATAGATTTTGATCTCAATTAAAAAGACTATACTGACCCATCTTTAGCGCTGTGATTCGTCTGCACCTCTTTATCAACATGTGTTTGTTTATTGTTCATAACGAAACCGGTGACATTCCCTTTCTTCATAAAGACATCAAATACTGGCGTAAATGAGTGGCCAGGTTTAGCTGTCTTGTCACTGGTCTGCACTCCTATGTCACGGACATTGGTGTTATCATCTGAATTTGTTTCAACATTATCATTGAATTCAGTTTCTTCTGGATGATATTCCATTTCTTGATTCTCATCACCTTGTCCTATTGCCCCATCTAAGATATATTGGACAATTTCACCATTTTCGTACACACAGACGACATTATGATCACCCTCTGTAACGTATTGTATGCCTTCCTCGTTAACATATTGGACATGTTCAGTGTTATCTTCAACTGTTTCATTATTCGTTACATTATTGCTATCAGTAAATTCCGATATATCCTGTTCTTTATCTGCGAAATAAATGCTGTCGCATTGAGAGTCATCTTCGGCGTATTCTGTTAGAGCGCTCTCTTCATGAGCCTCCTGCTTTATATTAACATTAGGTTTATCACTATCTTTCTCATAAACAATCTTCTCAGCCACTTCTTCGTTCTGACTACCATTATCATTATTATCAGCTTGGTTTTCACCGTCTTGATTGTAATAATGAATAGTGTATTCATTGTCATAATTGCCGCTTTCTATAATCATCTTATTATCATTAGCACCGGTTTCGATTATATTAATTTGAATTGGTTCCTCGAATTCCTGTTTTCCCTCTGGTTCTGATGTACTGTGAAATTAAACTTATGATTTAGATCACAGTGTAAGTACTAATTCATTCTCCAGTTGGTCAACGCATTTGATTTGAAGCCCACATCACATGAGATATGAACATTTTTTTTTTTAAATCCTGCATAATACAGGTGTTAAGAATTATTTATTTTTTTAAAGGAAACATACAGTTTTGTGTAAAAGAATTTAAAATAAACTTAAACCAATTAAGATTCCTAAATTAAATAATCTATAATATATACAGCATGTCGGTGGGATTATTTGGAGACTCAGTAAAACCCACGATTCTCAAGATGGTTTGATGACCAGCTGCTTATATTTATACTTTGTTTAGTCCATACTATCGGTATTAAACTCAGAAATGATTGCTAAATTCAAAATAAAAGTTGACCCTTTATGTCTAGAGATTTTTTAAGGGTAAAATATTTTTATTAAAAATCTTTCTTACCTATTGGCAAGCACTGGAACACACTGATCTAAAATCCAAGGATTTCTTTGGGTTTCGCATTTGACAGATTGCTGCAAATGCTTCACGCTTTGTATCGTTTCATCTAAACTTGACCCTTGACTTGAATCTGGTCTTGTCCTCTTTGCGCCGTCTGGAGCAATCTTTATTGCTTTTGTACCTGGTTGTTCAAAAAGAAATAAATTATTTGATTATAATAAGAAGCCGTGGTGGCCTTGGGATTCGAACAGCCGTCGCCTGCTATGCAAGCGACGCAAGTAATCCCAGCGGGGCCTGTACCAATGAGCATTTAAAAAAAAAAGTTTAATGCAGTTATTTCACACCACGTGCTTTACGGTGAAGGAAAACATCGTGAGGAAACCTGCATATGTCTGAGAAGTAATTCAACGACGTATGTATAGTGTCTGAGCCGGCGATGGACTCACCCTCTGTCACGTTGGCACTTGATCATATTCGGTGAAATGTGGGTGTTGTTTACCTCTGCTTACCCCTTCGGGGACCCTCCTGGGATGGGGCGAGCATATTTATTTTTTTTCATTATAAACTACCTGTTATCAGCCGCGTTATTCCGAGATAGTCCGTCGAGCTCGACGTAATATATACACGATATTGATGTTTAATTTTGTTGTTTAGAATTGACACTCGACGTCGAGTGCGTCGCTGACAAACGGAATAACGCAGCAGTAATGAACCAGTAAAAACAGATGACCTGTGTTTTCAAATTTGTATGATAAAAGTACCATAACAATTTGTTTATAACAATTTGATACAATTTTAGCTCTTAGTAGAAGATAGTACTAGGTAGTAGTAGCTAGTAGTTAGTTAGAATGTCTTCAAACCAGAGGTATAAAATTTTGCTCTCTCATCTCTTATTTTACACACCCGCTTAAGGTCTGTAAAACAAAATTATTTTAAGCCATACTTACGCCGCTTTACGGGTGTGGTCATCTTCTCAATGCTTGACATTCTTTTAACTTTCTTTGGCGTGTCCGGGTCACCTAGACATAAACTTGCATATATTTTGCTTCTTATAAAAAGCATGTAGTACTGAAAATCCTTACTTACCTTGATAACAAATATTTAATTGCTTATTATAATCTATATCCTTACAGATAAATAAAATTGAAGTGTCTGTTTGTAATTCCAAAATAACAGACAGACAGAGATAAATTGGAATATTTGGTTTTTTCAGTGAGTATTATACTTTCATATGAATTTAGTGAAAAGCTATTATTTTGGAATTACAAACAGACAATTTTATTTGTCTGTATAGATTGCATTGGTTCTTTAATCAATTACGAATTTTAAGCTATTTATTTGACTCTTGGAATCATTTATTTGACACTTACGTTCTCTTTTAGGTATTTGTTGCAAAATTTGATCATCTGTACTTTCGTCCATTTCGCCTTTGTAGACCTCATCTACAGCTGTAAAGATAACAAGAAACATGACGATAGCTGAAGGAGAATTGTGTCTCCTTTTTTTTATGTTTTAAGTAAATTGTAAGCACAAAGTATGGTAAATAATATTTCCTACCACTTATTTTTTGTAAAATTTCTTTGAATCTCCCCTCCGAGATGTGTCTTTCCAAATTTTTATTTTTCATGTTCCTCTCAATTGTGTAGAAAAATGGTCGACTCATGTCAAAACCAGTCTCCATTTGAACATATTTCATTATTTTGCCAATATCTACCCGTAGTGCCAGCATATCCATTATCTGTAAACGCAACGCTATCAATATCACGCAGACTTTTGGCACTTAGGAATTTTAAGGTTTTGTGGCCATATTACTAGGAAGGAGAATGCGATGGAGCATCTAGTGATCCAAGGACGAATAGAGTGCAAATGGTCCCAGGGTCGATCTCCGACTAGATGGACTGATCTTGTGAAATCTACCATGAAGAGTTCCATAACAGAGAGCTCCAAAAACACGCATAATAGAGAGAAATGGAGAAGCATCACTAATAAAGCTTATACCAGTGCATCCATGACCATGACCGCTCAGCCAAAAGCAAACAACTAAGAAGAATCTGATATACATGCTTCTAATGTACCTTATGGTCACATTATTTAACACTATTTTTTCTTGTCTTTAAATTACTTCTCAAACATGTGCAGGTTTCCTCAAGAAGTTTTCCTTCGGCGTAAAGCATGCGGTGTGAAATAACTGCACATAAGTTTTTAGAAAGTCATCGGTACAGGCCCTGCTGGGTTTTGAACTTGCGTTGCTTGCGTAGCAGGCGACTACTCAAACCCCAAGGCCACCACGGCTTTTATTTTTTACTTAGTTGTTTATTGTACTTTCTAAAATGATTTTTATGTATTTACCTCCTCTTTAATTTGTGGTGGCAACCGACGGCCATGTTGGAGCTTGCTGAAGTCCTGCTCCGACAAGTTGTGGTCGTGGTGATTGCATACATACACCACAGTCAGTTCAGTCTCATTGGGCAACTGTCTTATTTTAATCTTACAGGGACAGTCTGTCTTCATATTGTTGTTTCTGTAAAACATTTTTTTTTACTTAACAATTTTATATCCAGCCAGCATTCTTTACAGACTAACAGTCACAGTATTGCCACCTGTTGATCCTAATAGACAAGTTCAACAGAGTAAAATGAACCCTCTGAGAGGAATCAACCATTAATAAATCAAAGACCAGCGCTCAAAACTCATGACACCAGGTATAAATTATCTCTCACATCATAATCTGTTAAAGTTTTCTTCATATTTAATACCTCATTATAAACATCCACAGGTGTACTCAATGCCATAGGTATTTTCTACCAGTCAACATTTGGCTCATACCAATATAGATAAGGCAGGACCTAAATAGCTACAGAGACTTATTCCCCCTAATAAGGGGGTTTCTGTTCTTGGTTTTAACCATTTATATCCATATAACAAAAAGGGATGGAACTACTTTTAACCAAGGGTTTTCCTTGGCAATGGTTTGTAATAATGTTTCAACCCATTAAGTATGCATATGAATTTAGAGCCACATTTCTTATACAAGGTAACTTTTTAATTGTAATAATACCTTTTCCTCATCCCCCGAGGCTTATACTTGTCTTTATTCTTTAAATACACACAATTGTAAGTATACGACTCATAACTGGCCATTGCCTTGTGTGAATCTGTACATCTGTAGTAGTAATACCACCTCTTTGCATTATCATTGAGGTACCGTACAAAGTCTTCGTGTGTATCAAACTTGTCGCCTGGCTTGACAAGCATATCATCGTCGAGTAGGTACGACCCATGATCTTCCGTGCAGTATTCTGCTATTGGTGGGTAGATTGTTTGTGTTATTACTGTAACATATAAAAATCAAACAAAATTTGATTTTTGTTTTGAATAGAGTGGCAATACTAGAGCTAAATACCAGTTATGGATGAAACTAGGATTCTGAACTTATGTGACATGATTTTAAACCACATGAAAACATTATGAGGAAACAAGCATGTCTGAGATGTAATTCAATGATGAATGTGTAGTGCCTGAGACGCATCTATCATGCGGTAGCATGTATAATCTTGTAAAAAGTCTAATTGAATAAAGATATTTTTGACATTGTCTTTGACTTCACATTGGCACTTAATCATCATTGGTGCAAAGTAGGTGTTGTTGTTTCAACACATCTACTTACTCCTTTGGGGACCCTTCTGGGATAGCTTGAGCATATTTTTTATTTTTATGAAACTAGGTTCACGTAGATCAGACAGAGACAGATCTTCAGGAAGATTTTAAAAATGAATACCTATTACACAGTAATTTATTTATTGTATTGACAATTCTTAAAATATATAGGTATTAATTTCTATATGGTAACATTGTGTGCATTTCATAGGGGCATTCCTATAATTTTTATATGGGTGGAGTACTTATAGAAATCTTGGGATGACACTTTATTATGGATACTAATTTAGGTCTACTGTCCTACAGCCGATGCCGCACAACCATGAGATTGTGTAGCATTACCTACATGGGCAACACATTGTTTACTCTAATACACTGTTTAGAGTTTATCTTCAGGACTAGGCTGAAAGGTGGTCAAATATTACCTTCCTTTCAGAACTAATGAGCTCTCCTAATAAAATACTTTATTGTGGTTGAATTACTACAAGATGCAATTACAAAAATAACCAATATTAGAAAAATATTACCAACCAACTTGCCATTATCAATATAAGTAGTAAATAACAGAAATATTCCCATGGTTTTCTAATAGCATATGGTAATATTATTTGATTTGAATAGTACTGAAGCTTATAATTGGTTTTCCCCCCAAATTATAAAATATGGTTCCAGTTGAAATTATCTGCTCATTGGAGTAATCTAATCATTGGAATGGTAACTAAAATCATTTATTACACGCAAAGTTGTGTTAAATACCACTGGTACTCCCGTAGGACGCTGCATAAATATGGTTATTTATTTACCTTTTCTTTCATCACTTGTTTGAGTATCCTCTTGCTCGATAATAATGTAATTACTGTGTGACGCAAACTCATTGTTGCTGAAATGAAAGTATGAAAAATTATCGAGTTTTAGTTACGAAAACTACAAATAGGTTAGGCGCCTTTACGTACAACATAAAATCAAGGTTAGCTTCAAGAGTTAGGCGCAAACATATGCAGCTGGTTAGAACAAAACTCACCTCGCAACAAGCTTTTGGAACTGTTGACTATTACTGCCCATGTTTTCAGCTATAATCTCAACATTCAATCCAATTTTGTCTTCTGTACCATCATCCAAATAACAATGGTCTTCGTAGAAGTGTTTATCAAATCCCATACTACGCTCACATGCACGTGAGCTTTGTAACTATTTTTACAAAATAGTTTTTGAACAATACGATTCTATTAATTCTCTCACATTATGTACAACAAATAACAAATCAGATTTGTGAAATTAAACTTTATTTGTTGGAATCCAAAGCCAACAACCAAAATATGAATTATTCCATCCATAGAGTATCAATGACGCTCAGCATTTGCTTTTTGTTCTATGTTTATTCTATCGATGGTTTAACATTACGGATGCTCCGTCCGAATTCGGCATATTTATTCGGAATTTCAGATTATACCGAAATATATGTACTTTTGAACGTAATTAGAGTCTTTTATAGATTTTCCAACTTATTTGTACTGCACACACATCGATACTTTGGCGAACTAAGAATAGGTAAATATTTAAGTTTCTCGCGCCCCTAGCGCGGCGCCGATGGCACTATATCATTTTTTTTTACTTTTTGCCATCAGCATTTTTTAACTATCATATAATCTTATCGCTATCTAATCAGCTAATATCGACTGTCGACTATCGACACTGGGTATTTGCATCCTCTCCAACTCTACGCGTTCCTATCCTGTCTGTCTTTCTGGATTATGTTTTGTGATGTAATGTGATGATGTAAGTTTTAGTACTGTTTTCTATGGAAAGGGAAGAGCAAATAACATATATGTTACTATTACATATTTAAAGGAAGATTACGAAGTTTTAATTAATATTGGTAGGGAAGCATGATTTTTCCGTAGTGCCTTTCCGCATAAAATTGATTAAAAACCCATATATATTAACCCCTTCGGATGTCTTTAAGACCCAAATCAATACTTTCGTTCTTGTCCTAATTTTCGGTGATGTTGACGTCATTAGGCATACACGCCGCCGCTGACTACAACGCGTCGCTTGCGCTGCTGGCTGGCTGTAAATGCATACATAACAAGATGGCGGCGCGACATGACCATGGCATTGGCAGCACTCAAATTTAACAACTGTCAACTCGTCAACTGTCAATCGAATCAAAGTCAACCGACTCAAACAAACAAAACAAGACAAGAGTCGTGAAAGAAAGAAGAAAATAAACATGTGAACATCATGAAATTGTCAGCCACTTTCGTTGGGAGATAAAGCTAACAACTAACAAATGTATTTTAAAATCTCCAGTCCTTACCGTGAATCATGATTATAGCATTGCAAACGCTGATTTTCTTTAGGAAATCCATACTCACAGTGTTAGATCGACTGTTGCGGCCGTATTACAAAAACTTTTCGCTGTCATTCAGCAAGAGTGGGGACATTTCAGAAGATGAAGAGTCTGAGGAGCAAGTGTTTGCAGACTACGACGATGACAAGGGGGTTGTGTTCTACCCGCCGATGTACGCACAGCGGTACGCGGCGGTCAGCGACTGTTTGATGGATGAGCGGTGGTGCGGAAAACTGGAAAAAGTTGGTCACTTGAATTTAGAATCATTAAACTGCTCAAAAGTTTTTCTATCGTATATCTCCGCCTCTTGCGGTCTAAAAGGAAACCTCTCCCCAAAAGTTGTGGGGAGCTAAAAATATTACAAAACATGGTTTAAACGAAGACTAGGCTTAGCTCAGACTAAAATTATGTCCATTCCTGTTTAAATTCATATCACTGAAAGAGACAAGTTACTTTTTAAGTCAATGAGTATCTTAGTTTTGTAATAATGTGGACTATGTTAAGGTAAGAAACCAAGAAAGGGTCATATAAAATGATTAATATACTAGATGTTAATAAGGTCAAATGGTTATGGTCAGAGGACAATGACACAGGACACTTAAACTGTAGGTAGATAACAGTAAATAATTATTATTGATCTCCACTCAAAATCTTTTCTATAATATTTTGAGGAATTAATGAGTATCACCTTTCAAATTTATAATTTATAGCATCATCTATATAGATTTATACAATTGAAGAATCTGTTTGTAATTCCAAATGAACAGCTTTTCACTACATGCATATGAAAATATAAAGGAAGGTTCAGTATTTACATAAAATTTTTTTTTTTCTTTTTACTTTGTATGTTCGGGCTAATCTCTGGAATGGCTGGACCGATTTTAACAAGACATTCACTGGCAGATAGCTGATGTTATAAGGAGCTACTTAGGCTACTTTTATTATAGGAAAAATATACTTGTATAGTAATAACATAGTTTTTATTGTTAATCCTATGCAGCTATAACCATGGGGCACCACTAGCTTGAAATAAAAAAATACTACTGCTTCTTTATCATTGACTTGCAGGTGGTAGACCTGGGCTACCATGACATGAGCTTCATAAAGTACTTGAAGGAGGTGCCAGGGGTGCAGAACATACTGGGTGTGGACATTGAGTCCATTCCACTCCGCTGCTCCTCTGACCTTTTGAGCTGTGATGAATATGCACCAAAAAGGGAGCACCCTTTGCAAATTACTGTGAGTTGATGAGTATTCAATTAAAATAATTATAATATAAAGAACTGAACCATAAACCTTCCTCAACAAACTGATTTTTTTGTCTCTTTCATAATTGATAGAAATTGTGCATTATGGTTATGTTATGAGAGAATTATTGAATTTAAATTACCTTATCTTCATATGCTTTGAAATTTCATTGAAATTATGTATCAAACTCAATGCAATCAGAGAATAAGTATTGGCTTTTTTAATGCACAATGCAAAAATACATACATATGCTTGCGTCTGTGTTCCCCCGAATGGGTGGGGTTGTTGCACTATTAAGACCACCTTTTCACCAAAGATGATTATGTGCCAATGTGACAGATGGTGAGTCTATGACTGTCTCAGGCACTATACCTACATACGTTTTTTTAATTACTTCTCAGACATATGCAGGTTTCCCAACAATGTTTCAACAATTTTCGTACACAGTAAAGCATGTAGTGTGAAATAAGTACATAAGTTTCTGTTCAAACTTCACATCGGCTACAGCTATTTAAATATTAACTCTTATTAACAATTTTTTATAGCTTTTCCAAGGCAATGCTGCTGATCCAGATTACAGGCTAATAGGCTGCGACGCAGTAATAGGCATTGAAATGATAGAACACATGCTACCACATGACTTGGACCGTCTTGTGCACACGGTATTTGGTTTCATCAAGCCCCGCATAGCAATATTCACAACACCTAATGGTGACTTTAATGTACTTTTCAAGTCCTTGGAGAAAAATGGTCTTAGGAGATTGGATCATTACTTTGAGTGGTCTAAAGTGCAGTTTAATGATTGGTTAGTATTGTTACCAACTATATAATATATACTTACATAAAAAACAATTTTTTACCGACTATGCTGAAATTTTTAGTGGGGGCCACTTAAAGCCAAGAATGGACATAGCATACTTAAAAAGATATTATCGTTATATCTAGGGATGTATTCATCCAGCCTTAAATCCCAGAAATGGGCAGGTATCAGTGAAAGTTGTAATTTATTGATAAAGAAGGAAAAGGGCCCTAGTAGATTTTTCAAGATGATGTAGATGAAATAGATCTTAGACTATTAAACGAAAAATATGTTTTTATTTTTTATGTATTATTGCCTACAGGTGCAGTAATATAGTAGCAAGGTACCCACAGTACACAGTATCCTACAAGGGCATTGGTCCCGGTCCTCCGGATACACTGCACATTGGTTGCTGCAGTCAACTGGCCCTCTTTGTAGCCAAGGACTATCACAAGCAGGAGAATCTCACCCTCAATAGCTTGGCATTGGTTCAAAGTAGGACAATTTTCTTTATGTCTGTTAATTTCCTAAGATACCAAAGCTCACCTAGCAATATAATGGCCATCTATATAGATAAATAAAATTGTATTGTCTGTTTGTAATTCCAAAATAACAGCTTTTCACTAAATGCATATCAAAGTATATACGATACTGACATAAAATAGAAACAAAAAAAATCTCTTTCGTATCCGGGTAATCTCTGAAACGGTTGGACCGATTTTAACGGGACTTACACTGGCCGGTAGCAAATTTTACAAGGAGTAACTTAGGCTACTCTTATTTAAAAAGAAACATTCAGGGTTCCGTGGGAACAAAATTAAATTTATTCGGGTCTAACCGCAGGGCACATTTAGTTATCAATATAATAGACTACTCTAATAGTTTAGCAATCTAATGTATTGGTTTAATAATTAGTAGAATACTTGTGTACACTCACTACCGGGATAGTATGCAAAAAATAAATAAAAAATTCAACTAATAATAATACACTTAGATAATTAGTAGGATTTCTGTTTGCAGTCTTGCATGTAACAAATGATTTGCTCCTAAAACAAAATAGTAAGTCAATTATGTTATTTGCAGAGGTACCAAGCCCAAACACGTTGAGTGATGTACTAGGAGGCTGGGACAGTCCATCTCCACGCATAGAAAATAACATGCTATGTTCACGGAGCAAGTAAGTATATACTCCGACTGACCCTTGCAACTATATATGTAATCATCATCATCTCCCTGGCCTTATCCCATACATTGTTAGGGTCGGCAGTTGATTCAACCAGATGTGGCTGATCACCAGATTTTTATACGAAGCGACTGCCATCTGACCTTCGCAACCCTTTTGACGAGGAAAATCTGTGATCTGGGTTAAACCAGTTGTTAGACTATTTTATGCTTCCGACGGTCAGTCGGAAGCCTAAAATAACGTAACGATTGAAAAAGATGATAAATTGGCAACCGGGACCGACGGCTTAACGTGCTCTCCGAGGCACGGAAGGAACTCGGGCGGTCACCCATCCAATTACTGGCTAGGGTTAGGGTTGCTTAATTGTGCCACGAATCCTCAATGTAATGTCTTTAATTTTACATAGCTTGTATTAAATATGATTTTTATATATAAATCAAAGGTGACTGACTGACATAGTGATCTGTCAACGCACAGCCCAAACCACAGGACGGATCAGGCTGAAATTAGGCATGCAGATGTTATGACTTAGGCATCCGCTAAGAAAGGATTTTGATTAATTCTACACCCAAGGGGATAAAATAGGGGATGAAAGTTTGTATGAAACTTTGATAATTTTAAACCGATATATTATATAAAACTAAATCTACGCGGATGAACCCGCGGTTTCATGCACAGCTAGTTCAATATAAGAAACCCCTTAGAAACCTTAAAAAAACATCGCATAAAAAGTCACGATATTTTAATCTGAACATAGATATTCATGTGATGTTTCGAGTGCTAATATAAACATTCCTACAAGTTCCTTGTTCCAACCTCCTTACAGCTTAGAATCCTACACAGACTTCCTAATATCCGACAATAATTCCCGCCTGACCATCGTCCTTGCCTCGCCGACCTTTTCCCTCGAAACACTCGAATACAGAGATGTGACGTCACAGTGCAATCTTGACTCTGAGTACGGGAAGGATTTCCTGATGTTTGACCATGGTTCTCTACACAATGTTCTCGAGGCCAGAAGGAAAATTCATAACAGAGTGTATGAAATTGAAGATGTTTCCAGCAGGTTATTGACTTTTTAAATGTAATTTCAATTTGAAATGAGAATTGGATCATTTCAGGGGTCTACTCTCTTTCGACGAAAACGAAACTTTGCAATCGAAAGAAATTGAAACGTAGTTTCGGTTTCTCTTTTTGTTTCCACCTTGGATCATTTAATAATTTAACTAAAGTAGGTTTTGAATATATAAACGGCAAATAATTTTATAGAAGACCACGTTCGGACGTTATTTTACAACGAATAAGAACCATGGTAGGAACTTTGAGAACTTTCGGCCGAAACTTCGTTTTTCGGAGAAAACGATCAGGCTCTTAGTCTTGCTCAATAGTTAAAAATAAAAATACTACCCTCTGTAGGTCTAGAAAAAGTTGCATTCTCTTGCGCTTGGGCTAATAATAGAAGCGGTACAAAATGTATGGCAAATTGACATTACTTTGCCAGTAAATAATGTAGTCAATTTTAAAAACATTAAAGAGTCACGCTCGTTGGAGCTAACGACCTAGCTTCAAAAATTTGCTCTAGATTCCATACTGCAGTAAGCTTATATTTAAACTGTGACCATGCATTCTCCACGGTTAGTTACAAATATTATAGTAAAAACTATTTCTAGGTTAAATTGCACAACATTACAAGTGACGAAGTTCTCTAAGACCACCCAGAACATGATGGCAAAGAACAAGCTAGACTCACTAGTTCACACAAGGGAAGTGGTGGATGAGATCCGTCATCTGACCAAGATGTTGAACTTTAATAAGAATAATTTGAACCAGCACGAGGCAGGGACGGTGTGGTGTAACATCAACTGGGGGGAGAATGCACCTTATTGGAACCAGTATTACACTATCGTGCGGGAGTTCAGCTATCCATTTGAGGTGAGTTTTTTTTTAATAAATACAAGACACAATAAACACAAGACTCAAAAATAAAATTGTAGTGCCTGCGCATCGCTTACAGATAGTACATGGACAGTGCACACGCTTCTATAATAAATTACCAACAGAAATTGTAAACATGCCCTTCAATAAATTTAAAGAGACCATCAAAGCAGTTTTGCTCAAAAAAGGATATTATACTGTAAGATTATATTTGTGATAAGGAAGCCTGGGATGTATCTTTGTCGGAAAATTATTGTAAATAAACCCATTGGCAGTGTACTTTTGCTACAATTAATTAATCTTAGTTTGATCTTTGCTTTGACTGGCTGGAATTTGCCATGCTCACAAATATTTGTAATATTTTAGTTATTATATTTGACAATTGAGCATTTGAACTGAGTCCATGGGCTTATATTCATGAGATATAAATACTGTAACCAAAAACATTGTATAATATATATATTTTTTTAAAAGAGTAATTGTTCAGTTTCTTGCCGGGTTCTTCTCAACAAAAGCTACCTTCCGAACCCGGTGGTAACATTTATAATCATGTATAATGTATTTTGTGTCCTTCTGACGATTTGAAAGGACTTTGTAAGAAGTCTAATCAAGTAAAGATATTTTGAATTGAATTGAATAATAAAGAAGGGAGGCACGGTAAGCTGGTAAATAAATTATGTATTCACTGAGAATCACTGAAATTTATTCGACATGTTTATAAACAAGTGAAACACACGTCTATCATCTATATCTATATAGATAAATACAATAGAAGTGTTTGTTTGTAATTCGAAATTAATACCTTTTACTGAATGCATATTAATGTATGTACGGTACCTACCTACCTACTTACACTTTTTTTTTATAACAAAGCCGCTCAAGTGATGTTTACGCGGATGACACCACGGGGCATAACTAGTGTTGCATGAATATCTTCTTTATTTGCAGACAAAATCAGACCAGTGTCGTATATTGGATCTGATATCAGACGAGATCAACAGACTGATAGACCTACAGTTCGACGAGGAATTCTCGGTGGATGTTAACAAACTGGAGATACCCATATATCATCTCATGAGGGTGGTGAAGCATATAACTGACGATGTCGACATGGTGAAGTAAGTCTTAATGTTATATCATTAAAGTCTATATTGGTGTAATGGAATAAAATGGATATGAGCCTAATATTATTGTGTATGTTTTTTGGATGATGAACCTACTTGCTTCCAAATTGGTGTACCTTTTTGTACCTAAAACTACGTAGAATGTTTGTTGTGTTGATGAAAATGTACAAGATGCCTGGCTGAGTTTCTTGCTGGTTCTTCCCAGAAGGCTAGTTTCTGAATCAGTTGTATTTTTTGACCTTCACACGTCCCTTAGCAGGGGGCCTACTCGCTTTCTCCGAAAAACGAAACATCGGCCGAAAGTTCCCAAAGTTCCTACTACGGTCCTTATTCGTTATAAAATTACACGTGGTCTTCTAGAAAATTCTTTGTCGTCTATATATTCTAAACATACTATAGTAAAATTAGTTAACGAACGAAAACTTAAGAGTTTGACAAAAACAAAGGGATACTGAAAGTTCGTTTGATTTTCATTTGTTTACGAAGAAAGAGCGTAGACCGCCCGTTAGAGCCCCCAAACTGAATAAATAATTTTCATTTCATAGAAGACTTCTTGCAATGCAGTCACAGCTTGAAGCAGTCCATTTTGCCTGTAATATTTGTAAATAATTATTTTATTATTTTCAAAATATTATCGAGATAAGGTCCCGAGTACCTTTAATATTTTATTTAATTTATTGTAATATGTGTATTTAGAATGTGAATTTGGTCGCATTTGACACTGCCTGGTGAGTTAACAATGCTTCATCTATTTCAGGGAACTACTTGATTGGAACGGCTATGAAGTGGTCGATGACGTAGTGATACACTCTCGCGTTGTATTAGACAGCGGCTCTGTGTTGGCTCACGACGAAGACTGGCCGGACAACGATACGTATTCCGACGTAACGAAATTTTATTAATTCTATCGAATTAGTTCATTGACATTAAATGTAACTGTAGTGTAAAGATGTTCATTAATTTGTTACCTCTATAGTTTGACCGCAAAGGCCTGTATTGCAGTATAGCATTTTATAGTAAGCCTATCCTCGAGGAGCTCGTGGCACAGTTGCTATTGCGCATATCATTCAATCAGCGAAGTTAAGCAACCCTAGCCAGTAATTGAATGGATGACCGACCGAGTTCACTCCGTGCCTCGGAGAGCACGATAACCCGTTGGTCCCGGTTGCCAATTTATCATCTTAGGTAATAGTTACAGGTCAGTCGGAGGCCTAAAATTTACAGACAACTGGTTTAATCCAGATCACAGATTTTCCTCGTTAAAGGGGTTGCGAAGGTCAGATGGTAGTCGCTTCGTATAAAAATCAGGTGATCATTCGCATCGGGTTGAACCAAGTGCCGACCAACAATGTACGGGATAAGGCCGATTAGGTAGATGATGATTTTATAGTAAGTCTACCCAGTGATCCTTGCCGCTCCCCATTTTAAGCACTTAGTTCTCTATGATACATGAGATTCCATGTAACTAACGCGTACGTGCGTTTGATCTATGTTTTATTTTAGTTTTTTTAGTCTCAAGGAAAGTTCTTTCACAGTTTGTATCAAGCATAGGTATACTTAACTAATTGTCATCATATTTTTAAATATGCAGATATCGTGATGCATCGCGCTTTGTGCTTAGATGATTTTAGAGACGTCCAGTAGGACTTACGTATTGTTGTATTTAATCGCATTTACCAATATGGTTATCACTTTTAGCCATATGGATGACTCACTCTAGACCGAGCTGGACCCGTAGCTTAGGCCGTTGTCGTTATTCGGTATATGGTGTGACCATACACATGATATGTAATATTAGTCGACGGCGCTAAGACCAACGCTCGGCTCGGGTCCGGCTCGGGCTCGGCTCGGGCCCAGTTCGGTCTAGCGTGAGTCATTCTTATGGTTGCAGTTGAAATTTAAAATTAAAGCGTATGTGTTCATCGAGTGTTCGTATAAAGCGACACGATTCTGTCTCATTTTCGCATGTGAAATATAAGCATTCCTTTTCCTTCTCGGGTCCAAGGCTATTGCGGTCATTCTATACTTGATATTATTGAATTTTAAGTTTTCTTTAGTGTAAAGCAAGTTCGATTTTCAACCTTAAACCTCTCACCAAAAAACGTGGTATAAGAGGCCCATAATTTAATCTCTTTCTGTGATATTGAACAATAGTTTTTGCTATAAGCGTCTAAACGAATTTGTACCTTGATTGTTAGCCTGTAAGATTGTATCTAGTTTTATCTGTAAACTTGAATTTTGATACACATTAAAGAGAGTTTTATGCATATACACGTATTTGCTTACACATACCTTTTAATTTAAATTTATTTATGTTTGTGATTATTTTGATATATTTTAATATAATATTGCTGTTTTCAGTGGGATAATACCACGGAAATACATTCCACCTCTATGTCAGATGGCAGTACAATAGTACCGGATATATACGGTTAGAAATTGTACTCGGATTCATTTATTATTTATTACTACACACACATAGAGTCGTGGTGGCCGTGGAGTTTGCGCAGTCATCTGCTACGAAAGCGACCCAAGTTAGAATCCCAGCGGGGCCTGTACCAATGAGTTTTTCTAAAAAACGTATGTACACTGATTTCACACCACGTGCTTTACGCTGAAGTAAAATATCGTGAGGAAACCTGCATATGTCTGAGAAGTTATTCAAAGACGTAATTATAGTGCCTGAGACGGTGATGGACTCAACCTCTGTCACGTTGGCATTTAACCATATTCGGTGAAATGTGGGTCTTATTGTTACAACACCTC
This sequence comes from Watsonalla binaria, assembly GCA_929442735.1. NCBI lineage: Eukaryota > Metazoa > Arthropoda > Insecta > Lepidoptera > Drepanidae > Watsonalla > Watsonalla binaria. Next base: position 3,305,755 of record OV838923.1, read on the forward strand.
TGCTTACCCTTTCGGGAACCCTTCTGGGATGGCGTGAACTTATTTTACACACACAAGAAGTATGTCTAGGTTAGATAGGATTTGGAGTTCGCAGTGATCCCATTTTGTCATTCGAAATTGAGGCTTACTACGTGTGTATAGGTATGAATTTCGTATTACTTCTTATTTTACGTGAAGGGAATATAGTATCGTTCGGAAATATGTCTGTGAATTAGAAAGGTATTTGTGGTGTCATTTCGGGCATGGACCTCACTATAGTCAGATAATATACCTATTCGGTAAAGGGATCTTCATTGAAGAAATACTAAATTTCCTAAATGGTGGGAAGAGAATTGTACGAAGACATGACGTTATAGGATAGTATAGTATTGTTACAATTATGTTAAGGTCGTTGTTTACGCCGCGCCCTCGACCACAAAGTACGCAAGCTCCGCTCGATGCTGACGGCAGATGAAGACATAACCACAGAATTGGATCGAGTTGTCTGTCGCCTTATGAAGCTGGCTTTAAGAACGAGCAACGGACGCCAAACGCCTCCCCCCACTCGATGGATGCAGTGCAAACTGCTTGACTTACTGACGCTCACAGAAAAAGCTATAGATAGAAGGAAGAGGCATTTCATTGAAAAGTATCCTCTAAAGGCTATAAGTTACGGTGCGTTTTTGTATGGCACAAGTAGTATGATCTTGATAGGATATTTAGGTGTTTATAGGGTGTAAACAAATTGATTGCAGTCTCAGAAATTTATCAAAAAAATGTGGGGCATTCTATTACTGTTTTTTTTCCATTTAATATTTGCCAAAGTCGATAATCATAATAATACCTACGCTTTCCATTCTTATAATTTACCTGCCCACCACAAACTCCCCATCTTCAATCAATCTTCCAATTATACAACCTTTGCAATCAATTATTTGACACATATATATGAGTAGGTATATATTTATGATTCTAGTTTTCGATATTCTTTGATTAATAACAGTAGAGAAAAGTCAACGTTTAGTAATAGTTTTAAAACATTGTAGCCCCTAGTGAAGCGAGGGCGGGTCGCTAGATTATAAATAAAAGTAAATAATCTTGAATTATATCTACAGATGAACAAAATGATCAGAGAGAAGATTTATTAGCCCTTAAAAACGTACGATCGGATGACACTGTGTGAGTTTACTAATTATTATTTTTCCAGAAATAAATTATTCTTTGATTTTATACAATTGTTTTGTTTTCAGAAGGAAAATTGTCGATAAGTATCAGCACTTGGTTAATGCTCCAGGTATTTTTAATTTTAATAGTTGCATAGTCTATAGGTACCTACTTATTTATATGCTATCTAATATATACAATTTCCATGTCATAATGTTAGTTACCATACTCCTCCGAAACGGCTGGGCCGGTTTGTATGAAATTTTTTGTGCAGATCGGGTAGGTCTGATAATCGGCCATCATTTTTTATACCCCTAATGTATATGGGTGACCACCCCAAAAAATATATGGCAATACAACGTTTGCCGGGCACAGCTAGTAAAGATATTGAAATGTACATGATGTATGGCTGAGTTTCTTGCTGGTTCTTCTCAGAAGGCTAGTTTCCGAACCGGTGGTAAATTGACGACATTCACAAGTGCCTCACTAGGGCCCAAACTAAATAAACATTTTAAAATCTTTGGCTCTACTGAACCGATTTTGAATTTCTTAGAAAACCAAGTTGTTTGTGAGTTATGGGCAAAATATATACATTAACCCGAATAATGGGTGTGAACCCGCGCGGCTCAAATTTTTCAGGTTAAAAATGACTTTGGTACCCATATTTAGTCGACATATCACACCAATTATTCTGCCTTCACTGACACTTTGTAATTAGGTATTAGAAATTCTCGGTAATAACAACTGAAAAAAATAATCGTCACTGTTTCAGATGTTGAAAAGAAATCTCGAAATAAGTATCGTTTTATTGATTTGGAGCTCGAAGATGATTTAAGTGTTACAAGCACGGAGTATTTGAAAGGTATATGAATAGCCATTAAGGTACTTGATTTGTTTGAAAACGCTTGAGGTAGCTGTGCAGTGAATGCAAGGGTTGACAGCCTACGTCATTACATTACACATTCCCATAATCTCATGAGAAATTGACAATTTTTCCCTCTTCCCTCGCATCCCCTACCCCGTTTGTCCTCCTCAAACGTGGGTCGCACAGCTCTTCTGGTCAAATTATTTGTGCTAACATTCACATAGTTTTACAAGGTATGTCATTGTACAGAATATGAATACATCGAGACGACGAAGACACCCTCTCCACCGCCTATACATCTGAAGGAACCAACTTATGAACCGATAGACGAGAAGAAATTAGAGCGAACTCAGGCATGGGTCGACGAAGACCTTGAAGTAGTTCCTTATCCCAATCATGATAACAGTTCCGGAGACACGGATCATAGTGTATCGAACGGTGCGAGATATAGATTTAAAAGGTTCTCCAAACGTCATAAAATTTCATCAGATAACAGCAGAACCGATGAACTTGTTACGAAGGTTTCGAAAAGATCCAAGAGCAGAATTTTGTATGACAAATTCAAGAAGCTCAAACAAGGTGACAAGAATAAGATTAAAACAAGTAACACGAGGATCTCCAAGAAAGCGACGCGTGGGAAGCCAAGTGCTAATAATTTATTTAAAAGTTCAAGTAACAAACTTATTTCAGTTGAATATGGGTATTACGGGATTAAGTTTAAAAGTAAGAAGAAGAAACATAACCAACAGAGGCCAACTGCTGCAAATCCTGTATGTAGATAATTATAAAATACAAATATTATTAAATAGATTTGAGGTTTGATTAAGGATAACGCTACACTGTGTCGAGCTTCGGCCGTAGCTTCTTCACTCGGTCGCCACTCGGTATACCGCGAGTGTGTTCATACATAATATATCTTGATTAGATGACCGTGCTAAGGCCGACGCTCGGTTCGGACCTACTCAGCCAATAATTTGACAAACTAGAATTTATTTACTCGAACAATTTTCAGATTCCAGAAAATATAATGCATTTATGTCACTCAAATTATTTGGAAGATAAGAAAGTTGTTAATGAATTTTACTCCAATTTGACGAATAACAGTAAAGAAGTAATTGAAATAGTGAATAACCAACCTTCGTTTATATCGGCAACTGAAAATAGTTGTATGATCACTATTGTAATGGAAGGTTTAGAGGAAACCATCGCACTGCGGCGTACTATTGGAACTGATGCCGATGATCCGATCATTGAAAATGAGATGGTGATTGGAAGTATTTGTGCTGTGGAAGATGTCGATTTTTGTCCACCCGATACACCCTCTGGGAATGTTCAATCGCAGAGTATATTTTTGAACGGTATTTACTTATTAGTTATGTTAATATAGAATTAATAGGTATTACGACTTTACGAGTTTTTTGTTGTCTCTAGACATAAATGAACCCAGTACGTCTAAGGGTATTCGTCATACGAGTATGGATGTTCAATGTGGACCAGACGCAACAGTGCCAACCTACTCCGCTCTCTCAGCAACCACATCTTTGACAAAAATGCCGGTGATGTTTTCAACTGGGATTAAAATTGGGGATTCTAACACCTATCTGGGGGTAAAACAATTCGAATTTGGGACCTCTACTAACGACTATGATAATATATACAAAACGATCACACCAAGACTAAGATCTGTGGGCATTCGCATTCAAGATTCGGACGATAATATATCGCGTAGAGCCGAGTGTTCTACCATGACTCGAGCTAATAGTGAATTGCAGGCGTCCGTAATTACACCACGATGTGTTGCCTCAGGTTCTAAAACAAAATTACTCAAACCTTTCACGAATAATTTAGAATTTGAGGAGTCTTGCTCAGAAGTTTTTGAGAGCGCTGAAGGTTCCCAAACGAGCCCATTAAATTTTGCTAGCTCTCCCAAGAATACCAGTGATGTTCTCATCGAATGTTCTGGAGCAAAGGACGAAGGATTTATAGAAAAAATTACCGCAAAGAAATACGTGAGGCCAAAGTTAAGTTGTGGTGGTATCCACATACATAGTTACAAGGACAAGCAAGTGTCAGAAGACGTTATATATCAAGGAGAGTGGCAGCGACATAAGTCAACACTATGTGCGAAGAAGAAAGTTTACAATCCGGTGATGGCAAAAAAGGTTACTGATGCCAGTATTAAGAAATTGAAAGCGAATTCAAAAGAGAGGGTATCGACTAGGAATGCAGAGAAAGCAGCAAGAACGCAGACGAAAACACCGTTTCAGTCACGTGCGCCGAAGGTAAATAAAGGAAGCCGCGAGCCAGCTGACCTAGCACCGAATAAAATGAAGTGTATACCAGTGAATGTTCTAAAGGCCAAATTTAATAAAAAGGTTGCCTCAAAAATCACCATTGGGTAAGTAAGCATATTGTTTGAACTTTTCATTGATAGTGTTGTCTCATATTAATAATCGTGTTGCTTTCAGACCAATATCGTCAAAAATAACAAAATCTTCATTCTCTACGAAAAAAACTGCCATGTCTGCATTAGTCGCTGTAAAAAAAGATAGCGAGATTCCTCAAAAACCACCGAAATACATCCGACAAAGTTATTTGCCTCCTTATTTGAGGAAAAGGACCCTACCGCCGATAAATAATAAAAATAATTTAAATAAAAGCATAGATGCTGTAAGAGTAAACAGAGAAAAACAACCATCACCTTTAATGCGATCAAAAATGGAGGAAATTAATAAGGGTTTATTGAAATTTCGAAATTTACCTCCGCATGATGTCAGTTACGTTGTATTTCGCAATGAGTTGGAAAACAAGAAGAGTGGCAGTACTGACAATGAAACTCCAGTCCCTAAAGATACATCTAGAAAGAGACAAGGATCAGCTAAACGACCACAAAGCCCTCAGTCTCCAAATAGCTCCACGTGTTCATCACCAAGTAGTGTTGCTACTGTCAGAGCAGTGTCAACGAGACCAAAAATAACAACTAATAGAAGACATTCGTCGTCATCAAATAAAAATAGCATGCCGAATAGTGAATCAGAAAATACAACACCAAACAAAAATAAGAAATTTACAAGAAGACAAAAGACTGTAAAGAAATCCGATGGAAAAGAATATGATAACAAAGAAAACATACCTCAATCTTCGGTTAAACTCGGCTCTAATAAAACCAGTGATAATACGAGCGATAAAAATGTTTTCATAGGAAGACATAAAAATATCTATATGGCACAATTGTCGAAAGATAGTTCTCATATTCAATCGACATTAAATAATTCAAAACATAAGGCGCAGTTACTCAATAAGTCAAATGTGAGGATTCCAACAGTTGAAAGCACAGATGAGAAAATACAAATAAGGCAATCAGATTCGAAAAAGGAAAAAAATATTTCCGACACTTCCTTGGGTGACGATTGCATTGCGGGGAAGTCGAATGATAGTTCAGCTTTTTCGAATATGGTTTTGGTGCTTGAACCACATGATTCCAAATTGCCTATGTCTGAAACACCAGTTGATGATAATATGTCAGTTGTAGAAATTAACGCTGTAATAGAGAATAATATTCTAACTCAGTGGGTAAACAGTTCAAATAACATAGTGTCTGGTCATACTAGTTATGTTATTGATGCAATGCGGCAGTTGGTTGAAGAAACTTTAGACTTTATTGATGCGCTCGATTGCTATGAATCTATAGATTCAGAAACGGTTATTTTAAGTCGCGATGAGAATAAACCTTCAAGTCTTAATGTGAGTTTGTCCCCTTCAAGTTACAAAGTAAATGAAGAACATGATATGAATGCTTTGGTTAATGAGATAGAAGATACTTTCAATCGAACATTTGATTCACATTCTGGGGAGATTTATGCACGTTTCTCGAATTATATGGACACTAGGTTAATTGGGAACGACGATAACCTTTCTTTTCAGTCAGCGAATTCTGAGTCTAAATTATCTGGGTATTTTACTTCCGAAAATGATTCGGAAAATCCCAAACCTTCAATAAAAGCAATAACACCAGTTGGTGGGTCTGTGCAGGATATATACGAAAGGAAAGATCAGTGTCCACTTCCGGTAATTATGATAACGATTTGAAATATCATATTAAACATTGAAGGAAATAAATGTGAAATGTCTGTTTTTGCTGACAAATAAGTTTTTTTGTACGAAATGCAAAAGTAAGCATGAACGAATCATAGACCAAAAAATAATATTTAAATGTTTGTCCGACTGATTCTTTTGGCTAATCTCCGAAAAGGCTAGACTTATTTTGATACCTAACTGATGCTATAAAGAATAACTTGAGCAAAAGAAAATAACTAACAAAACTCATGAGGTGGTTTTCTTTAGGACCCACATGGAGCTCTAGCGATACAAGCGTTTAGTGGATTTTCAATTGACGGCGAGCCCGTGTCAGGGGATCAGCCAAATCATGTGAATCTTGTAGACTCTGAAACTGGGAGCTTAGCCGTTGGAGTAGGAAGACAAACTGTGAGTTTAGAGTACATATATGACATATGTTAGCGTTATCGATATTCGATAGCGTGTTTGGTTTAATTGGGGTGGCTCAAAATGTGCTGTGCCGCTAGCTTAGGAATTCAACCCCAACACGATCGAGCCTTACCAATATAAACGAAATCGACGATATTGTAGGTTGTACCATTATTTTATGGGTTTTGATTTATTTGTTTGATCTAATCGCTAGAGCGATAGACAGCACCGTAAAAATATTAATATAACTGACGATTTTTCAAAGTAGGTGTACTTTGTTAAACTCCAATCAAAAAAAAATATTTTGGATATGCGTGTTTGTTTATTTTCGAATTTTGTAATACAATGCTTTGAACAAGAAACACGTGTTAGTTAAAAAATAATCACCCAATTATTTATGGTGGCAGCATTCACAAATATCAATTTGTAATGTCAGTTTTATTCAAATGGTTAATTATAAATTCTAAAGAGGGTAGTTCTATTCTCATCTCGATAACGGCTGTATGTATTTTTGAAATATTTATACTTTTTTATAGACGTCAGAAGAGCTATTCATTTCGGGAAGATCATCAGGGAGTTATGAATCATGCCTTTTGGACGACGACACTGTTGTCCCGAGTTGGCTGTTCCGTATCATCAGTCAGCAACAAGCTGTGAGTATTACATATCCATATTAATGAGAAATGTGTCCTGTCAGTTAACCATGGTGCGGCGGTGTCGGTGTTAATGACTTGTAGCGTTATCCTGTGGATTCATTAGTTGTCTGTCTGTCTGTCACCGGTAGAAACGCAAAACTTATACCTTTAACGTCAAGGATAAATTGACATAAGGAACTAAAAGTAGTAAGCAGTAGAACTAAAAATAGCAAGCTAGTGTTTTTATATCTGCTTTCAAAAATGTTGGTTTAAAATGATTTCCTTGGTGTATTTGGAAGTCAGTTTTAATTCCATTTATAGAGAGATTCCAAGGCTTGTTTTATTTTCAAATCGTCGTTAACCAAAGAGTTCTGATCAACCCTTAATTACAATCAAGGTGGAAGAAGAAGGGGAAGCCCCCGAAATGCTAATTCCGTTACCGATAGCCATGCCGCCCCAAGAGCCTATGTTCGATGTGAACGGCAATGTATTGGAAACTGGAGCAGGGGTGGGTGCAGGCGCAGGCGATGGTCGAGGAATACACAGCGACCAGTCGCAGGATAGCTCGGGGAGAGGCACTTCACTAAGCTCCAGTGATATGTCTTCTGGACCGCAGAGTGAGGTAAATGTTGTTATATGATGTTTAACGCTTCCGAAATTATTGTTGATTACCTCTTACAAAATAACCATTGCAAATTTAGGAAAGTATAGTTTTTTTTTAATTCATTCATGTCCTGATCAGAAAGTTTCACGACAGTTTTCATGGTTAGTCCATCGCCACTTTTATACATGCGTTTGAATTTATTATCGGACATTTGCAATAACTCTGTTTTTCCTCGACACTAATGTCGTGTTGAACTTAAGTTTTCGTAAAACTTCATTGGAACTTAGGTACGTTGCTGGCGAGTGCTGGCTCTCGTCTTGAAATTTAGCTTAAATTTCTTTGATCGTACAATGTATTTTCTGCGTCTCAGGTTAAACTATGTATACATCCAAATAATTGGTGGCTACCACAAATCAGCCGTTCATCCAGAAATTTGTTGGTTCCAGGCTATTTTAATCGACCCGTCGGCGTTCACAGCTCAGTTTGAGTTTCTGCGTGAATCCGTCGGTAGTACAATAGGTGTGGCCAATAATGGTGGCGTTGAACCCGTTCAAAATACCTTCAGGGTGGAAGGTGAGTGCCTTAACAAATACCTGATACATGCGATAATCGCCCTTCTTTACTTTATAGATGTCTTACAAAATACTCTTGATTAATTAGCAAAAATCTCAGAATTTGGTCGTTACAACATACTTGTGTTTTCACCTATGACACAATAGGTACTTCAACTTGTCAGTGCTTGAACAATGTTTTTAAAAAGGGAATACTTCGCGGAATGTAATTTTCTTAAAGAAGAGGGTCAAAGAGTAAGTTTGATGTTTACATTTGAAGGTGTAGGCCTGGATTCCGAGGCAATGAGTAGTAACCGCGAGGAATCCGCAAGGAGACGCCAAGTGCAAGCAGCCGCGAGCGATGCAGACGCGGACGTCAGCTCTTTAGACACGGACGTACCAGACTCATCGGATAATTGAACTAGGGGTACTATTCTTATATTTGAGGGTTACCGTTTACATTTCGAAAATTTGATTCGAAATTATTGTTTTGTTGAAAATTACAGTGATGCAAGCCCGAGAGGAAGGCTCGTTGTATATAAATTGACGTTCACAATAAATTATTGTACCTCACGATACTCTACTTTATTTTAACGGTGGCGCCATGCGTCAGGCATCTGAACCCCTATCACGGGTTCGCCACTGTTTTCGGAATCTATACTCGCTAGCGTCACTCGCAATATTTGTATGAGATATTTTAGTTCTTCACGTCATCGCTGGGAGTCGCTGCGCAATTCCTCATACTAATATTTGGCGGAGAGGCTAGCGAGTATGGATTCCGAAAACAGTGGCAAACCCGTAATAGAGGTACTAGTGTACTAGTAAGTTTGAAATATTATCTGTAATGTTGAGCCGAGCTATTCGCAAAGTAAACAATGCTTGTACTATGAGTACCAGGCAATAAATGTAATGGTCTCCTACTGTATTTCGGCTACGGCGGCTAATCTCAACGAGGATTAGTCAACTGCGCAAGCGATATTATAGTGCACAAGTGTGTGCGCAAACACAGGTGCACTCTTTATTCCCTCACTCTCATAGTCCGATGGGACGGGAATCCGACACGACCGGAGAGAGATCAGGCGTAGGACCAACAGCTTAACGTGCTTTCCGCGGCACGTGGGTGGAAACACCGTTAACTTTCAAACTCCGGGCATTTGTTGTGAATTACTTGACAGAAAAACCCAACATCTATTTATGACCCGACCCGGGAATCGAACCCGGGACCTCGTGATCGACAGGCATACTCGCGAACCACTACGTACTTGTATGCTTTCACTGTAGTACATACCAAACATACATGGGTAGGAAAATAATGACAATATATCGAGGAAATGTCTTTTTTGCATTTATTCATATTGTACAATCTTATAATATGATTCATTCTGCAAAATTTTACAGGCGAGCAAGAATTCATATATAAAACAGTAGCTCTTTCGTATTGTACATAACCATTTTTACCAGTATAGTGAAAACATGCGTATAGTTTTTTTTTAGTTTTTAGGATAATAAATTACTTAAATACTAATTTTAAGTTTGGTTCTTTATTAATACAATATCAATAGGATTGCACTATCCTGTAAAGTTATTGGAACGTACCAAAAAACATACTATGGTGCTCTCTCGACGCCGATGAACTTTCTATGCTAAATATACAATAATAATTATAACTTTTTAATTATAAATATGATCGTCATGAAGCGATTACACAGATACAAGGCAGGCATGTCATATTGGGCTCAGACTTTCTCATCTCACTTCACATTTTATAATTATTATAACAACGTGCATACGAACATTGTATAGCTATAAATACATTATTATTTAGTTCATCATATTTGTTGTGTTGAACTTGTTTCATCGCAAATGAATATTCATTTACTCGTCTGCTACGTATTGCATTCGAAACATGGGCATTTAAGACAAGACATTATTTTGTTACCTATTTTGTCCCAATCCACCGAAATATAGCATTCTCACGATACATTGCTGGTTTGAATGTTATCATGCATTATTAGAAGTAACTCAGTAAGCAATGTACCAAAGCACTGAGAAGCTGTACCCTAGGGCTAAGAGTGAGTTAATGGTGTTTAGTCATTCGTAAGGTTTCTAGATTCGGCATAGGTTAATTTACCTATTCTAAAAAATCTATACATACATACAGATAAATAAAATTGAAGTGTCTGATTGTAATTCCAAAATAACAGCTAAAGGCATATGAAAGTATATACGGTACTGATATAAAAAACATTTTCTTAGATTTTTCTCTGTCTGTCTATTCCGGGTAATCTCTGAAACGGCTGGACCGGTTTTAAAGGGACTTTAATTGGCAGAGAGCTAATGTTACAAGGAGAAACATAGGCTTTTATTAAAATTTTTGGGTTCCACGGGAATGAAATTAAATCTACGCGGGTGAAACCGCAGGGTACAGCTAGTAAGCAAATAAAAAACCTGGGCTAAAATCTTTTGCATTAAATCTTTAGATGCGGACCGTACACTAGCTTTAAAAATATTTAATAATGGGTCGCGTGCTCAAGACAATTCCACGAGAAAACGCCACACTCTTGTCTTAACGCCCATACTACGTGTGCTGAAAGAAGGGAAGTGAGCTAAGAGAGTTGCTGCAAAAGTCATTAATTTACATAGCTATTTCATTATCTAACATTGGTTATCGATTGCTGATGTCGTGTTTAATATGTTTATAATCTATAAATTATGTAATACCAATTTATATGCGGTAAAATAACATGACGTAAACTCCAACGTGAATATCAAACAAACATTTAAGAATAATCGAAATGCTTATTTGTAGTAGTTATGATAACTATTACATCGAATATTCTCATCATTATTTTAAGGCAGTGAAACACCCAACTTAAATTCAAGGACAGTTGGGGGAGATTACCTAGCTAACATTAACTAGTCACTAGACATTTTCACATGCGACCTCTTGTCAAGTCGCGTTATATTATACAATATTTACATCTTAAACACGTATGTTTCAGTGAAACGTTCTAAACACTGAAGCAGGACGCACTCATATAACTAATACCGCTCAGTCATCGAAAGTCCATCGGCCGCTTATATCCTCCCGTTCACAAATTATACAACCAAATACCGACACTTCTATACAATAACGATATAAATATTCGTAATGAGTAAACTTTTAAATGATAAAAACTACGTAGAAGAAATCTAACACTCTGAAATCGAGGGCAACAAGATTTTTTTTTATTATTTTATTGTGGGACACGTTCCTTCACGAACACTTTCGAAAACAATGTTCATTCTTTGGTTTTATTACAACTAGATTAGCGCTTAATATGTTCAAATGATCACTTTACGTACACAAGTTTCATTCAACGGAATAAGAGGCATATATTAATTAAAGTATTATGTTATGGACTATATGGATGTGACGCGCGTTGCTCTCAACAGCGTAGACATTGTTCTAATAACTATTAAATAACAGGGGTAAAATATAAAAGCTAAACAACCCGCACCTGCCCTTGCGACAAACAACAACAATCAAAATATTATGAGAGTAGTAATATCCGATTCGACTATAGGTAGACTACGTATGGACACACCGCGCGTCTGAGACCAAACCAATTACTTAAACAAATTACATTTTTATTTCTCATTGTTTCCAGTACTCTTGGGGTTAGTTAAGAATAGAATAGAAACAAACTTCCTGAGAACGGACGAACAGTTTTTTTGCCAGTTAATAGGTCGCGAAATTTTTGTAACTCTTTTAAATAAGATCTTTATGAATGAGCGCGGTAGATTAAGTGATATAGTGATATTAATAGATTTAATTATTATTTTTACCTTAAATCAGCAGGTATTGACTTAAAGTTATTGCAAAATATTCCTTATTTCATTACAAAAGGTGTCAAAGTGGCACATTCTCAGACACGCGGTGCATCGCCAAGAGAAAAATTAACAACTTTCCTATGCAATCACACAGTTCTAATAATATTATCCTCATTTTTCCTCATGTTATCACAGAAAATCATGTATTTACAATTTTGTCGTACTAAAGTGACGTACGTTACTTACGACATGTTTAGCAACTTTTATGTATTAAATGACTTTGAACGACATAGCAAGACACAACTACTGCAAGATAATATTATTATAATTATATATTATACTTGTCTCTATAACATATTTTTTTGTGTGTAAGTATGTTTGTATTGAATAGGCTCCAAAACTACTGGACCGATTAGAAAAAATCTTTCAGCAAAGCATAGCTACATTATCAGCGAGTCACAAAGGCTATATTTTATCCCCGTACTCCCACGGGAACGACAACTACGCGGGTGAAACCGCGTGACGTGCGGTATGGTCTTAATAATTGGTTACTAAAGCTATCCTCATTATACAAAATGTTCACTCCAATAACTATTTAAATACATATTTGTTTCATATCAAGAACATTTTATTTAATACGAACGTATTAAAAAAGTATATTTTAAATGCAACGGAATTGCAGTATTTTTCATAATACCCAACAAATTGCGTGAGTTCTCAGAATAAATGTATATTATCTTTGGAATAATAAGATCCTTAACCTCTTTATTCTGGGTATTAATTACTTTTGAACGATGTCAATAATGAACAGTTACTATAAAGCAACCTTCCGAAACCGGCAGAAACATTTATTTGCATTTATTATGCTCTTCTAAATATGTCATTCTGACGATTAAAAAGTAATTTGTTAAGATATTTTTAAGTTTTATTTATTTAAAATTGTATGGTACCTACTCAATAGTTCCAAGTGGACTTGATAACATTTTTTGCAGTAGTTGTGTCTTAACAACTAACAGTGTCTGACAGTGACAGTGACAATGGCATAGTATCGAATGGGACTAGGATCGGATATCTGAGGTGCGTCAACGGATTTATAAACTATCAATATATCTAACACCAGCGTTTGTTTATTAACTAAAAATTAAAATTAAATACGGAGATTCTGAAGTAGAATGCACCCCTATAACATTTAGGTTTTGAGCCTGGGGATAGTTTTTACATCAACGATTTCCACAACTTTTTAAAATTTATAATATTTCAACTGAGTTTCATAATCGGGATTGAATAATATATCGAATTTAAAATTTTCATATGTTGACAATAATATATTTCCAAATTAAATATTACTAGCCGGAGGCTTACCTCCCCATTTTTTTTTGAGAATATTTTTACATTAATGTGTTATTACTCTGTTCGAATAAGAAAAAAGGAAGGCTCAGATAGCTCGATAATTTTTTTACGAATTACAATTCATCAAATACAAAATTACGAAATACAAAATGTAAGCCGGCTGTATTTTCTCATATATTTACGATTGATACCTTTTGTTTATTTTCGTGTGTTTATAATTATATCCATGGAACTAGATAAATACCATCCGCATCCAAATTATAGCACAGTTAGATGGAAAATAGTTAAATAATAATATCCGTTATGTGAAACATGCCCCAGGCTACAAAATCTATATAAACAATATTCAGTACACGATATAACAATTTGGATAATCATTCAATGCAGAAATATATTTTCAAAGTTTACATACATCATTATTTAGTTAATCGTATTTAAATTTAAATAACGTAGGTATAAAGCACTTGGGGGAAGGACAGCAAATTCAATAAAAATGTTTAATTATTTATTTAGTATATATTAAACTAAGTAAAAATTATTTGCTATGTAAATATTTTATACAATACTAGTATTTAATTTGTCTGACGATGAATTGCTAGTGTTCTCCCAACGTCTAAAGAAGTGGAATATGAAACGGTGCGGGGGGAGCCGCCGGCCCGCCCAGCCCTCTCACTAGGCGCAATAACGTAGACTTTAGTGCACATTTAATATAGAAAGTTTACTTTTACAATACAGACTAATAATTTCATTTTATGTAAAAATCCTAGCGCAAACGAGTCGTCTGGCACCGTTTCATATTTCTATTACCTTAACCGTAATATAAATCAAAGAGTAAAATTTTAGCGAATAAAAAATTAAATTTTCCAAAACTTTGTAAATACTAGAACCGGGACGCGACACGCGGGGGGCCGGCGGCGGCGACCGACCCGAGGGGGGCGTCCGAAATCCTGAGCAACGAGAGTCGTCTATGTACACACGTTCGCCGAGTATAAAACGAGATCGTCCGGGCGAGGGCGCGCGCGAGGAGCGTCAGAACGAGTGCGGCGGCGGGCTGGCCCGCTGCGGGACCCACCGCTAGCACCAGTCGTCCTCGTCCGAGTCGGAGTGGCGCGCGCGCGGCTTGTAGCCGTTGGGCAGCCGGCTGGCGGGCGCGCCCGGCGCCGGCGAGGGCAACGCGCGCGCGCCCCCGCCGCGGCCCATCTCCAGCGCCGCCTCGTACGACAGCGGCGACTCGTACGGCCGCACGCTCGCCTCCGTCTCGTAGCCTCTGCCTCGCCTGACAACATACCCTCATGTCTTACCCTCCGTTGTCTTAGATGAGCGCAACACTACTTTGTATAGTAGTGCGACTTGCTCTTGCGACTCGTGATTCCTGCTACGCCCAATGTACGGTTGGCAGCATGCGAGATCTGCCAGGATTAAGTTAATAGCTCTGGGTGGGTACGACTTGGTAGGGTATAAGAGACCCCTCAACTACACTTGTATGCGTTGAAAAGAAGCATGACTACATGTTCCGCTACGCACCTTTCCCTAGATCTATAGTCTCGGTGTATCAGTCTTTCAACTTCTCGGCCGTACTCGTACTCGTCGTGGAGAGGTTCGACCGCTTCTCTGACCGTGTGCCTCAGTGACAACTGAAAGCAGCAACATATGGTGTTAGTAGACGATTCTCGGTGTAGTTGGATAGATAGCGGATGGGTGCTTACGTGCGAGGGACTGTGGCTGATTCTGGTGAAGGGTGGTTGGTGCTTGACGTGCAGCGTGGACGGCTTGGTGGGCGTGCGGGGCAGCTGGCGACCACGGCCGCGGCGCGCGCCGTCTCGCTCCCACGACCGGTCACGCCACTCCCGCCACTCGCGGTCTCTTTCACCACCTATCGGGGCCCAAACTGCTCTTTGAATCACCTTGTTGTTCTCCGACCATGTAGATCGCGACGTAAACTTAATACTAAATAACACTATAAACTTCGACTTGCTACAAATAAAGACGTTATCCGGTAATCCAATTAAATTAATGAAAATAACAGGGATCGTAATTAAAACATACAGTAGGATTATTATTAAAACAGATGTGCAAACAATTTTCTTATGGATAACATCACTCTCCCCGTCTACGTTCGCGCCGCTTTCACTCGTCTACATACATGCAAAGCCGAAATTGCATCAATATAGAGTGAAATGCTTATGGACTTATGTATGTATGGGACTGCAGCAAAGGGTCTTCTTTGCGTCTGCAATTCAACAGATTTTCGTCAAATATTTGTCGAATCAGACCCTTTGCTTTACAAAAATTAGGGTTTAAATTATGACATAGAATTTTTGGTGATTATTTTTTCAGCCAGTATCTATCTGTATTTGATATATCGTTCAAATGTTCTATTTTAAAAATCCTTATTTGATTATAAAGCGCAAGTACTGAAATTTACAAACAATTGGTAAGTTTTCAAATAAATGTGGGTAGTATGTTCAGGTAGAGGTTTTGAGTGCTTGCGCTTATGTGGAGCCTAGGTTACATGTGAGTAGATCACGTAGTATGTATGTGGGGTGGTGCGTCCGGGATGTGTGGCGAGCGACCTCACCGTAGGTGTGGTGTGGCGGGCTGGGCGACCGCGAGGGCTGGCTCAGGCTGGTGGTGGGGTGCGGCGCCCTCCACTCCTTCCCTGCTGTCAGGAATACCTTCATGTATCTTCCACGCTTTACCCTAACCCCCACCGACTTTCCAACTTTCCTTACTCACAAAGGTGACTCTAAAAGTTTTGGGTGTCTGTTTCACGTGGTCTTAGATGTATAGGTATCGGACGTGGACTCAGAAACTAGGAAAGGGTCTCAGTTCGGAATGAGTGTGTCCAAGGTTGTAACTACAAATTGTAAATACTCGAGAATAGTTTTTGTACAATTTTCCAGTTGTATCAATATAATTTAAGAAGTCATTTTGTGTTACTACAGCCAACTACTGCAGAAAATACAAAAACTAAATATAAAATTATTAAGCTCTTGCATGCTGCATGATAGTGAGATTGAAGTGCATGCGGTTTTGCACCTCAACACTTTGAGGGGCTCATGAGAAAGCAATTTTAAGTATGTGTAAAAGAGCAGAACCAGTATCGGGCACTGAATTCAGCATGCAGCAGGCAATTGAAATTATTTCTTGAAAATTTATGTTTTCAATATTAACACATTGGCCAATTCGAATATTACATTTCCTTTATCGTAGTGGCTCGTATTCATAGTGATCAATTATGATGCGCTTACGTCTAAAATGTGGCCTGATATTATAATAATGACACTTGCTGACAATTATGAGCATAATGGATGAGCAGTTTTTGGTTTAACAGCTACAAAATTTGGTAACAAGACTAGCATCATAAATATATTCAATATATTTATTACTAAAATTAACAATCTAAGTACATCTAGTTCATGAATAGTAGTTTGTAGCACAACTGCTTCGCTCATTGTATTATATAACTACATCTACGAAACATGAGTATCTACAACTACTTTTAAGCTAGACTTCCCATTCTCCTCACAAAACTTTCAGAGTACCTTTATGAGAAGAAAAATGTTTGCAAAACTGTTTTGGAATAGAGTACTTGAAGCTAACTAAAGTTGACAGTTAATGTTAGGGTATAAAAATAAATGTAATACTACGGGAAAAATAATATAATAAAGATATTATAGGCATATAGCTCGTTAAAAGGCTAGACAATGTCAATGTGATTATAATCTTAAGATAAATCGAAGTCATTTAGTTCTTTGCAAATAGCGTCAAGCCATGAAAAGTTGTGGTTAATCTGCTGATACACTACTAAAATATTAAGAAAACCACAACAACCATCTAATAAGTAAAACTAATGTATTTTATCTACTTTAATCTAGGTTCGATTTGTCAATAGGTTATCAGCAGATTGGAATACGCATTATATTGTCGGTTGTTTTTATCTTTGAAGTAGATAATCTTCATTTTTTAATTCTGGCTTGTACTAAAGAAGAGAACCTACCATGTGGGTGGTAATGGTGCGGTGCCCTGTGAGTACGGCCGTGTCTTTGATGCTCGTGTTTAACTATCTCGACGACATTGCTGACTGTGTCGGAGAATCCAATATCGTGGTGGTAGCCTCCGTAGTGACCTCTTCGTCTCGGACTGGGCGTTCGTCTGTAAAATTCAGCATTACATTTAGAGCTAATACAACTTACATTTTGTATCCATCATGCGTGTTTCCATCCATGCGACTTTAAGGATAGTTTAGAAGTGGGAAAGGAGTTAAAAACCTAGTTAGAAGGCGTATAAAACTGGTTAGTAGAAACAGTTTACCACGTACATCGTGAACATACCATTGACTACGATAACTTTGAGATCAATCTCTTCTTCGATGGCACTATAAAACAAAAAAGTAAATAAAAACATAAAATTGAAGAGGCTAAAATGTCTTGACAGTAACAATGCGGATTTTACCTTAAACTAGATGACCTTCCATGGTGACCATTCTGGTATGCGTGAGGCGCAGTATGCAGTCTACCTTCGTCAAGTGATTCCATAGAGGCATGATGTGATCCTTGTAGTTCCAATACCTACAATGATTTTCTCGTAAGTTTGGACACAAAATTTTAAACGTGATTTATTTTATCTATGAATCTATAACAAAGTTATTAGACCTTGCTGTCCCATATTTACAAAATTGTATCGTAATCAAAGTCATGCACACAAAGTGTAGGAATTTACAATTCATGCGGCTATACGTGCTTGTGCTGATATTGATATGTTCTTACCAGAAGTATATATTATTGCTAAAATATCATGCCGTGGATACGCACATGCAAAAGTCTAAGTATATAAACATTCGAGATATTATGTAAGTGTATTGTTAGATATTATGACTGTAATGTATATGTTCATGTACTGTCCGTTTTTGTGCTACGAGTACGTCTAATATATAAAAGAAGGATGTCTATCACAAAAATATCAGTAAAATTCATTCGCTAATTATCTCGAGATAATAATTGAATTTGACTACAGAATCCAAGTTAAAGGAAAACAATAATCTAAAACTTAACTTTACCTAAACATCAACAACCATCTGTAAACTTTAAAACGTTTACGATTAATATAGTATAGTAAAGTGTACCACAATTATTTAAACAAATAGCTATTTGGAGCCTAGGGCTCTCAATACCTTTACCACAACCTATATGTTCGTTAGGTACTATAATATGTTTACACAACAAACATTTCACTGTCACCTAATACACATATCTCCCAAATAAATTCAACATAAAATATAATCACAACACTGACTATCTATGACAAATGTGAATGCATCGACTAAAGGGCACACACATTAGGCCGTGGGATTTTAACTAGACATCACAATGGTTTTCTATCCACTCAGACTATCCATATATAATGTTAGCGATTTTAGACAGTTTTGGTATGATGGTGGGAACATCGATTTGAACATTTACTATCTATTTAGCTCATTTGACTGGATTTACAACAATGGGTTACGATCACCCTTTCGGAAAAGGTATTCACCTTTTTGTTGTTCCTGTAACAAAAGAAATAGTCTTTAGGGTTCATGTTTAATTATACTAAACATATAAAAGTAAGACCACGTTCCAGTAGAAATAGGCAGTAGCCTATATACAATTTATGACAACGGCTTGAGTTTGTGGAATGGTGAGCTTTTCTCTCTAAGCTCTTGAGGTATTCAGTGTTGGTGATGGGTGCTGTTTGCTATCAATATGAGCATAGTGCAGGTTGCCCCATGTCAATTTTCTCATAGAATCGGAACATTTGTTTCTTTCTTTAAGTAACATATATATATATATATATATATATATATACTTTAAGTATATTTAATGCTATGAACTTGATATACTCACTGGAGTGATTTTCTGGTGCTGCGTCTTGCGAGGTTGGCTAGTAAGTGTGAGTCGTCCCCGTGGCCGTCCGTGGCTGTGACCAGTCCGTCGTGTGTAAGGGAGCCGGCACGCGAGCCCGGTCCCAGTCCCGCCGCCACGTCCATCAGGCAGTTAAATATCGACGCCTTCTGCACCACACCCCGCGTCAACCAACCCCCGCGCACTCTTGCGCATGCTCATGTCACACAACGTCCAAAAGGACTCGACGCTAACGGCTAAAGCCTACATGAGTTTGCGCAAACATCCCATACATCATGTCCATGCTGGAGTTCTTTCTAATTGTGTATTACCGTGTGTATATGTCGTGTGTACGGAATACAGAAATCCAACGTATGGACATAAAGGGAACATGTGTAGGTATGTCTGAGAGGGTAATGCGGCTACGTATCTGAGAAACAGCTATTTGGTACACGTTATTGTAATGTTTGAGTCGATGATCCTGTATATGTTGGAGACATGTCGAGAATACTGTATCTGTAATTATGTAGGTAATTGCGCTGCAAATTACAAAGCGTTATATCTCATATTATGTGCAGTAGGATTGAAGCCAGAGGCAAAAGATTTGATTTAGAAGAGTTAAAAATTGTCGCCATTCATAGTATCAAGTATTTATCGAAGACTTGTTCTCCAGCATGCGCAGACTTTAGAATCATGATTAATATTTAACTTAGGCTATGATATAAAATACAGTGGGAGGCAAATAAGGGCGTAGCAGTAAAGCATTTTAACCTGACCTTTAAATCACCAGGCGTCTAAGATGTTAAAATTTTAATTGAGCCAAAATGTAATTGAAATTTATATTAAACATAGATTTATCACAAACTGAAACTGAAGTTGAATTAAATGTTAATATTGTTCAATAAATCACAACATGCAAATAGTATCAGAAAGGATTTTAAAAGATCACACACAAATTACAAATAAAAGGTAAACGTATTTCAAGACAATGATAGCGAGCAGAAGAAGGGATAAATCCAAAAACGATACAAGAGAAGAAAATAATCTACAAAGGTTAAGCTAACTAAGAGATAGATCACCAATCACACACACACACTTTTCTACAAATGTATTTTGCAACTATAGGACAGTTCACTATGATGTGGTTTACGAAGCCCTGACGGTTACTTATTAGACAAACATGTGCATACGCACACAATTGCCACACTATCAGCGAAATCATGTGCGTTACTATTAACTAAATCTATTACTGAAATCCTTTCAAATTACTAATCTACTTTTAAACTGACCAGTTGTCAAAGCAATACTTAAGTATTACTTTGATCGATCTTTTCTTTATGTGATTGTGGTGTATTATTTAGTTTTGTTTTATGATCAAATTATTTGTTTTAAACACGATGCGAGAAGAAAATTTACGCTAAACCAAAATATCTATAACAGTGCAAGAAAAATAAGTCAAAGTTCGTTCCGTAAAATATTTTAATACTACCGGCTGAATGGCCGTAGGGCTATTCTCGTTGAATGCCTGAAAAGTAAACCACCAATGTAGTCGACTCGTTAGAGTCGATTTCATCTAAAGTGACTCTGTATTGTTGTTCCTTCGTTTTGATCTTTCGTATAATAAAGGGCCAATTTCATTTTTAAAGACTTTCATTCAAACTATCCAATTGTAAATTTAATGATCTCGCTGCACACAACAATACATCCACGGGTAGACAACACAATTCTATTGTACTAACTATAATGTTTCAATTGTAATCTAATGTGGGGAACGATAAGGGGCCATCAACATACAGCTACTTGTAAACGTGTAGAGCCTAACCACATAATGTTTACATTTGGCTCAAAATATATAACAGTAAGTATATACATTTGGCAAAAGCCACACAAATTTACTCTGGCTTCAAATAAGTCTACTCACCCTACTGTAAGGTAATTGACAGAGAGTTATTTTACACATATAGTTTAGGCGTATTATATCTAATACGAAACATAAACTGTGCGTTGTAGATAGATTGTGCATATTGTTACTTACCGAGACACCTTGAGGCTTGGTTCGACCGAACCTCGTCGATCTCCAACTCTCTAATATTAGAAGACCTGCGTAAATTTTCCCAACCGTCAGTTTCCCTGCGTTAAGTACATCGGTTCGAGGCACCAGCAAGTCGAGCATCTTCTTGGCTTGTAGCGGCCATATGTGAGTTATCGTTTCTCTTAATTCTTCATCTGCTTGGTCCATTTCTTCAGCTGAAATAAGAATCGCTATTAATTTTTTAGTTTTTATGAAAGCTTTTTCTTGCGCTTTTGCAACTTTTCCAAAACCTTCGTCTCCATTTGTTGTATGGACCTTAGCCTGGATCTAAATAACTACGAATTTCAAGGTAATGTGTATATATTTACCAGATCTCATCTTGATGTTCAGGTTTTCTCGTATTAAGGCAAAAAGTGTTGTTGTAAAATTAACTTTTCCTTCGTCGTCTAGTGGCATATTCATTCTAATAAGTTTCTTATATGCTAGTCTATTCGGACATTTATTGCCAAACCCCAGCGGAGGATCCATATTCTTCAACATATCATACATTTCAGTGTATAGGATCTTCCCTCTAAAAAAACAAGATCGGAGTAAAATTTATTGTTACAATTTAACGGACTATTTATAAAATATTATGCACAGATCATAATAGCATACTTTTTTTGATCTATATATGAATACTTACGTGGCATTTGGATCGTATTCTGCCCATATTCTAACAAATTCATCGAGATGATGCGCGCCGAGGATGGACGAATCCCTCGTTAGGTAATCAAAATTATCCATGATGACGGCAACGAATAAATTCAACATCTGAAATGCAACCGAAAGAATATATTAATTCCAGTATATGGTATGAACTCATGAAGTTGTTAACGATGGAAAGATTAATCAAGTTTGGTAATCTATACGAATAATTCTTATTGAAAAAAACATTGAAAGGATCAAAGATTCTGCTAATGAAGTAGGTAAGTACTCATGAACTGCTCCCAATAAAATCCTGATTATTCTCCCGAAGAAAGAGCACGTGAAAAGAATAATACTCACAAGAAAAGAACAAAAGAAGATGAACGATACGAAGTAGGCGTACGCCAGTGTACTTCCGCAAGGCTCGCTTGGGGGTTTCCCGGCTTCCTTCTCGCATCTCGCAGGCTTCAGACATGCCAGCATTATGCTGGGCCATGATTCGCCCGTCGCGCATCTAAACATACAGTGACTCACAGTTTCTGGCTCTGGGCTGCCAACTTAATCAACATAATGATACAAGCAATACATACTATGATGTATTTAATTTCAAATAATTTTAGTGACCACTCAGATCAATCTTAGCCTTAGGTACGCTAGGAATACTAGCATAAGCGTCGCGTCAGTTGCACCAAATTGTAGGTCTCCTACAAAGTTATTCTAGAGTTACTCCTGTAGAATTGTCCTTGCCCACTTGAATCAGCATTACTATTTGTCTCATTATGTTGGTTAAGTAGCGTACAGCGAAAATAATTTAAATACTTACAGAAGAAGGTAGCGAATGATTCAGAAGGATTTTTCAATTTCTTAATTTTAAAATTATTCATAGCATGTGTAGCTATGTGCTTATGGTTGCATTTGAGTCAACTTCATTCTGTTTTCACGAAAGCATGTTTCATCTATATCTACGACTCTTGCAGCATTTTGTATAATTGGAACATTTATCATTTTGCGTGGCGTGTAATTATTGCATAGGTTACTATATGACTTACCTGAATAATAGCATGAGTGCTTGAATGAAGCTTCCAAAATTGTTGTGTCGGTTCATATCTGAATCGGGTGCTAACTCTATATTGCCAAACACCTGTGTCAAGCAGATATAACATTCATTGTCAGCATTGTGTGCAAATTGTACGTGGTACCTCAACATCCTATGCATAACCCCAGTGACAATATCTACCTATATAACTATCTAGCATTCTGCATCAGCAAACAAATGTTGTTATTCAAAGCACAGTATCAAGGCTACATAACGGCACATAATTTTTGGACAATGACTCTAGGGATTTGCTATGTCTACTTCAAATTGCTGTTTGTATCGCTGATGTTGTGCTGGTTGGCGACAGTTCAGGATCAACTTGGCGGAATGCAACACCCATGTGCCATGCTTTCTATGGTTTGGTTGCGGATCCTTATTCAGTGGCTACACCAGCGAGGCACGTGTATCTATCAGTGTCTACACTGAGCGTGGCTCTCACCGAAATAGCAGTAAGAGAGCTCCCACGAAAGATCGGAAGTTGTTATGCCTGTTGATGGCACTGGCTGGATCGTATTGCATATTTCCAAAAACCTGCCATTGGAAATATGTCAATGCCAATATTTTTTTGTGTTGTTCAAATTCTAAATTTGGTCTAAATTGATGCACTTTGGTTCTAAGTGATGTAGAATAATTTGTTTATAATCTGTCTGATATAACTAGTCCATTCAAATAACTTTAAAAATAAAAATGATGTTCTTCTGTCTGGTAATATGTAACATAAATAATCTACGTAATAGCAAACTGTGTAAAACGTAAATAAATAAAATAACATAATATATCATCCAACAAAATTCATAAATAAATATGCATTTTCATCTTCACTATCCCCAAATCAATAATAATCAATGATATATTTATTCGAGTTTTTTAAAACAAAGAATACTGATATGATGACGTCACAGACCTGCATCCCGATGATGGCATAGATGAAGAATAGCATCGCGATGAGAAGGCACACGTAGGGTAAGGCTTTGAAACTCTGCACAAACGTCCAGAGCAGTATCCGAATGGTATAACCCTGTCGGAGCAGCTTGATCAGTCGCGCGGCTCGGAACAGGCGGAGGAAACCGACGTTGAATGTGTTTTCCTGAAATTTACAGTGTTATATTTAGATTAGTCACTTAAGATAGTTGTTCGGTATATAAGTAAAGACAACATGTATGATAGAAAAAAATAGTGATGACCTTTTAATCGTATTTAAAAGTGATTTAAAATAATGTTCAACATTCATTATGTGTTTATTTAATTATAAAAACTAAATTATAATTGAGAATGATGTGATGACATTAACATTGATAGTAATGAACTTGAATTTTTAATAGATATAAAAAATATTGGAAGACAAGCTGTTTATATAAATCTTATTATTGTGATGTTATTGTAAGAGATTCATGAAAGCCAATTTCAAGACACGGTATCTAACATTTCTATTTTAAACTAGTTAGAAAATAAACACTAGCAGATATAGACGATAATATTAAAGAAAACGAAACTAATTGTTCAGACGAAATAAAACAAAATCTCGAGGTTACAGTTATTATATGAACACTACTTCATCTAGCACACAATATAACTTTATATTAAATACATAATAATAATCACCAAGTATCAGTTATCATATAAATCTAGCATTTAGCTGTACACCATCTAGGTAATTCGAAAACTAGAACCATCATAGATATCTCTAAAACAACCCTTATAAAATTATTCCTAGCGTCAAAATGTATACTTACGTTATCACTACGAAATGTCTAACATCCTAGTAAATTTAAAAAAAATGTTCTAAATCTACGTTATCGAACAGTTTCTGTAAAAAACACACTGTCTAACAGTAAGGTACAACTAAGTTTCCTAGCTAATATTTGATTCGTTACCTGCTGACAGGATATGTCAGCACAATTTTCGGCCAGGTTATTCTGGAATCAGGGTTTACCTTTATACATTTTGTTGACGAAAAAATTTCACTACCTACATGCTTATATAAGTACTAACATAGTCCCTAATCGCAGAAGGACGACAAATTCGTCGTAATAAAGTAATTTAATTCAAGAGAATTCAGTATGATAATAGAAATTTCAAGTCGTTTATAATTAATTCACTATTCCAACCAATTACTTTTGAAAAATCGAAACGCAGTTCCTACATATTTCAGCGATTTTTAATTATGTTAAGCTGTAAATATATTATATTATATATATTTGAAGAAGATAAAAATTATCAGGGAGCTTAGATTATTTAAAAGAAGATTTGTATAAATTGGTAAAACATTGGTTGGAGTTTTTCGCGATATAAAGCATAATAGTGCAAATATTGTATTCAAAATACGTTTTTTCTATCACTTATGATACTGCTATATATAATCAATAGAACCGTCATAACCTTGAACTTAGTAGAATACTATGCTTTATATCGTGTAAAATGGGAAAAAATTAAGAAATGGTGCTAATAAAAGTTTACTTACGCCAAACTCCATAATGAGAGCGTCAATAATACTTCCAATGACCGTTATGAAATCAAAAGTATTCCATGGATCTTTGAAAAAATTCTGTAAACATAATTAATACGTTTATAAGTAGACTATACCTATATAGAAATATTATTGTAAAATATGCATTTATATAGATCAGAGACGACTTTATACAAATGTACACTTTCTATTTTAATTTTGCTATCAAGGATTTATGTCTAGGAAAAGGAAAAAGGATTCGTCTGAAATTGAAATATTTGTAAGATCATTTATTAATTATATGATTTATTTTATCCATATGCATAAGAATAGGAATTATCATTCTATAGAATTTAAGCATAACTCTTTTATATTTATTATTATGCTAAAATTATTTAGGTCTTCTGAAATATTAAATAAAAATGGTTCTATTAAAAATATTCTTATAAGGCTTAGAACGTATTACTATTTTATGCTTATGGTATCTATGAGACCGTAAACGCTTGCAAATCTAAAAAATCAATGCCATTAAAACTATGATTTACCTTTAAATTGACTTGGTATTAAAATTTATAAAGCATTATAGTATTATTTTTCTATTAAATGATATCTAATTCGATATATTCATGTCCATATTGAATATTAACTCTAATCTAAGAAATAATCATAAATGACGGGGTGTATATGTACATATATTTGAACATATATATATAATATATAATATTGATATTATATAATTTGTATATAATATCAATATTATATATTAAAATTATATACAAATTTCTGTATTCAATCTTCTTCTTCAAATCCTGTATGAAATCTAATATACCGTACATATACACTCTGTCGGCAATCATTCTTAAATACAAACTGCCATAAATAAACGTAATGTGTTGTTAGAAAAATCTTAAGAACTCTTCTCTGATTATGCTAATAATAAGAAATGTATCAAATTCTTACCGTACACCCGAAGGCGATCAACTTCAGAATGGTCTCGAGAAGGAAGAAGGTCGTAAAGACGAGGTTCATGAGTGTTAGCGTGTCCATGAGTAGAAGTGGAGCCTCGTGAAACTACCAAACCAATACCAATATTTTTTAGCCTTAATATTACCTACATTAATTTATACAAAAGCCAAATGCAAGATTGCTGTAAATTCATCAATCAACCAACCATAGACGCTAGAATTGATTTAAATAACAGCTCTGATAATTCTAGCATTTAACTTTAATTTGAAGAAAATTTGGGTAATTTTTGTATTTGATCGTGAATTATAACAATGTATCAAATTAACTTTGTCGCAAGTGAGTGTCAGATGTGTAGGTACGTGTATTGTCTATTGTCATCATGATGGTGATGACGGTAAATTGTGTGGCAATGATGTAGTTGTTCTGTGAGACGTAGTGCACGTGCTGGCATGCTTATTCAAAACATACATGCGTTAAGGCGGATTTGACGACACATATAAGTAATACGCTTGTCACTGGGTTACTGACCTTTGGAACTGGCGAACTTAGCTTGTCTGAGGCTGCATGTTGCTGAAATCTCACTGAGGATATAACACATCTTCACAGTGGTATACGATTAGAGAAACATTATCAATGCGTGTATTCACATAAAAGTGCTTCATGCAGCAGGATAAATTATAATAAAAGTATAAGCCATGCTCAACAATTATTTGCAAATAAATATTCATCTCGTTATCCTATATGTTTGAGATAAGATCTAGATCTGGATATTTGGAAAGGAATGACATTTACTCGGCTGGACATAATCCCAATACAGTCATGTAAATAGATAAAATAACAAAGTTAATAACAGAAAGAGTACATTTGTACCTATATTCGTGAACAAGTCAAGATAATCCAGTATACCTATATGTCGCTTCGCACTATGTGTATGTGTACTTACTTTGACACCGTAAGCGATGATTTTCAACACCGTTTCCACAGAAAACATTCCAGTAAACCCCATATTCGAATACTTGAGGACATCCGCGTAGAGGTCATTTTGATTATAGAACTGCCATTTTGATGAAGTGCCGGGCGTAGGAATAAACATGTTGGCATGGCCCATGGCAATGAAAATACATTTACATATTACCACATACATAATGTCAATGTAATATACGAACAGAAAATTGTAAGTTCAAATCAAATTGTAAATAATGTTATTGGATGACAGAGTAGAAGGATTGTGGTGACTAATAAAATTGGTAGGGGTGTGGGTTCATCGCATAAAATGCTGTTAAAAGGGGAACAAAACAGGGTTACAGTGAAATGAAAGCTCTAGATCCGAAATTAGAGACAAATTATGTTCGCGATACAAATGAAACTGGTTTAGTATAGGGGACTGGTTCCGATATGTAATGTTGATCATCATACTATAAGTAACTTAGATCTCATAATTACTTTGGTTAAGAATTTAGTTCATAAGATGATAAGCCAAATTTCAATATCCAATAAAATGAATGCAGCCCATAGCCACGTACATCACGCCTGGCAGTAGGCCATTCCACCAAGCATGCAGTTTTCACAAAACAATGAGTAATTTCTTAAATAAGGTCATGCAACACGAACAACATCGATGGCCCATGCCACGTATTGACCCCAGAGATCTTGTGCATCCACAAGCACGAATAACCGGATAAAATGTTAGTGTAACTTGTGCCACAAAATAATGTGCGTAGAAGGACAGGTATACCGTGCAAAAAACACATATATACATATATAATGAACAGCAAGCAAGGAGTTACGAAAGGATAACTCAACTAAAATAGGATGAACTGAAAACAACAATTTGGCGATACACTTGACAGGTTAGGCTCAGTCATTTGAATTTACGGCGCATTCCAATGCAGTGTATACTGACGCCGAATATAGGTAGTGAATTTATTTGAGTGTGTGTGTTGATGTGTTTATATGAGTGTGTGTTTATATTATATAAATTCGAAATACCTAGCTTTAAATATCGACATTTAATGTTATAAATACATATTCAGGCACACAGGTGATATAGCAGATTTAACTAAATAGGACTATTTGTGCTTTCGACATGGACATTTGAAGGTCACGTTACAATCAACCGGGGGTCATACTTTGTCACCCCAGTAAAGGTTTAGTGCAAGCTGAAGTGATTCAGGGACTTGGACACTAAAATCTAAATTGTCCTATTTGTGCCTGGTGGCTAATGAGTTCAGCAACTACCTCAATATGTGATCATGTTCTACTTCCACATGTGTGTGCTTCAACTTGTTTTGTATGTTAGTATTTTGTGAACACTATTGTGTTTGTTTATATCTTAATTTATCTTCATGTCAGAGTAAATACAGGTATACTGACGCCTATTGTGTTAAGCGCCACGTGCAGATGACGAATCTGTTGACGCCATGTTTGGTTCAGGAAATCTGGGGATTGAACCCAGAGCGGCAACATGTTGACCCACGTTTGCACTGATCCATTGAGGAGGTCATATCGTAATATTAACACTAGTAAGCATAGGCCATACATACCTTCATCATGAGTAACAACGTGTTGAGGACGATAAGGGTCATGATGAAATACTCAAAAGGCGTGGAGACAACTATTCTCCACACTTTGTACTTAAAACTTGCCCTTTTACTTGGCATATACCTCTCGAGAGGTCGCGCTTCTATCGTGAAGTCTATACATGATTTCTGAAAAGATATATTTGTTAGTCAACATCCAAATACAGGGAATATAAACTAAACACGAACATAAGACTTTGGAAGATTAAGAGCGAATGATATATGGATAACGGCTGATGGCTATTCTGATTTAAGATATTAATTAACAATGCATGAAGATTAGAAACCAACAACAAACTTCCCTGAAGCGTATGCCGCAAAATTTGAATCTCAAACAATACACACAGAGATGAGACTAGCATACACAGATTTGCGGTACACATTGTATAGTTTTTGTTAAAATGAAACAGCATGTCAGGAATCGCTTAGTTTCTACCAGTGAATATGGCATTTGCCTAAAGGAAATGTCCTTTAGATTTTGGAAATGATTACCTTATACTAATTATCGTTATAAATATTATTCTAGATTGTATATATGTGTGTTTGAATGTCCTCACCTGATTCTTATCAATTTCGCCGTCTTGCAATTCGGCTTCACCCTGCTCTTGAAACGTGATAATAATCAGAGCTACGAATATGTTAACAAAGAAGAACGGAAACACCACAAAGTAAACAATATAAAATATGGACATTTCTATTCGAAAATTTTGTATGGGTCCCTTATCTTCATACGTGGCGGCCATTGAATTTTGTAATACTCTGAAAAAGAAAGTATACACTTCAAATTCTGTATTATCATCTCCCTGGCCTTATATGTATTACATTGTTGGGTTCGGCACACGATCCAACTCTAAGTGACCGGTCACCTGGGACAGTAGACAAACTACCATTCTCCTCGCGCTTGTGACTAGAAGCTATACAAAGTGTATGGAAATAAATCAGGCACGTTATGTCATTACCCATATATTTAATATCGCTTCTAGTCTCTGTGATGCTCTCCAGAGCTAATAATCCGTCTCATTTATTTATTATTATCAAACAAACAAGTAATTCACTATAATATACTAGGTGGTGGCCTCCATCTTCTGTCAGTTCCCGCCATCCACCGTCATACCATAGTCTATGGCATAGACATTATATTACATCTCCCACACCAAATTGCTTAAATCAAACAAACAAAGCAATTTTATTTAACAATAGTCGTTAAGATATGCGGGAAGTCTTAGAGTTCTTTCTGACCTCCTCAATGGTTCATTTTGAGAAAAATAGGAGAAGATGCCATTTCAGTGTACAACAGCGCGAGGAGAATGTTACTTTGTCTAGGCCTACAGATTGTAACACAAAGCGATTGCCATCTGTTTTTCACAACGGCTTTAAAGGGGAAAATCGGCAACTTACATTAAACCAGCCGTCAAGACTTTCAGGCTTCTGACTGACTTGTAGCGATTGCCATAGATGTTGAATTGGTAACCGCAATCGAGGGCTTAACGTGCTCTCCTTGAAGCAATCCCCGAATAGAGAGAGAGGCTATTTCGAGAATACTTTCAGTGTAATACAATATTGTGGGGAGAATTGCAAATATATTTATTGCGCCAAACGGTGACGGCACCTTTACAAGTTGTTTATGTAAGACTCGATGGCGCTGTGTGATGTATGAGCATATTTGTAAGACGAAACAAAATTTGTAAAGAGGCACTTACTGTGGCCACCCTTCTCCCGTCTGCACGGCAAACAGTGTGAGCATCGCCAGCGCAACGTTGTCGTAGTGGAAGGATTGTGTCGTCCACTGGCGTTTGTTCACTCGCGGAAGCAAGCTGTTTGACTCGTACACGAAATACGACCCTCTGCAAATTGATATAAAGGTTGAATTTAAGTGTAATGAATTTTTTTTCGGCATTTAAGGCTAGTTAAATATCTCTTAGAGCTAAACTCTCCTTTAGTGCAGATAGATATTTGTTTCGTAATAGTAAATCTAATGGGTAACATTATGATATATTGAAAAATTCTATAAGACGGTTGGAATTGGGTATCCAAGAAACTTGTTTAAGATATAAATAAGGGCCTACAAAAAAAACAATATCGAATATTATAAAAAATATACTCACTGGCAGTCTTCAAGTGTATTCTTACTGATATCGTTGCAGAAAAAAAATTTACCATTAAAAAGTTGCACTGCAATTACAGCAAATATGAATTGAAACAATATGTACACTATGAGAATGTTTATGACATTTTTCAAAGAGTTCACAACACAGTCAAACACTGCTTTTAGCTTCGGAACACGTTTTATAGTTTTTAACGGTCTGAGCACTCTTAACACTCTTAACGATTTTATTGTAGATAAGTTCTGTCCTGCCCCCTTCTTAATACCCCTGAAACAAAATAATTACAATTTAGGATACAGAAGGAATAATTGGTAAATGGGTTGAAAAATCGAAAACAATCTGTTAGGTTAACATGCTCTGACGCGCCCTCTCATAGTGTAAAAGCCGGGTTCAGCCTGGTAACGTACTCGTAAACGGGTCTGACAGGTCAGTCGCTGGGGGGGTCACGGCGAAGCATGTGAAGACGTATCACGTGCACCCCCCCACTTAGCGACTTGGAGGAACACCGTGGAGTTTAGTCGGTGTGAGTCCGACATAACCCTTCCGCTGCCCCTGCGGCGGTTGGTGTATCCATAACGGATTCTCCACGTAAAAAAAAAAAAGGTTAACATGCGATATGACTAGGTACTAGTCAATCACGATTCATATAACTTGCAAAAAAACTAGTAATAATAAAAAAAAAATACTAATGACAGTAATGACACCCACTTTTCACCGAAGATAATTAAGTGAACGTGACAGACGGCGAGTCCATCGCCGCCTCAGGCACTATACATACGTCTTTGAATTACTCCACAGACATGTGTAGGTTGCATCATGATGTTTTCCACCGTAAAGCTTGTAGTGTGAGTGCTCGTGATCAGTAATATTTTTTTACATGAAACCATCAAATTGCAAATGACTTTCAGTTGAACTACTACGGTATGTTTGAATTAAAAATCTAGTATTTGGAGTCTAAATGATGGATATATTTAAATAATTCCTTTACTTTAGTTTACTTTAATATAATTCAAACTTCAACAGAAATTTGGTCACAATTTTAGACCATATTTCTGAAGAGGGTACTTGTACTTACCCAATTTCGAATCCGAAACTGACGAGGGCGCAAATGACGACCGCGGCGTCCATGATGTTCCAAAGGTCGCGCAAATACGCTCCTGGATGGAACAGGATGCCCAGGTCGACGATTTTTAACAACATCTCTACTGTGAACACCCCGGTGAAGGCGTAGTCGAAGTAGTTGAGGATTTTATTCCTGGTGAAGAATGTGATTTTAACGAAAAGCAGGCAAATATAATGTTCTAAAAGCTATTTAAATTGCGTTTTTATTGTACAAAGGATGAAGTAAACTAGCCTTGAAGAGGTATTTTTTTAATTGATATTTATGGACATTTTAGACTGAGTAATATTTTGACGTCATTCCATCTACAATTATTTTGACCCTAATATTATAAATAATGTCCAATTACCTGTCACTATCTTCATTTACGGGGTCTTCAGCTGCTAATGCCGCGGAACTCATACATATAACTACCATGATAAAAAAATCAAAATATCTTAAATTTACAACCCAGTGTGCGCCTCGCCTAATTCTGTAACATGAAAATGCAACAATAGGAATATTTTGAATTTACAATTTGAATGTATGACTTTAAGAAGTGTTGCCACTTACGGATTAGTGGGTGATAAAACAAACATGGACGTATATGGCAGCATTGGTTTTGGTCCATCTGGTACCTCTTCTTCATCCTCTTTTTTGGCCTCTTCTTTCTTTTTGTTCTGAAATAATTCGGAATAATTTTAATGACCAGAGTTTTAAGTCAACAGAATGGACTCTTGGCATCTACTTGGTAAATAAACGAGCTTGTTAGATAATTGTAATAAGTATCTTGTACCCGTGACGAACTAGTTGTATTTCTAATAAATACAATAACTAGCAAAGTACATATTAAGAATAAAATCAGAATCTCACGCACGTAGTAAAAAATATTCATACGAAGACATCACATTCTGTAAAAAGTCTAGTGAACAAGCTCATAAGTATGTATTTGATGATAAAAGTCATGCTGCATAGAGTGAACATTATGTGACACAAGATAGTCACTTTGATGTAACTCAAGTTCTATGGGAAGCCAGAGAAAAACAGGAAGGTTGATAAACATGACAAGTATTCTCAGAGTTGATTAATGATTTGATTCGATGACTGTAGCCACACAATTTAAATTAAATTAATTTGGTAAAATATTCTATTCACACCAATAAAATTAGCCATCTATAGAAAAAATCAAGAATATTTTCCAAAACACCTAACATAACATTCGGCCCACAGAAGCGACACTGATATTGACGACGGTATTAAAATATTGTTGATATTGAACTCTGTGTAGATAGAAATATCATATTAGATGAAACAAAAGAAAATTAAGACTTATAAGTACGATGTATCGTGCGTGTGCATGCAATGTGCATGAAAGCGTTTCGATGAAGTTGTGAAGAATTTACGATTAGCAAGGCAATAAATGTTTGTGTATCAACAATATTTTAAGTTGCCGACACCAATGCACACCATGAAGCGCAGCTTAGCATCAACGCCGAACTTTTACCTTCCTACTCGTTGGTGAAGAGGGACTTATGTCTACCCCAGGTGGGGTCCCATCCACCGCGTGTAATGCACCCATCTCTTTCTCCAATTCCTAATTAGCCGGAAAAGAGGTATGCCGTATGTAATACAAATTTTGTCTCCAATTATTAAGCAACAGGATCCAATCCATACAACAAACCGCCCGATAGGTAATGCTCGAGTTAGTGGAAAAGTGGTTGAACATGCTATGGCTTTTGAAACAGTGATTCTATCTAAACTCCAAAGCCTTAGAGGATGATCGATGTAACAGCGTAAGGAACGACCCAAGTTAACAACTTACTTGTTGCTGTTTCTCTTTGTCCTCCTCAACCTGTTCCTCTTCAGCCGCCGTTAACTCCTGTAATGATATAATCGCAACATTTTCACGAAAAGCGGCATTAGATTTACAAGTCAGCGTGTTTACATTCACAACAACATATTCCCAGATGAAGCTTTTTCATCTGCTTTAACATCTATAGCGTATCCATTTTGCGTTAATTGACCATTTGACAGACCAATCAATTTGACACACATATTTACAAACATGGAATTGATTTTGGGGTAATATTGGTCAAGTAATGCAAATGTCAGAATTATTGAAGTAGCACATACCTGGGCGTTAGCCAAGTTGTCGACGGCGATGGCAAGGAACACGTTTAGAAGAGTGTAGTTGCCAAACAACACCAGAATGACGAAATATAATGAGTATATCATCCCTTTCTGAATTCCACCTTGAGATTGGATACCGTCGTACATCACTTCGTTCCAATCTTCACCTGTCAGTATCTGAAGATGAAAGACAAATCATTTAGAATAAAGAGATACCAATGCAGCGAAAACAAATTATTATATATATCCGACAAATAAGCCCATGTCAATATTTACACCATTCCAATAAGAGCAAACGATGCTAATAAAAATATTTTAATAATAAACTAGATTTGACGCCCGCAAATTGGCCTGCGTGGCAGTAAGGTTTCTCCTACAAACTTTCAACCTCAATTTCACCCCCTTAGGGTTGGAATTTTGAATAGCCTTGGACCAGTGATTCAAGCTTTGATATATAATTTAGTTTGTCAATCATCAGTTAGGGCTCTGAATTTGATGGGTAAACATATAACAATTTATTAAATAAATTGTTTACCTGGAAGACAGTAAGCAACGCAATAGGAAATGTGTTGAAGTTTGTTGGTGGAGTGCCGTCCTCGAAGTTAAACTGTCCTCCGAACAACTGCATGCCAAGAAGGGCGAAGATGAGAATGAACAAGAAGAGAAGGAACAGCAGAGAGATGATAGATCTCATCGAGTTCAGGAGAGATATAACTAGGTTCCGCAGGGATGCCCAGTATTTTGTGACCTGGAACATAAAAAAACGTTTATATTTAGCAGTTCTGCAAATTTTCCAGAATTACCGTAATAGCATGTAGATCTTTCTCGTGATATGTCTACAGGTATATGACGCTACTTACATACATACATATGCTCACGCCTGTATTCCCCGAAGGGATCAACATAGCGAATACCGCATAATATCCGTGTAGTAGAATTAGAAAAATTCCGTACACATACGAAATTTCGTGGAAGGAAACTTTGATTTTAATATAAGCTATAATTTTTGAGATATCATTTTGAAAGTTAATGACCTCACCTTAAATATCCTCAACAGTCTTAGAGCTCTTAGAACAGATAGACCAAAGGAACCGCCTTTGACTTCCGACCACACCACTTCAAAGATGGAGCCGGAGATGACCACGCAGTCAAAGCGGTTGAAAGAGGACTCGAAGTAGATACGTGGCCCCAATGCATACATTTTTACCCACATCTCCATCATGAATAATCCCAGGAACACAAACTCGGCAAAGTCTAAAATAATTATTAGTGATGTACATTACGATTTCGATTATGTCTGTTTATAGGATAGCTTCGATCCTTGTGGGATAACTTCTTCGTGGTATTTCACTCAGCGTATAAAACCTTCACCTCACGTCACGGTAGACCCGAAATTCTACCCGTAAGGACGAGAAATGAAGCGTTATTTTTAGTGGAGTCAGTCAGTCAGGACTTTGAATTGAATGTGTACGACTATGACTGACCGTCAGAGGCTTTGTACGAAACATGCTTTTTTTTGGATGATATAAATCCATGGTTTTTTTGAGGTTACTAGGCTAAGGTATGATATTGCAAGAGGATACTTACATAAAAATGAAGTCAGCCACGGCGGCTGTTTATAGTGCTCTACAGCCACACATATCGTGTTAAAGAGCACTAAAACTATGACGAACCAGTAAAAGTATTGCGTCTTAACCGCGTGTCTGATCCAAAATCGAAATCTCTTTTCTGCTCTCCAAAAATCTGCACATTTGCCGACTGAACGTGCCTTGCTTTTCAGGAAACCTGTTGGAACCGACCAAATATTTTTATGATCCACATTTACATCTAACTTTAGGCCAGCAATAATTCAATTGCAAGCCTGTTCTTTATCAATTACTAAAGGAGCTGGGTCAACATTCAACTATCAGTAACGTAATCTAGCATTTAAATTCATAGCGCAGTTATTGACTATATCTGGTACCTTATTCCGATCAAATGCGTAGCATGTTCAAAGCGGGATTCGACGTCGTAAATTTTGTGACATACAGTAATTGGGCTGAATTCCCCGTAAGGTATCGTAATTCAATCGGAGACGTAATCAGATACATGGCTCGCTTTAACAACCCTCTTTCGGGAGAACCGTAGTGTTTATCGCCAAGACGTTTTAAGTTACGTTTTATGGTAACATTTTAACGAAAGCTCACGCACTTTAAGCTTTGTAAGGCACGGAAAGTGTATTGGACCTACTGGGCTAGCAAGGGATGACAGAAGGTATATAACATCTGTACGTATAATTATTAACTGAAGCGTAGATACTTATTTTCAATTAATCATAGCACATTTTCTATACTTTGGGTGGGATGCACGATTATAGTTGTTTTAACTAAAGCTACTAGTATGACTATTTGTTAAGTGACAAATTTTGCTATCAGTGCTAATATTTTTAAAACATATGTGAATAATTTAATATTTAGCTATAGTTAGTTAAATCAATTAAATTTATGACGTAAAATAAGAAATTTTAAATGGTGCCTTGTTTTTTTTGACTTCCCAGTACATTAACAGATTGTTACAGCTAAAGTTAGATGGTGCAACCCACTCTTAGTAACGCAAATATTTGATACGTTTAAATTAAACGTACAGACGTTCAACAAAGAGGGAGACAGAGTAAAGGACCACTATAGGTAGGTACCTAAATCTATTTCTATACTATATCATCTACTAGAAGATGAAAAGGAATATTCTACCAGAATCACGCTTGATCCCATACCTTGTTTTTTCTTTGGAACTGTAAACAACCAACACACAGATAGAGTACGATACGTAATGAATATGATAGTGAGTGTAAAGATTGTTTTAAACACACAACATGCAACATTCGTTAACATTAGACATGAGTTTTATACTAAAACAAACTAAAAGACTGATTCAAAGGGTACATAATTTGTAAGAATTCATTTAAAATACAACATTGTTCTTAAAAGTTGAGAATTAAATGGCATGCATTCTAAAATAAACGTTACACTCGAGGGGATAACGTCGAGAGTACAAAACAAATGAACAGAGGAACAAATTGGACATTTCAATAAACTGGATGAGATACACACAACACATAACATTCAAGTGGGTTTTAATAGGAATCATGTACTGACCGTCATCCCCGCAGTCCTCATCCTGCTCTTCCTCTTCTGTATCTGTGCTTTTACTTTTACCAAGGTTTTTTAATTTCTTTTTTG
This sequence comes from Watsonalla binaria, assembly GCA_929442735.1. Taxonomy (NCBI): domain Eukaryota; kingdom Metazoa; phylum Arthropoda; class Insecta; order Lepidoptera; family Drepanidae; genus Watsonalla; species Watsonalla binaria. The sequence continues at coordinate 3,343,438 of OV838923.1, forward strand.
CTGCTGCCCTTCTCCTTGCTGCAATTAATAAAAAAATTGCAGTGTCACCTAGTACATCTGCACTATCTACAGGACATAGTTATGCAAAATACAACCAAGCTATAATATGATAATTCGAAATAGTTAGATTTTTGTTTTAAGAGTGCTTACAAAAAAAGTAAGCACATTATTTGAATACCAGCTTGTCATCGTTGAATAGTTTTGATAGCTATATAGAAGTTGTTAACTTTCCAAATTTTATTTGGTTTTAGTATTTTTTTGAGATTAAAAAGCTGATGGTTCCTTATTGCGAAATTAGAAATCAGAAAGTATATATTATATATTTTTGGCAATTTATTTGTCCACCGTCGTCCCATTATACCTCCATTTTCACTAGTTGCCAATTCAACGGTCGTAGTAAGACTAATTATAATACAAAAAAATGGGTAGGTATTCACAGTACCTTCAATTATGTGCATTTTTTCTTCTTCTGTTGTTCTTTCTTCTGCTAATATTACTTCTTCTGCAAATTTAACATAGAGTATGTTAAAGTATGAACACAATTTTGAACCATGCTAAAATGAACATAATTCGACGCCGATTGAGTATTAAAACCTATTCTTTCGGCAATGTATCCTTCGGCGTATTTATCCGACCTTACCTGCTTTACATATCCACTCAACGTAACCATTGAGTTCTTTCTCGAGCTGCTGCTGTCTTCTTATCTTAAGAAATTCTTGTCTATTTTCTACTTTCTCTCTTTCTTTAGCGAACTCACTGGAAATATAGCAATTTGTAGGTAGTCTAGCATACATTTATCTATAAAATAGCACAACCTTATAACAACCTGGTCTTAATCATATATGTAAGTAGCATTAGTGCATGACTAGCTCGTAACAATATTTCTAATTTTAAGAATACAGGATGTATTTTGTTATCTAGCATAGTTTTGGTAAATCATTGAAACTAGCATTGATACGATAACAGGTAGCATTTGGCCTTGTCAGACCTGCTTCTGTGATCCAGCTCAGGTACGCGGTGAAGTCTTGGTTGAACATTTGCAGGGCCCTATCCTTTTGGAATTGAGCCCGTCTTTCGACCCGTCCTCTTTCATTAGAAAACTCTCTGGATTCCAAGGACATTTCAATTAAAATAAACACAAATATAATTCAAAGAAAAAGTTATCTTACCAACTTATTAGCAAGGATTAAAATTGCTTGAAAACTTATTACTATTCGGTGGTGTCGAGGTTAATATTCTAAATAGTCGAAGATTATTGAACGTATTTGACTTTTTAATAAACTTACCCGCTAAGGACACCGAGAACTAAATTGAGCATGAAGAATGAACCCAATACTATGAGAGGCACAAAGTATATCCAGTTGAACGCACTACCTAGCGCGTCATTCGTCTGAAACAAACATGTTTATGTTGATTTTAGATGTATTTATCTTCAGCTTAGATTGAAATGAGCAGCGTACTTGAGTACATCTGTGAGATGGAGTAGCAACCAAATGACCAAACCAGTTGTGACTTTCATTGGTAAGCAAGTAATCTTTGTTCTGCAATCCTATTACGAGTTTTGCAATTTTCTTAGTCCATACTCTCTAGCGTCCCCTAAATTAGTATGATTGTATAAGATTTTTGCATGAGAATTTGTGCAGCATCTCCGAATGTTTGGATATAAATATTGTGCGGTGACACTAGTATGGAAAACTTGTAACAGGAGTAGGTACGCGATGTCTCAATTACTCACGGGATGAAATGTAACGCTGTTCTTTTGTAATACAATTTATTACCCAATAGAGGATGGCAGTCCAGCCCTCCATGGTGATGCACTGGAAGACGGTGAGCATAGCGAAGCCGATGTTGTCGAACGAGGTTATTCCTCTATTCGGCCCCACCCACTTCTCTAGGCACGTGCTCTTGTTGTAGCCACACACGTACGCCCCGTGGGGCGCTAGCTCTTTGTTATCGGCGTTGCACGGTGTGGGAGACTCGCCGTCATTAACTATTTCACCTGGAGACATCATTCTTGTTGAATAATATATTTCTTAGAGGTGACAAACTATCGTTTATACCACCTGGTGGATAACGGCTACTGCAGCCTATGAACGTGATTAGCACCAAGAGTGTCATCCATACATTGCCTAAGTAAGGAAGTACTTACAATTATAATTTACATTAAACATTGCTTACTGTGACCTAAGTACATGGAACCACGTACTACTCTAAAGTAACATTATTTAGCTGCGATCTTCTGAAAGATGAGTGAAGCATCTCCGAACTTTAAGCGAAAGATCCTGTTATGTCGGACGTATAACATATACAATTCAGATAGCTATTCGCTTTTCAATTGACAGTAGTTTATTGTAATAAAAAAATTGGTGTTGATCTTTAATCAATAAGTTAATACAAAATCTAGTCATTTAGAACTCGACCAGCTGTTTTTTTTGACTAGACTACTTGGGTCAACGGTAAATAATCATGTACTTACTAATGTCTTCTAAACTATAACAAGTCTTATGCAGCGCCCCGGAGTAGAACTCGAGGCCAATGATGGCGAATATGACGATTGCAAAAAGCACCAAAAGGCCGATCTGCAGCAACGGAGCCATCGCCTTGATGATCGACTTCAACACCACTTGCAGACCTGCGATATTCGTCTCGTATTAATATTTGCTTATCGTACCTTGACCTTTGAGCACCTTTTACGTGACCTGGGGGCCAACTAAGATCGTTTAAGTAACACGTATCAAGAACGTCTTAGCTTTGATGTTTCATTTATGGTTCCAAAATGGAAAGTGAAAGCTGAGAAGTTCTTATGATACACGCTGTAAATAACGAATAATAGTCGACCCCCAGTTTTACAAAATTAAGATTATTAAAATATTTTGTTAAGGAAGCCTCGATTGGGGTTGTTGCTTTACTTTACAGGTGTCATCGTCTGATGGGTGTATCAGTTCTTATATGATAGTTGTAATGATCACCAGATACGATTTCTGATGTTATCATATGATGTTGTTATGATTTATGATGTTATCAGCTGATGGGTGTATGTTTATTGTTATATGAATAATCTGGTGAACTTTTATGTTCAATAAAATGTTTGCTGGAAGCTCGGTGGAATTATCATAAATAAGTCTTGATTTTGCCATCGACATATTATTATGAAATCATTTTTTTTTTCAAACTTATAAAAGACTAGAAAAAAAAAGTTGTAAGCTGATATTGATGATTTTGGACAAGAACGGAAAAATAAGTAGAAATGGAGCAAGGAGGCATATTTAAAAAGTTTTATAATATTTATTTATTTATTATTATCAAGAAGGGAAGTAAGTTTGTATACTAAAAATAATACTTGATATTTTGCATAATATCAATATGCATATGACCAAATGCCAAAGTTAAAGATAGTGAAAGTAGTACTGAGTTTCTACTCAAAAGACATGATAGTTTTATACACAAACAAATTAACAAGATGTCGTGCAGAAGTAATGGATGGGCTGTTGTATACTTTGTATCAAAATTTGAATTTATTTTACCAATTAGTAGGTAATACCACTTTAGAAGATATTTTATACCTTCTAACGGCTGAAAAAGTAAACATTTCTATGTAATAACTAACTGAAGACATGGATCAGCTTTTATATAAGACTCTTTATCGCAGATCCATATACTTAATAGAAATTTAAGTTTATTTTGATGATGATTTTTTTTCTTTATTATTTAAATTAGGATTTAATCGATAAAAAATATACAACAGCCAGTGCTAATAGTACAACTAATATAACTAGACTAAGAATGTTCTAGAACTCACTAGGAACGCCCGATACTAATTTAAGGGGCCTCAGCACCCTAATGGCACGCAAGGTCCTGAAGTCGACGTCGGGCGCGACCGGCAGCTGCGTGATGATACTGCCAAACACATATCACTCGGTACTATAGCTTGAACTAGCAGCTAACTTAGTTATAAAACATCTACGGAGGACTGTGCTTTTCATTTTCACCCGTGACATGGGATTGTAAGACTTATTTGTCGCACGATTTGTCGTCGAGTGTCAGTAGTGGCCGATTGTTTCTGACGCGACATAACGAGACTCGGCGTAATACCACTAGGCGTAGTGTCTCTCTGCGTAGTGCCACTCGGCGTAGTGCCACTCGGCGTAGTGCCACTCGGCGTAGTGCCACTCGGCGTAGTGCCACTCGGCGTAGTGCCACTCGGCGTAGTGCCACTCGGCGTTAAGCGACTCGGCGTAGAGGGAATCGACGCAACGTGAATAAATCGTAGGGGTGACTTTAAGATTTTAAACGTTGCAACTATTTTGTCTTGTCTTATGTGACCATGCTAAGGATGTTATTGTTCTGTTTTTGTATAGTGATCGTAATATGTTAAACACAGCACAGTCCTTTCATAAAATTCAAAATTTAATGTCTACTGTCTAAATATCGTGTATCTAATTTATCATCTAAACAGTAATATTTATGACATTTAATCTAAATACACCATATTTATTCACACCTAAATCATTTTCTTTATCTAATTTCTTACGTGTTAGCACTTTTATTGGTTAATACACCTACACAATACACAAAAAATGTAAGTACATATAGCAAAACGTTTACTATTATGCAACACGTAGCTGTTAGTTAAAATATGTTCATAATAATCACAATTATTAGTTAAAAATCACACATGTCTATTAAGAAACTGGCCATTAAACATATCGAGAATACAGTGCTACGTTATTTTTTCTAAAACAAATTCAAAAAGTTCTATTTGACATAACTAGCGTTATTCTAAAGAAGAATTCAAAATTGGAAACTAGCGAACGTTCTATTGAACAAATAAGGTTATTATTATGTGAACTTCTCGCCAATTACTGTGAATTACTTGGTATCCGCGAGACGAGCTTCAGTGGGCGAAGCACTCTGAACGAGCGCAGCATCCGCAGGTCAACGTCCACGTTGTATTCGGCGAATATCGTCATGGACCTAGTTTTCGTTAGCTTTCATTCAGTAGTGTTAAGATTAGCCCAAAGGCTTAGGTTACCTGACCCTAACTCTTTTGAAATGTTTACCAATCGTCAGACCTTATGAGAATACAAGTTTGATCGTCGTGCCGCGTCAATTACCGAACATTTCAACAATGTCTGTGCTTTGGATTAATATCGATCTCATGAGGTAAAACTACTTTATGTTTAAGTGAGAAATATATCAATTTCATCTCTTTAATTTTAACGACTTCTCGGTAACTTGACCCGGCAAGACTTACTAGAAATGGCTACGTAAAAATCAAGAATAATTCTCAACTATGTCGAAATTTTATGACCCGTTTTTAGGTAACCATTTAAGAGCGTGTACCCGTAGACCTGGTGAGTTGACTCAATGCCGGGTACACGGGTAAATATAAAATGTAAATTAAACTAATATCTACGTAAAGAATATAGTGAAAATGTATGCAACTCACCCAGTTACTACTACGAAAAAATCCATGATGTTCCAAATATTTCTAAGATACGATCCTCTGTGTAAAACAAAACCTAAGGCTAAAATTTTTAACGAGGCTTCTACACAAAATATTCCTAAAAAGTACGCCTCGGTCTTTTCCTGGAACAAAGAGAAAACATCCCATTTGATATGAAGGATAGACAGAGGGGATTGTGGCACAGATATCGCGTATCATTCGAACTGAAGTTAAGCAATCCTGGATGGGTGACAGCTCGAGATTATAACTTATTGTTCATGGAGACAAATTCGGAAGCAAAGTGAAATTACTTCTACAGCTACCAAATTAAAGTTCAGCTTACGAGATTCTGTGCTAAGATGGTCTTATCGCCGTTGGGTAAATGCTCCTCCAGCGCCAGCACCACGCAGTTGGCGATGATGGTAAGCAGCACCGCGTACTCGAAGGGTGGCCACTCGATGATGAACTTTGTATACCTGGAATTAAAGAACAGTTTTGCATGTAGTTTCATTATATTTATAACTTTCATGGTATTAATTGATTTAATAATAAATGTTTCTTTGATATAAGTTACTATATAGTCAGACCATCGCCGATTCAGGCAATAGACATACGTCTTCGGATTTCTTCATGACACAGTTTCCTTAATAGAATTAACGTGTCTCATAAAACTCTAACAGGTTATATATTGTTCAGTACATAATACATAATCAAGATGCCCAGAGGCCGCACGTGAAGAGTGACGTGTGTAATACCGGTCAAACAATATTTTTTTAAATTTGTTTGACCGGTATTTTATTCAAACTTTTAAAATAACCATCGATTATAATGATTGTGATAATGTTAGAAGAAAGTGAAAGTTTGGTCGGTAAAGTTTGAATGATGAGAGATGATTATTTCCTATTAAGTGATCGGCAATACCCTTTTTTTTCCTAAAGATGATAGTGGTTCCTATATTATAATCAAAACGCCGATAGAAACTCCATTAATTTTGCATAACACTGTATCCATCGCATCAAAGTGCGATTAGAGCGCTTACATTCTATTAAAAAGATAATATAAAGGCAATATCACGAGCGATGCACAACATTATTCGATCGTTAATGAAGTTACGGTAAAATATTGTATACAAAGTAAATGCAACCTTAAAAGCTCATTACTCTTATATCAATTGGGTTACCCTGTTGTTTACCTATTTAGAATCCAGGTCAATAAGAGTGATAATCGTATGGGAAAGGTTTAGTTTTGAGAGGAGATACAGTTTCCTAGCCATGAGCTCTTATTGCCATCATGATTCAACTGTGTGATAGCGACAGATGTATAAACGTCATGTACAACTGTTTCATAATATGAGTCAAACTATCATGGCAATACGAGCTTTTACGTGTTAATTTTCTGGGTCTTGTATGGCGCGAATGCGAATACCACGTGCTGTTCACATCTCCCTGGCCTTATCCAATACATACAATACAACCTGATGCGGCTGATCACCTGATTTTTATACGAAGCGACTGACACCTTCGCAACCCCTTTGACGAGGTAAATCTGTGATGTGGGTTAAATCAGTTGTCAGACTATTTACTTGACAGACTACACGGAGGGTACAAACACCCATCCAATTACTGGCTAGAGTTAGGGTTGATAACTTCGCTGATCCATGCGCTGTTACCCCCACTATTTCGCTTAACGCTCAAAACTCGTGATGACATCTGTAGATTATGCTATTCAAATATGATGTATACTACCTACCTATTTATACTGTTGATGATGGGGATCGAAACGGTTCAGGACCATGACCACTTATAACCAGATATATTGACAATGATTATGAAACGTGTATAAATAAGTCTGTCACAGTCCCACAGATAAATTATGAGTCCAATAAGAGCATATGGTAAGGCCCCTGTTTATTAAATTTTCACGGTAAAACTGCCGAAGCGATTTAGATGTTCACGTTATTAAAATAAAAACTATATCTGTTATATTGCTTTAAGAAGAGAAATTATATCAAATTATATCATCATTTCCCCTACTCTTTTGTGAGGAAAGACATTTTAAAGATTAAAACTTCCGTATTATCAGTGTCTTCTTCAAATTATAACTTTTAATAGAAGTCAAAAAGTTTTTAATTTATTTGTATATTTAAAATATGCCTACCCATACTTAGTATCGGGAAACCACAAAGGCTATGCTACGATACGGTCACCTATTTACCACTTCAAAAACAAATGACATGATACAAAAATACAATGCAATAAAAATATTTGTATATTATGTTTGACTGCAAGCAAATTATTGTTTATTTTTGAGTTGTATGTCTTTCATTCAGTTATGAAGTACTTAAACTTCTATCAAACATACAGCGCCTGGCTTTTACCATAGGATTTCAACATGACGCTGAACTCCTAAACTCGGCTCGTGTCAAAACTTGAACTCGCCTGAAAGGTTCCTGTTAATATTTGGTATTACGTAACAGTATGGCTGCACTAGGAACATCCCTGTAGTGATTCGACCCGTCCTATATACATAATTTAAAGCGAATATCTTCCGTGACGACACGAAGAAGCAAGCCAACAGTATGTATCTACTGTTTCTTTGAATTAAATGTAGCCGAAGCCTCTAATTGTAGTGTACACCTATTTATTTATTTATTTTGGTATTTATCTATACAAATAAATGAATTTGATTTGTCTGTTTGTAATTTCAAAATGCGTATGAAAGCATATACGGACGGCACTGACTTCAAAAAAACTAATTTTCAAAATTCTGTTTGTTCCGGCTAATCTCCGAACCGATTTTAACAGGACTTTTACTGACAGATAGCTTTTATACGCGGGAATTATATTAAATCCACGCGGGTGAAACGGCAGGGTATAGCTAGTAGATAATAATAAATGAATCTTAGATAAACAACTAGCTGTGCCACTTAATTAGACTTAATTTCATGGGTATTTTTTTTATAAACGTAACCGGAACAAACAGACAGACGGACAGGGAAAAAAATATAATTATAATATGAGATGTAAAAATTAATAAATTAAAAATATTATTCAAATACTTAAAAAATATATCATATTCCTAATTTTGTCAGTGGACAGGCATTGATAGACTTTGGATTAAAACTGCCAAGCGGACGACTTAAGTCTAAAGATTGACAAATTTATTTTGCCGACTCGCAGATGGTCTAATAAAAATAACGCTTAGCAAAAAGGTAATGTGTACCTATACATACACAATAGAATTTCCGCACCCGGTGTGTATTTCCCCGCTATTACGCATATTGAACCATCCTTTCCTATACCGCTCTCGCGCCACATTCTTTTCTTAATCTGTCCTATTCTATCGCTTTCATGGCTCTGCGGCAAAGGGCTTGGATTAAAACGACGAAGTCCTGGATCCCAAGTTCGATAAATAGTGCGTTTTATTTTTATCCTACTAATAACTTTCACCCACAGCTTCACCTGCATGACAGTCTGATGCCATATATAATGTACTAAATACCGGGTTTCAAGTTTTTCATTAACCCCAAAGGGATGAATACTAGTTACCTATATAACACATGGGCAAAGCTGAGGGTTGACTATAAGACGTAAATAATTTACAATCTACAAACACCCAACGTCAAGTGTTTCATACATAGAAAATTGATACATAACATGTAGGTACATGATTAAGGTCAATTTCGTAAGTTTCAAAACGACACTTAACGTCGAGTGCGTCGGTGTGAAACCTTACAGAATAACGCGGCTGGTGTCTTCATAACCTACACCTCTCAAAATTGACCTTCTAAATTTCATGTCTCTAGGACTAGAGGTGTAGGCGTTGATATGTCAATCAGTCAGTCATGACTTTAGGTAGGTTTGTGGGCAACAAATGAAAACTATAATACACAGTTAATAAACCCGTGGATCAGAATATTGACCGACAATTAGTATCCGCTAGTATGAAGGTCGTGCTTCAAAGAATTATTATAACAATACAAGTTTCAATAGTCTGAAATTAGCTGGAATTCTCACTGAATTCAAAAGGCTTCAAATGATCCCAACACCCCAAAATTCTGTAGAAACAGGACGCCGTAACTAAGATGCGAGCTAAGAACGTTCGCTTGTTTACAAAATGCATAAGGGGGCAAACGAGGTGCTGTTTTAATATTTATAAGGGAGGCAATAGTAGGTACACTCGCCCCGCAAATGACTTTCCCCGGATGCCGAGGTAATCTCTGACCATGTATGAAGGGTATAGCATAGCTTACTTGTGTGAAACTGAGTCTGTAACATTGTTTTTTGCTAAACATCTATATATAGGTTCTTATTAAATATCTGGTTTTGTATCAAATGTTGCTTTGTATAAGACTAGGTCATGGTCCATGAAATTTGACTGATATTTTAGAGTGTACTTATATGGGGTAAAATACATTTGTCACTGTCGCATAACTGAACTATTATTGCGATAAGAGCTCCCGATTGGGGCCCTGTTCGCGATTTCTCACCACCGATTCATACTGATAACCTAATCGAAACTCTCAGCAAACATATTACATTAATAAATCCATCAAAGTCATATATCTTTTTTTATCGGTTTTGTAATCCATTACAAAACTGGACCTAAGAAAACCTGTTTAAAATACTTTTTTTGCAGCATTGTCACTTCTATGAATTCAACGTTAATGCGGTTATAAGCATTACTGTTGAATTAGTAGTACCTAGATACCTAACAGTTTGTTTTGTTATTGTAAAATTACATACCTCCGAATAGGATTTTCGTCGGCAAATATAAAGAGTGAAGTGGGCCCTGGAGTAGCGGGCTGGTGCGCGCCGCCCATGGTATCAGCTGACGCCGCGCGAGCCTGCGCGCCCGCCGCCTCCTGCGCTGCCGCCAACCTGAAACGTACCAAATACTTCATTAGCTGGGAAATGGGGAGACTGGTATCAACTTGTGGCACGTTTATTGGAGCACAATATTATAGTTTACAAGTACTTTGAACATTTTACTTGGAGTTGCAACAAGGTATTGCACTCTCAGTCGTGTCGTTAACGGTTAACGGTCCTTGAAACTTTCGAAAACCTTTCGTAATGAATATATATTATAGCAATACATACTTGACATCAAGTAGTAGGCGATTGTTTTTGACTCTACATTAAGAGGCTCGACGTAACGCTACAAGAGAAACGACGTAACGGCGGACAGCAACTCGGCGACGTAGAGGGGATTCGAATAGTTGAAATAGCAGAATACAGACACTACAGTCAATATCCACAGATAAAACAGGAACACAACTATTCGTCTATTAAGTATAATCTATGTAACATATAACATAATATATAATTTTAAGAGAGATGGGGTGATCTTTACAATGCTACTTTTCGGTAGTATTGTATTCCAGCGGCTTGTAATGTCGCTAATACTCCACGGGGGAGGAGTAAGGAGTAGGAGTAGAATTGTAGTGCTAACGATTAGTTGTTATTATACCTATTGGTATAGCGATTTCATTGTTTATGAGGTAGGCAACGCGTCAAAGTCAAAGTCAAAAATATCTTTATTCGATTAGACTTTTTACAAAACACTTTAAAATCGTCAGAATGATATAATTTACAGGATTATACATGCTACCACCAGGTTCGGAAGGTTGCTTTTACTGAGAAGAACCTTGCAAGAAACTCAGTAATTACTCTTTCCAAAAATATTATACAATTTAAAAAAAAAACAAAATAAATCACTTGAGAAATGTAAGACCATGGAAACAGTTGCAATTCACAAATGTCGATAAAAATGAACATAAATAAAAGTCTAGTAGTTCTACTTATATCTAAATGCGTAGCTTGAGATGACCATCCCCTACAAGCAGCACCTGTTCACAAGTATGACGAGAATGCCAGTCATCGACCTCCTCAACCATTATAGAGGGAAGTGAGTGACACTTGGAGTTATAAGCATTATAACAGACTAAATTATGCAGTACCTAAATGACCGAGCATTAATTTGAAGTTTTCTGTAAATTAACCTAGCTAGATCGATTTATCCAATTAAGCCAATTTTCAGTAAAATTTTTGAAAAACTAATACTTAATCAACTTTTAGCCTTTTTTAATGAACATAATTTGATGCACACTAAACAATACGGTTTCACAAAGGGTCGCTCGACTACCGATGCAGGTGTCGAGCTCATTAGAAAAATTCTTGAAGCTTGGGAAGCTTCACAGGATGCTCTAGGTGTATTCTGTGATCTATCTAAAGCCTTTGATTGTGTGCACCATGAAACGTTGATCTGGAAGTTAGATCACTACGGTGTAGACCTGGCTCTAAAACTTATATCTTCATATCTAAGTAATGGAATACAAAAAGTCGATATACATGGCGTAACATCTCCGGGGTGCCCAGAAGAGATGGGTGTTCCACAGGGTTCAATTCATGGTCCGTTTCTCTTTTTAACTTATATTAATGATTTACCTTACATGGTAAGCAATAAACACGATATTGTATTATTTGCTGATGATACTTCTCTGATTTTTAAGATAGACCGGCAAAAAGCTAACTTTGACGATGTGAATAATGCTCTCTCTGACGTAGTACATTGGTTCAGCGCTAATAACTTAGTACTCAATAGTAAAAAAACTAAATGTGTCAAGTTCACTATGCCAAATGTGAAACAAGTGCAAACCAATGTACTTATCAACGACGAAGTGTTGGACCTTGTTGAAACAACAGTTTTCCTTGGAGTTACATTGGATCATAAATTGCAATGGGGGCCCCATATAGCTGGATTGTCGAAAAGACTCAGTTCTGCAGCATTCGCAGTAAGGAAAATTAGACACCTAACTGATATAAACACAGCTCGGTTGGTCTATTTTAGTTATTTCCATAGTGTTATGTCTTATGGCATCCTTTTATGGGGAAATGCTACAGACATCAGTTCTATCTTTGTGCTGTAGAAACGGGCTGTTCGTGCAATCTATAAACTCAAATCTAGAGATTCTCTCAGAGAGAAGTTTAAAGAAATAGGGATAATGACTGTGGCATGTCAATACATATTTGAAAATTTTATATATGTAAGAAAGAATATAGATAGTTTTAAGAAAAATAGTGATATGCACAATATAAATACACGCAAGAGGGATAAACTCCGTGTCCCTGTGACTAGACTGCACAAAACTAGTAACTCTTTTGTGGGGCAAAGTATACGTCTTTTCAATAAACTACCATTAAAAATGTGTGAACTACCATTTTTAAGTTTTAAGGCAAGCATCAAACAGAAACTTTGTGAAAAAGCATATTATAGTGTAACTGAGTATATTGATGATAGCCAAACAGGGCAATGAGTTGCTCACTCTTCCATTGAAATGTACTTAAACAACCCTATGTATATAGAAAAAAAAAAAACCGGGGAGTTTGTTTCGCCGTTTCTTCTCCTGACAGGCTTACTTTTGGAAACGGTAGTAAATTAACTTAAGTTAACGTAAGAAAAATGACGTTCAATAAGTGTTCCAAGTGTCCCTTATATTGAATAAAACTTTTTGATTTGATTTGATTTGATCACCCCCGAAACCCCCCTACATACAAAATTTTATGAGAAATCGTTTGAGCCGTTTCCGAGATTCAGATTATATATATATATATATACAATAATTGTTGGTTTAAAAGTATGCCTTTATACCCTTTTATATGCAAGAGTGAGATTCATTAATATTACTAAAAGGAAATTTTGTATGCATGTCACAATGTACTTAAATAGCATTGTTTTTTCCAACTCTTAGTCATCAGTAATAATTGTAAAATATACATAGTACTAAAATCGATAAATTGCTGGATGGAACCATGAACCTCAATGACTCAATAACTGCCGAGCCACAGAGGGGACAATTAAAATAATATAAATCATAAGCGATTAGCAGGCTAAACGAGGGATAAATATAAAGTTCACTCGTAGCGTGTCTCAATAACATTAACGCTGCGTGGTACAGCGTTTAATAATATCATTAACAATTAATTTTCTAATGTGCCTGTTAATTATCTGAAACTATGCTCACTGGGAATTACTTCATGTTCAAATTCTAGTATTCAAAAAGTTATATATATATATATATATATATTGAATACTCATAATAATAATAATAATAATCTAGCTGTGCCCGGCAAACTTTGTATTGTCATATATTTTTGTGGTGGGACACCCTTGTGATTTAGGGGTATGAAAAATAGATGTTGCCTGATTCGACCTATCTGATATGCACACAAATTTCATAAAAAGTTGTCCAGCCGTTTCAGATGACTTAACAAACACAGCGACAAGAGATTTGTATATAGGGTGTATGAAGACTTTTCAATTCAGTTTTTTTTATACATTTTCATAAGAACTTCTGTCAGTAACAGATAAAAAAAACAGATCTAACTAAATTAGTTCAGCTGTTCACGCATGGGAAATTGAGATTAATTTTATGATAAAGTGAGCGTCTGCTTATTATTCCAAATTAACTGCTTTCATTCTATTTTCACTTGATGCATATGAAAGTATATAAGGTCATCATCACCCTGGCCTTATCCCATACATTGTTAGTGTCGGCACTTGACCCGAACCGATGTGGCAGATCGCCTGATTTATATACAAAGCGACTGCCATCTGACCTTCGTAATCCCTCTTAAGAGGAACATCGGTAATCTGGGTTAAACCAGGTGTCCGACTCTTAGGCCTCCGACTTACCAGTAACGATTGCCGAAGATGTTAAATTGGCAACCGGGACCGACGGCTTAACGTGCTCTCTGAGGCACGGAGGGAACTTGGGCGATCACCATTCAACTTATGCAGTATAGATTGATGATGTTTCAAAGAGTAACTTAAGCTTATTTTATTCAGAAAAAATAGGGTTCCATAACATAAAGCAAAATACTAAGTTTACGCGGGTGAATGCGCTGGTCCACAGCTAGTACAATATAAAGTTTGAATATAATTAATATATGTAAAGACAGATCAGGCACAATTAGTAATGATATTTGACGAAATAGCAGTTTCAAAGAAATCAGTAATTTAATGATGGTATGATTTGGTTCAACCCTTATTGCGCGACATATTATTATGCGACTAAATTGAATAGACTTCGAATGTAGGGCAGCTACACGACCGTGTAAAGGGGATCCAACGAGAATGCATTAGATTAATTAATAGTTCTATACAGGTTGTTACAGTATTACCTACTAGGTTACCGTTTATACAGTCTGGGGGCCTACTCGCTTTCTCTAAAAAACTAAGTTTCGGCCGAGAGTTTGTAAAGTTCCTAACACGGTTCTTATTTATACATCTATACAGATAAATCAAATTGAATTTTCTGTTTGTAACTCCAAAATAACAGCTTTTCACTCAATGCATATGAGAGGTACATTCGGTATAGACGTAAAAAACTAATTTAAAAAAAATCTGTCTGTGTTTCGGTTAATCTCAGATATGGCATGACTGATTTTAACAGAACAATCACTGGCAGATAGCTAAGTTTACAAGGATTAACTTAGGCTACTTTTATTAAAAAAATAGGGTTCCACATGACAGCCATGAACTTACGTCTACGCGGGTGAAACTGCAGGGGACAGTTAGTTCGTTTAAATTATGTCCAAATATGATCTACTAGAAAAATCTTTGACGTTTATATATTCTAACTCATAACTTAGTAATATCATTAAACGAACCAAAATTTGCAACTGATAAAAACAAAGCGAAACTACGACGATTGATTTTCGTTCGTTTGCGAAGTTTCGTTTTCGGAGAAAGAGAGTAGACCCCCTGGTATATTTATAGTTGATATTAAAAGTATCTTTAATATTCCTATAATTTGTTTAGTAAAAACACGCTTCCATGCCTTGGCTAATTAATGGACATGTGAATTTTACAATATTTCACGGTACAGAAAAGTGTTCGTCAAGATGGCGAGATCAAGTCGCAGATTTTTCAACTAAGCACTAAATATGTGGGTTATTCCTGTGAGCAATAAATACATTGTCCCGATGTCAAATCGTCATGTAATTATTGAAGTACCTAACATTATTTCATAAGTACCAAATAGCACATAAATACCCAATATTTTTTCTACATGAGTTTAAGGGAACTCTAAAAATGCAAATAGAGTTGACGTGGGTAAACATCACTTAACAATTTATTTTTAGATATTATTTTATCAAGATGTGGAAATCCAGTGCACTACATATATAATGGTTTCATGAAAATTAACATTATTTGTTAAGTTTCCCCATGAATTACCATTTTTAATAATTTTAGTGAATATTTTTATAAAGTATAATATTTTTTCGACGTTAATCCAAAGAGGATTAAAATATCAACACTATGTATAAGCGACGCAGTAACATAGCCTCGTGGGACAGTCGCGAATATATCGCTTTACCGATGAGCTTGTTTATATGGAAATGCTCTTAACTAATTTGTGCTTAAAATATATATATATATATGATTTTTATTGGGTAAAAGTTTATATATAATACTTATAGCGAAAGTGTTTCTATAGTTGAATAGTCTATTGTTTGTTTAAACTCACAAATATCTGTAAATACTAGTCGGATTCGAAGAAATAGTTTTATATATCATAACCCTAATAATCTGAAATTATATAGTTTGAGCAGTTGCCTGCTAGGCAAGTGACGCAAGTTCGAATCCCAGTGGGGCCGGTACCAATGAGTATATCTAAAAAAACTTATTTACAGCGATTTCGCACCACGTGTAAGCATATGTATTTATGCATGCATGTATAAAAAGGGGAGGAAAAGTGTACCTATGGTTAAAGTTTGAAATCTTACGACCACGCAAGTGAATCTATTATCTGGGAGCTTAGTATAGTATAGCCGTGTATATTCGTGTATTTGGTAAGAGCTGTGGTGGCCTTGAGGTTTGAGCAGTCGCCTGCTACGCAAGCGACGCAAGTCCGAATCCCAGCGGAGCCTGTACCAATGAGTTTTTCTCAAAAACTTATGTACGTGTAAACCTGCATATTGCTGAGAAGTAATTCAATGTCGTATGTAAAGTATCTGAGACGGCGATGGACTCACCATGTCTTGTTGGCACTTAATCATCTTCGGTGAAAAGTGGGTGTTGTGATTACAACACCTCTGCGCCTACCCCTTCGGGAAATACAGGCGTGAGCATATGTAGGGAAAAAGCCTAGTGTAGCGCCCTCCGCAATATATTCCCGAATTGGGAGTGCCCCGACCGCGTCGATGTCTCTGACCCCAGCCTCGTCGATTTGGGTCAGCACCGGCGTGCACACGGGGAATAACTCCGCGATATCGCTCCTTTACTTCACTTGATAAAGCTGTAACTGCTTTGATTTATTCTTATACTAGCTGTGCGCTGACTTCATTTCAATGGTGGCCCGTGGAACCCTAATGTTTTTTGAATAAAAGTAAACTAAGTTACTTCTTGTAACATGAGCTATCTGCTAGTGAAAGTGCTGTTAAAATCAGTCCAGCCGTTTCGAAGATTAAGCGGAACAAATAGACGGGCAGTGAAACATTTTGTAAATTGTTTTTTTATGCAGTTAGTGAGTTGTTCATTTGAATTTACAAAGAGTTGCTTAAATTATATATCTGTATAGATGTAGATATACGTTATTTTGAACAAGTTGGTTCATTTCCATTCGAAAATGTTGTGCACAAGTTAATTTCTCGACAAAAAATTCGATGATTTGCAAATGGGTTTTTATATTGCATGTTTTAATTTTGACATTAGCAAACGTCACGAAGTTTGTGTAATTAATGCAAGTAAACTTTTTAATTTGCTCCAATTTGCATAGTGAATAATTACAAATTTGATATCACATCACGCAACTCATTGTCATGGGGTGTTTGGCGAGGGGGTGGGGGAGGGTGGATACCCTACACGGGGTGAGGTCGAGTGACGACTGAGGACAAACCGCACATCTTGCCCTTCAATTTTTACATCTATTAGCCATGTATCAGAATGTGACACACATTTGACTACCACCCGAGTGGTATCTTCTGGCCTATATCTACCTACTAGTACTGGGTGGCTAGTATACGTTACGAATAGTATACGTGACTGCAATACTAGCTGCAGTGGGTTCGATTCCCGCATCATGGTAAACATTTGTGTTTGCCTTGAGTCTGGATGTTTGGTAAGCATTATAAGTACCTATATATTTACAAAAAAAGTATGTAAATATAATACCCATAGTACAAACTTTGCTTAGTTTGGATCATGTGGTGGTGTTAATGTCCGAACATTGTTATTATTATATCTTAATTCTATCATTCTTTCGATCAAACTAAGGAAACCTATTTATTTATTTATGTGATTGCCTCCTGCATTTACAGTTTCCAAAGCGTGCAGTCATGATACATTACATTTTAACCCTTAATTACTCAATAACTCTATACATACATGTATTTGCACACACCTGTATTCCCAAAAGGCGTAAGCAGAGGTGTTGTAGCAACAACACTCGCATTTCACCGAATATGATTAAATGCCAAAGTCACAGAGGGTGAGTCCTTCGTCGTCTCAGGCACTATACCATTCGTATTTGAATAACTTCTCAGACATATGTAGGAAGCCTACACAATTTTTTCCTTCACATAAAGCACGTTGTAAACAAGTACTGATTTTACGGTTTTTAGAAAAACTTATTGGACCAGGCCGCTGGGATTCGAACTTGCGTCGCTTGCATGGCAGGCGACTGCTCGAACCATGTATCGTGTAAAGTATCAAGTTAATGCTAACGTGACAGACGGTGAGTCCATCGCCATCTCAGGCTTACATAACTTCGAATTTCTTCTCAGACATAATGCAGGTCATCTCACAGTAACGGCTACATTTTTCTTATGCACTTTTTCTGTATATATCCCTCACTGAACACAGCTGAACCATCATTGCAATAAGAGCTCATGATCAGAGCCCTGTTCTACAAATAAAACAGAAAGTAACTCACGATTTGATATCCATTCCGGTTTCCAAGTCATTGACGAATGCGAGCAATAAATTATGATTTGCTCAGTACTATAATAATAGAATTGTTGTTCCAAATGTATTTACTCTTATTATCTTTTTGTTTACGTATGCTTGCGATAGTTAACACATATTAGTAGTGATATGTCAGTCAAATTGTCAAAACAATTAGCTAATTACCCTGTTTGTGAGAATAATTTGAAACTCCTACCCTCGGCTTAGTTGCCGCAGCGAGGAGGTGCATACAATGTTATATAGTCTGTTTCAAACTCCAATGGTAATATATTCAATTATTACTCTGTTCACTTTGTTTGTGGTTGTCTGCAGATATTGCGTTAGCGATAAAATTGCCTTTTACGTACACGTTAATACATAACTTTAACTTTATTGTTTTATTGTATTTGTACTGTATATTGTTTGACGGCAGCTTAAAAATTTAATCTGTGCGAGATTAAATGAAATATTGACATTTTATGTTTCGGTATTATGTACTCACATGTACTACGAATAAACTAAATAGAAGATTTTTTAACTAATCTTGTATTAATATAAAAATTCATAATAACTCAATGATTTGTTACATAGGGCTGTCATCATCATTTGATTACAATATTTACCTTAGTATTTTTATTTATGTGGTATGGCCAACATACATATGGTCACACCTGTATTCCCCGAAGGTGTACTCAGAGGTGTTGTAATATCATCACCCACTTTTAACAAAGACGATTAAGTGCCAACATAACGACATTAAACATATTATAACCTTATCAAAAATACGCAATATAGAAATAAATAATTCGAAATATCGCACTCACACCGACGTACGCATCTACGAGATATCCTCTATCAGTATGAGGCTTTAATTAGGGTTAAAAAAAATTATGCGAAATCGAAGGCGAAGCAGTGGGCGGAAGCTAGTAATAAGTTATAATGAAATTGAAGATTCTGTTGTCATTCCAAATTAACAGCTATTCATTAATTGCAACATATGAAAGTTAAGTTTATAATTTTTTTTATATATTTCTCTGTCTGTTTGTTCCAGCTAATCTCTAAAACGGTAGAACCGATTTTAACGGGACTTTCACTGGCAGATAGCTGATGTTAAAATCAGTACTTAGTATGTTTTTATTTTTAAGAAAATAGGGTTCCGCCGTATAGCATCTATGGAATGAAGTCTACGAGGGTGAAAACATGGGGCACAGCTGGTATTCAATAGTTATGGTATGGTTAAAGGTATATTTTGCGTAAAGCAATCTATCTTGTAGGTAAATTTCACCTTGAGTTCAGTGAACTGTTCAATAACGCGATTGCTCACCCAACTATGTAGCAGTGTAAACAATGATATACCTAAATTATAGGGTATTAGTTTAATGCTCCATTAATTCAAGCTTAAACGTATTGTAAATATTCAAAACAAACTGACATGCTCCCGGCTTTGTATTTTATTTATGTTTATCATATATAATATCAATAATATAGAAATAGACATATTTAGTGATTCTCTTGCAAAATTCAATACCAAAATTACTAAACAAATATTATAATACTAGATATTTTTTAAGTAGGCCTAATAGCACTATAATAATAATATATAGAATATATCATAGTGATAGCTGATCTCATAAAGTGATTGTTGATCTCATCAAAGTATTTTATGTATTAGTCATGTAAGAAGAGTTTAAATAGTTAATAATTAAATAATTATAATAATGTTTTACCTTATAAGAATTATTTGTTAGAATTGTTTGTTTACACCTGTAATGGTCTATCATACGGTCCTATACCTATCTGTAACCACTAATTGAATGCTTTTATGATAAACTGATGGTGTAACTGCATTAATAAATAAATAAATAAAATTTAAATGTACCTATACATCTGTAGAGATTAAATAAATTTGAAGTCTGTAATTCCTTATTAACAGCTTTTCACTAAATTTAATGAAAGTAGATACGGTACCAATATAAAGAAAGAACAATTAAAAAAAACTCTCTGTCAGTGTGTTTGTGCCGACTAATCCCTGAAACGGCTGAACCGACACACAGACAGACAGATTTTTTTTTGTGATGTGTTTATCTCGTTAATTAGTGATTACTTTCATATGAATTTAGTGAAAAGCTGTTAATTTGGAATCACAAACAAACACATTGATGTTATTAACTAAAAACCTAAGTGAAAAAGAAAAATATAATAAAAATAAAAATTATAAATAAAACACGGAATTTAAATTAGTGTCTGCGGGAATGGTGCTCAGTAAGCTGGCTGCGTTGCCTCGCTGGATCGCTAAGCTAATCCTCTGACCGAGGTAAGAACCAGCTCGACGGTCACCAGAGACGTCAACCAGGCGTTTTGAAAGATCCTTAAAAAGGACTTTCGCATTTGGCCCCCATGGCCCCAAAGTCTCAACCCCAAACGGCAGAAATATACAATTATGACTGAAATGTTATTTATCTGTATTGATGTAAGGATATAGATAATATTAGTACTCTAATACCGTTGGTCGGAAGCCAAACAAGTAACCAGCAACAGTGACCTAAGTCTTAGCCGCCATGATGGTCGCTTAACCTCGTTATTTCATCGATCACTATCGAATAGAGTGAGGCGTTAGCAGAAAGTATTATTATTAGATTACTATTTATCTATTATTAACCTCCGTCGAGACTTTTCCTTAGTGTCTATCTTTACACATAAATTAAATTGAAGAATCTGTTTGTTATTCCAAATTAACAGTTTTTTTCTAAATTCATATGAAAAAATAAACGTATATGTATATACATATATGTGGAAAGAGGTTTTATGTAAGCATGATAGGCAGCGTGTGATCGGTAAGAATAGACGAAGAAGTAAGATGTGACAGATGACAGAACGATGGTGGACGACGTGAAAGACGGACGACGAAAGACGTATTTATTATTTTATTATTTAAGATGTTTATTTAAGTTGTTATAATTAGAAGACGAAGTAAAGAAGATTCAGTCAAACCTTTACATTTGATTTATTTCAATCCCACATATATATACGGTATGCATACAAAAAAACCATTTTAAGATTTTTCTGTGTTTGTCTATCCATCTGTTAGCTCTAGCTAATCTCAAAACGGCTGGAGGAATTTGTTTTTAGAAAAAAATTAAAAATCTGTTTAATAAATAAAAAGAGAGTATCTCATAAATGCGTTTAAACATAAATTACTTGTTATATCTACTACTAGGCGTGCCCCGCGGTTTCACCCGCGTACACTTAATTTTATGGGTGGATAAGTAAGTCCTTGTAACATCAAACTACCTCTCAGAGAAAGTCCCATAGAAATTGGTCCAAAAATGTCACAGTTTAGCCGGAATAAGCAGACAGACAGACAGAAAAAATGATAATAATTTGTTTTTTATGTGTGTATGTTTGTATATGTTCATATGTATTAATTGAAAAACTGTTCATTTGAAATTACAAACAGACACTTCATTTTTATTTATATGTATGTATATATATTTCGGGATATAGTATCCTATGTCCTTTTCCTGGTTTTAAGCTACTTCCCCACCAATTTTCAGTCAAATCGGTTCTGCCGTTCTTGGGTTATTAATAGTGTAACTAACACTTTCTTTTATATCATCATCATCTCCCTGGCCTTATCCCATACAATGTTGGGGTCGGCACTTGATTCAACCCGATGTGGCTGATCACCTGATTTTTATACGAAGCGACTGCCATCTGACCTTCGCAACCCATTTTCGAGGAAAATCTGTGATCTGGGTTAAATCAGTTGTCAGAATATTTAAGGGCTCCGACTGACCTGCAACGATTGCAAAAGATGATAATTTGGCAACCGGGACCGACGGCTTAACGTGCTCTCAGAGGCACGGAGGGAACTCTGGCGGTCACCCATCCAATTACTGTCTAGGGTTAGGGTTGCTTAACTTCGCTGATCGAATGATATGCGTAATAGCAACTGTGCCACGAGCTCCTCAACTTTCTTTTATATAGATTTTACTACTTGACTCAATTCATACACACAGAGCCTCCTTGTAAGATGAATAGGGTCCATTCAGTTTGAATTTGATTGTTTATCTATACTCGTAAAACGCTATTAAGATTTTTTTATTAAATTTGTAGAAATTACGTTCTCGACACTTTACTTAAAATTATGCACGATAGAAACCTCAGAGCCAAGCTAGTTAATATATAAATATACTTATTTATAAACTAAGTTAACAAAAACTGAAAAAAAAACGTCCCAACACTTGACACTGACAAATTATGAGCGTAAATACCTAGTCCATAAGGTTTTCATTACCATAACGGGCGGATCGACTTGCCTACATCAATAGCCAAAAAAATGTTCTGGGAGAGTTCCAAGGCGCCAGTATATCTGGTTTTTGGGCGATGAGACATGGCGGCGCCGCCCGTCCGTCCGACTGCGGGGCGCCGCCTTACACATCTAGGACGAACGAACACCGCATTATTACAGACTTCTTTTACATATTGTCCTGAAACACTCTTTAAAATATATGTTAAGTTGTAATAAGCTATATCTCAATTGTGATTAACCTACATTAAGCTATGACTTATAACGACAGGTTATAAGAACACACTCGTATATAGTCATAAAGACCTTATATTTTCCAAGGATGTTAAATGTCACCTGTACTAAAGATAAAATTCAGATGCTCTGTATTCGATGCTAGATATACAATGTTAGCGTGGTAATTCAAGAATATAAAGAAATATGACGTACCAGAGACGGCGATGGACTCATAATGTTTCCACCTAATTATCTTCTTGGTATTGTAACACCTCTGTTTACCCCTTCGAGGACCCTTCTAGAAAGACGTGAACTTACGCAAATCCCGCCAGTATACTGATAGAGCGCCAGGCATTCTGTCCTCCTTGATATCGTGTCATTTAGGGAATCCTTCCCTTTGTTCGCGATGTGCGTTATGTGACGTCACCTCAGCTTTGTATGAATGAAACGAAGCGACAATAAAATTATGTATTCAAGGTTAAAAAATAAAATTACTTTGTTGTAAGACCTCTGGTAACCATTAAAACTTACGGCTACCGTACAAATAGGTGGCTGTAATATTATTCCTATTAGGCCCTTAAAGTATCTTCTGGATTGAGTATTTATCCATCAATAATATGCGCAGTGAATTAAATAATCAATATTAATAAACCGATACTTCCTTACACTGCTTGTGTTTTCCGTTAAATTTATTCATAACTAGATGATCCAGTGAACGTATCATCTTTTCATTTGGTAATTCTTTATGTTTTCTTCCTTTCCTTCCTTTCTTTGAACTCCCACAAATATATCAAGATCAAAATTACCCAAATCGGTCCAGTCATTCTCAAGGGTTAGCGAGACAAACTAACAGCAATTCATTTTTATATACAAAAAAATGCATGATCATTTCTAAAGTCGATGATTTAGGCTAGATGCCTAGGCCAAGCAAATAAGTTTAGCATTTTATTTAAGTATAGAAAAAATATTGATGTCAAATGCTGGCAGTGTCCCTAAAAATGGTGCATTACATACAAACAAGAAAACAA
This sequence comes from Watsonalla binaria, assembly GCA_929442735.1. Taxonomy (NCBI): domain Eukaryota; kingdom Metazoa; phylum Arthropoda; class Insecta; order Lepidoptera; family Drepanidae; genus Watsonalla; species Watsonalla binaria. The sequence goes on from OV838923.1 coordinate 3,367,385, forward strand.
CGTTGTTCCTAGTTCATCGTAGTACCTACTTAAAAATAAATACGACATGCATACTTAACTTCCAGATGGTTTTTATGTCCGTGACAACCCTTAAGAAACTTTACAAATGACACGATCCGGTTAGCCGAATTGGCGAGTGTTTGTGACGCAGGCGGGGGCGGTTCGGGGAAGCCGAGACGCCATCAATGAGATGCCAGAATATAATAACTTATGAGCCAAGCATCCACGTAAACATCACTGGCTCACTAATAAAAAGTGACAAAGTAACTTATAAACTCCAACATAAAGTGTATTATGTCACTTCTGTATGATTTGGTACTTCGAAATCGATTGTAGCTATTTTAGAGATAGCAAACTTTTGGATTATGCCTTTGCCTAAAGTTGGTTTTCGTAAACATCTATTGAAAAACTAGCGGATGACACGTGGTTTCACCCGCTCAGTTCGCGTTCCCGGGGGAGTACAGGGATAAAATATAACCTATGTTACTCGCTGATAATGTAGCTATCCGTTGCTGAAATAACTTTTCTAATCGGTCCAATAGTGTCGGAGCTATTCAATACAAACTTACATACTAATCTTTCCACTTTATAATATTAGTATAGATATTCTAGCGTAGACGTAATTGCATTGGTGAGTTTATTTGGAGGAAGCCTAATTTTTTATATTAATGTACCATCAGCTATTCGTCAGTGAAAGTATATTAAAATTGCTTCAGCCGTTTCAGACATTAGCCTGGCAGACAGAAAGATAGACAGAGAAAAAAAATAAAAAGGTTTCTTTACGTAAGTATCGTATATATTATACGTGCATTTTGTGAAAAACTTTTAATTTGGAATTTAACAGATAATTCTTTTTTATTTATCTGTGTAGAAGATGTAAAGATATAGATGTTTAGCCATGAATACATCATAGATTTAGTTTCTTCCGACTTATAACGATTATATTATGAGTAGGTACTTCACTGTAATAGTTTAATAAAATAAATTTGTACAATATATAGTGTGCAATAAAGGATATATCATCGCGACCCCGATTGTGGTTATAGAACTTTATTTCTCTTAAGAATTTACAATTCACTTACAGAGAAAGATAAGTTTAGTATGCATTTGCCGTTCCGTTAGGCGGAGTGATTTAAACATTTCAATGGTATTAAGTACTTGATTTCTTAATGTTCATTAATATTTAAACATTACAGTTATTTTACCGGCTACCTATAACTGGATTGGTGTAAACAACTCGAAGAACTTTAAAATCCAGAAAACCCTCGGCATTTTATACTAACTTTTAATTTAACTGTTTCTCAGACTGTGCGATTGTCGAACAAAACTAGATAAACTTAAATCCCGACAAAGTTAAGCAATCGATAGCAGACTCGTACCAAAATAACCAGTGTGAACGGGCCGGCGAGTGACAAAGTTGTTAATGAACGTATCTTACGTAACGTTTGGACTGTCGCCAGAGTCGCGCTCTTCGTCCTAGCAGATAAGGAGCCGACGGCGCGGCGCCTTGCAAAACAACCATGGAGTTACGACCGCGACGAGGTCGTCCAGGGCATCTTGTGTATTAATATTACATCTTACTAGCTGTGTCCTTCCTTTCTTATTTCATGGGATTTAATTTATTTGCTATGTATCGCACGTATACATGATGTCCTGAATTCCAGTCAACCTTTTATATATAAACATATTTATGATATTAGGTGTAACTAAATATGTTTGCAAAATATTATAGGGCTCCGTGACGCTTGAGTAGTAATTTAATAATAAATAAGAGAATAACCGTAACAAAGAGACAGACAGACGAGATAGGGATTTTATTTAAATATATATTTATATGCGTTCCATATATACTTCCATATGTTTATACAGTGAAAAGCTGTTAATTATGAAACAAAATCAGAATGAAAAGAATTCGAAGTTTATTCGGACGCAGATTAAGTCACCGGCAATTTTTAATTCTACATCCTTTTTAAAAAGAAGTATGTACTGAAATACTAATAAGGTACATGAAAATCGGCATCAATTCATTCCAACACACAGAACGAGTGTTCATTAAATCAACGTTTCCATTACCTCGCCGCTAATTACTCATTTCAGGAGTTACAAATGTTGAACTGCGATCTGGGTCACTGCAGTTCGTGCGACAGTGGGCGGGCTGAATAAGTTTTGACAGAATAATTTTAGTAAAACGCTGTGTCTTGAAGTGTGATTTGAGAATAAAATTAGTTATAAATAGAAATAAATTTAGTTTTTCAAAATGTATGGGCTGTCTGGGAATAAGCCTTTCTTACAGTACACACTTTTGCCAGATATGTTTTAGTCCCATGCAATAAGGAGCGGGCTTATAGCCATCTGGGCACTAATCCAGGCTCCGGGCTGTCACTGGGAAATTAGAAATGGAAAAAATCTATTTCACTTTACCGACTCGAGATCGAACCCAAGACCTAGTGATCCGCTACAGCGCTTGCGACCAACAAGGCAGTAGAAATAATAGTGTACTGTATCTAATATATAAAATTCTCGTGTCACAGTTTTCGTTGCCATACTCCTCCGAAACGGCTTGACCGATTTTGATGAAAATTTTTGTGCTTATCCGGTATCTATGAGAATCGGCGAACATCTATTTTTCATCCCCCTAAATGTTAAGGGGTAGTCCATCCCAAAAAAATATATGGCAATACAACGTTTGCCGGGCACAGCCAGTACCTATATAAGAAACGTCCTTCCGTCCCATCACGAGTCTGTATGGCGCCAGATAGAGACAGGCACATAAAATGACTGAAGGAAAAAATTCTATCGCGGTCTTAGTCGCGACCTGTGTGTACGATATCAACGGTCCTTACTTAGATCGAAATAATGAGTGAAATAACATGTACTTAGATAGAACTGGTCAGATCTTGATGTCTTTGCTGTGTGATCCCGCCATTTTACACGCAGGTAAACAAAGCGGACAATGCAAAAACAGGTGGGGAAAATTGCTTGCCTTTGAACATTTTTAAAGGTTGCAAAAATATGGCTCAAATGGTTACTAACAAAGTGATAACACGCACGTTACGTGTCTGTAAACTTCTTCGTCTTGGAAAACCCCATGATTTTTCGCATTAGAACTGTTCAGGGAATGAAGCTTCTTTATCATCACAACCATTGTGATTCTAATGATGGGAAATTTCATGTTAAGAGGTGTGATTTCGAAATGCTCTTCTTTCTATTAAGCACAACGTGATATGGTGGCATGTCATGAAATATATATGCATATCACAAAATTTATATCATATCTTCAACCTGATAATTACATCGGAAAATTTAAATGATAAGGCTTCTGAGAGTCACCGGCAAAAAACTGAACCAGACTTAATATATATTTCATCAACACAGCAAAAATATTGTATGTAGATATAGGTACAAATTGTTACACCAAATTAGATGCAAGTAGGATCATCACCCAATAACATCGACACCTCCAGTCAACGGCACTGCCTCCGTTCAGTCGTTGTAATAGTTTTTTTCTGACCCTAACACGGCGCTTTTGCTCCAATGAGCGCGAGGGCTGTCAATCTTACAGGTTTAAACAATACTGTTTTATTTTCTGTCAAAGTATCAAAAGTCGGTAAAACACGTAAATGACATATATGCGATTTGGCACGACGTGACACTCCTTGTGGACGCTGAAGCTATTCTGCTTATAATCTCGTAGATTATGTTTGTGTGTGTGTAATTTTGAAGGATTTGTTCCTTGTTTCCTATCTGCTTGTAATTATTATATATAAACTGTGTCCTGAGTTACAAAACTACAGAATTGTGTATTGAATAAACAGGGTGGATACAGTGTGCATCCATCTTTACAGCTTTCAGCTTTGTATCGATAGCCAGTTAGCCGTGAGTAACCGAGTTACTATGGTTAAACGACCCCGTCTATTTATAGCTTAAACCGTTGGCATATACACTTATACAATCGTTATTATTACAAGCAGCACACTGCGATTTCGTCTATATCAAAGAATTAAGAGTAGTAAACTAAGAGCCTGATCCAAATCGATTATTCGATTGTGATTAGTAATTAAAATCTATACTAAGAACCGTGATGGCCGTTGGGTTAGAGCAGAGTTCAAATCCCAGCGGGGCCTGTACCAATGAGTTTTTCTAAAAACTTATAAATAGTGTGTAGGGTGAAGGAAAACATCGGGAGGTAACCTGCATATGTATGATAAGTATTTCGTATAGTACCTGAGACGGCGATAGACTCTCACCATCTGTTTCGTTGGCACTTAATCATCATCGGTGAAAAGTGGGTGTTGTTATTACAACAGCTCTGTCTACCCCTTAGGGGAAAACAAGTGTGAGTATATGTAGGTATGTATTTACCGTAGTAAGCAAATGTATACTGTACCGATAGTGTATCCAATCCCGTGTCAGGCACTATTCATGCTTCATTGAATTTCTCTACAGGCATAATATGTAGGTTTCCTCATGATAATTTCATAAACCGTAAAGCGTGTGTCATACTTAGTATACAGACACACGCTTTACTTTTAAAACTCATTGTTGTATACCGCGGATATTACAACTAGCCGAGGATTACGTGGCCGGCGATTATTTTGGTCATCACATTTCACGTTTTGATTTTGTATAAATGTACGAGTACATACATACATATGCTCACGCCTGTATTCCCTGAAGGGGTAGGCAGAAGTGTTGTTATCACAACACCCACTTTTCACCGAATTTGATTAAGTGCCAACGTGACAGATGGTGAGTCTATCGCCGTCTCAGGCACTATACATACGTCATTGAATTACTTCTCAGAAATATGCAGGTTTCCTCACGATGTTTTCCTTCACCGTAAAGCACGTGGTGTGAAATCACTGTACATAAGTTTTTTTTAGAAAAACTCATTGGTACAGGCCCCGCTGGGATTCGAACTTGCGTCGCTTGCGTAGCAGGCGACTGCTCAAACCCCGAGGCCACCACGGCTCTATGTACGAGTACATTTATACAAGTCTCTGCCTACCCCCATGGGATACAGGCGTGAGCGTATGTAGGTATGTTTAAATGGGCATGGGCAAATAGGCACATTATTAATTCATTCTTAAATTACTTTTTCTTATAAGTCCATATGAATCCATGTAATAATGTAACACGTGTAAATCCAAAGCGTTTTTAAATTGAGTTACAAAATTAACTGAATATTTTTAAAAGCATAACGAAATTCCACATAACCTCTCCATATATGGAACAATTTAAGACGTTAAAAGTATGCACGCTTGTTGAGAATTACTGTCTTTCAAGATTTAACATTAACATCGTTTGGTATATTACATTGAAAGCGGCGCCTTTAGGGTAAATATTGCACTTAAAGGGCTTTCAAGCACAAATATGCTTTATGTTTTCGTTATATTATAAATAGCAATAAACAAGGATAAGATAAGTAATATGACCTTTTCATACATCTTACAATTTAAATGTTATTCTATAAAATTATGTAAATTTTCCTTGTAATTTCATAACTTCTGAGAATTTTAGGGGTTTCTCTGCCTCAAAAGGGAATAACGGAACCCTTATAGAAAATAGGTTAAAATATAGGTACTATATGTGTCTATCTGTCGGTCAGTTAGTCTATTTCTTGCGAATATAACTCATATACATCTCAAGCTACGCATTTAGAAACGCAAGTAGAACTACTAGATTTTCTTTATGTAAATTTTTATCGACATTGTGCATTGGAACTGTGTATTTTTAAAATTATATAATATTTTTGAAAATATTATATAATTACTGCGTTTCTTGCCAGGTTTTTCTCAGTAAGACCTTCCGAACCTGACGGTAGCATGTATAATCCTGTATGATTATGCCATTCTGACGAAAATGCTTTGTAAAAAGTCTACTCTAGTAAAGATATTTTTGACTTTGGCTTTAACATACATTAACATATGTTCACGACTGTATTCTCCGAAGGATATGCAGAGGCCTTATATATAACAGATAGCAACTTTCTGCGCTACCAAAGCCACATAATTATTTATCTTCAATAATATAAAAAATACTCTATGCGATAATTAATACATGAGTATAAGTACCTAAATTAAGTACAATGTATTAAATGGGCGTTATGACTTCACAAACCAGCCTTTGTTGCTAAAAAGCTCTTCACTAATGCTCCCGATCTCTTGAATACGGCTCAATAAAAAAAAATACTAATCTTATGCTAGAAGAATAGGTTCAACAAGTCGCGTTTATTCAATATTTAATGTTAAATTAACATTATTATTACTGACAAGCTGTGCCTTGCGGTTTTACCCGCGTAGAGTTAATTACATGGGTGACCAGCGATAAAATAAATATAACGAAATAAAATCGGTTCAGCTGTTTCGGAGATTAGCCGTAACAAACAAACAGAAATATAGACAGACACAGAGAAAAAAATAGAATAGATTTTTTTTATATCTACACCGTATTACTACTACACTTGCTTATGTATTAAGTGAAAAGCTGTTACCTAATTACAAACAGACTATTCAAATTCATCTATCTGTATATATGTATAGATTTGACGGATTTAATGTTCGACGCATGCGCAGAGTGTGTAAGTACCTATTAAATAATCACACCAAGTCACAACCATCAACACCAAAGGGCCATTGCTAGCGTTGAAATGGTAGTTAAAAGTCAATAAAGTTGGCACGGGAATATACATTTTTGAGGAAATAGATGTTTAACGAGTATATTTAATTGGCCTGCGTGCCAGCACCCTCTAAACTGGGTCAGATTAAATGTAAGCACGATTGCACTAGGAAACGGCGGTAGTTGCTGTTTTGGTCTAAGGATTCTAATGAACGAATCATCGGGAATTAAGGCCTGTAGGCAAAGTAACATTATGCTCACGCTTCGCAACTAGGAACGATACAAAATGTACGGGAATGGCATATGTCACGTGACTGATTTATTTCATTTCCATTTTTTTTTTCGTTAGCGTAAGCGCAAGAGAATGTTACTTTGTCTAGGCCTACGGGACCGATTAAGTCTATACATTTATTAACACCGCTTAACAAGTTTAGAGTCATCCACAACCTATCAATCTACAAACATTTTTTTGGGTACAAATTAACATATTTATTAAACTTTAAATAATGATAATGATAATGATAATGCTAAATTTAAAATTGTCACTGGGTAGCGTCTATAGACAGTTAATATTTATATGAATGCTCTTTTTTATTGAGAGATTGACACCTGCTAAAATATAATTATAGCGCCTCCAACTGTCACGTAGGTAACTAAAATCTGAAATACAATTCTTGACCGGTGTCACGTCGAGTATATTTTACGAAACTAGTGGTATACTCGTTAAACCACGTCATTCCACAAAATAAAAAAAACCACCAAAAAAATTCTTCTTAGTATGAAGAGCCAATCTTGAAATAAAATTTGCTATTGATTGTTAGGCAGGCTAGCGTACTAGCAGAGCGTGCATTCTATATAAGCAAATAAACACTGGTTACCATTTGTGAAGACTGTATACACTCGTGTCCTGTGTTTATGTTCGTGTGTGTGTCTATACCAAAACGTATGTACCTAAACCGCGCCACATTGATATGAGAGCCGTGGTGGCCTCGGGGTTAGAGCAGTCGCCTGCTACGCAAGCGACGCAAGTTCGAACCACAGCGGGGCCTGTACCAATGAGTTTTTCTAAAAAACTTATGTACAGTGATTTCACACCACGAGCTTTACGGTGAAGGAAAACATCGTGAGGAAACCTGTATATTTCTGAGAAGTAATTCAAAGACTAGGACTATGTATAGTGCCTGAGACGGCGATGGACTCACCATCTGTCACGTTGGCACTTAATCAAATTCGGTGAATAGTGGGTGTTGTGATAACAACACCTCTGCCTACCCTTTCGGGGAATACAGGCGTGAGCATATGTATTGATATGAACTTAACCTACCTATCTACCTACTTATTGTTTATGCTTAATGCAAGCTCCTGCGCACTTGACACATATATTGCAAACGTGCACATCTAACAATGACCACTTACCATCAAACAGGCTGTACGCTCGTTTGCCACCTTTGTAGTATAAAAAAAAGTATAAACATTGAATGAATAGCTAGGTAGGACTTATTGCGCAGTAGCACGCTACGGCTCTGATTGTAAACACGAAGATCGGAAGCCATGAGGATCTACAATGAGAAATTATTTGATACTATTTCGGCAGCTTAATAAACATAATGCGTACGTAAATATGATCCACCAGGGGCCTACTATCAAACTCAAACTCAATAATATCTTTATTCGATTAGACTTTTCACAAAGTACTTTTAAATCGTCAGAATGACAAAATTATACAGGATTATACATACACCAGGCTCGGAAAATTGCTTTTACTGAGAAGAACCTGGCAAGAAACTCAGTAATTACTCTTTTCAAAAATATTATACAATTTTAGAAAAACAAAATAAAGCACTTAAGAAATGTAAGCCCATGGACACAGTTCCAATGCACAAATGTCAATAAAATATAATATCATCGTTATAGTAGTAGTAGTAGAGGAGCTCGTGGCACAGTTGCTATTGCGCATATCATTCGATCAGCGAAGTTAAGCAACCCTAACCCTTGCCAGTAATTGGATGGGTGACCGCCCGAGTTCCCTCCGTGCCTCGGAGAGCACATTAAGCCGTCGGTCCCGGTTGCCAATTTATCATCTTTGGCAATCGTTACAGGTCGGTCGGAGGCCTAAAAAAAATAGTTTGACAACTGGTTTAACCCAGATCACAGATTTTCCTCATCAAAGGGGTTGCGTAGGTCAGATGGCAGTCGCTTCGTATAAAAATCAAGTGTTGAATCAAGTGCCGACCGCAACAATATATGGGATAAGGCCAGGGCGATGATGATCATCGTTATAGTAGTATTACTAACTTCTTAGCTTTGACATTTATTTTTTGTATCTCAAAATTAAACGTCAAATCTTACGTCAGTCTTTAATACGCTTTGCTTATACCGACAATAGTAGGTCCCAAGATCCAATATTATTGATAAACTTCAGAAAAATTGTGTTTTGGAGAAATCGGTATGCTTATACAGAATGGTCGTATAGCTTTATAAAAAAAGACCTTTGGGAATGGAACTTGCGTCACTTGCATAGTTAATGACTCAAACCCCCCGGCCACCATTGATGCTTATTTTAAAAGCTTTTTTAAATTGCAATATTTGTGTTGTTTGTTGGGTGGAATCATGCAAATGAATTTACAGTCTCAGTTATCATTAACCAATTGATTGAGTATTTCTACGGCAGATTTTGATTGTCATCCAAAACAAGTTTTTTGGTAGGACTTAGAACCTTGAATTTAAACAAATCTTATTGCTGCCTTAATTCATAAAAATGGTTCACAAAGTTAACGCCTACGAGTGCTACGAGCTTGCTACGTTGATAGCTATAAGCTATAAAAAGAAGGCAAAGAGCGATCCTCGCTCGTCCGAATGTCCGACAAAACGAAGCTACGGTAGTGATCGGATATAGGGCAATTTCCCGACTAAAATGACCGGCACAGAGTTGCTATCGATACCGTCAAAGCGACGCCGGAGTTGAGTGCGAACGATGTATGGCGCTCTTTATCTACCGCACTACACTACTGTGTGTCATATGGACGGACAGCTTTTTAGAAAAGGATTTTAAAAACTCGAATACGTACCGTGGGATTTTATTAATTGCAGGCAATTTTTTAGAGTGTGTTTGAACTGGGAGCCCGCTGGGGCTTACCTAACTCTACTCTGAAGTTATTTGAACTAGGTTCCCTGAAGGGCTAGGTAGAAGTGTTGCATTATATGTATCTAACTATGCGGGTTCACGCGCGAAGACTTGATATCATGGGTGGCTGTACTTCGAGTTATCCTATTCTTTTTTTTTAATTTTTATGATAGTCCCATAAAATCTACTACTAGCCAAACAAAGTAACTGACGAAAAAAGAAAAATAAAATAGTTTTTAGTAGGTACCGTATATATACGCATAATATGCATTAAGTGATTTTTAGCAATTTTGAAAGCATTTTGTAATTACAGACACTTACATTTTTATTTTTCTGTATGACAAGAATAGACAAAAAAATAAAGTAAGATTTACACGACTAGTAGTAAAAAGCGTCATAAGTTGCAGTAAGCCTTTAGCATGAGGCATCTAAAGAATCTGATGCTAAGACCAACATCACTATCACAGCCTAATAGGGTTATAACAGCTTCCTGTATTGACAGGAGCTTGTCACGAAACTGTCACATTAAGGCACGATTCCGAGCTAATCCGGCAGTTTGCACGTGTAACAGGCAAATAAAATAATCGTAAAAAGGGCCAGGACTAAGTTGGAACGAACGCACGATGTGATCGTGCGATAAGCGAAATTTTGCATTATTTTTTTTGCACAAAAAGATAGTAACGAATCGTAGAATCCTGTTGTTGGTAAGCCGATACAGCAAAATTTCAAAATTCAAAAATATCTTTATTCGATTAGACTTTTCACAAAGTACTTTGAAATCGTCAGAAAGACACGATTACATAGGATTATACATGCTACCGCCAGGTTCGGAAGGTTGCTTTTACTGAGAAGAACCTGGCAAGAAACTCAGTAATTACTCTTTTAAAAAAATAATTTTAAAGCTTTGAGTAATATTTACAATATGAATCATAAAAAATATATATAAGCCCATGGACACAGTTCCAGTGCACAAAAGTCGATATAAAAAAAATTAAAAACTAAAAATAATTGTGTAGCTTGAGATGACCCCACTAGCAGCACCTGTTCACAAGTATGACGAGAATGCAGCCTATGAAAGCCGAGAGCCACCAATTTCATTATAACATAGCACCTCCACTCACAATACAATAAAGTGGTATGGTATATTTGGCTACGACCTTCTTATAAGATGGAGGTATAGTCTCCAGTCAGGCAGCTCTAAATTTCATCCCTTTTCAAATAAAAAATTGAAATACACTAAGCCTTATTTAAAACCAGTAAGATCCAAGTTTGAATATCAACTTCTTGCTATATTTTTCCCACAAAGACAATCATATTATTACCTACCCCTTCGAGAATCGTAGATAACTTTCCTTTCACTATAAATGACATGACGTCATACGTAGTATACATAATACGTGTAGGTCAATAATATTATATACAACTAAAGATATAGATATAGTGCACGTTAAGCGATGACACGAAAAGATACCCGTTAGGACGTTTTTTAAGTGTGGCTATCTTTTTCTATACTCACATCTATCTTTTTTGCTATTGATACACTTTATTGCCGCGTGACAAAATATCAAACGTCGATTGCTATGACCATAACTTATCGACTGTTATAATATCATTGGAGGTATATTACATACATACTAGATGCACTTTGCAATGTTGTTGTGGCCGTCAGAATATACAATTATCTGGCGAGTAGATCAGTTAGTCGTTGCTTATCACACCATATACTACTATGTTAATATTACATTATAAAGATGTAAATAGGTTCTGTGGTGCAGTAGTAATGCGCTTTTGAATTCAATCTCAAGGTCGAACAAACATTTTTTATTATTAATAGTGCATAACTAGTGTTTACTGCTATTAATAGAAATGTGAATGTATTATTATATCGATATATAGAAAAAGAAGAATGTTCTTTTAATAATATATTTCTTAATACACCTACATAATGCTCGCCTCTCAGAAGTGTACTTATAATACATCTATATTTCCTTAGCATATGCTCACGCCTGTATTCCCCGAAGGGGTACGCAGAGGTATTGTAATCACAACACCTACTTTTCACACTAGATGATAAAGTGCCAACGTGACAAATGGTGAGTCCATCGCCGTCTCAGACACTTTACATACTTCATTGAATTACTTCTCAGAAATATGCAGGTTTCCCCACGATGATTTCCTTCACCGTAAAGCACGTGATGTGAAATCACTGTACATAAGTTTTTTAGAAATACTCATTGGTACAGGCCCCGCTGGGATACGAACTTGCGTCGCTTGCGTAGCAGACGACTGCTCAAACCTCAAGGTCACCACGGCTATTCCTTAGTTATGTTTAATGCGCATGTAATAGAGCAAAGGCGTAAAGATAAAATATTTATCTGATATTAAAGCTCTTCTCTTGTGAATTGTAATACCAGATTCTAATACGAAATGCTCAATTCTGATGGTTTAGTTCATCAGTAGTTAACAAGAAGTCAACAATGTTCACCCAGTTTAATTTATGAAATATTTATAAAACGAAGCCCCAGGCTCTTATACCGGACAAAGTAGTTACTTCAAAAGCCGATAGAGCTGCAAGGCCACGCTTGCTGTCGTCATCAAAACGTCAGCATACTTAAACTGACGACTACACGAATGAATTTGTTCACTTGTGACGACGACACAATATAACCGTGGTGTTTGAGCAATCATTTGCTACGCAAGTTTGATTACCATTGAGTTTTTTTTTAAACTTACGTGCAGTGATTTTTAAAAACTTATGTGTTACACCACTTGCTTGACGGTGAAGGAAAACATCATGAGGAAACCTGCCTGCATATGTCTGAGAAGTAATTCAAAGACTTATGTATAGTGCCTGAGACGGCGATACAAACGCCGTCTGTTACATTGGCACATAATCATCTTCGGTGAAAAGTGGGTGTTGTTATTACAACACCTCTGACTACCCCTTCGGGGAATACAGTCGTGAGCATATGTATGTATGTTACATACATACATGCATATGCACACGACTGTAATATCAATAAATACTTATTTGGTATCATAATTATGATCAACTCTCGAAAAGTTGACTGAATATAACGATATCAAAAATAAATAAGATATAAATTTTACTTAGGGTTATACCTAGGAGGTATTCATATATTTAAGTGCAATTAAAACCATTTATTCAGTAAAGGACCTGGTAAGGCACTTTAGAACGTCACAAAATTACCCCCGGTTTGGAAACTATCCTTCTGAGAAGCCACAAAGAACTGAGGCAGACATCTTATACATTTCATCAAAATAGTAAAAATATTTTAAGTATATACACGTACCTGAAATTGGAGGCAAGTGGATTTTTATTGGATTATTGCTTCCTTAAGTGGATTTCAGTCCACGAACTCTGTTTCAAACCTCAAATTACTTGATAATCTGTACCTATTTGGAAAGAATTCGTGACTGAGTGACGTTTTTGCACTAGACACATCGGCCACTAACCTTTCGTGGAAAATATAAATAACATGCTTATTATTATAGATCTGTAAACACACCATAATCATTTTATACTGCTGTTGGAATATTTTCAACTTTATGTCTGTCCATTAAAGTTCCTATCTGTATAAAAATATAATTATTATAGTTAATTATGATATTCTAACTATCTTATAGCAATAGCGATTATTAGTATTATTATACGAGGTTCATTTTCCACGGGCTTTTGACCAAAAGGAAATAGAAGAGAAAGTTGATATTCTGAATAAAGGTGTTGAAAAAAATATTATGGATATGATGAAATTATTAGCCTGCCGCGTCCCACTGCTGAGCAAAGGCCTCTCTTCCACTTTTCTAACAATAGCGATCAGTCAGTGAATGAAATAAAATTATGTAAAGTTTAAGATTTTGTCTGTATATTTGACTTTAATTTATTTACATTATGCTCGCATCTGTATCTGTAGGCAGAGTAGTACTTATAGTCCTCCACACGTTGCTAGCTATGTTTAGTCCCATGTAATAGTGAGATAGCCTATTACTATTACCCGGGCACTATCCAGGCACCGGGCTACGACTGTATATTTCAAATAATACTTTGTCCGACCCGGGCACCGAACCCAGAATCTCGTGTTCCGCAGTAGCATTTGCGACGACAAGAACAACGAGACAGCTATGTTCAAATGACACTTTGTCCGACCCGGGGACCCAGAATCTCGGGTTCCGAAATAGCATATGAAACCACAAGATCAACGAAACAGTTATTATTTACTGTCGAAATAAATTATACTTTGGTAGTCAATATTGATGTCGTAAAATGGAAAATGCTATTTCAATCCAATAAACATTTCACCAGCAAGCAACAAACCGAAAAATTGCAATCAAAAATGCGCCTGACCGCTGACATTTTGATGTGGATTTAGACGAGATGCCACGGTATGTGGCATTCGTTTGGTTGAAGTAAAAAGCGATACTTTCTAAAATTGACATATCGATAAAATGACATATCAATTATTTCATCACGTATTCTCATCCATAGATAATGAATCTATACGCTGTAAATTTATATTCTATGTTTTCATCATAACCTTATATACCACCCTACAGGTTTTAAACCAACAACATTGATAAAATTATATATGGTTTAAGCGAAGATTAGACTAAACTCGGAATAAATCTATGTCTATACCTTTTTAAATCCTTACCACAGAAAGAAAAGAATTTGAACCAAGGACTATCATAGTCTACATAGGTACAGGGTTTACATTTCGCCAGTCTAAACTTGCGTTGCTTGCATTAAACGTAATGAGAAGATAATATAAAGAAGGACATGTAGAATAGGATCTTAACTATTTATATTGTATTATAACAGATAAGGCAGTGTGCGATGTCTGTTGTAATATAGTGTAGGAAATAATAGATATTACGTTGTTGTTTATTAATAAATAATTGCATACATATTAGGTACTTGTTGATAAATATATTAATATTAATAGCTCTAGTAGTGCCTCTCACGTTGCTGTGCCCTAACAGGGTTTATGTTAGCTTTACTTGGGATACTATTATAATTAAGATTAGTATGTATCGTACATGTAACTAACATAAATGCAATAAATACATAAAAAATATATTCCAGTTTGTTTACAGTCATCAAGTTTTGTTTGAGTTTTGTGTCATCAAAAAGTTATTATAGTATTGACAAAGGTGAGAATGTTAGTCATATATGATAAAATGTAATCGCTATTGTTAGCACTAAAATATGAGCCGTGGTGGCCTCGGGCTTTGAGCAGCCGCCTGCTACGCGAGCGACGGAAGCTCAAATCCCAGCGGGGCCGGTACCAACGAGTTTTTCTAAAAAACTTATGTGCAGTGATTTCACACCACGTGCTTTATGGTGTAGGAAAAATCGTGAGGAAATCTGCATATTTCAGAGAAGTAATTCAAAGACGTATGTATAGTGCCAGAGACGGCGATGGACTCACCCTTTGCCACGTTAGCACTTAATCATCTTCGGTGAAAAGTGGCTGTTGTTATTACGACACCTCTATCTACGCTTAATACAGGCATGAACTTATGTGTGTATGTATCAAAGTATTTAACACCTCAACTGCATACTCTTGACATTTTCGGAATATTAACTCTTGGCTACGTATGTTTATAAATGTGTGGGTTGTTATGAATTTGGAAGAAATTTCTTAATAAGTAGAGTTTAAAACGAATTTGTCGATTCTCTTGTTAAGAAACCCCACTAGAGAAACTGTAAGGTACCCAAATTATATAAACTTGACTTCCTGATAACGATCGTGATAAGCCCCATAATGTTACATCTCAAAATCTGGGTCAAGCTTATAAATTCTCGAGTATAGTTATCGATGATACCAAAATGACTTTAGGTATTGATTTTATTGGCTAACAGTTATCTGTTTATTATATTTAAAATGGAGGGTAGTTATTATTAACTACCCTCTATTTTAAGTATAATAAATTATAATACAAAATAGTGGTACTTATAGTGCCAATTAATTTAGGTTTCTTATTTGCTTAAATAATATATTAATTTTTAATCTACACACAAAGGAATACGAGTAGTTTGAAATGGAATCTCTTAAGAACATTTAGAGCCCTGCGTGGTCCGTGGAGCCACCACGTGTTGAGGCCCGGGCGGTTGCGTTAAAATAAATATTAGTAGCGTATTTTGGAACGCAGCCTTTCTGTGAACCACCTCAGCCACAAGTGCGAGCGAGATACCCATACACGTAGTAGCGAGAGTGAAAGAGACGTGCCGAGCTTGTCCGATCGATAGCCGCAGCCGCAGAGTGCCGGTCGAGTGACGTCACAAGCCCGTCTCGTCATCTTTGACTCGGTTCAAGGAATTGTCACTATATTTTTGTATAGAATGTTAATCATTATCGGTTCGATACAATGTTTCGCGTGAGTTAGTTGACAAGCGAATATTAACTGTAATGCATAGTTTAATACGCGCTGACGAACTAAATTATCGTTATTATAATGGCGGTATTTCATTCAATTAATATTCCACGGTTAATGAATTATACGAAATTCAAAATAACGTTATAACATTTTACATAAATTAAAAAAAAATCCTTTGGTGCTAACATTTGAATTACTACTTTTTGTAAAAGCAAATCAAAAACAATAATAATTTATGATGGAATTAGCCAAATGGTAACATCCAAAGGCGTCTTAACGATACGAATGTTCGTAGCGCTACGCTGCTACGGACTACAGCTACGGCGTAGCGAGCCATATGCTATATTGTCGTTACAACTTTACCGTGTAGGGATTTCAATGCCGGTTTGTACGGCTGAAATGAACATTTTCCTAAATTTGGAATCCATATCTATACAGATAAATAAAATTGCAGTGTCTGTTTGTAATTCCAAAATAACAACTTTTCACTAAATGCATATGAAAGTATACACAGTTCTAATCTATTTGTTCCGGGTAATCTCTAAAACGGTTGGACCGTTTTTAACGGGACTTTCATTGACGCATAGCTGATGTTTCAAGGAGTGAATTAAGCTACATTTTTAAAATCAGGGTTCTGTGAAAAAAGTCTTCCCTAACATTAAGTCCACGGGTAAAACCGCGGGGCACAGCTAGTCAATAATAAAGTTAGAATAATTAAGTACCTCATACTAATATTGTACGCCTGTAAAAGGCAAAATCCAGTGAAACCACTTATGTATACACATCTTTAGTACCTGTGATTTTACAATAAATACTATCTGAATCTGAACCTGAATTTTAATCTGAATCTGAAATAGAAATAAGATTACCAAACACATTTCCGATCCCCGGACGTAACCTAGTAGGTATTTTATAAAGGCTGTATTTTACGATCAATAAATAAGAGTCAACATTTTTGTACACACAGTAAATGCTAAGTGATTCCCGAGCTTACCGTGGCATACGGTTATTGTACACATAATAGAGATTGCGTCGTAAGTTTAATTTTTAAACACGTCCGGTCGGCTTGCGTTGTTAAACCCTTAAAACGCGATAGGGGGCGCTCGCACGCATTCTAATTGAGCCGTGCAAATACACATGGGTAAACGCCTGTAGTCGCGTAACCAACAATATCTTTTAATTTTTGATGTCTATACAATCTCAGCTTACACAATATTATGCTATAATATGCACGTGGTGCAATTGATTTTCATCATTGATTTGTTATGAATACGTTTGAAATTACGGTGCACAGACTTATTACTGTGTACTGTATATTGCGAAATCCTATTCTTTTATATTCCTTCTAACTGGGAGGAACGTTCCTCCGCGAATGGCTATAGCCATTTGTATAGTTATAAATAATATCATGCAGTTCATTCCTGTGCGCCATATTTGTTTTTTAATAAATCAGACCATCGTTGACCTGCGCCTTTCATTGACGTCTCACTAACATCAGCTATCTGTCAGTGAAACTCAGTTTCGGTCTAAAATATAATATTATTTTAGCTTTTAGGTACACCCATCATCTCCCTGGCCATCCTATTAATTGTTGGGGTCAGCACTTGATTCAACCCGATACGGCTGATCACCTGATTTTTATACGAAGCGACTGCCATCTGACCTTCGCAACCCCTTTAACGAGGAAAATCTGTGATCTGGGTTAAACCAGTCAGACTATTTTAGGCCTCCGACTGACCTGTAACGATTACCAAAGATGATAAATTGGCAACCCGTACCGACGGCTTAACGTGCTCTCCGAGGCACGGAGGGAACTCGTGCGGTCACCCATCAAATTACTGGCTAGGCTTAGGGTTGCTTAACTTCGCTGATCGAATGATATGCGCAATAGCAACTTTGCCACGAGCTCCTCCTTTTGGGTACACCCAAACTTTAAAAAAATAGGTTTCTTATATTTTGTCCGCGTTTGTGGCAGCTTGCTTGCATTTCCCCTGGTTTGGGTTCCTTGTGCTATATGTTGGTCCTTCGAAGCAATTATAATTGGTTTGTCATAAATGTAAGTTCCTGCAATTCAGGGAATGTTTGTATGGTGCTACAAATTGACTATGATTATAAAACTTTCCCATCAAAAAGGATTCCCATCTTCTAACCTAATCTCTCAAGAAGATGGGAACAAATATATATATATATCCCACTATCCTACCTACGATAGGAGGGAAGTTACGATATACAGTTCCCAACTTCCTACCTAGGGTTGAAGATAAGGCTAGTGAATCAACATATACAATTTTGATGAATTGTGACGAATCCAACCACCTGTGTTTCATGAATTCGAATATGTAGAAATTGGTGAAGTAAAATACACATTTAAAAATTTACCGACAATCCCGCAGACCGCTCCCTTTACCTTTAGGGAAACCTTTATAAACCCCGGATAAAAGTATAAATAAGTTAACAAACCGTGAAAACCGCAAGCATATTGGTTTACATAAAAATCCCATAAAACATTGACTTAAGGTTCACTGACCTCTGTTAGAAATATGATATTATAAACCTACCTAAATTAAGACGGCGGAATTATTAAATAATACGAAAACGTAGAAATGAGTAGTCACTCGATTTTCGCTTTAAATATATGAATAGTGTGTATGGGACTTTATCATAACTGGCTAATTGTTGTTATAATATAAGTACACCTCTACCTACCTCTTCAGGGAATACAGGCAAGAGCATCTATACTTCATATTATAAAGCTGCAGAGTTTGTTTGGACATGCTAATCTCATGATCTACTGGTCCATTCCAAAAAATCTTTCAGTGTAGGATAGTCCATTTATCGCAGAAAGATAAAGACTTTATTTTATTTTCAAAAAAATTGGCTTCCGTAAGTAAATTTAGATTTTGTAACCCACGGTGTTAAATCGAAAACCTGTTTAGGCGTGCGCTGCAAAACTATTAATACATACAAAAATGTTTTAAAATTACCCTAATTCTACCCCTCGGACTTGTACCACGAAAGGTAATTTGCACGCAAAAGATAGTTAGAAAAATTGAGTCTATCAAGCAAAATTTCGAGTAGACGATGTGTAATTTCTAAAGATGGTAAGCATCCAGGCCCTCAAAGTCTGGACACGTAAATGTCCTGACTTTGAGGCGTTGATGCAAGCGCCTGAAGCTTACTTACCGTAGTACCAGGAAGATGGGACAGGGTCAAGGCCACATATGGCATCCCACACTAACTACAAACACATCTACCATAGCACAAAAACAAGCGACGTACCTACCATCAAAATATTAATTTCATTAGACGGTATAAGCAAGTGTTTCCTTGTTGTAAATAAGGAAGGTGTACGCACTAGCACGCAATCGCATGACGCGGGGCTACTTCGATTTTTACCCATTTAAATATCCCGATAAGCCGGGAGTTAAATGTTTTGTGTCAAGTGTAAACCAAACATAATTTAAATGTAATGTTTTAGGGTTAAACTAATTATTACGTAAACATTAATTCAAGGTTTTAAAAACTACGTCAGAATTACTCGTGTCATCAATTTTTTTTCCAGGTGAGGCCACGGAAAATATGATTATACTTCATCATGTTTGTATAAAATCAAAGGATTGTATGAAAATCCTATAGCATCAACATGGATTCAACATGAAGGAGAGAGCCATAAGTCATTTTGTGCAGGCAATTGAAGATTGGCCATTTACCAAGAGATCATGACAAAATTTGATTGATTTTACTAACTGTCTTAATATTAGGTTTGGCATTCACTCGAAAACTCATTAGCTGATACCGATTCACACTTCATGACGCGAATTTGCACCAACAAATATTTTAAGCTATATCATATAAGCGATATATCGTCTTGCTTCAGCGGCGAACCTAATAAGAGAATAATATAAATGTTTCCTGTATTGATTGGAATATTTAATTAAACTTCTGAATTGGGATTGTGATCAGATATTGCAATTTAAATTTGAACAGGTGGTTCGTGGTGAAACAGCAAAAATAGATCGCTTAAATTGCAATGCACCAAATAATATGGGAAATTTATAATTAAAATTAACGCTCAACAAAATACATACATACATACATATGCTCACGCCTGTGTTCCCCGAAGGGGTAGGCAGAGGTGTTGTGATGTGTGGTGATGATAAAGTGCCAACGTGACAGATGGTGAGTCCGGCGTCCAACTTAGAAATTATGATTTATTTAATTATATAAAAAAAGGGCGAACCAATTACATTTGTTAAAGATATACAACACAAATAGTAGATAACTTCAATTGAAATCAAAAACAATGAATTTGCAAAAGTAATAACTTCTCAATATAAAACAAAACATAAATAAAAATAAGAAACATAAATAAAGATAAGAGAAATTAAATTTGAGTGTCTGTTTGTAATTCCAAATCAACAGCTTTGCACTAAATGCAAAGGAAAGTATATACGCTACCTACAAATATATTTTTTTTAATTTTTCCATCCATCTGTTTGTTCCGGTTAATCTCTGAAACGGCTGAATTGATTTTAGCAGGAATTTCACTACCAGATAGCTGACGTCACAAGGAGTAACTTAGGGTACATTTCTTTTAAAGGGTTCCGCAAAAAACATACGCGGGTGAAACAGCGGACACTGCTGGTATTAAATAAAGCAGCATTTCATTCATGATATGTGATTGATCATAGCTGAATTGAAATTATTTATTAATGGTGACTTTTTTTACACGCCCCTAAAATAATAATATAATCACCCTACGAACAAGTCAGTTACACAAAATAAAACTTAATTTCAGAGAGAGCCGTGGTGGCCTTGAGGTTTGAGCAGTCGCCTGGTGCGCAAACGACGCAAGTTCAAATCCCAGTGAGGCCTGTACCTATAAGTTTTTCTTATAACTTTTGTGCAGTGAATTCGCACTTGTTTTACGGTGAAGGATCATGGGAAAACAGTTGGCAGAGGCGTTGTTATTACAACACCTCTGCCTGGCAAAATACAGGCGTGAGCATATATATGTGTATATGTAACTTTATTACACAGTGCAGCGTTCCGTTCGCATTGCGAAGCAATTTCAAATTGTGAGTAAATTTGCATGCACTATCGATCGATTGGAGGCTTGATGAGTTAAAAATTGGAATTCTGACATAACAATAAAGTTGGCGATGGCAGTGATTGATATGGATGTCCCTGCAATAGCTAATAAAATGGCCTTTTATACATAACTAGCTGTGTTTATGGGGTTTCAGCCGCGTAGACATAATTTCATGAACGGTCCGCGGAACCGTAAGTTTAATGTAAAAGTAGCCTACATTACTCCTTGTAATGTTAGCTATCTGCCAGTGAAAGTCTCGTTAAAATTGGCCCAGCCATTTCGGAATAAACAGACCGACAGACAAAGAATTTTTTTTAAAATTGGTTTGTCTTTATCACTACCGTGTATACTTTTATATGGATTTAGTGAAAATCTGTAATTTTGGATTTACAAATAGACACTTAAATTTTATTCATCTGTATAGATATTGATGTGGATGCTCCTAAATAATGCTCGTGTCACATATATAATTATTGTCAAATTGAAAGAAAAGGGATCGGCTTTAATACTTAAAGATTCGAATGAGACGCACGAAGCAACGATGTTTATGCGAAGCGGCATCCTATAGGAAATTAACACATCAAAGCTTCTGCATCATTAAACGTGTTCGCGCGCTTGAATCTATGGTTTTCGACTATGCATACACTATAGCGTAAGGTCACGCCATCCCAAAAGGGTCCCTGAAGACATTTGCAGATGTGTTACCGGTCGTGTGAGACAATATACTAGCTGTGCCCCGCAGTTTCATCCGCGTAAACGTGGACCGCGAAAACTTACATTTTTTTAAATTAAAAGTAGCCTACGTTACTCCTTGCAAAATTAACTATCCGCAAGTGAAAGTCCCGTTAAAATCGGTCCAGCCATTTCGGAAATTAGCCGGAGCAGTCAGACACATTAAAAATAGCTATAGATGTATAGATCGTATGGAAACCTTCGTGCGCGTGTCATACATGCCCGGTTTTTAGAATTAAACACCAATCGGTCACCACAGCCTCCTCAGCATAAAAAGTGTTAGGTATAGTGTTGGCAAGTGTATATATTCACATAGGTGTACAATCAGTTACTCGATTGAAGCTTCAACTCTAGTGATTGACGTCAATGAAGTGGTAGGTACTTTTAAATCGAGCGAATGACGAATGATTAGCACCAGTTATGCGTTTCGATATCTAATTCAAATTAATCAAAACATTATGTTCAAATTTTGCGTTCACACGTAACCATACGTTTACGCTCTGTGTGTGACTCGATTGCTCGAATAGGTAATATAGACACTAAATCTTAGTAGTTACGTGCTATAATAGCAATGCAGGTATCTCTTTGGGAAGCAGGTCGTTGTGTATTATCGATTTTTATATCAACTTCTTTGTTACATTGACCTGCATGGAAAAATTGCCTTTAAATATATAATGTTTGAATTGTTATTCGTTTGGCTACTTGTGGCATATAAGGCTGAAGTGCTGTAACAAAGGAAAACATTGATGGCACTATTAATGTTTTCAGAATCTACTAATGGTTCGGATTAAATTAGGCCAAAAATAGTTTTAAATGATGCTTTACTAAATTTTGATAAGCTTTCTTGGTAAAATGTTTTCTAATATGTACATATGAATACTCACACCTGTATTCCCCGAAGGGGTAGACAGAGATGTTGTAATAACAAAATCCACTTTTCACCGAAGATGATTAAGTGCCAACGTGACAGAGGGCGAGTCCATCACCGTCGCAGGCACTATACGTACATCTTCGAATTGTGATGTTTTCCTTCACCGTAAAGCACGTGGTGTGAAATCACTGTACATAAGTATTCGAACGGTAAAGGATTCGAACTTGCGTCGTTTGCGTGGCAGGCGACTGCTAAACCCCAAGGCCACAATAGCTTCTCTATTATATTCTATATTCTAATCTCAGAAACTAATGGTCTGAATCGAAAAAATATTTCAGTGTTAGATAGTCCATATCGAGGAAGGCTATGGGCTATATTATCACGTTAAGACCAATCGCGGATTAAAGTTAGCGGCAGCCCAAAATAACTATTCGGGGCAGAAGCTAGTCAGCAGGGGCGTGCATTCCATATAAACAGATAAGCAGTGCTTAACATTTGCGATGACTGAATACCCTCGTGTCGTCTATGTTTATGTTTGTGTGTGTATATACCAAAACTTATGTACCTACGCGCCACATTGGTATATAATTAACCTACCTAGCTACCTACTTATTGTTTATACTTACCACTCTAAAAATTCAATGCACGCCCCTGCTAGTCAGATGTGTAAAGGTACGTCCTGGCCAGGGACATGCAACAGTAAGTAGGTAGGTAGGTTAAGTACATACCAATGTGGCGCGGCGTAGGGACATACGTTTTGGTAAAGACACAAACACACGACACGGGAGTATTCAGTCATCACGGAAAATAAAACATTGTTATCAACACTTCAGAGTCTACATTATTGAATGGCTATATGATGTTTTATGACTATTACAATAACACAACGTTTAAGAGCAAATCGAATATATCCACTTTAAATTTATTTTATTTCCCGAAAAGTCGTAATTTCGTCTTCAGCCTGTTTAAGACTAGTTACGTCTGAAACAAGGGCTTATACATCGTACCGGCTTACACTAATCAACTCGCATCAAATCCATACATCTATACTCTGCAGATAAAATGTAAGTTTTATTTTTGTAATTCCAAAATAACGACTTTCAACTAAATGTTTATGAAAGTAAATAAGGTATTGAAATGAAAAACATTTTTTTTTATAACAAGTTTTTTAAGGCCGTGGTGACCTCGGGGTTTGAGCAGTCGAATCCCAGCGGGGCATGTACCAATGAGAATTTTCTAAAAAACTTATGTACAGTGATTTCACACCACGTGCTTTACGGTGAAGGAAAACATCGTGAGTAAACCTGCATATTTCTGAGAAGTAATTCAAAGTCGTATGTATAGTGCCTGAGACGGCGATAGACTCACCGTCTGTCACGTTGACACTTAATCAAATTCGGTGAATAGTGTTGTTTTCACACCACCTCTGCCTACCCCTTCGGGGAATACAGGCGTAAGCATATGTATGTAAGTTTTTTAAATTTATCCTGTCTTTCTGGCTGTCTTTTTGTTCCGGCTAATCTCCGAAACGGCTGGATCGATTTAAGGGGACTTTCACTAATAGATAGTAAATGTTACAATGAGTAACGTAGGTAATATTAATTTTAAATTACGTTTCCAATCATACGAAATTAATACATAATACAAACACGATAAAGCTCAATTTCGTATCATTGATACCGACACTCGACGTTGAGGGCTACAATGAGAAACTTTACAAAATAATATTCAGAGCTCTATACGTGGACAATGAGGATTTTACAACGTTCAAACCCGATGGGGGGTTAAGTCGGTTGATATCAAAAGGCACAGTTACTACTTATAATAAACGTTTATGGGAACAATGCAGTGTTAGCTTCATTCAATTAGCGTGTCGTTATTTACGACCGCTGTCTACTCAATTAATCAATTCCCTGGTCATATACGTCATTGGTGTGGACGGGCAAATAGTAGGCACGTGACGTCATACAAGTATTTAGATACATTTTGTTATGAAAACTAAAAAACGTTGGTTTGACATACCAGCTGTCATTATATTAGAATATATAGTACGAGCAGTGGTGGCCTCGGGGTTTGAGTAGTCGCCTGCTACGCAAGCGACGCAAGTTCGAATCCCAGCGGGGCCTGTACCAATGAGTTTTTATAACAAAACTTATCTACAGTGATTTCGCATCACGTGCTTTACGGTGAAGGAAAACATCGTGAGTAAAGCTGCATATTTCTGAGAAGTAATTCAAAGGCGTATGTATAGTGCCTGAGACGGCGATAGACTCACCATCTGTCACGTTGGCACTTAATCAAAAAATTCGGTGAAAAGTGGTTGTTGTGATAACAACACCTCTGCCTACCCCTTCGGGGAATACAGGCGTGAGCATATGTATGTATGTATAGTACTAGCTGTGGCCCACAATTTCACTCGCGTTGATTTAGTGTCATTCTTTATGACCCTAATATGTTTTATAAATAAAAGTAGACAGGCCAGCTACTCCTTAAAACATCAGCTGTCTGCCAGTGAAAGTCCAGTTAAAATCGGTTCAGCCGTTTCGGAGATTAGCCGGAACAAACAGACGGACAGATGGAGATTTTTTTTTAAATTGGTTTTCAATGTGAATACCGTGTATACTTTCATGTAAAATTAGTGAAAGGCTTTAATTTAGAATTACAAACAGACACTTCAATTTTATTTATCTGTATAGATTAATACAGTATAGATAGTAAAAGGAAAGAACTGAAGAAAAAAGTAGGTTACAATAGAGGTGCACACGGGAAGAGGGGATATGCATTACTTAATTTTGTTGCACTATCATACATCGCGTTCTAGCTGTAAATTAAGCGTATTATATGGATATAAGTAACTGATATTCGTTATTTTATAAATATATACTTATAATAAATAGTACCGTAACCCAAGGAAAACAAAACGTTCATCAAATAAAATGTTTGCCCGAATCAACCCGCGACACGTAGTGTAGCGGTCAGGTATACTAACTAGCACCAACCTATACAAATACAGAATATCGTTTGTCATTCCAAATCAACAGCTATATTTCACTAAAAGGTTAACGTAAACGGTATTGTCATAAAAAAATATATTATAATCTCTAGTACATATAATAGCTGGACCGATTTTCTCGGGACTTTTAGTGGTATTCTGATTTAATAAAGAGTAACTTAGGCCCATTTTATGTCAGAAGAAAAAAAACCAATATATCCAAGTTCGAATCCCAGCGAGGCCAGTACCAATGACTTTTCTAAAAACTAATGTGCAGTTTCACGTGCTTTTCCGTGAAGGAAAACGTTGTGGTGAAGTCTGCATATGTCTGAGAAGTAACTCAAAGACTTATGTATAGTGCCTGAGACGGCAGCCGTGATGGCCTTGGGGTTAGAGCCACGCATGCGACGCAAGTTCAAATCCCAGCGGGGCCTGTACCAATGACTTTTCTAAAAACTTATGTGCAGTAATTTCACACCACGTGGTTTACAATGAAGGAAAACATCGTAAGGAAACCTGCATATATCTGAAGAAGTCATTCAAAGACGTATGTATAGTCCCTCAGACAGCGATAGACTCACCATCAGTCACGTTGGCACTGAATCATCTTGCATGTAAAGTGGGTGTTGTTTTTACAACATCTCTGCCTGCCCCTTCGGGGAATACAGGTGTGAGCATATGTATGTATGTTTATATATCCAACGCGGGTAAAACTAGTAGAAACCTGATTAATAAGGCATTAATAATGTACATTGCATCAATACATACGCCCTTTTGCCTTAATAAGTGGTTCGTAGAAAGTTTAATTACGGAAAGCAGTCAAGATGGAGTCAGTTAACGCCGCGCCCCATTGCCTATTAGTAAATTGAATTATATTGGTATTACGTATGTCTTGACTCATGAGTGCCTGCTTAGTTGCGCAACTATACCTATTATTATGGAAATAATATTGTAATACTGACTGTACCCTGATGTTACACCCGAGTAGATTTAATTTAATTCCCGCGGAATCATAAACGTATTGTTTAAATAAAAGTAAGTCTAAATCCATTGTAACATTAGCTATCTGTCAGTCAAAGTCCTATTAAAGTTTCAAACATTACCCGGAATAGACAGACAGACAGACAAAAAAAATCATATCACTACCGTATATACTTTCCATATGAAAGTATTTAGTGAAAAGATGTTATTTTGGAATTAGAAACAGACACTTCAATTTTATTTATCTGTATATAAATATATGTATATGTATATATAGATAAGTCTAATCTAAGCTAATCATATAAACCACAAACAGGGGCCTTACCATGATGTCTTATTGCCATGATAGTTTAACTCTTAACATGTGTCAGATGTATATGACGTGTATAAGTCTGTCACTGTCACACAGTGGAACTATGATGACAATAAGAGCTAATAGTAAGGCCCCATATCCTGTCGCGGGTGATAGCTAGTTAAATATAAAACTGTTGATCATCGACACGATACTAAGAAGTAACTATGAAACAAAATTCCTTTTACATACATACATATGCTCACGCCTGTATTCCCCGAAGGGGTAGGCAGAGGTGTTGTTATCACAACACCCACTTTTCACCGAATTTGATTAAGTGCCAACGTGACAGATGGTGAGTCTATCGCCGTCTCAGGCACTATACATACGTCTTTGAATTACTTCTCAGACATATGCAGGTTTCCTCACGATGTTTTCCTTCACCGTAAAGCAATGGTGTGAAATCACTGTACATAAGTTTTTTTTTAGAAAATCTCATTGGTACAGGCCCCGCTGGGACTCGAACTTGCGTCGCTTGCGTAGCAGGCGACTGCTCCAACCCCAAGGCCACCACGGCTCTTTTATTTTATTAAATCATAATTATATGCAAATTCCCACAAAATTCCTTTTAACAGCACCAAAATACCAAAATCGACTTTAGTGTCGAAATATACTTAAAACACAATTATGAAACAAACACAACAAAATGCAGAGCCCATACAATCTTATCCAATACTAATTAGTTCGTATCTAGCGGAAGGAATGTCGAAGCCAAGATATTATTTACCCTTACAACGTAATGAGGCGTCATTGAGTATGTTAATCTGAAGATAAATAATGCTAACCAGCATTGATCCTGGTTTATGACTTCTGAAGTATCACAAGTCGTTAGAGTACTTTTATTACGAGCTCGAACACTTTTATTTGGACAATTCTACGCATATTGACCTAGTCTCGAACTAAATGTAGCTAATATCACGGGAAGTAAGTAGGTATATATATGTCACAAGGAAAAGAGAGTATTATTGGATTTTGATATTAATAGCTGAACCTAGCGTTTTCTCCCGCGTATAATTTTACTTTGTGATAGTATTTATACTTTTCGAGTAAGTTATTAATTACTGAGTTTCTTGCCGGGTTCTTCTCAGTAAAAATAGCATTCCGAACCGGGGGTAGCATGTATAATCCAGTATAATCCAGAATCAGATTTGAAAGTACTTTGTTAAAAGTCTAATTAGATATTTTTGAATTTGAAATTCGAGTCTTGGCTATTGGTCATGGTAGGGCCACTGTAAGGTGGAGTGGCAGTGCAGTCCCCTGTTGGATAGATCTGGAGGATCTTCAAACCGTTATGCACAGCCTATCTATACATACATACATATAGACAAAAATAAAATAGAAGTGTCTGTTTGTAATTCCAAAATTACACCTTTTGACTAAATGCAATAGAAAATATTTTTTTTTAATATGTCCCTGTCTTTCTGTCTGTTTGTTTCGTTTGATCTCCAAAACGACAAGACCGATTTCAATGGGACTTTCACTATAAGGATAGCTAATGTTACAAGGAGTAACTAAAGATACTTTTAATTAAAAAAATACTATGGTTCCGTGGGCCACCCATGACATTAAGTCTACGCGGAACCGCAGGGCACCGCTTGTCTTAAATAACACAGATGGCACAGAAGACGACTCGACCCGTGCAATTATCGAGCGATACCCCCGGATTAAACTATACGCGGTCTGAACTTACACCGGCTACTATTTGCCCATTTTACGCTTTCGATTAAAATTTAGAGCTGAATGTGCTCTGCAAATCTTAGGTCATTTATTTCATATAAATTACTAGCTGGGCTCTGCGGTTTCACCCGCGTAGATTTAATTTTAACTCCCGCAGAGCCCTAAATGTTTTCTTTTTTAATAAAAGTAGCCTGCTTTACTCCTTGTAACATTAGCTATCTCGTTAAAATCGGTCCAATCGTTTAAGAGATTACCCGGAACAAACAGACAGACAGAGTTTTTTTTGAAAATTAGTATTTTAAAATCAGTGAGGAGCTCGTGGCACAGTTGCCATTGCGCATATCATTCGATCAGCGAAGTTAAGCAACTTTAAGCCTAGCCAGTAATTGGATGGGTGACCGCCCGAGTTCCCTCCGTGCCTCGGAGAGCACGTTAAGCCGTCGGTCCCGGTTGCCAATTTATCATCTTTGGCAATCGTTACAGGTCAGTCGGAGGCCTAAAATAGTCTGACAACTGGCTTAACCCAGATCACAGATTTTCCTCGTTAAAGGGGTTGCGAAGGTCAGATGGCAGTCGCTTCGTATAAAAATCAGGTGATCAGCCACATCGGGTTGGATCAAGTGCCGACCCCAACAATGTATGGGATAAGGCCAGGGAGATGAGGGAGATGAGTATTTTAAAATCAGTAGGTACCGTATATTCTTTCATATGAAATTAGTGAAAAGCTGTTATTTTGGAATTACAAACAGACAGTACATCTTATATCCTCAGAAGTTCCTAACCCTGGTTGCGTGATATAATTTTAAAGCTTGTAGTTGTCTATGTTAGACAATAAAATATATGTGAAGATGAAGTAGCCTCTTCGGAGAAGCAGCAAGGAATATTATCCTAAGGCTTCTGGAATCTCTGCCGTCTGAGATATGAAGTCCGGTATGTGATGTAGAGGGAATTCGGTTCCGTTCTCGAACCAGTTAAATCTCTGGGATAGCCGGATTTAAACATTCATGTGGTACAGATCTTTTTCGATTCTTGTGGATTAGTGCAGGTACTGGGGGCCTGCCCCATTATCGGGCATAGCAAGGCGTAAGTATAAAAACTTCTGAGCTTTGACATTTATTTTTGTACCGTAAAATTAAACGTCAAGTTCTTAATACGTCCTGCTTAAATGATCATAGTTGACCACGACTATGATCATTTAAGCAGCGAATTTTAGTTTTTTCATTCATAAACAGGGGAAATAATTATCAACAATAATGTCTCCTCATAATGTTCATTATAAAGCCTCAAATCATTCTTGGTTAAAAAGTAGTTCCATTTCCCTGTGTGATACGGATTTCAAAGGGGCTAGACAGTGAAGTTTTTTTTATTTATTTTTTTATATTTTATTTATTTATGTAAAGGAAACATAAAGTTTTATGCAACATAAATTAAACTAAACATATTTAAAATAAACTTAAACCAATTAAGTTTCCAAAATTAAATAATTTATAATAAATTTTAGTTGTGAGTAAGACTTGTTTCGGTTAAGAATTGATTTTCGATTCAACGTATAAATCTATTCATGTAGACGTAATGTACGACATTCACTTAGTTTGGAATCCGGTCAATGTGTATAGAATTGTCTCTAGTTAGTATTAAATTATAACTAAACCGAAATCCATATCAGATTCAATCCGTTCAGACTCCGAATACGACCGTTGGTAACTTACGTAAACCGTGAAACTGGGTTACGGTTCCAAATAAATGTAGGTATACAGAAAGGTATAAACTTTGTATGCCTCTGTACAATTTGTAAATTGCTACCTTTGTAGGTGGGTGACATTTTCGAACCTCCCTGAGATGTGATTCTGTTTAATGCTTCTTGTTTCCTAGCATCAAATGTGTTTAATTAATTTATTCTTTAACTAGAAGCCGTGTTGGCATTGGGGTTGAGCAATCGCCTGTTACGCAAGCGACGATGTTTTCCATCACCGTAAAGAACGTGGTGTGAAATCACTAAATTATAAATCAATTCGCTTCATAAATAAATATGTTTGCAAAAATCACTCGTATTATGATCACATGGCTCAAAGAACATACTTAAATTGTAACCCATATCTCAAAGTGTTGTTATTATCCCCATTATTAAAAAACATAGACACAAAGACCCCAATATAGTCCCAAGTATACAGTAGCTTCATCTCTTTCTGTGTCACGGATTAAAAAAGGATGCGCATAGTTTTGGTCAGAGTTTAATCTTTGTATTAAGGGGGTAAATGTAGCAAGCGCATTAGTAAATATATCATCTATACAGATAAATAAAACTGAAGTGTCTGTTTGTAATTCCAAATAACAGCTTTTCACTAAATGCATATGAAATTAAATACGGTACCGTAATAAAAAAACAATTATTTTTTCTCTGTCTGATTATCTGGTCCGTCTGTCTATCTGTTTGCTTCGGCTAATTTACGAAACGGCAGGAACGATTTTAACGGGACTTTCACTGGCAGATAGCTAATGTTACAAGGAGAAACTAAGGATACTTTTAGTTAATAAAAACATTAGGGTTCCGCGGGTCACCCATGAAATTTACTTTACTCGGGTAAAACCGCGGGGCATAGCTAGTACAGACGAAACAAAGCGTGTGCAGTAAAAATACATAACAGTCCTCAACAGGCTAAATAGAAATGAACGATTATGAAAGAAATTTACTGAATGAGTTGTCTCAGCGATGACGCCGGGCGTCAAATGAAATCTGACACAACCAGTCCTATTAATTACGAGGTGGCTAGTTGAACAACAAAACACCAGAGTATCTTTTGTTTTTATTATAATCTCCGCCGTTCATTTCTTTGGTGTATTTATTAATTAGCGACCTTTTGATGCTCAAATGCACACCGTCATGTCACCATCTTCCTGGCCTTAATCCCATACATTGTTGGGGTTGGCACTTGATTCAACCCGATGTGGTTGATCACCTGATTTTTATACGAAGCGACTGCCATCTGACCTTCGTAACCCCTTTAACGAGGAAAATCTGTGATCTGGGTTAAACCAGTTGTCAGACTATTTTAGGCCTCCAACTGACCTGTGACCTCTGTTTTGCTCATATCTGATGTTACAAGGTGTAACTTTGGCTACTTTTATTTAATGGCTCCGTTTAATGAAAATAAAATCTACTCGGCTGAAACCGTAGAGCCCGGCTAGTACTAAATTTGATCAAAATATATCTACTATACCTGCATCCACTAAAAAGCTTGTGCAGTATTGTGTAAATAAATAGTTCCTACGAGAACAGACAGGGTACTCAAATTCAAAAATATCTTTATTTGATTAGACTTTCAACAGAGTACTTTCAAATCGTCAGAATGACATAATTATACAACGTTATACATGCTATCGCCAGTTTCGGAAGGTTGCTTTCACTGAGAACAACGCCGCAGAAGCTAGTAAGTGACCAGATCAAATATATAAATACCTCACGTACCTATTGCATGTAGGATAACATAACAATTTATTTGTTACGTCGTCATATTTAGCGCGCGTGAATATATTAATCATGCCAAATAGGTAATAATATCTGAGTTAATCTATTGATAACAGCAAATAAACATGTTTGGTTCCCTCATGATTGCAGCTAACACTTCACACGTTGGATTAAGTCTAGATAATACAATAGAGGCGCCGAACTTCGCACCGTTGTCAAATTGATGTTATCCTGTTGTTGCAATTTAACACTTAGGTCAATCATCGCATTGAAGCCAACGGTTTGTTTGATCCAATAACAATAATGATTGCATTCGTCATGCATGATGCAATGACGTATTAACAATTGTACCACAGTGGACAACTGGTATTTTTTCCCTGTAAACCCAACGCTCTAGTTTAAATTTGTCCTTTTCAATCTGGAAGTTTCTGTGGGCCCACAGGTCATCCCTCTGGTAATTCCCCCATAATCCTACTAGATATCAGAAATTTAATTTAAATAAATTTGACTCGAACAACTATCACGGTTCATTAGATACAGCCGGGTGACTGACGGACAGTCAGACGGATAGACGGACAGTGAAGTCTTAGTAATACAGTTCCGTTTTACGCTTTGGGTAGGGAACTAAAAAGTGCAAGACCATAAAAGTAATGCTTTGTACATTTTTAGATTTTGATCTACTAGTTGGAATGTCTATTTGTTTCGCAGCAACAGATCGAGAGTTAATTTCAATAAAAAACGTGTTCCCATTAAAAAAATAAAATAAAAAGTGTCGAATGACAACTCTTGAGTGACAGCTCTGGTGTTTCAACGTGTATAATAAAACAGACAACAAAAAGGCAGCAGGAAAACCTGAACCCTGAACCCTTAGGCAATACCACACAAAGGCACCAAAATGTGTGCACATGTGTGGAACAAACTTTTACATCGCGACGGTTAAAAATGTTACTGTGAAACATTATATTAACCTATATTTAACTCTGTTTTACCGAGAATACGGTACAATTTAGAGGAATTACGTAACTTTAACCTGATAAATATACATAGAGTAAAAGGAGCCTGAGCATTAATTTAATTTATAATTCACCAAATTCTTAACATTCACAGGGTTTAATAATTATTTCACTGCGCTGTAAATTCACTTCCAGTACGAAAATTTACTGTAACGTCACACAAGCTATGATATAATAAGCATGTTAAGAACTAAATACAAAAAAACACCACTAAAAATAGTATCGAACAACAGGCCACAGCCCACTGGCAAACTAGCTGCAATAACTACTCTGGTGCACTATCAATTAATTATACTCTGTCACTGTGGTACTTAATCTACTTCGATGAAAAGTGGGTGTTGTTATTACAACTCATCTGCTCACCCCTTTGAGGACCATTCTAGGATGGCGTGAGCATATTTGTTTTTAATTACATATTTATACTCTAATGTAGCCAGTAAATAAAATAGCTAGACAAAATTTTAATGGCAGAGAATATGTAAAAACAGAAAAATATATATTAAATTGTATCACGAAATTACTAAGCGCGACAATGGCGGTGGATGTTGCCAAAACGGCTGAATTGCCATAGCCATTCCATTTTCTTGACACACAGAATATAGCACTCAGCTGACCCAATTTCCAAAGGCTGTATTTTGTCCCCATTCCAATGCGGCCTAAAATCTGACTCCAGAATTGAAAATACCTCGATAATAGTTTAAATTACGAAATATGTCAATAGAGCTAGCCGAGTCCGCTAACGACAGATAACTTTTTCTTTGTTATTTTTGTTGGCGCACTCTGCATTGATTGAAATCAGCATTCATATATGAATACACTCACGCCTGTAGGTATACCCCGAAGGATTAGGCAGAGGTGTATTTATAGTACGCCTACATAGCTAGTTATGTTTTAAGTCCCATGTAATAGGGGGCGAGTCTATTGCCATTAATCGGACACTAATCCAGACTTCGAGCCGCTACGAGGAAATTGCAGACGGAAAAACTCTTTCCCCGACTTGGGGTTCGAACTCATGCCTTTGAGTTCCTCAGTAGCACTTCCAACAACTGGACCCACAAGTCATATAGAAGAGTGCCGCATTATAGGTTAACAATTGTATTTTCCGTTTGGATTTCGTAGCAGCATCTATCATAGAAGCAGCACTTCAGCTTTCATAGAAGATCGCAGTCATACAACGATGCCATTATGCGACGCATAGATATCCCCGTACCTTCTGTGCAAGCATACCCGCTAAGTTCAGATACGACGAATACCGGCCGACAGTATTTTGACAACGAATCAATAATATTCGGCGTTCATTTCAAGGGACGCAAAACAGACTGGAGGATGGCCGACCAACTTGTTTTTGAAGATCCCTACTTCCCTACAATGAATGCTAATGAAATAACACACGAAAGTCCTGTAGGTTTACTATATGATTTGTCTTTGTTTGACTGCCTCGTTGATCTAGTGATCGCAAACGCTTTGTTTGGAACACCAGTGGGTTGGATGATCGGGCAAAGTGATATTGGGTTTTTCCATCTGTATCTGCCCGGAGTCTTGACCAGTTCTGGTTAATGGAAATAAGCTCGCCTCCTATTTGGACGTAAACATAGCTGGCGAAATGTGGGTGTACTACAAGTACCACCTCGGGGAATTCAAGCGGGAACACATGTTTATGTATTAAATTATGTTTTGTCTCGTTGTGACATTTAAATCCAACATACTGAACTTGAGTTTGTTATTTAGGCTTCATTAACAGGTCAGGGATTGTCAATTTTTTAAAATTTGATAAAGGTGATTCTATCCCTTAACCAATCATTAACCACCAGAAGCTGTGCATAACCTGGCTTGTTCATAAGTGCCATTCTAGGAATTAAACTGCATTTTTTTATTCTTAACCCCAAATTTATGTGGTCTCTTACCCCCATTGGGTAAAGGCGTGAGCATAAGTATTTGTAGCAACCTGTAATAAATCGACAACTGTATTATGTGTAAGCTAGGTGTTATAACACATATGCGTTGGGTGAAACGTGTAAGAAAGCATGAGAATAGAATAAAGATACAAAATCTAAAAGATTACTTTTAGCACGCCGCCTATTTGTCTGTCGCTATCCTTGAAGATAAATAAGGATAGCTACCTATCTCTTTCATTCAAATATGAATGACACGATACGCAGATCATTAACAATATGATAATTCAGCCTTCCTCCAGTCATAGTGGGTGTCTTGGGGGACATTTAGACGCTTTATGCTGAAACTCCAACTCATATAATCATGACTATGCAAGACAAAAAAAGTGCTCTTAAAATGTCAGAATTCTTGTACATGTTTCTCAGAAATTAACACGGAAGATGATTGTTACTGTGAAGAAACGTAACGATTAAGAAAAGTACTAAAATTCTCATTATTTTTCTTGCGAATTTTTTTAAAGAGTTGCGTTGTTCCATTCTGTCGAAAATTAAAGCCCATGCTACAACAGAACAATGAAATTCAAATAGTGGGCTTGAAATTAACAAACCCCATAGATAAAACGAAACCCCATAACTAATATAGGTTCCAACTTTTTGAGCCTGATAGCCTGCTTACCTTTTTTGGAAGCTTTATTTATAGGAAAATATGCAATCATCCAGAAAACCAGAGTATAATGACCCACGGACTATAGTGAATAGAGAGCCATATGCTGCTCTAGACTCAAACTTCTTGCAAAAGGAAAAGGCATGGCCCAAAATATGCTTTAACGTAGTCAGCTAATTCAGGTAGAGTATGTTGAAAGTAAGGAACGAAAGGAGCGACGCTTTGTTCAGCACAAAATTTAATATTTTAGTCATATTCGCATTACATATTCTATGCAATTAGATGTTCAGTTGAGTACTGAGCAAGGTTCCACGCTTATCATCAGGATCAATACAGCTACGCTACTTTTGAATTCTTAGAAATTTTAGCGCGTCTTCGTGGAATTTTTATGAATTATATTATGTTTTTGGTGTGTACTTAGGATTTAAAACGTAGTTTTTTAATGGTTTCTTACCTATAAACATGTTTTAGTAGGATATAAGTCATTCATGATACATGAAACACAAATCAGTGACATGGTGAGTAAATTAAGAGCAATTAATTATTATCTTTTTGGTTAACTTGTGTATTCCAATTAATATTTTGATCCTAATTACAACGATAAAAGAAAATAGATTATCTATCTATTGCAACAATTAACATGTTATAATAGCAGCATTGAGGATCACAGTAATGTTTTAGAATTCATGGAATTGTAATCTCACTCGACTTATCAACGTTTTAAATACATTTTTCTTCTATTCTATGGCCGCTATCGACCCTCTAGCAACGAAATTCCGACGTAACAATGAATGCTTGTGTAAGTATTTCATTATTATAGTCCAGTATTGGATGAAAACATTGATGTTATTGGGTTATTCTGGTGAAATACACGTACGCCGAGTTTCTCGTACAAATGGCACGTTACGAAGAAGCCTTACAAGCTAGCACTCACCAGACTTAAGGGCATGGGCGCGGCGCGTCGCTCACCACCGCACTCCTTTAACTAATTCAATTCACGACTACATACTGCTTCTATTCTCGCCATTTTCTTTCTAAATTCACCGTACTATAAGCTAACGACTCAGACGATAGTCGCTCTCATCGCCACCGTCGTTGCTAAGTGCAGATTAATCGCAAACCCTTATAGGTTACATGAATGAAACCTACACAGCTTCGGTGCGTCATAGCTACCAACGTCATTGACTGAATATTTGTAAGTTAGTGTATTAAAAAAATAACGCCGATTTATTATTATTATTTTGTAAATTGTCTTAAGGTATCAGTCGAGTAAACGAAATATTTTGCAATGAATTTGGCACGTAAGAGGGGCGGAGGGTATGTGTGGGTCCTGACGTGTCAGTGTCTTATGTCGGGCAAGCTGTAGACGGCGGTGGCGGAAGGTCGGGGAAGCCGGGAGCCGGCCCGGTGAGAGCCCGGGCTCCGCTGACGTCAGCGACGGCGCGGCGCCAAGCGGCGGTGCTCACCACCGGCCTGCCAATTATTATTTTATGTACACGAACGGCGCGAAACAAAAGACGACGACGGCGACAGCGGGGAGCGGGCGGAGGCGCTCGCCGCAGGAGCGACTCCCGGCGCCATCTAGCGGAGCGCGCGGCGGCCACTCGCGCCTACTCCTTTCGGTCTGCGGACGATCGAATCGAGACGAAACCTTTGCGCTGACTGACCCTCACTGGCCGTGCGGCGGCAACACTGTCACTGTTGGAAACGACGCGGGGAAACGTCAGCGTCAAAGGGCACGGGGCACGAAAGGTGCGCTGGTAAAGGTGCGCCTGGGGGAAGTCACTGTGATGCGTACCGTCGTCAGAGCGTGGCTGCGTGTGATGGTGGCGGTCGGGTGGGCCATGCTGTCAGGCGGCGCGGGAGAGGCGCGGGCCGGGCATGGCGGGTTGCTGCTCGACACTGCGGTGCGGGCGTCCGCGGCGCGCGCTGCACGCTACTGAGGGCGCACCGCCCGCTCCGCCCGCGCCGGCTGCGCGCGCACGCCCGCACCGCGCCGCCGGCCGCGCCGCGCCGCCCAGCCGACAACCTCCGCGCGGCCTGCACCCGCGTGCACCGACACCAGCCACCCACGCAACACAACACACGCTATCTATCGATTGTGGACTTTCATTCGCACCTCCTGAAAGGTCGCCAATATGCACTCCAGTGCTGGCAAACAGCATGTCCTCACAGTTTTGAGTGATCTATCCGGTGAAATTTACTAATGGCTTACAGGAGCTCCTGAAATATACCTAATATACCGAGTTGTCGCTGTTCTCGAGATGCATTTTGAAGGGTAATAATATGATGCTCAAGTTATGTTGTTATTTAGTTCGTGTCGGAATGTCAGATTCAGTTGCTTTACTGTAAGTGGTACTTTCAAAGTAGCGTAGGTTAATCAGGACCCAGGACAAGATTAATTCGTAATGGGATGAGTACCAGGTCTTAAACGAATATATTTTCATCTGATTTTAACATTGCCTTTTAACAACCTAATACCTGTTAGAGAGACTTTAATCAGACCATTTGTAAAAAAATTATGGAACACGGTTGCAAGGCACATAGTGCGTACAAATCTGACAGGCCTGTAACAAATGCCAATATCACCTGACACCGATTGGACAAAAAGTACTCTCTTCATGAAGAGCACTTGGTATGGATACAGCTACCATTAACTAACCGATCCTCGATCGTCCGCGATCAAAAAAAAAGGTGCTCGAGCTTCCCTAAGAGATGGTTTATAGTATCTATCAATATAAAAAATAAATATGCTCACGGCATCCCAGAAGGGTCCCCGAAGAGGTAAGCAGACGTGTTGTAACAACAACACCCACATTTTGCCAAGTATGATTAAGTGCCAACGTGACAGAGGGTGAAAAAGAGCCGTGGTGGCCTCGGGGTTTGAGCAGTCACCTGCTACGCAAGTTCGAATCCCAGCGGGGCCTGTACCGTTAGTTTATCTAAAAAAAAACTTATGTACAGTGATTTCACACCACGTGCTTTACGGTGAAGGAAAAATCGTGAGGAAACCTGCATATTTCTGAGAAATAATTCAAAGACGTATGTATAGTGCCTGAGACGGCGATGGACTCACCATCTGTCACGTTGGCACTTAATCAAATTCGGTGAAAAGTGGGTGTTGTGATAACGACACCTCTGCCTACCCCTTCGGAGAATACAGGCGTGAGCATATGTGACAGAGGGTGAAACCATTGCCGTTTCAGGCACTATACATACATACATGCTCACGTCTACATCCCATGGGGGTAGGCAGAGACCACCGTTTGCCACATGCTACGATCCTTATACACGTCTTTGAATTACTTCTAAGACATATGCAGGTTTCCTCACGATGTTTTCCTTCACCGTTCCTATCAATATACATAAATAAATTTAAGTGTCTCTTTGTGATTCCAAATTAACAGTTTTTCACTAAATGCATATAAAATATGGTAGTATCATAAAAATCTATTTAAAAAAATCTGTGCCCGTTTGTTCCAGCTAAACTCTGAGACGGCTGGACCGATTTGAACAGGACTTTCACTAGCAAACATATGTTACAAGGAATTAGTTATTCCTGTTATTTTATTTAAAAAAAAAATATCACTACTTAACATAGTTTTTGTTAATTCTTCGCGGGTTAACCGCGAGGCAGAGTTAGTACATTATAAACGTATGTATGATTACTTGTCTTTCTTTAAGTATCAGCTACAATACACACTAACTTGTGTCATTGTGATCATAATGCTCAATATATGTAATTAGAGTACGAAAATATCGGAGCACTCGAGCAAAGTAAACAATTTTTTCACAATGTTTTCTACAATGTCAATTTTCTCCATAGCTTTGAGGAACCCATTAACTGTTGGCGCCAATAGTGAGACGAAGGACATGAGGGCATTTAGAAAGGTCGTAAACGGCCTAATGGCCATGATAATAATAAAAGCATAGAATACCGTGACGTCATGTAGCATCAGTCATTATGATACACTATTGACGGTAATACATACTGCCTATCTAATAGTTGTGCTTTCAAGGGGATATGCTAAATTTCATGGGTTGTGTCATGTACCTAATGAAAGTATTACTATGCTACTCCTTGTAACATCAGCTTCATTTGCCAGTGAAAGTCCCGTCGAAATCGATCCAAGCGTTTCGGAAATTAGTTGGAACAGACAAACAGGAAAGAATATAGTCCAGGAAGTCCTTAATACGTGCTGCTTAAACGATGATGGTTGGCCCGCAGTTCAAAGTCAGGCAAATCGATCTCCGAATTTCGTATGTACAGAAAAAAAGTTCGAGATAACCAGCCTGCCTGCCCATTTTTATCGCCCAAACGATTGAAGATCGAAACTTCATCATTCTTCCTTATATAGATAAAAACCGACTCCTGTTTACGTAATCACCACAACTGACGTAAACTTAACCTTGATTGTACGCGTCACTCGCCCTTTCCGAGAGGGCTAGACTTGCACTATACGTTGATAACAATAGTAATCCTGTCTACCTACCTATTGAGAATAAAATTAGATGATCTTCACTTCAACGTGTATTTAATTACTGGTGTTAAACCTAAAATAATGAATAGGTATCGTATCACAGGTTTTAGAAAATAGGAGGGCATAGAAACATCATAGGATGAAAGATAGAAGGAAAGCGAAGAAGGCCTCCTTCCAAGGATAACAACAGCTGATGGAAAAAGTCAGCGTCATGTTGTACAAGGAACTGAAGCTGTTAGTGGACAACAGAGGGGGTTGGCGAATGGCGATTGCTTCGACGACAAGATCCTAGCTCTTAAATTATGATGATTATGAAGTATTAAAGGTCTCAGTGAAACTACTGTAGTAATTAAATACAGTGTAGTAATTGGGTCCTATTTTATTTCCGACCAGAAAACATAAAAATCCTTTTCCCAAATCGTTCTGACATCTCGTGTCAGAATAAATTTAACAATATTTATAAATAAAAAACATTATAGGAAAAGAGGTTCACTACCGCTACACTACCAAGATGAAAATGTCATGAAAAATTATCATTTAAATCAGGGTTAGATTAGGTTAAGCAATTCATGATTTGCTAGAATTTTTTCTTGACATAGATACCATTTCATTTAAGTTCTGGCTAATTGTCGTATACCTATTCAAGATATATATTTTTTTAATTGTGCATTGAAAGTGTGTTCATGGGATAATATTTATGAGGTATTTATTGTAACTATTACAAATGTGCTTGAAAGGAGTAATTGAGAGTAATTGCTGAGTTTCATCGTCGGGTTGTTATTAGTAGCAGCAACCTTCCGAACCCGGTGGTAACATTTTGTAATCCTCTATAACGTAACGTAATGTTTTTTATCCTTCTGACGATTCGAAAGTACTTCGTCTATTGTAACAAGGATATTTTTTTATTCTGTTTTTAAAATCTGCAAGTGTCTGACTTATTGGGAATTTTAAATAATATCTCTTCTGTTACAAGTTTGAAGCACATACTAAAAACATTAAAATAATGGGTTAGTGAAAAAAATTATGGTGTTCTCAATTCTAATGTCAAGCTAATTGTG
Source organism: Watsonalla binaria (assembly GCA_929442735.1). Lineage (NCBI taxonomy): Eukaryota > Metazoa > Arthropoda > Insecta > Lepidoptera > Drepanidae > Watsonalla > Watsonalla binaria. The sequence goes on from OV838923.1 coordinate 3,408,797, forward strand.
CTAAATCCCGGGGTAGGTTGACACAGATATGAGCAAACGGCTCACAAAGCAGTGACTGTTAGTCACAGGCCTCCACTTTTGGCACGATTAAAAAGGCACACTCCAAGTTTACTCTACAGTTTACAAGGAGGTAGAATGGCAGTTTTCACAGTCAACCCAAAGAGCTTTAAAACATGGTTTATTTTCCTTTAAATCCTCCCTCTTATTACAAAACATCGCAAGATATTCCTTCATTTAAAAGTAGTCCCATCTCATTTTGTGATAAAGATTTCAAAAGGGATGGACATAGTTTTAGGTCGAGTTTGGTATGAGTTTATGAGCTATCGTTCTTGTTTGAAAGCACGGCCATTTTTAATATTCTATACATCTGTAATATTTAGGTAACTAAAAAAAACAAATCCATAATTTCTTCCTTACCTTCATTGCAATAACTTATGGCTAATAAACATTATTATGAAATTGATTTTGAGAAGGTATGATAGATCAGATCTGACACAACTGGGGATAGGAATTGATCTGAATATTTTGATAGGTTTTTGATAACTGCCGTTAAAATACATATTATTTTAATAACGCTTGTTGCAGTTTCAGCTGCATGGAAGAGGCAGCATTACAGCTTTTACTCAACTCACTGCAAGATAAGCCTTCTATTTAGAGCGGATGCACTGCGGCCGAGCGTATAGGGAACAAGGACGTACCATAGACAAAAAAATTGCCAACAAACAATGGCATTTCTGTCTTGAATTCAATTATATACACTGACCAAATTCATAGTATTTTTCAGAAAGGTCTAATACGGAGCACTCGTAACCGAAGGAAGTGTATAAAGAGATGCATGAATGTAGATGAAGCGAAAAAGTATTTAAGGATCGTAGCATACGGCAAACTGTGATCTCTGTCTACCCCCATGGGATAAAGACGTGAGCATATGTATGTAATATTATAAGTATGTCAGTTTGTATGTTTGAATTTAGAAGATATTCGCCGACACTACTCATCCGATATCAAAGCCTTTCACCAATATTTTCACTTCGCGGACGAAGTCATCTATATTGGTATTTTTTTTTACAGAACCCCAGAACATGCAGACGTTTGTAGGCAGAGATTTATTTTTATTTTTGTAAGTACTGTATATTACTTCATTCGCATTTGGTGAAAAGCTATTAATATGGAATCACAAACACATACTTTAATTTTATTTATCTGTCAGTATATATACGTCACAAACTTGATTATGATATATAAGAACCGTAAGTATTTTTTAGATACACCCAGTTCGTGTAATGCAGCGTTGATAGTGGCACATCACAGGTGCAATGTTTGCTGGGTGTGGTCTGTTGTACCATTATCACTGATGTACGCGTGTTTAACTATACCACTGGACGTACAAAGAAATGAAGGAACTTTCGCGATTCGTTTTTACCGCAAAGAAGGAAGAAAACATAATTATGTTACATCCTGGAAACATTCGAGGAAAGAGCATATTCCTTCCTGTAAGGCCGGTAACGCATTTTCAAGCCCTCCGATGTTTTGTTGCAGATTTTTATAGGCGGCGGTGTTTTTCCATCAAGTCCCTTGATTGATTGCCCCTTATCTATACAGTATGCAGTACATATAAATAAAATTGAAGTGTCTGTTTGTAATTCCAACAGCTTTTAACTTAATGTATATGCATCAGCATTGCTATTCAACGTGGCAATGCTGCCAGCCTTCTTGGCACGATCCCGAGAGTCACCGATTTGGGCCAAGTTTTCTACTTGTAATTAGTTTTTAGCTACTTATTAATATAATAAAATCAAATGCACTAAACATGAATATGTAAGCATATATGGTACAGACTTATAAAAACGAATTTATAATTTTTTTTTCTGTCTGTCTGTCTGTCTGTTCTGGATAATCACCGAAACGGTTAGACCGATTTTTACGGGGCAGGTAGCCAATGTTACAAGGAGTATTTAAGGCTACTTTTATTTAAAAAAACATTAGGCTTACGGAGGCCATCCATGAAGTTAAGTCTACGCAGGTGAAATATTTTTTTTTGTTGGTAAATGTTTTTTTTTTCCAACATTCTACAAAGATAATTAATATGCGTGACTGTTATAACTGTGGCCAACTTTAATCGGCAAGAGTGTGTGTATGTACCTTTAAGGAATGAATCGCTGTGATAACGTAATAACAACTATTGCTAATGTGGCTTCTGCACTCCTGATAACAACCTCGATGGAGGCTGACCAATACTCTCCACACAGGCACAATACTGTAAGATAGCGTTATTTCACTGCGTTCTTCTGTAGGGACTCCTATTATCGAACCTGCAATCCCTTTACGCCCTACCTCTCTTATTAAGGCTACGTACGATCAATTTAAGATACAAAAAAATCAGATTATATAAATGACGAGGATATATGCACCTATGTAGGTATCACTTTGCCCAAGTAGCTCCTGGCAAATACATGGTATGCAAACACTTGTAAATCTATGTGGTATTGTTATTTTTTTCTTTGATTATGTTTAACTATTTGTCACTATTGTGCATATTTGTACCTGATATCGAATTTGATTTTTGTATGATGATTTATATTGTTTCAATTAAATGTACACGATGCCTGGCTGAGTTTCTTGCCGGTTCTTCTCAGAAGGGAATTCTCGACATTTATAAGTGAATAAATATTTTTCATTTTTGTACATGTAAGAACTCCCAATTTGTGCCTTATCAACTATCTCGACTATCTAAATAGATAATCCTTGTACGGTTTGGACATACAACATTTTAGTAACCCTTTATTTAGTACACTTCTCACAATACACTTTTTACATTCATGCATACATATGCTCACGTCTGTATTCCCCGAAGGGGTAGGCAGAGGTGTTGTTATCACAACACCTACTTTTCACCGAATTTGATTAAGTACCAACGTGACAGATGGTGAGTCTAACGCCGTCTCAGGCACTATACATACGTCTTTGAATTACTTCTCAGAAATATGCAGGTTTCCTCACGATGTTTTCCTTCATCGTAAAGCACGTGCTGTGCAATCACTGTACATAAGTTTTTTAGTTAAACTCATTGGTACAGGCCCCGCTGGGATTCGAACTTGCGTCGCTTGCGTAGCAGGCGACTGCTCAAACCCCGAGGCCACCACGGCTCAATACACTTTTTGTTGTTAAAAATGAGTCATAAAGGTCAGTCAGTTAACACCCACCCTTGACGTGTACTCTAACAAATCAGTGAAAATGTGGAGCGTAGGAAATTTCTATTTATTTACTTTCCTACAGGATTCCAGGTAATGCAGGGCAATTTGTCGGAATCACACGGTAAGGCAGCATCTGGGTCAAATTACTGCGAGAATCAGTTGTAAATAACTGTAAATGCAACATCCAGTAGCTACATTTTAACTAGATTCCAATGCTGCGATGCCTTAACAGGTCATTATTTTATAAAATTGTATTGATTAGGTAGGAAGCTACTGTTACCACCAGGGGGCCAACTATGATTGTTTTAGCAGCGCCTATTAAGAATTTCTTAGCTTTGACGTTCAATTTTACAGTACCTACCAACAAAAATGAAACGTCAAAGCTCTTAATACGCTCTGCTTAAACCGATGATGGTAGACCCCTGATAATGTTGGTATACTTTTACATAAAGACCCACTTTACACTTATCTTATATATCTCGTCTACTCGAAAATGCTACTGCGAATCATAAGGTCCTGGGTTCGATACCCGGGTCGGACACAGTGTTATTGAGTTTTTCCATCGTTAATATCTGTCGTAGCCTGAAATATCTGGATTAGTGCCCGGTAATAAGAATCTCGCCCTCTATAATATAGCACTTAAAACATGCTACGCAAACTGGCGAAATATGCCTATTCCTTCGGGGAATACTGGCAGTTTTTATATGTTTTCACAAAACATGGTTGTCTACGTCGAACGTAAAGCTAAGTGAATAAGGCAAACTTTCCAGCACAAGTCAAATGTCTATGTGACAGCCTGGGATACACACGTGAGCGTATGTAACTCAAATGCTCTTACAATTTATAGATTTCATTCAGCCAAACAAACGCCTCAGAATTAAAAATATACCTTATATTATAAACGTGTAAATCTCTATGTTTGTTTGCTTACTTCCTGATTTGATTCTTCTGAAATTTATTGAATTTTTGACCTTCGAAAGAGCCTACGAAGCTTACCTTAGCCTACAAAGCTTAAGGCTTAAAGTTATAAAACAATATTACGATTAATTTATTTACGCAAATTAAAAAGTTCAAGTGTAGGTAGGTGTCTGCGGTAGCTGCGCTGACCTAGTGACCGAGTTCAATGGCCGATGCACCCGCCCTGCTGTGCATTTGACCCGCGAACCTAGAAACGAGCGAACGTGCCCTAACATCTCCGTTACTAAACCGGGGTTTTAGTTACACGTGTAAGGCTTATTACACCTAAGGGAGATAGATATAGGGTTTAATTTCATTTCACATGTCCGTATGAATCACAAGTTAAACAATGTTAGGAACCTTAGAAAATTTTGAGAGCGAAACTATAACCTCATTATCTTAGCTTTTCTATTTTTAATCCATGTAGATCGTTCATATTACAAATTTATACAAATGAATAAAATTTAATTTTCTATTCTTCATTCCAAATTAACAACCTTTTACAAAATGCATATGAAAGTACGTACATACCTACGGTATTAATATATAAAAAAACTCTTGTCTGTCTGCACTGGATGTCAGAAACGGGTAGACCAACTCAACGGGACTCTCACTTACAAATAGCTGATGTTACAAGGTGTAACTATGTCAAATTTTATTTAATAAAAAAGAGTTCAGTGAAACGAAATCTATGTGGATTAAGCCGCGGGGTACAGCTACTTACTAATATGAATGGAATAAGGAAGATAAATATTTCAATTTCCATTGTATGCAATGCAGATTTTATCCTCCGCAAAAAAATGTGTGGTAAAACTTGCATCACCCATCCCCAATACATACGAAATGCGCATTTTACGTTGCGTGTTTGAACAGGCGTTCGTGAACGCACTATAGTGTAATTGTAACTATATTTAACTATAGTGCGCTTGTTGTCAAAAACTCTGCTATCTCGTTTATTTCTATGATCCAAGATAAAGATAGAGAGAAACAAACACCGTGGTATGCACACGAAGCGATCATAAAAACTAATAACGTTAATGCAGACCGTGGACTCCTTCCAAACATTGTATTTGTCGATGTATTTTAGTCTGTATGCAAATTATACAACACGTTGAATAAGTTTATACAGGAGACGTGTATCTCATATATATTGGTGCACTACTAAGACCTTACTTAGACCTACCAATGGTAAAGACAACTCATTAAACGACTTCAAAAAAAGAAGGAGGTTTCTCAATTCGACCGCGTATATAATTACTATTGGTGGATAACGATAAGATATGGTTACTTATACATTTTAATCAATCATTGTTTATTCCTTGGAAAATAAAAATTCAAATCTCATTAAAAAAATATAAAAAAGTAAAATATGGATAAGCAATTGGAAATGTTCTTCCAGTTGGTACTCTAGAAGTAAGGCATTACTTAATACTCGTGACTCTAACATCCACTTCAAACTGGATCTTCTGAATAAAACTGGAGTCCAAATATAAGTAAAACGCATACATATATAAATTACTAGGTCACTTAACCTCCTTTAACAGTCAAAATTATGTTACATACATACATAAGCTCAGGCATGTATTCCCCGAAGGGGTACGCAGAGGTGTTGTAATAACAACACCCACTTTTCACCGAAGATGATTAAGTGCCAACGTGACAGATAGTGAGTCCATCGCCGTCTCAGACACTTTACATACTTCATTGAATTACTTCTCAGAAATATGCAGGTTTCCTCACGATGTTTTCCTTCACCGTAAAGCACGTGGTGTGAAATCACTGTACATAAGTTTTTTAGAAATACTAATTGGTACAGGCCCTGCTGGGATACGAACTTGCGTCTTTTGCGAAGCAGGCGACTGCTCAAACCTCAAGGCCACCACGGCTCATTAAACCTAACCAAAATTATGTTATTAAATAAATAATATCAAAAAAACTAAAATTATTGCAAATCACAGTGCGACACAAAATCGAGTGAGTTTCGACAGTTAGTCAGTATAGTAGACGGTAGTACGATGTGTGTGCGGTGTGGTTAACTTTTGAAGTGTGCATTTACACTGTGCCAGTAGTCACACAGCAGCGCATACAAAGCAAAAACTTGATGGCCTACAAACCGATGCTCTGCATTGTGGACGCCCCTATTATTCAGCGATACTTCAGGCAAATATTGTAACAATGAACGAATAGTTTTTCAATACAAAAATGTATGAAACAGAAGAGAGCGCGCTTTCAAATAGATTGTGCCATTCTTGCATGTTGGAGCCTAGATTGCCTTAATACTGAATAGGATTTCTTGACCCCAGGGAAGGTAGTTTTTACATAGTATCTACTTTTATTTTATAATATTGATCTTGAAATACATCGTAGAGTTTTAATTAAAGTGTTTCATTTTTAAATGGGCATGTACGTTTGTAATAGTTATTAAAAGTTTATTTAGATCTTATTGAGGTGTAGAATGTAACTTACATTCTACACAGGCTGATACATTATGAAATCAACGACACGTAATTTAGAGATGCAGACAAAATTTCAGCTGTCCCCTAGTTGGATATAAATTGGGTATATGTGCAGTTGGGCGCCCATAAATAAATACATTATAATTCAAATAGTACATACTGATTATGTTGCTACAATCAACGGTACGTCGAACGATGTTCATATTTCTACTCTATTCCATTTCAACCGTAAAGTACATAATATAAACATATCCGGAGCAATCTCCTGATATAGTCTCACCCCATAATCTCAATACGATGGCTCTCTAAGCCAGATATTTTGACCCAGATACCGCTGCAGTGGTAGACACGCCGGCACCGTCTGACTAGCGATACTTGACCTTCGGGCCTGAGACACTAAATATAAATGTTACTAAAGAGCGGCCCTTATACTAATTCAGAGTCACGTAAAAGGGAACTCGCCTGCGAATGAAACAAAATCGTGGCCGAAGTGAAGCGAAAGCTACCGGCTACTATAAATTATTATAAATCTGATACACAAACAGCTGACAGAAAATAGGATTTACAAATTCAATAAAAAGTACCCATAGCGCGATCTAATTGACGCATATCTCTATTTAGTGTGTGAACGATGAAAAAACAGTAATAGCTTTAGATCGAGGGGTGTGAATTTGTGTTTGCATAGGTCTGTTAGTACTAATGTATGGGAGTTAGCCTTCTGTATGTATTTATTTCGTGCCTGAGATCTGGCCGAGGTTTATAATCAACCCACTCGAAACGATACTCTTTTGTTCACAACGTTCGCGCTCTTAGGAACATTTTGCTGATATGTTTAAAAAATAATTATGTTTAGCTCTCTGTATAGAAATGACGGGGGTTATAATAGGGGAGGCCGGAACCCTAAATCTGTAGTTACTTAAGAGTTATGTGCCAACATAATGACAACTGCTGCTAGCACTATCCACTCCTACTCCTCCCATCCAAAGAGCATTAACGTAGAAACACGACGCAAATCAAAGGTAACATAACATAAAAGATAACATTATTTAGCTACGATCTCCTGTACGGTGGAGGTACAGTCGGGCAACTCTAAATATCGAACGGAAGACCCCGTTATACCCTAATTCATTTTTTTAATCTTTTGTCAAATCACAGTAATTCCGCCATGGTAATAAGAGGTCATGAGGCCTTAGATTTTATTCCATAACATCATGACCCCAGAGATGGGATTGTGTCGTATTACGTCCTAGAGAAATAAGATAGTTAACTCGTAAACATAATGTAAGGATTTTTCCATACAAAACTGGTAGAATGTATCAAATTTGACCAAATCCAATTAGCGTTGGTGTTAAGCCACCGTATTTATTTGCTTAAGCCTATCCGCGGTGTTGGTTGCAGATGTTGTTACCACTGAATTGGAGTTAATCCTTTGATTTACAACGCGACGTTTAATTGTAATGTATCGGTTATCTAATTAGGTATTCAACGTTATTTACCTATTAAATATCAACCTATGATTTTAAGATTTTTTCTCGATATTTAACGTGAGTTTATGTAGGAAAGATCTCTGGTATTTTGCAGGCTTGCTTAGCATTCACGATAGCCAAGTGGCATTCGGAATACTTTCACCAGCTAATCCATACTCCGAACTGCTGCTGGGAAATTGCAGATGGAAAAACCCGAGAACACTTTGCCCGAACGCAGAATCGAACCCAAATAAGACAAATGAAATAGGTTACGTTATTAACTCAATAATTATATCCATACAACGTTTTTATTTCTTGCAAAAACCTTATGATACTAAATTAAAGTAAACGTCAATTAATGCTTTATATATTTTCATACGAGTATACTATAACTATATAAATATATTCGTATAGTTATAATTATAATAAAACTACGGCTACGTTTACATTGCGCAAACAAACTTTTCACCTAATTACTTAGCCTGTATTAATATAGGGAAAGCGGCATAAAAATAGGTCATATATTGGCGGACGAGCGAGAGAGAACATAGTGCAACAAATCGTGGTATGGCGTTGTCTCTTTCAAGCGCCGGAAATCAATAATGGCATCTCACCACGTGGGGCCAGGAAGCGAGTCTCGTAAAGTCGTTCCATTTACATTGGCCGAACGTCGAAAACGAATGACTTAAGACAGATATAGCGTCATTATTACAAAATTGAATCTAAGCATCTTGCTAACCGTTTTGATCAAGTACCATCAAGCTGTATAATTAATTGATTTGCCCCAAAACGAACCTTTAATACGGGTCGAATTAATTTGCGTTTAAATAATGTACGTCGAACATTATTTAATGATTTCTTTAACCATGGTGAAATAATAACGCAAAACTTGTCGTATTTTCAAAAAACGCCATCAAAGGGTGATGGAAAAATAAAGAGACGCAATCTGAAATTAATTTCTAATAATACTCATAGCGCCATCTAACGCCATGTTATAACAAAATCATAAGAAAATACTTTCACGAAAGCCTCAACCCATAGCATTTCGTTGACTTAAATTTCCCGACGGGTTTTTTCTGCTACTCAAAGTAACCGATAGAGGGCGTTAGTTATATGATTTTGTCCTAGTTCTAGGTTTTCCCGCAGTGGTGGCGCTCGTGGCGCTTGGATGAAAATTCATTCAAAGAATATCAAATTGTGTGTAACCTGAAATATGTGGTACAGGTTATAAAGCACAGAGGGCGCTACCAGTCTTAATGTTTAAATTAAATACGTTGTGGGCTCGAAAATGTTTCAAATCACTTCTATAAGCTATTATGATTTTTCAAGTAAATAAATTAATCAGTGGATGATATCAGTGGAGCCCACAGTGAAGTATCAATTCACATATTTTTTTCGTACTTGAACTTTGCAGCTTATTTGTTTTTTTATTCTTTTTAAGACCTTTACACACAAAAGAGCTACTGAACTATGGAAGATTACTATCAGGCGTAGTAGGCGGGCGCGTAAGGCGGAAGAATTGACTAGGGCGGAAATTTGGGGCCAAGAAATTATTTAACCTGAATGTCAGTAGGACTTACAATCATTTAACATGTAATCATGCGATTTGATTAAATTCACTTTTCTACAAAATGAGCACTTTGCCAGGTGTCTCCTATGATATAAGACCTGCAGAATATTATGTATAATCGTATCAAATTATCGAGATTTGAAGAGGCGGCGAAAAATTTAAGAAAATTCACCACTAGCCTCTGCCGTATATAATTTTAAGATTATATGGTAACTCACATGATGTCGCCCAGTTTGAGCTTGGTGTGTATGAGGGCGCATGTCTTGTGGTCGGAGGCGGCGAGGGCGGCGCGGCGGCGGCGCATGGGCCTCGGCGACGCGGGCGGCGAGTCCGCGCTCGCCGCCACGCGGCGCACGCCCGGCGAACTGCCGCGCCGCCGCACCGACGCATGCCGCCCTCCCACGCCGCCCAGCATACTGTAAAAAACAAATATAAATGTAAGCTTAGAGCCTTTAATGATCATCATCCTTTAAGTATCTCAATGCCCATCACATTATTTTATCTCCAGTGATTACTAATTATACGGCCGTGTATGTCATTTACCCATTCAGCGCAATATCAGCTGTCGATCGCGACGCGTGTACTCATAGTACTTCATCAACCATTAGGCATTGTTCCTAATATCTTCATGAAATCTTATATCTAAGCTACATATATTACAGATAGCTAAATATTCGCACTGAACGTCCACGCAGTTGTGGGTACGTTACCACCAGAGATTGTGCGCGGATTTGTTGCGAGGGATGTGTTTGTGAGGAAACAATAGAATTACTTCATTTACCCCACTCAGAGCTCAGAGCAATTATAGATTATATTGGTTCTTAACAAACACATCGCGCACCTGTATTATTTGTTACCTGACTATATGCTGCAATTTGAAATAAAAATTTCTTATGAAATAAAAAAAATTGTGGGCAAAATCGCTGATTTTAACTGTATCACACTGTGGAATGGTTGAACAGACAGACACGACAAGTTATTCAATTGTATACCTACGGACAAAATCCATTATCTCAAAAGCATTTGCTTTCAATACCAAAGTAATATCTGTCCAAGAAATGCTTTATTATTCCTCAAAACGTAACTGATATTGGATCTGTGAAGCCTCTTAGTGAAATTGAAGGGAGTATTTCCAACAAATTGTTGGTAAAACCATTTCAAGTCCAAGTTTCTAATTAAAATGACCGCGGCCAATGAGCGCATCCGTAATTATAGACCCTCCTTGAGATTCCAAGTAATCGACTTAACTTACTTAGCACTTAATTTAAACTCTACTTTACTTTCAGTTACGACTTAAGGTAGAGATTGAATATTCAATGAAACATTTCATTTTAATCAGGATTGACATTGCAGCATTTTTCCTTTGTGACGTGGTAACCAAGTTGTTTTAACGCGTTCACTGCTAACGACGCGTATCTGCGTCCAACTGTTAGAGAATTTACGAAGAAGTTGAAATGTTAGCAGTGAATGTGTTAATATTAGCCTGCTACGTAAGTGACGCCAGCTCAAACCGCAATGGTCTGAACCAATGAGTTTTTTGTAAAAAAAAACTATAGCGAATGGTCCTAACAAACGATAGTGAAAGATTTCTAAGACCAGGGGGCCAACTACGATCATTTAAGCAGAACGTATTAAAAACTTCTTAGCCTCAAAGTTTTAATTTACGGTAGAAATAGAAAAAGTTCTGCTTAAAACAATAATGGTAGGCCCCCAGGTAGGATCGTCAGGACTGAAGTTAATGTTCCAGTGTGGGTGGCGTCACGAGTTATGGTTGCTGACCTTGAGTGTACAGTAGTCATTTTAAAATTCCTGTCTGTGTCTGTCTGTATGACGTGACGTGAATAAAATATTATTTTCGCTAAGAGTTCATAACTTGATGATAACAACTGGTAAAGGCTCTCGTTATCTTCACTCAGTGATATCATCACCTACACATATAAAATTCAATGTTCTGACTGACTCAATGACCGACTGATCTATAAACGTACAGAAAAAGCCTCTGATCCTAGAGACATGAAATTTGGAAAATGTGTTTTTGGTGAATTGTAGGTATACAATAAAGAAGGGATGCCCGAATTTCTAACCCTAAGGGAGTTAAATAGGACTTGGAACTGTTTATATAAAATCTTACTGTTATGTTATTAATATCTCATCTAGCATCTTTCATAAACGCTAATCGTCGCTTATTATCAAGCGAATTAAAACCGTATTATGTCACCTAATAAAATAAGGAACGTATTTATAAAAAGTAGTGTGATTTTATCACTGTGAACTGAGGACACTGGTGTCAACTTGTAGAACGTTTATTATAGTACAATATTATAGTATACAAGTACATTGAACACGTAAGTTGGGAGTTGTAGAAGGGTATTGCACGCACAGTCGTAACGGTCACGGCCCTTGAGCCGTTCGAAAATCCCTCGTAATGATTCTAAAGGTAGACAATATTTCTTCAAATCTAGAGTGTTTCCCACAAAGAGTTTCAATGGCATATCCACAGATAAACACAAACACATTCCATTTTATATACTCTATGTAACAATCAAATGATATATATCATAGAGACTTAAACTTTTAAGGCATCATCTAGAGATGGTCTGTATTTAAATAAGCAAGTCTAGTGAGCGGCGTTGAGTTTAATTAAAATAACACCTGCTCTATTAATGAAATCTGTCAGTAAATGGAATCTGAACTGATTAAAGTTTACGAAAGATTTTTCTTTCACAGTGATTATCTTTTTTGAGGAGCTCGTGGTACAGTTGCTATTGCGTATATCATTCGACCAGCGAAGTTAAGCAACCCTAACCCTAGCCAGTAATTGGATGGGTGACCCCGAGTGGCCCGAGTTCCCTCCGTGCCTCGGAGAGCACGTTAAGCCGTCGGTCCCGGTTGCCAATTTATCATCTTTGGCAATCGTTACAGGTCACTTGGAGGCCTAAAATAGTCTGACAACTGGTTTAACCCAGATCACAGATTTTCCTCGTTAAAGGGGTTGCGAAGGTCAGATGGCAGTCGCTTCTTATAAAAATCAGGTGATCAGCTACATCGGGTTGAATCAAGCGGCGACCCCTACAATGTATGGGATAAGGTCAAGGAGATGATAATGAGTGTTTATTTTTTATTCTGGTCACTTTGAGTACCATTGGTCGTGGGGTGGACATATAAGGGTTGAATCACAGACGAATTAAAAAAATACAAATAAGATTTTTAGTCTATGCGTAGCAATAGAGTACCTGGGTGAAGTTGTTAAAGGTGAAATTATGTATACTATCTATAGGTCTTTGTAATAATAATCTTAAATAAGGAAGTCGTCATTACCATACAAAAATATTTAGCCTGTTTGAACGAATCGTTCTTCTAAACTACGTTTTACTATGATACGGTTTTTATATTAATACTAGCTTATGCCCACGACTTGTTCTACGTAGAATAGTTACTATAGGTATGAGTGCCGTGGTAGCCGTGTGGTTTGAACATTGTTCAATTGAACAAGTTGGAATCCCAGTGGCCTGTAACGATAAGTTTCCCTGAAAACTTAATTGCAGTGATTGGTTGGTGACGTGGTGTAAACCACGAACTTTAGGGTGACGGAGAACATCGTGAAGAAATCTGCATATATGTCTGAGAAGTAATTCAAAGGTGTATGTATAGAGTCTGAGCTTGAACCACTTTGGCCCCTAATCATTTTCGGTGAAATGTTGGTGTTTTTAACACAAAACTTCTGCTTAATTCTTCGGAGACTTCTGGAATGGCGTGACCATATTTCTTTTATCATTATTGCAGACGGCTGAGATTTAAACCTTCGCAGCGAAGAACTCGATTACTTTATCATACAACTAAAGGAACCGTTTTCTTGAACTAGTTGTGTGTATCAGACAAAACATAAGAAGAAACTTTATAACACAAAGCTAAGGAATCACGCTCATGAGCTCAACAGGTAGATCAGTTTGTGAGAATACGATGTCTTTGAAGCTTACAGCAAAGACCTTTTGTGGTATTATCATTGGATTCAAAGAGTTGCATTATTTTATCCCTTACCTACCTTGTGTTTGGTATCGATTACAAATGAACCTAACGAATATTTTTTCGAATGTGTATTCACAATTTCTATTTATTTATGACTAGTATAGTTGTATAAGTAGGTAACGATAACGCTAGCGTAGTTGTAACGCGTAATAATCATATTACCTATTAGTCTGGTTAATTGATTACTACTAATATACCAAGGATATACATGTGGTATATTTTCTTTATACTTTCCCAAAATAAAGAGACAAGTCTTAATAGAAAAGGTTTTAGTGTGTCATTGGTACACGAACAGCTTGTTTAAGGTTCTGGTCATTTAATATATACAATCATTACAAGATAAGTAGGTACTAACATACATACATATGCTCACGCCTGTATTCCCCGAAGGGGTAGGCAGAGGTGTTGTAATCACAACACCCACTTTTCACCGAAGATGATTAAGTGCCAACGTGACAGATGGTGAGTCCATCGCCGTCTCATACACTTTACATACGTCATTGAATTACTTCTCAGAAATATGCAGGTTTCCTCACGATGTTTTCCTTCACCGTAAAGCACGTGGTGTGAAATCACTGTACATAAGTTTTTTTTAGAAAATCTCATTGGTACAGACCACGCTGGAATTCGGACTTGCGTCGCTTGCGTAGCAGGCGACTGCTCAAACCTCAACGCCACCACGGCTCTCAAGTAGGTACTTATAGTATTTATCTTGTGTTTTATCGATATTTGTGCATTTGAACCGTGCATAAACATATTTGTGATTTATTTATTAGCACAAATCGTTTTGAATAAAGTGAATTTTGAGTTTCTTGTCGGCTGCTTATCAATAAAAGCAATCATTCGAAATCATCAAAGGATAATCGATGCATAAACCTGTATCATTATGTCGTTCTGACGATATGAAAAACGTATTTTCAAAGTCGAATCAAAATAAATAAAAAAAGAATTTGAATAATTCGAACTACTCGGCCACAACTAAGCCACAGCTTGTAAGTACGTAGTTATTATAATATCTAAGAGCGACTATTGTAGCCCGGACTACATAGCGGCTGGTCTATACAGTAACAATTCAAAGGGAAGTCTTTGTCGGATGTAACGTCTGGCGGCTACTGATAGCCATTGTGGCTCAAATTGGACTCCTTGTATTGTTTTAGCACTTATTTGTTGTTTTTGTTACAATTATTGGGTTGCAATAAAATGCATATCCGTCTTTTCATAAAATTATGAACGTAATACTTACTCATAAATTGTATCTTAAATTTATGTTTCTGTATCCCGTGGATTGCTATATAACATTAAACAAAAATTAACAATAATATGGATTCAGCATTGCTATTTAGCC
The DNA here is from genome assembly GCA_929442735.1 of Watsonalla binaria. Lineage (NCBI taxonomy): Eukaryota > Metazoa > Arthropoda > Insecta > Lepidoptera > Drepanidae > Watsonalla > Watsonalla binaria. The sequence goes on from OV838923.1 coordinate 3,423,811, forward strand.
CATCAATGCTGCCAGCATTCTTAGCTAAATCCCGAGGAGTACCAAATATTTTATTAGTTTTTAGTAATTGTTCATGAAATGTAATTTTACAGCTTAATCTTATATCCTTAAACTAGCAATTCTTGCGTATGAATCTCGGTAACGGCTCCAACGATTTTCATGAAATTTTGCATGTAGGGGGTTTCAGGGGCAAAATAGATCTAGCTTGGTTTCATTTATGAAAAACATCATCTTGACCATGTTTTCAGGCACTGAAAAACTCATAAAATAGTGGTTTCTAGCTTACGGGGCGATAACGAAACTAGAGTACTCCGGTTCGACACTGACGTTCACCGGAATTTTTTTTCTTAGCTCGGTCAACCAGATATTGTGTTTTAAAGCTATTAGAAATGGTTGACAAAAAGAAGATCATTCAAGGAAACAAGCGATCGAACTTTCATATCGCACCACGAACACTTCATGTTCCAGGGGCCCAACTAATATCGTTTAAGCGAACTGAACATAGCTTAAATTTTAGCCGAGTTCCTTTTAATTAAATTTTCATTAACGTATTTACTATTTTTATCATCTTAGCTTTGACAATTAATGTTATGGTACCAAAACGAAACCCCAAAGGACAAACTCAAAAATGATGGTAGTCCCCCTGTGTAGTGTAATTAATATATGATCTATGATAATGATGACCAAACTACATAATTCTTCCTCAAAACATACTTACACTAAGATTATGATATAAAATTGTAATCGCTATTATAATTTATGAAAATGTTATTTATGCTTTCTAATTTCCTGTGTACACGCCATAAATAACCTTAATAGCACGTTTTATGGTCTACCAGACACTGGTTCTTTGATTGACCTTCGCTGACCTTTACATTAACTGCACGTCTTTAAATAGTTTAGCCACGCAAATCTCTAATCAAGCCTGATTGTGTTTATGATATAAGGCCTGTGAGTATCACACATATCTATACTCTATACTAATATATGAAGCTAAAACTTGTGTGTCCGAACATCATCGGTTTAAGCAGAGCGTATTAAGAACTTCTGAGCTTTGACATTACAAAAATTAAACGTCAAAGCTAAGAAGATTGTTGAAGATTACCTACTACCATGAAGAACACACCCTCCAAATTTCAAGTTTCTAGGAGGAGTGGTTTAATTAATCTGTGCGTGGATATCAGTCTACTTTGAATTTTATCTGTATAGATATAGAATTTAAATCTTTTTAAATACGATGTTTACAAGTTCTCCCATTTCTACCTCAGCTTAATAATTTCCCACGTGTGACCACATTAGTTGCCGGCCGTGCAATAACTCGTCTCGCAGTTCGATTTATAGCGTCGCCAAATAAAGATGTTTCTAATTCTTGGGCTCGTCTTTCTACGGGAAATTGCTTCTTTATGGCATCCCCGGGGAGCAATATCGGAATTAAATTGAACCCCCGGTTATATTATAGCTTCTGCAAATGAAATGTTTCTTGTTGAATTGTTAGTGATCAATAAAATAGGTAGCTACTTGTTTTCGTCACGATTTGTACTGATAAAAGAATAATGATACATGTTGTAAGTAATAAGCAATTCATATGTTTTATTTATTAATAAAATGAATATAACAATAACTTTAAAATCGATAAATAAATATTAAATTTGTTTTTTTTTTTTTTAGAATCCATCCAATTCCATATAATTTGCATTAATAATATGTCCTATACATATTACTTTAGTAACAGGACGATACAATCACACTTAAATTTGAATTGAACATTTTGACTTTCTGAATGAAAATTCTTATAAAAATAGTTTTCATTATTTATACTTCTTATAAATCACATTCAAATCATCAGAAAGACAAAGAAACAACATATTGTACAGGATTTTAAATGTTGCCACCGGGTTTTGAGAACCCTCAATTCGACGCAAGGTTCTCAGTAAAAGCAATCGATTTAGTATAGGGGCTGCATTAGCATGAGGGTTTTAATGTCATAATGTTGCCAGCTATAAAATAGCAACAACATACGCGCGGACATACCCAATTAATTCATACATAAGCTCACGCCTGTATTCCCCGAAGGGATAGGCAGAGGTGTTCTAATAACAACACCCACTTTTCACCGAAGATGATTAAGTACCAATGTGACATATGGTGAGTATCGCCGTCTCAGGCACTATACATACGTCTTTGAATTACTTCTCAGACATATGCCTTCCATATGGTTTCCTCACGATGTTTTCCTTCACTGTAAGGCACGTAGTGTGAAATCACTACGCGCTTTACATAAGTTTTTAGAAAAACCCATTGTTACAGGCCCTGCTGGGATTCGAACTTGCGTCGCTTGCATAGCAGGCGACTGCTCAAACCTCACGGCCAACATGGCTCTAGACCTCACCCAAAATAAATAAATAAAAGGTAATTACTGAATTAAGTAATAGTATGTAATTAAGGGTATAAAATACTCGGAGCACCTCTTTACAGCCGGTCCTTCAGTGACGAAGGCCCATTAACAAGAGACTCACTAAACTTCATTATTGCTCAAGTGTGAATGAGGAAATCAACTAGTTTTACACCTTCTCGTGTTTAACAACTAGCGGGAACTTAAGCTAAGTTTAATCGATTTATTACTTGAAAGGTGAGTAGGAAGCCACGACACCTTAAACTGGGAGGATCCCTTCATTAGTTTTACATAATAATTTTTCTTCCATAACAGTATATATACATCTATAAAGAGACATAAAATGGCAATGAAATTATTTCTAGGCCGGTGGAATCGTGGGGAGCTAGTATTACATACTAGTATTTTTCTTTTCTCGTAGTTTATTGTACTAGTTATTAAATAATAAAGTTTTAAATAATAAATTATTAAAGTAGAACGTTTTACATACATGATTTTTAAAATCGTATGTACCTAAACTTAAAAATCTATGTACATAAATAAAACTGAAGTGTAAGTTTGTAATTCCAAAATGATAGGTTATCACCAAATGCATATGAAAGTAAGTATATACAGTATTGACATAAAAAAAAAAATCTCTGTCTGTCTGTTTGTTCCGGCTAATCTCCGAAACGGCTGGACCGATTTTAACGGGACGTTCACTGGTATATAGCTACAACTACTAATACTAGCTAATACTGGCTACAATTATTTAAAAACAAAAGTAATCAGGTTTTTCAGAGATCTTTCAGTCTGTCTGTGTCTGTCCGTCTGTCCGTCTGTTAATTCAGGGTAATCTCTGAAACGATTGAACCGATTTTAACGGGATTTTCTCTGTCAGATAGCTGATGTTACAGGGATTAACTAAAGCTTCGTATAAATGCGGGTGAAACCACATAGCTTTTTTTTCTAAAATAATTAATTGATCTACCAAGAATATTGTATGTAGGCAGGTCACGGGATCACAACCATTCCCACACAAAGCAATAGATTTAGATGTGTCTGTAGATGATCAACGAATTAACAAAAAAAATATTGTAATGATGGAATTAACATCTCTTCCAGTACCCTACACCTGAAAATTTTCTTTCCATCATGAAAAGAAAAACATGTAAGAACAGTGGCAGATTTAGTTCTAGTTTATTTCGTGGCATCTTAATGCATAAAAACTGTATACAAGTTTCTTGAAACAATGCAAGTCCTCAGTTGTAATAGAGTACCAATATCACATAACGTTTATATATTTTTAAAGGCGCTCCGTTAACGTGAAATGCGAATATATTTTTTCATTTACACTGAAAGCACTCTACAGGCTTTTAAATTTCGCACGGAAAATCGAAAAATGTATTGTATGGACTAGTAGGAATTAAAAGCTTCGATAATTGCTCGAGAGTGGGTTGATTCAAAAGCTTTCCTTTGATGTTCAAAGGGTGTATGTTTGAGGCAACAGTATTGAGTATTGCTGACATTGGTTCTCAAAAATTGTCAAGAAAAATACGAACACGAGGGACTCGAACTCACAACCTCTGCAAACCGTGCAGTTGCTCTGCCAGCTAAGCTACTCGTGATCCTGCCTCATGCGTTGAATTTTTCCTTCCCTTGTTTTGCGGTTTCCAGAGCCCGCCAGCTGCACGTTTTGCAGACTTCGTGCGTTCGAGTCCCGCCTCGTGTTCGTATTTTTCTTGACCATTATTTAAAATTATTAAATAGAGATAATCGAAGAGAAACAAACAAGAGAAACCCTCAGAACGATAGGGGCTGATAATGCAATAAAATTTATGATTGCATACATAAATGTTGTTACTGAATAGCTGTGTAATAACACTAATTAGTTTTTTGTTTCACTTTCTCGTACGATTATTAAAAAGGGGGTCAACAATCATCATCCGAAAGCGAACTTTAGCTTGATAAAAACGTATAAAAATATTATTTCATTGAATAATTTATAATATAAACGTCCTATAATTTACGCGAACTATTTTGGATGTAATTTTAGAACGAATAAAATCGTGGTAGGTTCTTTGCAAACTTTCGATAGAAAGTGCGATCCTTGAATAAAAGTCAACCTCTTGTTTCTTTCATACGAACGAACTGCATACGTTCAGATTTTGGTCTTCATATATTTATACTTTGATTTATTTAGATAATTTATTCCCGTTAAAGTATTATACAAAAAGATTCTGTCTAATAAGATTCTTCCCCATTATTTATTATCTATCAGCAATTTTAAAATAACTTATTTTATTTTCAACACCTCTTTTTAATCAGAATGAAAGCCCAAATTACGTAAGGTTTCAGCTCTACCATGTGCTCTTATTGCCATGATAGTTTGACTCGCATTACGAGACAGATGTATACGACTTGTATACTTGTGATACTGTCCATAGCTGAACTATCATTGCAATAAGAACTCCCATGTTTGAGCACGTGTATACGCATAACAATTCACAATAAGTCGTGAAATCTGCGATGGACATGTAGCGTAACAAACAACTCCGAGGTCCTACTTGCAATAGATACGACAGACGGCATTGACGAGGGTCCGGACTCGCCATTACGTCGTCACTGGTTCCTGTCAAACGTTCCTCTATTCCTGGATCGATTTACAATCGTCACTGACGTCTAGAGTGCTCACTGCTTGGAATTTGATAAATATTCAAATCTAAGCTCGGGGGATTTAGGTTTATTTTAATGCAAACAAAGTTTGTTGTTATATACAAACTCAATCTACACGACAGTACCTAAGATACAAACAGCATCTATCTATAACCAATGCAATTTACCGCCTCAATTGATTGACAATTCGTACTTGAAATTGCAATACGTGCGCTGCTTAGCAATTGTTGAACACGTCACTGCTTGGTATAAGGCGGAAGATACACCAAAGTAAAAAAAAAACAGTAGGCCAGCCCCTATAGTACATACACGAATACTAAAGTTACGAACGTTACGGTACTGAAAATAGGCAGATTTGATTTGAGCCGTGGTGGCCTCGGGGTTTGCTACCCTCGGGGATTCGAATCCCAGCGAGGCCTGTACCAATGATATTTTCTAAAAACTTATGTGCAGTGTTTTTACACCACGTGCTTTACGGTGAAGTAAATCATAGTGAGGAAACCTGCACATGCCTGAGAAGTAATTGAAAAATGTATTTGTAGTGCCCGAGACGGCGATGGACTCACCCTCTGTCACGTTAGCACTTAAACATATTCTGTGAAATGTGTTATTACAACACCTCCGCTTACCCCTTCGGGGACCCTTCTGGGATGGCGTGATCATATATTTATACAAATAATTTGAACACGTGAAATATTTGTGTTGTTGTTACAACTCCTCTGCTTACCCCTTCGGGGACTCTGTGATGGCGTGAGCATGTTTATTTGTATTTTTTTGATACGAGATCATAAGCGCTGTGTGCCTGGAAAAAAGCTGCTCTTCTGTTACCTTTCCATTTTGTAAAGATAGATGATTGTATAACTTTCGTTGCTTTTACTCCAAATGTATGGAAGTGGCTTGTCTCTCAAATGCTTTGCTATTACATGTTGCATCTTTTTTGATACTTATTTCTTATTCTGCATTAATTACCGGCTATATCCATAACATTCTGTGGGTAAAAAAACTAATAGTTTAGAAGTATAATGTGTGGTGGCTGAGAATATGGAATGAAAAGTAACCATAACACCTCTTGCTACCCTACTTACCCTTTCTGGGTTTACTGTTATCAATAATAAGTTGCGCAATTTTCATTAGTAGTAGTAAAAATAATTTGTCATCATCATTAATTTCTCTCCATGCAGTTTTGTTCAGTTACACTGTCGATCGATGTATGATAATTACAACAGTGTGAGTTTAATACACACAATTAAAAGATAGCATACACACACATGAGTAAAATCATAATGATGATTATGTAGTCCACGCTAGACTGACGATAAACAATGGGCTAATGAACCAAATTGATTCCCGCCTTATTGGCGCTGATAGGATCACTCATATGATTGAACACGACACAGTGTTATATTATATGGGTCGGCCTAATATTGAGTTATTCGAATGTACTTTAAGGCGTAAGAAAACTTCCTTAACTACAGAATATTAGCGACTGCATGCGGAATATTATAGAGTCAAAGATTATAATTAAAATTAACACCGAAGAAGTGCAAAAAAATTAAAGTACACATTTTTGGTGTTCTAAATACGTGCCCGCCCCATTTCGAAGTGTCTACTGCAGTCAATGAACGTGACTAACACCAGAATGTCACTCGCGTATTGCCTACCAATAGGAATCTCTGTAAGAGACGAAAGAGCTTTTTCGACTATAGCTACAGCGCAAGGAGCAGGTAACTGCAGTCCCCAGTTGGACAGCTCCGAATTTCCAACAGGAGATCCTGTTATTCCTTACCTCTGTTAAAATTATGAGGCACACCTACATACTTATAAAAACACATATCCACACATATACAATTCAATGTTCTGACTTATTGACTGACCGACTTGTATATCAACGAACAGCCTAAACCACTGGTCTAAGAGACGTACCATTTGAAAAGGATGGAACTGTTTTTATGAGAAATCTTACTGCCACGAAAGTGAAGCTGTGGGCGCATGCTCCTCAGTAATGAATTCTCAGTCTCTTTAAAACAGACCTTTAATTTACTACTTTAGAAACAATATTATTTGGTTCCAGCCACTGGGATCTCATCAAAATTGCAGAGAGGCCCTTTTACACAACTCTTTGCAGAAGCACGTGAATAGAGTGGCCCACTTTTGCCCGGCAATGGGAAACAACTCTCCACGAGCCGGGTTGAAACCGATGCAAACTTGTTGTTCGCATCCTATAATTGGTACATAAAACTATCCAGGAGAGCTAAGCCGGATGTGATTGAGGGCATAACGAGCGAAACGGTTATAAACGAAACGTGTTTAAGTCTAGAAATAGTTGGAGCAGCTTTAATATCCCCGCAAAGAATCGCATATTTAATTAGTTGGCTGCCTTGTTGGTGCAAAGTGTTATTGGGTATTTCCCTTGGGAACTTTGGATTGGAGACCGGTTAATAGCAATAAGCTCACCCCCTATTACATTACATGGTACCTAAACATAATTGGCCTACCCTTTCATCAACATATTTCTTCTAATTTCCCTTACCTTATGGGAAGGGTAGTGTTACAACATCGATGGCAGTAGCTTCGTATACAAATCCTGTGATCAGTCGCATCGGGTTGAATCAAATTCCGCCCCCAAAAATACATGGGATAAGGCCAGGGAGATGATGAGTGTTACGCGAAACGCGAAAGCGAAAGATGGTGAATATGTCGCCATCTCATTAGCACTATAATTACGTCTTTATATCTGAGAAAAAAATATTCTCATGTTTCAACGATTTTTTTATAGCTCGTGATGAGGCATATAAATGCAATTAAGATAACAGAATGAACTTACGTTGCTTGCATTGCAGGCGACTACTCAAACCATTCAACCACGGCTCGTTTAATTAACTGCTTTGTGAAAGAACAAAACCAACCAACATTTTCGAGTTATAATATTGGGTTCGTTGTTAAGATCATGACTTGAGTAACCTCGTTTATGTAACTCGTCATTCAAGTATCACGCGAACAATGGCTACCTAAGTTTCTTGAATACAAATATACAGAACCCCAATTAGATGTATTCAGATGGAAATGTTTTGGGTTTATCGCGATACGAACTTCAAACAACAAACAAGCCCTTAGGGTGCAAGATCTAATTCGTATCCCTTGTTGGTAAAATGCAATAGATAATTACTACTCATCAAACATTTACGCAACTCCGTTAAGACGGTTTTAAATTAACAAGACATTTATTTTTGCGGTTGGGCTATTCACGGGTCGGGAAATGTTTTACTCAGTTTTCTCATCTCTAATCTTCCAGAAACAGGGGAAAACTATGATCGCTTTCGCAGCGCGTATTAAGAACTTCTTAGCTATGCTGTATAATTTTACGTCACGAAAATTAAACGTCAACGCTTCTCTGATTAAACTGAAGATGGTAGGCCCTACTACCTGAAGTCTAGATTTGTGCCCGTTCAATGGCAATAGGCTCGCCCACTATTTCACGGAAGTGAAGCAGAACTGGCGAAATGAGGCGAAACTTCTGCCTACCTCTACAGCGATGATATTATGATTGTCCGAAAAAAAAAATTGCTCACGCCATCCCAGAAGGGTCCCCGAAGGGGTAAGCAGAGGTGGTGCAACAACAAACTGGTGCCAACGTTGCAGAAGGTGAGTCCATCGCCGTCTGAAGCACTATACGTCTTTGAATTACTTCTCAGAAATATGTCGGTTTCCTCACGATTGTTTCCTTCACCGTAAAGTACGTGGTGTGGAAACACTGCACATAAGTTTTTTTTTAGAAAAACTCATTGGTGCAGGCCTCGCTAGGCTAAAACTATGGAAAATAGTAATATTTATACGTATCGTACGTCTCTTATTCATTTAATAAAAAGCATTTATTTTGACAAACAAACACATTAATTTTATTTTTATGCAAATAGAGATCTATCACACATAGAGATTAAATAAATTAAGAGTTTCTTAATTATACCGTTAAAATTTGTTAAAAAATACACAGGAAGTAATTGGAAAACGTTTATTTCCATCCATCCCCTCGCTAAAGAAACCAATTTGTTATGCGGTAAACACTCATCTTGTCTCCATACCCCGGCTTTACTTTGATGTGGGTTTAGATTTATTCAAAATTTTACTTGTGTTTTTCTTGAGTATACTTTGTATGAGCTGGGACATAATGATGGTTGAAATGAGCAAGCCTCAGGTGCCAATTCAACTTTGATGTGAAAAGATTATTCACGAATATAGCGAGCGTGTGTGCGTGTGTGTGTGCTTATTCGAGCAGACTTTCTAAAGAAATCTTGAGGGCGTCATCGATGAATGTTCGAAAGCTTATTGGACTTAATTCAAGAGCATTTTCCTTTTTCAAATAAAGCTATTTTCATTGAAATTAATAAGCATTACATTTAAAAAAATATTATTTGTATTAACCTTACTTAATATTACAACATTTTATTTTATAAATTGTAGTATGGTATTACCATTTTTAAAGAGGTATGTAGGTGTATCTGGATAGCAACATTCAAAACTGGTCATTAAATTATAAAACTATATAGCTTTTGTAAAACTATAAAGTGTTTATTAATTGTATATGTAATCAAAACAATGAACTTTACATACATACATATATATATATATATATCACGTCTGTAGCTCCCCGAAGGGGTAGGCAGATGTGCACTTTATTATGTCCCAAGTAGAAGGCGAGCCCATTGAAATTAACAAAAGATTTGTTGTGTTAGGAAGATTCCCAACATGGGTTCTTCCGTCACCATAAAACCCAGCTGTTTTTGTAACGATATAGAATACAAAAAAAAATGTATACTAAAATATATTACGTATAGGTAGGTAGTTCCTGTAATATAGAAGATTCAATGTGTAATGAGCAAATATATTATTAATACTACCATAGCTAGGTAAATATTGGGCTCATCTTCAAAGGATAGCACCGTCATTATATCTAATGTTGACAAAGGGATTAATTAAGACTGATCAAGCGTATCAAATAATTGTTCACATAATTATTATCGGGTGTGATTGCCCTTTCGTATATTATGTACCTTAGAAAGGGATATGTGACTCACTGCTTAACGTTGAGGAGAATAAGGATGTAGTCCCGACAATTCGATTAATATCTTATACTGAATCCCTGAATCTATACAAACATATAAAACTGAAGAGTTTGTTTGTTTGCTTGAAAGCGCTAATATCAGGAAAAAGTACGCTTTATAAAAAAATATACCACATTTATCGAGGGTATACGCTATATATCATTACGCTAAGACCAATAGCGAGTCTAAGTTAGCGTTAGTTGAAAGTAAGTATTCCATGCGGACGAAGCCACCGGCAGAAGCTAGTGACAAACAAAGCTATACTGTAGTGTTCTAAACTTGTGATTATTGACTTTGGAAGCTCAATTAATCATCACCAGATTGAAATGTTAAAAATTGCAAATCAACTGCGCCATCGCAATCGTCCGTAGACTGAAAAGTGTCTAAAATTTTTTAACAAAAGTATAAATGTATTGAATAAAAGTATTCAATACACAGACTTTGGACACAAAAAACAAATAGCTATAACTTAATTCTGTTTTATTATTTAACTGAGTACCTTATTTTTTGTATCCTGACAAACTGGATTAAAATCCAATTCAGTTTAAAAGTACTATAAGCAAATGAACAAGAAATAACATTTTGATTTAGATTTTTTGGTAAATATAACTTTTAAAATTTTTACTCAAATATCAAATTAAAATAGCATTGCATTAAATTATCCAACAGTCTTTATGACTGAATAATACAAATTACTTTGAGTTCGTTGATAACACAATATGTATCTAATTGGAACACGATTGCTACATCGGTTGAACCGTTTTCCAACCTCACATCACTATACGTAATAATGTCAATATCTACTTAGTTATAAGTACCTATTGACGTCCCAAAAGGTAAAAGGAATTTCCTATCAAATATTTTGGTTTACTTAATAATATAAGGAAAGCTAGAGAAATGATTAATGTCTCTTCAAATTATATTTGTGTTCAGAATTTCCTGTGCTTTATTTATAAGTAGGATCGAAATTGTAAGTATATTTCTATTTCGTATTACGTAGTAGTTATGTAACCTTCCAACATATCAGTAATTAAGGATTATTGAATAGTTTATTCCATTTCAAGTCGAATCAGCAATTAAAGTGGAGTGATAGCCGATTGGTATTCCAAAAAAAAAACTTAATACTTAAAAAAAATATTCGGTTAGACTTTTTACAAAATACCTACTTTCAAATCGTCAGAACAAAACCGAAAAAATACATTTTACGGGATTATAATCTGGTTGCTTTTACTGAGAAGAACATCAATAACTCTTCTCAAAATCACATTCAAGTTACTGAATGCAATTTAAATCCTCCACAAAACTAAAAAAACTCGACTGTTAAGATTAAATTCATCAATCAGTTTATCAGAACCTACATAAAAACACCGCCGGAAAACAATAATTAATGCTAAGAACGCCAGGGCGAAAATATCGATCTACTTTGAATTTTCTGTAACGTTGCTGTCATGCAATAATTTAATAAAATAATAAATGGTGCCGTCAGCTTGTCTAATAACATCATATTGCGTGTTCGTCTTGTAAATTTATGATTTTGTTTGACTTGTATATAACAGCCTTGGGGTCCTATCATCATCGGTTTAAGCAGAACCTCTGTCACTTTTAATTTTGTGTTACCAAAGCTAAGAAGTTAGTAAGACGTCACTGCTATATCGATGCAGACTGCTGCTGATTGCCGATTGTATTTTGCCGTGAATGTGACGCAAGATCAAATTCCAGTAGTAATTGATGCCATGATGCTACGAGCTTTATGACGACAGAATACATGACTGCCCTATTGGTTTAGTGGTCGTAAAAACTACTGTGTGTCATCACTAATTTCCCAATAGCAAATGCTGTATATGCACTACGCTTTTATTATGAACAGTATTTATATTTTCTACTTTTATCAAGGTCTCACTGCCAAGCCATCGCATAAGCTGACCTAAATGATGTTATCTCATGTAAGTGATATACTATCTTAATGATAATAAAGAACTAAAACCTTAAACCTTCAATTAACACGCTATATTATATTTATATACAAATGCGATGTTTAAGTACAAACACACGAGACTCTAAATCGCGCAATGAGAGTTTTCTATTTCTTTAATATATACAGGTGTCCAACTAGAACAGTTGGAGCCGCGGCTTCACAGGCATTTTCCAGCCAGGCGAGTGTGCCTGGCTGGAAAATCTACTCTTTGCTGGGATGAGCATGAGCACTCGCGCTCCCCACACTAGATACACTTTTTGAAAAAACATATTTCCATACAGTTTAAAGTTTAAAAACTTAGTTTAATATTTTCTTATCTCCAGAACAAATTATACACAGAGTACCAATATGCACTGCATTCATCTTATGTTGAAATCACGCGGAAAGTTCTAGAAAATCATTATCGAGATCCTTTTCACAGAAGTTGCTTTGAATGCTTCGCTCCAGGACGTTTCACTGCAAATGCTTTCATATTTTTTCCTTTGCAGCTAGCAAGTACTCCACGCAAAGATTTTCTCTTAGCAAAGTATTACTGTCTATTTTATATCATTTTTATTCAAGACCAGCGGACGTCACGCGGTTTCACCCGCGTAGTTCTCGTTTCCTTGGGAGTACGGGAATAAAATATAATGTTACCCGCTGATAACGTAGCTTCCCAATAGTGAAAGAATTTCTGAAATCGGTGTAGTAATTTTTGATTTTATTCATTACAAACATACACACAAAAATACAAATCTATCCTCTTTAATACAGTATAGTGTAGATGCACAAGTTCTGATGCTACGTTTTTATAAATGGCTTGCATAGAAAAAAAAATATTTGATTTACCAAACCAAACTAGCCAACAGATGGCTGGAAAAACGCAAATTCAGGAAAATAAAGTTTTCATCGTATTTAGCAGAGTACGTAAATAATTTCTGTATATCTGTATGTCTCTATCTGTCCCTCTGTCTGTCTGTTTGCGTCTGTGTTCTAATTTGGGCTACTCTTAAATAATTAGGTTGAAATTGAAAGTAAGTTTACGCGGGTGAAACCGCGGAGCACAGCTACTAAAAGATAAACTTATGTTTCAATGCAATAGCTAATTTCTTAATCATAACCCAACTTTCAAAGCGCTTAAACACTTGTTTCTGAAGAAATAAAACTGCATGAAAATGTAGACAACCACGTACAATATATCCCATTAGAGTGTACCCATGGGTCCTATGAAAGGGCCCGATAACAACATTTGCGAGAATGGAACGCGTCGTAGGCACCTCGATAAACCCAAATGCCAATATGCATCAGGACCATAGAGGTATGTATATCCTTCAGATGCCATAATAAAGACTGGGTTATGTGAAATGAGGAGACTGAGACTTTATTATAGTACGATATTATAGTATACAAGTAATTTGAACACGTAAGTTGGAGTTGCAAAAAGGTTTTGTACGAGACGTTCGAAAATTCCTCGTAATAATTATAACTAAAGGTAGACAATATTTCTTAAAATGTGAAGTGTTTCCATAGACACTACTTCTCTATATCGATAAATTAATATTGACACAGAGTTCCAGTGGTATATCCACAGATAAACAAACATAACTATTCGTTCTATTATATACTCTATGTAACAGGTTAGATATCCACTTTGGGCCTTGCGTTTGTTACATAGTGTTACTAGTACATAGTACATACCCTAAACCATAAGTAGTACATAGCAACAGTGGATGCACTCGCATCATTCCCACGGTTCGACACCTATTTCGTCACTTTGCTGCTTCAGCATATATCGCGGAAAGTTCCACGATACCGAATCCCTCCACTCCATTGTTCATAATTATTCTTGTAATTTTAATTCAATATTCTTTGCACAAAAAACATCATTCTTAGCCTCGCATCGGCAATAGCTAGACGTAATTAGAAATAAGTTATAATTGTTAAATTTAAATATAATTAATTTGAATTAAATTGGTTTTTTTTGGATCCTCCGGCTCCGACCTTCGTAATTGGCGCAGTCGGTAGGATGTTTGGATAGGATAGCTAGGGTATTCTCATATCGAATCGCCTTATCGCTGTGCGTCAAGCCCATCCGAACATCTGAAAAAAGAACCTGAAGGCCCACGGCTGGAGGATAAATCAAGAAATCGACCCCAAAGGAACCAAGATGAAATTATTCATGTTCCTTCTGACCCTGACCATATTGACGAAGCTGGAAGCTCAAGAGATCAGACTTGAAAGTTTGGACGATGGACCGGGACTTTTACCTTTCAAATTAGGGCCAACCACGCTAATAACTCACTACCATACATTCTTACAATATGTAGAATTGGACAATATTGAAGGACAAATTAATAACTTACAGACTCAGCTCTCCGACTATAAGACAAGACTTGAAAACGACACTTACAATTTATACGAATTACAAATTGAATACTTAAATACTAAACTTCAGAAAATATTAGGACATTTAAGCAGCTTAGAACCCAACCGTAACAAGAGAGGTCTGATAGACGGTTTAGGTTCTGTGATTAAGAGCATTACTGGTAACCTTGACTACTCGGACGCGATTAAATTTGATGGTGCTATAAAAGTATTAGAAAATAACCAGGGTAAAATTACACATGAATTAAATAATCACATCAGTTTAAGTAAAGATTGGATGGCACATCATAGTAAAGTTATAATACAAATAGTAAAAAATCAAGAAATTATAAATTCTACGTTAGCGCTTCTTTTAAATAGTGAGGCACATAGGGAGACAGATTTAATAAAATATGCAAAGTTTGCTCAATTATTAATTATCATCTCTGAAAATGCAGATGATATTATGGCAGAACTTTTAAGGTTAGAAAATATTTTAAGTTTTGTGCGTGCATCAAGCACACACCATTCTATAGTAAGCGTAGATATATTGGCCAAAATGAGGGATAAATTAGAATTAATTTACCCCCAAGGTCATATTTTAGGTTTAGACTTAAGAGATTACTATAACATTATTAAGCCAGGTTACTATTTTTCAGGCAAACGCATAGTTATAACTTTAAAGTTTCCCATAGTTTCTCCAAAACTATATGATTTATATCGGTTAGTCATCCTTCCTAATAGAAATAATCAGTCCATCTTACCACCTTATCCTCTCATAGCAAGTAACAGGCAGGCGTTCATGTACATAGAGGCAGAATGCCCGAAGTACAACAATAACTTCCTTTGTGAAGAGAACTTAAATCATCAAGTGCAGGCGCAAGCGGATTGCATTCAAAACCTCATCAATAACCAGTCTGTGGGCGCATCCTGCGAGATGACTACAATCAACCTGTCAAAAGTAGCGGTGGACCGCCTCGACGAAAGACACTATGTTATTTCGTTCCCTTATCCGACCAAGATCCATACCATCTGCGGGCACGAGAGCTACAACACGGTGCAAGGAAGCTTCTTAATCACCATCCCAGCCGGCTGCTGCTTGAACACCGAAGATATCACTGCCAGTAATAAGTACGACAGAATAGAAGGACAACCTCTAAAAATCATGAAAATTTCATTCAACTTGAAGACACCGAAAACTTCTACTCTCACGCAGTTAAAGTTGAACTCAATCAACCTCAGAGATCTTCACGATTACCAGGACAAGTTAACGATGCAGCCGCCGTTACGCCTAGATCATATCTCACATGACGTCGTAAACCACACCACAATACCTATCTACAGCATACTTCTTGGAGCAGTTATAATAGGCGCCGCCCTATTCATACGAAGACACTATACTCGTATAAGCCTTCAGAGAGATCAGAGAATGAAGACCGAAGATCCACACAACGAGGATGCTGAGAACTCCGCAACATCACCGAGAGCTCCGGCAACATTTTCTCTCAAAGTTCTAAAATAGTCACCGTTCTGAAGGGGGAGGTGTTACATAGTGTTACTAGTACATAGTACATACCCTAAACCATAAGTAGTACATAGCAACAGTGGATGCACTCGCATCATTCCCACGGTTCGACACCTATTTCGTCACTTTGCTGCTTCAGCATATATCGCGGAAAGTTCCACGATACCGAATCCCTCCACTCCATTGTTCATAATTATTCTTGTAATTTTAATTCAATATTCTTTGCACAAAAAACATCATTCTTAGCCTCGCATCGGCAATAGCTAGACGTAATTAGAAATAAGTTATAATTGTTAAATTTAAATATAATTAATTTGAATTAAATTGGTTTTTTTTGGATCCTCCGGCTCCGACCTTCGTAATTCGTTGTAAACCAGAATTTTGGTTGCACTATTATTTATTTATTTATTTATTCAATAATTAGAACGGCATACAATGCCAATTACACTAATCAGACACAGGTAATGCAATATACACAAAAAATATAATATAAAAACTAAAAATAAAATATGAACGTTCATCCTTTCTCGCAGAACATCATGCACTCTAACAATAGCTTGTTCCATCCGTCATCAAACACATCCACCGTAGGGTTAGACTCCAGGAGAGCATTGAGTGCAGTCAACGAACGAGGTATGGGGGACTTCGCACGAGCTACTGTTCGACTGTTGGGGACAGCGAACAGCTTGTGTTTCCTACTACGCAGGTACCTGTCATGAACGAAGAGTCGACACAGTTCACCAATAAGTTCGGGGGCGTCGATCATCCCGCGGAGAACCTTACATGACGTAGCAATCTGGTCAACCTCCCTTCTGACTTTAAGGGAATTATAATTCAGGCATCCCAGAAGGAAATTTGTGGGGTAAAGAAATGGATAGTATCCATAAGTGCGCTTATAAAGATACCTAAGGAAGGTTTTCTGTACTCTTTCCAATATGATGGAGTATGTGGTCTCGTGTGGGTTCCAAACACACGCACTGGTTTCTAATTTACTACGAACTAATGAATTGTAAAGAATACGAATGACACTTCCACTCTTAAAATCACGAGAATTTCTTAGCACGAAACCCAGCCTTTGGAAGGACTCCTTAGCAATCGAGTTCATGTGGTCATGGAATGTCAGTGCTCGGTCGAAAGTGACACCCAAATTATATATAATTTATGGTTAATTGAACTTACCTGAAGGGAATTTCAACCAAAATTATACGAAATGCTGCATCCGAAGAGATTTAACATTACATTGTAGTCCGTCTTCTGTCGTACTGCATTGCCACACTGTTTATAGCACTTAAAACAGAAAATATATTTTAGTCTATGCACACCTTACGTCATCCGCTCATGTCACTGGTCGTTTTACTTCATTCGTTTCAGAGCTAATTCCATTCCACAATTACACTTAGAGGGTTATCGCTTGTTGCGAAAGGGTGGGTAGGGTGTTAAATCTCTTCGGATGCAGCATTTCGTATAATTTTGGTTGAAATTCCCTTCAGGTAAGTTCAATTAACCATAAATTATACTTCAATGTTGCATCCTCGAGATTTAACATTACATTATAGATATTTAGAGCTGGAATGGAATGGAATTCTTGTATGTAGGCCTAGGCCTCCAAATTTACTGGTATACTGTAGGTATAAATAATCGTCGTGGTTCATAAAGTTTTAGTATTCATTTAGAATCGAGGTATTGTTAATTAACATAAAGGAATACTTAATTTTAATTGTTTATAGGTAATTAGATATCTATATGTTACTATAAATGTTCTTAATTTCGGAATATGCCATCAGAGAAGGGTCTGTCTTCTTCCGATGTAATATAAGGTTGATTGTAAAATTTTACGAAACAGTGAATTTCCAGTCCATCCCGCTGTTTTCTTAATAATGTCAACCGAGACGCCGGCTCTGTGAGCTGCAGATGTAGAAGCATGTCGGGTGCTGTACGCGGAGAATGCTTTGATATGGAGAATGCGTGGATATACCACGCCACTATTACGAAGTGTCTCTTTTATCCAGCGGCTGATGGACTGGGAAGTACAATTATGTATTGGAGTTTTATAAGTTTGAATTAGTCTATCGCAATCAGGGTTTCGTGTATTTGGTGTAGATATTTTAATTATATCAGTTATTGTTATTGTAATGCCGGAATCAGTTACATTAATGTCATTAATCTTAATCAAAGATAACGTTTGCATCCGTTGTCCCGTGGTCAACGCGAGCAAAGTTACAAGTTTATGAGAAATCAGTTTAAGTGACAAATTTTCATTGGGGTACAAATTTGAGATATAGTATAGCACCAAGTTAGGATTCCAAATAGCATTGTATTTGGTGGAGCTTGGCTTGATCTTAAAAACACCTTTCAGGAATCGTGAAATCAAATCATTATCTATCTGGCACTTTGACAATACTAATGATCGAAAAGAATATAAGAGTGCCGTAACTAGCGCCCTTGTTAAATTCATGACTTAAAAATTGAAGGATTGAAGTGACTGAGTTGCCAAGATAATCCAAATTATTTGTATTACAAAATGCATACCATTTCTTGAGTGCAACGTTATATTGGCATAAGGTGTTATTCGATAGAGATTTGATCATTATTTCTTCAATAGGTACATTACGTCTTAGGTACAATTCCCGGGCAATATTGAACACGCCAGGGTAAGTTTTCTCCACATGGGGTGAGGATCCCTGTAAGTAGATAGTAAATTATTTTTATTAGGTTTGAAGAATAATATATCTGAGTCAACAAGTTTAGTAAACATTGGATACCACGCTTGACTGGGCCAGTATGGAACAAGAACTATGCCCCTGGCTTTGTCAGTAACAAATTTTTCGTATTAATTTAAGTACAAGCTCAAAAGGGGGAAATGCATAAAAAAAAGTACTTATTCCAAGGTATTGTAAACGCGTCTATGTCATAGGCCCCTGGATCACGCTTCCATGAAATGTATTTGTCGCATTTGCTATTGAGGCGCGATGCAAACAAATCTATTGCAGGTTGTCCTATTAGGTAATTTAAATATTATTGACTTAAACAATCTTGGGTCCAACTCCCATTCGGTGTCAATGTTGGTGTATCTAGAGGCCGTGTCGTCATCGGTGGATAAACATATGTTTAATTTCACACCACTGCCATATCTCACGGGTGATGTTGTTTAAGTGGGGAAATTGTATACCCCCCGTTTTGTTTATATAAGCGATGGCAGTTGTATTATCGATTCTGAGGAGTACATCGATATGATTATAATGTTTACAAAAGGCTTTTAAACCCAAGTTTATGTGATATTTTCTTTCCTCTGCTGACCAATGGCCTCTAGTTACCTCACCATTACAAGCCGTGCCCGAGCCTGTCAGCGACGAATCAGTGAAAATTTCTAAATAAAACTGTCCGCCACGAAATTTGTTCGCATGCAAAGGTGTAATCTGACTCCACCAATCGAAGTCTTCCTCTAATATACGGTTTAAAGTCATATTGGCATCGTAGTTATCATTTGATTTTAGAAGAGCTAGGTATTTCTCCCGATCGAGGCGTTTAGTGTACAGCCAACTATACGCTATGCCAGGGCACGCAACAGTCAGGGTCCCAATCAATTTGGCAAAATCACGACTGCGAATGCTGTTTATATAACGGATTTTAGAAATGAGCTTAACAATCTTTTCAGTTTTCTCTGGGGGTAGTTGTAAGCACATTGATCGTGAATTGATAAGAAATCCTAAGAATTTACAAATTCGATTCGGGGTAGGAGAGCTTTTATCATAAGTTATAACTAAGCCCAATTCCTCGAACATTTGAACAACTTTTGTTACAGTTGACAAGTGTCGTAATTTTCTCCGATACAAATAACATCATCTAGAGTAGGAAACGACTATGTGGTTATCGTTTCTCAACTGAGAAAGTATAGGTTTTAACAATTTCGTAAAAACGAGGGGGGCCAAACTAAGTCCATAAGGAAGGCAATTAAATTCATATAATGTGTTGTCAAAACGGAATCTTAAATATTTCCTGTATGAACTATGAACAGGTATGAGAAAATAAGCTTCTTTCAAATCGAGTGTTGCCATATAAGCATTATGTGAAATTAATTTTGTAAATGTACGTATATCATCCATTTTAAAGTGTTGAATGGGTAAGAACATATGGAGAGATTTTAAATTTAAGATAAATCTTTAACCTCCAGTGCTTTTGGGTGCCAAAAATAAATGGAAATGAATTGTTGCGGTAATTCAGAACATATAGAAATTGCTCCTAAGGTAAGCAGTTTTGATATAGCTGTTACCATATCACCATGGGGTGATGGTGGGTTTTTAGGTTCAGTGACTTGGTATACCTTATCTATAAAAGGAATTTTATAGCCAGTAACATAAGTAAGAACTAGAGGATCATTAGTTATAGATAACCTGGTAGAAATTCATAATTCTACCAGAATGTAGTACCTCTAGTGGCGGCGCTTTTTGTCGAAGGCCTTCTGGGGTGCTGTGTACCGATTGCGGTGAACAGTCGTATTGTAGGTCCTCCTCGTCGATGGCGTCGGCGGCGCTGCAGCTGGCTGGTTGCGACTCGTAGCTGGCGTCGTGCTCGCATTGTTGATGCGCCGAGGAGGACCCCGTACGTTTCCCGGCTGAAATCCGGGTCGGCGGGGGCCAGTTGATGTAGATGGTGTAGTTTTCTTTATTTGCTGACTAGATTTTTCAATATCTTTGCAATTTTTGATATTCTCGCCAAGCTTAGTTCCAAAAAGGAATTCATCTCTTTTGACGCCTTTGACCATGGACCAGAAGTGTTTATCCAGAAGTGGTACAATGAGTTTTCGCCTGTTAAAGGTATCCTCATGGTATAAGTCAAGTAATATCTGACTTATCTCTGATATTCTTTTTATGACATAAAGCTTATCTACGGTCTGAGTCTTAATTAAGTCCTTTGTCAAATTGACGAGTCCAGCAATTCCTGTACCAAGTTGGTTCTGTGCATATTCTAAATGTTTATCACGATTTTTGCAGAATCGGAAAGTATAGAGGCAACTTCTAGGTTTAATTTTGGAGCTCGAACTAACGTGAAGTTTTCTGGCACGGGCATTTTCTCCTTTAATGCCTCTTTATGTTCTTTTGTTAGCCCGTCAAGTAATATTTGTCCCCATCGTTCAGCGACTTCATTGGGTATTATTTCACCAAAGAGTTGGGTCTAGTTTTTTTTTGCTTCACCAAGCATATCAACAATTTCGGATGGAATGGCGTCACGAGTTGGTGTTTCGGTTGGTTCAGTCGAGTTCTGTTTTGGTATCGAGCATGAGACTGGTCTAGCGGCGTCACGGTTTCCTGAGGCACAGTGTTAACAACCGACCTTATGAGCTGGTTCTGGTGTTCAACGTCTTGAACCTCCAATTCAGACATGACGCTTGCGTCAATGTCCGCTTCATCATAGCTATCGTTGCTACTTTGGTATGAGTCACGGGATTGTGAACTTGACGACTATGGCGACGGATTGTCTGAAGAGTACGAACGTACATTTTACTTTCAGGATAGTATCACGTACTACCTCATTAAGAAAGTAAAGAAATGTGTTCCTGGATAACATTTCATGTTACCTCTCTAAGGAACACTAATATTTGCTATCTGGACAACATCTCGTGTAGCCTCGTTAAGATAGCATGATAATTTGTGGATAAAATAAAATGGGGGTAGATATTATTAGTTAGTACTTACGCCTTTTACGTTTTCTCCTTAATTTGTCCTCTAATCGACGAATCATTCGTTTGATATAATCATCATCTTCGCGCTGACGCTTCCTTTTTCCCATCTTCAGCAATATTTTTTATGAACAATAGTTTTAAACGATTTAACTTTGAAATAACGTCGTAGCAATGCCGCACACAAAAAACGAATGAAGTAAAACGACCAGTGACATGAGCGGATGACGTAAGGTGTGCATAGACTAAAATATATTTTCTGTTTTAAGTGCTATAAACAGTGTGGCAATGCAGTACGACAGAAGACGGACTACAATGTAATGTTAAATCTCGAGGATGCAACATTGAAGTATAAGTTAAATTATATATAAGTTCTTTACTAACTTGCAATTGTGTTCGTTTTTTCGGGTAGAATCTTGCAACTGAATTTCAAATCAGTCATCTTTAACCGATTGATTAAAATATTTTGGATGTCACTGCTATGTGACGTCATTCTAAATCCAATATGGTGGATCATCCAAGATGGCTGAACAAATCATTGCTCTGGCCTTCGAGTGGGTACTTGGGATCAAATAAAATGACTGAATACCAGAGAGATAAAAGTTTTTTATTTAACAACAGACGTTTTATATTTAAAAACCCCGTTGAGACTCTCAATAACGCGATTTAAATGCTAATGTTAACAGTGTCAACACGCTTCGTAGACAAAGCTGTGGGAGGAAGCAAGTTTTAATAAAAACTGTTCGATTACTATTTTTACTTCTATAAAACATATATTCGACAAATCATCTAACTACCGTGGTAGTCTTGGGGTTTGAACACTCGCCCTCTACGCAAGTGATGCAATTTGAATCCCAGTGAAGCAGTGAATACCAATGAATTTTCTAAAAACTTATGAGTGATTTCACATCACGTGGTTCGCGCTAAAGGAAAACATCGTGAGGAAACCTGCATTGTCTGAGAAGTAATACAAAGACGTATAGTGCCAGAGACGGCGATAGACTCACCATCTGTCGGGTTAGCACTTATTCATTTTCGGTGAAATGTGGGTGTTGTTGTTACAACACCTCTGCCTACCCCCTCGGGGAATACAGGCGTGAGCACATATATCTACAAACCTACTAAAAAGAGACTCAGAAACGAGAATATTCCATAGTGAGATTCCAGCATCCATTTTATTGAACAATACAATGTACAAGTTCCAACCCAAGTTTCTAACGAACACATTCATATAAGATATTGAAACTAGAGTAAAGATTGAACGTATTCCAATGTACTGAATAGAACAGTGCGAACATATTCCCGTGAAGCAACAAGTACAGTCTACTTGAAAACTATAAACATCGATAGTGTCGAACTTTGCTTTATAAATAACTAGCTATGCCCCGCGGTTTCACCTGCGTAGACTTAATTTTATGCGTGGGTTCTTTCACGGAACCCTAACTTAAAAAAGTAGCATAAGTTACTCCTTGTAACATCAACTACCTGTCAGTGAAATTCCGTAGAAATGGGTCTAGACCTTTCAAAGTTTACCCGTAACAAACAAACAGACAGACAGAAAATGTTAAAAATTCCTTTATTTATGTATTATACTCGTACTTTAATATGCATTAAGTGAAAAGTTGTTAATTTTAAATTACAAACAGACACTGAAATTTTATTTATCTGTATGTATATATTTTTCGGGTTATAGTATCCTATGTCCTTTTCCTGGTTCTAAGCTACCTCCAAACCAATTTTCAGTCAAATCGGTTCAGCCGTTCTTGAGCTATAAATAGTGTAACTAACACGACTTTCTTTTATAAATATAGATTTTGATTTGTGCTATATATTAGTGGCCATATAGGGAAGTCGCCTACAACATGAGGAAATGTGGAAACAATACATTTCGATGAAATTTATTGTTACTCCTTGAGGAGCTCATAAAGAAAAATCTGGTATTATTTCTGCTTATAAATATCATAAAATTGTACAAGATTATATAGTGCCTGAGACGGCGATAGAGTCAAGATCTTCGATGAAAATAAAACGAAACAGCGGGAATTTTTTACCACGATCCTAACAATGAAAACGTGCATATGTCTGTGGTAATTCGAAAGACGTATTTATAGTACCTGAGACGGCCACGTTGGCACATATTAATACATAACTATCAAAAGTTAAATTATGTAAAAATATGTATGTTTAAATATCTCTCCACAATGCCACACAAATTTATCTACTGTCGAATACGTATAATATATAAATTATCCATAAATTATGTTTGCATATTGATTTCGGAAGTCTGTAATAGAATTACAAATATTTTTTATTTATGTGTCAGTACCCTATTCCCTACCCTACCCTACCCCCAGTTTCATATTTTGGAATTACAAACAGCCACTTCAATTATTTTTTATTAGTATTTATCTGTATGGATAGCATATTTAAAATAATATGAAGATAAATGCCTAAGCATATTTTTACACATTTTTTGAAACCATTGTTTGTATCTATAATTTGGATACACTACAAAAACGTCATGTCCTTGCTACAAAGATGCTACGACAGCGCCTACGTGCTACGCGATACGAGCGTGCGCTACGTATATGCTACGACGTGCTACGACATAAGTGGAGCGAGCGTGTCGTACGACGCGACGCTCGTACGGTAACTTGATTGAACTTTAGTTTTAAAACTTACCACCGTAATACAATGTAGTAGTTTCCAACTTTGGACATGTTTTGAATAACAAGCGCTGCGCTTAATGTATTAGTTATGGGTCACTTTGCACCACGGAACAGTTTACACGGAACACCTAAGAAACGATGAATGGATTGTGTGAAAGCTAAAATAGGAGTGAATACAGATATGACTGCTGATAGAGAGAAATGGAAGAGAAGAACACATTGCGCCGACCACAAATAACAGGGGATAAAGGAAGGAGGATGATGATTAGCTATATTTTTTTGAAACTGGGCTATGTTTGCCCACAGTTTGCAACTTCAGTGCCGAATTAAGAAGTCTGAAGTCTGGTCAATGCAAAATATATGAAGTCTTTTTTTTTCTATTTATTCTATAGTAAGTATTTATTGTGGGAGTTTCCCTCCCCTAAGCCCGGACGCCAGGTTTCTCTTTCGGTTTCTGAAAGTCTCTCTATTAGCATCCTATAAACGAATCTACTCAAATCTGAGAAAAATAATAGGGATATTTTCGAAATCGTGCCGTAGAGACGTCTTACCGTTCGTCACGTTGACAGGTAATTATATTCGACGATAAGTGGATATTGTTCCCCTAACCCCTCGGGAACTATTGTTAGAACAAAAAACATAACATAACAACCTTTATTTTTATTGACGAGGGGAAAACCTTGAAAAGTATTAGTTTTACTCTGCAATTAAATGGATGCAGATAAGCAATAATGTGTCAACCCGCATAAACTTGGTTTTGAGAAAATGGCGTCTTAAGATGATTGTATACGTGATTTAAGATTTGTTTTATGACATAAATCCATTTTTTACGTACTTTTATGTTTCAGATGACTTGAAACACTTTTTTAGAATGTTAAATACGTGATGCATTATCAAAGTATATCAAAACCTTTGAATTTGACTTTTTGTGGGTTGACACATTATTGCTTATCAGCATCCAAATATGGTACTTACCTACTTTCAACAACAATTCGATGCACATAAATTACCAGCTGTCGTTCTCGACTTCGTCCATGTCAATATATTTCATCCGCCTTTTATATATATTTAACAAAATAATATTTTTCAATTAATAGCTGTAAGTGCAAGTTCGAATCCCAGCGGGGCCTGTACCAATGAGTTTTTCTAAAAAAACTTATGTACATTGATTTCACGTTACATGCTTTACGGTGAAGGAAAACATCGTGAGGAAACCTGCATATTTCTGAGAAGTAATTGAATGACGTATTTAAAGTGTCTGAGACGAGGATGGACTCACCATCTGTTACGTTGGCACTTAATCATCTTCGGTGAAAAGTGGGTGCCTAACCCTTCGGGGAATACAGGCGTGAGCGTATGTGTGAAATAGCCGTATTTCCTAAGATCAGCACATTCGAACAAGCTCTACAGTTTTATCATATAAGTACAGATATAATGTAAAAGTAACCAGATACCAATCCATTACTAAAATCGAGTACGCTTAAAGTCTACAATAAATGTATATAACTAAACATATAAATAAAATTGAAGTGTCTGTTTGTAATTCTCAAATTTCTTCACTCTTCATATGAAATTTTACTGGTAGATAGCTAGTTTTATTAGATGAGACATTTATTGAAAAAAAAAATACCCATGAATTTCCTCTACGAGGGTAAAACCAGGGAGCCCAGCTAGTAGGTAATAAGTCCATTTAAATTATTGGAAAGCACAATGAAAATAATCAGATTACCAAACGAAACTCGAATGAAGTGGATTCCAACTCGCCTTGTTTTCTCGGAATCAATTTCTGTTAAATTGTAGACCGTAAAATAAACATTTTACATTTACTGAAAATAATTACTTTAGTAAGGTATTGTTCAGCGACCTTTATAAATACTTCAATCTATATATACAGATAAATAAATAGAAGTATCTGTTAGTATATCGTTTTCTACTACCAAATTAATAACGTTTATACATATGAAAGTACCTAAATGGCCTTGGGGTTTGAACAGTCGCCTGTAATAACGAGATTTTTTGTACATAGATTTACAGTAAAGGAAAACATCGTGAGTAAACCTGGATATGTATGAGATGCAATTCAAAGACGTATGTATAGTGCCTGGCGATGGACTCACCCTCTGTCACGATGGCACCTAATCATATTTGGTGAAATGTGGGCGATGTTGTTACATCACATCTACCCTTATGTGAAAGCGAGATATATTGAGAAAAATAGCATAACATCTTAAGCTACACAATTATTCGTAGTACTTATTTTTAGTTTAAATTTTTTTTAATATCGATTTTATGCACTGGAACTGTGTCCATGGGCTTATATATATTTTTTATGTTTTATATTGTATTACTCAAAGCTGTAATTTTTTTTTTAAAAGATTAATTACTGAGTTTCTTACCAGCTTCTTCTCAGTAAAAGCAACCTGGCGGTAGCATGTATAATCCTATGTAATCGTGTGTTTGTGACGATTTGAAAGTACTTTGTAAAAAGTCTAATCGAATAAAGATATTTTGAATTTGAATTAAGTTTAATCGATCAAATATATTTCATTTGTTTGTTTTACTTAACTCGGGACACATAACGTTTACCTCAAGGTAAAGATCGTGGTATGACATGTATAGGCTTGAGTTTTAGGAGTCGTCGTAATTATAACCGGTACTTTAGTAATATGAACGTTATTATAATGGAAATAGCGTCCTCAATTCGAAGCCAGTAACAAAGGCCAGCGCAATAACATCGCACAATGTAGAGTTTACACACGTCAATCACAAAATGTCTGCAAAGTGTAGGGTGGCAACGATAATCGGCAGTTGTGGAAAATGGAACAACACTATCGAGTATGTGTAGATTTTTGGTGGAATCTAACGGTACATATTAGAACTACCTCTTATATCTTGGACTAGCTGTGCCCCGCTAGATCTCCTAGGTCTGCCCACGTAAGATTAACAATAAAAACTATGATACTTATAAAACCTATGTTACATATTTTCTGCGTTTGCGGTTGAAACTCTGGGGCCTTGGGGTCCAGATGCTCATCAACTACTAAAAGAGGTTGCATGTTGTCTGGTAGAAGCTTCTCGTGACTAGCGGGCTGGGGCTTTTCTCGCTCAGAGAATCAGCATTGCTATTCAACGTGGCAATGCTGCCAACCTTCTTGGCACGATCCCGAGAGACACCGATTTGGGCCAAGTTTTCTACTTGTAATTCGTTTTTAAGGTACTATTTATTTACATGGTTAAGTTTAATAAATGGTGTTACTCAGTGAATATTTTTGTACTGAAATAAAAGTAGCTTTTTTTACTATTTAGTTCTCTTTTACTTCTTTTACAGTTATTCCAGTGAAAATCCATCTAGAATCGGCCCAGCCGTTTCAGAGATCAGCCAAACAGACAGACTGATTTATATGCATTCAGTGAAAAGCTGTTAATTTAGTATAACAAACAGATACTATAATTTTATTTATCCCTTTAGATGTGTGGTCTCTCTACCAGTAGAGGACGACCCAATATAAATGTAAATCTCAGCCTATAGATACCTGAATGTAAATATTACATGCATTTCGAGTCACACAAAGCAAGTGTCAACTACCTTACTTTGTAGGCGCACTTTTAAATCCCTGTAGGGCAAACGTTTGAGTGCCACAATATCAAATCTTTCTATATTGTTAATAGTAAAAAAATCACGTTTGTAAGCATTTGTAATAATTAAATACGGCGTGGTAATTTATTAGTCCTACTTTATTTACAACAAAATAACATAAAAATCTTTTTTTCCTTAAGTCCTACTGACAGCTTGTGTCAGAACCCCCTTTTGACATATTTATAAAATAAAAATCATTTTAGTAAAAGAGGTGCATTACATTACCGCTACACATTTTTAAGGGTATCAAATAGTGGATTTTTATCTTTCCCCAATGAAGTAGAAACGGAGCACTCGTAACCGAAGAAAGTGTATGAAGAGATGTATGAATGTGGATGAAGCGAAAGAAGTATGTAAGGATCGTAGCATGTGGCAAACAGTGGCCTCTGCCTACCCCCATGGGATACAGGTATGAGCATATGTATGTATGTAAGTACAAACGGACAAATTTACAAACGAATGAAATTTTTCTTAAAATATGTATTTTTGTTATCGTGATAATGCGTTGTATCTCATCTGCTATAAACTATATATTCTAAATTCGAACTGTATTCAATGCAGACAGAGTCAAGCCTTTTCAGAGATTTACCGGCATAAACAGAACAGTCAGACAGACCGATAAATAGATTTTTTTTTAGTGTATTTACCGTATATACTTTCATACGCATTTAGTGACAGGCGTTTAATTTGGAATTACAAGCAGACTCTTAAGCGTCCGTTTATTTATCTATACATAGATAAAGATTTATACCCAATAATAATTCCACAATTCAGTCCAAATACGTAAAATTACTCGGGACTTATCACGATAATAATATTTTAAATTGCGAATGTTTTAGAAATATTTTCAGTTCAAATAAACCTCTATTACCAGAATGCCCTCACACCCATTTAGAATCACATCCATCTGTTTTATGAATCGAATTCTCCTAGTTTTATTTTTCCCTGTGTCTGTGCCACGACTCCATTAGTGCATGAGTGGAACGCAAAACCTGTGGTTCCATCAGCAGGTA
This sequence comes from Watsonalla binaria, assembly GCA_929442735.1. Taxonomy (NCBI): domain Eukaryota; kingdom Metazoa; phylum Arthropoda; class Insecta; order Lepidoptera; family Drepanidae; genus Watsonalla; species Watsonalla binaria. Next base: position 3,452,796 of record OV838923.1, read on the forward strand.
ATTGATTGGTTTTGTCCCTTTGAGCTCGGTCGTATGTTAATCAAAATAAACAAAACAATAGGCTATTAGCAAGGAAACAGTAAAAAAAACTTTAAAGTTAAATGGAGGAGTTTAAAGGTTTATTTTATGTGTATTGTTGTACGTGGTGAATGTAAAATAACTTCTGTATTTGCTGCAGTTTGTGTGTGAAGGTATCTATTTGTATATAACATCGGAAAAAATAAATAGGTTCTCAAGTCGACGTGTATATTATTTTTTATATACCTATATCCTTTTCGCGTACCGCGTTAATTATAATTCTCTTATTAATACGACTAGTCAGGTATATTACCTACATTCGTTTAAAAACTTAGTTCTCTTATTGAAGTCAGTTAAAAATATTATTATTCTTTGCTTCGGAGTTTTTAGGGCGGGATATTTCTTATGCTACAAAGGGCTTTAACTATATAATATAACGCACTAACGACAGTTGCATAACATCTCTAACATCACGTTTAATACCTATCGAGATAGTACTGCAGGAAAAAAATATGTTTAAGTCTTCGTCTGGGCTTTTAGCGCAATCGTTCATATCGCTACTTGATATTATGGATTAGCAAATAATAGTTTATTAATTCGTATATTTTATCGTCTATTGTCCAACTATGAGCTCTTATTCTCTATAGTATCAACTGGGTGACAACGACAGAATAATACACATCATAAACACTTGTCTCATAGAACGTTCCGAAATAGCACGCCAAGACTTTTGTTTATTTTCCTTACTCCTGTTGCGATTACTTTTTTCTATATGATGTTGAAACAATTGATGAAGTATGTACTTAGTCATGCTAAACATTCGCAATTTTTAACTTGATGGGACGGGAGTCTATGCCATCTGTCTTATAACGTAACACATTCTGGCTCTTTGTTAAGTGACATCTATACATCTATATCAATACAGGTAAATAAAATCGAAGTGTCTGTTTGTAATTCCAATTACACCTTTTGACTAAATGCATATGTAAGTAAACACGACACAGTCATAGAAAAACATTTTTTTTAATTTATTTCTCTTTTTGTCTGTCTATCTATCTCTCCGCTTGTCTGTTTGTCTGTCTTTTGTTCTGGCTAATCTCCAAAATGGCTGGACTGATTTCAAAGGGATTTTCACTGACGGGTATCTGTTGTTACAAGAAGTAACTAAGGCTACTTTTATTTAAAAACGAATGAGGGTTCCGCGGGCCACCCATAAAATGAAGTATACGCGTGTGAAACCGCGGGGCACGACTAGTTGTAGCATAAAAAGCGAAGCAAAGACGTTTAGCAAGTGTAATAGGAACTGTCGGTAGCAACTGGCAATTATTGCAAATAACGGCGCGACGTGTTTTACATGGCCCAATTTGAAATTCAATTACGTGAATTTTGTTATGAATTCATTTGTCTTTTGCAAAGCACATAGACTGTGATTATGTGATTTTAGTTTTTTTTTTGTGATTATATTCGACGATAAGTGGATATTGTTCCCCTAACCCCTCGGGAACTATTGTTAGAACAAAAAACATAACATAACAACCTTTATTTTTATTGACGAGGGGAAAACCTTGAAAAGTATTAGTTTTACTCTGCAATTAAATGGATGCAGATAAGCAATAATGTGTCAACCCGCATAAACTTGGTTTTGAGAAAATGGCGTCTTAAGATGATTGTATACGTGATTTAAGATTTGTTTTATGACATAAATCCATTTTTTACGTACTTTTATGTTTCAGATGACTTGAAACACTTTTTTAGAATGTTAAATACGTGATGCATTATCAAAGTATATCAAAACCTTTGAATTTGACTTTTTGTGGGTTGACACATTATTGCTTATCAGCATCCAAATATGGTACTTACCTACTTTCAACAACAATTCGATGCACATAAATTACCAGCTGTCGTTCTCGACTTCGTCCATGTCAATATATTTCATCCGCCTTTTATATATATTTAACAAAATAATATTTTTCAATTAATAGCTGTAAGTGCAAGTTCGAATCCCAGCGGGGCCTGTACCAATGAGTTTTTCTAAAAAAACTTATGTACATTGATTTCACGTTACATGCTTTACGGTGAAGGAAAACATCGTGAGGAAACCTGCATATTTCTGAGAAGTAATTGAATGACGTATTTAAAGTGTCTGAGACGAGGATGGACTCACCATCTGTTACGTTGGCACTTAATCATCTTCGGTGAAAAGTGGGTGCCTAACCCTTCGGGGAATACAGGCGTGAGCGTATGTGTGAAATAGCCGTATTTCCTAAGATCAGCACATTCGAACAAGCTCTACAGTTTTATCATAAGTACAGATATAATGTAAAAGTAACCAGATACCAATCCATTACTAAAATCGAGTACGCTTAAAGTCTACAATAAATGTATATAACTAAACATATAAATAAAATTGAAGTGTCTGTTTGTAATTCTCAAATTTCTTCACTCTTCATATGAAATTTTACTGGTAGATAGCTAGTTTTATTAGATGAGACATTTATTGAAAAAAAAAATACCCATGAATTTCCTCTACGAGGGTAAAACCAGGGAGCCCAGCTAGTAGGTAATAAGTCCATTTAAATTATTGGAAAGCACAATGAAAATAATCAGATTACCAAACGAAACTCGAATGAAGTGGATTCCAACTCGCCTTGTTTTCTCGGAATCAATTTCTGTTAAATTGTAGACCGTAAAATAAACATTTTACATTTACTGAAAATAATTACTTTAGTAAGGTATTGTTCAGCGACCTTTATAAATACTTCAATCTATATATACAGATAAATAAATAGAAGTATCTGTTAGTATATCGTTTTCTACTACCAAATTAATAACGTTTATACATATGAAAGTACCTAAATGGCCTTGGGGTTTGAACAGTCGCCTGTAATAACGAGATTTTTTGTACATAGATTTACAGTAAAGGAAAACATCGTGAGTAAACCTGGATATGTATGAGATGCAATTCAAAGACGTATGTATAGTGCCTGGCGATGGACTCACCCTCTGTCACGATGGCACCTAATCATATTTGGTGAAATGTGGGCGATGTTGTTACATCACATCTACCCTTATGTGAAAGCGAGATATATTGAGAAAAATAGCATAACATCTTAAGCTACACAATTATTCGTAGTACTTATTTTTAGTTTAAATTTTTTTTAATATCGATTTTATGCACTGGAACTGTGTCCATGGGCTTATATATATTTTTTATGTTTTATATTGTATTACTCAAAGCTGTAATTTTTTTTTTAAAAGATTAATTACTGAGTTTCTTACCAGCTTCTTCTCAGTAAAAGCAACCTGGCGGTAGCATGTATAATCCTATGTAATCGTGTGTTTGTGACGATTTGAAAGTACTTTGTAAAAAGTCTAATCGAATAAAGATATTTTGAATTTGAATTAAGTTTAATCGATCAAATATATTTCATTTGTTTGTTTTACTTAACTCGGGACACATAACGTTTACCTCAAGGTAAAGATCGTGGTATGACATGTATAGGCTTGAGTTTTAGGAGTCGTCGTAATTATAACCGGTACTTTAGTAATATGAACGTTATTATAATGGAAATAGCGTCCTCAATTCGAAGCCAGTAACAAAGGCCAGCGCAATAACATCGCACAATGTAGAGTTTACACACGTCAATCACAAAATGTCTGCAAAGTGTAGGGTGGCAACGATAATCGGCAGTTGTGGAAAATGGAACAACACTATCGAGTATGTGTAGATTTTTGGTGGAATCTAACGGTACATATTAGAACTACCTCTTATATCTTGGACTAGCTGTGCCCCGCTAGATCTCCTAGGTCTGCCCACGTAAGATTAACAATAAAAACTATGATACTTATAAAACCTATGTTACATATTTTCTGCGTTTGCGGTTGAAACTCTGGGGCCTTGGGGTCCAGATGCTCATCAACTACTAAAAGAGGTTGCATGTTGTCTGGTAGAAGCTTCTCGTGACTAGCGGGCTGGGGCTTTTCTCGCTCAGAGAATCAGCATTGCTATTCAACGTGGCAATGCTGCCAACCTTCTTGGCACGATCCCGAGAGACACCGATTTGGGCCAAGTTTTCTACTTGTAATTCGTTTTTAAGGTACTATTTATTTACATGGTTAAGTTTAATAAATGGTGTTACTCAGTGAATATTTTTGTACTGAAATAAAAGTAGCTTTTTTTACTATTTAGTTCTCTTTTACTTCTTTTACAGTTATTCCAGTGAAAATCCATCTAGAATCGGCCCAGCCGTTTCAGAGATCAGCCAAACAGACAGACTGATTTATATGCATTCAGTGAAAAGCTGTTAATTTAGTATAACAAACAGATACTATAATTTTATTTATCCCTTTAGATGTGTGGTCTCTCTACCAGTAGAGGACGACCCAATATAAATGTAAATCTCAGCCTATAGATACCTGAATGTAAATATTACATGCATTTCGAGTCACACAAAGCAAGTGTCAACTACCTTACTTTGTAGGCGCACTTTTAAATCCCTGTAGGGCAAACGTTTGAGTGCCACAATATCAAATCTTTCTATATTGTTAATAGTAAAAAAATCACGTTTGTAAGCATTTGTAATAATTAAATACGGCGTGGTAATTTATTAGTCCTACTTTATTTACAACAAAATAACATAAAAATCTTTTTTTCCTTAAGTCCTACTGACAGCTTGTGTCAGAACCCCCTTTTGACATATTTATAAAATAAAAATCATTTTAGTAAAAGAGGTGCATTACATTACCGCTACACATTTTTAAGGGTATCAAATAGTGGATTTTTATCTTTCCCCAATGAAGTAGAAACGGAGCACTCGTAACCGAAGAAAGTGTATGAAGAGATGTATGAATGTGGATGAAGCGAAAGAAGTATGTAAGGATCGTAGCATGTGGCAAACAGTGGCCTCTGCCTACCCCCATGGGATACAGGTATGAGCATATGTATGTATGTAAGTACAAACGGACAAATTTACAAACGAATGAAATTTTTCTTAAAATATGTATTTTTGTTATCGTGATAATGCGTTGTATCTCATCTGCTATAAACTATATATTCTAAATTCGAACTGTATTCAATGCAGACAGAGTCAAGCCTTTTCAGAGATTTACCGGCATAAACAGAACAGTCAGACAGACCGATAAATAGATTTTTTTTTAGTGTATTTACCGTATATACTTTCATACGCATTTAGTGACAGGCGTTTAATTTGGAATTACAAGCAGACTCTTAAGCGTCCGTTTATTTATCTATACATAGATAAAGATTTATACCCAATAATAATTCCACAATTCAGTCCAAATACGTAAAATTACTCGGGACTTATCACGATAATAATATTTTAAATTGCGAATGTTTTAGAAATATTTTCAGTTCAAATAAACCTCTATTACCAGAATGCCCTCACACCCATTTAGAATCACATCCATCTGTTTTATGAATCGAATTCTCCTAGTTTTATTTTTCCCTGTGTCTGTGCCACGACTCCATTAGTGCATGAGTGGAACGCAAAACCTGTGGTTCCATCAGCAGGTAATTGATTGGTTTTGTCCCTTTGAGCTCGGTCGTATGTTAATCAAAATAAACAAAACAATAGGCTATTAGCAAGGAAACAGTAAAAAAAACTTTAAAGTTAAATGGAGGAGTTTAAAGGTTTATTTTATGTGTATTGTTGTACGTGGTGAATGTAAAATAACTTCTGTATTTGCTGCAGTTTGTGTGTGAAGGTATCTATTTGTATATAACATCGGAAAAAATAAATAGGTTCTCAAGTCGACGTGTATATTATTTTTTATATACCTATATCCTTTTCGCGTACCGCGTTAATTATAATTCTCTTATTAATACGACTAGTCAGGTATATTACCTACATTCGTTTAAAAACTTAGTTCTCTTATTGAAGTCAGTTAAAAATATTATTATTCTTTGCTTCGGAGTTTTTAGGGCGGGATATTTCTTATGCTACAAAGGGCTTTAACATAAATTAATGTAAATATATAACGCACTAACGACAGTTGCATAACATCTCTAACATCACGTTTAATACCTATCGAGATAGTACTGCAGGAAAAAAATATGTTTAAGTCTTCGTCTGGGCTTTTAGCGCAATCGTTCATATCGCTACTTGATATTATGGATTAGCAAATAATAGTTTATTAATTCGTATATTTTATCGTCTATTGTCCAACTATGAGCTCTTATTCTCTATAGTATCAACTGGGTGACAACGACAGAATAATACACATCATAAACACTTGTCTCATAGAACGTTCCGAAATAGCACGCCAAGACTTTTGTTTATTTTCCTTACTCCTGTTGCGATTACTTTTTTCTATATGATGTTGAAACAATTGATGAAGTATGTACTTAGTCATGCTAAACATTCGCAATTTTTAACTTGATGGGACGGGAGTCTATGCCATCTGTCTTATAACGTAACACATTCTGGCTCTTTGTTAAGTGACATCTATACATCTATATCAATACAGGTAAATAAAATCGAAGTGTCTGTTTGTAATTCCAATTACACCTTTTGACTAAATGCATATGTAAGTAAACACGACACAGTCATAGAAAAACATTTTTTTTAATTTTTTCTCTTTTTGTCTGTCTATCTATCTCTCCGCTTGTCTGTTTGTCTGTCTTTTGTTCTGGCTAATCTCCAAAATGGCTGGACTGATTTCAAAGGGATTTTCACTGACGGGTATCTGTTGTTACAAGAAGTAACTAAGGCTACTTTTATTTAAAAACGAATGAGGGTTCCGCGGGCCACCCATAAAATGAAGTATACGCGTGTGAAACCGCGGGGCACGACTAGTTGTAGCATAAAAAGCGAAGCAAAGACGTTTAGCAAGTGTAATAGGAACTGTCGGTAGCAACTGGCAATTATTGCAAATAACGGCGCGACGTGTTTTACATGGCCCAATTTGAAATTCAATTACGTGAATTTTGTTATGAATTCATTTGTCTTTTGCAAAGCACATAGACTGTGATTATGTGATTTTAGTTTTTTTGAGAAGATTAATCTTGCCTCGATTATTCTTATTTTAATAAAATCTTAAAAGTGGTGAATATTTTTGTTGCTATTCATTTCATGGATGGCCCGCGGAGCCCCTATGTTTTCTTACCCTTATAACTTTAGCTATCTGCCAGTGGTAGTCCCGCCAAAATCGGTCCAGCCGTTTCAGAGTTTAGCCGGAACAAACAGACAGACAGAGAAATTTGTTTATAATAGTTATTTTTATGTGACTACCGGATATACTTTCATATGCATTTAGTCAAAAACTATTAATTTGAAATTACAAACTGACACTTCCATTTCATTTATCTGTAATGATTTTACTATTGAATATTATCGAGAATAGATAGAGGTATAGTTTACTGCATTATCTAAATAGATTTACATTTCCATTCATAGTAAAAAGTATACAGTTTAAGAAACCACTTTCTTTACATTTAAGCTTTTTAAATTGAACTATTACAGACTTTGGTGGTAAATATTATCAGATATCAGAATGGTTTTTGAGATATTAAATAATGATACTGGAACACTCATAACATACATTTAACTATTTTTAAATTGTCATAAAATTTTCATTGAAATTTTTTTATTGAATAAAAGGACGTTAGGAAATTGCTCACTCAGTAAGTGGTCAACAAAATGAGATAAAGGCGGGAGGATGATTATGAGTGACAACTAGCTCCCAGCCCATTTTATACGTAGACCTATTTACACAAAGCAATCCACTAATGTTTACGGCGGAATTCAATTAATGGAATTGATAGAAATAGGTAGTTATTGCAAGCTTGGCTCAGAGTCCGAAGAAGTAGTTATGGCTCCGTCTTATTAGTGAAATAACGACAAGTTTTCAATAAAAATGTTGATATTTTCTGGAGCTGAAAGAGACAAACGACATTTATTTATTTACAAACCTTACATCTACCATTACAGACTTATAATCTAATGCGGTAGTGTGATAATTTTATATATCGATATAAGGCAAGTTATAATTCTCAAATCAAGCAATAAACAGTTAGAAAGTTATATTTTGACAGAGTTATAATAACAAATTAAGTTTAAAATGACCTTTGCAAGTTGTTGGAAAATATGTCTATTCGGCATAGAACTTCCATCCGACAGAGGGAACACAACTTACGACTTACCTATTATTAAGTACCTATTATGTTTAGATTTCAAACCTGAAATACAATTTTTGTATGCTAATGTGTACTTTGACATTTCACGTTCAAGAACTTGTGGGCGAAAACAATTGCTTATTCGCAGGTAATCTGAATAATTTTACCGGAATTTAAATGCCGAAGGCGTTGTGGCAGCCCACAATCTACAAATCTCAAGTTACGCTTTAATTGCAAGTAACCATTAGCCCTGTAGAGTAGCGTAGCGGTGAAACTTTGATGGGAGCCGTGCAGAGATTCCTCCATGCCTCGAAGAGCCGATTCAAATGAGCGATACGCCATTGCAGGATGTTTCAACAATCGTGGTCGGTAAAATTTACTACCAAGTCAACCATCAACTCGCCCTAGCGAGGAAACAATCGAGAAGTTTTTCGATTTTTGCATGCAAGCGATGGTCAGAGTCGCACCGAATCTAGCCAAACGAAGCCGATCATCGGCCGACGCGATCGCGCCGTGTTCGATGAGTGGAGACTGCACGCGAGTCGGACTCGCTACCATCGATTGCGAACGAAAACAATCGCTATGCATCGAGATGTTTGCATAAAATAATCGCAATTAACCGCTCGGAAATGTGCCCTACATAACGGGATCTCCCTTGCGAAATCGAGCCCCAGTCGGGCTCCGCAGTTCACAGCTAAATAATGCCTTATAAAAGTTTGGACAATATATATATATATATATATATATAAGTATAGACATGGAAAAGTCTGTTTTTACATTCAAATTAACAGCTTTTCTCTTAATTCATATGAAAATAAACACGGTACTTTAATTAACATCCAATTTTTATATTTTTTCCTCTATGTCTACACGTCAATTAAGTATAAAGAATATTAATAACCAGCATGCTTTTCCACTTAAACCTGATTGATACTTGATTTTAACCCATGTCATATCCCTTCGTCATTGTTAGTTAGTACATTACACCTTCGACATATAAACGCCTCACAAACTTCTAGAAATTGTATTACCGTCATCTTCATGTCCACTTAAAACAAGTGCGTCTCTTGTACTCGTAATATTTTGTATCGATATATTTATTTGAAAGTAGCCCTGTCAATAAATCCATCGATATCGGAGTAAACACCGCTATATTTATAGCGCCCGTACCTAAATAAATAGAAAAGGTCTCTCTAATTGCCTTCGCCCGGGGCTCACAGCTCACGATCTCACTTACCTAATACCATAAAATTGTATGGTAACAGAAGGGCTAATTCCTACATTAAGTATACGAGAAAATTTAATAAAGAGGCAATTATGGTCGTTTAATCAACTTCTTAGCTTTGACGTTTAATTTTACGGGACCAAAATAAAAATGCAAAGCTCAGAAGCTCTTAATGCATTCTGCTTAAACTAATGATGGTGACCCCCAGGTTGGATGTACCTGTTCCAGTATTACAATAATGTCTTAGAATTTTACTAAGGCGATCACTTTTTGAAGAAGGTTGTTGAGTTGAGTGTGATTAAGAGTTATTAAAAATCAGGGGGGGATTTTTAACCACTCTTGGTGTGGTATGGGGGAAATTCGGCAAAGCTGCGGGCGGAAGATAGTACCTACTATGTTATTATTAAATGTATATACGTTCATGAACATACATAAACATATGTTCATGCCTGTATTTTCCGATGGATAGTAAGGATAAACAGAAATGTATTTATAGTAAACCCACATTTCGCAAGCTACGTTTATGTTCCATTAAACGTAACTTCCAATTTTTTTGATCCAAAAACCAAATTACAGATCGAAAGCCCAGGACCACTTGCTCCATAATAGCGTTTGCAACCACTACATCAACGAGAAAGTTTTTAATTACTTATTAATCAATTTGGTACCTACTATATTATAATTGCGTGAATCTGCTGCCGCCAATGCATGAGAGCAAGCCTTCTGTATAGTATATTTTTTATTTAGCGCCCGGGGCTCAAGCCCCACTTACCTACTACGTTTGCAGAAAACTAATAAGCTATTATTGATACACAATCATTCGATCAACATTTTGTGAGAGCACGAGTGTTCGAACTTGTGCTTTAAATAAATTAATATTGCGCTGTTCAAACTCACAAACCACATTCACCTTTGACGGAGTTTCGTTCAGCTAAAAACAATAATTTTTTATTCATTATTAATAAGGTGAACCAACCTTTATCCATGCGTCGGATGTAAATAAGTAATTGTTAGTATTTATTAACCTACCTGTGATCATTGATTGAAAAAACCACTACGCAGAGATTCTAATTCCTGTTTAATAAAGGATTCAGGCGACTGCCTGAGATCATATATCATATGAGATAATATAAACTAATCAGATTGCCTGATTAGTTTATATTAATTGTTATTTTCATCAGGCGAGTTGGACCATCCGTAATATTAACCAGAAATCCACCGTTTAAAAAGGGAACAAACAACTGCGGGGCTATTATACATGTGTCCAACAACTTTCAACCCATTTAGACTGCAATAACAATATTTTGTCTACAAATATTAGTTATTGCTTCGTAATGTTTATTTTTATAACTCCATCATATTTTCCGTCTTGCCTGTCCACAGAAAACTGGGTTGAAAGTCATTGAAACACAAAACATAATCCAATTTCTAAGAAAGAGCTCACTGGTTTGTGTATCTGGGACATTACGAATTCCAAGGTGAAGAGAAGAACCTACAATATGACTGAAAATAAATCCATATACATGTAGTACCTGGAATGGCAATGGACTCAGCATTTATCACTTTTAGTGAAAAATAAATGTTGAGGGTTTACGATTTTAAGACGAAATTGAGACCTTAGAGTAAATAAAGCACATATCTGTACGCGATAAGTCACAAAAGTAGCAAATATTCCTTTTAGGACGGGAGACAATAACCTACAATAAGCTTTCACGACATCCACATCTCCCAACAAACAGTATACGATATTTATTAAAGTATTTCCATTACCTGTTGCGTTCGCAAGTACGTTTACCGACGCAACAGTTGCTACGCGAAAATAAGCTTATTCGCTAGCAAATTGAGGTCGCAAATGGATTCGACCCGTTCAGATGAACAAAAGTCCGAGCTAGATAAAATACATTGAGGGTAAACTCAATTTCGTGATGCGTCAAATAACGTTACTCGACATAAGAGATCCAAACCCGCCCGGACTTTTTTAAAAATAGCCGCGTTGGTGACGTTAATTATAACTGAATTGCACAGCAGTACAATAAAATGGTGCTTTTTTTTGTGCATAAAACTCCAACAAGTACTCATGAAGTTCTAGTGTATTGTAAAATAGTCTAGTGGAATGATGATGATGATATTTAAAATTTGTAATTTTCTGTAACCGTATCTATGATTAATTATATACTTAAATTTTGTATTATTCTGTGAAGTATTTGTTTTTTGTTTTTTTTTAACTTATTTGTATTAGTTTTGTTTGATTGAGATTAAGTTGTATTGTGGCCACTGCCAGTGTGACCGTGCTGTGACGTCACGACTTGGTCCTAGCGGAAGATCAGTGATGGTTGTCACCACCGTGACAGCCAGATTATGCTGAGTTTGGTCCAATTCGTAATTCAAATCATTTTCTGTCGGATTTTTAATGAACCTTGATATATTTACTTACATCATTATGTGGCAACTGCCTCGTTGGCCTAGTGATCACAAGGGCTACTTAGCCCTTGTGATCACTAGGCCCGACTCTGGGTTCAAACTTAGGAAGTCCTAAGTTTGAACCCAGAGTCGGGCAGTGTTATTGGGTTTTTTCCATTTGATATTTCCAAGTAGCAGCTCCGAGTATAGACTAATGACCATTCTTTCTCCAATAGAAAGCCACGCTATGTGCGAGTGTCATAAGCTCAATATTATTAAAAATGAAAATAATATATTCTTATCAAGCTTGTGTGCTATTCTCATCCACCACGTTATACTTCAAGCAAATATTGCCTGGAATATTAAGCTCCTTTTCTATTAATAGATATTGCGTCGCAAAAACCATATCAAGTGCAAAAATGTAATATGTAATAATGATATTATATTAAAACTTCTCATACTTCTAGGTGGTCTCATATATCTAGGTGGCTACTTTGGGCTAACGGTAACTTTAGGCCGCATTTGGTCTTAGCGTGATGACTTATATTCCTCGATAAATGGGCTATCTAACACTGAAATAATTTTTCAATGCGGACCTATAATTTTCCTATAAAGTTCCTGAGATTAGCTCGTTCAAGCAATCAAACAAACTCTTCAGCGTAACAGTAAAGATATTAATAAATAACATTTTATTCTGTTTGTATCAATTCTGAAAGTAATAAGTAAGTGAGGTCACATTAGCCCATTTGAGTAGAATCGAAAGCCATTTTCTACATTAGAATATTGATTTGTAAAAGTACTCTTGAGCGACAATGGAATCCATTGAATTGAATTGATTTGGTTCAGTAATTTAAGCGGGATGAATACAAAAATGGAACGGAACTGAATAAGATTATCTGGATTACCTTGTCATATGTAATTAACTGTTCTTAGAGGGTTGTAAAATATGGAAATGTTATCAGTAACGTAATGCTTTTCCGTGTAGGAAAACGTGAGGAAATCTGCCTATATATAAAATTTAAAGTAGTGCCAAAGATGCCGACGAACTCACCATCTATAATATTAGCACCTAATGATGTCCCGTGAAAGGTAGTAGAATAGTTGTGTTTAAGCTCTGTAGTTCAATATTAATGTATACACGTAGAGTGAAATATTCTACTAATGAAGAATATTGTCTACCATTAGATAGAATAATTACGAGGGATTTTAAAAATTCTTTCTGCCACCCCACGGCATCTCTGGCTAACCCTTTATAAAATGAGTCAAACTATCTAGCATCACTTCTTCTACGTCGATTCCTAATGTCAGAGGGTCGTGACCACCACGAATGGCTCTCTGGACTAAATTTCTCTATGTAACGCGGCATTCCGCGTGTATAAAGGAAAGAAAGAAAGAAAGAAGTATTTATTTGCACATAATATGGTAGGTACATGGGATCTTAATTAATAAACATTTTTTTCTGCATGTTTTGCCATAACACATGCAAAAATATATAGGCAGCTAATCAAATCATATTTGTTCTGTCATGAACTCTGAAATAGAATAGTATGATTTAGTAACTAAAAATTCTTTTAACCTTTTTTTAAAGCAGTTTACATTGAGGTCCCTGATTGGACGAGGTATATGATTGTAGATTTTGGTGCCTTGCAGAACACACTATTATGCATTAATGCTGTTTTTGATCGCTGTACACAAAGGCCCCTGAAATGATTGTTTTTGTGGTCTCTTTGACTATGTCAGTCCACCTGGTTGGAGATCTTCCACGACTCCGAGAGAGTAGACTAAGATCTGCACTTTTAATTTTATAATTATTTTGTATTGTTAATTTTATAACATTACGAAAATAGTAGATTAATATCACACTATACATGTGAGCTTAGTGTTAATGTTCCGTATTAAAAAAACAACAGTCAAACTCAAGTATCTTAAATTACTAGTTTTATGTTGAGGGGTGTACGTGGAAGTGTCGTAACAGATCGTAAAGTTTGGTTTCCTGTCCGCGTCGCCATGGTAATCAGATACACACAAACCTTCTTTTGAACAACTCTGTATATATACGGCGATATATACCCATAGCCAAGAGGCTATAAGTATATATCGCCGTTGGTTGACGGGCTAAGAATTGTGTAGACCGGATTATTCTCAAATATTTTAAACCTAGATCGAAAATTGATGAAATTATATTATGTGCCTTTTTCGTACATAACATCTTCTCCTCAGTCGTAACCTTCATTGCTGGGGGTCATTATGGGTTTAAACAGAGGTTATTAAGAACTTATATGTATAATTAAACTTCAAAGTTAAGAGGTAAGCTTTAGTATACGCACAGATAAACACAAACACAACTATTGGTTCTATTTTATATACTCTATGTAAACGGTATATATTTAAGTATAAAGTTTTGCCAATTAGAAAAAAAGTATTACGGATGATTTAAGCTAAGACCAATGCCATCCGTTCATTAAGCAGTCATGATTAGGGGATTAGCCGAAATAATCTGGCTTAAACGCCACATTTTAAGCTAACGCCCAACCTTGTCTTGAGCAATTTTGTTCGGATTAACAAACTTATGATCCCTTGTTAAGAATAATCTGATTAATCCATTAAGCCCCGTGCTAAAAAGTATTAAAATGTTACGGTGCGTCAATCCTCAATTTATTTCTTTACGAATGATTATATCTATTCTTATATATAATACTGAAGAGTTTGTTTGCTTGAACGTGCTAATCTTAGGAACTACTAAAAACTTCCTAACTTAAACTAAATTATTTCAGTGTTGGTTAGCCCATTTATCGAAAAAAGCTATGACCAATCGCGTGTTAAAGTTACCGTTTGCCCAAATTAACTACTACGTACAAAGTCGCGGGCAGAAGCTGGTTATGATATAATTCTCAACGTAGTAATGTTTCCTGTTGTATAATCTTTCAAATGCTCGTGGTAGAACCGGTCGATGTATAAGCCCGTTATTAACGTTGAATTAAATTGTTACTACCAAATGGTAGGATAATTTTGGAAAATTATGAATTTAGAAAACCAATCACCTTAAAACCATAAAAATCCTTATTTTATTTGTTACAAAGTACCTACTTTCAAGTTGTCAAAAGGACAAGGAAACAATTACATTACAGGATTATAAATGTGACCACCGGGCTCGGAAGGTTGCTTTTACTAAGAATATACCGGCAAAAACTGAACAATTACCCTTTTCCTAAATATGTTTTCAATTTTTAATTTAAATACAAATTTCAATCATATTGGATTATTTTTTTCCAGACAGTAAATATATGACGGCTGGCAGACATAATCGTATTGTTGTGCTTAAAAAACTGTGAACTTGGAGTAGAATGTGCAAACTATTTGCACACAATATTATCTTGAGATAAAGGTACGATTATTACAAAAGGCTATACCCAAACCATTGGTCTGGTGGTCTAGTAATCATATTATTTACATTGATTTATATATATTTCTTTTATTGCCTCGTTGATCTAGTGGTTATCAAGTTTGCCAATCACGAGGTCCCGGATTCGATATTGGATTTTTCTGTCAAGAAATTCACAATAAATGCCCGGAGTTTGGAAGTTGGCAGTGTTTCCACCCCCGTGCCTCGGAAAGCACGTTAAGCCGTTGGTCCTACGCCTGATCTCTCTCCGCTCGTGTTTGCCGACTATGCGAGTGAGGGAATAAAGAGTGCACCTGTGTTTACGCACACACTTGTGCACTATAATATCTCCTGCGCACATGACTGATCCTCGTTGAGATTAGCCGCCGTAACCGAAATTCGGTAGGAGACCATTATTTCTTGATACTTCGGCTATCATTGATAATTGTTCGAACTGCGATATGAAACTATACGGTAAGGTACATAGTTGGCGTTGATTGATTTTTATGACTCTAGAATGAGGAAAGCTGTTTCATATTGTCAATACATACATATATATACCTGTACTCTCCGAAGGGGTAGGCAGAGGTGTATTTTAGTTACACCCCCATTTCGCGAGTTATGTTCAAGTCCCATTTAATAGGAGTGAGCCTATTGCCATTTATTAGTAATCACAGATGTGTTTCGTAGACCAACGACCAGTCAATGGTTTTTACTTCTAAGTTTATGATTGACGATTGAAGTGAGTAACTGAGCAATGACTGGTGATCTTCCTTATGCAAAAACAGAGTACTACTCTATAGGGCAGCGTTATTTGGTAGATATATCTGCCTGGCTGGAGGCTTTCTAAGTACATATAGCCAATCTATTTAATTTTCAGTCACTTTAGAAATGTATTTTACCAATACATCATATAAAAATAATAATCTCACACAATACTAGCGCACGTACGTTTTATTTCAACGACAATGAGAACAACCACAATTATCTCACCCCTGAAAAGACATGGGTAAGTAAAAAAAATCAACCCCCATTGGAAATATTCTACACTCGTACGCTAAACCAGTCACGTACGATCGCAGGTAAAGTGAATCCTAGCAATACAAGGACCTCTGTCGAGAGGGCCCATTAGTCCGTACCGCTGAGGACAATCGACCTCTATGTAACTCTACGATTACATTGTGTTGACCATTATATGGTTGATTTAGTAGCGAGAATACTTCTTTTCCGTCCGTCCCCGATTGAATATCATTTATCATTTGAAAAATAGTTGCAGTTACGACGAATGAGTGGAATTACACTATGAAAAAGTACTGGTCCGACTTTTAACTTGAATTATACATCATCAAGCTCAGACCAATTGGGGGTAAAGTGAGCGATAACCCAAAGTAACTATTTCATGCGAACGAAGTCGCGGGCAAAAGCTAGTCTTTGATAAAAAATAGTGCTTGTTCGCTACTCTCTACACTAATCTCATGATGGATTTTATCCGCAAGAGTATCCCGAAGGAATCCAGAGTGGATTAACGAACTGTAATACCTACGTATTTTCTCGCCTACACGGTTTACATGTACCTACTTACAAGCATGATGAACTTTTTAGATTAAGGCTGCAAGACAAATGGAAAGCTTAAAAAAACTGAAACTATAATTTTATTTATCTGTATATATTTGTATATCCAATATACTTAGCACTTATATAGCACTTGATCATATTCGGTGAAATGTGGGTGTTGTTACAACACCTCTGCTAACCCCTTCGGGGACCCTTCTGGGATGGCGAGAGCATATTTATTTATATACTATACCTGACATCTTAAGTACCTAATAATTAAACTTCCTTTTCATGGTACTTTACGTCGAAAAGACGGCCTAACTCACCCCAAACACTCCATTTCGCTCGTAAACTGACGAGCCAATCCGTAGTTTACGATCGCGCCATTTTTATTATGATCTGATGATTACAGTCCAATGAAAGGAATTCGCACGTCTTTATTGAATGGTTGTTGATTAGGGCATAGACTCTTTCATGTAATGAGAGCTATTCGAATACTTGACCCGGATAATAATCACACATCGTGCATAATAAAAAAAAGTGTTATAACGGTGTAATTAAGCACTTATTGTGTGGTCGCAAACATTATGGCGATGGAAATTAAGAAACCGTGTTCACGGTTTTTATTATCATTCGAAAAACGAACCTACAGTCCGCCTGGTGGTAAGCGGCTACCGCAGTCACAAGCCTAACAACACCAATACCTTAACTCAAATCATTGTCGTATGTGACGCACCTCCTCCCGAGGCTTATATGCTTTAGTTGGTAAGAGTATTAAATCGACACTCCAGCGCCTCATGCACATCACGACACTTCATTATGCATGGAATCGCTCGACCACAACAATAGGTTTAATGATCTTCTACAAAATAGAGGCACAGGCACACTCCCCTGTTGGGCAGAATCGAAGGACCCGTTATGCCTTGTCTGTCTTAAAAATGCTCTATGAGGCTTAAAAACATATTTTTCGTTCTGATCCCAATCCCAATAAAGTAGACACATATTGTATATATGTATTTTAATAGAAACGAATTGAGTCTGACCTGACCCACTAAACCACAGTATTTCTTCCATTTGCCTCTGTAGGTATGTAATCTAAGGGTAACCTTTCACTTAGACGACATTCATTTGTAATATAATATAGTAGAGCCTAGATATTTCATGCATACCCGGGATCCAGTAAAGCACTCAGCCGCGCAATTTATCGAGACTAGGGATGTAAACAGGCAGTAAGCTTGATGATGGATCAAATAACCCCGTAACAAATGACATCATATGTTGAAAAAGATGAACAAATTGAACTGTACGCAACATTACAGTGAACGACCTCACAAGGATCGAACATCGTATATTTTTTATATGTCACCGTATTGTTGTGAAGATCGTTAGTTTATATTTTATCCATTATGATTGTAAATTGTCGATAAACACATATTTTCTCACCTGTATTATCTGAAGGGGTAGGCAGAGGTGTTGTGATAAAAAACCCACTTTTCACCGAACAGATTAAACGCCAACGTGACAGATGGTGAGTCTATCGCCGTCTCAGGCATTATACATACGTCTTTGAATCACTTCTGAGACACATGCAGGTTTTCTCAGGATATTTTCCTTCAGCGTAAAACATATGGTGTAGTCACTGCACATACGGTTTTAGAAAACTCATTGGTACAGACCACTAATCTTGGATGAGCACAATAAATTCACTTACATTCATCTAAATAAAAGAAGAACCTTTTTCTTTACAAATTTAAAACGATTTAAAAGCCCTTATGGTTATACAGCACAGTTTGTTTACAAAAAGATTACAGGTATAATTAAGAGGGGATCGCCAGCAAGGTAACAGGTATTACCAAGGTAACTCGTGATACGTATCCCAAATTTTACTCTCTGTACACCTGGAAAATCCAAATAGGTAAATAAATTCCGATTGGTGATTATTTGCTTTGGTTATTTGAAGCTTAGTGTACATATTTGACTCATTTGAATGTTGACTGTATCTGTTTAGAAAATGTTTACTACATACACACATACTGCAGGCTTTGAATGCTTGTAACACCAAGTGTCACTCACGCGTTGCCTACCATATAAATAATGAAATCCCTGTACTACATGACAACTATTGCTAGCACAGCGACACCTACTACTCCATTCATGGAGCACTTACTTACGACCTTACTCACCGTAAGAACACCACACTACTAAAATATATTTGGCTGTATCTTCTACAAGGTAGAGGTTAGTCACGAGAGACCTATGACCTACCTCTCTTAAATCTCTCGCTACTGTAAGGCCTCAGCCTTACAAGCAATTTAAAACCTTTTTCGTTTAATGCTTAAACTTTATGAAAGATATTTAAAATAATCCAGAAAGAATTCGAAAAAAGAAAATAGTAGAAGTTGTCAGAGATAGAACGAGGATGCAAGGAAAAGGAATAAAAAGTGAAAAACAGGATATACATTTTATTTTATAGTAAAAAATAGTGATCCCGGAGAGCGAGTTGCCCGAGTCGGGGGTCGCTCACCACACTACTTAGCCTTGATAAACCATAAAACATTCAACGGGTAGATAAATCAAGATACTGTATAAAACACACTTACACACTACCATACATATCACAACTTTCAACAACTCACTACAACAGATAATAATCTAACAACGTAGACGTATTATAACTTTGTGAAACTCCGAGAGGATCATTTTAAACGACCATTGGTGTGGTGGAAACGACAGATAACTTTATATTCTAGTTGATAAATCTTTCACACAATAGAGGTATACAGAACGAAGCTTTGTACAGGTATATAAAGTTGAGAAGCATTTCAAAGGATTAAATGAATGCAGGCACTGAATTGCAGCTTAGAACTATTCGGACGAGGCTTGGCATATCTGACGGCCGGTAGCACAGAATTTATGCTGCTAATGAACATTTCAATTACTACAAACAGACATATAAGCGAAACTATTTAATATTCCATCATAAAGTTAGCACACACAAGCGTAGCCATATTACATCTTCTATAAATCGTATATTTTCAGTGATATCACTACGCGCTTTTATATTATACTTACTAGGTTCTAGTTTTATTAGGTATTCCTAATTTAACTATATTACTTGGCGATAGTATATATATATTGGCGATTATATATATATACAGATAAAAAAAAATTAAGTGTCTGTTTGTAGTTCCAAAATTACAACTTTTGACCAAATGCATATGTAAGTATACACGGTACTGACACAGAAAAACCAATATTTAATTTTTTTCTACGTCTGTCTGTTTGTTCCGGTTAGTCTCCGAGACGGCTGAACCGATTTCAACTGGACATTTACTGGTGTATAGGTAATATTACAAAGATTATCTTAAGCGATTTTATTAAAAATAAATAGGGTTCCGCGGGTCACCCATTAACTTTACGTGAAACTGCGGGGCACAGCTTTAGTATTACATAAATGAAATATTTTTAAAATGGTCCAGTAGTATTGGAGCTAATAAATTCATAATATTAGTATAGATATAGACTATATTTGGGTACCTTATTAAGTAAAATATAAGTGGAACTGAAATCAATTCTAATCATCAATCAGTCTAATCTGCTCGTTCTATAAAAATGAAATTTGCAGGGTGAGTTCTTAAAGGGGTGAAATTGGGGTTCAAACTTTGTATGTGAAATCTGCCGCGCAGACGAAGCGTATACACTAGCGGACCTCACGCGGTATAAAATAAAGCCTATGCTACTCGCTGATGATGTAGCTTTCTAATGGTGAAAGAATTTTTGAAATCGGCATATAGTTTTGAGTTTATTTAATACAAACATACCCACAAAAATACAAATCTTTCCTCTTTATATTATTAGTTTAGAAGTGTAGATAGTGCAGATATGCAAAACTCCAAGATTGAAAGTATTGTTTGAAAGCAATTAGTGACAGAAAAAATATTGCAAGAACTCCAAACTACTGGGTGGTTCTTATTCAAGGTAGATATTCCTCTGCAAAGCTTAATTAAAATGAAACCTACATAATACTAGAAGCTCAAGAGAGCTAATATTACGCTGGAAAGTTAATACCATAGCTTTCCCAGAACTTATAATATTCTGCTCATAAATCTGTGTTATACGAATGCTGTTGTGAATTTCATTCATTTACTATATAGATTTCTAAAAATAAGCAGCCTAAAGTATTCCTTGTAACATCTGTCACCAGTGAAAGTCCCGTTCAAATCGGCCCAACCGCCGTTAGCCGCCCAATTAGCCGTAACAAACAGACAGACAGTTTTTTTTTTATTGACCTTTTTTTTTTAGTTTAGTACCATATACACATACGCAATTGTAAAAAGCTGTTATTTTGGAATTAGAAACAGTCAATTTTAATTACTTCACTTTTATTTATCTGTATGTATACTGTATAAATGTAAAGATGCGTTATGAACTCGTGATGAGACCTGTAATATTATTACAAGAAATTTTCAAATGCGCACATGCGCAGATTACCCGCAAATGGTGAAATCTTTGATAGAAAGTTTCGGATCCCCGTTTTCGTATGTGACCAAAGGGAACTCATCAAAAAGCTGCAATCACTTAGATCTCAGAACATTATATGAGCAATACAATACTATATATTGACATGGTCGTATCAAAACATGAGAGGGACAAAGGAGTGAACATGAAAGCCTACATACTGATTCCAAGACACAATACACATGTCTAGTGAAGCGACAAGTAGAGATACATAATGGTAGCAGCAGATCGGCTTTCTACATAGTTTATCAATCGTCTTTCATACATACATACTTTCTACATAGTTTATCAATCGTCTTTCATACATACATACTTTCTACATAGTTTATCAATCGTCTTTCATACATACATACTTTCTACATAGTTTACCAATCGTCTTTCACATACATAGGTACACAGATCAAAGCCAAGTTGGACTAGTTCCAGTAGAAATGCAAGAAATTAAATAAAAACTAAATATTTCCACGCGATATGTTGCCCACTTTTCAACGAAAATGATAAATTGCCAATGTAACAGAGGGTGAGTCCATCGCCTTCTTAAAGCAATATACATCTTTGAATTACTTCTCAGATATACGATGTTTTCCTTCACCGTAAAGCACGTGGGGTAAAATGACTGCAGCACAGGCCGGTGGGATTCAAACTTGAACCTCGAACCCCACGCTCACCACAGCTCGTTTTAGCAAAGTAATAAATAAATAATATTGCAAACTTCATGATACGGAACAGATTATCATACAGTCCCAAACTAATTATTATGCGGTTACTTGTTGCGGAAGAGCCGTGGTGGCCTTGAGGTTTGAGCAGTCGTCTGCTACTCAAGCGACGCAAGTTCGAATCCCAGCGGGGTCTGTACCAATGAGTTTTTCTAAAAAACTTATGTACAGTGATTTCACACCTCATAGTGTCTGAGACGGCGATGGACTCACCTTCTGTCACGTTGGCACTTAATCAGCTTCGGTGAAAAGTGGGTGTTGTGATTACAGCACCTCTGCCTTAGGGGAAAACAGGCGTGAGCATATGTATGTATGTTAATTGTTGCGGCTGGTTTTGTTCCTCCAATTTATGGTAGCCGATATTAAGTTTATTTTTGTGATAGTGAGTAGTAAATTGAGATAATTAGAGAGAGGTTTGAATCGGATGAAAGGTGATGTTCAGAGACATAGAACGAAGTATCTCCCCGTTTGCAAACCTTTTAGCGGCACTTCACTAGCTTCCCGAAATTTACATGTTTAATATTCCCGAGGGAAGAAAACACATTACGGACGTATTTTGGGGTTTCCCAAGGACCCTTACCGCTAAATTTAAATCACATCGGTTAAGTGTTTAGTGGTAATTGCCGTCACTTTTTCACTTCGGCTTTTCTTTATTGTGTACTAGCTATTCCCCGCGGTATCACCCGCATAAACATAATTGCATGAGTTACTTCTTGTAACATTAGCTATCTACCAGTGAAAGTCCCGTCAAAATCGGTCCAGCCTTTTCGGCGATCAGCCGGAACAAATAGACAGAGAAAAAAATAGTGTTTTTATATTACTAGTACCACTGGTTGTACCCACTTGTATATTACACACTACATAGAGTGAAAAGCTGTTAATTTAAAATTATAAATAGACACTTCAATTGTATAATATTTATCTGTAAAGACGGTACGAGTATAGATATAAAAATAATTTTTCATTTAAGATTTTTTAAAGTTAATATTTTACTATAAACAAGCGCTGTTAACTTAATATTAGAAGGTGTGGATAATGCATATAACAGCCCTATTACAATTTTTATTTACCTTCCGAAATAAACCATAATGTTATTGCCCAGTATTTTATATTATAGCATATGTTACTCACTGATGATGTAGCTATCCATCGCTGAAAGAATTTTCGAGATCGGTCCAATACTTTTTGAGCCAATTCGTAACAAACATACTTATGTACAAATCTTTCCCCTTTGTAATGTTAGTATATAAGTATAGATAAGTTTGTAGGAAGCATCTAATGGGATGCGTAGAATACAAAACAATTAATAACTCAGTTAAATAAATAGATAAAGATTTAGGTGTTCAATTCGGACCCCATTATTTTAAAAACGAAGATTATCTTAGCACGGCTTCTTTGTAAGAAGATTCCATTTGAACTTTCTAATCGAACTGGAACGGTAATAAGTTCCTTTTTACGCGCGTATATTTAAAAACATTAATTTCACTGAAAAAAATTGACAGTCTGACATCCAAATAAAGAGACAAGTTCGGATAAATATGAGTTGGGATAAATCAAGTCTAATGTTCAGTGATTTTGACTCAGACGAGCCTAGGCTTAGAATAGATGCGCATATTTTTTTCACTTAATATAAATTTGACTATCACGCCCTATAACCCATCAGATAAAATGATTAAACTTTGTTCTAATGGCAAAAATAAGTACGCTATCATGACAGGCTTGACTTGGAATACTTATTTATAATGTGGCCCCACATTACAGAAACCGTGGTGGCCTTAGGGTTTGAGCAGTCGTTTGCTACGCGAGCGACGCAAGTTTGAATCCCAGAGTATCAATGAGTTTTTCTAAAAAACTTGTGTACAGTGATTTCACACCACGCGCTTTACGGTGAAGTAAAACATCGTGAGGAAACCTGCATATGTCTGAGCAGTAATTCAAAGACGTATGAATAGTGCCTGAGACGGCGATAGACTCACCATCTGTCATGTTGGTCATCATCTTAGGTGAAAAGTGAGTGTTTATGACAAGACCTCTGTCTACCCCTTCGGAGTAATCTTTCTTTCTTTCTATGTATGAACATTACAGTTGTCAAATACAATTGATAAGTATATCTGAAACATAAATAGTATAACGTAATAATCTGACATTATGGGTGAAGGACAAATTATCTAAGAGCATTACTCTCTACGGGCGGCAGTAAATTAGTCTTTGATGTAAACGTATATGTACAAGATAGAGACACGTAAACTTATTAGGCTTTGACATTAGGAGGTATTATACGATAATTTAACTACGTAGGGCGACATGTAGGTTTCCTCAGGCTGTTTAAGGGCGAGATTTATAGTTAAACCGAATACGTTCTTACCAGAAGTAGCAAACACAAACCCCCTTAATACAAAACATAGACTAAGATAGTCCTTAGTAACTGTATCTCTAGCTGTGGTATAAATATAAAAAAAAATGAACATAGTTTTCGTCTTTGTTAAAACCATGTCTTATAATACGGAGGAAAATGTTTGGATCGAAAAATGAAATATTATTATGGTAGCACATGTATCATGATTATCTGTGATTTAACCTAATTTATAAGCTTTGAAGCGAAGCGCACGTTAGCATTAAGCAATGCTTTAAACAACATTACATATTCCATATTCAAGTTTTCAAGAAGTTCAATAAGTTGTCACAGTTAAAATCTTGAAATACTTACGACAGATTTCAATAACCAACCTAAACCTAACCAAGTTTACTGATGGATTGCCAACCCCAGATATATAACAGGTTTGATCTATCCATGCCTTCAAATTCATATATAATATATTGTGTTAACTAGTGATAAATTATTGGAAAGAAAGTATGGACACAATGTAATGTTAGTAACGTAGATGACAGATGGATATTATATTGAAAACGGCCGTTAAAGATAAGTAAAATGTGTCGTATGAGTCTATGGAAATTATAATTCCATGTAAACGCATAAAGTATTTGTAAGGCAGAAAACGATACATTTGGAATAAATAGCATGAAAT
Source organism: Watsonalla binaria (assembly GCA_929442735.1). Lineage (NCBI taxonomy): Eukaryota > Metazoa > Arthropoda > Insecta > Lepidoptera > Drepanidae > Watsonalla > Watsonalla binaria. Next base: position 3,477,769 of record OV838923.1, read on the forward strand.
CAAATCACCCATTAGTGATTGCGCGCTCACAAAGGGATTTATAGTAATACCGGGATCCATCATAATCCAAGCTTGGGGCAAATTAAATTATGCTTGGTGACCCGGGGCGCCAGCTGTATAAGAGGAGGGATACACATGGCAAATACAGTCACTTAATCAGAAACAACACATATTCATAATTCATAACTAGGCAATGAAAAACGTATTGAGAACTAAATGCCTTGAGAAGTCGAACACTTACTTATTGCTCAGCAGGAGTGCCTTAAGCGCCGGAAATATGCTTGCATTGGTCAAGGATACATATTTTTTGCGTTTGCGGTTGAAACTCTGGGGTCTTGGGGTCCGGATACTCAACAACTTTTCAAAGAGGTTGCACGTCATCTGGTAGGAAGCCTCTCGGGGGTTTTTCTCGCTCAGAGAATCAGCATTGCTATTCAACGTGGCAATACTGCCAGCCGTCTTGGCACGATCCCGTGGGATTCCGATTTGGGCCAAGTTTTCTATTTGTAAGTCTGTTTTTAATTCCAAACTAACAGCCTTTCACTTAAAATATACGAAAGTAAAGATGGTACTGCCATAAATAAAAACGAAATTCTATCTGTCTGTTTGTTCGGGTAATATCCGATATGTGTGGACCGATTTAGCGGGACTTTCACCGGTAGATAGCTGATGTTACAAGGACTAACTTAAGCTCCTTTTATTTAGAGAGAGCTTAAATTATTAATCCTTCGCGAGTAAAAACGCGAGGTACATCTAGTTTATTGTTTTATTCATAGGTTTGTGTAATCACTTTTCCTTTAACCCTGATCAAGTGTGCCAAATATTAAGGTTAAAATAATATGGTATAACAAAGAGCAAATAAGATGTGTATTGAAATTCGTAGCAGGGGCTAAGAGTAAATTTTGTACTATGCTTGTCAGGGGCCTACCACCATCGGTTTAAGCAGAATGTATTAAGTACTTCTGAGCTTTAACGTTCCATTTCTGTACCGTAAATTCATACTTCGAGGCTGAGAAGTTATTAATCGTGCTGCTTAAACGATGATGGTTGGCCCCCAATACCATGTTATCTCTGACACAAGTTCATTTGTTAGTTCCGCACCGAGCCAGCTTTGTGTCGGGAACTGAAAAAAGTTTCCATGCGAATTTGTAACTGAATTTTGTCTAACGAATCAGAACTACCTTTCGCGATAAATGAATTCAACTGAATATTTCTCTAACGAGCGTATTTCCTTATGAACAAAAATTCTTACTTTCGAGGTTTTTTTTTGTAACAAAAGAAATCCGATAAATATTCCCTGATCTCACCGTTATGTCTTTACTAATATTATAAAGAGGAAAGGTTTGTATGTATGTATATGACAGTTTAAAAAATAATTTCACCATTTCAATGCTACATTATCATTGATTAATATAGGCTATATTTTATCCCCGTACTCCCACGGGAACGGGAACTTCGCGGGTTAAACCACGTGACGTCCGCTTGTCTCAAATATAATACGTCATTCAAAGCAGGACCTTATGTTTACTCGCAATCTTTACTTTGAATGTTGCCGTCTGCAACTCAAATACCAACAATATGTCAGTGAACGTTAAAGTTTGCAACGCAATGGTACAACTTCATGGTTTAATATAACTTCTGGCATATTAAGTAACTATTATTACTTTCTGATATTTAACTTATAAGGGTTGAGTAACGCACTTGTAGAAACCCGACACACATATATACGTCTATATCCAAATGTAAGTATCTTTTTTTACTTATAACAAGTTAACAGCTATTGACTAGAAGCATAAGAAAGTATTATATAATACTTTCTTATACTTCTAGTGAGTTACAAAATAAAAATACGATTTAAAAAAATCTGTCTTTATGTTTGTTCCAGCTAATTTCTGAAGCATTTGGACCAATTTTTGAATTTCATTAGCAGATAATCGATGTTATAAGGAATACTCTAAGGAATTATGATACTCATAGAATAACTAAAAACTAACATTAAAAATATAACTAATAAGGAATTACATAGGATATTTTATTTTACAAAATAAATCTAACAAAAGAACTTTTATCGTTATTACTATACGAGTAAATCGCGGGGCAGAGCTAGTTCTATAATAAGCATGATTTTTAATTTCATATTTATTGCCGTGGTGGCCTGGGGGTTTGAGCAGTCGCCTGTTACGAATGTGACCAATGAGTTTCCTAGAAATTTATCACGAATAGCTCAGTCGGCAGAGCAATTGCATGGTTTGCAGAGGTTGTGGGTTTGAGTCCCGCCTCGTGTTCATATTTATCCTGACAATTTTTAAGAGCTTAGAATGTAAACATGTGTGTCATGCATACAAATCTAATACGTTAAACATACCTAAGCTATTAAACATTCAAATCCCATCAAATACCCTAGCTGACTAGCAACTCGATAACTCGTTTACCAACTAACTGCAGTCTAGATTTAAGCGAACAGTACATCCGACTTACAAAGTTTAAGCTTCATATTAGTGCCAACTTAGGAAGAGCAAATGGAATATCCCTAGGGACTCCCTGGGAGGGAGGCTAAATGGGAGGAGGGGGGAGGAATGCCTAGGCAACAGGTGCTTAGAGCGTCGCCACATCTTCCCAGCCAGTATTACAGGAATTACATTCAAGCCCCGACGTCGGTTGTTTTGGATTTGGTGCCGCTACATTGCTCTATAGCACTGAAAGTTCATTACAAGACTTCTCTGTCACCGGCAATGGAATTGAATAGCAATGTAGACGTCGCGAGTAAAATCTATTATTGTAATGAAATCTCTCCGTAATGAAGTGTACAACACAGCTTATTGTTTAAATTAGCCAACAGCTACGAGAGTAGATACTGTATTCAAATTGTACCTATTTTCTGTTAGATTAGGAATGTAAATGCAAATAGAAATAAAAATACGACTGTATTTATAACTGACACTACGAGACTAGGAACAAAAGAGTCAATAGAAACCAAAAATAATGCAATCTACACTTTGTTTGCTTGTTTGTTTGTTTGAACGCGCTAATATCAAGAACTTACTAATCCTATTTCAAAAAATCTTTCTGTATTGGATAGTCCATTTAACGAGGTTTTTTTTTTAATTCGGGAACCGTAACAGATTTACGATTTTGTATTTAATTTACTAATTATTTTATTAATTACAAAATCGCAATTCTGTAACGGATCCCAATTTAAAACGAAAATCCTCGCTTATGCACAATATAACACAATGATGTACTACCGGTTTGTAGGTCTTATTAAGATCTACAAAAAAGTTCGGAGATCACATATCTAACTATCATAGTTTAGTCACAATAACCGATTTTATGTTCATAATTTTTATTTATCGTCTGAATAAAGAAACTATGTTAAATGTGTATCGTAATATTAATATAATATAATACTAAGTCTACGCGGGTGAAACCATGGGGCACAGCTATATCATCTAAATGTCAACTCTATACTGGATTTAGCTCAACATTTTCTTCTGTTTAGGTTCTGTTGTGGAATAATAGCTTCGAGATCTTGATTAGATAAATGTAGCTTAAATCACAAAATCTTAAGTTAACCTCTCTTGAAAAGTACTTCACTCATTCTATACTAATATTATAAAGAGGAATGGTTTGTATATATGTTTGTAACGAATAGGATCAAAAAGTACTGAACCGATTTTTAAAATTCTTTCACCATTTTATTGCTACATTATCACTGATGAATATAGGCTATATTTTATCCCGGTAATCCCATGAGAACGAGAACTATGCGGGTAAAAAAAAGCGTGTGACGTCCGGTATTAACACATATTTTAGTAAAATAGGTACCCAAATTTTCAATTGTTTCCAATGTTTGTTATAAAGTCGTCACTGCCATAGGCGGATTACGCTTAAACCTTAAAATATCGATTTGTTACCAACAACATCATATTTTATGCACACCTTATCTCCGTAAAGTCGTCCAATAGCCAAACAATACAGTACAAACCTTTGAATAGTGTATGTAAATCACAAAGGGAACTCTACACCCGTGCAATCGGCGCCGGCTTTAACAGATTACTTAGCTGCGCCCCACGGTTTCACCCGTGTAGATTTAGTTTTATATAATACTAATATTACACATTTAATGTAGTTTCTTTCTTCAGACGATTTAATATTTTTATGAACATAAAAGCGGTTATTGTGACTAAACTATGATAGTTAGATATCTAATCTTGCGGACTTTTTTGTAGATCTTAATAATACCTACAAATCCGTAGTACATAATTTTGTTCTATTATCAATAGTTTTTGCAGCGCACGCATAAATAGGGGTTGCACATTGGGTTGCAAAATCGCAGTTCACAATGGACCTAATTTGTTTTTGAAAATAAAATATAGCATATAACGTTCTTCGATAAAAGCACTGTCCAACACTGAAAGATTTAAAGATGAAAGAAATCGGACCAGTAATTCCTGAGATTAGCGCGTTCAAACAAACAAACAAACCCTGCAGCTTTATAATATTAGTGTAGATATATACATACACTGTGGCGCTGGTGAGAGATAGTTAAATATTAAACAGAGGACAAAGCAATGTCAACCGCTACTCGGTCAATTAGACCCGTGTAGGGCGTGGGGTGAGTTTGACGGGATCTTGGCCTACTGCGAAAGTAAAGAATGAATTGCTTGCTTTAGACACGTTTTTCTGATAATCGTCGAGCGTCGATTTTAAACATAAGTATCCAGGATCTGATGAAAGCATCCCAGAGAAATCAAGGGGAACTTTCGAAAATCGTAGCGACGGTTAGTGCAATTGTTAACTTATTTATAAAGTCTTTGAAAGCACTACTATTTAATGGAGTCTATTTCACCTAGATACCTAGTATGGGTTTGATTCATTTCTATTGATGAGAATTTTACACGTAGATAAGATTTTGCAAATAGCCACTGACAAGTATGAAAAAAAATATATAACAAAAACAGGAAAAGAGAAAAATTTTATAATGTTAAATAAATTAATTAATTTTGAAGTTGGTGTTTGATACAGAGTTTGATGCTACATTTGGCACCAACTTCAAAAGTAAGTAAGGAAGTAATTTATTTAACAGTAGGTACTTCATTTATTGAAGGCGTTTGAAGGCGGTTACCTTTTTTTACATTTTACTGAAACAATTACCCATATGGAAGACATGTGTTAGAAAATAGCCATTGAATTTAATGTGATGAAAAAATAGTGAGTTAATTTTCTCATCTTGAACGTGAAGTGTTGGCGTCTCACCGTCACAGCCAATGGTCGCTGAAGTAAATTAGACGCAAGTTCCAACGGAGTATGACCTACTACGTAGGGTTGACACTCGAGAAATAAACAATCAAGTGCATAAATAAAATTGACGTGCATATGCCGAACAACTTGCTAAGCCAAGTTAGCGGTAATTGTGTTGTTACAATTACCGCTAACAATGATGAATTTTGTGTCCGACTGTCTTGTGTTTGTGCTGGCTGCAGTATCGACGGATCATGATGGAACTTTCAATGGATGTTACATGATGATGTTACAAGGAATAAATGAAGGGCATTATTTAACACCCATACAATTGAATAAAATTCATTGAACATTTTTACACACCCATGCACCACATTCACTACCACAATATATATATATATATTTTAAAAAATTCCGACTTCTGGGTGTTGGCAGAATACCAGTGTTTTGTTATGAGGAGTCTTACAATGAGCCATGGCATATTACTAAATAAACCTTAGTGCAAAAATAACTCATTACTTACTCTATAATTTATTTTTTTTAGCTAGATAGTTATTTCAACATTTTATTATTTGTAATTCGTTGTTAGTGTGTGGCAAATAAACGTTTTATTTATCTATCTATCGTTCACAGTTTCCTAATATATATAACATTTAAATATATGTAAAATTTACATCATTATGAGTAAAGAATGTACATAGGTACCCACATTTTTTAATGACATTGGTATAAAAATATACAAGTATAGGCTACGCTTCTTTTCCTGCGATTATCCTCATTCATGTTCACATCAAAGCAAGGATAAGCCGGCCGTATTAATGTAATATTCTCATATTGTTGGCTCCATTTGCAATATTTCTTAATCAGCAATGCTTTGCTTTGCTTGCATGGAAATAATAAAATCAGTCTTATAACTCCAAGACTGTATAGAATTTTCTTGCTCACTCCCAAACTCCTTGTACCTACTTGATACAGTGCGCGTAATTGAGCCCAATATTGATAATATGATTATAGTACTTTCCTAAATTCCATGTACAGGCTTTATTGTCTCGTAGTGTAATTTGTTTAAAACTAGCGGATTCCACGTGGTTTTACCCGCGTAGGTCACGTTTCCATGGGAGTACGCGGATAAGATATATTCTATATTAATTAGTAATAATGTAGCATTAAAATGGTCAAAGAATCTTTAAAATCGGCTTAGTACTTTTTGAGCCAATTCGTTACAAACTTTCATACAAATCTTTTCCTCTTTATAATATTTGTAGGGATAAAAACCAAACCAGTCGAGTACCCACTAAAGTATACACACAAAATTCCTTCCCATTCGGTCCAGCCAAGCAGAGCTTAGATGGCAAACACACGTGCAGAAGAATCTTTGTTATAATATTATAAAGAGGTAAAAGTGTGTAAGTTTTTAAGGTTGTAGGGGGTAATTAATCTCTTGCTCATCTGAACCGATCTTGGAATTTATTTTACCAATAGAAAGTCTACCTATTTATGAGTGTTACAGGCTCAGGCAGCACAAGCTATATATCAACGCGAAAAATTATTCGAGATGGTTAAATTATACGCGAGCTCAGCTATGATATGACAAAAATGTATACCTCAATCGATGCGCCAGCCCTATAAGTATCTGCGTGATGTAGGCACTACAAGTGCAGGCTTGGCGCAGAGTGCATTATAATCCATCTCGTTGGGGGCATTATCCAACTATAATTGCTCTGTGCTCTGCATATAGCACCTTGTTACCACCGTTGCGTATGAATTGAAATAAACAAGGGTATTCTAGTGAATAATGTTAATGAGGCTGACGTAATGTATCGACTTTTAATACTGAAAATATCCAGTTCAATAATAAATTCACGGAAGCAAGAGCAAATATCATTTATTTTTCATCGGCTAGTTTTGTTCTTAAATTTAAATTTCCACTGTTTTCAACTTCATCATTTTTGTTGTGTAAAAATCCATACATATAAATAAAATTGAAGTCTGTTTGTAATTCCAAATTAACAGATTTTTACTAAATGCATGAAAGTAATTACGATACTAACTTTAAATAACCGATTTCAAATTTTTTTCTCTATCTGTCTGTCAATCAGTCAGTTTATTCCGGCTCTCTGAAACGACTGGACCGATTTTAACGGGACTTTACTGGCCGATAGCTGATGTTACAAGGAGTAACTTAGGCTACTTTTTTTAATATCAGGGATCCGCGATATCCGCGAATAAAGCCACACATGAAATAAAGTCTACGCGGGTGAAACCGCGGGGCACAGCTTGTTATTATAATGCTGATGCTGACAATTAGTTAAGTTTTTATTCAGTGTGTCGCGCAGTACATCCTGCTAATGTATATCAACTAAAGGCTTGATGGGATACAAACTCCCTAACATTTAAAGGTCAGAAGTCGACAAAGGCAAAGTTATATTTACATACAACCTTTAGGCTTGGCAACAACGCAATCAAAAAGCGACTTGCTTAACCAGGCGTCTATAGTTTGGCAGACAGATTAGGGTGTGGGCCATTTAAGTTAGTTGTACTTTTCGTATTATAGTACCCACTGACTGTTTGGGATTTTTGGTAAACAAGATCTAGCAAGAGCCGTGGTGGCCTCGGGGTTTGAGCAGTCGCCTGCTACGCAAGCGACGCAAGTTCGAATCCCAGAGGGGCCTGTACCAATGAGTTTTTCTAAAAACTTAAGTATAGTGATTTCACACCACGTGCTTTTCGGTGAAGGAAAACATCGTGAGGAAACCTGCATATTTCAGAGAAGTAATTCAAAGACGTATGTATAGTGCCTAAGACGGCGATAGACTCACCATCTGTCACGTTTGGCACTTAATCAAATTCGGTGAAAAGTGGGTGTTGTTATCAACACCTCTGCCTACCCCTTCGGGGAATACAGGCGTGAGCATATGTAAGATCTAGCAATTTTGTGGCGCTGTGATTTATATACGAGGACACGTTCGTCCCGTGAAAGTATCTAAATAATTAATGTTAAAATAACCTTTGAATATATATTTTCCAAACACGCTCACGCCTGGTAAGCCCGAAGGGTAGGTAGAGGTGTTATAATAACAACACCCACTTTTCATCGAGGATAATGAAGTGCCAACGGGATAGATGGTGAGTCTATCGCCGTCTCAGACACCATACGTATATGTCTTTGAATTACTACTCAGACATCTGCAGGTTTCCTCAAGATTTTCATCGTAAAGCACGTGGTGTGAAATCACTGCACACTAGCTTTTAGAAAAACTCATTGGTACATATCCCGCTGGGATTCGAACTTGCGTCGCTACCTCAAACTCCAAAGCCACCAAGGCTCAAATGCCTGAGAAATTTTCGCAATACTATGATGTTTTAATAAAATTCATGTTTTATTTTTATATATGTGAAACCTAAATATAACTTCGGTAAAAACTGGGTGCTGCTACACCACTCTAGGTCACTTTGGGCAGTCTTATTATAATACTTTGAAAATATATTTCGACACGATGATTTAGTTTGTACGTAGCCTAAGTAATCACCTCCCCTAATAAAGGTATAAACAACAACAACCTTTCTAATAACGTTGGTTTAATTAAAATTATGAATTAACCTTAATTAAACATTACCTTCATCAACCAACAAGTATAAATTGGAAGCGTCGTGAAGCAAACTTTATTACCTGCTTCGAATGCTCACTCTTGTGCACTCAACTTAACATGAAATAGCTCTCCTCCCGTGACTTCGTTTACCACTAATTAACAAATACTTGGGGAATTCCATGTCACGTACATAGCATACTGGAATTTTGTTTCTGAAATTATTACATCACAATTGTAGGTATGTAAATATCAAATAAAGCTGGAAAAAAATACCTTAATACAAAATATAGAGCAAGAACTATAAAAAGGGAATATACATAATTTTAGCTCAAGCTTAGTAGTCTTCTTTTAAACCATGTTTTGTAATAGAAGTTTTTTACAAGAACTATGTTTTTTGTCGTAAATAATAATTATACGGACAGCATACTATTTAAATTTTATGGTAATCTATTTTGTGTACAGCGTTGTATAATTTGGAAATGTTTAATTTCCGAAACAGAATTTGTCTTTCAAACCAAAGTTCACGGAGACCTAAAATAATTCAATATAAATAACAATATTTGGAGAAGTTACGTTTAAATACCCTTTGCTCACAATTTTAGAAGGGATGCTTTTCAAAGGGTGGGCGAATTTAAATACGGGATGAATTTCTCCCTAATAAACCCACAGGAGATGAGATTGCGACCAATCTCGGATTCGAGAAACCAGCGGGAAACTGATAATAACCATAATTGTTAGAAACCATCTCCCTGGTACTTTGAAGTTTGTTGCCAAGTCATTTATTACCTCGTGAAGTATCTATGCTACTTAAGAGGATTAACAACGAATGCCAGATAGTTGTATATTTTTATTATACTTATAATAAATATTCAGCAACTTCGATAGAGCTGTAGTGGCCTTGGAGTGAGTAGTCGCCTGCTGCGCAAGCGACGCAAGTTCGAGTCCCAGTGGGGTTAGTACCAATGATTTTTTCTAAAAAAATCTAACTTTTTTGTGTAATTCTAAATATTTTACAATGAAGGAATAAATTGTATGAAAACCTGCATGTCTGAGAAGTAGTTCAAAACCGTATGTATAGTATATATATAGTGCGTTAGACTCACCATCTGTCACGTTGGCACTTTTCAGTGAAAAGTGGGTGTTGTTATTTCAACACCTCTTCAGGGAATACAGGCGTGAGCATCTGTATGTATGTATATATCTAAGTACAGTGTCACTTACAAATAAGTAAGATGTGAAATGTACATTGCTACAAATATACCCTTAATATTACCCCCAAACATACCCTTACAGAGGTGAAAATACCTATGCATGCCTCGCTGAACACAAAACAACAATGGGTAAACCCGGAAAAAAACTCGCGGCTTCATTTTATATGGACTTTTATGGATACTGACATGTAACTTGAATTGAATGAAAAGGAATTCGGGATTTATCTTCAAGGGCGTAAAGAATATTTTTCCTAGAAAATATATGATTATCTCTTTATTTAAAACATTGTTTAATGTCACTCTCGAGTTCAAACACGTGTAGACTGGTATGTTAGTAATCGTATTACAATATAAGCCTCTCACAGTTTGCTTGCCTGTGAACTCTCAGCCAATGCTCCTACGACACGGTCTCGAGCCTCGGAGAATACGGTTTCATGTAACCTTACTCTATAGTAATACCCTTTGTTAGAGCCATGCTATTAGCTACATGAAATGTTATCGACTTACGGCCATTTTCAATATTCTATCCATCTGTCATGTAGGTTATTATAGATATACAACTCTATAATTCTGTCCTTACTTTCATGCCAATAACGTATCGCTTGTGAACAGTATTATGAAATTAAAGATATGGATAGATCTAATCTGACATATAACTGGAAATAGCAGTCGATATGTAAACTTTGAGAGGTTAGAAAACGGCCGTTTTGCTGTTTGAATGTTAACATGAAATTAAATCTTTCTGGTGTATTTGGAATAATACTTGGAAAGCTGTAAATTATTGTGTTAAGCAAGTAGATACTACACATTTATTGAATAAAAACTTAATTATATACCTATGTACTCGTATCAGTATTAATATATCATGGCGATTAAAGCCGGAGAATTCCGATCATGGATCGTCGACAACTCGTACTCAAATTTAACTTAAGTTGTTAAAATTATTTTAATTCTTACGTAAGTAAAAGAGAAATCCTAAGAGTCCCATTTTTTTTGATCTGCAGTCGCAAAAAATTTCATCTAACACGGTATGGAAAAGTCGTCATTGTTCTTTGGTGAAAAGAACCCATATAAAGGACTTTTGTTACGAAACATATTCCATGCGGACGAAATCCCAGTATATTATATTATATATAAATTATGTTCCTTAGCTTGCTGGAGCAAACATTTATACAAAATCACAATCTTATAAATTACTAGCTTCTGTATATAACAATATTTCTGTAATAACCTTGTTACTCGATGAAAATGTAGCTTTCTAACGATGAAATAATTTTTAAAATCTGTGGAATAGTTCTGATTTATTTAAAATTTTCCACCATTGAAAACACATTTTTTTTAATTATAGAAGTACAGAGAAAAAAGTAGTAATACTCAGGTATTTTCATCAAACACTTAGTTAAATACTTTTCTCTTCAAAGACTAAACTCATTATCTTCGCGAGTTAATCCGATACACCTCATTGCCCTCCACTTTTTATGGCATTAGCCTTTTAACGTTCCAACACGGAGTGAACGTCATCGGTAATCAATACATGGATGAACACAACTTACCTAATGACCTGTAACTATGTGTTTGTTTATTTTTTGTCTAGAAATGCTTTGTCTCTATTTATTATCTAAAGATTGCATCAATTTACTATATCAATAACTAGCGGATGTCACGCGGTTCCACCCGCGTAGTTCTCGTTCCCGTGAGAGTAAGGGGATAAAATATAGTCTATGTTACTCGCTGATAATGTAGCTAGCCATTGCTGAAAGAATTTTCAAGACCGGTCCAATACTTTTTGAGCCAATTCATTACAAACATGCATACAAATCTTCAAGATGTTTAAGTATCAATTTGAAAAATAATGAGTGCGCGATATGAAAATAGTTCATCAAAACACATTAAAATTATTAATTTGGCTTCATAACACATCTATTGTTTTAACTAAACTCTTAAATGGCAAAGGACTCTGAAAGGTTAAAAAATATAACAACAAAATGGGGAAATTAAAAATAAACCCATTCAACCGAACTCAAACGATTCTCCAAAATCGCCTCTTTAAATAATTTCCGATTTTATTTTCCCGTCGCAGGCAATATTCGATTAATCATCAGCCTCGTGGCTTCACAAGCCCGTAATATTATTTAGGGGCTATAAATAGACATCTGTTCTAATCACGGTTAAGTTACCGCGACAGCTCGCCATGCCAAGATAATAAGTGTAATGTTATTACAAACGTGAATAATGGACCTTATTTCAATTTAATTAGAGCTTTAAATTACTTTATCAAGTTAAAAATGTCAGGTTTGATTTTTAGGCCCTTTGCTTTACTTGCGAAATTATATTTTTTACCCAATACTTACTTGAGGAAGTAATTTATAGGTACTTATTTTATTACAATCCGAAAGTTTCCCTGTCTGTCTGTTACCTTTTCATGTCTTAACTGCTGATTTTTTATTGATTAGGATATAGAGCTTTAGGCCCAAGAACAGTAAAATAAACATTAGGCAGGTGAACTCTCGGGTAAACGCTATATGTAAGCTAATAAGCATTAGCTTAATGCCCTTATAACCCTTGCCGTTTAAATTTAGCATAAAAATAAGTACTCCTCTTTTTTATACGAAATTTTCACACACATGTACAAATGTTAATGAAATAAAAGGTAGGCGGAATAGGTAACGTTCCCTCCACTCCAATGGTCATGTGACTTAATTTCGACTTCAGCGAACGTCGTGTACATAATTATAAGATCCTCTATCTCTAATAGGATCTGTGTTTAGTTCACTACGTAAATGTTAACAACTGCAAAGTGTTGTTGGTGTATTGGAATACAGGCAGAGAGATACTTTAGTGAACAAAATATAAGCTTCATAATCATCACCCTGGCCATAGCCATCCATAGCCACTTGACTCAACGCGATGCAGCTGATCACCTGATTTAACACAAAGTGGCTGCCATCGACCTTCGCAATCGAGAAAAATCGATGATATGGACAAAATTTTGCAAAAAATTGTTTTTTTCCGCTCAAATTAAAATTATTATATTGAACCAACATGAGCCAACATGCAGGTACTCTGTTACCTTACTCGTGTGGCAAATACGACAAAGCCGTCAAATAGCTTTTGGCCAACGTTGGGCCCAACGTAGGTATGTCTTGTGGGCTTATGGGCTGAGACGAATGCGAGATCAGCAACGCTTGAGTGAAGGACTCGTGAAACGATCGTGTCGTCACGTCTTGCTACAACCGATACAGTTCTAGACCTGGTGACTAGTTTTAGAAACTTATATTTGAAATGTTTAATTCGTCGTTGAAAACTTCAATGCATGACGTGTGATCACGAGTAGCTCAGTTGGCAGAGCAAAAGATAAAGTTGGAGATCATCCGCGTCAATATGAAACATACATACAAACATACATATACTCACGAGTGAACACCCACTTTTCACCGAAGATTATTAAGTGCCAACGTGACAGATGGTGAGTCCATCGCCGTCTCAGGCACTATACATATATCTTTTAATTAATTCGCAGAGATATGCAGATTTCCTCACGATGTTTTCCTTCACTGTAAAGCACGTGCTGTGAAATCACTGCAAATACGTTTTATACAGGCCCCGCTGGGATTCGAACATGCGTCCCTTGCGCAACAGGGGACTGCTCAAACCCCAAGACCACAACTGCTCAACATCAACTCCATTCCGTTTAAATCGGTTTAGCCTTTTCAAAGATAAGCCGGAACAAACAGACCGACAGGCAATTCTTTTATGTCAGTACCGTCGTTTATACTTTCATATGCGTACAGGGAAAAGCTGTTGAGTTACAAAAAAACACTTCAATTTAATTTATGTGTATTGATATAGATGTGCTTTGTAACTATACACCTTATCATCGATGCAATATCTCATCATTGTGCGTTGACAAAGTAGCTGCATTGAAATACTGTCATAGGTGTTCGCTGCCACAACGTGGCAGTTATTGGAGCTGCATATGGGATACATTAATATCTGCCACACGGTAGTCGTGTTGGTGCATCGATCGATCTCATCGTTTTAATGTCCTGGGGCTTTATCATAAGCTCATATTGTCATCATAGTTCCACTGTGCGACAGTGACAGCCTTACACACGTCATATACATCAGTCTCATAACTGTAGTTAAACTATGTTGATTATAAGAGCCGCTGATATTATATCGATGACGTCTCATATTTGCCCTTATAGATGAAATTCGTCTTTTCACATTTCGCTAAGTGGTGAGACCCTTTTAACCGACTTCAAAAAAAGAGGAGGTTATCAAATTGACAGTGTGTTTTTTCAGAAACTGAAGTTAGTATAAAAAAAAATAAACTGTTGTGTATGTAGGAATGTCAAATATATTATTAAAACCAAATTTATCACAGTTCTTTTTTTAAACGAACTTAAAAAAGTTATCGGTTCTCAATCCAACTGTATGTTTCTTGATAAATATAATATGGTAGGTTCTGGTTTAAATATATAGGTTGTATTTATATTACCGAGAAGTAGAAGAAGAAGTAGAAGCTTCTCGTGACAAGCGGGCTGGGGCTTTTCTCGCTCAGAGAATCAGCATTGCTATTCAACGTGGCAATGCTGCCAGCCTTCTTGGCACGATCCCGAGAGACACCGATTTGGGCCAAGTTTTCTACTTGTAATTAGTTTTTAGTTACCTATTTATTATTAATAATTATTACCGATGAGTTAAATAATAACCTTTTATTTAATTATTTATTTCACAAATAACGAGCCAAATGCTATACCTAGCATACCAAAAACCACCGAGGTTTTTCCGGTATGCCGTACAGTCTGCTTTAATGCTAACATACTACATACACAATAGGTAAGTATTACAATTACTTACACTAAAAAAAAGTAACAATGTCTGTGGGTGACTAAATAAATAACTTAGCTGCAATAATCAGTTGAACACAATTAAAACATTTCTATTAAAAATAGCGATCTAACAAGCACTTTTTATAACAACTTTGATGTGGGTATGTAGATATTTTTATTATTTCACTACAGGCTGTTCTACTAGATAGCGTAATCATGCACCGTTTTACACATGCTCGCTCGGATTCAAACTTATAGTTTTCATAACTTCAATTTCCGCAACTCACGTTCTGCCGAAAATTTTACCGCGTTCCTGTGTCAAATTCCTCTCGAAACATTCATTTGAAATTGGATTCCAGATTTGCTTTGGCAAAAGTTGAAATGAACTTTGCTATTATGACGTATCTTCATGTTATTAGTCTAATAATGTAAATTCCTGTACTTTTAAATTTCTGTTTGGTTATATGATAGAGTCATGGTGGCCGTGAGGTTTGAGTTGTCGTCTATCACGCCAGCGACGCATGTTCGAATCGCCTTTGCCAATGACTTTTTCTAAAAATTGTATGCAGTTAGCACCACGATTTTTTTGGTGTAGTCAGACATCGTGTTCGTGAGGAAACACGCATATGTCTGGGAAGAAATTAAAAAACGACAGACATCTTCTGTCACGTGGGCACTTAGTCATGTCTGTCTACCTGCGTATGATAACGCACATTGTTTCAACCAGCCGCATTAATATGCGGCTGGTTTGATGTTGTTATTTACAGATGTTATTTTATTAATTTGTTGAAACAATGTGCGTTATCATACGCAGGTCTTAATACAATTTAGTTCTGTTAATATTTTTTCTAAGCTTAAGTAGAAATACCTATCGTATGGTCTCGTTAAAATTAATTAAAACAACATCAAATGCTGTCAGTGTAATTAAATGAGTATTAATTAATTTGTACTAAACATTTTCCTTTAAAAAGAGGCACGGTTGTGACGTCACGGAACCCCGAGACTAATTGGCGAGTGTTTAACAAATAGGAAAATAAATGAATGTTTACGTCATTAAAGAGTATTTTTGTTTTCCGCCTGAAATGAATTAATATATATTTAACTTTTCCTATAGGATGGTACTCATCACGAGTGTTTTTATTATTTCAAGTTTATCAAGTATAGTAATATTAACTATTGATATTAATTTCGATCTCATCAAATGTTTGCTTCACGAATAATGTGCCAGAGTTTACGACGCGAGCAAAAGTTTCTCGTTCGTGACACGAATATGCTTTATATAAACGCGAATGAATATGAATACTTACGAAGCAGCGATAAACTTCAAACAATTTAAATTAAAAGAACTCTCATGCCATTCCAGAATGATCTCGGTAAGCATAGGTGTAACAACACCTACTTTTCACCAAAAAATTTTTAACATAACATTAAATAGTCTTTCCACTGTTATTAAATCAAACATATTGTTATGTTTGCGCCCCTTCCCGGAAGGGTTTCCCAGGGGAATAGGCAAAGGTGTTAAAATAAGACACTTCACAGTAGATGACTAAGTGCCCACGTGACAGAAGATGTCTGTCGTTTTTTAATTTCTTCCCAGACATATGCGTGTTTCCTCACGAACACGATGTCTGACTACACCAAAAAAATCGTGGTGCTAACTGCATACAATTTTTAGAAAAAGTCATTGGCAAAGGCGATTCGAACATGCGTCGCTGGCGTGATAGACGACAACTCAAACCTCACGGCCACCATGACTCTATCATATAACCAAACAGAAATTTAAAAGTACAGGAATTTACATTATTAGACTAATAACATGAAGATACGTCATAATAGCAAAGTTCATTTCAACTTTTGCCAAAGCAAATCTGGAATCCAATTTCAAATGAATGTTTCGAGAGGAATTTGACACAGGAACGCGGTAAAATTTTCGGCAGAACGTGAGTTGCGGAAATTGAAGTTATGAAAACTATAAGTTTGAATCCGAGCGAGCATGTGTAAAACGGTGCATGATTACGCTATCTAGTAGAACAGCCTGTAGTGAAATAATAAAAATATCTACATACCCACATCAAAGTTGTTATAAAAAGTGCTTGTTAGATCGCTATTTTTAATAGAAATGTTTTAATTGTGTTCAACTGATTATTGCAGCTAAGTTATTTATTTAGTCACCCACAGACATTGTTACTTTTTTTTAGTGTAAGTAATTGTAATACTTACCTATTGTGTATGTAGTATGTTAGCATTAAAGCAGACTGTACGGCATACCGGAAAAACCTCGGTGGTTTTTGGTATGCTAGGTATAGCATTTGGCTCGTTATTTGTGAAATAAATAATTAAATAAAAGGTTATTATTTAACTCATCGGTAATAATTATTAATAATAAATAGGTAACTAAAAACTAATTACAAGTAGAAAACTTGGCCCAAATCGGTGTCTCTCGGGATCGTGCCAAGAAGGCTGGCAGCATTGCCACGTTGAATAGCAATGCTGATTCTCTGAGCGAGAAAAGCCCCAGCCCGCTTGTCACGAGAAGCTTCTACTTCTTCTTCTACTTCTCGGTAATATAAATACAACCTATATATTTAAACCAGAACCTACCATATTATATTTATCAAGAAACATACAGTTGGATTGAGAACCGATAACTTTTTTAAGTTCGTTTAAAAAAAGAACTGTGATAAATTTGGTTTTAATAATATATTTGACATTCCTACATACACAACAGTTTATTTTTTTTTATACTAACTTCAGTTTCTGAAAAAACACACTGTCAATTTGATAACCTCCTCTTTTTTTGAAGTCGGTTAAAAGGGTCTCACCACTTAGCGAAATGTGAAAAGACGAATTTCATCTATAAGGGCAAATATGAGACGTCATCGATATAATATCAGCGGCTCTTATTATCAACATAGTTTAACTACAGTTATGAGACTGATGTATATGACGTGTGTAACGCTGTCACTGTCGCACAGTGGAACTATGATGACAATATGAGCTTATGATAAAGCCCCAGGACATTAAAACGATGAGATCGATCGATGCACCAACACGACTACCGTGTGGCAGATATTAATGTATCCCATATGCAGCTCCAATAACTGCCACGTTGTGGCAGCGAACACCTATGACAGTATTTCAATGCAGCTACTTTGTCAACGCACAATGATGAGATATTGCATCGATGATAAGGTGTATAGTTACAAAGCACATCTATATCAATACAGATAAATTAAATTGAAGTGTTTTTTTGTAACTCAACAGCTTTTCCCTGTACGCATATGAAAGTATAAACGACGGTACTGACATAAAAGAATTGCCTGTCGGTCTGTTTGTTCCGGCTTATCTTTGAAAAGGCTAAACCGATTTAAACGGAATGGAGTTGATGTTGAGCAGTTGTGGTCTTGGGGTTTGAGCAGTCCCCTGTTGCGCAAGGGACGCATGTTCGAATCCCAGCGGGGCCTGTATAAAACGTATTTGCAGTGATTTCACAGCACGTGCTTTACAGTGAAGGAAAACATCGTGAGGAAATCTGCATGTCTCTGCGAATTAATTAAAATATATATGTATAGTGCCTGAGACGGCGATGGACTCACCATCTGTCACGTTGGCACTTAATAATCTTCGGTGAAAAGTGGGTGTTCACTCGTGAGTATATGTATGTATGTATGTATGTTTCATATTGACGCGGATGATCTCCAACTTTATCTTTTGCTCTGCCAACTGAGCTACTCGTGATCACACGTCATGCATTGAAGTTTTCAACGACGAATTAAACATTTCAAATATAAGTTTTTAAAACTAGTCACCAGCTCTAGAACTGTATCGGTTGTAGCAAGACGTGACGACACGATCGTTTCACGAGTCCTTCACTCAAGCGTTGCTGATCTCGCATTGGTCTCAGCCCATAAGCCCACAAGACATACCTACGTTGGGCCCAACGTTGGCCAAAAGCTATTTGACGGCTTTGTCGTATTTGCCACACGAGTAAGGTAACAGAGTACCTGCATGTTGGCTCATGTTGGTTCAATATTATAATTTTAATTTGACCATACGATAGGTATTTCTACTTAAGCTTAGAAAAAATATTAACAGAACTAAATTGTATTAAGACCTGCGTATGATAACGCACATTGTTTCAACAAATTAATAAAATAACATCTGTAAATAACAACATCAAACCAGCCGCATTAATATGCGGCTGGTTTGATGTTGGTATATAATATATATGATATCTTAATTGAGACGCCACACATGTTCCTATCTCTTTCCCCTCCGTTCCATCGAAGTTGCTTCAAACCAACCTCTTTGTAAGCACAAACATGTTGTAATCAGATTGCGAACTAAATTATTACGTGAATGTAACGAGCCAATTAAGGAGAGACGGGATCTCCTTTCAAACGAAATATCACATTAATAAGCACATCTTAGGATGTAGACGTTTAATATGATTGGTTTGAAAGGTTAAAGGTTAACGTACACTGATCAATTGGCTGATTCACGCAATACAAACAAGCGAAATAATATTTTCCATTGTATTGATATTATCGATAAGCAATTTAAGAAAATAATTATAGTCACATATATATATGTATGCTCACGTCTATATTTGCTGTAGGGGTAGGCAGAGGTTTTGACAACACTTTTAACTGAAGATGATTAAGTGCCAACGTAAAAGCTATCGCAGAAGAAAGTCTATCGCAATCTCAGGCACTATACATAAGTATTAGAATGCTTCTCAGACATATGCAGGCTTCCTCACGATTTTTTACGTACGTGATACACACTGACTGCACATAAGTTGTTAGAAGAACTCATTGGTACCTACAGGCCCCGCTGGGATTCAAATTTCCTTCGCTTCCGTAGCAGGCGACTGCTCAAACCCAACGGCCACGTTCTTGGTATTCACGTATTCTAAAATCGTAGTTCATTGAAAACATATTCATTAAGTCATTACGCTGTGAAGTTAGAAGGATATCGTAATGGTTTTCATCACGTGAATCAGGCTTCAGCTCAATACCGAATCAGCATTGCCTCAACTCAAGGTGTAATAGCGGTGACGATCAGTTTTCGATTTGATATGTGTATGTGCTTACCTTAACTATGAAGATAATTAATTAGCTAAGGCATATCCTATGTTATTCAAAGTGTATTGTAAATTGATAACATTTAAGACCGAGCAACCGAGGAATGATGAATATTTGATTCCGAGGTTCCGTAATTTCTCAACACATTTGCGTTTATTTTGAAAGAAATCTTATGTAGTTCCGATCCACGTCTATCATTTTTTATAGTATACTAACTTGCTGTTACAAATTGAAGCCGTCCATTGGCTCGAGCACGAAGAGTTAAGTACCATTCATACATAGAAAAAAAGACCAAAAAAATCACAGTTGTTGTATGATGCCTTAAATATTAATTCGATTCTGTTTGTAGGTATTTCTTGTTACAGCGGCAATGAAAATACATCATCTGTGGAAATGTCAAATGTCTAACTATCATGGTTCATTATGTACAGGCGGACAGTCAGACAAACAGCGATATTACGAACAGTTTTATTTTATACAATACCACTACTCGTTTGCAATGCCGTAGAGCGTCTACGAGTGCTACGCCGTAGTGGGTCTACGATTGCTAATTGTTACAGTGCTCGCACATCTTTGTGTTTGAGTTTCTTTACAGTTAGTAATATACATACAGATAAAGTATACACGGTACTGACATAGAACAACCAATTTTTAAAATTTTCTCCGTCTGTCTGTGTCTTTGTTCCGGCTAATCTCCGAAACGGCTGGACGGACCGATTTTAACAAGATTTTCCCTGGCAGATAGCTGATGTTTCAAAGAATAATATAAGCTACCTTTATCTAGAAAAAAAAATTGTGTTCTGTGCATGAAACCAAATATATGGGGGTGAAACTGCGAGGAACAGCTAGTTATGAAATAAATTATGTCGATGAATTAAAAATTATAAATTTAAAAATGGAACGTTAGTTTTTTCTTATTCTGCAAGATGTTCCAATGTTTTACGATTTGTTATCAAAACAAAATTTGTCATTAAATAAATAATATCGATGAGAATATCATTATAAAATTGAAAATAGAATATTCGTTTTTTTTTCCTTCACAATGAATTCCGTTACTAAATTTGTCAAGCATATCTAGGGTAGATTGCTATGCTACTATTATCACGCACTACAATATTTGTAGTCTTTGTCCTATGGCCATTTGGTCCAGTGACGTACTCGTAGTGATACATAAACATTAGGCACCTTTTAACATTTACGAGGCGCCATAAACACAGGCTATTTTACAGTATTTTCTCTGCTCCCTAAGCTATGCTTTACGTCCTCTTTTGTGTAATGGAAAGTGGATTTTGAAGTGATTTTCTTACTGCGCGATATATAAAATAGCTTCCACCCGCGACTTAGCTCGAGTGGTGTTCGATCCAGAGAATATGTTTTACAGAAAATTCAACTCCCATTTTAACACCTTAAGGAGTAAAATATGGTAAACTCTTTCTTAGTGGATACGTAATCCACACCGCACAAATCCTCCAAGTCTCATATCTCTAGGACCAGCAATTGAGGCTCTAGTAGGCATGTTATTACCACACGTGCCGTCACGAGCTATGAACGCTCAGTGAAAAGAATGGCGGTAATAGCCATTGGTGCGCCATACAAGTGGACAGAGACAGACAGAGAAAATGACAACTGATCATTCAAGGTCAAAGCTCACACCTTGTGACGGCACCTATACCTACATAAGGCGATGATGCGTCGAACTTGGCAAACAAAGTTGCTAGTCATCTAGCCCATACATCATTTAGCTTTACAACACGACTGTACTGGTGACAATACTCTACCTTTTCGAATATATTAAATTGGCACGCCTCAGCAGTTTAGCGGCAAGTAAGTTGCGACCGGGGCAACCTCATTCCGACTTATGTGATAAAGTTGCAAGTCACATGACTTGCGAAGACTCGAGAGCAAGGCGTGCCGGGTAAATTGAAAGAAACTTCATTTTAATTGATTGCATGAATTTTACTCGTGCTACGTATACTTATCAGCCACATATTGAAACAGAAAATAATAGGTGTAAATGATTTATCATGTAAAGTCCAACACGTGGGGGGATATTTAGCGTGGTGGCGAATCGCTTGACTATCGTGCCAGTACCGAACATTATATATCATCAAAACTACATAATTATAAATAGCTTCAAGCAATTTAACGAAAATATTTTTCAGTGTCACTAAAATGTTATTTCTATTTCATGGCTACGTGGACACACATATTGAATATTTAATAAAAAGAAGGTTATTTATGTTGGATATGTCATGTTTTTTTAGTACTATAATCTATACAATTGTTCTATACGTCAGGAAGAAATAATATAAATACTCTTTGCACTTTAGTTACGTAGGAAATTTAAAAGCCTTTGCCACGCTTCTCAGGTTAACGGTCGATTCAGATTACCTACTCCAGATCTGTCTGTACTTACTTTAATGAACAAAACTTTTCTCATAATAGAGACGATTGCAATATTGGTTCTAGCTCTCTGGAATGGTTATCTATGGTGGCTACCATAAGAAACAAACGAAATCTTAAGATATATTTCATACGCCATATAACGCTTATATTGCGCCTAATGTATATTGTTCTAATATGTGTTAATAGAAAAAAAATATTTTATAGAAAAGTGATTTATAAGATTTTTTATGACCGGCAACCTGACATTTTTACACTTAAATAAAAAATTTAAACCAATTCTTTTTGTTACCTTCACTTCTCCTTTGATGTCTTATTGGAAACATATATGTATATAATGAAGGAAAACATCGTGAGGAAACCTGCATACGTATGAGAAGTGATTTAAATACGTACGTATAGTGCCTGAAATTGCGATAGACTCCATCTATCACGTTGGCACTTAATCATCTTCGGTGAAAAGTGGGTGTTGTTATTACAACATTTCTGCACACCCCTTGGGGAATACAGACGTGAGCATATTTAAAATGTATATTATAAGTGTTTAATAGTTCACTAACCTGTCTCGCGAGTGGTCGAGCGGCGTGAGGCGCGGCCGACCGCCGTCGTCAACTTAGCGGCATGGCGATCAACACTTAGCACACACGCTGTCACTTCCACTGCACTGCCGACACTGCACTGCACTCACGCACCTGTACGCATTTTATAACACAACCCTTACCAAACACTTGCATTTATCTCGCACTGCACTTTACACCTGAAACAAACAAAGAATAACTCTATCATTCGCGTGTGAGAGGCAAAAGGGCCGAGATAAAGAGGCAGGGAACGAAGCTTGAAATATATCGGACTCGCGCACCAAGGGCTCAGTACAAAATTGTATTGAGGAATTTTAAATCAAACTTTGTAATGGGAAACCAAGATATAGATTTTTATGTCGCATAATCTGATATTCGCAATGGAATCAAAAACTACTTTCCGTGAATGACTCATAAAATTTGGACTTCAATTTATTTTCCGTTGGAAAGGTCAAAGGTAACAGAATATGGGGCGTATTTTTATGTCTATTAACCTCAAATAATATCTCAATGAACAAAAAACTAAAAACAAATATCACGTCATATTTCCAATATTGTTTGCTAGAAAGTCATCGGAATCCTTTGCATATTTATTTTTCCCGGGTTTTGTTCCGTTCCCGTGCACCATGATTAATCATACCCCGGACAATCACGCGAGACATTTCCCAGAATCGAATCGGGCTCTCGCGGGACGTAATTCGTTTTACCTTATACTTTTTGCTCGATCACCTGTGAAGTATTTTCAGGGGAAATTTGCAAATTGACAGACTAGCTTTCGCAAAAACACAGTGTGTGTTGTGCGCATTCTGCAAAATATTTAAGGCTCTCTTCTTTTTCTGAAGCATTTTATTTATTTAAAGTTAATTATAAAGGACATACCAATTACAATAGTTCACATTGACATTGGAATTTTAAAACAGAAATCTTATAATTACACTTTTCATAAAATGTTGGACACTCACGCGTACTTAAGCTCACAGAATTTCAAACATTCAAACAAAATCTAGTTCCATCCAACCACAAAAATTTCACATTCAGGGTTAGCACCTTGAACCAAAATTCGCCGAGACTATCGGCGAATTTAGCCCTTATTATTCATAAGTAACCGGGTTATGTAGGAAGTAATTTTCATTCTTTGCACATAATTGCCAACGGAACTAGTGATGTACAAAGAATGAAAATTTCTTTGTACATCACTAGTTACGTAACTTTACGTTACGTACGAAGAACAAGGGGAATTTATTTATACTAGGGACTCTATCACACAAACAGAAGAATGTTTCCAATGGTACCTTAGTACAAATATCTGGTGTTGAGATATAGCCACTGGTGCGGAAGGAGGAGTAGAAGGGGAGTCATTGTGCTAACAAAGACACGTGGTCCTTTATAAGATAGGCAATACGCGAGTGGCACTCTTGTTGCAATCTTATACCTTTAAACGATCAATCTGTAATCTGAATCTCGGAAACGGCTCCAATGATTTTCATGAAAGTTCGTATGTAGGGGGTTTCGGAAGCAACAAATTGGTCTAGCTAGGTTTAATTTTCCAAAAAACAACGTTTTGACAAGCAGTGAAAAACTCCTACAATATCATTTCAAAACGAAAGTTAATTTCGGCGAAATTTGTCAGGTTATGCTGGTTCACGTCCTAATGTTACCAGTCCGATATTTTCCCTTTACTTTTTTTTTCAACCGACCCCCATGGGAGACATAATATGCCCACGCCTGTATCCCATGGGGGTAGGCAGAGACACTGTTTGTCACATGCTAAATTCTTTCTTTTGTGTGAAAAAGAAACCGAGGACAGCTCGGTCAATCAGGTACTATCTTATCATTAGGATAACTGTAGGCTTCTGAAGTAAACAAGTAAATGTGAATATCTAACAAACTGCATGAAGAATACATGCCTCAAACAGTACCTGAACGAAATCAAATTACTTTGTACGTCCGCGTTCATAAAACGTAATTTAACGAAAAGCGTGTACCTTACTCACAATATGACAGTCATAAATGCGTCGTAGTCGTAAAACTGGTGTACTTAGACACACCTACATGTAGACACTCATTCCGATAATCGCTTTGATACAAACTAGTTATGGTATGGTGACACATGCGATGGAATCGATTTTTAATCGAATAATGCATCGACACGGTATGTAAATTTCATACTGAATCCTATACTTATTTTGAAAGGTAAGTCTTTGAAAGGTAAAAAGCATTTATATTTCGAAACTAGCTGTGGGCCGCGGTTTCACCCACGTAGACTTAATTTTATGGGAGGCCCGAAGCATCCTTATATTTTTTTTAAATTAATAGTACCCTAAATTAGTCCTTGTGACATTAACTATCAGCCAGTGATGTGAGTTTCAGAGATTAGCCGGATCAAACAGACAGACAAATACAAAAGTTTAGACTTGGTGTTTTATGTCAATACCCAATATAAAATAAAATTGAAGTGTCTGTTTGTGTCTTCTCAACAGCTTTTTCACTAAATGCATATGAATGTATATATACACTACTGTACTGACACACAAAAACCAGTTTTCAACGTTTTTCTCTTTTGTCTGTTTGTTCCGGATGAATTTTTGCATTACACATTTATTTATCTGTTTAGATATAGATGTATAGATAATACAAACTCGGAGGTGAACAGCACAATTATCTTTATCGATACTAATATATTAAGCAGACGGGTTCGTTTTCTTAAAAACAACGATTACAAAAACTATTTCAGTTTTAGATAGCCTATTTATCGAGAAAGGCTATAGGCTATATATATCATCACGCTAAGAATGATCGTAACTATTCCAAGCCGATGACATCGCAGTCAGAAGCTAATGTTTGATATTGACATTACTGTTTGATTTCATAGCTCAGTTTTAGGGTCGTCCCATTTGAAATAACAACTGCGACGGGAAGTACCAAGATTTGCCCATCAACCAATATTTTGTACTATGCTCTAGGTAAAAGTGGTTATTCTTAAAAACAAATTCATATATGACGGCCTGACGCAGTGACAAGAAACTCAAAACTTCTCATTAATTAATAAATACTACGAGTATTTATTTTATATAACATCGAAATAATCAAATAATTCTCAACTCATCTTTGTATTTTAATGTTTAGTTTTCCAACCGGTGTTAATATTCCGACGTTTATAAGTGCCTTACCATAACCTCTTATTGTGATGATAGTTTTACTCTTATTATGAGACAGATGTATATGACGTGTATACATCTGTCACTGTCACACAGCTGCACTAACATTGCAATAAGAGCTCATGGTTGGGCCCCAGGGCATTACGTGAATAAACCATTTCATTTTCATTTTCATAAGGATTATTTACTTAACGTCATGTTCGATGATTATAGCTGAAGTAAAGAGACGAATAACGTAATTATTCATAGTCATTAAATCAATGACCGACGCTTTATGTTGGTGAAAAGTGTGAGTGGAAGTTTTTACACCTTCGCCTACTTCTTTAGAGATGATTAGTAATCCTTTACATATTTCAGTTCAAAATGAGTTGATACTTTTTCAGAGGCTGGGGGTCTACTCTCTTTCTTCAATAATGAATCTTCGAAAACGGACGAAAATCAAACGTAATATAAGTATCGCTTTATTTTAATCTAACTCGCGTTTTCGGTCATTTAATATGTTAAAGTACCGTTTAGAATATGTAAACGTCAAAGAATCTTAAAGATCACGTTCGGACGTAATTTTCGGACGAATAAGAACCGTGGTAGGAACTTTGCGAACTTTCGGCCAAAGCTTCGTTTTTCGGAGAAAGTGAGTAGACTGCGACCCCTAGTTGTAGGTAGTTTAATTCCAAAGGTCTTTGCCGGATTTCTTTATATTACAAAGTATTCTTAAAATTGTATAATATTTTTGAAAAGAGTAATTAGTTTCTTGCCAGGTTCTTCTCAGTAAAAACAACCTTCCGAACCTGGCGGTAGCATGTATAATCCCGTATAATTATGTCATTCTGACGATTTGAAAGTACTTTGTAAAAAGTCTAATCGAATAAAGATACTGTACCATATGCTGTGCATTGGAACTGTGTCCATGGGCTTACATTTATTTTGTATTTTCAAAATTGTAATATATTTTTTTACTGAATTTCTTTTCAAGTTATTTTTAGTAAAAGCAATCTCCGGAGCCTGGCGGTAGCATGTATAATCCTGTATAATTATGTCATTCTGACGATTTGAAAGTACTTTGTTCAAAGTCTAATCGAATAAAGATATATCTGAGTTTGAATTACAACTTATAAACACTCCAAACACCGCACACGCCTTTCCTACCGAATAAAACTGAAATCGATGTGCAAATATAATTTGTCAACTACTCACTCCACTGCTGCCTTCTAAAAGCATACATAGATATAAATATATAAGATCGGTTCTTGCATGGCAAATGGTACTCTCGACCTACCCCCCGAGTAAATGTATTTATGTATGTTCCCTGTGGATATAAGCTCTAACACAAAGCTAACAAGGTGCGAAGTCGATGAATGCACATAATAATACTGCCACTTGACTGTTATCTTTTATCGGAGAACAACTCAGATACAACATATCTCGTGTTTTAACGTCCCGGGTTCATATTCAGTGACGTCATTGTGGTACACACAACCACATATCAAGCTTATAGTCCAGTATTAGATGCACTCTCTAATCCAGAATCCCTATACAATTGCGAGGTCAGCTTATACTGGGTATTGGCAGTTCGTTATCAGTACATAGCGTAACTGATTGTAGTAAGGACTTTAGATATAGAGTTAATTTACCCAATATTTATCGTGAACCTGAGTATTCTATGTAACTTTGTATTGATTCATGTAAGCTTTATTAGGTACGCAGTAAGATTATGTTACATCGATGTAGATATGCTGTGATTTTTGAGTTACATACATACATAAGCTCACTCCTGTATTCCCCGAAGGAGCAGGCAGAGGTGTTGTAATAACAACACCCACTGTTCACCAAATATGATAAAGTGCCAACGTGACAGCGTGTCTTTGAATCACTTCTCAGACATGTGCAGGTGTCCTCACGATATTTTCCTTCACCGTAAAGTACGTGGTGTGAAATCACTGTACAATAGTTTTTAGAAAAACTCACTGGTACAGGCCCTGCTGGGATTCGAACTTGTGTCGCTTGCGTAGTAGGCGACTGCTCAAACACGGCGCGGATTTTTGCGTTTTAAAATATATATATGGGCCTACCATGGCAAATCCTGGGGGCCTACCATAATCAGTTTAAGCAGAGCGTATTGGGAAATTCTTAGTTTTGTCGTTTCATTTTGTGTTACCAAAATTAAACGTCAAAGCTAAGAAGGTAATAAGATGCCACTGCTGTAACGATGATAGTAGGCCCCTTGAGCATAGAACTAGTATTTATTTTGAATCTGGGTCCATAATGCAGTAACCTAGGAACTAGCATGAGATAAAATACCCTAGTAGGTATAACCCCCCTATATATTATAAACTAGCTGTTTCACTCGAATTTTTTCTTCGAAATTCGAATTCGAAGTTTGATTACAAGAGTGGCGTTATTTAGCAAACCCTATTTTATATTCAAAAAAAGTCATCAGCCAGTGAAAGTCCCGCTAAAATCGATCCAGCCGTTTCGGAGATTATCCGAAATAAACAGACATATTAGCTGAGAAATTTTTTAAAAAGATGTTAGTATCGTATATACTTGTATATGAATTTAGTTAAAAGCTAATAATTTGGAATTACAAACAGAAACTTACATATTATTTATCTGCATTGATAAAATACGTGTTTTATACAATCTCATATTGTAGCAATTAATCAAAGCATCCACTACTTAATGCGCCATTAACTGACACAGTGGTATTTTATATCGTCACCAAACGACCTATTGTTTCCAAACTTGAGTGCTGCATAAATTCGATAGTCATAAAATTTACTCCCAAATCAATATAAAAGTTTATGTTCCAAAAATAATAGCCCATCCATAAAAATAAAAGAGGTTTTCGTCCAAAGCTTTCAGGCACAATATATTGCAATATGAAAAAAAAACGTTATATACATACGGGTAGTCGCACGTTCCATCCACAGACACTTAGAACTTCAAACACTTCGTAACAAAAAAAACCACTTCGTATAGAATACCGTTTGAAATTTGAATTGATATCGGTTATTGTTCTTAATTCAAATATCCCGGCACACGCGCAGTAGTGCACGATTGGCAACCTCACTTCAACAGGTCGCATCCCACACTGATCTGCCCCGGCCCGAAGTATCGCCACAGTATAAATATAAGCTTTACAAGTAGTAAGGAATCTAAGAACAAAACGTTCTTAATCACACTCACACAAACTAGCACATCTGCAAAACTACAAGCAGAATAGCAATAGGGGTATACATAGTGTCTAGTCGCGAATGAGTCATTTAGGCGTTTTACTGACTTTCTTCAGAGCTGCACAACGACCAATCTACATAATTTTAATTAAACAAAGAAGTAAATAATGGAATAAATTATAAAATCTTTGATATTGACAACCCCCACACAGAATGGAGTAAACTTTCTTATTTAAAAAAAATTGCCACAGATTCCCTACTACTTGGAATGCTTAAGTTATACTGTGGTATCGCCCTGTTCGCGCTCGCGCCAAAAATAATACCTTTAGAAGGGCATTGGAGGTTTCCAATGACCCTCTTGCTATTGTAAAATAGCCTGCTCTCTCCTACCCCATTGTTGGTGAGGAGTATCTACACATTGATTTATTATCCACCATCCCATGTTAAAACAATGATACATTACGGGGAAAGTGAAAATCCGTATTAAAATTACCCTCCGTAGAATTAAAAAGTGAAAAAGTGCATAAATAATTTCTAAAGTTATATTTAACACTTTTACTTCAACTTTACGGAAAAATTTCTGTATTATGCTGCGAAATTTGATTTTCGATTTCATTCATAATATCGTAAAATATAGGTTACTATTCATTATATTTTTGTACTATTTACGTGAAAACGGCAAGATATCTTATATTTATGTTAGATGATGGAAAAATGATTATATTATTTCATTGCTGTTATAGCGGCAATAGAAATGCATCATCTGTGAAAATTTCAAATGTCAAATTATCACGATTCATGAAAGCTGGTGACAGACAGACATACGAACAGCGGAGTCAAAAAGATAAAATAAGAACTACAACTTGCAATTATCGTGGGAAATGGTAATGAGTATTTCGTAAGACATTCAACAATTGTTTCATGCAAAAGGCACCCTCCACTATCAATGTAGTATGGAGCGGCTTTCAACAAAAGCAAGTCGTTAAAGCTGCGCTGCAATCCGCCGGCAATTAGACATCCCACGAAACAAACCACAGTAGGAAAAGATACTGCCACTGCCACACAGGACGCACACATTTACATACATACGAACACATAAACTGAGTATTACTACATGCTCTATGCTCTATACGTCCTTTACAGAAATACTGATTTAATAATGATATTAGTGTATAAGCTTTACTTTTTTGGTCGGAAATTCTGATTAAATTTTGTACACTCTATTGGCTCACGAAAATACTAACGTTTTAGTCGCATATTGACTATTAGCTGGTCCGCGGCTCCGTCTTCGCAGGATTTGACTTAGTGAGGTAGCTAGGTTAGCTTAATTGTAAATTGCTGCAGTAAATAAAATAAATAAATATGCTTACGCCATCCTAGGAAGGGTAAGCAGAGGTGTTGTAATGACAACACCCACATTTCACCGAATCTGATTATGTGCCAACGTAACGAAGTGCGATGGTGATTCTATCACCGTCTCAGTGCTCTCAAGCACTGTACATATATGTCTTTGAATTACTTCGCAGACTACAGAGAGGTTCGCTTACTATGTTTTCCTTCATCGTATAACACGTGGAGTGAAATTAATGCAGTAAAATTTTTAGAAAAAGTCATTGTTTGCAGTAAATTTACCAAGTAATCCGTTTTATGAGTCAACACCGATGACTACACGGTACATACACTTTTCTGAAATTTTCGTATGATGTACCTACATGTCAAGTTAAGTTTGACTGAAATAAAATGTTTGTTGAACATTGACACGTAGACACGTACAAGGTATTACGAATATCTACATATTGAATATCATATGAAATACTCTGTTCGTTTCGTCAACTCAACAAAATATACAAGTATATGTATTATAGTATTTATATAAAATGTAAGTGTCTATTTGTAATTCCGAGAGCCGTGGTGGCCTTGAGGTTAGAGCAGTCGCCTGGTACGCAAGCGACGCAAGATCGTATCCCAGCGGGGCCTGTACCAATGAGTTTTTCTAGAAAACTTATGTACAGTGATTTCACACCACGTGCTTTACGGTGAAGAAAAACATCGTGAGGAAACCTGCATATATCTGAGAAGTAATTCAAAGACGTATGTATAGTGCCTGAGACGGCGATGGACTCACCCTCTGTCACGTTGGCACTTGATCATATTCGGTGAAATGTGGGTGTTGTTATTACAACACCTCTGCCTACCCCATCGGGGAATACAGGCGTGAGCATATGTATGTATTTGTAATTCCTTTTAGTAAATTAACAGTTTTCCTCTAAATGTATACGAAAGTTTATACGATACTTACATAAAAAAATATCCGTCTTTTACAGACAGATAGCTGATGTAACTTAGTAAGTTATACGGTTGGTAAATATTTGCTACTATTATTAAAAAAAATTATAGGTTACTGCGAAATAAAACCGTCCATGAAATACATTCATAAATTTATTAGTTTACAATAACATTAGAAAGCTGTTCTGATTTCCGCGAGTTTTTCGTAAAATTTTTTTAGTGACGAAGGGAAACCTTCAAAAGGTCCGCGACAGGCCTGGTAGAGGCCGGTCGGGGTATGTGGGACTCTGAGTACTCTGATAGATCGCACCGGTGTCCCCCCCACACTTTACCGGGGCACATCCCCGGGGCAGCTGTGTCGCCGCCCTTGGAGACCTCGCTGTGCAAGGCAGCGCGAGCCACATCGCGCTGCCACCTTCCCGGGCCCGCAGCTCGGTGGTCAAGGCTCCCACCCAAACCACCGCCGGTAGGCCCTCCGGCCCCCTTTTAGTCGCCTCTTACGACAGGTAGGCGAAACCATAGCCAAATTCTTAGACCCTGGTTATTGGGTGTTCGTAAAACCCATAACCCATAACTAATTGTAAACGTTGAACAAAAATAACGAAATAATTATTCACATTTAATATTTATGTCAACTTAATTCATAAAACTTATTTATCTCTTTTCTTATTTTTAAGCAGACACGATATTTCTTTGCTTTCTAACTTAGCAAAGAGAGTAATTAGATAAGTTTGGGAAGAAACTCAAAACATCTTGTTTTCCATTCATTATTGTTTTTGTGGATCTTTGAATTCTATTTTAAAATATTTCAGGGGAGTTTCGAACTCAATTAGATAATAGCTAATGATCATTCCTAGTCCCTCGAGAGGTAGGCAGGTGCAAAAGAGCGTTTTTCGAGCTCAATTTTATTATAACATGCCTGTGCCCTTTGATTTCACCCGCGTAATCTTCATTTTATAAGTATCTTAATTTCACGGAACCCATTTTTTTATTCGTTGTCATGAAAGAGCATGCCAATGTAATCTATATTTGAATAAAAAACATGTTTGTTAATAAAAAAGTTAGAGAAGTGGAATGTGTTATTTCTTACCTTAGACAAACTCTACGTCATCCCTTTGTTGAAGTTAAAGGATTGCGGATCTGACACTAATCAAATTGCTTCGAATCGTGGCGCTACTTCAGCACTGATTGATAGACGTTATTAGATTAAAGTAGCGATGCGCGATTGCGAGATATTTGAACAATCGAGTTAACTATCGACTCGCCCTCATCATCTCCATCGTTACACTCTTGGCAGAGCGGTCGTGGTCGTAATGTCAGAATTGGTGGCTTGCTGAACAAAACGGCGCCATTCATTTCGGACTGCTGCTTTACGGGAGCATTTGTTAATAGTAGGAACACCCATCACAGCCTTAATCTGGTCCGTCCATCTCATTGGTGATCTGCCACGCGCCCTAGTACCCTCGAATTTACCCTGCACCACCAGACGCTCTATGGATGCGTCTCCACGTCGCGACACATGCATCGACTCGCCCTAGCGATAAACAATCCAGAGGTTTTTCCATTGTTTTATACAAGCGATTGGTCCAAGTCGCCACGAATCTATCCGAATGGAACCGATTGTCGCGCCGTGTTCGATTAATGGCGACTAACCAGGCGAGTCTGACCACTGTCATCGATTGAAAACAATGGAGATGTTTGAACAATTGTAACAATCGCGATTAACCTCTCGCCATCGCGCATCGCTGGATTGAACAAAATGTTGCAATACAACAAGTATTAATTTAACATTAATATTTTCAAAAAAATGCGTCTAACTTAGCTTTAATAAACTGACTGATTGAATATTTTAAACCACTCAACTTCTATGGAGTGAAAGTTTCACCAGAAATATGGTAAATAGAATAATTTGTTCTTCTTTAAATATTCCATTGTTCCAGAATATATTCTGAAAAATAATTCATATACTAAGTCAAAACACTCGTAAGACGACATGTACATAATGCTCTCGCATATATTCCGCGAAGGGATAGGCAGAGGTGTTGTAATAACAACACCCACTTTTCACCGAGGATTATTAAGTGCCAACGTGACAGATGGTGAGTCTATCGCCGTCTCAGACACTTTACATACGTCTTTGAATTACTTCTCATCTCAGACATATGCAGATGTTTTCTGTAAAATCATTGCACATCAATTTTTAAAAAACTACCTTGGTTTAGGCCACTGGGATTCGAACTTACATCGCTTGCGTAATAGGCGATTACACAAACCCCTCGGCCACCACGGCTCCTATAAGACCACAATTAGATACCAACTCGACTCGTAAGACTGTTACGAGTGTTTTGACTTAGTAGAGCGTCGAAATTGCCTTGCAATGAAGGGAAAAAAATCGCTAAAAATCGAAGCAAGATTAAAATGTTCATAAAAATAAACAAACCAATGCTGCGAACCTGTTGAAGGTAAAATATTCGTGCGAGAGAAGGCAAGATTGAATATGAAGGATGTATCCTGCGGTCGGGTGAAGATCTCCCATCCATTACAATACTCAACAGATTTTTATTGAGATGCAAATGAGGACTTGCTGTGTATACAAATACCTATTTGAGATTGACAAGAAATGTTTCTCTAAGGAAGGTTCTGTCTTTCAAAAAATGTACTATAGCTCAATTCACGTAATGAAGACCGTAACAATGTCGTAGCGACTTAGTCGTCGATAGTGTTTTTGAATTCATTATATCAAAGAGAAAAACTAAAGGAAAGGCTTTGGTGGCCTTGAGTTCGTGGTGTCAAGTTCGAATCCCAGCGGGGCCTGTACCAATGAGTTATATTTACTTATGTACAGTGATTTCACGTCACATGTTTTACGGTTTAGGAAAACATCTTAAGGAAACCTGCATATGTCTGACGAGTAACTCAAAGGCATATGTATAGTGCCTGAGACCAGGGGCGTGCATTGGATTTGAGAGGTAAGCATAAACAATAAGTAGGTAGGAAGGTTGGTTAATCACGTACTAGCTTACTTACACGTTAACTACGTACGCGTAGGTAGGTACATATATTTTGGTATAGACACACACAGAAACATAATCAGACACACAAGTGTATTCAATCATCTCAAAGGTAAGCAATGCTTATCTGCTTATATGGAATGCACACTCCTGCCTGAGACGGCGATTGATTCACCTTCTGTCAAAAGCGACTGGTCAATCCCGTAGGCCACCATGGCATGAACAAATAACAAGGCTAATAACTTAGTAATGCCAAGCTTCGGGTAAACTGAAGTGCCAATCATAATTTCTAAGTGAAACATGAGAATCATTCGGAATAATTTATAAGCGACAATGACCAACACTTATCCAGTAATAGCGTTTTGAGTAGCTCACAGCTACATAGGGAAAAACAAAGATTTGATGGCACAAAGTCTCCGGATTGTTAACCCACGTTATTGATTTTCCCGACAATTTATAACCGTCTTCGAAAAAAGAGATTTTCAATCCGTGTTTGTCTGCAAATGGATGGGTGATGTTTTTGAACTAAGTTGTTAAAGTAGAGTTAAGACCCCAGATAGACGCGTAAAAAAGAATTTTCTTTTTTACGTGTGTATTTTTAAAAAGGAAGTTGATGATTTATTTAAATATATATACCTATGTTTTATTGTAAAAGGGTTGAACACTTCAAAAAAAATTTTCAAATTTAGATAAACATTTATTTTTCATGAATTTATAAATGAGAAATGTTTGCTTTTTAAGTTTTTGATTACGTTTTTCATTTAAAATCAAAACATTATTTATAATTCTAAAGTGTTATTTTGCATAGTTATTAGTTTCAAATGATCTTCAATGAAGTCATAACCATAGCCGAGATTACATGAAGCGTGTAAGTTCGTACTCGAAACGGTAAGGTGCGTATTTCAATCTTCAATATTATTGCGTGGTATTCGGTCGTAGGGGGCTGGCTCGAAGCAGCCCTATTCTGGTACAAAGGAAAACTTAAAAAAGGTGGTTTTCATAGCATTTTTTGTAGCGTTTACGATCCTGTAACGTGAATGATGCACCACACTCATATTTAAATACTGATTTCAACGATTTCAACTTTAAACGAAACGTCATCACAGGCATATGTCGTAAATTTTTGAGAGATTCCAAAAATAGAATACCTTAAACAGGCTACCGTGGACTGTTACATTACACAATAGTCTATTGTAAGTGGCGTGTAAGTTGTAACTGTAGATTTGTTTATTTATTTATAACGAAGTTAATATATTCGATTGAGCAAGTGATTGCAGATTATAATAACACTACAATATGTATGTATGTAAATAAATAAATGAATAAATAGATAAATAAATAAATGTACAATTCAAATATTTAAGCGTACTGACAGTTTCACACAGACGCGTAATAAGAGGCGGAATATCAGAAAAAATGCGTACAGTTTTTTAAATTTAAACCCGATTATACGACATCACTTTAACAGTAAATTAATAAACGTAAAATTTAAAGACAAGTTAAATTGAATATGAACGTAAATTTTCGATTTATCAACATACTTATTTCAAAAAATTGGTCTAGTATTCACACTTACTAAGCTTATATTACAGTGATTGCACAGGGGGACAATTATGATCTTTTAAGCAGCGTATTCAGAACATCTTCGCTTTAACGTTTACTTTCACGGTACATAAATTAAACGTCAAAGCTAAGAAGTTCTTAATACGTTCTGCTTAAACCGATAATGGTAGCCCCTCTGTACCTACTACAATATACGTCTAAAAGTCAGGATCAGTTTGTATCATTCTACGAAGATGAATAAAACCATTTCTAAGGTCGTCCTTTTTTATATACTTTCCATTGTAATTCCGATCTTCTTTCACTAGATTCGATGGTTTTCAATTATGTCTTATTTGAGTGGATTTGGGAGTAGGCAAACACAATTTAGAAGGACTTTGACATCAATTAGATTGCCCGTGGAATACCAAAACACGTGTTGAATTTTCCTTGTTTTGTTCGTATTCCTCGAAATTACGAATAATTAAGTCTATTACTCACTGACATCGCTTCTTTAATGATCATATATCTCCGCGTTTCAACAAGGATCCCTGAAAGGGTAGAGGTGTTACATTACCTATTTTTAATTTATTTATTTAATAGGTTTTTAATTTTTTTTTAATTTATTTATTTCACAAATAACGAGACAAATGCTTAAACCTAGCATACCAAAAACCACTGAGGTTTGTCCGGTATGCCGTACAGTCTACTTTAATGCTAACATACTACATACACAATAGGTAAGTATTACAATTACTTATACACTAAAACAAAACTAAAATTGTAACAATGTCTGTGGGTGACTAACTAATAACTTAGCTGCAATAATAAGTTGCACACAATGGTTTACTAACAGTTGTTACATCTTTACATGATTATAAGATACATTTTGTTTATAATTATCTTAATGCACAACTAATTATAAGTAAACACATCATGTATATAATTCTATACAATAACATTACAGTTTATACATAAATCTACATTGAGGAAATATTGGATTATGGCTATTTTTCGCAGATAATATATGTACCTACGTGCTAGATACTGAGTTTTTTCCCGAAACTCAGGCATTACACACTACATACGTCTTAAATTACGAGATAATAAAATTTTTGTACTTTACTGCAGAGAAAAATACTTCCTTCCATCTTCCAGTCCCTTTCAATAGAGCTTGCATATTGAATTCCTTTATTAAATTGTATCCAACAGGCTGCTTAGTGGAAATTGCTTTTCTAACTTTCAATAATTCCTTTGTCTTTACAACCAAAGTAAAATCCAAAAGGCATCTAAAAAGGGTTATATTTCAGATCATTTCTATCACTCCATCCCTGCTTCATTCTTGCACATCTCTCACTATCTCCCTACCTCTCTTTCCTCTTTCGATTTTTCCTATCAAATGTCAAATGCTCTCAAACCTCTTGTATATATAATAAACTAAATATTTGAGCAACAGCTCAAAAAAATTTAATAAAAATTTTATGCAATGGTCTTGAGAGCTATAAATCGGTCTAAATATAAAAAAAATCCGAGCAAAGTTCGGTACTGTCTATAAAGTCTCAACGCGTTGATATCGTCACGGTATCCTGCCATGTCGCCCAGAATATATCCCTTAAGGTGAAAGGCAGCTATCGGGCCCATCGGACGGAAATTGCACCCCCAAGAATGGGGGCGATCTAATCTATCCGTTGCGTGTACCGGCGCGATCATTAGCACTATCCACTGATACTTTTACCCCAACTCTTTGGTTTACATACCGAGTGCCTATCTGTGCCATTTAAAACTTATCTTTATTTAAAGAACCAAGGTTACAACACTTGTGCCCCAGAAGCTCTAGTAAAATATGGTAACAAATTGAATATTGGGGTTAACTGGTAGAAAATGCCTATGGCATTAAGTCCGCCTATGCAAATATGTGTTGCACGAGAATCGAATAAATATATAAATAGTTTTAATTATGTTATTACTATGTAGTAAAAAACAGTTATTGAAGTTGTCATCATTTTAGACACCACACACCCATGCGGTGTTTTTAAATATTTCATTGTTTGTGATTCTTTTAATTAAGTGCAACCGACCAGAGTGTAGTCTCTGCAGAATCTATATTTTAACTTGTATGTTCTATTATATAAAAAAAAATCGCAGGTGTTCTTTCAAATACAATATTCATATCAGACTAATATGTACTGCATGCATCTTGCGTATTGCAAAGCTCTCAACATTTCAAAAATATTTCTCGCACACTCGGATCAAATGCGCATAACTCTAGTTCAATCTCAGCCTAACTTTTAATGCGAACTAAATGTTGAACCGTTAATCTATAAAATATGTACCAAGATTATATAAAGCATTTTTTTAACTTAAACTACACCAAATTATAAACCTGGGAGCTAACCATCATCGGTATAAGCAAAGCGTATTAAGAACTTGTGAGCTTTGACATTTCATTTTAGAACCGTAGAATTAAACGTCAAACGCTTATACGCTGCTTAAACGATCATAGTTGGCACCCTATATGGCAACAGTCGTACGCTAGACTGTTGCCATACAGGCTGGTTCATTCAAAGTGGAACTATATTTTGCCAATATTCCCGCCCAGCTTTAGAAACAAATATTAGTTTTACGTTTGATTGGCATCGAGCGGAAATACCCATTTCCGTAACATACCATTTGAAAAACATCCCTATTGAAGCGACCTGTTAAAAAAATTCCACATGACCTATTTTTCTAATGCGCCGTTCACGAAACCGATAAATAGCTATATCTTCTGCTGTGCTTTTTTCCAATAACCCAAGAACTATGTGGTCTGTTTTAGTAAGCCTTTAAAGTTCTACAAGAGATAAAGTGGCTGATATTTTTGAATTCCTTAGACTGCATATCTCAATGTATAGAACCAAATAAAGAAGAAATATTTATATTTAAAAAAAATACTCAACATAAATTTTGTGTATATTTTATCTCGCTAATATATCGCTAGCTGGACGAACCTCAATAAAACTACATTCTTCACAGCAACATAGCTTCTTTTTAAAATTCTAGATAGATCTTAGATGCTATAATATATTCCTGTGAGAATCTGATGAGGTTTCTGAATCATTTATCAATTAAAAGTAGGCCCTGCATGGAATTAAGTAAAAATAATAATTTATTCCATATTAGTTCCACTCTGACCCAATTGATTTTCCCCGCCGCACATAAAAATCACATTTTTGTACACATTCATTTTGTGTTCGCGTGAATAAACCTCTCATTAAGCCCTTGCGAGCTCATTCTAATTTGTACTTCAAAAGTAAAGTGAGTTTGGAACTTTCCCAATGAAATGTTACTTGCTTGTTTTTTTTATTTGAAAATTATTTTGAATTATACATGAAGGTTATATGATCAAACATAATTGATTTTACAAATTATTATTGAAGAATGTTCTTTACCAAAACAAGAATATATAGTTATCGTGGTCTAAAAAAGCCTTGGCTTAAAACTAGCTCTGCCTCTTTCTGCGACACGGATTTAAAAAGAGACGGACACAGACTTAGTCTATTATTTAAAATTAAAACCAGAGAGAATGGTTTTTAGAAAACCTAATTTTTTTTTTTGATATGTTCCATATATTATGGGCAGAAAACATCGAAACGTGCATATTAAGTTTGAGAAGAAATTCAAAGACATTTGTATTGCCAACCATAACCTTTAATTAATTAACTCGTCTAGGAAGGAGTGATATTAATTCTAATTATAAAACAAAACAAGCTTAACAGGACCCATGATAGTATGTGGAGGGAACTCACGTGATGGATGTTTACGACACCCAATAATAAATCCACGTAAATAAGCACCCATCAGTGGGCGACGGCGGGAGGTGAATGGGCCGTGACCCAATAAATACTAAGCAAATAGGTGCGGGCAAATTAAGGAGCTTACCGTATGCGAGGGAGAGCTCCCTCAAGTTTGACATGATTTTGAATTAATTGACAGATTCCATTGCAGAGTAAGGGCGTGCGTGCAATCTTAACTCATTCTATAATTGGCTAGTCAGTCGGACAGATTTCATTACTGGGTAAAGGAGGATCTTTGCCTAGAGCTAGGCAACTATGGTCGTTTTAGCAGCGCTTATTAAGGAACTCTTGATGCGTTGCTTGAAACGATCATCGTTATTCCCCAGGGCCAGAAGGCATAGTAACATTATCCTCGCGCTTCGCTTATATAAACGATACAAAATATGTGGGAATGACATATGTCACGTACGCTACCGTTCTGTTGTCAAATCTCGTAGTCTTTTTTAGTCTGCCAGAAGTCAAAATGGTAATTTTGAACCGAAAGAGAACACAATTCAATATTAAAAGGGAAATGAAAATAGTTCATAAATAATAACTTAAGCAAACGAATAAAAAATTGCTGTGCTATAGCGGTTCTCTGTAATCTGTTTCATTCAAGCATTGTAACTGTAGATAATCTTGTTACATAATATTATAACCGCAACACACGTCAAGGAAATCAAGCCTTAATAATGGCTGTTGAATACATTCGCACCAAATCGATCGCAAACTATTCGGTTCCATTTGAATATACCTTAATTATGGATTCACAAAATACTGTCTAATATGCTGGAAAGGCTAATTATACAGGATTATAAATGTCTACCGTCGGGATCAGAAGGTTCTTCAACTAACGCATAGCCCTCTTGATGATTAGATTGTCGGTCGGGGTGAACTTAAAAGAAATATTATAATAAAATTTAATAAAATACTGTATTTATTATAAAGACTGTACCTATAAAACAATTTTGGCACTCAATCATCTTCGATGAACAGTGGATGTGGTTTTCAGAATACCTCTGTTATGTCCTTTTGAGGACCCTTCTGGGATGGTGTGGGCATTTTATTGCTTTATCTATAAATACAATATTTTATCAATAAATAAAATCTTCTTATGCTGTAAACAAGTTTGTGATTATTTATGAATAATACTAATTAATGGAATGGCTAGTTTCTAAGTCCGTAATAATTTTATTGCCATCGAAAGCACTCTAGTATTCGCGGAGCGAGACCATCCGTGACCGGTAATTCAGGAACTAAATTCACAGCCCGTTCCCGGCTTAAAATATTCAACTGGCAACATCGGACGATCTCTGGTGCACGAGATCTGTTTGATCTCGCAAGCCTTTTTTTAAAACTAAGTTTGAAAAAACTTATTTGCTACGAAGATGTTTCAGGAAGTTCTGCCTGTGGCTTACAAAAAATCGTGCCTGAAATACTTTGCGGAATCCCCGAGACTCATCAAACAGGCGTATAATGAGAAACGCTTTCAATTACCTCTGCCCAACGATGTTCCGGCGATACATTTTGGATCCCAGCTTCAACTACTATTTACTTCATCTTTATAATATTCAATATTTTAAGTTCGACCATCATTTCAGAACAACAAATATTTAGCCTATTTGTTATTGTTTTGTTTGTATGAAAAATTTGTTAGTATTAGTTAGTAGGGAAAAATTGTGAAAAATATCGATCTATATAAAAACGTGAGTGAGACAACCGCTCAAGTATTAAGTCAGCGAGGGTTAAACCTCGTTGCAGCGTTAGGTAGAAAATACATATACGTAAAAGTCGATCACCCTTCAGTTACCTACCTCCACCGCTACCTAAACAAAGATAGAAAGAGTAGGTACTTTACCTATTCATCCGTCTGTCACCGTCTACGTGACTAAATTACAAAGTATATAATATTTTCCTACTAATTGTAAAATAAAAAAAAGCCGTGGTGGCCTTGGGGTTGGAGCAGTTGCCTGCTACGCAAGCGACGCAATTTCGAATGCCAGCGGGGCCTGTACCAATGAGTTTTTCTAAAAAACGTATGTGCAGTTATTTCACACCACGTGCTTTACGGTGAAGGAAGACATGGTGAGGAAACCTGCATATGTCTGAGAAGTAATTCAAAGACGTATGTATAGTGCCTGAGACGGCGATGGACTCACCCTCTGTCACGTTGGCACTTGATGATTTTCGGTGAAATATGGGTGTTGTTACAACACCTCTGCTTACCCCTTCGGGGACCCTTCTGGGATTTCGTGAGCATATATTTGTAAAATAACAATTGACTACAGCTATATTATTGTGAGACAAGGTATCGTACGAATGCAGTTAATTTAATTAGTGGTGTACTAGTTATCGGCTCGACCGTTAAGAGAAAAGCATTGTTTTCCTGTCGTATTTATGACTGTAATGAAAATTAATAAAACTGGCTCATTTTGCATACGCTCGTGGTAAACCATCACTCAATTATGTATGTATTCCATCAATTTCACATTATATTAAAATACGATATAATTAAATCATCGTATTCAGCTCCACCACATTTCGGATGAGTGAACACAATAAATTTCATCGCTAACACAAAAACAATCAAATCAAATTACGTTAAAATTATGAATATTATAATATAAATGATTTATTCAAAACCGAAGGTCGCTCATGAATATAGAAAATTAACACTGGTTCGGAAACTAGCCTTCAGAGGTACTGGATAGAACTTTATCTCCTAAATTTCATCATTAAAATATCGTGATATAAACAGTATAAATCAATATCAACTGAACAACTTATTAGTTCTTATTTGACTTATTAATAATTATGTTTTATTAGTGCATGCTAAAAAATTGTTTCACTATTGTGGCTATCTAGAATGTCAAGTTTATAACTACGCAAATATAGCCTCAAATTAGGAGTAGGCATATATAGAGTCTAGACTTATAAAATATAAAATTGACTCCAAGAATTTACAAATAAATGTACTTATGTAAACATGTAGAAAACTTTCATATTTTACTGTACATACTTATAATATTTTTATTATTTTGATGAAGTATACAAGATGCCTGACTGAGTTTCTTGTCGGTTCTCCTTAGAGATCTATTGTCTTTTATTCTAATTTTCATTTTTATAAAGGTACTAATGAGACAATACAGACTCAGCATTACCTTCAAAGGATAGTAGAGTACAGACAGGAGAATCAAACAAAGTCTACGTGAATTCAGTCAGGCGCGATATTTCCAATAGCTGTACGACGGCTACTCGCCGTACATGTGTACGCCGCACACTCGGAATTTCGCACATAATTGTGTGAACGGCCGTCACGCCGAGCGTGCTAATACGTCATTACGCCTCCTTGATTCGACCAAATTGTTCGCCCTTATTGTTTACCAATAAATTTTGTTGTAGTCAAAATGGACAGTATTTTCTCACATTATCATCGTCTTGGCCCTATCCCATACGTTGCCAAAGATGGCTGAATACTTAAATTTTACAAGCAACTGCTATCTGGAAGCCTACTCGCTTTGTCCGAAAAACTAATTCCTCCCACAGTTCATTCTTATTCGTTCTAAAATTATGTCCACACGTGGTCAGCTAGATAATTCTTAGGAGTCGATATATTCTAAACCTACTTTTGGTAAAATTATTTAACGATCGAAAAATTGAGTTTGATAAAAACAAAACGATACTGAAACTACGTTATATCATATTACGTCACTTAATTTTTCAGATATAGTATTATATGTGGTTTTAACTGGTAACTGGTTGAATGAGAAAGAGAGTAGACCCCGTGATCTTCGCAGCCCCTCTTAAGAAGAAAATCAGTAACGCCGTAACAAGGAACTCGACATGGTTTTTTAATACATACCAGCTGTCACCCGCGGTTTTAGCCGCGTTGATAATTTTTTACTGGTGGCTTTATTCCGCGGAACAATAATTTTATAAATAAAAGCATGCCAAGTTATTGTTTGTAACATCAGTCATCTGTCAGTGAAATTCCCGTAAAGACCAGTCAAGTCATATCTGAGATTACCCGGACAAACAAACAAACGGCAACGGTTCTTTATGTTATTACCGTGTATGCTTTCATATACATAGAGAAAAACTGTCAATTGGAATTGCAAACAGACACTTCCATTTCATTCATCGGTAGTAAGTATGTCAATAGAATTGTTTGTGAAAATGAAAGCCAATACAAAACCAACCCTATCAAATCCATAGTCAATAGCAAGTATTGCCGAAATAGTTGAAAGCTTTTTAAATAACAGCCCCCAACATAGTAGAGCCGCAAATTAATTTCCATCAAAACCTACCTGATTCAGTTTCCGCGTAAGCGAATTTACCAAACACAAATACAACGGGAAGCTCGAGAACTTTCCTTTAAAGTTGTTTGAATTTCCTCAGAGCTATCATTTTTCACAAGCAGCCGTGCGAGAGTGATTGGCGTATTCATTAGATGCTAGAAACATATTATATAATGTTTACTGAACTATACATTTGTGAGAAGGAAAATCTTGGATGTAAATATGTCCTATGTTACTTATATTGCTTATTTACCTGCCTTATTTAAAGTCCACAAATTATTTATTACGAAGTTGAATATTGGTTATGAAAATATATTATTCCTGTATGTGTTTACTGTCTTCAAACTAACGAATATGCTTTCTTGTTAATTATAAAGCGTACACTTCAGATATCCATCAATAGGACTCATTGAGAATTTATGACATATTTGTCTTATGATTTCTAAATTACAAGGAAAATACAAGGAACTATTTTGTATGCTTCCCCCGAGTCG
This sequence comes from Watsonalla binaria, assembly GCA_929442735.1. Taxonomy (NCBI): domain Eukaryota; kingdom Metazoa; phylum Arthropoda; class Insecta; order Lepidoptera; family Drepanidae; genus Watsonalla; species Watsonalla binaria. The sequence continues at coordinate 3,522,485 of OV838923.1, forward strand.
TTTCTTTCGTCCGTTCAATTGATTAGTCGACTCGACCCATATTGAAAAACTTACCTCTTAATGTAAAGTTAATTTGGAGATTCTGAATAAATAAATCTAATTTCTTACTTAACCTCACTAAGCCGGCTTTGTCTGCTATTTACCTTATAACGACTTAACTTAGTGTTCTGAAATTGTATGTAGAGACATAGTTATCTTTGTAACGTCACACATATGGTCAACATCGTATGTCCACTTATTGAATGGTCATCTCAAGCTACGCATTTAGTTATAAGTCGACCTTTGTGCATTGAAACTGTGTCCATGAGCTTATGTTTGTAAGTGATTTATTTTGGATTCTTAAAATTATATAATATTTTTGAAAAGAGCAATTACTATTTCTTGCCAGGTTCTTCTCATTAAAGCCTTCCGAACCTGGCGGTAGCATGTATAATCCATTATGTCATTCTGACGATTTGAAATTACTTTGTAAAAAGTCTAATCGAATAAAGATATTTTTGACTTTGACTTTGAATACACCAAAAACTCTATCTCCGAAAACGAAACTTCGCAAACGAGTGAAAAACAAAAGGTGCTTCAAAATGATATTCGTATCAATCTAAAATTTTTAATAAAATTGCTTTGCAATATATAAACGCAAGAGAATTTTCCAGCGGAATACGTTAGGACAAATAAGAACCGTGGTAGGTAACTTTGCGAATTTTTGATCTAATCTTTGTATTTTGTCGAATAAGACTAGGCTTAAACCAGACCGATATTAATTATGCTTTGCTTTATATTAACAAGTATTCGATAAGTACTGATCTACCTGATTTTACATAGATACATTTAGTATTTACTTTAATATTATGGCTACATTTTTATAGATAATCGCTAAAGATTAGAATACAGTCAGTTATTAAAAGCTTTTTCGTATCGTTGCCCGGGGCTCCTCGGGCTAACAACGCCCTTACAAATGTTCTCCAAATTGGAAACGTTATAAATCGAACCCATTCATAAAAGCCGATCTAAAGAGTGCTCAATTATTTTATGCTTAGTAAATGGGGAATTTCAACTTTATGTTGAAAGAGTTAAGGGACTAATTAAATTTGATCGTTATGGATTATTTGGAAATAACTTTAATTTACTAATTAATGGAACCGATTCGTGGCCGTTTTGATTAAGTAATCGCCTGCAGAGCTTCCAAGGACCCCGGTGTGGTACCTATGAGATTTTTTGATAAACTAGCTGTGCCCCGCGATTTACCCACGTAGACTTACGTAAACGCTAAAGTTTTTTTTTAATTAAAGTGGCCTAAGTTACTCCTTGTAACATTTGCTACATACCAGTGAAAGTCCCGTTACAATCAGTCAAGCCGTTTCGGAGATTAGCCGGAACATACAGACAGACAGACAGACAGAGAAAAAATCTAAAATTGTATTTTTTTGTGTCAATTTCGTGCATACTTTGTTGTTTGCTTGGAATTATAAACAGACACTTTATCTGTGTAGATAGATATATAGATATAGATTTAAGTGTAGGTAATGCAGTAACTTTACACCACGAGCTCTATGGTGAAGGAAAACATTGTGGGGACTCCAGGATGAATCTTCGAAGGAATAAAAAAAGGGGCTGAGACGGTAATGAGTTCACCATCACCACCTTGACGACAGCCTTGGTCTAGTGGTTATTATACCCGACTGCTATTTTACAGAAAGGACAATTCAGAAATGTATGAAAAGATACATGAATGTGGATGAAGCGAAAGAAGTATGTAAAGATCGTAGCATGTGGCGAACGGTGGTATCTGCCTACCCTCATGAGATTCAGGTATATGTATATATGTGTATGTATTTGTAGAAAAGTAAAATATGGAAGTAATAAAAAAATTATGTGTCTGACCAAACACACGAAATGTGTAGGAAACTTGTTGGAAATACGAACTAACAATACATATCACCAACATAACTCACTGTTGTGGATTTATTTTCCTTGTATCGGATTGTCGAGAAATGAAGTATAAAATTTCTATTCCCTCTGCCATATGAGGCCACGCTACTGCCGAGGGTCCAAATAATATGAAAGACGTTATTTGTACGCTCTAGTAATGGACCTTAACTATAAAGAAATACGATTGCTGTTCGTCTGATCTGAAGTACTCGGTCACTATATGCGTATTAAATTGATGACAGAAATTATATTCGCGTGAGATCGCTTTGAAAATATACAGGTTTTCAGATATGCTTCGGAAATACTACCACCATACAATCACTTACTACGGAAATTAATATATTATATCATATATTAATATAAAATATATGATGGCATACTTATATCTTGAACTCGTGTGACGAGGAGAAGATTTAAGTATGCAAGCGCGAACCTACTCTCTATCGGCATCATATTATGTATATATTATTAGCTCCTAACCGAAATTAAAGTTCCTAGAATTTATGAACGGCTACATAATCTATTTTTAATTCCAAATAAGCAGCTTTTCTAACGGAACTAACATACAAAGCAACTTTTTTTAATTTATTCTCGTACAATAAAATACTCATTTGTGGCTTATATTTGAAACGACGATTGTGACGATACATTCGCTGGCAGATAGCTTCTAGTTACAATGAGTGACTTGGTAAACGTTTAAAAATTATTCCACCAATAAAATTAAACTCCAGGGTAAAACTTGTAAAAAATAAATTCATAATCACTCATAAAAAATGTCACAATATTTGATCGCATTTCAGACCACAAGGCGAGGGGAGAAGAGGCATTTGGAGGCATTATGATAATTGCTACGTCAGGTTGTCGGCTTGTTTCCTACCGGCGTAGATATAGCTTTTTGATGACTACGAATATTTTTAAGGATTCACATGTACGACAGCATTTGTATACGGGATTACTTTCTCATCAACGAATTATATGGGGCTTGAGAAACTTGTGACGAAAAGGTATGAAATGAGCCTAAATACGGAACCGCCTAAACAAATATGCGCTCTAATTTAGATTACCGATTTATCCAGTAAATGGATTACTAAGGTTGGATGGCATCGCTTCATGTTAAAATCTATTTAAAACGAATGTTGTAATAGATTGGGTGGATGATCAGGCTCTCCAAACATAGGACCGTTTTGAATTGATTTAAACTATGAGAAGTATATAAGGATAAAACAGGATAATAACTAAAACCCGGCTACTAGAAATAGCACGCTCTTGAAATTATCAATAAATAAATGTTCACTGTTTAGGCTATAAGTATAAGTAGTTTTTAACTGCTGCGGGAACATATGAACTATACTTACCAGTCAAAATGATAACTCTTCTTTTCGCTTCGCTGTAGTCGGGTAAACCGACCTAATGATGCGTCTCTTGCAGCCACATTTACCTTGCAATTAATGTAATATGAACGTGACCATAACAAATGTAATTCAAAGTCGTATAACGTCGTAAAGTACCTGAGACGGCGATAGACTCACCATGTGTCACGTTGGCACTTAATCATCTTCGGTGAAAAGTAGGTGTTGTTATTTCAACACCTCTGCCTACCCCTTCGAGGAATACAGGCGTAAACATTATGTATGAACGTAATAGAACGTGAAAAAAAGCCGCAAAAACAAGGGAATGAAGAATTCTTCGCGTCAGGTGTCATGAGATCAGCTCAGTTGACATAGCAACTGCAATGTTTGCAGAGGTCGTGAGTTCCAGACCCGCCTCGAAAGTATTCATATTTTTCCAAACCATTTTTAAGAAAGTAGAATATAAAAATATACGTCATGCTAACTAATATAACAAAATATGTCTGTATAACAATCAAGTGCATCAAGCCACAAAATTTGTAAGTAAAAACAGATGGACAAAGCTGTTAATAGGGGGCTAATGGACACAGTACTAAGGTAAAACGATGTAAGCTCTATGAGTGCACTATTCAAGCTACACATTTCGATTGTAAGCTTGCATGTGTGTGTTTGTATGTGAAGAATTGACGAGGGCACATTTATAAAGGCATCGACTTTGCTATAGTAAACTCGGGGTAATTAAGATGATGCAAAAAAGCAGAACGTCTGGTGTGGATTGCAGTTACAGGCTAAAGGGAGGTAGGTGAAGTAAGGGCCTCTGGTCAAACCCAGTCCTTTATTGCAAATAGAACGAATTTTCAAGACAATAAACTGCAAATTGAATGCAATTTAATGAAAGCACTTCAACCCTTCGAAAACCTAAAGCCCGTAGGTTTTCTACGGTCCTTCAGAAATTATTAAGATTAATTAGAAATCTAAAAAACAGCGCGCTCAACGGTATTATCCCAATATCGTCAGAGTTGTAGCTGGTGCCCAAGGAGAATATAATCAAATTGACCATGGCAGGTATTCCCTCATTTGGCTTTATTAGAGGTCGTATCAGGATCGGTTAATAATAATGTACGAGTTCCCGAGTAATATAATTATATTTTATTACATAAAACTGGTAAAATCAACAACAGAAAACAAGGAATAACACATGACAAGAGGACACAACAACGAGAAAAAAAAACAAAACTAAACCATAAACACAAATATATAGATTAACAAATAAGTTTTATACATTAGGCCTTTAACATAACAAAATAGCATATTAATTTTAACAGTTTAATACAAAGGCTATAAAGCGTTGTTCGCTCATTTCATTATACCTACTTATGTTACCTAGGTATATATAGTAAAGATCCTCACAAAGAAAGTTGAAGAACATCAATTTACGTGTTTCACTTGGTAGAAGTCCTTCTCAAAGGGAAAGAAACGATTTTAAAAGTTTGTCGGTTTACCAAATCAGCGCGTTCCAGTGACGACGCCGCCGCGCCGTCGGCTTTCACGCCGCCATTTTTGCTTAGATTAAAAAGAACTAAATCACTATGTTACCTATCTTGTCTATGAATGTGATGAAAATAATCAGTTAGAGTTTTAAGATAGGTACTTCACAGAGTTTCTGATTGCATTTTTCCTATTATTGCATTTATCATAATTGTATGTCTTGATGCAAAATCTACCTACATATATTTTTTTTCGTTCAATAAATATAAAAAGTCTTCCAAGATTATTGTCATGTAAGTAAATGTAAAGTAGGACTGTTTTATAATTGTATAAAAACAAATTCCGCGTAAGTACGTCCCCATCGACAAATTAAATAGCATCTACCTTCCATTGAACTAAATTACAAAAATAGTACAATGAACTAAAATCGAAAAACAAAACGAATAGCTAAGTAAAAAAAATAATGAAACTAGTACCTATTTTTAATTAATAAATAACTTACCCTCAAAAATCCATGAGAATCCTTTGAATCCTTGTACATAACACACTATTTAATAATATCAATCACTGACAGTTCACGACCATCGATTTCAGATATTGCTATTTTTTTAATTGTTCAAAATTGAACGCAGCAAAGAGGTATCCATTGACTTTTTTTTAATTTTCCCGCGCCTTTCCTCGCTGACGCGCGACAGCCATGCGTGCTAACAGTCATAAATCGCGGCGCTCACTGATCTCGCCAGGCACTCGCGCAGTTTTCATCCTATACAACCTTTTTCACAAGCGTGGTACAACTGTTGCTTCACCTACTTCCGGTACACCAAATGCTATGCACTGCCAGCTAGACACTAGTGTAAAATTTGTATTGCAGAAAATACGAACCATAATCTATATTCTATATTTATACATATACGGATAAATAAAATTGAAGTGTTTGTATTTCCACAATAACCTGTATGTTTTCCTTACAAAAATAAATAAATAACACTTTTCACTAAATGCATATGAAAGCATACACTGGAAGTTAAAAAAAATTATACATGTCATTATGTAATTGACTAAAATATTTATTTTATCTGCCTCACTAGAAATCCATGGAAGCGACATAAATCACGCACGTGACATATGCCATTCCCATACATTTTATATCGTTTGCTTTGTCTAGGCCTACAGATGGCCTGGGCATAAAAACATGTCCGAAGCCGCAGTCGAACCAGTGATACTAGCTTCGTAACCTCATTGACGAGCCATGATATTCCCATATTTATTATCACGTTAATGACAACGAAACCCAATACATAAACTGTGTTTTAATGAATAATATATATCGGTCATAAATCACAATATTACAATTTTGCAAGGGCCCAGATGGTTCCGCTTCGAATGCCTACGTCCCTCATCCACCCAACGGCTTACCTTTATGATTGATGATTTGCCATCCAAAAATTACTCCTTGGTTTATGAATCGGATTTAATATACCTAACTATACTCTACAAGTATTTTAGTGTATCAAATTCCTTTGATCTAGGCATATTAACTGTGGGAATATCCACGTCCTTTACAACGTGACTTCAAAAAGTAGACTGTATGATATATTCAAAAACGCGACTACATTCGTTTGAAATATCTTTCCTCAGGGCTCAATTTTTCTGTTTGTTTGTTACCTGTTAGCATTCAATATATTAGTGGGTTTTAAGGTTGTTTAACCTTTTATCGTTATCAAGTCGAATTCGTGTTCGTTTTTATGTGTGTTTGCCAAATTTATAAATAACGGTATGAGCTAGAATAGCGAGTCACCCGACAAGAAGTGACAGACAGAGAGGCATTCTATCATAGATATACTTACCCCCACAAGATGCAGAACACCGTTAAATCTATAGACATAATTATATTTTCTTTTTTCATTCATTATTTTATGAGGGCTTTGAATAAAATTAATGCCATCCTCGATCTTACAAATATCACGTTCTATCTACGTTTAATTACCAGGCTTTGACAACTTAACGTAGCATTTTAGTTTACCGTGACAATTGGGCAGAGAATACATTCTCACATTGTAGCCCGTATTGAAACAATATTGTAGGAAATATCGTCTCTCGTTCTCATTTCGGACACACTCCGCTAGAATGTATGTACGTTACATGTTCAGTTCTTGCGCACTCTGAACATCATAGCGAGTCGGTTTTCCTCATCATGTGTGCAAACATATTCCGAGGAATGTGTCCAGAACGCGGTCTGAACGAAGTAAAAATGTCACTTCTATGCATATCTGTACCCACGAATCACGGCGAACGGCACGCGCTGGTCATGGTTTTGTACCAAATCCCTTTGAATTCTAATCTTTTGTCAGTCTATATATAGAGAGAGATAATATATAGATGTAGACCACATATCATAGACATAATTTAAACCAAAATAAAATCTATAAGTCTATAGTTAGATCGCACAACGACAACGGTTTATTAAATGATACATCTGAAATGCTCTCCTCATATAAACAAATAATAGACAGGATAAGTACGTACCCGATTTATAAATATGGATATGGAAGTAGATACGGCGTAAATATTCGTTGAGACGCTGGCGTGAATTTTATTATCAAAATATTGATTTCGGAAGTTTGTGTAAACGGAAAGTAAAATTGACTTGAGTTGAAAAGCGCGTACTTTATCCGGAGTCAAGTTGGTGACACGTAACATTTTACAATAACGGAATTTCACCTTTATTGGAAGATTTGGGAATGATTTCAATCTTACTTTGTGAATATCAAAATTAATTCATTTAAATAGTTAAGTAGATAACTATATTATTGTTTCTATGTTATAGTTTATATAAATGTTTTCTTTGACCATTTGTTTTTTTAAATCCATAAAGTATTACATTTAAGAGGAGAAAAAAGAAGTAAAATTTAAACACTTGCACTTTTATTACATTCTGAGAGAAGTAAAATCACATTATTTTTTCATATGGAATCTAGTTTCCTGTAATGCATAGGTCTCGAATTCTATTTCAAGTAGTCGGTAGATCCAACTACGATTCAGCCGCGTTATTCTGTAAAGGTCTTCAGTGTCAAATTGTACGTCGAGCGTTGTTTTCAATCATAAGAAATTGATACAAAATACATAGATGATAAAGTTCAATTTCGTATCTACTGAGAAACCTTACGGAATTACGGGACTGTAATGACAACAATTATTCCAGCGAGCGAAATAGACGGTCCAAAATAACTTGTATAAATCTGTCATTGTCACACTCAAATGACAATACTTAATGGTCGTAATACAGTGCTTGGTTTTCGATACTGCTGTATGATGTGGGTAGGATGTTGACCACGTCGCGTCATCTTCATCATATTATTAGTACCCAGAAAAAAAAAGCACTGATATTTTATTTTAATAATAGTAGCAATAACAATTCATAAATATTGTTACCACTTCGCAAAAAATAGGGCTTTAAAATCATTAGTTATGAAACTATTACCACACAAACTGCTATGGTAACATTGAATTACAAACTCAATTATGTATCAAACATATATTGGCCATAAGAGTTCTTCATCACATTAGTATGCTTTACCTACTTTATTCTTATTAGCAAACGTCCCAATTATGACGTTATTTAATTATATTGTCTCGTTTACACATGTACTGGATCCTATCATTCATATGACTAGATTTTAACAGCCGATTGCTATGAACGTAACATATCTAGTGTAACAAATTACAATATAATTGAGCATAGCGCGTACCTAAGTATTCTTCAATTTCTTGCATCTTATTGTGATTCTTAAGATATGATTTTATTTTTTTACCCGAGCGCCTGCAGACTGAAGCACGATCCCGGTTTGAATTTAAAATCAAGCTGAACGCAGCCGGAAAATGCTGAAGGTTTTTGTATAGATAAAAAAATTCTCTCAGGCACCCAGTTGCTTGAAGAGAAACATTTTGCTATTCTCTCCTAATGAGGAGAATTATGTTTTCTTAAGGCACGTATAATATTTGTATGGTTGAGTACGTACTTTCGTTATTTTTATTTACCTTTATACGTATTCAAACATTAAATGGTAGGAAAAGGTTTATATTAGGAAATAACTTTCGCTATCCATTAAAATACAAGCAAAGTTATTGTTTCATACATAATTAATTAATTAATGTAGCAAACTATTATAAAAAAAATGTTAAATGTTATTTCGAATTATTTATTCGGTTATACTGTAAATGTAATGTACCTAGTATCGACTATAAGATGCGCGGGGGTGTATCAACGAGAGAGCCAATATCTTCCACTGACGATATTATAGAAACTGTAGCACCGCGACCCCAACTTGGGCCGCTGGCTACCCGGGATCTATTCAATAAATCAACTTAATTAAATGTTTTCCACTTTTATTACATTATAGCCGAGTTTAAAGTGAGAGATTAGAGCTGTGGTGGCCTTGAGGTTTGAGCAGTCGCCTGCTACGCAAGCGACGCAAGTTCGAATCCCAACGGGGCCTGTACCAATGAGATTTTCTAAAAAACTTGTGTGCAGTTATTTCACACCACGTGCTTTACGGTGAAGGAAAACATCGTGAGGAAACCTGCTTAGTTCTGAGAAGTAATTCAAAGACGTATGTGTAGTGTCTGAGACTGTGATGGACTCACCCTCTGTCACATTGGCATTTAATCATCTTCGGTGAAAAGTGGGTGTTGTGATTACAATACCTCTGCCTACCCCTTCGGGGAATACAGGCGTGAGCGTATGTGTATTATCTAATATCTATCATAAAACTTAAATTTGCTTTTTAAAAGGCTTAAAAGGTGTTTTAAGCCGCTTGTAAGACTGAGGCCTTACAATCTGCTTACGCCATATACTAGTCATCACGTCAGATATCTACACACAAACTTGCGTCATAGTACCAATATACAAGGACACACGCATACGAATCAGGATAGCTCTCTATATAAATAATCAGAATTTTCGGAGACAGCTCCAACGATTTTCATGTAATTTAGTAAGCGTGCCGATAAATCGATCTAAGTAGCTAGGATTCACCTGTATAAAACGTCAAGGTACTTGACCATTTTGAGGGTTAAGGTAAACCTTTTTTTTGTGTACCTCAGAAAAAACTTCTTTTGCTTCGTCTAAGTTCATCTTTTGATAACAGGTTATCAATCTTGACGACACGTCAAGATATTATGAATCTATAACGAGACCCGCGGTACTTGTAACATCAGCTATTTGCCAGTAAGAGTCCCGTTAAAATCGCTCCAGTCCTTGCAGATTAGTCGAACAGGCAAAAAGAGATTTTTTTCACCTCATATGCTTAAGGGTACTAGGGCACGTGGCAGATCACCAATGAGATAGACCAGATTAAGGCTGTGATGGGTGTTCCTACTATCAACGAATGCTCCCGTAAAGCAGCAGTCCACGACCGCTCTGCCAAAAGTGTAACGATTGAGAAGAATGCTTTAAAAACAGCATTCACTTTTCAAAGAAGGGTATCGCTCTTATAACATAGTAATGCCGAACGGTTTCTTCGCAACATAGGTAAAACAGCGCCTTGCAACCTTACTCGTTGCAGGAACATAACACTAGGTGTTGGGTACTTGGGTTGGGTGTGGGATCTTGTTACCGCAGCGTTACCCACCTAGTTATTTATTACTAGCTATGCCCCGCGGTTTTACCCGCGTAGAGTTAATTTCATTGGTGACGCGCGTTATCGATTGATTATGAATCAACCAATAAATAAAATTGACGCACGGATGATAGTTAAAATCTTGAAATTGTATTTTTAGTAGGAAGGCAGTTCTCACGAGTAGGCAATTTAAGTAGTAAGTAAAGTCACTAAATAAGAAATTTATCAAAGTAATTCTTGCTATTTGGTGAATACCTTCATAAATATTCGAAGTCGTCACAATTGTTAGCTCTTGAAATAGAGTTCCAAGTAAAGGGTAAACTAAGTAATAAATACCTACTGTTTCATATTCCGTGCCGAGTTGTAGAAGTTAGAAGTTGAAAACTGTTTAATTAAATGACAAGAAATAGGAATTTCATGTTTTCTAATTTCGCAAACTCAATATTCTTTTACTTGCGTACTCAGCGGGTTCCAGGAAGTGAGTACCTTAGCTAAGTAAGTAGATATAATTATAGGATACATATTTTCTGCGTTTGCGGTTGAAACTCTGGAGCCTTGGGGTCCTCATCAACTTTTCAAAGCTTCTCGTCACAAGTGGGCATGGGCTTTTCTCGCTCAGGGAATCAGCATTGCTATTCAACGTGGCAATGCTGCCAGCCTTCGTAACACGATACCGAGAGACACCGATTTGGGCCTAATTTTCTACTTGTAATTAGTTTTAAGCACTGTTCCTTGTATATATAATTAAATCTTTATTCAATAAATAATTATAATATATTCAATTTGTTGGGCGCTTCGCGTATGTCTTTGTGTAACCCAATGTACTGTGGTTTTCATAATATTGCTAATTCTCGAAAACCCGAATCGCGTATTCCTAAAAAACCCGTTACAAGGGCCTATGTAGCAATCTAAAAATAATTTACAGAAGTAAATTTAAACTTTTCTCATTTGCTAATTTCCCAAAGTTAAGCCGCTACAAAACGATCCCCCCTGCCGATGAGAAAGGCTATAAATTACCAAAATTACGCCTTGTTTTACCAACTGGTTCGCTCGTGGACAGGTAGGCCCATTGATAACCGTTTTAATTGGATATTGCAATGCTTAGATAATTACAAGATACCGGCATATTTAAGCAAGATATTAATGACAAAGATAATTTATATGCATTCATACATTATAACCACATTGCCCAAATTATATCATCTTCCTGCCCTTCTCATGTTATTTAGCAGCCGTGCTATGCACCTCCAGCCACCTAACTTTCTAGCCATAGCATCTTTCACACAATTCATTCATCGTTACTTCACAGTATATAACTTCATACGACTAATACGACTTATATATTGAATACTAGTTCTGGACAATTTTAGGAACTAAACATAGTTTACTTTTAGCTAACTTTTCTGTAGAAAGCGCCGTTAAATACCCGCGCGTGAATGCTCAAATATGTACTCATATTTAGATAGTTTAAAATTACTTAGCGAAGATCTTTGCTGAAGTTTGCTGGCTCATGTTGCCCTACATCCATACGGAGTAAATAGAATAGAAGTGTCTGATGTAATTCCAAACGGGACACAGCAAGTACGTGCTTTACATAATCTATATAAAGGTATGAAATGGTACACTGACTTTGTCCGTCTCAAAAACCACATACTTACCTACCTTAAATAATGATAATGAAAAATAATAATAATCCATTTTACTTCCGTTTAAAAGAATCAATTTCTGGTACGGCAAACAGTCTGGCTATTTACCTCCATTATTGTTCGGAGCGAATTAAACGAGTTTTGACGGATTTGATTCCGCCTCAATATGACGTTGACAGACAGGAGCGAAACATAATTTAACTTCGGCCGAAGAACAATTTCCATTATTAGGCCATTCTCGGCGCTTCTCGCAAGGGAGAGTGACCAGTAAGATTTTGAGATGAAACCAATTAGGTACCTACTAGTAGGAAAACCATTTAATTTAAAAATAGATTTTTCTTATGGCATTTTCACGCTTCGCCAGTGGAAACGTTATAAAATATACGGGAATGACATTTGTCACGTGACAGATTTATGTCATATCCATATTTTTTTATCGTTTCTATTAGCGCAAGCGCTAGAGAATGTTACCTTGTCTAGGCTTAAAGTACTGTATACGAAATAAGTAAAGATAAATACAATTGAAATGTCTGTGTGTAGTGTTGAAGTGGCAAATCTATATAGAATATAGGGCGATTATAGGACTAAGAATACAGGCTAACCTTTTTCACAAAGAGCATCCGTTGGTGGTAGATACATATAAGTATATGTTTTCACAGAAAAGGTAGCTGGTATCGCTAACATATCTACTTACAGAGATTTGTGATTGCGTGAAGATATTCATGACTTTTTAGGCAAGTTCTACCTGCTTCGTCACTGATTCACAATATTGATTTTCCCCTATACAAAAGCACACAATAGTGTACGTAAGCTCAAATAAAATGTCTTACAATATTGTCCAGTGCCGCGTGATCCAATAATGCGGGGTGGACATGAAAGGGACCCGGATAATACCTACCTGATTTCACTCGTTCACAGGATAGAGCTAGAGGGGCTTCGCTTTATCATATTGTGTAAAGCATAGGTGTAAAGTATTGACGTACCTATATCTAAACAGATAAAATGTAAGTGTCTGTTTGTAATTCCAAAATAACAGCTTTTCACTAAATGCATGATATCCTGTATTGAAAAAAAAAACTTCTGTTTGTCTGAGTAATATATGAACGCGAGACCGCAGGGTACAGCTGCAAGCACAGACACAAGCATATATGCATATATATATATATATATATATAGATATATGCGCTGACCTTGAAATAAAGCATTATTTTTTGGGTCTCATATGACACGATGCGAACAAATACATATGCCCAGTTACAGGTGCTGTCTCGAGCTATGAGCGCACAGCGAAAAGGTGGGGGTAACGGCGCATGTAATTTATTCGTGTCGCGCCATAGAGACAGAGTTAGACTCATAAAATGACTAATGAAGTGGAAACCGTAGCTTACGAACGCATGCAACACGGGCCGGTCCTATTTAAATCTTTTGACATCTAATTTCCTACCGTTATTGCTTATTATTGTGTAACATGCGAGCGCCGTCGTGTAACCAGCAGAGGCTTGCTTGCCCTTACACATGTTATACAAAAATCATTTTAAACTAGCAGTGCCTCGGGGTTTCACCCGCATAGACTCAAGTTCATGGTGAGGTATAATTCGCAGTATCCGATTTTGAAATAAATGAACTCTAAGCTACTAACAGACGCCCATACTACTACTACGCCCACACTACGTTACCTTGTTAGTAAGTAAGCTACTTAGCTTTTTTAACATTATTACGTAATATCATAGTTATCTCTGTCCCATCAACTCTAACCAGCCATTTCAGAAATTAGCTCAAACAAACATACAACTTGTAGCAATTTTTTTTTTATGTTAGTCATCTCCCTGGCCTTATCCCATACACTGTTGGGGTCGGCACTTGATTCAACCAGATGTGGCTGATCACTTGATTTTTATATGAAACGACTGCCATCTGACCTTCGCTACCTCTTTAACGAGAAAATCTGTGATCAGATGATGAGATGATTAAACCAGTTGTCAGACTATTTTAGGCCTCTGACTGACCTGTAACGACTGCCAAAGATGATAAATTGGTAACCGGGACCGACGGCTTAACGTGCTCTCAGAGGCACGGAGGGAACTCGGGCGGTCACCCATCAAATTACTGGCTAGGGGTAGGGTTGCTTAACTTCGCTAATCGAATGATATGCGCACTGGCAACTGTGTCACAAGCTCTTTTTTATGTTCATACTTACCGTAAACTTTCATATGCATTTCGTTACAAAGGAACACTTCGATTGTATAGATAAGAGGGCGGCGGTTAGCATTCTCATCATACTGGTGAACAGGTGCTGCTCTTGAGGGCTGATCACTTCAAGCTACACAATTTATACGTAGTACCTATTTTTAGTTTTTATATTTCTTTATCGACTTTGGTGCACTGGAACTGTGTCCATGGGCTTATTTTTTGTGATTTAAGTGTATTGTAGGTATTACTCAAAATTGTAAAATTATTTCCTTTGAAAAGTCTAATTACTGAGTTTCTTGAGGGTTCTTCTGAGTAAGATCAACCTTGCGAACGAGCCGATTACATGTATAATTTCGTTCTGACGATTTGAAAGTACTTTGTTAAAAGGCTAATCAAATAAAGATATTTTGAATTTGAACTTTATGTATAGACATAACATAGATCACATTCCATTGACATTGAGTCAGTATCCGGCTACGGATAGTGAGTACCAATTACTAGTAAACACATTGAACGAAGCAGTCCCCAAGTGTCTGCTAGTAATTTATTGCAAAATCCTTTTAGCCTCATCGATTGGTGAAAGTATAATAATGGCAGTCTTTAATTGGACCGTATCCCTATGGTGAGCGGTGACCTAATTCCAACTCCGCCATAATGTTACACCACTCAAGCACGGCCTCATTATATTAGCCTCCTATTGAGTTTACTACATCGTAATAAGATTAATGCGTGCAATTTCTTATCTACCGATAAGAACTCTTGAGTCGCTACCTACTTTAAGCTAAGGTTTAGATTGTAACTGTCTTTATTGTCAGACTAGCGGACGTCACGCGGTTTCACCCGTCATTATTATGTTACTCGCTGATGATATAACTTACCATGAATTTTTGAAATCAGCACAGTAGTTTTGTGTTTAGTCATTACAAACATACACACGAATATACAAATCTTTCCTCTTTATATGTTGATAGATTGAACGCGTTCATCGCATTTTCATGTAAATAAATTATAATTTTGATTTACTGCCTCGATGGTCTTGAGGTCGATAGTCCAACGCTAAAGCGGAACTCGTGGTCTTTAGTTCGACTCCCGGGCAGTGTTGCTATAAAGGCTAAACGCATATTTATGTTTGTATGAATGAATTCTTTTTATTGTTAAACTTAGTCTTAGCAGGACCTAAACTAAATAATATCGAAGTTATATAATTTTATTTGCAAGTGTGATTTTAGTTAAATGTTATTTTTATTTCCAACCATCGTTATTTATAATTAGCGCTTTTACAATGTTTCATAAAGCGACTGTGCTCAGTAGGTCTAAAAAGGCCACTTTGGGAGAATCATAATGTGATCCGAATATGATTCATCATTAGAAGTGACAAAATGGTCACTTGGGTTCAATTCATATTATGATTCACGGATGATTAATATTTCGCAATTCACCTGTCTCACTTTCCTATGAAGATTCCTAAAATGGTGCACAAAATATGAATTGCTTTTGTGACAAATAGCATCATAAAAACTTAATTAGGGACTAACATCTAGAATTATTTAATCATTCGTGAATTATAAATATGAGTTGCACCTATGTGACCATTTTGTCATTTCGATGACGAATCATATTCGGATCACAATATGATTCTCCTAAAGTGGCCATTCTAGACCTACTGGCCTTTATTAGCTAATTTCACTTGTAAACTTTAAAATTTATCTAACTTTAGATATGTTTACATTCTATATTCTAAAAATATTCTAGAAAAATACGGAGCCCCGCCTCTTGTTCGTTTTTCATTGACCATTTTTAAGAATAAGGAATCTAACGGACTTGAAATACCTATAAGCCCTAAGTTTCTACGGCATATGAGTCTGCAATCAGGTTCGGAGATTTTGTTGTCTAAATCTATTTATATACTAATATATAAAGGTGAAGAGTTTGTTTGTTTGCTTTAACGCGCTAATCTCAGGAACTACTGGCCCGATTTGAAAATTTATTTCAGTGCTTTGATAACTCATTTATCGAAAAACGCTATGTCATCACATCACATCGGCGTTAGCCCAAAGTAAATATTACACGCGGACGAATTCGCGGCAGAAGATAGTGAGTTATAAAATAAAACATTTGGAATGTCCACTGCAGTTTATTTAAGATTTTAACGAATCGGTGGTATTCGGCAGAATGTCAAACTACCGGAATAATAATAAAAACACGACTTTATACAACTACTAAATTTTTTATTGCATCCAACAAGTTATTCTTAAGCGGATTCCTTAACTCAAAATCTTAATTAAAACATAATGGCTAAAACATTTCATACGTTTCTCATTTGCATGTCAGATACAAAAATATTTATATCTTATAACAACCGAAAATGCACACATACCAACTGTGATATACTAAATGAATAGAAATGAAGTAACGTAATATGCTCGGCTTTCAATGTTCAAGGTATACCCCGTCGGGTATCCAATATTAAATTGTATTCACACAGCCAATGGCGCCTCGGCTGTCAATATGAAGCCACGTTGTACATATCACTCTGCTTGGGAGCCTGCAACAACACATACACATCTATATCTATACATCTATACAGATATATTTAATTGAAGTGCCAATTTCACTTCCAAAATAATGCATATGAAAGTATACACGGTAATAACTAAAAAATTTTCTTTTTTTTTCTGTTTGTCTGTCTGTCTGTTTGTTCCGGCTAATCTCCGAAACAGTTGGACCGATTTTCAACGGATTTGCACTGGCTGATAGTAAATTTTTCAAGGAGTAACTTATGCTAATTTTATTAAAAAAAACAAAGGTTCCGTCGGGTCATTCGTGAAACTCTACAAGGTAAAACCGCGGGGCACAGCTAGTATTCAATGCAACAGTCGTTTGAGTGGTTGGTTGTTACGCAAGCGACGCAGATTCAAATTACAACGGTATTTACAAATAATAATAAACAGCAGAGCCGTGGTGGCCTTGAGGTTTGAGCAGTCGCCTGCTACGCAAGCAACGCAAGTTCGAATCCCAGCGGGGCCTGTACCAATGAGTTTATCTAAAAAACTTATGTACAGTGATTTCACACCACGTGCTTTACGGTGAAGGAAAACATCGTGAGGAAACCTGCATATTTCTGAGAAGTAATTCAATGACGTATGTAAAGTGTCTGAGACGGCGATGGACTCACCATCTGTCACATTGGCACTTAATCATCTTCGGTGAAAAGTGGGTGTTATGATTACAACATCTCTGCCTACCCCTTTGGGCAATACAGGTGTGAGCATATGTATGCATGTAATAAACAGCTCGAGTTGACAAACTAATAACATAGTGTAATTTTTGGATAAAGGATTTAAAAAAAATACTTACAAATGCATTAGGTAAATATTAGGTATCACTCTTCCATAGTTTGATAGTCTTGTCGTTCTCGAGCGCCGCGGAGGCGATGATGTTCTCAGTGGGGTGGCAGGCCGTGCACAGCACCGTGTCGGTGTGGCCCGACAGCCGCTG
Organism: Watsonalla binaria; assembly: GCA_929442735.1. Lineage (NCBI taxonomy): Eukaryota > Metazoa > Arthropoda > Insecta > Lepidoptera > Drepanidae > Watsonalla > Watsonalla binaria. The sequence continues at coordinate 3,540,203 of OV838923.1, forward strand.
CACTATCTCCTTCGACTGCAGGTTCCATATGTACACCAGGTTGTCTTCTGACCCCGATACTATCCACTATACACAAAATAACATATCGTTCAAACACATCCACATAGAAGAAAATATAGAAGCGTTCAGTGCTGCAAATATCAGTTTTACATGTCTCAACGTCGAGGAATTTAAACAAATTATGTTGATATGTATTTCGATTTAATACCACGCTAATATGCAACGATAATCGTTGTTGAAATATGTCAAAACCTTTTGATGCACTCTTGTCAGACGAGGAAAGCATTTACTTAAGGAAACATTATCGTTTCGTGATTTATCTGACGTATCTACTAGATAGTAGATAAGTCAGAGGATGTGAGGTAAGTGTGGATAACTCGTTTACCCAGAGGATGAGATCATCCTATAGGTAAACGAGTTGACAATCTGTCCATTATATTTTCATGGCTAAGCCGCTGCACTGATTTTGCTCAGGCAAGCAATACACCTTTAACCCCAAAGACAAATTAAAGTTACTAAAAATAAACACTACATAATTTTTCATTGCACATTTTTTTTTAACATTTACTAGATAAATAACCAAATATAAACACTACACAACTTGACACATATCTTTTTTTTACATTTACTAGATAAGTAGAATAAATATTAGCAAATTACCTTTCCTCCAGTAACACTAAAGTTGGCGAAGATACAATATTTCTCATTCTTGTGTCCCGTGTAAGTCTTGAGGCACTTGCCTCTGCTGTAGTCCCACAGTTTGAGTGTGTTGTCCAATGTCGCCGCTAATATATATTTGCCGTTGGGTGAGAACTTTACAAATGACACTGGTGGATTATCGTCGTCTATGAGCGTCTTCAAACACTGTCCTGATGCTGTATCCCAGATTCGACTACGGAAGAAATAACAAAATGGTAAGATCAAAGTATTTGTAGCATACATACGCTCACGCCTGTATTCCCCGAGGAGGTAGGCAAAGGTGTTGTAATAGCAACACCCATTTTTTAGATGGTGCAGTGCCTACGTGACAGATGGTGAGTCCATCACCGCCTCAGGTACTATACATATTATATCTTTGAATCTCAGACATGCAGGTTTCCTAACGATGTTTTCCATCACCGTAAAGGACGTGGTGTGAAATCACCGTACATATGTTTCATTTATAAAACTCACTGGCACAGGCCCTTGCATATTTGCAAGACAAAAAGTCAGTACATAATAATTTTGTATATAGTTTTGCATGTTTGTTTTTCTCATTCTCATCACAGAGGGGCGTCCATTAATTAAGTGAGGCATTTAGGGGGAGCGACTTGTATCACGTATTTTTTTACGTAGTATACTATGTGAACTTCCGTATATTATATTTTGTTTGCAAAAGTAAACATGATGTAGAAGCTGTAATTAGTCCTTGAAAAATATTAAAACGTAATGTATGTAGAGTGGTGGTCTTGGTATTATGCAAGTTCGAATCCCAGCGGGGCCTGTGAGTTTTTCTAAAAAACTTATTTGCATTGATTTCACACCACATGCTTTACAGTGAAAGAAAATATTGTGAGGAAACCTGCATATGTCTGAGAAGTAAATCAGAGACGGCGATGGACTCACCATGTGTAGAAGTGTCTGTTTATAATTCCAAAACAAAAGCTTTTCACTAAAGCATATGAAAGTATATACGGTATTCACATTAAAAAAAAAACAAAATTTCTTTGTTTTTTCCGGCTAATCCCCGAAACGGCTACCGATTTTAACGGGACTTTCACTGGCAGATAGCTAATGTTGCAAGGAGTAAATAAGGCTACTTTTTTTTTTAAATTAGGTTACCTCGCGTTTCCCAAGAAAGTAACTCTACGCGGGTAACCGCGCGGCACAGTAAATTTTAATATTTATGTATAACATAACATACCATAAACCATCATAACTCGATGATACAATAAGGCTTCCATCTCTATTAAAATGAACTGCTGAAACTGGATCTGAATGTGCGGGCAATGTTTTTAGAGATTTTCCTGGAAAAGAAACATTTTGAATAATTTAAATGCATAGGACGAAACATGACCTTAATTACCTGTTATTCATAAGTAAAAGACTAACTGTGACTAGTAATTTTTACAACAACTTTTTTCAAACTTATATTCGATTATCTGAATGGAGTTTGCTCGTCAGGACTTTAATTAGCAGTGCAATAGTTCAAAATTCAAAGTTCAATATATCTTTATTTGATTAGACTTCTTACAAAGCACTTTCAAATCATCAGAAGGATACAGAAAATACATTATACATAAATGTTACCATCAGGCAATGTACACAGTGGATAATGGATATGTATGTATATGAGGTTTTTATGCATACTTTAATAACTTATTTTATTAGTAAAAAGTATTTTGTTTACACATTTAGTGACAGAAGCCTCCTTTTAAGCATGTAGATGCCTGTATTAGGAGACTTCACTCTTCCATAGCAATTTTATACAAATCGAAACAGAAAAACTCGATATAATACAATCCAAAAAGTACACGCGGTAAGTGCATACACTGACAGTATTCACTCTACGCCCTACATTTTACCAAAAAGACCGCCGCATGTATGTATCAAACATCTCAAAACTCAAATAAGCCAGATTTGAATTAAATTCGCAAAGGAGATACCAGAATGAGAAACCGTAAAATGGCGGAAAACGCCGCGGGCATGGGCTGTCAAAACCAACATTAAAACACAAATATTCAACATAGGTAAGGGATACTTGGAACACTCATCGAACGTCATTTCTTTACACTAACTTGGGTTAATTTACTACCGTTTTCAAATGTAAGCCAAGTCAGGAGAAAAAACGGCGAAACAAATTCCCTGGATTTTTTACACATAGGGTTGTTTTAGTACAATTTAAAAGAATAGTGAACAACTCATTGTCATGCTTGGCTACAGCACTATACTCAATTACACTATGCCATGTTATAATATGCTTTTTCGCGAAGATCAACAGTAAACTTACTGATATTATTAAATGTGAAATTGTCTCTTATATTCCGTCTGTCGGACCTGAAATTTGGTATAACTATGACCCCAAAGGACAGATACAGCACAGGTAATACATGCACACATACATATGCCTGTACCCCGTGAGGGTAGGCAGAGACCTTACATACTCCTTTCGCTTCATCCACATTCATGCATCTCTTCATACATTTCGGTTACGAATGCTCGGAATTTGACCTTTCTGAAAAATACTATTAATTTGGTCATAGTAGTTCTTCCTTGGACGCCCTCTACCAACACTTCCGCTTACAATTACTCTATTATAAATTTATTTCGTTAATCGCCTTTCACTCATCCTAGTTATAAATAAATCCACTATGTGCGCTTGTTGTCATAGTATTCGCCCTTTCTTGCGTGACGATGTAACCGCCATACAAATTACACAAACGGCTAGACACGTTTCAAAGTTTTTATGCGGCTGGGTACCCTTTACAGGCAGAATACGGGCAGGTGTACACAAAGGGCAGATAACCTATCGAGATTAAAAGAATAATATGACATAATTGCATTATTGTTGTAAATACCAGTATTCATTTACATAAAAACTGCCAGACATGTTTTATGTATATTCATTGTATGGATAGACAGCCTTGAGAATAAGACATAATGGGAAATTTTGTAACCATTATAATGTATTGGACAGCTGGTGCCGTAATGTGTTATGAGCGTTGACTTTGAATGCGCAGTAATTGTTTTACGAGTCTGTCTATGTCTGTCTGTATGGCGCGACGCGAATTTTCCCTGCACCTTCTAAGCGGCTAAAAACGCGATGTGCTTCGCGTTTTTATCGCGCTTTGAATCAAAATTGCACATACAAGAAACCTACAAGGATTTGATAAAAAAAAATCTCTTATATTACTTGAACTACAACGCCTGTAACCCACGTGCCTTTTTGCAATGATAGTTGAGCTGTGTCAAAAGTCTGATTTATTCAAGTCACTATTATTTATCCGCTATTTGGTTTGCATTGATACGTAAATTTCAGCAATATTGGTTGTGTTAACCTAACCATGGTCTTATTGCCATGATAGTTTGACTCATATTATGAGACATATGACGTGTATACATCTGTCACTGTCCACAGCTTCACTATAATTGCAATAAGAGGCCATGAGCGCTCATGAAAATAATGCCCTCATTATTTCATCATTCTTTCATAACTGTGCATGTATTTTATTCGGGTCGCACCATACAGACAGACAGAGACAAGATCAAAACTCAAAACTCGTGACGGCGCTTGTATCTGTTATATCGTGTTGAGGGTTTTAAATGTTGTATAACAGATAATTTTTTTTATTTTTTTTATTTTCTTCGGGAAACAATCAGAAAATTTTAAATCTACATATGCTTAAAATATACAACATTTATTATGAATAGTAATATAAACACATGTTATTTTTACCTGTCCTCACATCCCATATCCGGACACTCTCGTCGAAACTGCCGGATACTATAAGGTTGCTCTGTGGGTTGAAGTTGCAGCAAAACACATAGTTACTGTGTCCTTTTAGCGTCTTCAAACATTTGCCTGAACTCAGCTCCCACACCTGAAACAAAATTTAGTGTTTTATAACATTAAATATATAGAAGAAAGTCGTGTTTGTTACACTATCTATAACTTTTTAAATTTGGTGGGAAGGTAGCTTAGAGGACATAAGATACTTTTTATACCGTTCATGTGCAACTTGACATAAACGTGGTGTAACACAATAATTACATCATTTCGCGTAATAAGCACCGCTCGGCTAAGCCCGGCTGCCGGCCGAAATTATTGCAGTGACGAATAACTGTCATTGTCATATGACTACCAATATCATTACTAAATACCACTCCAATAACGTTGACACGCATGTCTGTCAACGTTTTTTACGGCTTATTCCCAGACATCCACAGCCCATACATTTTGAAAAATAAGCTTCAATACATTAATTCCCGCGACCTCCTAATCAATTTCTTGGATATCGTGAGAATTCATTTGTATACCAAAACAAAAGCCGTGGAGGTGGTGGCAATAATCATGGATGTCTGGGAGTAAGAATTTTCGGACACAGATGCTGTGTCAATGGCGCCAAATGTGTTAACTTAGTTACAACTTGCACATGACTTTTGATGCATGGACCTCCAAATTAACTAGTGTAACTATGCCTTGAGCCAGACATGAGAATGTAAAAAATAAATTGATGTGAGAAAATGCATTTCATTACAAGTTTTGCTACTTTAAGTTTTGATCAAAAACTTTTCTTGAAACAAGAATAAAATTGGGATTCTTACTAAAATTATTCTTACAATTACTGTAATTACTTCAATAAATAAACAAGACTTTAATTATTTAGGAAATAATCTTATCCTTTGTTATATTTGAGACAACTTGAAATTGATACAATATCAGTTGAGACTGTTATCTACTTCTGTGAGTGACCTAAATATAAAAAGATCTGCATAATGTAAATTAATTGATTAATATTTTTTGTATACAACACAAATGGCCAATATGTGTATGTACAGCTTGCATGATGGTAAATGGCTTACTATGAATGTTTGCAATACCAAGGGCGTCACTCCCGCGTTTATTTACACTAGGAAAGCACACAAGCTTTTAATATTAACATTATTTCTATTTATTTTAATACTGATGCATTATTCATCAATATTTGTATTGTCATTTACAAAATAAATTCTTCAAGCTTTTATAATTTTATTTTTCAATACATTCTATTCAAACTAGCCAAAATATATAAGGCACATGGTGAGAACTCACCTAAATAGGTCTAAGATAGTAGCTACTAGTGACTATCCTAGTCAAGCAAACATTCTTATCTGTGTGCACTCAAATATGATAAAGTTCAATCACCGTGTGAACTTTTACCGTTACTGATGACTTTTTACACAATTTTTTTAATAGAATTCTTTCTACCCCTTTGTTGTTAGATACAGGTGCCTGTAGACAGGGACAGTTGTAAGACTGGAAGGGAGGCCTTTGCCCAGCAGTGGGACCCATAAGGCTCATAATAATCTACACTAAAATATTTGTTTGCATTGAATAGGCTCCGAAAATACTTGAGCAATTTGAAAAAATCTTTCAGCAATGGATAGCTACATCATCAGCAAGTAACATAGGCTATATTTTATCCCCATACTCCAACGGGAACGGAAACTATGCGGATGAAACCGCGTGACGTCCGCTAATATTCTATACAGATAAATTAACAGCTTTTTCACTAAATATATATGAAAGTATAGTATTGTATAGTATTCACATAAGAAACCTATTTAACAAAATTCGGTCTGTCTTTTTTTTTTTTTTACTGCAAATCTCCAAAACAGTATAGACCAATTTTAACAGGGTTTTGCTGGCAGACTAATTTTATAAGGAGGAAAACAGCCTATTTTTATTTAAAAAATATGTTAGGCTTCTTTGGACCACCCATAAATTAAGTCTATGCGGCTAAAACTACAGGGCACAACTAGTAATAATGAAATATGTAAATATTAATGTACCTTTAAAGTTTTGTCATCACTAGCACTGACTATCAGTCTGCTGTCAGAGGACCAGGCTACATCACTGATGCCCATCTTGTGTCCCGATATTGTCTTCTCAAACTTGCCATCATAAGCGCCCCACACCTTGATAAGTTTGTCAGCGGCTGAAAATAATACAGTACATGAATTATAAGCTAATTTTGGAAAATAATCATCAAAATCCCATTTATTCCAAAACATGGCTACTATGTTGAAGCTATGTATATCCCTTTTTTAATCAATATCACAGAAAAGGATGGAGCTATTTTTAAACTTTTAAAATTTTTAATCTGATAATATATTTCTTTATTACTCAATATAATTGTAGAAGATTAAGTTAAAAATAAATTACACATCAGCCTCCTACAGGTGCTATCATGAGTTATAAGCATTGAGTTATAAGACCTTGAATGCATAGTACTGTTGGTAGTTTAATGAGTCTGTTTGTCTGTATGGTGCAACACTAATAAAATTAATGTGCTATTATTTGCTACCCCCACTATTTTCACTGAGGGCTTATAACTTGTGATGGCACCTGTAACTGCAAACATGAAAGCAATAGAATGAGAGAAAAAACATTACAAGCTGGCCTAGGCTTTTTTAAGCATCCCTCTGACCTCCAAAGGTTTTTTCTACCATGTTCTTATTTTATATGTAATATATTATTTTATATTAATATATGCCTAATCGTCCTACTAGTTGAACCTCATGAACTTTATATCACCTTACTTATTATTTAAGTTTATCACCATTTAAACCTCCCCTGAACTTTCATAATTACATCAACATCAAAATTCCCCAAACTGGTCCAGCCATTCTCATGTTTTAGACAGACAGGAACAAAGCATTTCATTTTTATATATGTAGATTAAAATGTAGTATCTTAATATTGCTATTTAAATTCTGTTACCAAATTGAGGAGGGAACAAGAGAAAAAGATTTCATTTATTTTGGTCCCATTAGTTAAAACTTGTATTGGTCAATATCAAATACCTAATCAGTATTTTTTAGGACATTGCTTAACATTTCATTTGCATGCTACTTTGACCCTTATCCTACATCACTTAAGTGTTATATTGACAAATCTGTTTGTTACCATGCAGTCTCATACTTACTAGGTCATGTATTGAATATATTAGTTATAATAGAAACTTCAGCAATAGTATTTCCTGGTCAGCATATTTCTTCATTTTGTCTGCATTAGAAATAGATTTCTCAGACTATGGTAGGCTTGGTAACTATGTAACTAAATATAGCTGTCTACAATACAGTGAGCCCTTGTAAATAGACATGTGTTGCTCAACATTTAACACATTGTAACTGAGCTATTCTTATGTCAGTTACATTTAACTTAACAATTTACACTGTATGGTTGTGAAATACAGTACTATTACTATGTAGGTTGGTTGTTCTAACACATTAGGGCTACAAATGTACATGACTAACAGTATGGAACAAAAAAAACTTTGGGCTCAGAAGTATTTGTGATTCAAGGCCAAACTTTTTTGCTATCAAATTGTGTTAGAACATAATGACTGTTTGATGCATAGTACTTTACTGAACTTAAATGATAAGAGCTTCACTAATATACAGTTAATAAATAGGCCAGTCGGTTGTAAATAAATAAGGTAGTTACTTCAATTTCATGCATTATTCATAGGCACAAACGGTATACTCACAAGAGCTAGCCAGCCATTCTCCATTTGGACTGAATTTAACTGAGGACACAGCCTTCGTGTGCCCAGCGAGGGTGAATTTGAGTGTGTAATTCGGCTTCTGGAACACAATGTCGAAATTAGCGCCAATTCGCACGTGCTCTTATAAACTTGAAGTTACATAAACATGTGCCGCCCGCCACTGACGCAAACGAGTGAAATAGTAACGACCGAATTTGTACTTACTGCCACTGAAGACTTGTTTGATTGCGGAGCGGTTTGTGATAACGAATTTGGGCCGGATAGATTGGTTGAGGGACCTCCGTGTGTTTGATGTGCAGCAGGATGGCCTGGCCCGGGACCTAGCGGCACCATGTTTCAACTTTCGACGCACTACGTTACTCTTTGTTCGTCACCCAACACAGTCACAAATACACAATGAACAACAAGTTGAGTTACACTTATGACCGGTAAACGCGCGTAACTTATCACCCACTCGAGTTTTTTCATAAATTTCAACGTAGATTTTCAAAGAACATTCTAATTCCGGGCGTCCCAATGCGTGCATATTTCGCGAAGAGTACTCAATAGTACCAACATACCAGCATCTTAATTCCCTCCCTCCCGCAACCCGCAGCCCTCTTGCTTTCTTCTATCTTTTACTCATCTATGGTACATTTTGCTCGGTTCACAGATGTATATATTGAGAAGTGAAGCTATCTATAGGTCTGTGGCTTGACGTCATTCATGTTATTAGTTTGGCATGCCTGTCATTCTATAGTGCAACACTACGCTAAGACTTTGTAATATAGAGTACAGGCAAGAATATTATGACCTTTTTGACATCTTGAAGGTTAAATTTGTCAAATCAAATTTACCAAAAATTTGGTTTGGTAACTCAGCTGTAAAAAGTTAGGACATTATTTAATATAGAAGTAACGAAACATGGCTCTTAACAAACTCAGTATCGATGCTCTTAATTTATCCGGAAAGCGTGTGTTGATGCGGTAAGTTTAGAAGTGTTTTATGAGGCTTTATCATATAAAACTAAGAATAATGCATGGGATTTAAATTGTTCCTCTCTCTATTTCTAGAGTGGATTTCAATGTACCCCTGAAGGATGGCGTGATCACAAACAACCAACGAATTGTAGCGGCTTTAGACTCGGTTAAATATGCTTTGGATAAGGGAGCGAAATCGGTTGTGCTTATGTCACACTTGGGCAGGCCGGACGGCCAGGCCAATCTCAAATATACGCTAAAGCCGGTCGCCGAGGAGCTCAAGAAACTTCTCAACAAGTAAGTTCCTATTTAGCCTATTTGATTCCTTAGCGTATCTGTATAATGATAATAAATCAATGAAGATCATAAAAAAAGCTGTTTACGTAAAATAGAAGTAAAAAAAATAATGTTATTTTATAGCTTAACTATACTTACCTTGTTATAAATATACTTTAAAGACTAAAGGTCGGAGATAGCTATGTTATCTGTAAATGTTTATGTTTTTTTATCTTGTTAACATTTTCAGTTGACAGTTACAATAAAATGATGGTGTGTCTATGTGTATTGAAATAACACTATTTGTTTTTGTTTGAAGTTATGTATTTAGGAGGTACTCGCTGAAAATGAAAGGGAAAAAACAATTTTTTTTTAAATATATTTTGCACCATAGTCAATCTATTTATTTTCAGGGAAGTAACTTTTTTGTCTGACTGTGTTGGGGCTGAAGTAGAGGGAGCATGTGCTGACCCACCAGTGGGCTCCATCATCCTGTTGGAGAACCTTCGCTTCCACATTGAAGAGGAGGGCAAGGGCATTGATGCCAATGGTGCTAAGGCTAAAGCGGATCCAGAGAAGGTCAAAGCATTCAGAAATAGCCTTAGGAAGCTTGGTGATGTCTACATCAATGATGCTTTTGGTAGGTTAATGATTAGTGTACTTTTTTTTAAGTTATAGTAAGATTTTTGGGACTCAGTAATTACAATGATAAAAAGTACACATTACATGTGTTTTTACACATACAAATACAAAAAAAGCATGGTTTTAGAATTTAATATTTATACCTTACATCAAATTAGTTTTTTTATTATGATTTATATTGTATTGACAGTATGTACATGATGGCTGGTTGAGTTCTTGCCGGTTTTTCTCAGAAATATAGTTTCCGAACTGGTGGTAAATTTTCAACATTCATAAGTGCCTACTAGGGCCCAAATTGAATAAATATTTTACCATAATCATTTTCATTTTCGTTTTTAAATTATGTATAGCAATATGTATATTTGTGTTAATCTTGAGTGTTACACAGCTATTGATAAGTCAACTTATATTAGCCCAAATGACTTAGAATAATCTTTAATTTCAACAGGCACAGCCCACAGGGCGCACAGCTCTATGATGGGAGAAGGCTTTGAACAAAGGGCCAGTGGCTTCCTGCTGAAGAAGGAGCTCCAGTACTTTGCTAAAGCTCTACATGAACCAGAAAGGTGATTATTGTAATGTAAATTAATTGCATTATGAAAGAATATGCTCAAGTATTTGTGCGTTAACTGAGTTAAAACTCGAGTTAAATTGATTTGTATTTATTCTGCGTTGGCACAACACTCTCCTTGCTCATGTACTGTGCTGAGTGAAGCTAGGTGAATTATATTGGCTATAATAAAACACATCCCTTACTACACATCTGTAGTCACAAATCTTATATAGATAGCACTATTATGCTATAATGAAGCTGAATACAACATGTTTTTTTTTAAACTTATTATCTTTTTCCATTGTTACAGGCCATTCCTGGCAATCCTTGGTGGAGCTAAAGTAGCAGATAAAATCCAACTCATTGAGAACTTGCTGGACAAGGTGAATGAGATGATCATTGGAGGTGGAATGGCCTACACCTTCCTCAAGGAGACCAAGGGAATGGCGGTAAGTTTAATTTGTAACATCCTTAAAAATGGTTAGGAAAATATGAATATGAAGCGGCACTCGAACCCATGACCTCTGCAAACCCTGCCTGAGCTACTTGTGGTGCTTATTTGCGCACACCTCATGCGTCTGTTCCTTCCCTTGTTTTTTGCAGTTTTAGGGGCCGCCTTAAATTTTGAATATAAACATGACGTGTGTCATGCATAAAATTTTATATATCTAAAAATTACGAACTACAAACTGAATCCCTTTAATCACTACGAAAATACTTAGATCTGTTGAATACATTAATTATCCACATCCAACCATAGCATACACTTACGAGAGCTCCAAAATTTACATTGACTAGAATCAGTAGTTACTTTGCGAAGTCCATGTTTATGATGTCCGCTATAATAGCGGATAAAAGCATTGTAACATTTTATAAAATACACCTTTCCGAAAATTATTTTTCTGCTGCTGTTATGTCTAACTAAGACATTTTTTATTTAATATTCTAGATCGGCAACTCTCTATACGATGCAGAAGGCGCTAAAATTGTAGGAAAGCTCCTCGAGAAGGCTGCTAAGAACAATGTCAAAGTGCATCTCCCCGTCGACTTCACAACGGCTGACAAGTTTGATGAGAATGCTGAAGTATGTATAAATAATAATTATATTGAATACTAGCTTCCGTCCGCGGCTTTTCCCGCGTCCTATTACGGATCCTTAATATACCTCGATTAACAATATAGCCTATGTTACTCGTTGAACAGTTATCTATATTAACAATGATGATATTCACTATGTACATAACTCGCTTCACTTCTAGTAACGATTTTTAAGACTACTAATCACAAAACCATTGACTTCTTTTAATCTAATATGATTTTTTTAGCTATGAACCCATCGCAGTTCAACTCTTACATGTTAATAAAAACCGTATCCAAGATCCTTAACCTAGTTCAGAAAAAATGCGTTCAAAACGACAAATTAATTTTATATTAAGACCTTAATTTATAGTATTTAAAAATGGAAAGCACCATAAAATACTGATATAAATATTTATTTGCCAGGTTGGTACTGCAACGGTAGAGTCCGGTATTCCCGACGGCTGGATGGGTCTCGATGTTGGACCCAAGTCCAGGGAGATATTCGCTGATCCCATTGCTAGAGCCAAAGTGATTGTATGGAATGGGTAAGCACATAGCATATTTGAAACTGTCATAAAAAATTGTACCGTGAATACTTTGTATTATGGAATGTTTTTCCTTGACAGACCTGCTGGAGTGTTTGAATTCGAGAAGTTCGCCGGCGGCACCCGAGCTCTTATGGATGGAGTTGTTAAAGCAACTGCTAACGGAACGGTTACCATAATTGGTAAGGGATTATTAATGTTTTTAAATCTGATATTCTCGTGGCCGTCAAAGAAGGCAGTTCAAATACTCATAACATTTTTTTTTTTTATTATGAAATCCAACGGCGTGATAACAAAATATAAACTAATGGTAATACAGATTGATAGTAAGGCTAATAATAGGATTTCCACAAGTTTAAAATATATAGTAGGTTACAAAACCTGAACATGCACTTGTATACATAAATAAGAGTTAGGTATATTGTTCTATATTACAGTATAACAATCTCAACTAAATATAATGCCCTTATCTTAAGGAAAGAAACGAAAATCAAAAGAAATAACAACTTAAGTATTATTACATAAGTGTTATTTAAGATAATCCAGATGTGTTATTTTTGTACTAATTTAACTTGATTCTCAGTATATTCTATGTTAGTCGTGACAATTGAGCATTCTATGTATAACTGAAAAAAAATCAAAAGTACAAATCTTTGCGTCGAATGTTTTTAGGCTCCCTCGTTAGTCTAATGGTTCCAAATGCTACTTCGTGGTATAACGCAGTCCGCGTTGGGTTTGCTCCCCGAGTCGAACAAAGTAATATTTTCACCATCTGTGATTTCACAGCAGCAGCCCAGTATGTATCAGTGCCCCGTTAATAGCACTTGATTGGCGAAATCTGGGTTTACTATAAACACACCTTGCCTATGAATGACTGTATAAATAAATAAAATAAATATGCTCACGCCATCCCAGAAGAGTCCCCGCCTTCGGGGACACTACCCACATTTCACCGAATATGATAAAGTGCCAACGTGACAGAGGGTGAGTCCATCGCCGTCTCAGGCACTATACATACGTCTTTGAATTACTTCTCAGACATATGCAGGTTTCCTCACGATGTTTTCCTTCACCGTAAAGCACGTGGTGTGAAATCACTGTAGGTACATAAGTTTTTTAGAAAATCTCATTGGTACAGGCCCCGCTGGGATTCGAACTTGCGTCGCTTGCGTAGCCGTATGTATGTAAATATCAGGTGATCGCATACACATATATCATGGAATACTTTGTTTAGGTGGCGGTGACACGGCGACGTGCTGCGCCAAGTGGGGCACGGAGGACAAGGTCTCCCACGTATCTACCGGCGGTGGGGCTTCTTTGGAATTGCTTGAAGGTACACAAGAATTTATGCATTACCTAAATATAGTTTCCTGGAACGTAATGAATAACTAATGATGTATTAATTGTAAAGACTTGATAAGCCATATAATATTAAAGTTTTGCTATTTTATTTCTACAGGTAAAGTGCTTCCCGGTGTTGCCGCCTTGAGCGATGCTTAAGTCGTTGCCATACCCGATATTCAATATATCAATTAGAAATCGAATTGAAGACGATTATAAAATTATATCCTGTTATTGATTAAGTTGAAGTGAGATATTAATGTATAGCTGCATAATTTAAGTTAAAACAATGTTTACTTAGTGGTGTGTTTCGAATATTATTGTTTGTCGAACATGTATAAATAAAATGTTGGTTAATATTTCTTTGTTTTTTAACTAAATTAACCTACCAATTTTTTTAGTTTAGAAGGAACGAACTCTTTCAAACGTTTTCCACTAATATAGCGATAATTAACGGCTGACCGTATGTAGCAGCGTTTCTCCGCCCGCTACATAGATGGCGCTACTCGCTAGCAATTGCCAAGTTGGAGTACAAATACATGAGAACCTAAATCGCACAATAAAAGTTTTCGAGCGCACTTCAGTATGTATAAGTTTCCAACTAGAACAGTCCCCACTCAGATCCAGTTCCCTAGCTCATCCCCCAGCAACGCCCTAAGTCGAGGTCCGAGCCCCGCACCGGGGTGCCCTTGGCTGTGTTGCTTAGTATTTAAGCTTATGCGGCTGGTGGCCCTTGGGTCTTGACCTATAGTCTGGTTAAGCAGTGGGGGTAACTCCCCCCTACCAATTGCGAGAGACCATATCCTAAAAAAAACTAGAACAGTCGGAGCCGCGATTCCCCAGGCATGACTCCTGCCTAGCTGGAAGATCTTCCATTTGCTGGGACTGAGCATGATCACTCGCTCTCCCCATACATGGTTTGAAATATCAGTAGCTTAAGGCGATATTAATCAAATGACAGGGAACACAACCGTCAAGTATAAACAGACCTTAAGTATGCGCAGGATGGGATCGTAAAAAGTAAATTGAATTTTATTTGAGGGAAAGCGAATTACGAACCTTCCTAACTCGATTGTAAAGCTATAAAGCTCCATAATATATCGATAAGTACAGACACCAACACAGCTAAGCTTTTCTTTCTATTTAAACCACAAAGGTGGCAAACAAACATGCGGCCCACCTGATGGTAACTGGTGACCATGTCCTATGGTCGCTTACAATACGGGGGCATAACGAGCGCGTTTCCGACCCTATTAATATTTCCTGACTGTAAAAAGGGCCTGGTGGTCATAACGGGGCCTTGACTACGGGCCTAGACAAGAGGGAACACAGGGAGTGGTCTAGGAGCGGCGTCATTGCTACTAAGGATGTGCTCAGCCAAAGTACTGGAGGGTACGAGTACGCATGAGTAGCGTACTTGTGATTACTACTTGAGTCCCCGGGTCCCATTAAATACAGGGATCTGGCAAGTCCTACTCACTTGCTATAAAGCTTACATAACCCGACAACTCCACAGGGTAGTCGGATGCCTACTTATTGAAGGAGATTGATAACTTATATATAGTGGATAGAGATCCTTTATATGCAGGTTTTTTTACAGGTCCCCTAATGAAAATGAAAATGATTTATTCAGGTAAGGCGATGTCGAATGTCGAAGAATTTACCGGTTCGGAAACTAGACCTTAAACCTTCTGAGAAGAACCGGCAAGAAACTCAGCTGGTAACATGTACATTTCAGTACATAGTAAACAATGATAATTATTAAAAAAATATATTACTATTATAAGTCATATCGGCTTTATCCTGTATTTAGGACGACCAAATGAAAAACCTTAGGTAGGTAAGTAGGTACTAACACGAGCAAAGACGCATATTATGTTAACATTTTCAGTTGACTTAATTCATGCCCGCTTTCTGTTGACTTTTTAATAATAACGGACTTCAAAGAGACCCTTTCATTCCGGGCCATTACCCGCTGAGCCATTGAATAAACTTATTCAAATATTAATATTTAATTTACTGTTGCCTCCGTCTGGCTTTTCACATCTTTTTACTTCAACTTAATGCTGCTGTTTAAAAGCAAATGTATAATTATTCTGATATACATTATGTTTATATATTTTAAAATATATAAAATATATGGGTTCGAGGACCAGTGTTTGGAATATTTATCTATAATCTATACATCTATAGGTATACATATATAGATGTAATCCCAAAATATCACCTGTTGACTAAATGCATATGAACATACACGGTAATGACATAGAAAAACTAATTAAAAAAAATGTTCTATGTCTGTTTGTTCCAGTTAATGTCTGAAACGCCTGAACCGATTTTAAAGGGATTTTCACTGGCTTATAGCTAATGTTACAACGAGTAACTTAGGGTAGTATACTAAATAAAAATAAATAAATGGCCACCCATTATAATAGGGTACTAAGTGTACGTGAATAAACGTGTGTATAAATTTAAAGAGACCATCAAAGCAGTTTTGCTCAAAAAAGGATATTATACTGTAAGTGATTATATTTGTGATAAGGAACCCTGGGATGTATCTTTGTCGAAAAATTATTGTAAATAATCCCATTGGCACTGTACTTTTGCTACAATTAATTAATCTTAGTTTGATCTTTGCTTTGACTGGCTGGAATTTGCCATGCTCACAAATATTTGTAATATTTTAGTTATTATATTTGACAATTGAGCATTTGTGCTGTGTCCCATGGGCTTATATTCATGAGATATAAATACTGTAACCAAAAACATTGTATAATATATATTTTTTTAAAAGAGTAATTGTTGAGTTTCTTGCCGGGTTCTTCTCAACAAAAGCTACCTTCCGAACCCGGTGGTAACATTTATAATCATGTATAATGTATTTTGTGTCCTTCTGACGATTTGAAAGTACTTTGTAAGAAGTCTAATCAAATAAAGATATTTTGAGTTTGAGTTTGAGTTTGAGTGGGTGAAACCGAGGGGCACAACTAGTTTAGTCATAAGATTCACTATAAAGTGTTCCCTCTATAAAGTGTGCCCTATATTTGAAAATGTTTTTTTTAAACGAGAAGCTAAATAACATGAATGTATGTAGCAAGAAAAACCATCCAATAGGGATCAGCTAAACAACTAGACTAGAGTATGATCATTAACGACCATTGATAAGACACAAATGGCTGTAAATTCACTTTCAGGAAACAGAACATAACTTCACATAACTAAAAACCTTAAAAATATAATCTAATGACTAAAAACCTTAAAAAATATAATATGAATATAATATCGTACTACATATTCAAATATAAGGCTAACAGAGTATATACTTTCAAATCAGTATGAAAATACAGAATTGTAAATATTACCAATAATGTGTTATATATAAACAAAAAAAAACGTTATCTAGTTCTAGATACAGCGCATACTTAAATAACGCTCTATGGAAATAGACGTATGTGCCCACATTATTTGACCTTTATTTGAACAACAAACTCAAAGGACATTATCTTTTCTATTCAGCAAATATTAAAACCCCTAGCAAAGGGTAAACTGAACTTTATTGACATTTATCTGCTTTGTAAACAATTTGTTTTTCGATGAATGAACACGAGCCTACAATGCTAAATGCCACCGTAATCTGTACCTTATGCCTCTATATTAAGTGCTATTGCGTTGTATTACTAGCTACAGTTGTACAGGTACATAGAAAAGTACAGCACGTTCATCGATCGACCCTCCGCGCAAGCGTCTTCGGGATTATTTCCCGCGAACATTTTCTAAATTATAGTATTCTATAGGTAATCGCTATGAACAAAAATGGCCAGCTAACAGCATGTTTATATCGCTTTTATCATTTTGAATTGGTTGGATTTGCTCTCTTCAGCTGTTTCGTTTACGTCAAAGAATCTATACAGATAAATAAAATATAAGTGTCTGTTTGTAATTCCAAAATGACAGACTTTCACTAAATGCATATAAAAGTATAAACGGTACCTGCCGACTTAAAAACAAATAAAAAAAAAAAAAATCTCTGTCTGTCTCTCCGTCTATCTGACTTTTTGTTCCGGCTAATCTCCGAAACAGCTGGACTGATTTTAACTGGACTTTCAACGGTAGATAGCAAATTTTATAAGGAGTAGCTTAGGCTACTATTTTTTTTTAAATAAGGGTTCCGCGGGTCAACCATGACATTGAATGAAATCAAGTCTACGAGGGTGGCAAACCGCGGGGCAATCACATACAGAACCGACACTCGGCTTCCCTGGCCTGGGGTAGGTAGGAACTTGGTGGGCCCTGGCCTTATATCAAGCCCTCATAGATCATGAAACAGATGTATATGACGTGGCTCGCACTATACCATATCATATATCGTGACCTTAAAAGTTCATAGTGGTCTACCTAGCCTACCCCTATCAGGCACCAAGATAGCACACACATACAAAGCTTGAAATGAATACATGCATATTTTCCTGTAGTAGTAACAGGTGTTTAAGCCGCTTCGCCTGTATGAAGTGTCAGGGGTGAGCTAACGTGAGCGTGGTTCAATTGGCGAGGGTTGGCGCATGCCCCGTAGCGACACGGATTTGTTTCACCAAAAATACTAATTCTGTAGCAAAGTGTCAGTGATGTAAAGTACTTGCCGTGCCGGTCACCCGGCAGGACAAGAATGTTGAATTTAATACCATCTACATAGTGTAGTCTTATCAAGACCAATATTAGCGTTTACTCGGTCCCTTCATGTCAATTGTTGTTGTGTATATCGATTTTAGTATTCTCGTTGTTTATAAGTAGGTGATCTCTTAGCAGGTGAGTGATAGCTTCACATTTTTTTGATGACTGTTGCTATTGTTTTTATTTATGTATCTTAACATTACGTCATTATTGTGTATTTTTGGGTCTGTATTATTTCAGCGATACATTTTTTGAAAGATATGTCTTAACATAAGCAGAAAATATTAACATAGGTATGTACCTAACTTTAAAATAAAGTTATAATTTCGTATCTCGAAACAGAAAAAGGATTTTTTTTGCCTAAATGAGATGGTGTCGAACACGTCTGAATGACAATTATCAGGCGCGTATCTCCCTACTCGACCTTATTGATAGGTTCTAGCCTTACCATGATTTCTATATTTACATCAGAGATGTATAAATATGAATTTCCCAAACGTTTGCATACCTGGTAAAAAGGAATGTTTATCACGGGAACGCACATGAAACACAGGAAAGAGTTTTCCTGGACACGAAAATGTAAGCAATGCAGACTATAACATTGAATGAAGCAGACATCTTCAGAATTCTTAATTTTTCTACGTTTGTTGAATGACTTGTTGATGACGACTTCAACATTTTCCTAGAGAAGCACGAATGAATAAAGTAGTTACTTATCTCGAATAAACTTAAGTATTTTTAACTGACTTCAAAAAATGAGGAGGTTATCAATGCGACTGTATGTTTTTTTTCTACTCTCAGTCATCATCATCTCCCTGGCCTTATCCCATACATTGTTGGGGTCGGCATTTGGTTTAACCCGATGCGGCTGATCACCTGAATTTTATACGAAGCGATTGCCATCTGACCTTCGCAACCCCTTTAACGAGGAAAATCTGTGATCTGGGTTAAACCAGCTGTAATTTTTTAGGCCTCTGACCTGTAACGATTACCAAAGATGATAAATTGGCAACCGGGATCGACTGCTTAACGTGCTCTCCGAGGCACGGAGGGAACTCGGGCGGTCATTCATCCAATTAATGGCTAGGCTAAGGATTTCTTAACTTCGCTGATCGAATGACATGCAACTGTGCCACGAGCTCCTCTTTTTCTACTCTCAGTATCGAAAGTTATTTAATTTTTGGCTAACCTCGTGTTACTAGCTGTCGCTTCGTATCATTACTCTCAATGATTTTAGGGAATTAACTTACCTATATTGGTATTACTTAGATGATTTATTAACTAATCTAGTTCAAACATCAATCAAAGTCCACTGCTGGACTCAACCCTCACTACAGCACCCGGTCAATAGTATTCCGTATTCACGTTGACACCATCTTCAGGTCATTGCCTATCTAACTCCAACTAAATAATCTATATAGATAGGCTATATCATATCATACCCTCCAGGATATGATATAATACTTTTTAAAAGATGGCTATGATACTACTTACGTTTTCTTATCCCCGAGATATTACGGTGCGATATATAAACAGACAAACAGACACTGGAGTGAGACTATTAGAGTAATTTTTTACCATTTTTGTACGTATTGGGTATTCTTCTGGTAAAAAAAGTTTGAATGTTATAACATTAATACGTTATAATTATGTATGTTAAATCGGCTTTATACCATCTCTAGTAGCAAAGCAAAGCTCTCCTGTATAAAGATACAAATTACCTGATGTAACTTCGATCCAAAAAGATTTATTTTCCGAGCTCTCTTAGCGTAGTTAACTAAATAATAAATTAAGATCGATGGCTCACCGCCCCCCAGAGACGAGAGAACGCTTATGATAGAGTAGCTATCAACCTGTGAACTAGTAATTGCTAGGGTAAGTTATTCTGAAGATCTACCCGGGCTTAGCCGGTATTAGCTGTTGCTCAGTTAAGAATTTGTTCACATTGCGGGATTTGTGATTTTGGTGACAAAAAATATTTCCAACTTAATAATACTAACATGGTAAATCGTTACTCACCATTCATTAGTATATATATATATGAGTGGAACCTATATGCTCACACCATTCCAGAAAGTTCTCGTAGGGATGGAGAAAGGTGTTGTTTATTACAACACCTTTTTTACATCACCCAGTTTTCATCAAAAGTGCCAACGTGACAAATGGCGAGTATATCTATCGCCGTCTCGGACACTACTTATACGTCGTAGAAATTCTTTACACACGCGTATGTAAGTTTCCTCGCGATGTTTTCCTACACCGTAAATCACGTGGAGTGAAATCACTGCACATAAGTTCTTAGAAAAACTGATTCGTACAGGCGCCGTTGGGATTCGAACTTGCGTGGCAGGCGACTGCTGAAACCCAACGGCCACCATGGCTCTTTACAATCTAGATTACTATCTAGATTTATCGTTATAATTATCTATAAGTAAGTAGGTACTACGTCTGGCTATTAATATTGAGCATATTATGATAAAACGATACTGTAATCATGGTTAATTAAATATGTAGTACTTAGAATAAAGTAGGCAAAAATGATATTATCTAAATTAAATATTTCCACATCTCATCTCTAGATTTTCAATACCTATTTACAAGGGGATCTTAACTTTAGATATATAGATAGATACACACATGTGAACCAGGAGAAAGGTTTGGGACAGCCCTATTACAAAAATATAACAAGGTTTCTTAAATATGTTTTCATCGTTACGCTGCCATTATGTTACGGCCTTATGTCCAAGATGTTTCGTCGGAGAAAAGCTTTTGTTGGATTTTGTTTGTCGTGTATTCTCTTATGTCGTGTATGTCCACGGTAATCGTTTTCCTCTGTACCTAAATGACAAGGTACAAACCTATAGTCTACTTGCTAACCTTTACCTAATTTATAATGTGGATTTTTTCATTTAAGTGCTTTAACGCGTTAACTGCTAACGACGCGTCTGTGCGTCCAACTGTTAGAGAATTTAGGAAGATGAAATGTTAGCAGTGAATGTGTTAATATATTTAAGGACTCATTAAAATATATGTATTCGTGGCTCGACGATATTATAATTATTTTAGTCGTGGCCATGGGTGCCACTCAAACTTCAAATATAATTAATTATTTAATTAATACATGTAATTATTTAAGTGATAGCCGCCCTTTGTACGATAAACAGCCCCGGGCAGAAATTATCCATCATTCCCCAATGATCTTTCTTTGTAAAAAGGGGACTTAAAAAAGATAATTAAAAAAAAGAGATGATTGATAGCACCAGCACCCCTCAACATTTACATTAATTATCAAAAATCGCTCACAAAACATAATACTGGCGTTTTAAAAACGTGAATGATTAATAAAACAATGTGCGCTGGATGCTAGGCGCTTAGTGAAAAAAGTTTTTTTTTTTTTCAAACATACGAATACTTCGCCCGGGCCTCCCCCCTCAATCCGGCCCTGTTCTGTTTCGCTACCAAGGGTCAATATAATCGTTTATAATGATATGTGTTTGATCACCAGTAAATATATAGCCACCATGCCGGACTGGACGTGGCTGTTTCTGGCTGCATTATTCGGAGCTGTATCCGCCTGCAGTATACCACTAGCCCTGCTGATGTACTACCTGAGGACTTCAGAGAAGAAGCCGCCCCTGGGTGACGAATTTACTTTACCGGTTACTTTACCGCCGGTGAGTGCATATTTTAACACTAGCTGGTGCCCGCGACTTAATTTATCTTTATATTTTGGATAATACACACACTATCTACATAAATTATAGCCTTTGTATTATTCTGATGTAAACACAATATTATTGTAAAATTTCATCAAAAGTAGTTCCTGCGAACTTTCGCGTTTATAACATTAGTAGGATTTTTGTTCCTTTTTCATGAGAAATACTCAAAAAATACGTCACTAAAATACAGCAATACCGCGTGTGTTGCAATCCATGTGCTTAGATTCGTTCGTAACTACGTAGTACCTAGAAATATATCTATGTTTCTGATCAATGTAAAATCAATTGGTTTAATCTCCTTAATGTGTTGTATACCCTGTAATAGCCTGGTACCTACCTATACTTACCTAAATCACTTATGTTTAGTTGTATACCTATGGCCTAAAGGCTAATACCACAGAACAGGGAGAGATGTAGGTACGTTTCTTTATTACTTCATACCCATCAGGAGAGTTCTGTCTAGTTTAATATATTATATGGAACTCTGTGTAAATGTACAATTTTAGCTATATTTTGGTAGTGTTAAATAAGGAAAACGTATCTACGTAATAGCTCTGTGGTCACCAAGCTGGTATCTAGTACAATTAGTTTTATCGTAAATGTCCGTATTCCGGCACCGAAACTTGACCTGAATAAAGCCCTTTAATTTCACACGTTTACCCCAATTTCCTGGGAATACCAATAATAAAACACGACCCCACGTTTTGATGACGTTGCTGTGGATGTTATTAGTAATTTACTTGTATTTAAGGTTTCTGCTGGGTCATTTTGTGAAGGTTGACAAATGAAGCAGCAATATGCTAAGCCACGTGTGATTTTGCATAATGTAGGTCGTTTCCATAAATATTTTATTTAGTTGGTATCAGGATACTTCAAACAGATATAACACGTTTCCAGTGTACATAGTGACAGTTGCTAGTTACTATTTATTACGTGTAGAGAAGAGAATTGTAGGTTCCTACAATCTAGGTATCATTTGGAATTAAATACATTTACAATTTACCGTGCCGTGGTGGCCTCGGGGTTTGAGCAGTCGCCTGCTACGCAAGCGACGCAAGTTCGAATCCCAGCGGGGCTTGTACCAATGAGTTTTTCTAAAAAACTTATGTACAGTGATTTTCACACCAAGTGCTTTACGGTGAAGGCAAACATCGTGAGGAAACCTGCATATGTCTAAGAAGTAATTCAAAGACTTATGTATAGTGTCTGAGACGGCGATAGACTCACCATCTGTCACGTTGGCACATAATCATCTTCGGTGAAAAGTGGGTGTTGTTATTACAACACTTCTGCCTACCCCTTCGGGGATTACAGGCGTGAGTATATGTATGTACAATTTACATTTTACGCAATAAAATTATTCGATTGGCTGTATATCTCATACATAATGGTATCCTTTTTATTCAATTGGTATTTACAGTTTAATTTCATGTAGTTAAAATAATAATAAAGCTAAATCTTTATAGGTTTAAGTTAATACTTAAACCTATAAAATTATAAATGCTATCCGAACTGAAAGCAAATACTTAGAACCTCAGGCCTAAATACCAATTTTCCGAGGAACACAGATAGTAACAATATTACGATACTCACCCAATCCATAGGTATACAAAGTAGGTACATATTGTATTGAGTTCTACTGGTGCTTCTATTATATAAACTCTATTTTATGTACTGTTATAATAATATTCAGTAGATAAACACAACATTCCTGCCCGATACTAAATCGATTGTACCAAGCGCTACGCTACGTGAGACGCTGAGGTCGAACCTACGACCTACGTTTATCCAGAGTAAAACGAGTAATGTGCCCATTCCATTTCAAAATCAATTTCCATATATGCCTTTATAACCATTTTTACGTACATAATAAGCAGAGCCATTTAGAGAACATATCGCTTTAGAAATTGGTCTTTTATCCCTATAAGCGTAATTTGTAGCACCGACTTTGCTGAAAAGATTTGCTAAGATACTTGAGAGTCAATTAAAATTATTAAATTAGGTGAATAATTTATTGCAGTAAGCTAATTTTTTTCCAAACATTGTCGCGGTAATTTGTTAGTGGTCTATTTATTACTTATATCAGCCCGCGGGTACGCTTGAGTTGTAGGACAGTATAAATATTTAATTTAATGTTTCCTAATTTTTAATTTCTAAATCCGTTCTATAGTTTCATGTGATTCCAACCAACTATGACATTTTTAATAAAAGTTAATATTTGAGGGAAATCGTCTCCGACGATGTCACAAAGTACAACACGAATATAGGCGAGCAGTACTATCATAATAAAATAATTCCTAGGAAATCCTGACTGTACTAACCAAAGGCGCAGGCAGCACACCAGAAGGAGCTCTGAACGCGATGCTGCAGTTCATTTTCCAACAGAGCACAGCCGACACTCGTTGGCTGCGCAGACGTATGGCGACAGAACTTGCAGAGCTGCTGGCCAAAACTTCATCTGGAAAGATTTTTGAATCTTTAACTGTAAGTTGTTAGTTTTAAAAGCTATCTAAATTTAAGATAAGATAATTTGTCGTCTCTATGGACTATATGACTTCTTACATAAATTAAGGGCGAATCATAAATAGGTATATGCAACACCTAGGTATTCTCTACTATAAAAATATAGTTGCTTTGCTAATGAGATACAGATGTTTAGCGGCAATGTCGATAAACTCGATTTTACGATGTGATTTATCGTCTAGTTTTATTATTTTGTGTTTGTCATCTGACACCATCAGACTTGAGTAGGTAGAAAGTATAAGTTTCGTGACGGTACATAATAAAATTAATGAAATCCTTAATTACCCCAGTTACAGTAATCACTTAGGTACCTACTACATTGGTTGGTAGGTACGTATCTTTTCATTGGGATCATCCGGTCCCCCTCTTTACGTGAAGCTGAAGTTTCAATTTACAAAACGAACGGTAATTAAGGTTTAATTAGACGGCTGAAAAGCTTTTAGACATAATTATGAATGTACATGAAAATTTAAAAAGATTCACAAAGTTTTGTAATCTTCTTTTTATTCGACTTGAATTAATTTACTGAGTGAACGTTATAATGGTTTTCAATCTAGGATCGATACAAAACACTGAATATTTTATGAGGTAAAATGAAGAAAAATATGAATAGACAATTACGTAAATTTTTATGAGGCGGGGAAAAAACATGGCACTGACAAAATAAAATGTATGTAATTGTCGTCCGGGGCTATCACCCCAGTTTGCCCCCCGATGTCCGGGCCTGCCATTAAATTGATATGTTAACGCCGCATGTACTACCTAATAACAATTTACGGTTAAACTGTAATCAGGATCCCTTCATGTGAAAACGCCCATCCCAAACGGATGGTTGAACTGGACAGTTCCATTCGAATTATTTGAGCTATTTCTGAATATTTTAGTTCACTTATCCATTGACAGCTATGCATGTGTAATTGTTTTAATGAAATTTTCCGTGTAATATTTTCCGTCAATATGTTCAATAAGGAGATTCCTATCATACCCAAATAAGATAAAGAACCACATGATCGCATGTATTAATTTTAACGATGCGTTTTAAAACAAAAATCTTCAGTAGGTATTATTAGTACCTACCTACCTAAAATGTATTTCTATTGCCAGCTCCGCTCCCTAGAAGTGGGTAGTGAGTTTCCAAGCATCACCAACCTGAGCGTGATCAGTGGAGAGTTGGAAGAGGACAGCGCTCGGCTCCGCTCTTTGGATCTCAAGTTCGACTTGGCGTACGATGGGAACTTCAGAATTGACGTGGACGCAGTCATGTTGTTGGGGAAGATTGCTAATATTTCTATCACAGGTGACTTTATTGGATCATAGGTATCTTCCATTCCATAAAGATAGAAGAATAGAAAGACATAAGAAAGAGCTTGATGAGAAAATGTTTGGGGAAAACAACCGATTGAATAAAAGCACAAACGTTTCGCGTAACGAACGGAATATCAAAGATCCGTTTGCTACAATAGTTACAGTAATTCTAAATAGACCACAATTTTCATCAAATTCTGTAAAAAGATTTCCAATCTACATAGTTAATTAGGTACTTTGAATTGATTACTAGATGCGAAAATCAATCCCCATGTCAATGGAATTTCTAAACATTTCAGTGGAAAGCCTAAGTGGTAACGTACGAGTGATGTTCCGCCGCACGCCATACACCCACTGGGCATTGGCTTTCGAGGCGCCACCAAAGCTTGAGTTGCGCGTGCGAGGCCGCTTCCAAGGGAGGCAGCTCAAGCCTAGACTGGCTTCACTAGTAGCTGCACACATCAGACGGGCCGTCGCCCAAAGACATACGCTTCCTAATTATAAAATTAGGTAAGGAGTATACCTTACTTTATATCGCAATGATTTCGAAATTCCTGGACTTCTTGCATTCCCTTCGACGTAATACCCATAAACCCTTTAATTTCAGGTACAAACCATTCTTCCCCAAATCGGAGCCTGGGAGCGCGGATGGTGAAGATGGGCCAACGCCACACGGACGACTCACCGTCAGACTGGTAGAGGTCACAAGGTTACAGTGGTCGGGAGGCAATGGAACTGTGCGGGCAGCTTTAGCCGTCGACTCACATGCTTGGGTGAGCTGAACACTAATAAGACTGGCTGACTAAGACTGTAAGCATTTGTTCACTAAATAAATTGCATCCTAAAGAAGTTTCCTGGATGCTTATACTGTAGCTAGATCGTACTCCCCAAAACTAGTTTCCCCAAATTAATTCTTCTTCTTCCCAATATAGGCAACCTCCTCATGAACTTGGCGGTAGCATGTATAATCCTGCATAAACTTGTCTATCTGACGATTTGAAAGTACTTTGTTAAAAGTCAAATTAAATAAAGATGCTTGTCATAAAGATTCAGTTAAAACATTCTTCCATATTTTACAATTTTTTAGAATAGTTGTACTTATTATCATGTTTTGAAACTTAATGTACCATACAATCTACAGGTGTCTCTCCGCCGTGGCGTCCTAGTTCTGGACGTGGTGTTACCAACAGTATCTGGGCCCTTGGGTCTGGTCTGTTGTCAAGGAGTAGGAGTAGTGTTAGTGGACACAGTGGTGCCGATGTCGCCCGCCTACAGAGCAGACCTGCGAAGAGACGACGTCGTACTTGCCATAGACAACAAACCTATCAGCAATGTTGCACAGGTCAGGTGACAGTAGTTATATAAGTATAGGTACTCTATATACCTACTCATATATTGATGCACGGCTTTAATAATTCTTGAATTTGAAGCCTGCTGTGACGACCTCAGATGCGAATATTTCACTCAATAGTCTCAATATTTCGACAGATATCTTATTTTGTTAGTTGAGGACATTAATTGTGTAATATTATAAATAATAATACGAATGTTCATCAAACCCTTAGGTATACCATAAACAATTGAATCATCATCATGATTTATTTAAGAGCTGTGCTCTTATCGGTGGAGCTATCGCCAACCTTCTTTATTGTCCGCTAAAACATTTGAATTTAGAAGTAAAATAAATCACCAGGTGGGCAAACTCCTGCGCTTAGTAGAACGTCGAGCGGTCACAGTGCGCGTGCGCCGCGGTGGAGGCAATAGCGGGGGACGGAGGGACGACACTTTGGACACCAAACGTACGAAGACCAACTTCTCTTTCCGAAGGGTCTCTGAGGTCATGGAGGGCGTCCGGTTACAGGGAATGAGGCCTGGTGCCTCCAAGAGTAATTTACAGGTGAGGGATTAATCTCCACTGTATGCAGTCAAAAGCATTATTTCGATCTTCCCATAAGATACGACGTAAGGTTAGGGATGTGGTTTAGTGAAGGTCAGTTCGATCGCCGTCTCTAAGGAACCATTACAAACATATCTTCTCTTCTTCCTTTATATGTCTTTAAATTTCTTTACTTTTACCATGTTAATTTTTCCTCAGATTATGTTAACTCTTGACAGCGAATTACTATGATGCTCAATAAAATTACTATTCACAAATCGCATCTGCTAAAGTAATGGTATATTTTTTTCATTTTGCATTGCCAGGAATCGGACTCCCCGTCGAAAACAGCGGAGTCCCAAAGTGAGTCTGAATCGCAATCGCAATCAAAGCCAAAAACAGAGCCGGCGAAACCGGTACCAAAATCCGCTGAGCAATCTAGTCCAGCCGGGAATTTCGGCTTGCGGAAAAGACGGTGTTCAGTGGAAAATAAGTCTTCCGATAGTTCCGCAGGCAGCACCCCACCCGCCTCCGGAGCTAGCACTCCTCTAAAACAAGCCACTATCACTAACAAACCAGCTAAACACCAAGAAATACCCATCATCAGAACTGACTCATCAGAATGCAAGGAATCAGAAAAAGACTGTACACTGACAGAAGAGGAACAAGTATTCGAAACAGGCGGCCCACGACAGACGGAACACGTTGAGATTTGCCAAATGTTTTGGACCAAAAGCATCCAACTGAAGCCAATAATCCCATTTGATGAAGAAACAGAATTCAAATTGAATGAGAATCACAAATACTTGAACATAAACGTTTGGGCCACGGTCCCGGGAGATAAAGACGAAGTTTTGTTAGGGTATTTAAATATACCGTTACCGACGTTACTTGTTGAATGTCAGGATTCGACGGTGCCGCATCATATGAAGAGATACCAGTTCCTGCCGCCTGATGTCGATATCAAATTTAGGTAAAGTTTATGATACCTACAAGCTAAGAAATACTTTATTGGATTCAAAGTCCATCCATACACTATCTCTTCGAATTTGTTACTCAAAACTCCATATGGCAAATAACCAAATTATAAATTACTCACAGTCAGTCAGTCAGTTTGAAACCTACAATGTAAGAAATATCTTATGCGAGTTGTTTCCAGTAAAAGTCACAAGCTGTCTTCCCACGCGGGCTTCGAGCCGTGCCTGTGTTTCGGGGACGCCCTAGTCTGGTGGGAGTGGGAGGGACTCGGCTCTACCAGGAGTGCTCCGCGAGTTAAGGACCCCGTCACTACAAAACCTCCCAAACCCACGCGAGCTACCCATGACTTTGTCAGGACTCACTTCCATAGGTCGACGCAGTGCGATTTTTGCAACAAAAAGGTACGGTTCAAAATACATTATAATTAAATATAGGAAAATATGTGCCGAATACGTATGTTACTTATATTTTGTTTTAATTGGATAGAAACTTTCTTTGAACATGTAGTAGGGAATTTGAGCAAATACGCATCCATCAGGAACTTTTTCGAAATTTCATTGATACATTGATAATACCATCATAATATTTTAGGAATATTTCTTACTTTACAACGTGTTTTTACAACCCTAAACCCTATAGATATGGCTGAAGGATGCAATGCAATGCCGCAACTGCGGTCTATGTTGCCACAAGAAATGCGTCACCAAATGCCAGGAATCATCGCAGTGTATACCAAAACAGGACAGAGGTAAGCTCTACATTTACTCTCACTCCTCAACAAAATTGCCATGATATGTCGTCAAAAGACCCGTTTAAAAAAATGCTGTGTGGCAGAAGCGTAATCTATGAGTAAAATAAGATAAAAGTACTAGGATTGTCGTGAAGCAGAAGTGAAGTATCGGATTGTCACAGATTTTATAATTTACTTACTCGTAAATTTGCATTCAGTTGGTGGATGTAATTGGTTACTAAGCCTTACAATTCCGCGTTGTTTAAAGAAAGTTGTGTCAATTGCCTTGTGTCATGTCACTGTGTTCCGGGTATGTCCACATTCGTACAAAGAAGTCATAGTGGTAGACCCTCAGCCCTTCACAAGCGCCTTATTAGGATCTAAACTGCATTATTCCTTTTTATTTCATTCGCATTCTGATAAGGTAAGGTAGAGATCAGGCAGGACAGTTATTATACGCACTTACAATTATTTATCAATATGTATAATAACACGATCTCCCTGTCGAAATTTGAGAGCTGTCCGACTGGGAGCTGACTATATAACTAAATAATAACTGCTACCATACAGTAGTATTTTGTTCCTGCGGTAAGTAAGGTTGCCAGTGCTCTTTGAGGGGGGATAAAGACGCAGGACTAGCTATAGAGAGACGTTTCATCTCTTACTATGTTGGCACATGTTTCCACCCTTTATAAGGTAGGCAATGCGCAAATGACACTTTGGTGTTGGTCACATTCATAGGCTGCAGTAGCGGCATGCCATCAAGCGAACCTTAAGCTTGTTGGCCCCATCTTCGTATTGTAAACAAATATCATTCCGATACAAAAAAAAACTTTATACTATGATCGAATGAAATGATTGAATACTTTATTAGACTTCTTACGAAGTACTTTCAAAGCGTCAGAACGACAAAGACGAAATTACACTTATTGATACCACTGGGTTCGGAAGGTTGCTTTTACTCAGAAGAACTGGGCAAAAACTTAAATCTGAGGCGATACGATAAATGTGTATTATTATTATTATTAGCCTGTCGTGACCCACTGATGCCTCCGTTCCAAATGTGAATACAATCGTTTAAATAAGCATGAAATCAGATTATCGTTTGTTGGTTGCCACCAAAGGCATTCAAAATTATATCTTTGATGACAACCGGACTAGATGCCAACCTACCATTGTACCTACGTATAGTAATGGTACGGGTCAAGTCCAGAGCGATGATGTACATGCCAATATCGTGGAAACGTTGACCTTTGTGCCGGTGTATTATATTTAAACCGAAATACCCGTTGCGTTTCCGCATTAAGATTAATGATGTATGACGCGTTCACTGAAAGCAGTACGCTAAAATCTAGACATTTTTACTACTAAATTTAATGTTATCGTATATGCCACCTTTTGCCAAGTTCTTGTAACAATCACTGCACTTCCTGAAGATAACTTTGACTATGACCTCACTAAGGGACATGAGATGGCATCGCACGAAATAAACACGGACGTGACAAGTAATGCCGACTCACTTGTAAGTAGTTAGACATAAAATAAGCAAGCATACGCAAATTAAATAAGACTCCTCAAGGAGTTTTTATAAACTCAATGACGTAGTACTGGTTTCTCTGCCTACCCGGGTAGGGAGTTGGGACCCGCAGTCTCTGTGGACGAAAGAAATGATATCCCACTCTATGTAGTTTGCCAGGACCATAATTAAACAATGAGCAGGGAGGTAGGTAGGCACTATGATATAGGCGATTAACACCAAAACTCTAAGGGTGAATTTCTGATAAAAATGAATTACAAAAACATGAAAGGTACATTTTACTAAAACTGATGACTAACTGAAACACACAACAAATTTGAATTGATGTGAACGAACTGAACGACTTGCTTACGCAACTCCCAACTTAGATCAAATAAATACCATCATATAAACTAAAACATCTGCTGATAAACATTACTTCCCAAAGTGGAACGATAAGAAATTTCGCGCGCCATTTAGCTTCCAAATGATATTTACATTAACGCTTTCCGAATGAGGAAAATAGGATTTAGTTCAAGGAATCAGCTATATTTGCTTCAAAAGAAATACTTTACGCTCTTATAAACGTAGCGGATTTTAGGTCAACGCATTCATTTTTACTTGTAGATGTTTAAAATTAAAAAGTAGGTATTTTGAAGTGTGTTTTCTTCATTTCCCATCAAAACAAAGCAGCAATATGATTAATTAACACTCAGTTCTTTCACAGCTTTAAATTTTATTTTTACTCCGCACTTTTGAACAAACATTGACTTTCAGGCAATAAACTTATTAAGCCAACAAATAACTTTCAGTTTGCTGCTCTTGACGTCGGACTGTTTTTATAAGGATTGAGTTTGGATTAGTAATTGCAGAAATCTGCTTTTGTGATATTTTTCTCGCTTCAATACTAATGGTTAGGTTCGAAGCTTGAAAATTGAACAAAGAACATTTCGCAGTTTTCAACTAATCAAGAGAGTATTTCTTTCATCGCAGTAAAAGTCTCAAAGTCGTTTATTTATAGAGTGCCTTGAATTCCACACGTATCCAAATGGATTCTTTTTTAGTTTTGTAAGGCAAAAAAGGACTAAATGAACGCATATGTGGTA
Organism: Watsonalla binaria; assembly: GCA_929442735.1. Taxonomy (NCBI): domain Eukaryota; kingdom Metazoa; phylum Arthropoda; class Insecta; order Lepidoptera; family Drepanidae; genus Watsonalla; species Watsonalla binaria. The sequence continues at coordinate 3,572,269 of OV838923.1, forward strand.
TCTTCTCCGATGTATTTGAAAGCTCGCCAAATGTTTTTCGTCAGGAGCGAAATCTATTAATAAACATTCCGGTCAATGAACTGCTGAAATTTCAGTGTTTATGTTTCATGTCGAATAAGGTCTAAGTACATGAAATAATTATATTTACAATCACATCATAGCGATCTATACTTAGGTATATACATAATTACTCATTATGACTAACTGATGCATCAAAACCCACACTTCGATATACATCCAACAAATTATTTAGATGTTTACTCTGAATTGTTACAATGAGTAGAAATTTAATTCATAAGCAAAATTAAATTGAAACAGTTCGACAGTATTATTTCTTATATTGTCGAGAACATTGCAGCAAATGATTGAAAAACATCTAGACATGCCATTTACAGAGACGTAATAATTTTCCAACGCTTTGTTATTATACCAGTACACACATTCCAGTTTACATTTAATTGATGTCTGTCGACACGGAACTGCGTGATCTACTTAGAAACATTGGCTTAAAGTAATAAAAGTAACAGTCACTCGTAATGTCATGTAATAAAGTCAAAAGTAACTCACTTGCGATGTTAAATGATGCAATACACGCGTATTGGACATTAAGAATAATATACTTACAAGTTTAATAAACACATCTTATTACTGTACAATTTTATATGTCGCCACGGTTAAGGAATATAATTATTTAATCCAACCACCAGGGGCCTTACCATGAGCTCTTATGCCATGATAGTTTTACTCTTATTATGATTTATTTGACGTGTATACATTTGATCTATAATTGCAATAAGAGTTCATGGTCTGGCCCCTGATACTAATCAACTCACAGCTCAGTGGTAATTAATAAAAATGATTTTCTTGCCAGATTCGAGGTCAACTCTAAGCTGTCCTCCTCCTGAACTGATCATGACAGAAGCTGACTCCATCGTGGATCCTGATTCAGACGAGGAACCAGAGAGAAAGGACTCTCTAGATGTACAGGAAGAAGGTAAGAATGATACACAAATAATGAACATACTAACAAATAAGAATTTATGAAAATGGTGAAGCAAATATTAAAGGTTTTGTCCAGTCATTTAATACTGGTTGTGCTTCTTTCAACCAACTTAGCTTTATCAGCGTTAAAGCTCATACGTTTCATAAAACATAGGTACATACCAATTAAGGTGCTCGCCACAATACATATTCAATTTAAAATCATGAAGTGTCTTCATCATAAGTGAAGTAATTTAGTTTAGCTTCTTCTGGTGTAATCGGTAATTTATACTTTGAATTACTTTGTTATTTTATATTTCTGTTTTGTACGCAGACGAATTATTTGAATGCTGACATACGGAGCTTAATGCATATCTAGCGCATCCGGACACAGTTAAATCCAGGTTTATCATTGTTTATTTATGTCGATGTCCTTGTCGGACCTAACTCCCGGACACTTTCCTTTGTTTAAAGCAATCACTAAAACGGAGTTTATGATTGAACGAAATCGAACGCAAAACTAGAAATATTGTTACGATCTCTTCAAATTATAGTACGAAATGATGACTATATTTCCTAAATTACGGCATGCAATTGTAACTATTCAAATGTATTCATTCCACTTTGGTGATTGCCTTCGATGAGTTGTTGGTTTACTTCCGAGATCGTCTTTTGTTTCCCCTTAGTTTTCTGCCAAAAAAAACGTTCTTTGTTCCTTTAATAAATGTTGAACGAGTATTGCAAAATCTCATCATTGATTGTGTGAGAACTATCATTGTTGTGCAGAAATTCTACTCTATCCAACCAAATTAATGGATTAAGCTAATTAAGGCCATAATCATTTTTCCATTCGTGCTCGCAATTTTAGACTTAAATTACTCATCTTTGGAACTTTATTGGCTTAGAAATTCTATTGTCCTTTAACGCTCTGCTAACTTCATTTCCAAGGATTGCTGCTACGTAATCTCAAAAACAACGCAACTCTCATTACACATTCCTGCATTACAAGTAATTTATTTCTAAATTCTATACCAATTAGCCTCTTATTATCGCAATTGGATTCGTTTCGTTTCCTTGTTTGGAAATTAAATTGTGGAATATATTACGAAGCAAATAAAAATTTGGTACTTTCGGAACAAATCTTTGTTTGAAATATCGTCCCTATTCCTACGGTTTCCTACTACTCTAACTTTACCCGTGTATGTTATACAACTCCAATATTTGTTATGCCTTTCTCTAACAGCTCAATTAGTGATGAGATATACAATTCCCTAGGTGGAGGAGCCATGAGTGCACTTGTAGCTGGATTAAGACGGGCTGGTTCAGCTCATTCCCTTTCTGCTCCAAAAACATGTGCTTCTTCAAGATCATTACCACCGTCACCTAGCCATACGCCCAGGTATGTTAATATATTATAATCTATCAATGATTCATTTTAACCTGCTATTGTTTCCTCAACTCTTACAGCTTCTCTTTTTTTAAATCAACTATTTTATAAAATTTATTTATTATTAAAAGCCCAATGCGGTAGTGCTGCTCATACATTTATAAAAGTACTTACTTACTCAATAATTTTTACCTCAGATTTAAAATGGATAATTATAGAATGGATACAACATTTCTCATCGTTTTATTACCTCCCGATGAAATGATAAGAGTGTTAATAATAAAACACAATGGAAGGTAACTAAGAAAAGATGTGACCAATTAGATTCAGATTATAATATTATATACCTTTAGCCTTAAACCTCAATCTACTGCAATAGTTACAAAGTTTAAATAGGTTTCATTCTTACGCATACGGCCTAACAATTTTACCTGAGTACCTCTTGATCTTATCATGTACCCGTTCTATACTTAATCTTGCATCAGTTCAAATTACCAGCTATAAATTAATTATATCTTGAGATCGCATTTTGCATCAGAACTTTATGTTTACGTTAATGAAATTTGTACGTTTGGGTAATGGTTACATTATTTACAATTATTCAAGAATTTCTACGTGATATTTAGAACTCCTTGGAATACAACAGAAATATGCATGCTTTCTTGTAATGTCGAGGTGATCCCATAGATTGATGGTCGTCTCCCTGGCCTTATCCCATACATTGTTGGGGTCGGCACTTGATTCAACCCGCTGTAGCTGATCAGCTGATTTTTATACGAAGCGACTGCCATCTGACCTTCGCAACCCCTTTATCGGGGAAAATCTGTGATCTGAGTTAAGCCAGTTGATGGTATGGGCCCATTTATCGAGCTTCCACAATTTTGGTATAACGTAAGGTATTTAGGCAAAGTCGACTTCGAGTAGTGAGTTTCAATGATAAGAAATTAATATTTAAGCAATAAAGTTCAATTTCATATTATGTTTGAAAACGACAACTCGTCGTCGAGATCGCAAATATTACACCACGCGCACTCTTTTCTCCGACCCAGTATAAAATCCCGGCAAGTGTAATCTGCTTGTAAACTTATTGCAAAAAATTATAAGCGCTGCTTACTCAGAAAATTTACTCGTTCGTTGCGCTAATTTCATTATTGCTTAATGGTCGAGCTTACGAATGCAATCATAAAAAACAAAAAGGATGAAGAACACAAAACACGTGCTGAATACCAAAACGCGCAATATTTACTGTTGAAATTTAACTGAAATAAGTGTAACGCATTTCTTTCCTCACAGTGTTATGCTTTACTTTTTCGAATTTGATTAAATCCTTGACTCTTCTTATAATCTTAATATAGTGTTTGCGCTGGCAAACTGGCCTCAAAGTATGTGAGCAGAGTGGTGAAACTTTTCACGATAGCCCTTGTGACGTAAAGGAAGCAGTCGCTGGAGCAAGCCAACCCGTTCGCCGGGTGCGGCGTGACGTGGCTCCAGAAGGGAGGAATAGCCGCCATGTTGCAACCGGCTCTTCGCAGCGCGCTGCCTCCGGACGCTCTCCTCGCGGCAGCCAGGGACTCCGCCCCTGAGCTCGCTGCCAGACTCTCCGCGCAGCAGATACATGAAATGGTACAATGTTGTGATACCTGAAAATTATCGCGAATAAAGATTTGAAACGACAATTACTTAAAACATCTACACAAAAGCGATGCTCAATATCAACACCAGCTACCAAAGGCACCAGCTCTTTATTGGTTGAAATATTTCTAAAATCAGGAATGTTTTTATCTTGACCTAGGTAAACCTAAGTAACCTTTGAAGTAAACCAGACCCTGAATGAGTATCTAAAGTTATTCGAAAAGATAGACAAAAATTATTAGTTGGTAGTAGCTGGTGTTAGCTAGCACATAGATTAACCTAAAAGTTAATAGAAACCAAAAAAAAAATGTACCAATGAGTCGAGACAGTATAGTTTATAGTTGGTCGTTGGACTTGTTAAATACCTTATGTTTCCCTTCCGTAAAGCTCGCTCTATGATAGATGTATTTCCAGCTTTTAGCCGTCCGCGAGGAGTTGTCAGCGGAGGACGCTAGCGGCGAAGGCAGCGGCGAGGGCCGCGCGTACGCACTGACCGCGCTCATGCTGCACTGCTGCGCCGCGGCACAACTCACACAGCGCGCCGACCCACCGCACACTTGATACTCTTGATACCATTAAACTATTGTTCATTGTCTCCAGGCTTTTTAGTATTATAACCTGCCAAAGAAAGCTCCATATTTCTACACAAACATTCTGGATTAACGTCTTTTTCTTCGCTGACCTGAATTATAGGATTTAACATGTTTTTAGGTTGACGATATTGCTTGCGTATTTTCCTCATTTTGTATGGGAACGTTAAAAGCGCCCTAAGTGGCGAATGTAGAAACTCCTCCATACAAAAAAGCGCAAATCGCAAGTTCAAACGATGACGTTGCAACGGGTCACAGATATCAAACTTTCGCAATTTCAGAAATTAACAGCGGCTTTGTTTAAAATATAACAATTTGTAGGTCCGTTTGAGAAGCTAAAAAAATTACCGAGTTAATGTACTCATCATTTTGCTTTATTGATAGCTATTGTAATAACCTCTAAACACTCGTCAAATACTCAGCACAATATTTTGCCAAATATCTTCATAAGAAAACTACGGCCCAAATATATTTTACATTTATGCTTGACGTAATCTATTTATCTTACGGAAATAGAATATTTTTGCCTGCCCCTTAACGATTGGCTTTCGAATGTAAACCAACCAAGTACCTAATTTATTAACTTGTTTTCGGTGTTTTTCCGGCAGTTTAGTGAATACATTATTTTTGTAGTGGAATTTTTTGGATCCAGTTGAAACATTAAAAACACACTTCAGGAAAACAGACACACGCAATTTTTTCACAGGAAATTTGAATGTAAATTACCTAATTAATCATCCTGAAGTAAGAAATTGTGTTCTTAGACATTAATCTTACATGGTCCAAAGATCTTTCAGATGCATAGACTTCTTTGCTAAAACAGACTGGCTCACATTTTACATAAAGGTAAGTATAAATATTATCTTTAACTAAGTATTATTTAATTATGTGGCTACTTGCTAACTACTGTTATGTTACACGCGTTCTTAATCATCATTATCCAATTATATTCAAATTTACGCCAAGTCCTTCCTAAAAATAAACGCACAAACCTCATTAACAAACATGTGGCGTACCTATTCAATGGCAATATTCCCATCTAGATTTTGTCTATAAACAAAGAATATTAGTACGCAGAATTTGAAACAGATGTAAAACCACGTGTTTGCTGGAAATTTTAGCACTTATTACAAGGAGGTTAAGAATGCGTTTCGTGTAGAAGGATGCGGGATCAAAGAACGAGCGCATGCTACTGCGTCGATGACTGCCTTGTAGCTGGCTCAGCTCCAGATTTTCCTGAAATAGCACAAAGGATCGACCTCAACTTTCGCGGTGAAAAAACGTTATGCGAAATGTCAGCTGTCGTGATGATCTTGGAAAATTTGGTGCGTCACGAATGTACGTATTGTAAAATGAGATTAAAACTATACTTACTGACTCAAGAAGCTTTAGAATTATTTCATGATAGCCAAAATCCACTTCAATAGGCTCTTACGGTCTCATCACGAGTTAACAACTAGTACCTATGGATCTACAGTAATCATTTTATGAGTCTATATCACCTCTATTTCCGGTGCGCGTTCTTTACTTGAGACGAACCTGTACTTATCTGCTCTCCAACACCCGAATATCCTATAATTTTGAGTAAATTAGACATTTGCCTACATTTTACAAACGGCATGTCTTGGAAAGCTGTCTTCAGATGCTCGCAGCGATGAAGAGGCATGGCGATTCTATACCCATCACGGTCTTTCGTATATGTACAGCTCCGATGTCCAAAATTCTGGGTACTAAATAGTCAAATGTGTAACAATATATTTTAAAAATATTACTTATGTGGGTATTCTCGTGTTCCTTGTTCCCGAAAACGTGAATCACAGAATGACAAAATTCCCTATGCTCTGTAGGTACTTACGTATATTCTATTATTCACGTCAAACTAAATCGTAGACTACTGAAAAATCGTCGGTCGGTAAATAACTAGGTAGGTTGAACAAAACTTTCCTCGAGTAGTGGCAATAAATTTCTTAATACCAAAATATAACGCAGATGTTCCTGAAAGCAGGTCACGATAGTAGGAAATGGTAGACCCGAGGTCGCCGCATTATAATTAGCAACTCGTTGTTCTGGTAAAGGACATTAATGACAAGAGAAAATAAACATTTACCAAAACAAAGACGCCTTTCAGCTGCGTTTTTCAGAATTATAAGCAAAACACAAAGAAAATTAATTTCCTTATGAAATTAGCCACAATCAACAACTTTACGACATTGTAACACGCATACAGCGTATTTAAAATTAAAATGTTTTTGATAGTCTTCTTGTTTACACTCTGGAAATTGTTTTCTATATAGTATTCCTGTTTTTCAAATACGCAAGAAAATTACGTACTTACTTACTTTTACTATGTGCCCGTATATCTAGGGAAACTGTCTTATTTGTTATTCAATAAAAATAAAACATACAAATATTAATAGGAGCACGAGATTGTCCGGAGTTGAGATTATAGTTTCTGGCACTTATTCAAGGTTGGCACCTTTGAAAATCTGCGTCTCTCTTTGGCCAAGACTTCTAACTGCGGTCAACAGACGACATACGAACGTCAACTTTTCAATTGACGCAAGGTGTTCCCAAAGATGTAATTAGTGTAGATACCTACCTAGATTAAGACTATTTATCACTCTGTTAGTGTTTCTTGCATATATATAAATTATCGCACCAGTAATTAAGGTCACAGTGGCACTAGAAAATATCGAAATCTATGATGTGGTGTTTGCGGCAAACTGGCTGGCTAACACTAGGGGATTCGATCCCGATACTTTTTAAAGTTTCGAGATTGACTATAGATAATAAGTAATGGGACAGTCCTGGTATTGTAGGCACGTATTTGAAAAGTCGGAAATATATTTTAAAAAGTAGCTTTTTAATGACAAAATACACAGTAAAAAATTGAAAGAAGTTTTCGTGACTGGACCGAAATCCCTATACCTGATCTCGGGATCAGTGAATCTTTACTCGATGGGTGCCAGTAGTTAGTGCAGATCTAGCACTAACTACTGGCACCCATCGAGTAAAGATTCATACTAAATAGTATATATGACATATATTACAATTCATTATCCCTTCCCATTAACTCAAACTCGCACGACTGCATGTGTGCTGTTTACCTTACTATTTTCTCCTCATCCTTTTCTAAGAGGAAAATGTTATACTTACCTGACCTTCATGGGGACAACAAGTGATTCAAAGCCTTCGGAATAATATACTATACTACCGTATCGTAATCGGCTCTTAGGAATAATGGTTATCTAAACAATTGAAATATAGGTTAGTTTAGTCATCAAGGGCCTACTCTATGTTATATATAATATCCTAAGCTTAGTAGGTATTTGCCTAGCAATAGCAGGTTGCAAGCACAATCAGTCATCAGACTATCCTTGGATTTATACCAAAGCCTAGAATTATTTAACACTTTCTTGAGATTTGCAGTGATTTCTATAATCACGAGCTCTTTGTACAAAATAAGTATAATATTCCGTTCCAAGGTTGTTATGAAACGGATGATACGGTTGGATTACATTCTAGAACTAGAAAGTCGACTATGATTGAATTATTAGAAGTTAAAATAAAATATGGGAGTAGAAATTACCGAATTAGGTAATCCTTTATACACTTTGTACGCTAAGGTTTTACCTAATAGTAAATATGAAATTTTTGTTTTGTGTCGGCAGAAAGTAAGCAGTAAAAATTTCTTTGGTTCGCGCATCCACTGCGTCCGTAATAAATTGCGACATGAATGTGATGGCACATTGTGAACTAGGCCGGAAAATCGTGTTCGACGGTACGTCCGAACATTTCACGTAACAAAATAAATGGAGATACCTGCATTCAATCATCATTTGTTCAGCAACAAACAAAGCAATTGGACAAAGGTCCTCTGGACCACAATGAGCACTGATCCCGTGACAACACGGTTAACTGAATAAGAATGGGGGTTGTTTATTCAAGCGGGAAACTGCGGTTCCTTTGTGACAGGATGCGTGACGGGTGTTGATCCCGCAAGTTTTCCGCGTGCTAGTAGCCAATTTGCGTCAACTGCGCAGCAGACAGTGCGAGCGAGACGGCCGTTTGTTGTTGTTGCCCTCCCTGTCTAACAACACGCTTCTTTGTTTTGGCAACGATATAAAGGCAGGTTGCGGACGCGGCGCACGAATTTTACCAGAGTGCTGCCGTGGACCCAGGCGCGGTGCGTTTCGGTGCGGTGGTAGATGACACAGGATTCTTTCAGTTCGTGAAAGTTTTCATAAGTAGCTCAAACGTGGAAAAGGAACAGCCAGTGACTTATCGGACTTGGGAATATAAATAGTGCAGTGACTGATAAAAAGTGCAGTGATGAGGCCCCCGTCGGAGTATGATGGCAGTAGGATGCCTGCCGAAGCGGAGGAGGGTGATCCTAGGGCACCAGCGATGATGATCTGCGCCAGGCTCGCCGGCCGAGCCATCATCAGAGTAGTGGGTCGCTGCGAAGATGCACAGGAGAACAGCCAACTCGGTACGTACTCAATTCTACGAGGGCTTGACAACAACATGACTTAGCGAATATAGGTTAACTGCAGATGTATTTTATACGCGTCGCGTCAAACAGACAGACAGAGATGCAGACGCATAAAATGACTACTGCGTATTCAAGGTTTGCGCTCATACCTTGACGGCACCTGTACTGCCTTCTAAAGCCAAAGTGAGCACACAAAACGAAAAAAGAGGAAATAAATTTCGTAAAATTTCACGCCTTCTAATTTACTTGGCTAACGTTTTCAAAATTTTACTAAAGCCACTAGAACTGCTCTACGCAGTAAGAACAAAATATTTCTTAGTTCAATACAAATCATATCCTTGCTTTACATACTTACCAACATATTCACCTAGAAATAGATTGGGTTGCAAACGTTGTGACCTGAACCTACTCTAATGAAATTGTTCGATTGTATGATAGGAAGGACTTCAACTGATAACCTATTACTAGACATACTATTGTATCTACGCATTATCTTTATTAATAATTAAGTACAAAAACATCTATAAATAAACAAGTAGGTTATTGATTTCTAATAAGTACTAGGTATCTGTATATATGTCTTCCCATTGAGTTAATGTACAAGAGTTCAGTAAACTCAGAAATATAATTTGCACCATTTGCACCCAGTTTTCTTAATATATATTTGAATATAAATATTGAGATAAACATATAGACATTCCGAATTATCACACATGTTTTGCGTAGGTGTGGGATTGATAAACACGTGGGGATAACAGGCTAGTATGTAGTGGGTTACCTACCTTATAAAAAGGTAAAATATAAACAGACTCGACATGTACCTACGTATACCTTTCAACATCACCCTAACTTTATTAACAAAGCACCCGAATCACCCGATCCAACTCAAGGTAGGTAAATACGTGGCTTCGATCATTAACGTGAAATTATTGCCATCTGACCCTTGCGACCTCAGGATGTATCCTTTTATTTTATTGATGTGGAGACTCGCCAACCGCCGCGGGGGCAGAAACATAGAGCTTTTATTCCACGATCGTTCACTTGTTTGACGGTAACAAAGTTATACATGTCATATACAATCTGTCTCATGTCTATAAGAGCTCATTGAAAGGTACCACGCCTCAGCTTCATTTGGACCTGTCCGAATTTAAATGTTAAAACGGGCCAATATATTTGACCATGACCCATAGACTATTTGGCCTAGATATTAATTATCTAATTACTAGGAATTTTAAACTATGTAAATGTGTCGAAAACATTAATTATTAGTGGTATGTTATGTCACATGTTGCGTCTTTATTTGATTCACTTCAATAATCATTGAGGTTAATCACATTGATATAAGTCGGCATCTACATAAATTAACACTTATACTTAGAACCGGACATAAGTGAGAGGGCAACAAGCTCATCCATTAACCAACTTTAATAAAAATAAAGTTCTCTATTTTCTTTAATACAACTGTAGGCCTAGACAAAGTAACATTCTCTCGCGCTTGCGCAAATAGAAACGATAAAAAATGTATGGAACTCACATAAATAATTCACGTGACCTATGTCAATCCCGTACCTACATTTTGTATCGTTTATACTAGCGAATAGTGAGGATAATCTTACTTTGCCTACCAGGTCCTAGGCTTGGGTATGTAGGTAGGCACCTCTACAAGATACATACCTCGTCACATCACATAGAAAAAAGACAGTTAGGTTCTTATATTTTCTTAAACTACCTATCTCTCAACCGCAGTTTCACACGACAGTAAGATATCACAACTTTCAACCCCCATGAACCCTCTTAGGAGACCTTCACATCAACAAGACAGACTCCAAAATTAATGTCCCTATAGTAGACAGAGTTTTGACTGTACGTTGATTTCAGTCGGTCAGGAGGTCTTTGTATTTCATATGCATAGAATTAATAGTATTTAAGTCAACAATTATTTGACTTAAGCGTAAATAACACAATCCTACTGAATTTTAATTTTATTACCGATCTTACTACTTGATACAATTAAATAGTGATGAAACAAACAATAAACAATGCGCTCTTTGTTTGTGAATATTATCTTATCACATTCGTTGATACTCATTATTTAGTCATTCAATCTAGATCACCATAATGATTACTACGCGAATAATTTCGATGGAAATAAGACCTCGATCACGGAAAATCGAAGTTAAAAAACAGACCCATCCATATTATAGAAAATATTAAGCCGTTGCCAAAAGTTTCTTTATTGCCAATTTTGTCTATCACTACGATGCATATTACCCACATCATACCTAATAATAGCTATCTTTCCTAGGTAGATTTTTATTATACTACTAGTCTAAAGCTAGTAAGTAGTGAGTATACAGATATTCAGATGTTTCTTACTAAAAAAATTGGTGTTAAAGTTTTCTCTAGAAATTTTAATTTGGATAGAGACTGACTGAACAGAAATCTACTTAAATTCCTATAAGTATCGAAGTTTAACCCATACGAATATTAGCGGGTCAAGTAAAAAGGTCTAATTTAGGCATTGTGGCATGTACCTACCCACCCATCTATCTCTGACCTTGTTCACGGTCCATAGCGTGATGACAGCTCATCGTGTTTATTTCCTATCTATTGTAAAAAAATATGTATCTAGGTCTATGTATACCGTGTATACGTCTACACTCCTAGATATCCAGAAAAAGTGTTGAAAAATTAAAAACATGTCATTCAATACCTTGAAGAATGAATTGGGAATTCAGTAGCCAATTTTTTTCTAATTCTTTTTTTTATTTGGCAATAGTAGATAATAACAATTCAGTGAAACGCAATTTCTATGACTAAACATAAAATTAAAACTTCTTAGACAAACTTGTTGGCTAAAAAAATCTACCGCTAAAATCTACTGCGTGTACCGGTAGATAATTATGTTACGACACCCGATGTCATGTTTAATTCAACCTCAAAATGTTTTTCTATTACGTAGTAAACTTTCCGCTACCGTTACTTTTTGTCACATTACGTTACCATAGAATTACGCTTCCACTACTCAGCACGAAACTTGAAGATTTAATGATGAATGAACAATGAGATGTGATGCGCGCTTTTACGTAAATTCAGCCTTATGACACACAGAATAGTGCACCAAATCGTATGTGATAACTCGAATGAATAATCACGCGAAATATGCCGCTGACGCAACTAGGTAACTTAAATGAGTGTGTATGTTGCATTCGACTTTCGTAAACGAAGATATCGTGTAAAAATTGTGAAACCCGTCGAGGCCAGGCCGACCTGCAACGGTGTTACTGGCCTTTGTTCCGCGGATTAATTTCATGTGTCTAATTAATTCCTTATGAATGATACACAATCTTTTTTTTGCAATAAACTAGACGTTGAGGTAATAACGCAATTCCTCTGTTTCATCGCCCTGGCCTTAGCCCATTGGATACGTTGTTTCAATAACAAGGCATTGCTTGGTTGAGGACGACATCATATGCCGTATTCACACAGTAGTGTAGTTCTTTCACAATTACTGCCTAGGCAATAATTTATAAAGTGAGGACCCCCAGAAGTAAAAACACATTCCTAACGTTTATCTCAGCAGGGCCTGTAGACGCTTCGCTAGTAGAAATGATATATAATGTATGGAAATTGACATAAATCAATCACGTGACATATGTCATTCCCGTACATCATGTATCGTTTCTACTAGCAAAGCGTGAGGATCATGTTAATTTGTGTTTCAGCAAAATTCCTATTTTTACTTTTAATGTGATCTATGACAAAAACAACAGCACATTACTTAAAATGAAAAATACATTTCTTTCTCAAACAGCGCACTTTTCCCAGAATGCCATAATTTTAGATTTGGCGAGTCCATCACCGTACGAAGCATGTACGAAGTCGCAATAACCTAATATTAGTCGGTTATTTTGGAGAAGTGAAATCTACGCAGTTTTGAGTCCGCGTTTCGACCGCTGATTAATACTTAAAGTTGCGTGCGCGTAATTGATTTTAGAACGCACGTCACTGATATATTAACAGGCAATTATAAATTGAGGTAACGAACGAACGAAATTATCACAATACGAAAACGGTTGGTTCCGTTAATTTGTTCGAATTTCATTGAGCACTAGGACGAATGATCAATTACTCGTAATTAATTTATAATAACTATGTTCGTATTGTAATTAACAAATTGTTATACGTCTACACAACCTACTTTTTGTGTAGTTACATAGTAGTGATTTATGAAAATTACGTTACTTAGGTGATATGTAGGTAAGCGTAGGCCATGCTCTCTTGATCCACGATAGATATAGGTATCTTCTTTACATGACCACCTGCGTGCCGGTTAAATCAGTTCCAATAAATATTGCCTACTCACTTAATAGGAGCTTTTATATATAATCCTATTCTTTAACTAGGTAAGTATTAGATTGCTGTAAGTACTTAGCTTCAATAACTGGTAAAATGTATGGGTAGGTAACCCATACATTTTATTATTTTGTCATGCTAGTCACAGCTAATCTATCGCATTATAAAAAAACGACATATAACAATGTATCATTAGCTCAATAATCCACGTCTCAATAAGTCCAACAAACTTTTTCTCAATATCTAACCACAGCCTTATAATGCTCCCGGAAGGCAAGAATAGGCACAATGCATGCGTTAACATGCGGAAGACAAGCGCACATGGATACCTTACGTTGCGTGCCACAATACAAACGTGCCGATATATCAAGCGTCGATTTAGAACATCTCTCTTGCTTTACGCACTCATGCGCAATGATTTACTGACTAGATGAAACTTGCTTGTGCACATGTTGGCCTTAACAAACCAATTTATTCCATAACAAGTAAAACTACTGACAGAGAGGTCACTGCTCGTTAAGTACACTTCCTTGTAGGACAACACATGATTCATTTCTGTTAAGTGGATGTACCTACAGTGTAATCTTATTGCTCCACCTTTTATCTTGTCGCCTAAGAAAGAAATACTTACTAAGCATTGCGTGCCCCTTTATCACACAGCGCCATAGACAAAATATAATGATATTAGGGGTGGGGTACCCCTTGAGAGTGCAAAACACAAAGATTTTTATTGGACGTGAGTACATTTATAGTGTACTTAAGTAATTATAACTTAAAAAGACAATATTACATCCTTGCTTAATTTGCATCAGAGCTAACAGATTGTTTATAACAATTATAAAATCTGTATCGAAATCGATTCTTCTTTACTACCCACTGTTATAATATATACTAAATACCCCACTCCACTGTGTATGTACGCTAGACTGATATTTCAAAAATATGGAATCAATTCGTAAAAGTATATTGCTGTATTCACCTACGCGGCTATTTTATTCAAATAGCGAGCGAGCGATTGAATTTGATTGAAATGTGAACGCTCATCTCATAACATCTTGAATTTTTTCTTTATCTATGGTTTACCATTTATTGCATAGATAAAGAAAATATGACCATTCCTTATCTGTATTTTTTGTCATTGGCAAAGATAAAGACTGCCAGATTTTTTGTCTATGGCAAAATGTCATACTTACTCAGCTGTCAAATTTCGTCAACAATCTTAGAAATCTTTTATGTTGGAAATCTTAAATAAAAACAAACTAATCGTGACTTTTTATAAATTAATTTATAATCTCATATGAGAAGATATATTTAAAACTATCATGCGTATGTTCATTTCACAGTTACAGGTGCATGTTTTCCGTCTTACAATCAAAATACGTTAAACGTATGTTATAAATAGTTTGTGTTTCATACAGGAACTGAATCGTTTTATGAATTTAAAAATAACTTTACAGGCGGTCTGTGCAAACTGCCCGTAGTTCTACAAGAGTAAAGGTTTGCTTAGCAAAGTGACGTATTTAAACCATGGCTCTTGCTGTGACTCGCGTGATTTTGAGATGCGAAGATGCACAAGAAACACAAGTACTAGGTAGGTACCCATTGCCGGATTAGAAAGTCTACGAACATTATCTCATGAGATGTGCATGACGTAATAATTAACCATAGTCAAATCATAACTATATCTGATTAAATTTTTTTTTAATCAGAACTTATTTCGTACTCCAATCATTTCATTTATCTAAGTCTTTACATGCCTGTTAGTTGTTTTCTAAAGTAATAATAGTTGTTTTTCCTTTTAATTCCAGATTTATCAGAATGCCAGCTCATGCAAGTACCTGATGCAGTGTACCACCTCATGCGACACACAGAACTGAAGAGCTGTGATCTCAGTGGAAATGTTATCACAAAGATTCCGCCTAAGTTTGCCCTCAAGTTTAGCTTAATTACAGGTATGTTAAATATATAATATGTTACTAAGATATAAAACAATGTGCTGTTTATAAAAAAAATATGAGCCATCTGAGTGCTCAGAGTCAGGCTAAAACATAAGATCACGTGACTTGGGATACAGTACTCAAAGTATGAAATATCCTACACTCACCGCTAGGGACAAATGATATGAAATAAAATATTTCTAAAGTCAAAACACAAACAACATGCTATTTATGTATGTAAAAATGTTTCCTTACCTTTTTTCAGACTTAAACCTCTCAAACAACCAAATGGCGAAGCTGCCTGACGAAATGTGCACACTAGCTTGTCTGCAGCGGCTGGATATCTCGCACAACACCTTTGTAGCTCTCCCGCAAATCATGTTCCAGTGTCCCAGTCTGCACACGCTCCTAGCACACCACAACCAAATTATTGGTAAGTTCATTAATGTCGGCTGAATGTTTATTGTTAATCTATTCTATAGCATTACTTATACTGATACTAGTTAAAGGCAGAGTTTGTTTATGTTTGGATATGGAAGAATTATATAATACTTATGTATTGATAATCTGCTCCAATGGTATCAAATTAAGAAATTTATTCATTTTCTTTGATTTATCATGATAAATTCAAGAGTTGAAATCTTGTTGGTGCAGTATGATTTCCTCCATTTCTTTGAAAATAAAAATGATTTATTCTGTTAAGGACCTGGTAAAGCACTTATGAATGTCGAGGAATTTACCACCGGTTCGGAAACTAACCTTCTGAGAATAACCAACTTTGAGTATCAAACACTAGTTTGCTTTTGCAATAATAATAGAGATTTTCACATATACACATAAGCTTTATATGTGTGCTGCCTTCAAATAATGAACACCTTTCTCTTTTGCAGAAGTGGATGTTGACAGATTAGCTAGATCCCGCGCCCTTGAATATGTAGACCTAAGTGACAACCCTATCCCTCCAAGAACTTATGACGAGCTGAAACAAGTTTCGCGTCCTTCTATATCTATCTCAGAGAGAGTTAAGGAGGATTGGGAGGAAGATCTCATACTATAGAGCAATAACTCTCTGGACTTATGCATTCAGGGCCAGGAAGTGATGAGACTGAGAGCTTAAGTCAAGGGTATGGTGCAATATGTGATGGCATTACTGGTCCTAATTTAGCTGTGATCTATACCTAAAAATGAGGACTATATCAACATGAATTTTATTGTGTAGTGAATATAGAGTCCTAGAAATATTTTGTGATGAATATTTTCATAAGTATTTTGGTTTGCAAACAGATTTTGTAATTTTTTACGAGCTCAAATGTTTTACATAAAAAAGTAAATAAAAATAATTTTGGTACTCATTTTAGAAGAATTAAATATTGTTATATCTAAATTCTAAACTATTGTTTTGAAAATAATATTTTTGATACATAAAATGTTTCGATGGTATTGTGTTGATGTATCCTGTTGTATTGAATACTAGTCCATCATCTAATTAAGTGAATTGCTTTTATATTCCAGTAGGAATGAAACATTTTTTATAAATATTATTAAGGTATTACATATAAGTATACAGTGATGCAATTTTAATTGCATTGTCTTGCAATGATACTAATACAATTAGCTTAATTTAAATTAATAAAAACATTTATATATGCATGCATTCATGCCTTCTCTAAAATCATTGTCACTTCTACTAATTGCACTATTTGATATTGGAATTCGATAGAAGAATGCCTTAGGCTTATGATCGCTTAAGCAGCGCATTTTTAGAACTTCTTAGCTTTGACGTTTAATTTTACGATTTCAATGAAACGTCAAAGCTCAGAAATCTAATACGCTCAGCTTAAACCCGTAATGGTGCCTACCATTATGGGTTTAAGCAGAGACCACTTTAACTTAAATATTGGTGCAAAGTTGGTGTTTACTCTATCTGAAAACCATTTCGTGGAGGCTGAAGAAATGATATTAAATGATAACATTGTTATTGTATTGAAAAATGTATTAGAAATTGGCTTCATAGTTTAAGGCTACAGTAGTAGGAGCTAAGTTTAGTCCCGTACCGTAATGGCAATTATTATCTTTATCGTACCGTGCGTGACTGAATGACTGACCGACAGACAATGCGCACCCAAACCTAGTAGATCTAGAGAAAATAAGGTGGTTAAAACAGGCGGCTTTTAATGCAAATGATACCACAATTTACTGAATATAATTTTTTATTATAATTATATTATGTCCTCCATCTAATTTTGACAGTTTTGTATATTTTTTTTTAAATAACGAAATCTTTAATTGGCCTGTTACTAAGAATTATTATAATATATGTGTTTGTTCTCCTAAGACGACTGATGAAATGTGAAAAATGAATACTGCGCAATATTATGTAATATAAGACCTTGTTGTGATGTGTTTTAAGTAAATGCAAATAAAAATATCTAATCAATATGACAAAAAAGCTTAATTCAGTTCGTTTTTATTTACTACATGTCATGCAAAGCAAGCTCAATATATTATTGCCTCTTACTACAACCATTCAACATACGAAAGTCTTTCCGTAGGTGCATACAACGAACAAAAATGCTCATCAAATAATGTGTTTGCCCTTTCTCACGTGGCAATCAAACCCGCAACATCTAAGCGCTAAAAAAATAGAGCTGAGGCATAGACATTAACAAAAAGGTATGTACCTACTCATCTTCAAATTTATATGCAGAGATGGGTAGTGGGTTTTTTTTCATAGAAATATCTAAGACTCATTGTAAAAATTACTCCGTATGCATCTGATCATGAGCAAACCAAACCAACGAGGTAGAAGCTGGACTGACCAAACATACAAAAAAAATAATTGTCAAAATCTGACATGCAGGCCATACAGCGTCAAATTAATTGTAAGCACGTTTTATAAAAAATCTGTAAATACTTGAATGGTTTAAATGGCCGGCCACGGAGTGGAGGATGACCCAAGCTTAAAAGGACTGAATAGATATTTTAATAACCACACGAACAAAGGCCGGGCCAATGTAAGTAATTACGTTCACCAAAGTCCACAGGGTACTGTGCAAGAATTGTGAGGCGTTGAGCTCCATGGCAATGAACATACAAATTAAACTTGAAATAAACGACAATTCATAACTTACTGATCTACTTTATGTTCCAGACATCAAAACTAACATTGAGTCTCGTAGCACTTTACTACGTATATTATAAATTATTCAAACCAAAAAAACCACCTGCGGTAAAAAAATAGCGCCAGTATGTTACCATGGTAAGTACAATTTTATTCAAAGAAAGGTAACAGGTATAGAGGGTAGTTAGACATAGGTCATATACTACCTAACTAAGTAAGTAGGTAGGTAATAGAGTATGTTCATGTGTTATCGATTTCGAATTACCTAGATGCCTATTAAGAATAATTGAAAATGTTTTAAAATGTATAGGAAAATAAAAAGTGTAATTTTGTATTTAGGTATAGCCAGTTCAGCGTACACGAGTTAAGAACGAGTTGAACCTTTGAACGCGTAGTAGTCATTTCATGAGTCTGTCTGTCTATGTATGGCGAATAAAAACATACGCAGTAACCCCACAGATTATCGCTCCGCGTTCCTAACTCGTGACGGAACCTTTACCTTATAATATATAATATAAGAGTGTGGTTGCATGGCCAACGATACCTATGCCTATCTTTTAATTTTGTGAATATATAGGAAAATTAACGGCAGCATTATTTCTTAACTTTTGCAAAAAACAAAACGATAATGCCGTTTGACGAATGACCAAGAAACAAAAAGTTTTTCGAACTTATGATAATATACTATTCATATTGCTATCTTTTTTCGTATTTCGTAACTATCTATCATGTCAGCCCATTAGAAATATAAGGTTGCAAAAAAAGTCACCTTGAGCAATAACGAAACGTAATAAACAAACTTGTCATGCTATTAAAATGATGCCATATAAAGAAATGATTTTTGCCCTTTCGGCTGTTTCAAAGTTTCACAGTAGTTATTGATAAGCTCACGAACAAGGCTATTGACATTAACTATTCTAATCAAAATAAAAAATAATGATTTGAATAATCAAATTTTAATAAAGGTCGTAGCAACCTGATTTGATATGACTTACAGCGACTTAATGATTTATTAAACGTAGTCTAAAAATCAAGTTGAATTCCGGCAATCATAGCCTCCCATTTTCTGGCTATTTGTATCTTTCGCACATTAAACTATTACCTAAACAGCGGCAAAGCCTTACTACTTGGCAACATTATTACAGACTGTCCGTGTACTTGGTGCACATTTTATGATAGTGTCAGCTGTACTTTTTGTTACATAAGATTTCAAATTATCAGGTAATGTGTGAATAATATGAACAAATTGAACAATATAGGTGCCAGTATTTTACGTAAGCTTCTTTGAAGCGTTACTTATTCATTGGTGTTAAGTGGGCTTTGTTATACATTTTAGGATGGCCGGAGACTCCTCTGTAGATGAATCCCAGCTCAAGGGTTTGAACAAATATTTCAACAGTCAGACCAACAAAGGCAGAGCAAATGTAAGTATAATTTATATTCTAAATGTTGCTCTATGATTTTTTTTATAGGTTAGGTTCATAAATGATATAACATCATTATCTTCCTGTAATGGTTACCTTCAACTTGGAACAAGATTACTATTTTACCAAATCAAATGAATGAGTTCTTTGGTGGATATAAAAAGTCAATAATGTATTTACTATAACACCTTTTTTTAAAATAAGATGTATAATAGAGTAATAGGTTCAGCTATTTTATTCTCTTTGAAGACAAGTTCAAAATTCTAGTTGAAGAAAAGTTTTTAATATGGAGTGGTTTCTTATTAAGATTTATTTTTAAAATTATGAGTCCTGTCACAAATTAAGAGAGACTTTGAATTAGTCATTTTAGTTTTGAAGTAGTAATTTTATGTTTTATTCTATATCTGTTTCTGTGTATATGTATGGTGTGAGACAAATAAAAACATCACAATCTCCCAAAAATTTTTTGCTACACATTCTTCATTGTGACGGGACCTGTACTGCCGTGACATAACTAAAATGCTGTTATCTGACGACTAGTTGATTATTAACTTTTAACACATTCACTGCTAATGATGCGTATATGCGTCCAACTGTTAGAGAATTTACGAAGAAGTTGAAATGTTAGCAGTGAATGTGTTAATGCTATTATAATGAGAAAAAAACTATAAATCTGTCTTTCTAAATGTTTAATACCTTGAATTGTTTTTGGAAATAATCCAAGTACTTACCTCCATGCCTCAAATAGGTGTTGTCTTAGGCACAATGGTTTTAATTGTTACTGCGGTTTTTGCATGTTATTCAATACAATGATTTTGGTAGATAACAGCATTATAGATATATCATGGCAGTGTAAAGGTTTATGTTATTGTATATATTTATCACTATTTGTATTTTCCAGACGGCCAAGGCAACCTATGCGTTTTTCGGTGCACTAATCCTGTACTACACATTGAAACCCAAGAAGTCCACATAATCTAAATTGTAATCAATTCTGTGTTGTTTTATGATTTTTAAGCCTGATGTTTTCAGTAAAGGCAATGTATAAGTTATGTAGTAATTAAAAAATCATGTAAAAAGGTTCATGTTTTTATTATTGCTTCATTTGAACACAATGTTCAGCTCAAATATGGGGTATCTTGTTATATATTACAAACGGGGCACATAAAATGAAACTCAATAATGATATAAATTATCTATTCATATGGTCAATCACAATGTAGGTATTAAACATTTTAATCTTTTTTTATAGTAGAATAGAGTTCAGAATGGCATGAACATTTATTATTTGGTGAATACCCTTGTGGTTGACATAAGCACACATACATAAACAACCAATGGTACAGATTAAATAAACATAAATATAAACCTCCTTCTCATTCTTTGGTGTTATATGTATACATAATAAAATTACTTCTCCAATATTGAATGAAATAGGAATGATTGAATCCACTTTTTTTAGCAAGAGATCAAACAATAAATAGGTAGGTACTATAAAATACTAGAAGTTAATACAAATAATGATTAGAGCACTAATGAATAAATTATAAAGTGATTGATACATGTTGTGCATAATAATCATTGTTCAGTACAAATTTAACACTAATCATGAAGCACTAGCACCAAACAGTATGATCTAGTAACACTAGCAAAGCAGCTACCAAGATAATGCTATAGTTATATTTAGAAATAGATTATGCAATAGTTATATTTGCTGATTTAATGACACTCATCACCTTTCGTAATACTTATCATCAAACAATCTAAAATTATAAGGTAGCCAATTCTCATTTCTTAAATTTGTTCAACATATTCCTTCAATCCAGCCCAAAATAAAGACATCTTTCAACGAAACATAGCCTAGTCTACCATCTTCACAATCTGTCTATTATTCTGGAGAATTAGTAAAATCTAATGCATGTCAAGTATAATAGTTTTGATCTATGTATCAGTCTAGTAAATCGAGAATTGGCCTTCAATGGAGTCAACATGGCAATGTGACACAAAATGAAATAACATTATTATAGATTTTTCTTATAAAAAATGTGATTAAATAAATGTATTTATATTTCGAATGTCTGCACATAACTAAACTATGTAATAAATAAATATGACAAGCTTGTTATCTACTCATAGAGTGTGATGATTGACTAGCGTTAACAGTGTTTGTTCTATATAATGCACCTATCTTTGCTTCCATGTAATCAAACCAAACTCTCCGTACCAACATCACAGTAAAGTGCTTCTCCATACAGTATTTTCTGATAGTTAGGAGCCATACCAATCAGGCAATTGACTGACTTTTAGTTGGACAGAATCTTAAATACAATACAACGCATATCCTTAGAAGATATACGTCAATATTAATTGATTCGGTCAGATTTATTGATGCTACCGAAAATCTAACGTGTTCGAGCGGAGATAACTATACCTAATTATACCATTAACAAATTGTAATATAAATAGGGAACAGGTGTTAAGAAAATATTTTTATCTGTAGTTTGTGTCCAAAGCTGGCGCGTACTTTACGTTTTAATTAAACATCTTACTTATGTGTTGGTAATACATTTTAGCCTTGAAGTTCTAATCTGGACCCATCTTTAATTGTCAGACATTGTATTCTTGCCCGCTATATAGAATCATACAACTAGATATAGCCAAATGCAAAATAGTGTTACTTGACTTAATATATCTCGAAAATTCTGGACTTGGAAACATCGAAGATATACAGTACAGCCCATGATGTAAATAAGAGTTAAATACATATAGCTAAATTGTCAGTAGAGTGTTAGAAAATAGACGGGTTTTAAAGTTTCAAAGACTTTGTACCTTATTTATATTACAATTATAAAAACCTAGCATTATTAAACGACACGACATGAATGGAATGTGGCAGTGGTTGCCTTCTCGTTGTATAATTCAGTATATTCGTCGAAAAACATGTAAACAGATTGAAGCGTTGCACCGTTAACTAAGGTATGGATGGAATGCTTGCGGATGCAAGCAACTTTGACTCGTATAATAGTTTACAATAGAAGCCTTAATCAAATTCGCGTGAAATATCAAGTATAAAAAGTGTTTAGCTACAAATAAATATCAATTCGAGTACATATATGAGTATTCAATCGAAATTATATATCTTAGAATAAATCCCAAAACTAAGACGTGTTCAAAATTCGAAAAGCGGCGTTCACTTATGAGAAACATCAACAGTTCTGCATGAATTCTTCCCAGGACATATTGCAAGACCACTCTTAATTAAATATAAAATATAACCTCTCACTTTCTATAAGGTTTAATTTAGTTTGCTCAGAGTCAAGTAGGTGTTCGTGTGAGTGAGTAGGACTTATACAGGACCACAATTTATTCAATTTAAAATATTACCTGTCACCTATGTATAGGGTTTAATTTAGTTTGCTCAGAGCCAAGTAGGTGGTCGTGTGAGTGAGTATAGAGCCGGTGGAGCGGGAGTGGGGGGCCCGTCACCCTCCGAGTCGGATTCCTCTGAGGACACGCGTTCAGCCGCACTCAGTGCAACCCGCGCGTACTCATCTGTGTCAATACTTTTACAAAAGTGGATGGCGTATCTGAAAAACAATATCACAAATTATTCTTAAATCCACATTATACGACCTCGAATGACCAAATATTTGAATCTTTTGATGATAGTGATAAAAAGTGGTATTTTTATTTATTGAAGGATTGACAATAACAATTAGCAATGACATCACATTCAAATGGTGACCATTCCACATGTTTGCCCCTATGTCAACATGTTCTGAACAACAGACGATGGTTCTCTGCCTTTGAAAAGAGGCTTACTCCATAGATTTCACAATAAGAAGTGGTAAAATAAGTGTTTTTATAAATAATGTATTGTCATACCTTAATTTCTCTCTGAGCACAGCCTTACACGAGTATCTTGGCATCTTGAGCAGGAAGAAACACGTGTAACTCTCGGGCAAGAAATGATCTGGCGGCTGGTACTTATCAAGCACCTGCAATTTATAAAGATTAATTAAAATAAGCAATTTAGACTTTACTCCCGTACAATAAGTATAATATTTACTTGTAGCACGAAGTCCCTCTGCCGAGGGTCTTGAGGCGCTCTTGGTAAGCGCGTCCTTCCCCATACGAAGCGTAGGAACAGTGCTCGTTCACTGCCCGATAGCTCTTCCATCACTTCCCAGAACCACTGGACTAGAGGCGCGTTGGGTTCCACACCTGAGGATGTAACAAATTTATTTAACACGTCCAGTGCCACCGACTCGTCCCGCGAGTCGTCGTGTTTAGAGGCAAAAAGAATGAAAACTCGTACTGACAGTAGATGTGATAAAAGTTTTTTTATAATAACTAAAAAGCGTAAATTTGGCACAATCTTTTGAACCTGAGAAAGGACATAGGCTACCTTATATTGCAAAAAAAAAAAGCATTATATAAAACTAAATATACGCGGGTGAAACCGCAGGGCACAGATAGTCTTCTATAAGGTACAGTCCCCAGTCGGGCAACTCCAAACCACGCTTGTTGAAAGTTTAAAGGATTGTCGTTTTACACGGTACATGTCTAGGTATTGAGCAAGTTTCTGCCTCTTCATGTCACTTATTTTTTAACTAGGGATCTTAGTTCTCTACGCTACCGCTAAGAGGCGCTGTACATTTTCTCATACATAGATTTTGAGGTGATGCTAACGAATATAGGTTAGGAATGCGGTGAGTAACAAAAGTCGTAAGATGTCAAGAGCATTTTTTTAGATATTCATCAAGTTCTAGTAAGTTTTGACACAAGCCATTCAACTCTAGACATTAACACAACACCCTAGAGATTATATTTCGTAAACGTCTCAGACAGCTCAAGATAAAAACTGTCTGTCCACGATATGCCACCAACGAATTCTTTCGTATTTTGGCCATATAATGCGAAACGGTAATGAGAGCCTGGAGAAATTGATCGTCGTTGGGAATATAAATGGCAAGCGAGCCCGAGGCCGAGTTTCTACCAGATGGACAGACTAAATAAAGGACTCCAGGTCCCCAAGATTTAGTTCCGTCGTCAGGGCCGCGATGGACAGAAGCCGATGGAAACAAATAGCTCACTCCAAGGTGGACCACTTGTTGATGACCACGATCCTGAGTCATGAGGGAACGACTAGAGAGAGAGAAACGTCTATACCAAAGCACCCTACCTTTATACGTAGCGGATGCCCGTAAAGCTTGCACAGGAATGTCAGGCGAGCCACACACTAAAGTCTCCAGCTCCGAAGCATTGAACAACGCTAGTAAAGGCGCAGGGATGACGCGCGACATTCCGTCACGAACAGCTTTCACTTGCTCGTCGAATTCGTGGAGCCTGTTGAATGATAATGGTCTTATTACTGCAGTTGAAGGTCCAATTTATGTGCCTAAACCATTCATATACATTTAGACTGGTTCGAAAGAAGGTCCTGAATAATTTGCATTTTGTTTAGATGCATGTAACTTTGTATGAGCCGTGGTGGCCTCGGGGTTGGAGCAGTCTCCTGCTACGCATGCGATGCAAAACTAAGACGTGTTCAAATCCCAGCGGGGCCTGTACCAATGAGTTTTTCTAAAAACTTATGTGCAGTGATTTCACACCACGTGCGTTACGATGAAGGCAAACATCATGAGGAAACCTGCATAAGTCTGAGCAGTAATTCAAAGACGTATGTATAGTGCCTGAGATGACATCAGACTCACCATCTGTCACGTTGGCACTTAATACGGTGAAAAGTGGGTGTTGTTATTACAACCTCTGCCTACACCTTCGGGGAATACAGGCGTGAGCGTATGTATGAATAAAATGTTGTTCTTCCGTAAATTTTGTTGGTTGTTCGTGCTCATTTAAAGTATTGAACATAACGTTCCAATCAGCAGGATAAGAATCAAATAATCGTTTAGTAATCTTCAATAATTTCAATGAGGCTCATAGAGGTAATTTTTATCTAATATATAAAATTTCCATGTCACAATATTAGTTACCATACTCCTCCGAAACGGCTGGACCCATTTTTATGAAACTTTGTGTGCAGATCGGGTAGGTCTGAGAATTGGCCAACATCTATTTTTCATATCCCTAAATGATAAGGGTGACCACCCCAAAAAAATATATGGCAATACAACGTTTGCCGGGCACAGCTAGTTTCTATATATTTTATCCCCTCTACATGAGCGACCGAACAGAATGGTGGTTGTCGAAAGATGTCATGGCAATGGCATCTTTTTATGAGTAGTTAACAAAGACAGAATTAGCCATTACCTATAGTGCAGTGCAAGTTGCACGTATTCATCCTTGTTTTCAGGCGTGACTCGCTTGTGTCTGGTAGACAGAGGTACTTCATGTCCAGCCGCTGAAGGTATGGAGAATGGAAGCTCGAGATTCTGCAGTTCCTGAAAATATAAGTTCAAAGTTAAGAGTTAAGGTCCAAATATCACAAATAAACGGCCGTTTTCAATGTTCTAGTAAGTCTATAATTTTTTCCTTACTTTCATTCCAATAACTTATAGCTACTTAACATGATTATGAAATTGTAGGTAGTTAAAGATCAAATACGACAGATAGCCGGGGATAGCAATCCACCTGTAAACTTTTATAGGTAATTAGCTGTGCCCCGCGATTTCACCCGCGTAGATTTAGTTTAATATAACACTTTTTTTCGCAATAAAAGGCAGCCTATGTCCTTTCTCAGGGTCTAAAGATTGTCTGCGCCAAATTTCCTCAAAATCGGTTGAGAGGTTTAAGCGGGAAAGCGTAACAGACAGACAGAGTTACTTGCACATTTATAATATTAGTAAGGATTGAAAACGGCCGAAAGTCAGATCTCAAGTATACCTTATTGAAAGGCGTCATGTCTCGTATACAGAGTAAGGCTGGCAAGAAGTCCTTATCGACTTCGGCCAAGTCTTGCGGCCGCAGCGGTTGTCCGGCCAACTGACGCCACACGCCTTCAGCCACAGACAGCGAGAGTGGAGACCCCGTTCGGATTGCAATTCCCATTAATACACCTATATGAAAAAAATGTTTCTGTATGACAAAGATTGAGGCATCTTGTGTGTAAACTAGATTCAAATCGAATTGGCCTCGCACCGTCTCATTTCAGAGGAACTTATTTTACCCAATACTTAAGTTGAAGTGACCGTATGATAAGTAAGAGTTCTCGTTCTCTTCCAGAAGAGTTGCAAATAAGACCATAAGTTATTTATTGGGGCATTAGCGTCCATATACAGGACAATTAGGGGCCCAAAAGATTTTGGTGTCCTAAGCGAATTTTTACCACAAATAGTCATACGATAGTGATCAAATTTGCCATTTTCGATGTATAAATAAAACTTACCCAAGAACCTGAAGCAATTCAAATGTAAAGGCGTGTTCGCTATTGGGTTGAGTAGGAAGGCGTCACGTGACGCGCCCGCATCTCCTCGACCGTTGGGCGTCGCCATCATCAGAGGCAGAGACCCGTTCTGCAACTCCTCGCACATCTCCGCTATACTCTCGCTGTACCCACCGCCGCAATCATCCACGCTTTCACCTAATGATAACGGCTTATTTGTAATGATATCCTCATGGAGATTATTTTTACAAAGTATTAGAAACAAAAACCCCGTATATAAGTAAGTACGTACAGGTTTACAGATATTGAAAAGTTGAAATGTGCACTCAGTTTTGTTTTGCAATATGTTTTGTTCCATAGCTTTAGTAACTGTCGTAAGTTGCCATCAAAATGAGTATTTATAACGCGTCATGTTTCACAGAGCTAGCCGTGGGATGGAAGACTCACTCTTTATATATCGCCACATCTTGCAGTCACTTCTTCACATCACAATAATACTATTTAATTATGTCTTATTCTATAAAAATTGCTACAATTTATATATTACATGGATTACTAACGTTCGCCTTACGGCACGTTAATCAAAAACGCGGTAAGAGCTTTAACCCTGTGATGAATACTCACCAACAAACTTAACCTTCCAGACGCGATGTGGTAAGGCAAGTGCGTCTTGGGTAAGCGCGGGCAGCCTGGCCACCATCTGTCCGAACACGGAGCGCATGCCGGCCGCGCCCGCTAGTCCCGATCCTCCCCTCCGCGCCCTCCGAGCACCCACTCGAGATAACTCGACCACAGGCCCGTGTTGACGCTCGCGGACCATTGTCGCCATTATTGCCTGTCACCAATTATATTAGACCTTAAAAAATACGAAGATACAGGTGCCGTCACGAGTTTTGAGCGCTAATTTTGAATACTCAGTTGTCTTGTTTGAGTCCGTCTGTATAGTCAGACGCAAAAAAGTGCGAGGGTAGTTTGAATTTGATAGCATGAGCATGTTATAAGTACAACGAAACGACCGACTGAAACACGTACCTTTCTAAACGCCGCTTCTTTAACACTGTAGAACAACAGACTCCTCAATTGATCGAATGGCCCGTCCAGTATAAGGAGAGGCAGGTTGGGGCATACTAATTCCGAGAATTGATGCAGCAACACCTGAAAGTACAAATGCTTTCGATATTAAAGTACTATTACGTTCTATACTGGGCGTGGTTTTGCAGTGCCATATTTAACAAGATCGATATATACGTTGCATAGAATATAAATAAATCATCAAATGACACACGTATTTTTTTTTATGTTAACTACGATCAAAAAAAGCGTGCCCAGTCAGCTGGTTAGAGTCAATGAACTTGAGTTCAGTGACCCAAGCGCCTACTCCTACTGTTTGCCTATCATGCGACTGTATAAGAGAAATAAATGCAAGAAAGGTAGGCTAAATCGAGATTTCCGCTTTCGTATTATAACTAGAAAATAGGGCTGGTTGTTTGACATCTCTGAACTTGGGAACAGACAAACAGGGTCAGATGACAGTAGCTTTGTGTAAAAATCCAGTGACCAAGCATATCGGTATTTATCAAGTGTCGGCCCTTGTTTATTAAACAATGTATGGGATAAGGTATATGTTACCAGTCGATTGCATATGAGTTGCGGCGTCATGTCTCTGAGGAGATGGCACTCCAAAGGAGGCGCCGGAGGCGGTTTGGGAGCCCGAGGCGCTTCCACACACAACGCGACTGTGTGTGCACTGCCGCACGCTACCTTTGTTACCCTTTTACCCTGCAAATAAATACTTATATAATAATCATAGCTTATTGCATTAGAATATATTCTTTATCTACTATGATATTTAATTTTTTTCGTCAAAAAACTTCTTTCTCGGTCATTCAGAGACAATATAACATACATATTTCGCACAACTTAAGTATAAAATACGATTTCGAAGTATAACGTTGCCTATTCCTATCACGCAGTGCAGGTAAAATCTATTAATTTGAAAGGAGAAACAGACAGGTAGACATATCAATTTCGCATATAAGAGGGTATATCGGATCTAAAGAAAAAAAAGTTCAATAAAGCATGGCCTTCCATACTTTTGGTAGTGTTTTCAAGAGGTAATTAGTATTTACCTGTAAAGCCATCAAGAGCCGTGGCCTTTGCGCAGCCAGCGTAGTCCCATCACCCAGTTGTCCCTCATCATTATCACCCCAAGTGTACACTTCACCGGTCTCCGTACACGCCACACAATGGAGGCTTCCTACAAAAGTGTACAACCAAGATTTAGAATACGAACTCTTAAGTAACTAACAACGGTGTCATGAGGCGTGTAGGATTATATTCTATTTGTTCTATGGATACAGTATTCATCAGTTGTCTCAAAGGCAACGTAAGCTTTAATAGGCGAACGATTATTTGCCTTAAGTTACGGAATGGCGCTCATCTCTCACGGCACACTATATAGTTTCTTGTCTGTATTACTTCACGCTTATTTGGTAAATCCATCTATCATCATCATCATCTCCCTGGCCTTATCCCATACATTGTTGGGGTCGGCACTTGATTCAACCCGATGTGGCTGATCACTTGATTTTCATACGAAGCGACTGACAACTGACTTTCGCAATCCTTTTAACGAGGAAAATCTGTGATCTGGGTTAAACCAGTTGTCAGACTATTTTAGGCCTCCGACTGACCTGTAACGATTGCCAAAGATGATAAATCGGCAACCGGGATCGACGGCTTAACGTGCTCTCCGAGGCACGGAGGGAACTCGGGCAGTCACCCATCCAATTACTGGCCAGGCTTAGGGTTGTTTAACTTCGCTGATCGAATGATATGCGCAATAGCAACTGTGTCACGAACTCCTCTTTAAATCCATCTATAATATGATCTTTATGTTTCGCTTTTGATACAATTCTAATGTATTATACTCAACATTCTTGCCACTACATTTATTTTAGCCTCGCCGATGGATGACTAGCTTTAAAAAGGTTAATTTACCTGTAGCTATAGACACGATCATCTTCCCTTGCATGCCCGTGACTCGCATCGGCCGCCGTACGTGCTCGTAGCTACCGTGACCGAGTCTATGGTAATCACCTTTACCCCTGCAAAATATCATTTACATACTATATTTTGCAGTGTATTTAGTACTGTAAATGTACCATTACATTGCTAAGTGACCTTCAACATAAACCTGGTGGTGTGACAGCAGTATAGGTACTAATGTTTTAAGAAAAAAATTGTTATTATAGAAATGTGAAAAAAGTACCTACCAAGTATACACGCTTCCGCACTGACATAGAGCGACGGAGAACTGTGATCCGCATTCCACTTTGATCACCCTCAATCCTTTCAAACAGTCTATCCTCATTGGCAGCTTGCAGCCTTCTGATCCTCCTCGGCCTGAATGAAAACAATGATCGTAATTTTTATTGATATATTAAATATTTTCTCTTGCATTATATCCTTAAATACAAAGAAACGTTACAGGAACGACTAGCCTTTGCGTGCCACTTTGTCCGCGTAATATTTTTTTAATCTATACCCTATTTTCTTTCTAGGGGACGAAGCAATTTTTATTTCAAAAATTTCGCCTTTAACTAAACTTTAAAAAAAAACAGGGACAAGTGACATAATCAGATTAAATCTAATTCTGTATTATTTTAGTTGGGAACAAAATATATCAGGGGAAGTCTTATTTGCCATAATTATATCGAAATTAAATTGCAGTTTTGCGTAAGTGGAACAGAGAGTTAAAAATAAAAAATAATTACCTAGTTTCCCATAGTCGCCATCTCCCCAAGACCAAACGTTGTCATCGTCAGTAATGCACAGCGTTTGAGCGTCGCCCGATCCACAGGCGACTTCTATGACGCGGAACATGGATAGGGCTTCCACCTACAACACAAATATAATCCACTGAAAATATGTAGTAGATTACGTATTCATCTTTTTGAGACCCTAATGAAATTCAACTTTTATAAAGTACAGTTTTTAAGACAAACATATTTAAGATTTAGAATATTTGAACTTAATAGGTAGATGATGACGTCCAGTATGTACGTCACGAATGGCAAAAAAAAACATATTTTATAACCAAATTAAAATTATAACAATATCTCAGCCTGAGAAATATTTTATTCATAGGTTGTATATGAATAAAATATTTCTCAGGCTGAGATATTGTTATAATTTTAATTTGGTTATAAAATATGTTTTTTTTTGCCATTTATATTTATCAATAATATTTATATTTATCAAATTTGGTGAAATGTGGGTGTTACAACACCTCTGCTTAGTCTTTCGGAAATAGCGTGAGCATATTTATTTATATTTCTTCTAATTAAATGGCCTCTAATAAAAAAATATCTTTAGTGGGTAGATTACTCACCATCTTAGGCACAAGTTGGTCTTCGGAGTCACCATGCCCTAGTCTCCCGTACCTCCCCTTGCCCCAAGTATAGATACGTCCGCGAGCCGTCAAGCACGCCGAGTGCGCGCCGCCGCAAGCAATCGCTACCACTTCTAGGCCCGACAACGATGATATTAACTTTGGTCGGTCGTAGCTCCTACAATAAACAACATATTGTCATCTAGATACTTGCCATCTTTTCGCTAAATCTGTTTGAGATGGATTGGACATACCGAATGGTTGAGTGAAAAGCAGAAAAAAAACAAATAAATAAATAAAAAGTGAAATTTATTGGGCGAACGTGTAATCTTTATTAGACAGATCAAATTCGGAGCATTCGTAACCGCAGGGTATGTATGAACAGATTCAAGTAGATCGCAGCATGTGACAAACAGTGGTCTATCTGCCGCCATGGGAAAAACGCGTGAGCTTATTTTCATGGGTGACCCACGGAACCCTAATGTTTTTTTAAAATAAATGCAGGTTACTCCTTGCAACATCAGCTATCTGACAGTGAATGTCCCCGTTTTATTTATCTGTATAGATGTATAAATTACAATTTATTACTTACACCCTATTCCCGTGTCCTAGTTTGCCATCCTCGCCTTCACCCCAACTGTATACGTCGCCGTCTACGGAAAGTGCTAGGCAATGTTTGCCTCCGGAGTTACAGGCTACCTGCAGATCATAAGTTCAAACCGTATTCTTCACCATGAGGAACTCAAGATGCAAAGATGACTGTCGCATTTATAAATCAGTATGGTACTATGTCTTTTATACGCTAATGACAAAGATTTACCTTAGTAATGAACACGTGTTGGATAGAGGCCAATAATGTGGGCTGTGACACGGAGTCTATGCCGCCGATACCCAGCCGACCGCCGGCACCGTAGCCTGTACATAATACATTGTTTTACACAACATGGAACAGATTAAGCAAAAATCATAAGATTTTGGGAGATAGTTGGTAAGTAATGGGCGCTGGCCTTGAATGCGCAGTAGTAATTTTTCGGGTCTTGTATGGAGCTACGCGAAGAACTACATATGCAGTTATTTTGGCTGAGCTCAAATAATTCGTAACACACTATACAATACTTGATCTTAAATATTTCGCAACACTAACCAACTTAAGTCAATAGCTAAACTCACCAGTAGCGTAAACCTTTCCATCGGGCGTGACAGCGAACAGAGTCTGCTCTCCCCCCACAAGCTGCACGGGGTTGAGTGCAGCGAGCGCGACGCAAGGCGTGGGCGTCCTGACCTTGGCGCCCTCCACCCCGCCCAGCTGGCCGCGGTGGTTGTGTCCCCAGCCGTACACCGCGCACCCGCGGGAACCGCCGCCCCACCAACCGCACCAGTCTTCTGGACGCCTATATTAAAATAATTGTTTTATGGTGACGGTGACGTAACAGGGTGCGTTGTCGACTAATATATTACTTTTTATTTTCTTAATATCACATTTCATGCTAGATGTGTATAATATACATAGATATGTTCCAATCCGTATTCCCCAAAGGGACAGGCAGATATGTACTTATCGCACACCTGAATTTCGCCAGTTATATTTAAATCCCATGTAATATGAGCGAGCTTATTAATTATTAAACATTACATTAAACAGGCACCAGACTCTGAACAATAACACTGATCCTGACCCGGAGATCGTACCCAGAACTTCGTGTTCCAACGAGGCAGGCAGATTACAAAATGTAATAATTATTAGGAATGTCTACTCACTTGTTAACCCAATGCAGCAGCTGTTCGTCGTGTTGCTTCGTAAACCTTGTATTGTCTTCCCAGTGCATATCACTTGTGCCATCCTCCATGTTGTAAACCCCAAGATCTGACAGTCTCTTCCGTACGTCAGAGAGGAAGGGCAATGGCATTGGCAGTCGACGCAATAACGCGTCTGCACTGCGCACGCAAAGGCAGTACCGTTTAAACCACGCCCATCTAGATGCGTCCGGTCCGCTGCATATGCGGGCGTCCATGCGAAGACCACATGCCAGCCAGGCCAGCTCCTAGTTAATGGATTAATTTACATTTCTAGATATTTTTTTCTGTATACATTAATTTTACCATTTTGGAACTATGCGAAGATATAGTCCAATTACATAAGTATCTACTCTCAGCGAGAAGAAAACATGCTAACTCTTCCACTAACTTATCTGAGTAGTTAATTATGTCCTTTATTTACTTTGGATTACACCAGCTGTGGTGAACCGTTTCGCCCGCGTAGAGTGAATTTCATGGGTGGCTTTATTTCGCGGAATCCTTTGTTTTTTAAAACAAAAGTATACATCACTTATTCAGTGTGATATCAGCTATCAGCCACCCAGTATTGTACACACTTTCACATTCTATACTATACTTAAACCAGTATTTTAAATTGTTTTTTATATTCATTGTATTTGTCCGTATAGATGCAACGAGAAAACTGTCGATATTTTTCGGGGTTTGACTATTCCATAAACATATTAACATACCTTTAAATAATGCGTGTGCAATAAGTGCGTTCCTGTACGCAAGGCGGGCTCCTCATGGTCGTATTGTGCTTGTAGCAGTTGTGGTAAATGTTGCAATGCAGGAGGAGTGCCCGCGTTCGCTTCGCCACTGCCGCAAACAATGCCTCGGAGGCGGCGCACGCACCAAACACGGGCACGCCAGGCTGACATTAGAGAAAAAAATTATCACATAACCATAACTAGCGAAATGTCAGTGTATTATAAGAACACCTCTACCTACGCCTCCAGGGAACGCAGCGTGAGCATACGTATCTATGAAAGTCACCGAACGGATAGGTAATTTGAATCGTCGACTTTGGTTCAAATGCAACTGACATGACCTAAAAGAATGAGGTGTGAAAAATTCCAATTGCAATTACAGTAGTTTCATTCAGATATACAAACACAATATATGATTTGCTACTAGTTTTTAGCTACGACTTACGTTCTCTCTTTAAGTATTGTAATATACGGATCAATGTTCTGTCTAATCTTAGGAAAAAATCTTTTTATTTAATATTTTTTTGCGGATTTAAAATATGTACAAAAAAGTTACTTACACAATGTTGGCATTTGTGCACATATGGCCAATGCTTGGGCCAACCGTGGAGCCAGTTGATGGTCGTTTGATATAGCTGCTAGTAAGGGGCCGTCGAGCAGACGCCATGCCAATTCCACTGACGGACAGGAGAGCACGTAGCGGTCGGATCCACTTTCCTGTTGATAAACAATGTAGGTAAATATCATTCAAATTTTAGAGCTAGTCCCTTTTCGGAGTATCCGATGAAATTTCCTCCATTTATTTACTATCTATACATCATGACCGACATATTTTCCTTATCTTATGTACGATAATCTTGGTCTTATTATTCTTCTCTTTCCTTTACTTTTCCTTCTAATATTTTTTAAAGAAACTGTAATTTTGATCAAGGTGGCCAATCATCTTTAGGATTTATGCATAATTCAGAATAGTTGTTTACGTCCTACGAAAATGGTGAAACAAAAAAGAATCTACTTCTAATTGAAGAAGTGATGTAGGCAGGTAGTACTTACAGAAATTGACTGTGACGGTAATACAGGGTGCGCTGTGAACCGCCATCCCCAGCCATTGACAGACCCGTCGCTAGTGAATCGCCAACGTAATTCGTCACCTGTTGGAAAACATTCAGTCAGAAGTACGAAGACTTGGATGTGTGCAGATGAAAATCTATTAGGTATGTATGAAATAATAAATGGTTCCTGCTATTTCACACTATTTACCAAATTCAATTTCGTGGACATTTGTGTTCTCATTTACTTTTTATGTAGATTTTGAAATCAGCATCTTTAAATTTTCAGTACAAATTTGATCCGTAAAAACCTTGCACCAATTTTTTTTTTTTGTAAAATTGGTGCATCCCTGCATTTGTTCTCAAGATACACGCTTATATAAATACACAGCGTTTTATTTATATAGAAATAGTTAGTTACCATTGACCGTAATCTCCTGTGCCCAGTCAGTAGGCTCCCGACCGGACCTCGTGGCGAGCACGCGACCGGCACTGTCTGATATTGTAAGCGGGTCATTGCGTCTCTCTGTTGAACAACCTTGCTCAAACACTACCCGTAGGGATGACGCGCCTGGGATTTTTACTACGCCTGTGGACATACATTATATTATTAAATGATGTTCGCAACATAACATTTATTTATACCATGTCTGTAGCCCTCTTGTTGCATACACGTTTATCATCACCTCCCCATTTTAATACATTAATTTAAGATTATACTATTGTGAGCCCATACAAATCAGCGTTGACGTCGATGCGATGACTCGTGACGGTGATTTTAAGCAAACTCGCTCTAGGCATGCTGTTAGTACTAAAAAAGCCATAAATACCTGATATATCGGTGTCATCAGCATAAGGATGCGGACTGTCAACAGTGACGGGTTGTGGCGGAGCTCTTCCGCCGCCCGCCGCCGCTTCCTCCAGTTCACACACACATACTTCCACTACCATGTCCGCTACTGCTGGCTTACTGCATAGGGCTAAGGTACGAAGTTTCAATACAATCAGTACCATAAATATAAAACGCATTAATATTTAGCGCTATGATTTACACCTTTGTAAGTGTACTCGATTATTCCTTGTCCAACAAATAAGTTGGTTTGGTCATTAAGGACAATTATCAAACAAATGTTAAACCTAATAAGAAACGAAGTCTATTCAGTTTTTATTCGAGTAAATATCACTGTATAATCGAATTGGTATGGAATAGAGTGTCAAATACTTGCCCATAAGAACATCTGTGATGATTTTAACGGCGTTGTTGGCGTCAGGTATCCGTCCTGCCGCTGCCAGTTTTAGCAAATCAACTAACGCTCTCGCATCCGACTCGCCCAATTGGGATGTGAAGTCGTCTAACGCCATCTAGTACAAATAAATTGTCTATGGTCAATAATGTAGTTCATTATCTGCTACTATAATATTCGTATGGCATACATAAATACGTATGGCAGTCGTGTTGTATAAAAATCAGGTGATCACCCACATCGGTTTGAATCAAGTGCCGACCCGAACAATGTGTGGGATAAGGCCAGGTAGATGATGATATATACATAATTATGCTCACCCTCTTTTAAGGGGCAGGCAGAGGTTGATTTAGTTAGCACCTAAATTTATATGTAAAATCCCATGTAATAGGGAGCCATTAACCAATAACATTGCCCAACCCGGAGATCTAACACAGGACTTTTGTAGTCCAACAAGTTAGTCATCATTTATATTCCAATCTCATAAGCAAAGTTATTTGACTATTTGCAGTAACGTCTCCATGTACCCTATGTAAGAACCCAAATCATGACGAAGCCTGGCTCAACAGCATTAAGAAGAAGAGGCTTCCAACAACCGGCACTGCTTCACCCTCTGGTCCACTTGCGACTGATGTGGCAAGAGATGCCGTGCTGCCATTGGACTACTAAGCCACCGGAGAAGATGCATGATATAGTACACAGCACTGCAAAAATCATCTGATAAGATGAAGTGGCCTATGATGATGTACCCTATATACATCATTGTATCATACATAACACTAGAACTTGTCATTGTGTTAGAGTATACCTTTGGTGCCTCAGCTTGTTGCACAGTCATAGTGGCAGCGGCGACCGACACCGCACTCGAGGACATCACGGCCGAGTGTCGTGACGATATAGAACCGCTTAGAGGACTGCTTGCACCACTCTGTAAAATATCGGAAATTATTATGCATACAAAATATTTGTTCATTCTGTTTGTATCATCTAATCTCTGAAATCGCTGGATCAATTTTAACGGGACTTTTACTGGCAGGTAGGTGATGTTATAAAGCTATACCTTGAGACATATCTAAAATTGCACAGCTATTTTATAATATTATTAGACTTTCAGGTGTATTTAGTGAAAAGCTGTTAATTTGGAATAACAATTACAGACAGACAATTAAATTTAAGTTTACTTTATATAGATAACCACGAACGCGAAATCAGTATGGAATAAAATAAATCAAATCTTACAGGCAAGGTAGCCCTATCAGCGGGCGCCTCCCCTCCTCCGGTGCGGGCGTCTCCATCGGCGTCCTCGTCCTCGGTGTCGATCCCCGCGCTCACCGGTGCTGCGCTCGCACACGCTTCGTGGGCACGCAAAGCTTCTACTAACAGACTACGTGCCTGGAACACATATTTTTATATTGGGACAGGAGATAATTCCGAGCAACATTTTTGTTTTGCACAAAATTTGTTATAAGTATAGATAAGTAAAATATAATAATTGGCCCTATGCCTGTACAAAAAGTAGCATTATCATCACGCTTCGCTTATAGAAACGATACAAAATGGGTATAAGATTTATGTCACGTGCCCGATTTATGTAATTTCTTTTTAATTTTAATTAAGCGCAAGTGCGAGAGAATGTTACCTTGTCTGCTGTAGTCCTCAGACTCAAAAAGTGTTCCGGGAGAGTAGAGTAGAATTGTATAGAGCATGATTTTTTTTATATTTTTCAATCCCTTACTTTAATAATAAATGCCCCGAGTTAATCTTCAGTACTAAAGTTTATTAATGTCATTAAAAATTATCAGCCAGATCTTCCTAAAGTTGATTTAAGCCTTCTTAAAATTAGATATCGACATTAAATAATCTCATACACGTTTCTCACCTGAGTAATATGCAAAGCCAATAATACGAGCGATAACGCGTGTTGAACAGCTACGGGAGGCTCCAGGGCTAGCGCGGCGGCGGCTAACGACGGCCTCGGCCCTTGAGACTCTTCTACCACACACTCTTCTGTGTATAGACCTAAACGATATGGAGATAAAGGTAATTTTAAAACACTTTATTCAAGGGTCAATATTCCGGACTTCTCACATTGCTTTATAGACAGGATATGCACCATGACCAGATTAATAATCTTTTCCAGAAAGGTAAATTTCGAAGCACTCTTAAGCGAAGGAAGTGTATGTAGAGATGCTGAAAGTAGACGAAGAGAGAACTATGTATGGATAGTAGCTTGCCGCAAACCGTGATCTTTGCCTACCCCCATTGTATACAGGCGTGAGCATATGTTTGTGCGTTCTTTCAAAATACTAATCTCTTCATTCCATGTTACTTCTTTCGGTTTTGTTATGGGTAGTGTTAAA
Source organism: Watsonalla binaria (assembly GCA_929442735.1). Lineage (NCBI taxonomy): Eukaryota > Metazoa > Arthropoda > Insecta > Lepidoptera > Drepanidae > Watsonalla > Watsonalla binaria. Next base: position 3,611,111 of record OV838923.1, read on the forward strand.
CAAGCTGAACAACATTCGCATTGTAATCCCTACTGACATTATAAATGCGAAAGTAACTCTGTCTGTATGTTACGCTTTCCCGCTTAAACCTCTCAACCGCTTTTGATGAAATTTGGCATAGACAATCTTTAGACCCTGAGAAAGGCTACCTTTTATTGCGAAAAAAGTATTATATAAAACTAAATCTACGCGGGTGAAACCGCGGAGCACAGCAAGTTTTAACATAAATTACTGAGACAGTTAGTGCCTTCAACGTAAGTAGGCGCACAATATGTGGTGTGCATGAGAGCAATTAACTTACGACTGGAGTTGACTAAAGGTTCACATAGGTTGTAAATATACATTTAATTTACCTAGACTGTGCGCCCCTAAAGGATCCTTCAACGTAGGGAAGGGCAGGGGTGCTATATGTGGTGCTAATGTTTCTGCTTGCAAAGCGGCCGGTCTTAGTGACCAGGCTGCAGAGTGTGATGACCCTGCTGCTGCGCGTTGAACGCCCTCCACACCGGCAACTAGAGCTGGTCTTCGGTTCACACAGGTCGTACCGTTGCCTTGTTGTCCGTGGTCGTTATCGCCCCAAGCCCATACCTTGATAAGCAGATAATATATCTGTACTAACTTAGTGGTGGAATGTTACAGTATTCCAATCTAGAGTTGCATACAAAACTTACATTCCTTGCACTTCACCTTGTAAACAATATGTAGTGTATGCTGACGCACCTTTTTTCCTTAATCTTAGACTTAGGTTGTTAGTTAGGAGTGATAAAGTGCAAACGCGAACAGTCATCTCTATTTAATCATAGAAATTTTCTCGGTCGCAATAATAAAGGCAGTTCAATGACTTTTTAGGGTATTGCCGAATTAAATTTCAGCTACGAAAATGGGTGAAGGTAATTTAACGATAAGCAAATAAGTTCATGTAATAAGTGTCTGACCTGATGATCGCTGGTGACAGCCAAACAATGTAAAGCGCCGACCGCCACGTGCACTACGCGTCGGCCGCGCAATGCTTCCACTAGCGTCGGGCGACGGACGTGAGCGTCACAACCGTGCCCCAGACGGAAATAGTCACCTTTACCCCATGTCCATACCTAAAACCATATACATATTGAATATCACTGCCGCACTGATCTAGTGGTTGCAACCGCTACTGCGAAACACGAGGTCCTGGGTTCGCTTCCCGAGTCAGTCAAAGTGTTATTGGGTAGCAGCTGGATTAGTTTAAATTTCAAAATGCTCGCCCCCTAATACATAAGTACACTTCGGGGAATACATGCATATGTACATTTAATATAACAAGCTATTATCTAAGAAAGCGAACGTACCTAGTGGGTGAGGCTTATCCGAAACCAGTGGATTACGTAATACGCCCTTCTTACCTACGGGCAAGCCGCGATGTGTAAAGGCTATATGGTAAAAAGGAATAGTAGCTACACATAGGACCCCGATACAGTTAATTCCATATTTAAGAAAGGTATATCTATATTTACTTACTTCTCCATCGCGAGTCAAAGCAAGGCTAAATTGTGCCCCACATTCAACTTGAATGACACCCAGAGTGTTCAGTCTCTCAACGTTCATAGGCACAGCGCAACCATCGGAGCCTCCTCGACCTGTGGACGTAAAATACCCTAAAAGAATGATAGTCAAACAAAGCGTATAGAGAACCAACAAATAATTCAAGTTACCTAATTTACCAAAATCTCCGTCACCCCAGGAGAACACTTTCCCGCATGCTGTTAAAGCAATCGTCTGGGCGTCGCGTGAGCCACATGCCACTTGTATTACTCTGAAGCTAGCCAGAGCTTCCACCTGCAATATACATCATAGAAATAAAGCTTTTACAGAGAAATTAGAGATATAGGGCACGGAGAGCTCCTAAACTAGGGACTCCACCATATAGAAGATTTCAGCCTAATACACCTTAGAGTAGCCGTGGTGGCCTCGGGGTTCGACTTCAAATCCCAGCGGGGCCTGTACCAATGAGTTTTTATAAAAACTAATGTCCAGTAATTTCACATCACGTGCTTTACGGTGAAGGAAAACATCGTGAGGAAACTTGCATATGTATAAGTAATCCAAAGATTTATGTATAGTACCTGAGACGGCGATGGACTCACCCTCTGTCACGTTAGCACGACTCTTCTGGGATGGCGTGAGCATATTTATAGTACTAATTGTTTCTGCGGTGAGTAATCGTAAGTCGCCAGTGCTTCGAGTGAAGGCTCTAGGAGTTATAATGGGAAGCTTCTGTCGCTTATTCAACAGCGCTTCTATGTCCTATAGTGTAGGTAATGCGTGACAGTGGGTATTTGTCACGTTCATAAGCTGTAGTAGCCGCTTACCATCATGCGGACTCGCGTGTTTGCCAATGCAATCTTTGTAAGTATAAACAAATTTATACATGTCGAGGTATAAAACAACACAAGTACCATTTTCGGCGCCAATTGAGTGGCATCATCTCCATGGCCCAGTCTCCCGTACTCTCCCATTCCCCAGGTGTACAAGTGACCTCTCGCAGTGACGCACGCGCTGTGAGCCGATCCACAAGCAATGCCAATCACACGTTCACCCGCGAGTGTCTCAATGAGGCGTGGAATTTCGAGAGTGAGGCGGTTTCCGTGTCCTAGCTTCCCGTCTTCTCCTTCCCCCCACGAGTAAACCTGGATAGTTGGAAATGAGAAAGGATAAACTGCTGGTGAACGTTTTCGAATTTTCATGCTGTTGGTTGCATCCTACAAGCTCGCGTTTTAAAAGTGATTGATGTATCAACGCACAGGGCAAACCTTAGGGCTAGAAGCTGAAAATTTCACGCACGTATGCCTCTAATGTAGGCATCCAAAAAAATTGTCAATGTTCAATCCTTAAGGGGGTTGAAAAAATTATATGTGAAATGTTACTGCTACGCACAGTTTTATACATTTGCATTCACCGACTTTTAGACCAGCTAAGTATTTAATTGTAATTACACAAAGAAAAACTAGATTACCTTGCCATCAGCAGTGAGCGCAAGTGCATGCTTCCCGCCCGAATGTACTGCGACGCGACGCACGAGTGTGTGCGCGAGGTATGGATTAGCGCGCGGCGTGGACACGTTGTTACTGTGGCCGAGACCTAGACGACCGTTTGTACCTTCGCCGCAGGAGTACAGCTGACAACATAATCACTTATTTTAATTGGAACTCATAATTTAAGAGAGATAGGGCACAGCGTGGTCTCCTGAATTTCGGGGCTACTTATCACGCGATTCATATGATCGCAGCCAAATACTGCCTGTACTAGCTTTGTTCTAGCATGAGTAAGGTCGCCAAAGCTCCATACAGGGGAAGAGTGGGTTCATTATGCTGGTACAGCAATTTAGATCTTCATAAATCAGGCAACACAAATTTTCACAGGATATAGGTTACGCTTGCTTATTACATTTGCAATAAAAAAACCTGAAAAAAATTACGGTATGGACATGAGTTAAGTAGAATTTTATCAGGAGCTTAGACACAACATGCATTTGTTATTGGTTTGCCGTACATTTACCGTAATTAATTACAAAAGTAGATTGTTAGTTTTCACATACCTTTCCATCATGAGAAACGATGAACAGCGTCTTGGAACCACCAGAGATATGAACTGGTCGTAAGGCACTGAGTATTGGCGAAAACACTGGCACTTTCACCTTAGATCCCTTCACTCCGCCCAGTTGATCTTTGTCGTTCAAACCCCAAACATATACCTGCAGTCAAAAAGCTATTTTAGTAAATGGACATAGAGTATACATTTGATTATTCAAACTTCAAGTACTTACTTTAGGACAGTCACTAGGCAGAGCAGGTGGATTGTTATCATTTGAAATTGAACCAGTAGGATTAATTTTCTCCATCCAATCTTCAGCTACAAAATTCATACCCTGTAATGGAAATTAAAGCTTATACTTACTTTGCATACTTCATTTTTAATTATTGCATAATGTAAGGTACTTGCCATCAAAATTTCGGTATACAACGGGTTCGGTCTAAAGCCCGTTATGTATAGGCCGTGCACGCGACAATCTGCGTTCACGTTACGATTCTGCTTTATTCCAATTTCTATACATGGGTAATACTGTGAACAAAACGAAGACTATTGAATTATATACAAATATTGTATTGTAATTATATAGAAAAAAAATAATTATAACATTAATCTGCCTTCAAATATTTTTTATGGCTTTCCTGCATATAATATAGAAAGAAAGCACATATATCATTCTCTGTTTATACGTTCTTAAAAACACGAATATTAAGTAGGATTCGAACCCACGACCTCCTGCAAATCGTGCAGTTGCTCCACCAATTGAGCTTCGTGTGTCGATTTATTGGTTCCCTTGCGTGCTATGCTATCCATATTACGTCATATGTTGATATGGTTATACCCAGACCCTCCGAGTGCCTAGTGCGAGTTTTCTTAAAATCGCTGTCATAAGTCACAAGCAGATTTATATGGGATCAAAATACCAGCGATTAGTTCCTAATTATTAACGTATAAAAGTTGCAAATTACTATCGTGATTGCCTACATATCAAATCGACGATTATTCAAGAATATAGAAACAAAGCAGGAGGCATTAAAATCATTCAAAATATTTTGAATAGGGTACCGTCAACGATTTGATAATGGTGTAAGTACCTGTTTGCAATCGGCCAGTAGTTGTATCTGGGCGAGGTGCGCGGGCGGGCGGTGTGCGGGCGGCGCGGGCGCGCAAGGTACGGAGGCGATGGGCGCGAGCGCGGCGTCCTCGAAGCTGGCGCCGGCGCGCACGCACAGCGCCGCCGGCCCGTGCACGCCGCCGCCCACACCCAACCCTAACCGCCGCATACGCACGCCGCTGCGCATCTCCACGCGGATCCAATGCTACACACACACCACCATAATATTTTCATGTACGAGTTCAACAGGCTCGGAGAGGAGAAGAGCGGAGAGGAGCTCGTGGCACAGTTGCTATTGCGCATATCATTCAATCAACAACGTTGAGCAACCCTAACCCTACCCAGTAATTGGATGGGTGACCGCACGAGTTCCCTCCGTGCCTCGGAGAGCACGTGAAGCGGTCGGTCCCGGTTGCTAATTTATTATCTTTGGTAATCTGGTTTCCAGAATTTGAGAGCACTATGGTAGCAATATTCGACGTAAGAAAATATCATCATACCTGTCCTGTGCCACTAGAACTTTGCCAATATGTATGTGGCTGTGAATCCAGCAGCCGTCTCGCTCCCGCGCCAGGGCGGCACGAAGACACCCGCACTGCTCGCACAGCTCCACGCCAACTCACTCCCGTACCACCGGCGCTTTCCCCCCACTCCGCTAATATATCATAACGCTGATCACATTCAGAAACTCTAAAATAATGTTGATATAGCCCAATCTGAGCTTTCTTACATGACTTCACGAGAAAAAATAATAGATTAAGGAGGGTAGGATATAGCAGGATCTCCCGTTTGATATTGGGAGCTGCCCTACTGGGGTCTGCACCTCCCTTAACCCTACCGAAGATCACAGCCAAATAATGAGAGTCAAAAAAGCCTTTGAGAAGCGTTGTGTTCCTGCGGTGAGTATGAGCGCTGTATGGAGTGGAGAAGCAGGAGACGAGTCGCTTTACTAAGAAAATTTGTGAGTTGGCATATTTATTACATTCTATGGTAACGTGCGAGTGACACTTGGTGTTACAAGCATTCAAAGGCTTCTATAGCTGACTGAATGCTTGTTTGTCGCTAATATATTATAAGGTAAGTTTTGGCCTCGTTACTTACACTTATCAGTCACAAGTTCCATTTCGCTGACTTGACCAGTCCATCCAGGCTGCTGAGGAAAATCGACGGTCAAATCACGACCGCTAGTGGTTATTGCTGAAAAGAAGTTTAACACTATAACAGAAATTAATTTCATATTTAGCTTTATTTCAAATGTCATCTTATTTCGATTCAAAAACAATAGGGACCAAATGTTCAAAACAAGTTGAGAAAGAGAAAGAAAATTTATATTTGTTAGGATATTAACTGGTTTCGAATATAGAATAATACTTATTTTATTGAAATTGAATATCACTGAAATATTAAGTGTAATTAATAAGAGGCTTTCGTGACTTCAAAAAAAGGGGGAGGATCTCAATACGACTGTATGAATTTTGATTTCATGTGGTATATATACGCAATGAGAGTTACCAGTAACAGTGCCAACGCTGGAGTGGTCGATGCAGCCCCACTTATAGCGTGGTTGTGTGACGGCGGCGCGCACGCGCACCCTGTCGCCCACCGTGAACGGCGGCGTGCCCGACACTACCTCCGCGTGCACTGCGCGTACCCCTGCCACACGCCCTAAGCCACGCCATTCCACCTACGAATACAAAATAACACAATACCTTATTTTATGAAGAATATAAGTTACACCGCGGTTAGATTTAATTTCATGGATATCCCGCGGAAGCCTATGTTACTCGTAGTAACATTAGCTATCCGCCAGTGAAAGGCCCGAAAGTTAAATTGGTCCAGTCGTTTCGGAGATTATCCGGAACAAACAGACAGACAGACGGAAGAACAAAAAGGTTTTTTTTAAATAGTTTTTTTATGAGTACTGTATAAATACTTCCATGTGCTTCTTTTTTTACCCTACAGTTTACCTTACAGTCATTTCCTAAGTTTATTGTGGCTAAATAAACAGTTTCTATGGTTTCAATATTATACTATAGTCATGGACACTTTTACATAACAACCTAAGACACATAAAGATACAATTATTCTATTTGAAAACTTACATTTAAAAACACGTTTTGTTTGATATCACGTTCGACTTTCTGAACTTGTCCGACGTCACCTAACGCTACCTGCGAAAACGAATAACCAAATGTGATATCATAATTATTATTATATTAATAATAATATAGTTATTATAGATATACAGTTAATATAGAATTATAATAATCAAGAAGCAATTAACAATATACTTACGCCCTCAAAAGCTTTACAACACCGTACAGTCATCCCGGGAGATATAACATCAGAAAGATACTGGGCGTATTCATCTTCGGAAGCGAAACAACTTCGCCATCGGTACGGGGTCTGTTTCTTCTCTTGTTTCGACGAGTGCGGTTTAATTTCATACAAAGTATCATCCATGCCTTGTTGTGGGAGTTCTAGTAAGTACGCCACTAGAGATTCCACTGATGGCAAACTGGTTCCACCTAGTAATTGAAACTTATTTAGTAAGCAATAAAGTGTATTTTAAAACGATGGATCTAATTAAACTTACCTAAAGCTTGAATGGCACCATAAACGGCGTGTCTCGAGAAACCCATTTCTATTACTTGCTGCACTTGCGCAGAGTTTGCCCACGTGTTAAGTTCCTTACGAGCTGCAAATAATAAAACATCAGTTAAAAATGAACCTTATTTCATAGTAAACAAAGGATACCTAAGACTTACATAGTGATGGCGTGCTTGTAGATGGTCCCAATGAAAGTTGCAAGATATTACTCTTGTCTATTATTGGCATTTCTGGTAATGATTCGTGGTCTTTCTCATCTCCTGTCGAAAAAATATTTCATATTATCGTAAAGTTAATAACTGTAGGCCTAGCATGTAAGCTATTGGCGCCCGCTCTGTCCCTCTCACACTCAATCAATTTCGTGAGAAATGCGATCGACAAAATTTTCTTTAGGCTAGCTCTACTGGTTCCGTTGTTAAGTCAATGTTTACATAATACTCTTAACTCTAGGACATACAACTACAACGAAAACACTGGCTCATCTCATCTAATAATACGTAGGAGAAATCTTACCACTAACATGGGCAGCCAACTGCTGTACAATAGAAAGTGCCGCCGCGGCGAGTTCTTTCGGCGTGTGCGAAGCTGACAAGGGACTCGGTCGGGTGGCTAGAGCCAATAACCGACGCAGTAATGTTCCTTCGGTGCCTTGAGAGTTTGCATTTCGTTCTAACGTCCCTAAACAAATCAGACAACAAAGATATAGAACGAAACAAAATACGATATAGTCTAAATGAAAATGTTTCTTACCAAGATTATCAGGCGGTTGCATCAAGACTTTCCTCAATCGCGTTCGAGTAGTCAACAAACCACGCACAGCACATAGTGTTAACAGCTCCATTTGTTGTTTTCTAAGACCGTATGCATCTATTTCAGCTGTAAAGAAACGTATAAATTTAAGTTTATCTGTTAAATTTGAACTCTATAGCTAGGACATAAAGTATAAATTACCAGGCAAATGATTTGGGTGCATTGGTGAAGCTTGAGGACCAGCTCCGAGCAAAGCTGCGCAAACGCGTAAAGCGCTCTCACCACCACCGAGCGGTTGACTGAGTCGATCACATTCTGCACTTTGGATTCCACTAAGTTCAGCCTATGAGAAACACAAACAAATTATTATCTAATAAAAATTTATAACAATCTCAGTCTCAGTTATAAAATGTTCTTTTATAAGAGTCTCAACGTTATAATAATAATAGCATGATAATACTTATCTCTTATTTATTGTATCTATTTGCTACAACACCTATAAGTAATGTTAATGTTTTAATGAAATGTACTGTGTGTTTTTTGTTGGTTCCTCTCAGATGACTACTTTCGGAACCGGTCGTAATTCATCTACGTTCATAAGTGCCTTACCAGGGCCTCAACTGAATAAATCAGTTTCATTTATATGATGTATGAAATAACCGCCGTGGTGGCCTTGAGCTTTGAGCACTCGCCTGCTGCGCAATCGACGCAAGTTCGAATCCCAGCGGGGCTTGTACCTATGAGTTTTTTAAAAAAAACTTATGATGTGATTTCACACCACGTGCTGTACGGTGAAGGAAAACATCGTGAGGAAACCTGCATATTTCTGGGAAGTAATACAATGACGTATGTAAAGTGTCTGAGACGGCGATGGACTCACCATCTGTCACGTTGGCACATAATCATCTTCGGTGAAAAGTGGGTGTTGTGATTACAACACCCCTGCCTACCCCTTCGGGAAATACAGGCGTGTGCATATGTATGATGTATGAAATAAAGTGTACCTTAGTAAGAGTATTATCATCGTGAATCAAAGAAACTTTAGCACGTGGTGACAATTGAGAAACAATTGCAGTCCGAGGAGGCGAGCCGGCCGACACGCGCTGCCCTAATCTGATACGCCATTCGACGCCGCCAATCACACCTAATGCTCCAGCTGAAAATTATAATCTAGATAAGTTTGTAGAATTGGATGAAAAGTGTAATATTATAAACGACTCATCCGATTAATAATTATTACAGGGTAGATGCGAAAGCTAACGAGTTAGATAATTAATGCACGTGGTGTGAAATAACTGCACATAAGTTTTTAGAAAAACTCATTGGTACAGACCCTGCTGGGATTCGAACTTGCGTAGCAGGCGTTCAGTTTACGATTTTAAAATAATTAAAAAACATTAATTTTTCTCTACGACCCATCGGAATTCAACCCCTACATATAGGTAAAAACTTTATCAAGATTTAGTAGTTTGGATAAACAATGTGTTCATACAGACTAAATAATTTAGTGTGGAAATGGCGACTTCAATTTATACTATTAAGAGGAGATTAAGTACCTATAAGACACGTGTCCAAGGTTGGTGGCGCAGGCTTTATGGTCTGGGTCATGTCTTGACTAGCATGGGGCCACCAGTGCCAGTCACTCGTAACCTTTAAACGAAATCAGTATTTAGTATTAGTGGTATAAGACTTAAGCTTGTTTCTTGAACATGACTTACGAGCTGAGCAGCCAACTGGAGTTTGTCCAGCAATAATGTGGTGATAGGGGTATGCCAGTGCGGTGCCGAATGCAACTGTCGGACTAGTTGGACGAGGGCCGCACACGTTGCACCCGTGTAGCTGGCCGAGGCTGGCGCACGCCATCTTATGTCTGAAATACAGCAGTTATATTCAAAATCTATTTTTATTTTTAATTGGGGCCCATTTAAATCAGCCCCATCGTACTCTGACGTTGTACTAACAAAATTATAATCCTTCGTCAAAACCCGATAAACAAACAACAAAAGTATCTTGGCTGACTCTGTTGTATTAAACGACAGCAAGGAACATTCCAAATTTGAGAGTATTATGTTTAGTGCCGCAGCCAACATCCACCTTTCCGACTCATATCTGACACACTCAACAAGAACAAATCTTGGTGGATAAACGCCAATTTGAAATCCATTGTAGAATGAGGTGGACCCGAAGGCCAGGGTTGGGTACACGGTTAATGGTAATAGTACTCGCCCCCCATTACATGGGACTGGCGAAATTTGGATGTGCTATAAATACCCTTTGCCTACCTCTTCGAGGAATAAAAGCATATTTTGTTGTTTGTACTTATATCTGGCATCCAGGCATATAATTAAGAGTGGTGTCGTTATTATTTTGAAGGAAAAAAAGAACTACTATGACCAAAGTATGTAAGGATAGTGTCGTAGCATGTGGCAAACGGTGGTCTCTGCTTACCCCCATGCGTGAGCATATGTATGTATGTATGTAAAAAAACATTGTTTTAATGCATACCGACTTCCTCCTCATCAGTGCTAGGAGCCAAAGCTTGATGGTTAATCCTCAACGCGGGATCCCAAGGGTGCGTCTCAAGCCACAGTCGACCGATGAGGGCCAATAACTGAGCTCCCACAGTTTGACGCCACTTAGGGGCACCGGTGTGTTCCACTAATACTCGCCGAAGCAGCCACAGCGATTGGATCTAGACAAATTAGTACCATTCGTCACATTAACTAGATAGATTAATTGGAAAATTTCTAACATAGTATTGTCGGCCTTACTTGTAAATAAATATGGTCTAGAGTAATTGGTTTGTCGATCGTTGAAATAATACTGTAGCACAGTTCGAACCATGAGTCTGTACATAAGGATATCCTCATCTCAGGACTTTGAGCGCTCGCTGAAACAAATAAAACTTTCTTGAAGACTACAAATTGTTTATACAAAGTTATCGTGTACATACTATATAAATAATTAAACAACAAATCAGTGCTACAACAAAGAATATATATAATTTGAATTTGCATATGTTCTCAGACATACGTAGGTTCCCTCACGAAATTTTTCTTTCCCATAAAACTTGTGGTGTGACATAAGTGTACTTTGACCGGGCCGCTGGGATTTGAACATGTCAAGCAGGCGACCCTTTAACTTGTCGGCAACCACAACTTTTTACATAAATAGCTTATAATAAATTAATTACCTCTGAGTAAGGCAAGTGCAGTATGGTAATGCGCTGCGAATGCGGTAGGTGGGGGAGTGGCATGCGCATGCGCTAGTGTGAGTAATCTCCTTTGTAGGGCTGCCACGTTACGTCTCGCCACAGTGCTGGTGGGTGTTTGCAATACTCCCGCGCCGGCGCAGATGGCGCGGATGGCACACGTGCACGCTGCGCGGACTTCACTAACAGGCCACCATTCTATGTTGTTGTCCATTGCTGGGAATTATTGTATACATATTTAAATATGATATTCGATTTTTAGAATTAGTATTTAAGAAAAGTCATACGTGGCCATAGATGAAAAAAATATACGCATTGACGTAAATATACTTGTACTCTACAAAAAAATCCCTCCCACATTTTCTTTTCCGTCTGTTGATTTTACATTGCACTCAGTCAAGCCAATGTAAAAATAATTTTTTTGATAAATCTAAAATATTGAGTCTGGGAGTTTGCATTGCATTTAATGAAAAAATATTATTATATCAGTTGTCTGGTACAGTTGTGTGGTAAAACACAGTGAAGTGAATAAAATAAAAAAATATCTCACCAGTCCCGTGTACAGTCTCATCGACAGACGGCGGAGGTGAGGGTGAACGGGCCAACTTCAGATCATACTTTCCCTCTTTACCCATCCTATAAGAATTAGTGCCTCCAGCGTCCCAAGAAATGCGAACCCACCCATCTTCACCAAGTTCACCGATCACACGACCTTCGCCGCCGGGTACACCGTCCTGTACATTAATAAGGGTAATTTTTACTTGACATTCAGTTAAAGACTTCTTTTTGACTGTTTTTATGAGCGTTCTCTTACCTGATCACCCCATTTCCAATCTTTGCCTCTGACCACTCGTGTACCAATCTTCATCAAAGAAGCTAATTCGGGACCTGATAGTGACGCTCCTCTGGCACGAGCACCAAGCCTCTCGTCTTCGTAAATAATCAAACAATCAGCTGAAATTCACCAAAGAAATATGAGCCTTATAACTAACGCAATAAGTCTAAAATAAATTATCAGGCTATTTCTAGCTGCTTACATTTAGACTTCAGCCCATTGGAAATCAGAGAGGTATACTGAGATGTATCTCCGCCAATTTGTTTTAATAATGTCAAGCATGAGCTTAGTGCTCCACCATTAATGAGCTGTTCCAACTCCGAACCTTGACATCCTTCTATGAGAAGAGAGAGTAAAGTGATCAGGAACCTAAAAGAAACAAAAAGTACCTATTTAATATCGACTTTGAATAGTTGTCATAAGGCTTAGCTTGGAATAATAGATTCACCATCACGTTGCTTCTATTGTTCGAATTATTAAAGCTGTTTGCCTGGGCTCTATATACATGCCTTACAGAATGTACGATCGAGTATATAGGTGTCATTATCTTCGCATACCAATTTGACTGTTAATGAGCTACGAAACTGACACATGTCCCTTTAACATGACATCGAAACTGAAACAACACGCCATGTCGAAAAAATCATTTACTGAAGTAGCTGCTTACTATCAGACGTACAACCTACGAACCCAGTATAAAAAATCCTTATCATCTTCAGTGAAAACTGAATGTAGTTACAACTGCATACCCATTAGGCAACTCTTCTAGAAAGGGGTGAAGATATAGAAGTAGCTTAGAAGGAACCTACCTCGCTCTAGAAGGTCGATTCAACAACGCGTGCGCACCATAATTAGCGCTCATCTTCAAAGGCAATGACTGGGTCTGCTCGCCTTCTTGAACTCTCGCCTTTAATTCCATGAGTATAAAGTCCATTATTTTAGACCTTTCTAACAACACCATATACTTGGAATAAGGTATCACAGATTCGATTCCCTTCAACGGAGGTGTTAAAGGGAAAGTCGGTTTCAACGGCGTGGGAGGCACTGAGTCTGACAACGAACAGCCAAGTAAACCAACTAACGTTGCGAATCTTATACTCTCCGACATCGTTTGAGACGAATATAGAATACTATTAATCATACAATAACCATTCTTTCTTATTTCTGCCCTTTGTGCCTGAAAATAAAGCATAATTTAACGTAACCGTCGTATTTCGCACAGCAAAATAATACCAAGCAGGGAATACAGTTGAATATGTACCTGGCAGTATAAAGCTCGTCGCAAAATATCAATATCACAGGGTGCTTCATTCATTACAAAGTCTATTATTCCTATTGTCAAACGTTGCTGCTCCGGAGTAACTTCTTCAAGTAACCAATATAAATCTGTAAGAAAGCATATCGGTCTACCAGGCGTCTTAAGAAATGCCTATATAAACAGAGGACGGAACACGTGGTGTCCTGCCGTTCTAGCCCCGTCTGTTTGCTTTGTATGCCTTAACTCGCGCCGATTGCGAACTTTATTAAAGAAAATATACCGATGTTTTTTCGGTTTTTTACTAGAATTTATAATTTATCGACTGCCGGAAAACGTCCTTAGTTCATATAGTGTTTATGCTCATATTCTAAATCTAAATTCTTCAAATGGCGGCAGCTAAACCGCAATGACAAGGGAACGAAGAATTCGACGCCTTGCTTATTTGGCAGAGCAACTACACTACATGGTTTGCATAGGTCCGGTCGTGGGTTCAAGCCCCATTTCGTGTTTATATGTATCCGACAATTTTAAGAATATATTGTAATTTGTCCATTCTTACCTTTTTCTTCACAAGCAAGCCTGGATACCCAAGCATTAACAAATTTATTTCTCTCCGAAGTATCATCATCCTTCTCCTCATCAGCCATAATCAGATCAGTCTTCAGATCATCAGCGAGTATCATCACTTGCTTCTCACTTTCCATAGATTCCTTGAATATAGAATTATCAGTCATATCGTTTATAGAACTAATTGAGATCTCATTCGTAGGCGTCTTATCGTCATTATCCTTATCTAGAATATCATCAGGTTTATCACAACGCGTTTCTCGCAAACCATCGTTATTGGAGGCATTTTTCAGATCTTTCTCTAATGGTTTATCTTTGGTTTTCAGTTTCATTCTTGTTTGAAGGTTCGCTTGTTCTTTACTGTTGACGTCACCACCGCCGTCTCCTCTAGAAGGTTCTACGACTATGCTCGGAGGAACATCGTCTGGAACTTTCGATGCGTTGGCGATGGCAGATTTGATGAGTAGGGCGTCGCCTTGCAACAGACTGCCTGTTGCTTTGAACATGCTCTTGCTCAAACTGTTTTGTCGGTTACGAAGGTCTTTCGTTGTTTCGAAACTAAAAGAGACCGTCAAATATTATTGACATTAACACTACAAATTTTAAAAAATAGGTATAATGAAGAATTGGTTAAGAATTACCATTTATTAAAACTGGGCATCTTGGAAGCTCGCATTACTTTTTGAAATATCTTTTTAGCGCTAGGAGGTCGCCGTGATGGCGGTCTAGTGTGCAATGCCGATACAGCTGGCGATATCGCTGCCCGCACCTCGTGGAGTAGGAAGCGAGCTCTTTCTAGTGGAGCTGCACATACCTGATACAAAAAAAATAATCTATACTAGTATCATAAAGAGGAAAGATTTGTATGTAAATATGTTTGTAACGAATTGGCGCAAAACGTACTGAATGGATTTTTAAAAATTATCGTAATGAACTAAATTATTAGCGAGTAACATATAGTCTATATTTTATCCTCGTACTCCCACGGGAATTACGCAGATGAAACCGCGTGACGTCCGTGAGTAAATTATAAAATCAACTATATTTTATGGGAAATGAAAAAAATATGGAATCAATATAAATCACAAGTAGCTCAATTGCCTTAACACAGTTGCATTTAGCAAATGCAAGAATTTATAGTACCTCTTTGTAACCACGAGATAGTTGTTGCCTTGCCCTCATAAGTGTCCATTTACTTTGTTGAACAGCTTTGACGATCTCCGACATCGCTGGCGATAGTTTAACCTCGCCTTTTTCCATTTCTACAACACAAATTTATAAAAAAATAACATAAATTAAAACGTAGTAGAATTGAACCTCCTTTTTTTGAAGTTAAAAACGAAGAGTGTAGTCTCTATACCATCGACAAGACCGGCTTCAAATTATGCATCAAAAACATTGCTTGGTGTGTTTGATCAATAATTTTTTTTTCAAGTACTTACCAGCCGTAGCGGTCGCTAAGGCATGTTCTTTCAAACCAGCATGATATAATAGAACAGCAAGTAACGCCCTTCTCAGTTCTTCCAGAGGGTGCTCTGGTGGGAAGTGCGGCGCACATCCCTCGCGCCGTTCACACGCCCACCAAAGGTGGAGGGCTAGGGGATCCTAACAAAAGACAAGCAAATACATAAGACCAAGTTCACAATTATCAGAATTCAAACTTTTGACATAGATACAATTTTACTGTCAGAATCCAGTTATAAGTTCAATTCTGGATAAACCCTTTCTAAGTTATCTTTTAAATAATATTAACCTGTCATAAAATGTGAAAGCTTACGGTGAGTTTTGGTTCTGCAAGTGTGTACAATAATGCCTCGGCTCTTGGCGGAGACGCGGCGGCGTTGATGCGAGGCGGTGGTCGGGCCGATCGCGACGGGAGAGGCGCATCGCTCGCTGGACTGTTCCCACCCGTGGATGAACCACTGCGTGCTTCCGCCTTCTCTTCCTCGAACGGATTGGTTAATTGGGAGACCTGGTTTATTTTATAGCAAAATATATATTTTTTTAATGGTCACCTTATTCGCTTTATCTAAAATGGTTGGCAGAAGCATAGGAGGTGCTGAATTACAGTAATTGCTTTACACGCTATCCATCAATCACATAATATACTCAATGAACAGAGGTAGGGCTTAACGTCATCTCTTGTTCGAAATTCAGAGCTACCCAACTGGACTGTACCTCTTCCATCTCAAATATCGTAGTCAAATAATATTGTTGTGTTTCAACGGTAAATAAGGGAGCCAGTGCTCCTTGGGAGGCGGGGTGAGTGCAAGGTAGAAAATGTGTGACACTCTTGGTATTGGTCACATTCATATGCTGCTATATCATTAGGTTGATAGTATGCTTGTTTGTCATCTTTATCTTACTCTTACTACTTTATCAATAAATGCCAAGCCATTAAAAATAGTGTATGGATTTCACCTATTACAAGCTAGTCTTAATAAAACGATATCAATAAATCCAAAATCAAACCTGCAATCCACCCCTTAAAAACACAGCGGCTGCATAGGGTGCAGCATCTCGCTCAGCTTGCTGCGTCGGCAAAGATCTGGCGAGACGTGACCCGCACTGCGAGAGACCCACGGCCAGTTGGAACGCACACGAGGACAGTATGTGGTAGCAACTCAAACTAGAGGCACTTTCCTGAGTAGAACAAATATAACTCAATAACAAATATAGCCTATTGCACTCGCTGCAAATTGTGCTTATTATCGGTGAAAGAATTTTTGAAATTAGACCCGTAGTTTTTAAGTTTATTGGTAACATACAAGAATAAAAATTTTTCCTCTTTACAATATTAGTGTAGATAGTTTTCGGCGTTCAATTGTGTATAATTTAAATAATAAAGCCAAAATTCTAGCTTCTAAAGCTCGTTTAGGGAAAATTACAGTTGGAAGATTTAATTGCCATTTACTATAACTAAGTAACCTACTAAGGGCACACCCTTGCAAATTCTAAATGCACTAACCATCAAGGATATTGAAGTAATGTCAACTTACATGGCACGCATGAGCGTATAGCTGATTTGTGTACATCCCGACACATTTTTCAGTAATCCTGGCAAGGAATGCAGCGTGTGGATCCACACTGAGAGCCGCAGTTGCGTCACATCCCTTCAACTTGCGAACTAACTCCACAGTACTCGCGTTGTCACATTCAAAGCCATCGGTGTCGAATACATAGCCCGCTACAATGATCCAAGAACCGCCTTCTTTGATGTGATTTTGGACGTCACACCTATGGAAAAGTGTTTCTAGTTACAATGTTGATAACTGAATTTCTTGAAGTCCTACATTGTATTCGAGTACCATGGTAACCTTGGAAGCTGTATATAATCTAGATGCAAATAGCTTTTATTTGCTAAAAATAATAAGATTAAAATACGAAACCACCTTTTTTCCAGACGCACATCCTAAATGATTTCTTATAAAAATATCCTGAACCTACTAACATATTTGACGTTATACATATATCTCAACGGATGGTTCATCAAAATATTTATTAACTTACTTCCTTATAAGCTTATTGTTACGTTGTTGCTTTTTGGAGATGAGTCCAGGCCACCCTAGTAGATCCGCGTCTAACTTGGCGGCGGAGGGCAAAGAGCGCGCCGCTTCGTCACAAGACCTCGCCATCTTCACTAGAGAACTTGCCGACTCAGTAAGAGCAGCTGGCGAGCGAGTGGCGCAGGCGCATACCCAAGCGCTTAGTTCGCTTATTACGCGACCTAGTTTAAGAAGAAAACTTAATACTGAAGGTTGGTCAATAGAAAATTTTAATGTATGAAGATATCGCAATGATGATTTATGTAAAAACTGCCCTTTCTACCACATTCAATTAACAATTGGCGATTTGAACGACATACGAACAAACTAATAGGAGATAGTACAAAACATGGTTTTAACGAAACTTAAACCCTGAATAAAACTATAGAAAAAATAATTACCAAAGTAATTATAAAGGCAGATTCAAAACCTTTTCTTTCTTTTGAAGTAGCTCCTGGCAATGACCTTGTATGCAAACATCTTACGTAAATCATTTGGTATTGTTTTTACTTTTTAAATTAAAATTTTTTAGACATAGATGCTGATACAACTTTCAATAATTAATACTAATTATATATGTTTTTTTTTTGTAATTGTTTAATAATGAAGTGTACATGATGCCAGCTGAGTTTCTTGCCGCTTCTTCTCAAGCTAGTTTCCGAATCAGTAGTAAATTCTTCGACATTCATTAGTGCCTTACCAGGGTCTAAAAGGAATAAATCATTTTCATTTTCACGTCAAAGCAATACTTACCGACAATATCAGTACCGATGAGATCGCAGAGTGCTACGAGCTGCGTATTATCAGCCTTATGTACTGCGTAAGTGAAGGAAGATAGCGTGGACTGCACATGTTCAGCTAACAAGGCCATATATTGAGTCATGAGAGCACGAACCCCGCCACGAGTACTACGACCACCGCGACAACACATCGCCTCACAAAATAACAACCTATATGTGAAACAGACATTCAATTAACAACTTTATTACTACTAACATAAGGATTTGTCATATTTTCAAGGTCCTGACTTACCTTTGAAAACGTATAAGTAAATCACAGCTGGGGCTCACTGTATCGTGTCCTTTAGGATCATCAGTCTTACTCGTATCACCGTTGATAATACCATTTATGTGCATTTGAGTTTGACAACTCGTGTTGCGAATCAAGTGTTTTACCTGAACAGATACAATTTATTCGAATAATAATTTTAAATTTTAGTACCACACAAATAAAGTCTTATACAAATTCTTATGTATGCGCTGTATATTTATTACGCACCAAATGCATTAAAGGCACTGAAGCGCCCTTATCCGATGTCGACGCATTGCTTATTTGGTATTCTTCTGTGCAACCTATAAAATAACAATGCATATTACAATACATCTCAGACGATTGGTATTACAAAAGTACAGAATAAAAAAAAACTCATACCAGAGGCCGCTTCACAGTCCTCCCCAGTAGCCGCAACTTGCGGGCCCCGTTGGCCAGTAACTATATCAATTTGATCGTAATCCCTAAACAAGAAATATTTAACAATATTGTACTGGCGTTTACACGATAACAATATACAGGTGTGGTTTTGCATTCCTGCCATATTGACGGAGTCTGATATAATAAATAGTATGGAACTAAAATCAATCATAAAACGTTAAATGCATGTTTTTTAGGTCAGGACGCAAAAAAGTCGTTAGTGTTCATCGTTCTTCTTTAAGAAATATTGTAGAGGCACTTGAATCTGTGTGAGTGAGCCGAGCCGGCTGCCGGGCACGCTATTTTTGGTAGTACTAAACATTAAAAATAAAATCTATCATACAATTTTGATGCTTGATTTATTTTCTATTCATTGAATATATTGACTACCGTAAATATGGGACGAATGCGAAACCATGCCCTGTAATAGTCCAACAAGTTAATAGTACTTACGCGTCCAGTAGCAAATGATTGTAAGTGTCGTTTGAGTGTGTTTGTAAGGCGTTTTTGAGAGCGTCTCTCAAACCACCGCCCCCAAGGAGCGACCAGACTAGAAGCTCTGTCATAAACCGAGCACCGGTACTTGCTGGCACGGATCCTGACCACAAAAATCGAACACTAGATTAATCGTTGCGATTACGAAAAAGTAATTGGTATTTCTATACGTCATCGACTGCTATTAATCTCGTTTGGCTAATGGCTGGTCTGTATGAACTCGAAAACTATGAGCGCGATTTCAAAAACTAACGTATATATTCGCTCGGGATGTGGAAGAGGTTTTTTTCAACAAAACTAGCGCGGGATTCTTCCAGAAGAAAGTAACCCTTGTCTTGAGAGCGTCCTAAGGCTGTGCATAGGGTGGGTCGATTATGCCATATTTGAGGTACACATTAGATTTTAACAAAGATAAAATTTATTTTATTCACAAGAATGCAGTTGGTACCTTGAGGCAGTAGTGCGATGAGATGGTGTGCGCGTAATTGCGGCGTGGGCAGCAGCAGCGGCCAGGCGGCGGCGAGGGCGCGGCGGGCGGCGGCCGCAGCCTGCGGGCCCGCGCGGCCCTCCACCAGCGACACCAACGCGCCGTGCACCCCCGCCCGCCACCCGCACGCCTCCTCCACACCCTCGCACCCGCCGCCCGCACACTGCCACGCGTGCACCTGGACCACACACACACTATCATACAGCGACACCAGCGCGCCGTGCACCCCCGCCCGCCACCCGCACGCCTCCTGCACACCCTCGCACCCGCCGCCCGCACACTGCCACGCGAGCACCTGCACCACACACACACACACACACACACACACACACACACACACACACACACACACACACACACACACACACTATCATACAGTGACACCAGCGCGCCGTGCATCTCGACCACTCATACAGCGAAAAATATTCTGGACAGGATATTCCATATACTTTTACTTACTTGTAGCCTCAAAAGATTTAAACACGCAACAGCGAGGCATTCATTCTCCTTAATTGTTGCAGATGAGGCACTTTGTTCGACAGCTAGTCTGAGCAATCGCTCCAAAAATCTGTAAAATTAGATCTCTAAATGAATGTCCCATATAAGTCATCAGGCTACAAAAAAATTAAGGGAACTAACTTGAATGTGCTATCCGACAAATCTATGACAAAAGGCATAGAAGACGGAAGATCTCTAGGACTCTCTTCGCTCCATACAATAATTTGACTAGGTCCACTTGTAACGCCTGAAACAATCATAATAATACGTAAAAAAACAATTATGAAAACAACTTTATATTACTGTGCTGGTGAAATATAAAAAAATATGAGTATTAGGTTAAAATACTGACCGTTAGCTTTGAAGGATGGACTGAGAACTTGCAACAACTGTGGTACTGGCCGTGTGATCTGAGCGTGTTCGAAGGTACCCCACGCGTATAATGCGCCTTCAGCCGTCAAAGCTACGCCGTGCGATGCTCCAAGAGATAAATCTACTACTCTAATACCTACAAATACAAAAATAAATAATCAAGCTTATTCCGATGGTACAAGATGTATATTATAATACAAGCTTGTCTGTTTACCTTGCAAACCTTCCAGCATCTTTGGTATCTTGATACTTTCTAAGTTACCATGACCAAGACGGTAACCATCTGCTGCGCCCCAAGTGTAAACCTGACCCCTGCAGTAATAAAAAAATATATCATATCTTTGACTACTTCTATGATGATACGAAGAACCCCACAGGTTAGCTAAAGTTGAATTACTATCATCTCATGACTTTCAAAGTATTAAAGCAAAAATTATAAGACAGAAGGGTTGTGTTAACTTTTATGGCTTGAAAACCTTACCCATCCGTCAGCACAGCATGCCAATGCTCCCCAGTATAAACTCGAGTGATCCTCAGTACTGATAAAGATGTTAGAGTGCGGGGGGCGCCACCCTCACTGTCGCCAAATACTTGCACGGCACCCTCCCATGTGCAGCAGAGGGTTAAGCCGTCACCCCAGCCTGTGAAATGTTGACATATAACACGTATTTGTAAAAAAAGTTTTGTATATACATAAGATCACGCACCACGATTCCTCGAAATGGTAATAACAGAAATAATATAGCACTCTAATCTAAACTTACCTCCATAATTTGCTGTACTAGAATTTAAGCACGAATAATAAGCAATTGTGAATAAAAAGTTTTCTCACCCAAAGCAATGTCGATGACGCGTTCAATATTGTGCGCGTTGAATGATACTGGCTGTGGCGTGAGGCAGTTTTCAATGGTGCCGTGACCCAGCCTGCCTTGGATGCCTCGACCCCATGTATACAGCGCCCCTCGTGATGTTATTACCGCACTATAATGAAATATTAACTAATGAAATATTAAAGGATAATTTTCACGATGGAATGGCTTATAGAAGCTCAAAATAGAAAAAGAAAATCAATAAAACTAGAAGTTACATCTAGTCTCTATTAGACTTTACCGTCGTTCACATGCCTTCACGAGTTATGACCGCTGACCTTGAACTTGAGTCTGTCTATCTAAATGACGCAACGCGAATAAAATCATGCGCAGTTACCCCCCACAATTTTAGCTGAGCGCTCATAGCTCGTGAAGGCTCCTTTGGTTACATAAATATTGCACCTTTTCAAACAAATAACAATATACCTAATTGAGTGTGATAATACAGAGTCCTTTATAACTACCAAGTGTTACGTGTAACTGACCTGCAAGCAACTCCAGCAGAGACCCTGATGACCTCATGATGTGCCATGTGGTGTATAGCGGCCGGTGCATCTCTGGGAGCGGTGTCTCCGTGGCCGAGTCTGCCGTCCTCCCCCAAGCCCCAAGACCACACGTTCCCGCACGACGAGCAGCACAGGTAATGACGACCGGCCGCGTGGCAAGCTACTTGCGTTATTACTTTGCTTTCTAAGCCTGTGGAAATGAAACACTATTTAACACGAGCTTAAAAACAGTAGCACCTACAGGTGTTGAAATGTAATGCAGAGTAATTGTTATAAGTAGAGTAATGCAGATATGGCAGGCAGACAAGGACAGGAAAATCATTATGATATTGCTTCCCTAACAGACTTCGAAGGACCAAAATTTCACTGGGCTTAATCGTTTATTTGCGATTTCGCAGCTATACTCATCTAGTAAATTTCAATAATCATCATCCTCCTGCCCATATCCCATGTTATTTGTGGTCGGCGCAATGTATTCTTCTCTTCCATTTCTCTTTATCAGTCGTCATATCTGTATTCACTCCAGTTCACACAACCCATCCTTCATTTCTTGGGTTCAGGTATCCCTCTCCATGTAACCATCTAGTAAATTCCAATATCGATCATCATATAATTCTAAAATCATGAATCATATGTATTGCCTAAATTACTCACCAGGCACAAGTTGTGGAGTCATGCTATCATAATGCAAGGTGTACACAGCTCCATCATGGGTTAGAAGTAAGGCCACCTTCTCTGCGCATGCGATTTGCTGAATTCTCAATGTTCCTAAATGTAGAGGACCTGAACCAACTGAGATTACTTCTTGGGCTGATTCTGTACACTGAAAATAAAAATATATTAATTGTTTGGGTCGCCTGTTACGAAAGCGACGCAAGTTCTAACCCCAGCGGATACCAATGAGTTTTTCTAAAAACTTATGGTCAGTGATTTCAAGCCACGTATTTTACAGTGAAGCAAAACATTCTTTGGAAACCTGCACGTCTGAGAAGTAGTTCAAAGATGTTTAGTGCCTGAGACGGCGATAGACTCACCATCCGTCACAAACATCAAAGTGGGTGTTGTTATTACAACACCTCTGCTTACCCTTTCGTGGAATATAGGCCACCATTATGTGTAATATATCAGCGATAATAATTGATATTAAGTTGAAATTACTTACGGTGACGAAACCTTTCAAAGGAGGTAATAAAGGCGCACCAAGTCTGTCTAAATGGCACAATAATGCAATACCAGCTTTCCTCACACCCATCAATCCATCGCCACTAGGTATGTTTAGTTCTCTGTAATAAAAATAGCACAATTATAGTACTTATACATGGTAAATAAAGTTTTTTTTAATATGAATATAAGGATTTACTTGAGGAATACTTCTGTGGGGTTTATCTCTGTAGAAGGCTCGTTGTTTACAATGGGGGCAGAGGCGGGAACTTTTGCCATTCGCCTTAGAAATGGGCCCAATGGAGCTGTGCATTCTTCCAATGTTATCCTGCAAAAAAAAACATTCCAATAACTATACCTAAATAAAAATACAAAGAAGGTAAAGTAAATAAGTGAGAATATTTGCCTGTTGTCAGGTTGCCGCTTCTGCCTTGGAGGTAAGGTAACAAGTACATCTGCAGCTTTCAATAAAGCCGGCAGTTCAGCTCGTCGGGCGCACAATTCAACCCACACGCAGAGCGATGTTCGCCAATCACCCGAAGGAACGTTGCAGCCTACTTCGCTGCAATCGTAAATTAAAGGAATACCATATATTACAGTATTTAAGTAAGCATAATATGCTATAGTACTGATTTTAAACTTCAATAATTTACTTAAACAGCTTTATACATGAAGTAAAGGAATAAATCAAATATAATGCACTAACCCTGCCACAACTTGATGAAGAAACTTGGCAGCACTATCAACAACCTCAGCCCATATTTTCTGAGACCTTGGAGCTTGTTGCGTCGTCCCTGTACCAGCGAATAAGGCTGCGTCAGGCAAAACGCGTACTGCATCGAGTGCGTCTTTAAGTAAAGCTGAGCACACATCTGCGTCTTCACCACAGCGCCAAGCACGCCGCACCAAGGATAATGCTAGACGCAGGGCTGCGCGGGCGCCTACCCGAGCTAAAGCACTGCAATGTGTAGTAATAGTTGTATAAGTAAAATAACATGCAAGTAAGTTTAATTGGCCATGAACTAGTTACATGATATCCTAAAAATGTATGTAAAAGTTTAGTGTCATGAAATTTAAATGTATTTATTCAGTATCAACAAACATCCGAAAAATTGGAATCGCACAATTTAAATGTGCGCCCTCATTTAATTGTTTACTTACCTTCAAGTTTATTTAGCATACATTTTATAACAATAGCACCTTGTAACAGACGTTAAATTAAATAAATTCAACCTTTCAGAATCATCAGTTTGTTCGTCCCCATCCTCCTGACTCTCACTAGATAGCTCCATGGGTGTATTCAGAGTGCTGACAACATTGCTAAGTGCTCTATTACCGATACCATGGGGTGGCTTCTTGTCCAGTTTCACTTTCTTCACTTCCTTGTTATTGCTTTGATCTCTGAAAAATTTCATTTATTTTCAAATACTATTATCTAGGTTAGCTATTGTTGATGTTCCAAACAATGTGTGCCAGTTGTTTTAGCTGTCTTCTATAATGAGGACAAAATATTTGTACAGTGAAATTTTAAATGAAAGTGATTTAATCAGTTTAGACCCTGGTAAAGACTGGGAAAGGAACAGCAACAGAATTACCACCAATTCAGAAACTAGCCTTCTGATAGCAAGTATACATCTTACACACACAAAAAAAATCTTTGACTATAGAAATGTTTATAAATCACCTAATAACAGCCACAAGATGTCTGTGACACAGTAAAATCAATCTTCGAATTTGATTTATGAATGGACAACTGACTGCTGTGTTAATTGCTCTCACTCTTTGCTCCCAGATCAGTGATTCCATCAAACTTTGTAGACATTCAGGACCTATGAAAAGAAAAAAACATATTATTTTATATTACAGAGTAGGTTCACTATTATGTGGAAAAACATGGAATGGATTAGTGTATAGGAATAGATTATATTATTTAATGATATTAAAAAAAAGAAACAGAAAAAATTATAATTATGATCTAGACTTGCCAAATATATTATATGCTCTTAGAAAGTAATTTATAAGTATGAGTGGGTATTACAGGATATTGTGTACATTGTAAAATGGATGCAATGAGTGATTAGCACATAGAAACCTTAATGTCTAGTGAAGGAAACAATTGCCAACACTGTTTATAGATGCATAATTTCAATAGTTAGATGATATCTTACTATAATTTTAAAAGATTTCCTTATAATACTTTTTTCATTAATAGTTTGCAGTTCTTCAAATTATTATTAAGTGTATGTATAAAAGTGTATAAATTTTTTAATTTTCAATACATCTATATTAATAAAATATAGTGACTACAAGGAATTTAGACTTAGTTATTTACATCAAGTTAAAATTATACTTTTTGTAAATATTCATTCTAAATATATTAGTAAGTACTATATTTGAATACTTGGATTAAAATTCTCAAACTACAGATAGCATACATCTCTAAAAAAATTAAAATAAATATCTACCAGGATCCAGTTTCCATTTCAGATCATCAATAACTTGAAAGGAGGGCAATGGGGAAACTATTTTAGATTGTATAGCCATTCTAAGTTCTTCCTCAATGGATAAATTGGTGCAAGGCACACAGGCACACCCTGAGTGAGGACCACAAAGGCCATCACAGCATGTGCATGTCAAAATCTGAAATTATAAACATACAATGATAAGTATAATCCTTTATGTGGCTGTCTGTCTAATCAAGATATGCTTATGCGAAATTTGACAACAAAACAATAGCATACCCTCAGACCACAATAGTATTTTCCACTATCCCCAAGTTTAGCTGTTATACCAGCCCCATTTACGAGTCCATTTCCGGCGTCGAAATATATTTCTCTGTCCTGCAGAAGACTGTTGAACAGCGTCGCCAATGTCTCGGGATTGTGAAGAGCTTCTTGTAAGTCAGGATTTAACCATTTAGCGTCCAAGTGGTGTTGCGGACGAAATATGAAATCGTCCTGTTCTTCAGGGCTAGACATTTTCGCAACTTGCGTTCGATACACAATAATTATCAATCCATTCTAACAAGAAAGCTCGGTAACATTTCTATCACAAGTCACAAAAATATATTAATATCATATCGATTTAATTGTTATAGTAATTTAAGCACTGCGTACAAATTACATACAACAATTAGCATTTTAATAAAATCCGAATCAATCAAACAATCAGCCGACGGACGAAAGAATACGACTCGACAGACTCGTCAGACAGAGTGAAGTAAAATTTACTGACATGACATAACTGACGGACCAGACATGTTGACAGTTGAGAACTGTCACAACGACAGTGCGTGTGCCAAAGAACGTGACATTAAGCTCATCGCCATTAAATAAAATTTATTTAATAAAGGAAAGGAAAGGAACGTGACATTGGCGAAATTGAGGCAGCCCCTCAGAAGCCATAAACAAGAAGTGAAGTGAAGTGACATATATAATGTTTAATCTGTGGGATAAATCATTGATAAAGCATCATTTTTATTCCTTTCTCATTTGGATGATAAGCATGGGTTTTATTCTGTATCTATGACACGAGCCAACACGTTATTGTCAGTCAACGTCAAATCAAATTGTCAAATTCACGCTGTTTGACTGGTTTGACGTTTCCATCCAATTCCAATACAATTGCTTCAGAAGAAACAGGCATGTATGAATGGACGTGTTATTTAGAATTTACCGAATAACGTAAAGGCAACTTTATTGGGAGTTTGTATATACTATTTAGCCGTAAAAAACTACTCAAATGGATGCAGATATCTTGATCGAGAATAAAGACTGCTTGTATGGTAAACCCGGCTTTCTATTGTTTACAGTTCTGTGTGATTTAAGTTCAATAACAATTTGCTTGCCAATTAGTTGAGGCGCAAGTTATTGACCTCTCCAAATGTATTGTTAGCACGTGTCCTTGATTACACTTTCTGTTTTGTAAATACCACGTTTATTATGCTGAGTAAGCACATAGTTGGCTATCATTATTTACACATTAAATGTTTTCGGTTTAGATGAAGATTTTCTTGATCAATTACTCATCAAAGATTACCAATGGTCATCCCTGTTGGATGTGACTGATGCATCACCCAGTGAGATCCTGGCCGATGCTGCCCCTGTCTTGGTGCCACCTATATCACCAGTGCTGAGCATCAAATCATCACCTAGCACCAGTAATTCAGATTCTGGAAGTGAAGATGACTCAACCAAAAAGTAAATTATTATTTTCCTTTATTAAGATACTTAATTTCTTGTCCCTTTCAAGTTTATGTAAAAATTTCCTGTAATAAGGATGATATTATATTTAACTAAACCCAATATGTTCTCAACATACCATATGAAGCTGCTTACTTTCTATAATTAATATTCATCAATGTAAAGATAATTTTCAAAGTATCCGTTGTCTAATCATGGTGTTTGTATTATTTAGTAGTTCAAGCAGCACATCCGTACGACAATCCTCACAGTCCCCATATGATTGGACTTCCAGTTTTGATGATGACCCTCCTAATAAATTGAACCTTGAAGATGTTGAATTGTTCTTACAAAAGAAAGCGCAAATTAGTGAGTAATATTTTGTCAATATTTTTATATCTATCATGCAGAATATTTATGTGGACCATAAACAATCTAATTTTTTTTCAAATTTCAGCGACCCCTCCATCATCACCTCTTTCACAAGACAACAAAAACAATGTCAGCCTCCTGGAAAGAAATGGGCCCGTCATGGCTATTGAAAATGGTGTTATCAAGGTATGTATTACTTGCAGTCCTGTTTTAAAACAAATAAACAGCAATTGTTTAATGAATTTCTTTGTTTTTAGGGTGTTAAAGTTGAGACCGATAAATGTACTAAGCTAAACCCAAAACCCAATGAACAAAAAGGTATGTCATAGCAATATTATCAATTTGTTCAAATGTAAGAATACATAAAATGCATTAATTTTTATTTCCAGGGAACAATTACCTGATAAATGCTTATTACAAAGTGATCAATGAAAATAACTTTTCCCCTCTCAGCAACAATATTATAAAGGAAGAGAGCCAGGTGTTTAATGATCAAATAAAGTTGTTTGTGGAACAGAAAAAAGTTCCGAGCATATTAAAAAGACCATCAAATATTATTGTCAAACCTCAAAATGTGGTGTTACCAGCTGAATGTGCGAAAGGGAAAATAGCCATATCCCCTCTGCCACAATACAAATTTGTTGGTGCCACAGAGAATAATGGATTTGATGTAAAGGTTAGTGTATTTTTGGACACTCTTTTCCTTCTGGTATAAAATGTTAGTCCAATATAGCCTAAGCAATTTTAAAACCAATTTGAAACTACAGAAATTAACATTGGCAGTACCTACATATTTATTGTTTATCAAGTAAGGTTATTCATGCATTTAAATTTTATTATACTGTATGTTTACATGAAAACGCCTTGTGCTAGCAATTTCGTGTGAGTTTACAGAAGTAATGTTTTACATCATCATCATCATCATCAATTTAAGAGTAATAACTCTTGTCGGTGTAACCGATGCATTTCTTTCCACTTGTCTCTGTCAAGTGCCATCTCTTTGACCTCCCTATACGTCATGACAGACACCTTTTCCTTAACTTGTCTCATATATGTTAGCCCTGGTCTTCCTCTCCCTCTCTTCCCTTCTACCTTTCCTTTAAGGTTCTCTTACCACAGAACCAATTAAAATATAATCTTCACAATAATTTACAATTAGGCTGACGAATATTCAGGGAATTTAAGCTATTATCTGTATTAAATATACAACGCGAGTAAATGTGAAAGGGTAACAAACAAAAAGAGAATGTCTACTCTTTTTAATTTAATACTGTACCATACCACATTATTTTATTGAATTCAATTGTTTTATCATGGTTTGTAAAATAATATACATGTTTTGAAATAATTTCAGGTTTCAAAATCAGCAAGAAACATAGTAATTAATAGTCATCCAGTCACGAAGCAAGTCACAACAACGCCTTTAGTACAAAATGGAGCCGCTAATGATAATGAATGTCCAATGAGTCCTGATTTAAACCTGATTAACTTCAGTGAAGCTGAGATTAGAGCTATTAAGAAACAACAACGGATGATTAAGAATCGGTAACTAGCTTTATTTTACGACCTACTACAAGTACTTCTATGTACCGTGGGGTCTACAGATAGACACATTACTTGCATTTCACCCGCATATGTTACTCCTTGATACATTAGTCCCGTATAAATTGGTCTAGCCGATTCGGAACTTAGCCGGAACAAACAGACAGACAGAGAAAAATTAGGACTAATGTAAGATTTGTCACATGCAGGGAATCAGCATGCCAGTCGCGTCAGAAAAAGAAAGAGTATGTAACAGCGTTGGAGCAACAACTTTTGGAAGCCCATCAGGAAATAGCTCGGCTGAGGCTTGAAAACAAGCTGCTGAGGGATCAGATGGATACCGGAGGCAGGGGGAGGAAGGTAAAATATGATTTAGGTCAATTGTAATAAGACTGTTATTTGATAAGCATTATAATTGTATATTAGAACTTAGTTCAAGTGGCATAAGATTGACACATTTACACACATAATTACTCATTAATGAACTGTAATTGTATTGTCATATTTAATGTTATGTATTGAAACTGAAAGTAAACAGTAGGTTTATACAAGTGGTCGGGTGACTGGGTCGATCGTTGTATAATACACTAATGATACAAGTGTTTGGCACAGATACCGAGGCTCGACGCGTCAATGCTGATACCTAAAAAGAACATAGCAGTCTTATTTGCCATGGTATTTATGGTGTCTTTGAATTGGAATGTCCTTGGGTATGTTGATGTTAATTTTTTTTTCTTTACTTTTTGACTTTCTGCTTTCGAAGACCCTTATTGACCGAATGATTGACTAGTCGCCTGTTACGTAAGTCTCACTGAATTACAGCCATGAGTGTTCAAAAAATTGTGCAAAATAATATAACTAATGCCGAACCGATATCGGCGGCCAATCACAGCGGGCTATATAAATGATCAAGTCTTGTTGGAACATTTCGTTTCGATGTCAGAGACAGATATGTACTACGTGTATACCCAGACATACTATAATCCCAATAACACTTAATAGTATGGTCTCCAGAATATATCACACCTGGCAAACTAATAACAACAAAATAATAACATATATTTTTTTATGCTATTTTTTTATTGTGACTCAGTGTAATTAGAAGATTTAAAAATAACAAACAATAATAATTTATTTTAATTCCAGTTGGAACACAAAACCTCTGGTTGGACCAACAGCTACTCATATAAGCTCCAGACACCTACTATGGTCTGAGGATAATTCTGATATCATCACATCTGGTATGTTAAAATATAATGAATGTATGTTGACTGTGACTTTCCACAGATATGCCAAAAGCGCCTTAAAGATTTGAAGCTGGACAGCTCACAAATGTGAAAGTGTTTTTTCTCACTAGATTGCCTCTTTGGTCTAGTGGTTGCAAACACTACTGAGGAGGATCATGAAGTCCTGGATTCGATACCAGGGTCGGGTAAAGTGTTATAGGGTTTTTCATCTGTAATTTCCCAGTAGCAGCCTGGAGTCTGGGTCAGTACTTGTTAATAACAATTGGCTCACCTCCTATTACATGGGAGTTAACCTGCATATGTCTACGAAGTAATTCAAAGACGTATGTATAGTGCCTGAGACGGCGATGGACTCACCCTCTGTCACGTTGGCACTTAATCATATTCGGTGAAATGTGAGTGTTGTTGTTACAACACCTCTGCTTACCCCTTCAGGGACCGTCTTGGATGGCGTGAGCATATTTATTTTTATTTATATTTGATTTTTAAATATTTTTAGGAGAACAATTAGACAATGGTACATACGGCACAGATTGTCACAACGTATCGATGAAAGTAAACGATTTTGTGAACATAAATCAAAATGAAAGTTTGAGGATAGCTGGTGAGCTGAACAGGTGGATCGGGGGCGGGAAGACTTTGAACTGGACATACGATGTGCCCAGAAAAAAGCGTAGTAACTTCTTGACTCAGGATAAGATTGATGGTAATACTTAAGGCTTTCATTAGAATATATATATTTTTATTTTTTTTCAATCGGACTGATTGTATTAATCTTTTAGTTTTGAGACTTCTGTATGCCTAGACAAAGTAATATTCTCTCGCGCTTACTTTAATAGAAGCGATATAAAAAATTATAGGAATGACAAATCAGGCACGTGACATATGTCATTCGTATATATGTACTTTGTTGATTAATGAAACGCTAGTATAATGTTACTTTGTCTATAGGTCCCGGTGTTAAGTGCCTATCTGGAATGACATAATTTAATTTTCAAGTACCTTACACTTCATCAACAAATTGTTGCTGGACACAGAAATAATATAAGCAGTTTTTCGTCTCTCTCGCCGTATTCCGTACCTTCCGTCTTTCACGTAATTATCTCCATCTCAAATTCATAAATGTAACTGTTCCCAGGTGGTTTCCTTGATACATACAAGCTATTGAACAAGTTGAACATAGACAATAGCCTCATAGACTTCCCTAGTGTGAAAAGTCCGAGCAAAAACGCTAAAGACAAGGCTCGACTTCGACGTCTGAGAAGGAGTAAGGATTTGGATTTGGAAAATGCTGTCATTGACTATGAGAATCTGTACAAGCCGATGAGGAAAAGTGTGGAAGACTTCAATTTGAACGACTTTGGGGAATGGAATGCCCTGCTCCAAGCGCTTCATAGACGGGATGATACGTTCTACGTAGTCGGCGTGGGGAAGGGCGAGCATTTGTTGCTGCCCGCCGTCTCGCACAATGACACACGCCCCCCAAAGATGGCGCTAATTCTGCCTGCGAGAACTGGGAATGGTAAGTTGTTAATTTTTTTATATAACGGTAAAAGAAAACATCTTGAGGAAAACTGCATATGTCTGAGAAGTAAGTCAAAGATTGCCTGAGACGGCGATAGATCACCCTCTGTCATTACCTTCGGTGAAAAGAGGGTGTTGTTATGACAACATCTCTGCCTACCCCTTCGGGGAATACAGGCGTGAGCATAATTTTTCTATATCTTGTCGTTTGGCAGAAGCCTCTTGTGATCCCGACAGACGCCGATTTTTAACTTGTATTTATAATTGAGTGTTTATTAGTATAATAATATTTATAATACATAATTAATGTAATAAAAGTTTAATAAATAATTAAAATTGTTAAAAAATGTCTTGAATTGGCGCAAGTATAAAGACGATGTTATATAATCTTAAAATCTGTTTAAGACAAGACGACGGGCTTACGGGAAACGGGACCCAATATTGCCTCAAAAAATATAGGATAAGAAGAGATATAGAGTTTGTCAAAAAAAAAAACAAGCAATTATATATGCTTATGTTTTGCAACCTACTAGCCCTGTGAGATAGCTTTTAAATTAGAAAACGGGGGTTGTACCTAATGTGTCAGTTAAAGTTAACTAAAATATTTGGTTCTTCCAGATTCCGTGCTGAGTGGTCACGTGACGCTAATGCAAATCGATTGCTCCGTGGTTAACACATCTCTGGTAAAGTTGAAGTCAGAAGCCCTACCAGAAAGCTTAAGGAAACAAACCAAGGAATTGAACACACCTCTCTTCAACCACCTCAGGCCTGAGAATAATAGTAAAAACCACAGGAGCAATAAAGATGATGTCGATGCCAGTCTTGTTAATGTACTTGAAAATACTAGCGGTAATGGCTCTAACTATCCAATCAAAGGCAAGGTAGCCCGTAAGGACCGCATGAATACGGAAGATTCCTTCTCACAATATCTGCTATCAAAATATGAAGAGTCAAATAAAACAAATTTAGTACAAAATGTTACGGAAAATCGGGTAATAAATAGTAGTAGGAATCCCACATGATAAAGTAAAGTTATTGTGGTGACGTTAGATAGTCCATAATATATTATAATAGCGTGTCATACATAACATAAGCAGTGTTATCATTTGGGCGTGTGATAAGCGACATAGCTACGTGTTAGTAATGCGTAACGATTGAAGACTGACTATAGTGAGGAACTATAATTATTTGCATGTAGTTCAGTGTTCATTACTGTGGAATAACTTCCAAGCCACATTTCATAACAGTGTAATGTCGCAGATCTCAATATTCATTTATACATTTGGCGTCTGAGTGTAATTAATATATTCCAATTAATTATTATGTTGATATTTTTACAGTTCTTAAGGATAAAATTATTATTTAACGTTGTTTATTGCATTATATATATATATTTGGCACTGTACTATTATAGGTAGTGTTTAGCTAGTTTATCGTTATTTTGGTTGTTTTACGAATTTTACTGCGTATAGTTATGTTGTATTTTATTATTGTTTATTAACACTAGGTTCCTTAGTTTATTAATCAGAGAGGATCGCGCGTTTAATAACATAATCGCCGTTTCTTGTGTTGAACTTAAAGAGTTACTACTTATACTATGCAGGGGCGTGCATGCCATATAAGCAAATAAGCAGTGCTTACCATTTATGATGACTGAATACATTCGTGTCGTGTGTGTGTGTGTGTGTTTATGCTTGTGTGGGTGTATATAATAATACGCATGCACTCCCCTGATACTATGGTTATCTATGTAATTATACCGGCTCCTATCGAGTTTCGTCAATTTATACCTGAACTAAACATTACAATTTTACTGGTTTTACCGATTCCTACCAGAATAATACAAATATGTCAGATATACCTATTGCTATTTTTATAAGATATTTTAAATAAAATGTTTCGAGGGTATATACCCTACACATTTCTATCCTGATTAAAAAAAACTTGAAAAATGTCATAGTTTTAAATTTTATTTCGTTTGTATATGCACTAAATATCTATAACTGTTGATTTTTTATGTAAAAGTATTGTTTGGCTGGTAGATTATAACACCATTACATTAATACAGCCACCGTACTAGTATAAATAAATTTTAAAAGATATTTAGTCTGTTTTATTTGGTATGTATGTATGCGAATAGCGATCCCAACATTTTACCCTCTTTTATTGAGTAATCATCTATGTTGACTCATATTATGATCTGAGTGTCTAGTGTGAGTTTTCTTAATATCGCCGTCACAAGTCATCGCGTCGAAGTAAACGCAGATTTGTATGGGCCCACAATAATGTCATCTTTAGGTCTACAGACAGCGCTGTTTCGATCCTATACAAATCTGCGTTTACGTCGACGCGATGACATGTGACGGCGGCCGTGAAAAAAACTCGCAATAGGGCCTCTATTGCTATTGTTTTGCATAGTTTACCTACGATTAACAGTAAATTATCGTGTAGTATGCTTGCAGTATCATGCCTGCAATAAACATTAAAATAATCAGTTATCTGAATAAAAAAGCAGCGTAAAGAGGGGAGGACGAAAAAAATGGGTGGACCATGTGACCAAAGTTTTCATGTATATACCCATCTAATTATTTCTGACAAAATATGGATTAAACTAAGCTAGACCAAACTCGAACAACAGCCTTTACCTATGGCTCTCGTGTCCTTTTTGAAATCCGTGCAAAACAATATTTTTCTATCTATCCATCGGTCACACAGATAAAATAATATCTATGGGTCTCAAAAACTATCATTCAAATTTTTATTCTTTTTTCGAGCTCTGAAAATAAATCAGCTGTCTATCATAACCTCAAAATATTACCCAGCTTAAATTAAAATTTTATCAATGTACTTAAAATGTAATTCAAATTAAGCATTTCATATTCACAAATCTTACCGAAACCGAATCCAAACAAGTTCATGATATAAACATATTCTGTTGTTTTTTCGAAATGAATTGTTTACGATTGCTTCGTCTCGCTGAACGGCAAACGTTCGATATTCTCAAGATCCCAGCACTCCGAAATATTTCCCATCATCCTCTGAGATTTACAGAAGTGCAAGACCGATGGAGAGAACGGGATGGTTTATCTAGACGCTGGCAGCTTATATACAAAGGACCCATGGATACGGCTCTGAACTATTTGACGTTGTATCTTACGGTCTCAACAAGCACCGTCACTTTGGGCGGACTGTATTATGCTGCTTTTGTATTTGACAAATCAGAATTGAATAAGCCTGTAATACTGGGAGATGATGTTATAATAGCCAACGGCCCTGTAGAATGTTTTGTTTACCTAGGAACATTTATTGTCCTCCAAATAGCTGTGAAATTACTAGTATCTAGATATGTACTGCGAATGTACCAAGATGGGGATGAGTACATGGCAATATTTAGAGGTAGCTTGTTTAATACAATACGGAAACATAAATTCCATTTGAACAGTTTCAGAAGGATAAAGGCTTCATCTATTATATCTTGGAGCGATGCCAGGTTTGACTTGGGTAATCAGCGTGGTATTTTATTAGAAAACTATTTTAAAACACCTGAATATTTTAATTATTTATTGAATAAGAAAAGTGACAATCCTACGAAAGATGAAGACTAATGTTTTATTTAATTTAGAGTAAAACTAGATGTCAATAGAATTTGTAGTAAATGAAAATGTTAATCTAATAAATAACAATAAAGGAAGGCACTTTAAACTCTTGCAATATCCATAATGTATTCTCCATACTGTATTCTGTTGTTACATGTATTGAAATTTCAAGTATCTGTCAGTTAGTAGGTAATAAAATGTTAATATGACTCAGATTTTAAAAGTGCTTGGTGCAATAAAAGTTTTGTTTTAATATAACATTATTTTATTTCAACTAAGTATTACTATGTATAACTAATTACGTCTTATGTATTAGAATCCACCGTTGTAAGCATTATTCCATTTGTGCCGTGTATCTCTCTTGATGGTTGTTGAATCCATCTTTTTAACATCATTATCAAATTCTTCTAACGCCTCCACTTGAGCTGGTAATGGTTCCAGGGTCTTTATTACCACACACTCACCATTTTCTTTCAAAATTGTATGTTTAATGTCATCCTTAGTAGGCTCACCATAAGGAAATACTATTGGGGTTATTTTGATCAAGTGCTTGACTTTCCATAATTTGGAGTTGACTTCTGGTATGTTTTTCACAATTGAAACTCTCGACTGAAATAATATATAATTTAGTCTTATTTACATAGCTATAAACAGGAGTGTGCATTGAATCTAATGGGGTAAATGAAAACAATAAGTAGGTAGGTAGGTTAATTACATACCAATGTGGCACTGCATAGGTAAATATAGACACAGTCACTACAAATTGTAAGCACTGCTTAACTGTTTTTATGGAATGCACACCCCTGGCTATAAATTACTAGAACATTCAGTGTGTGTAGATAAATTATATCAATCTTAATTTTTTTAATTTCGCTGTAAAATTAGTAATTTCAGTTCTAGAATTTTAGGAAGTCCTGAGTTGGTGCCTGTTTACATTGTGGCATTTTACATACATAATAGACAGAAACCCAATTATACCTCTTCAAGAATGTGAAGTTCCTTCAATATTTCTTTTTGCCAGTACGGGAAACCTTTTGGAGATTTGATCCTCTCAACTCTAAATAGTTTACTTGGTGTATATTCTGGATCCTTGTGGTCTGGAAATCTTTAAAGTAAAGATAGTATTTAATTATTTGCCACTTAGAATACAATGGCCCTAACGGGGTTGTTAGTTATAAGTTATTACCACTATAAGAAATAATTTGTAATAAATATAATTATGAATATGAATGGTGTTTACATTATATATAATAACAACGAATAATAATAATAAAACATAATATACCATTAATACGGTACAAAACATACCTGGGATAATAAACGATACCTCCAGGATATTTGATACCACCGGGAGCTTTATAGCCCTTTGTTCGAGTAAAAATCGATAAAGGGCTTACGATTTCAAGCAATTTTCTATTCATTTCTATTTGATAAATTTTAAAATAATACAAGACAATTTTACTTCATAACCTTTCGTAGTATGTATATTATATTTAGGGCTTAGGTTATTTTTTGACTTGTAGCAGATTGTCAAATTTTGACATTGATTATATCATAGATATATATTTTTTTTTGATATAATTGATGCTGAGGCTGTCCGTAAATTGTCAAAATCCTTTCCTTTCCTTTATTTATTTAATGGCGATGAGCTTAAGTAAAACTATTCCGCCAATGTCAAGTGATTGTTGAGAAAAATATCTTGTAAATTGTTAAAAATATGTGGAGGAACCCATTGGATACAAGTCTGACGTGAGTCTGACAGTGTCAGATAGACAGTACAACGTAAAAGTAACGTATCTTGCAAACAAAACAAATTCAAACATTCTCTTCTTTCAAGTTAGTTTAGTTTCATTTGTGATTTCAAGTTAGTTTTGTTGTTTGGTGGTTGTTGAGCTGGTTTAGTTTGCTGCTTTCAGCTATTAATGCAGTGAGTTAATCCAATCTATATCAATTCATACAGTTCTATAAAAGCTACGGACTTCATGAAGAAAGTTAGATTTGAGAGCCCATCAAAAATGAGCGAAAACGAATGCCATTCGCCCCGGCCTTACTTGGAGAGGCAAATACAAGCGAAGGAACCTGACATTTGTGCTGAATACCCAAGATTATTGCCATTTAGCAATGATCCTATTCAGAGGTTTGAAACGAGCAATAGTTGCCCTTACCCTTTAATACAGAAGACAAGTCTAAAGTCCTTTGAAAAAGACTCGAGCTGGAGTCCATCTCATGACTTGGAGTTGAGCATGCTAGATGCATCAAGTCATGAGCCTAGAAAACCAAATTTTTGCAAGCCCATCCTCAAGCCTTCAGAGTATAGAAGTGCTCCAGCGTTCAATCGAATTAACTACCCCTATCAGAACTTAAATTCAAAAACTTTATCTTCAATTGAGAATCAGTTAGATACTCCTCCAAATGTCCTCAGTAAGCACCATGATTTCTTTATCAGAAAGGATGATTTAGAAAAAATACATCTTGATTTGAACCCTGTTGAAAACTTTGGGAAATTGAATATTGGTAAAGAAAACAATCCTGTTGTCAAGAAAGCCGAGATTATGACAAATACTTCTAATTCTACACCAGAAGTTCAGTGCAAGCCAACATATTCGCAACAACTAGGAAGTTATTCTGATGAACAGGATCACTATAATTGTCATCACTGTGCTAAACATAATCCTAAAGATGTAAAGAGCATGCCTGTATGTTCTTCTAATTTACCAATTATAAGAACAAATCCAATGCTTTTACCAATGAATGTACGCCCAATGCATCACCAGTGTCCCTGTATGATCCCTCCACAGCCTAGCAATTGTTCTCATTGCAATCATCACATACAACCAGCTAACCAACATTGCAACAGCAATAATAATGGACCAAAGCTAAATGGGGTGGACAAAAAAACATGGGTAGTTGAAAGGTTTGAGCAAAGTAAGAAAACTGAGTGTATGGAAGTTGAAAAACAAGCTAATGTTGCTAAGGAGAAGAGAGAGCCCACTGTATCAGACTTGTTTAAGATAATCAAACTACAGAATGAACAATTACAATTACTTCAAGAGAAAGTTGACAAGTTTATATCAGCTGCTAAAGTTCAAAATCAACCAACCAACAATTACGCAGAGCAATTACTACAAAGTATAGATAATGAGCATAAGATCTCTATAGGTGTTATGACAAGCTTTGAAATGGTCAGAACATCGACAATAATTAACAAAGAAGTTGTTAAAACATGTGAGAATGCACAGATACAGTGTAACAGGTCTCAGATAAGCATAAAAGGAGTAGTTTCAAAGAGTCCAGTAAATTTGAATTTTTTAGATGGTATTACTAGAGCTGACCATTCAGTACCAATGGTAGAGAATAACAATGTGAATGAAGCAGAAGTGGAAACATTGTGTGAAGAGAAGACATTGAATGAACAAAGTTTGTACAATGTGCAAGTGGACAATGCCACAACTCCCATGATGTCGCCAGAACAAACATTGCATTTGGATGTCAGGGATTATAGCGAGTAAGTATATAAAGCTTTAAGAATACCACTGCATTCCATGAATGGAGGAGCTCGTGGCATAGTTGCTATTGCGCACATCATTTGATCAGTGAAGTTAAGCAACCCTAACCCTAGCCAGTGATTGGATGGGTGACCGCCTGAGTTCCCTCTGTACCTCGGAGAGCACATTAAGCCATTGGTCCCCATTGCCAATTTATCATCTTTGGCAATCATTACAGGTCAGTCAGAGGCCTAAGAAAGTCTGACAACTGGTTTAACCCAGATTTCCTATTTTCCTCATGTCTTTTTGTATAAAAATCAGGTGATCAGCCACATCAAGTTAAATCAAGAATACATGGGATAAGGCCAGAGAGATAAGGACTGCATTCTATGAAAATATTTGGTCTTAACAAACCTTTTTTTTTGCAGTTCAGATTCTGGCAGTGATGACCATTCCAATGTTGGATGGACTTACTATAATAAAGTTATGGTAATCACAATTTTTATTTACTACTAGAATTTAGCCGTATTCATTAAGTCCATATTTACTATTGAAATTACTGCTTATGACCATTTAGGTCAGGATAAATATGAAACCCTTGCAAACCATGCAGTTGCTCTGCCAACTGAGCTACTTGTGATCCTACTTCATGAGTAATTTTTTTTGCATTCCCTTTTTTTTTATTTATGGCTCGCCTTGTGCTATCCGTTGGTTGGTATCTAACTGATACATCTAAACAAAAATTTTTCTACATATCAAATCGAAAATACTCCTTATTTTAAATGTATTTTATACTAAAAGGGTTGTTTTACTTTAGACCCATGTTAATGGCGTGTTGCAAGATTCAGACATGCCATCCTCAGCGAGTGCTATGTGTAGAAATGCAAGACAACAGTGTATGCAGATGCAGATAGACAAGACTAATGTTAGCGTGACAAAAAGGTACTATCATCTAATTCTGTAAAAAACGATTAAAGAAATAACTATTATTAGATATTTATTTACGACTAAGCTCCAAAAGCAAATGGTAAGCAGTTAGCCTAATGGCCTATGGACATCACAGACCACCGCATATATAGTTAATTCTTCATCCAATGTTAAAATAACTATTCACAACTTCTATCCTGTGTCATTACTAAATAACTGAAAATTGGTGCAAAATACAATAATATTTATTTATTTATTATTTATTACGAGCCTAGTATGTCCCACTGCTATGTAAAAGCCTCAGTTCCACTTTTCCAACCATTCCTGATCTCAGCAGTCAGCTGCCAATTGTTCTTGAAAGCATCAAGCTCATCTCACGATCTCACCCGAGGCCTGCCGCGTTGCAACACCTAGTTAAAATGTACTTTGTCAATTTCCAGAGTAAAGTTTGGCGACGACCCTTTGGGCATACACCAACCGCACATCTACGCAGTCCCCACAGATACGAGCTTGAAAATGAACCAGCTGGCAGCCAAGTACTTGAAGAATGGGCCACCGATGGCGCATCGACCGACGCCCAAGCCCGCTTCAGCGCCCATTGACATGTCCTTCGCAACCAGGAATTACATGGAGAGACACAGATTGTTGCAAGGTATTAAGCTTATATTAAAGATATCCCAAAGAAAAAAAATATAAAAGCATATAGAAGCCTACAAGAGTAGCTAAAATTGGAGGGTAAGTAAAGAAAAACTAGTTAATGTAAGTGAGCCGTAAGGTGCAACCTAAGGCCTACAACACGCCTTAAGTAAACTCGGGAAGAGTTTACCTTTATTACAAACATTTTCTAAAATAATCAGTTTTTTGAAAATAGCTCCATTTAAAAAAACCTAATCCTTGTTTTATAATAAGGCGGTTTGAGTTAGTGAGGTTTGTGTACTTGTGGCGCCATTTAAGAGTGTTATTGTAAGATTTCAGGAACGGTTTCTATCTGGATATTTAGTTTCTTTCTGGTCGGATGCTATGTAAAATTATCCGTGTAAAGTTGATGAAGGTTTTTGTCAATTACAGGTACACCACAATCATCGAAGACGCCGCCAGATGAGATGCCTAGGTTTTTAGATATAACTGCATTGAAACAACAGCCTAAATTATTATAGTTTGACTAGCTGTCCCTGGCACACATTGTATTGCCATGTACGAAATATTGGGGTACGAAAAATAGATGTTGGCTTCGGCTAACATTATTGTGTGAGAATCGTCCAGCCTATCCAGAGGAGTTTGTTAACAAATACTGCGACACGATATTTTTTATATAAGATAAAGTTTGCTGACAAGTTGTTAGTTACACATGACTAGTGTAGAGACTGTGACTCTGTATGTAGATTTGTAAAGTGACTTTTTAGGATGGTCTAAAAAATTCATTTCAAGTTCGATTCCCGCATTGAATTTTATACCTGTGTTAATTGGCTGCAGGTATCAACTAAAATGATGTAGGGATTTGCTTTTATTTCATAATTAGTTTATAGTTACTATACTTTATGACATAGATTTTATTAACTTGTAGTTAGTATGTATGTACAAAGAACGAATTGTTATTTCTTTAATGTGTCTATTTTATGTGACTGTCCTTATTCCGAAACGACGCCCATACTTCAAGGCTTCCAACAACTACTATGACATCGTCCAACTACAATTTGCATGTAAAAAAGTAGGAGTATTGAGTGACGCTTTCGATTTTCATGTGTAATTTAGAATTACGAGTATATTATTTTACGGTTCCTATTAATATATTGATTTGTATACGATATTATAATTACGTAAGACTTATATTTACACACATCATTCCTAATGTCAATTGGTACATATTATGTGCATATCGCGCAAAGTATCTGAAGGCCTAGACAAAGTAACATTCTCCTGCGCTTGAGCTCAAAGAAACTATTAAAAATGTATGGAAAACATAAATCAGTCATGTGACATGTAATTCCCGTAAATTTTTTATCGTTTCTGTTAGCAAAGAGTGAAAATAATGTTACTTTGTCTACAGGCCCTGGGGCCCAACCATGAGCTCTTATTGCAATGTTTGTGCAGCTGCGCGACAGTGACAGATGTATACACGTCATATACATTTGTCTCATAATAAGAGTGAAACTATCATGGCAATAAGGGGGCTGAACGGAAAATGTTAATAAATTTGGTGGCACTCTCGGTTTATGTAATATACCTTTTCTAATTTTTGAGACTCTTTGGCTGCCACAATTGAATGAGAGCATTTTTCATACGCGATTTGTTTTGGCATTCTAATTTCAACCTTATAAACTCTTAAATAAGATTGCGGATATGAAGTGTAGGTTTTTAAGTTTTATCGTGCGCATAAAGCAAAGAGGTTTAACACATTCACTGCTAACAATTGCACTTCTTCGTAAATTCGCTCAGTGCTGGATGTGCAGATGCGTCGTTAGCAGTGAACGCGTAGAAGTGAAACACACACTTGGAACAGACATTTATTTAAACCTCAGAGAAAATAACAGAGTAAAATCCTACGTTCATATAAGTAGGTATATTATTTATATTCATTGGAACAGATACTTTGTTGAATATTATTATGTAACATTTATTCTGTCTACTATGTCAGTTAGTTGCTAAGAATATATTGCTATTGATATAAATATTTTGTCTACATTATAATATATCCACTTTTAGTTAATAATTTGGTTTTTAAATATTTTTGTCGTTTTATATTATCACATTTTTGGAAACAAGAAATGTAGTAATGGACTTTTACATACACTTTTATGTACTTAATTTTTTTGTATAAATATATTTTGCTGGAGGTATTCATGACTCTCTCACATCAACTTGTACTTAACTTTGGTTTTGATGTAAAAAACTGTAACTACATAATAAATCTTAAATAACTAAATATATTTAATAATTTATAGTTGTTATGTGCTATGTTAATATAATCTGCGTTTAACATAATATAACCTTTTATATTTTATCTTTAGTTCTTAATTTTTTACATATTTTCTTAATATTACAAAATGGCATTGGTGCCTGGGTTCGTTTTTTTTATATATTATGTTAGTTACACTTAATTTCACGTTACCCGTGAATATATAATAATTCACCGAAGTTTCTACCAATATTACAGCAATTACACCACAATGGGCTAAAAATATCTTTAATTACTTATATAATTATTTTTTTTCGTCTGCAATGTTAATACTAACACGAAAGATGCACGTACTATCTACGCCTAACACATCGAAACAAACCCCTCTACTATAAGTTGATTATAAGATTATATTATTACGTAATATTATATTATGCTTAGGATAATATTAAAATATTATTTAAATACTTTTTAAAATAACTTAATTAATCAGTTTGGTTCTTTTCATTCTTTGGTTAGATTTTATACAGAAAGACAACACCAAAATGCCTACATTCAATCCGCCATTAATCCCGATATTAAGAAATTAAACTACAAAGTATGACAGATGTTTTTCTAAACACATTGCATATAATATAATTTACTAAGAATTACAATGCTCATATGTACACTTTGAAGTTAAGATTGTATCAACACTTAAATAATAATTCAATTCTCTTGCATCGCAAAATATTACAGATAATATTAAGTCTAGAAAGGTAACCAAATGACTGGATGGCACTTCTTTTCTGATCGAGTTGACTTTCAAAGAGTTTAGTAACTTTACAATAATCAATACATTATTCCATTATTCCTATAAAGAACTATTTATACATCACTTTATGTCTCACATGTCACACAAGTTTAGTTGTGACTAGAATTTAATAAAAAACAAATAATTTAAATAATTATAGATAGTTATATTTAAGCAGCGTTTCTAGTATCTATTACTTGTATCTACTCTTCTATAAATGAAAATTCAAAGACTTGACTGATTGAAAACTATGCAAAGCCTAAACTGCTGGTTCGAGGGACATTTAGAGGATGTGCTTTTGGTGAAAGTTAGATATACACTAAGAAAGAGCTTTCTGAAATTCTACTCCCAACGGGGTTAAATTGGTGTCGATA
The DNA here is from genome assembly GCA_929442735.1 of Watsonalla binaria. Lineage (NCBI taxonomy): Eukaryota > Metazoa > Arthropoda > Insecta > Lepidoptera > Drepanidae > Watsonalla > Watsonalla binaria. The sequence continues at coordinate 3,655,360 of OV838923.1, forward strand.
GTTTGTTAAATGTTACTGCTACACAGGCGCAGCTGCGGGCGCAAGATAGTTTATAATATGTGCTGTTTACGAAGTTATTTAAATATTTTTTTGTTTCATTACAAAATACCAATAAACCAATTTTTTATTTTGTCTTTATTTTATTTGAAGTTAACTTACGTTGTTCATGCTAGTAGTGACAGGGTTCCCTTGGAGAGCACGTTAAGGCGTCAGTCAGTTACTAAATTGACATCTTATAAGCCAATTTAGATTTAGAAATTTAGATAACGGAACTCCTGGAAGGGAATTAGTTGACAGTCGATTCATTTAATATTTGGAAATCCAGTCAAAGTCTATTTCAAAGGTCCTAATCTATTAGCTCATTTCCCTCTATAATGGTTGAGGAGGGTGATGGCTGGCATACTCGTCATACTTGTGAACAGTTGCTGCTAGTGGGGGCTGGTCATCTCAAGCTACACAATTATTCGTAGTACTTATTTTTAGTTTTTTTTATATCGACTTTTGTGCACTGAAAATGTGTCCATGGCTTATATATATTTTTTATGATTTATATTGTATTACTCAAAGCTGTAATTTTTTTTAAAAGAGTAATTAATGAGATTCTTGCCAGGTTCTTCTCAGTAAAAGCAACCTTTCGAACCTGGCGGTAGCATGTATAATAATCCTATGTAATCGTGTCTTTCTGACGATTTGAAAGTACTTTGTAAAAAGTCTAATCGAATAAAGATATTTTGAATTAATTTGGAAATAAGTATAGGGCTGCACTCAAATGCGCAGAAAACTTCCCTGACGTGATTTAGATAGCCGTTTTGCTTTTAATATCCACCATCTATGTTGTGGCGGGAGAAGCGAATATAGACTTCTAAATAATATATAATTATTATGAGGTAGAGATTGCAACGAAGAAACGCTGCTTTCATAATCTTAAAACGTATATGTAGTAGTTAACATATATTATTATAAATATTTATATATTTGCAAATACACTGTAGGTACATTGTACATTTGAAATGTATAAATGTTTCCTACCTCATAAAATTCCTTATTTATTTCATAGTAGGTAATATTTGAACATCAATCAACTACTAACGGCTTGCATTATATTATAATATTATGATTTATCGATAATAATTTGAGCATACACTTTGTGCATGACTATTCACTTCATACTCTCTTTAAATAAATGCTGTCCTGTCGGTTACACCGCTTCAAAATTAGCTCATGACATATTTACATAATCTCTCCATTTATAACATTATTTTACCAAAAATTTTATAGAAATCAGTAACCTCCTTACATATGGACATTCACTGAATCTACTTACATATTAATTTTAAATTTACAGTTATACATAAGTACTAGTCAAAACAATATTTGTTTATACTGTAAATTACTATTTTCTACAACAATTTACATCCATCTACATTGAAACAACGAATTAATTAGAATAAAAATATTTTTTTTACGTTTTAATACTATAAATCAATAATTATAAATTTAAATGTTAATCTGCGGCCGAACCATGAGCTTACTGCCATGTTAATACTTTGCGTCTCGACATATTTGTAAATTAATAAAGTTGTATCATACAATGAATTATATGTCATGGCGGTAAGACGCTCATGATAAGGTCCTGGACCATTAGGCATCATTATCATTCGTAATACTATCACATCGTGAGTATTCAATACGTGTAGGTACTCAAGATGTAAGTTTTAAGAGTTACCACAGTACCGTGTTGTTTGATTTAAAGGTATTATAGATTTTTATAGAGTTTCGTCGTCTCCTCCGCCTCTTGACTTGCTGTCTAGTCTTAGCTCTGCTAGTCGTTGTCTTATGCTATTTGGCCTGAAAGAAATACGTAGACGCAATCATGTTATTGAAATAACCTTGGTGACGCTAGCTAGTAAAGCGTCGCTTTATACAAAGTTAATGTTTCATGCCCACCAATACATTAAAGTAACGGCACCCAGCCGTCTGGTATATTGCGAAAGTTTAGTAGTGGCTTTGAGGTTTGAGCAGTCGCCTGCTACGCAAGCGACGCAAGTTCGAATCCCAGAGGGGCCTGTACCAATGAGTTTTTCTAAAAAACGTATGTACAGTGATTTCACATCACGTGCATATTTCTGAGTAGTAATTCAATGACGTATGTAAAGTGTCTGAGACGGCGATGGACTCACCATCTGTCACGTTGGCATTTAATCATCTTCGGTGAAAAGTGGGTGTTGTGAGTGACAACACCTCTGCCTACGGGGAATACAGGCGTGAGCATATGTATTTATGTATTTAGTAAGTAAGTACAAATTTATTGACTGTGAGCTGTGCCCCGCGATTTCACCCGCGTGGACTTTATTTCACTAGGGGTTTTATTTTTTCAAATTCAAATAAAAGTTACTGCTTGTAATATCAGCTATTTGACCGTGAACGTCCAGACAAACAGAGAAAAAAAATCCAAAAAAAGTGTTTTTTTTAATGTTAGTACCGTATAGTACCTACTTGGAAATGCATTCAATGAAAAGCTCTTAATTTGGAGTTACAAACAAACACTTCAATTTTATTTATCTGTATAGATACAAATTTATGATAAAATCTCTTCCCCTTTAGGTGTTCGATTCGATTTGAAAGTTTTATCGGACCATTGTGTTACTAGGTGATCTAGAATCATGAGGAACTGAAATCGTGAATTTGAATAGGGTAAATGGCCCAACCCTTTGTTAGATCCCATAATGGAACCACATAAAACGTGATTGGTTCTATTGAAATATTGAGGATCGTTAGTTTTTATGGTGACCGAAGTATTTAAATACCTGTCAGAGAAGTAGGAAGTGACGACTTGGTCAGCTGAGACCGATTGTCGCTGATACGCTCCGGCGCTGAGGTTGCTCTGAGGGATCTTGTAGATCCTCACGCAACGTCCGCTGTTCTCCGGGAGTACTGCCAAAGACACACACATACACATCAACACGCTGAACCCATAGTAGGTACGCACATATGTACACAACAATTAAAAACCTACATAGCTATATGAATATGTATTATCTCCAAGCCTTCCGTCAGGGTAACCCGATGTGGTGAAAAGAAGTGGTTAACAAATACCGTAGTATTATTCACTATTCTTTACTGATTGTTGTGACATTGATGGGAGTGAGACACGCTCTTTTCACAGATGATGAAGAAATTTTTTTTTTATTTGTTTTCGAAATGTATCTTTACCTTGGGGTGACGTAGGCGGTGAAATAGGTGCCATACGTTGCAACGGCGGTCTGATGTTTTCTTGCTCCGATGAAACTGAGCTACTTCTGCTTGATGCTGAATTGTTCTCAGGCGTGCGATTGTTTTGGTTGCAAGACTCACTCCTGTTGAATCACATTAAATAATTCAGTACTTTATAAACTTTGTGCAGTTATATTCATGCGCCAGATAATCATGTCAGCAAATTGGTTCACCAGCCATATGCATTGAGAAGAAAAATGTTGAAAACTTACTTATTCTCATTATTGTCATCTTCGTCAACGGAATAGGGCCCGCACTTGCTCATCTGTCTGACCAATTCGTAGTCGTGTAGACTCAGGCATGGATCGATTTCTCGTGATAACGGCACGTACTCTGGAGCGCACGCCACGTAGAATATATCCTGAAAGTAAGAATACGCCTGCCTACATACATAAAATAGAAAAATTGAGATTATTTTATTTTGCATCTTCTAATTAGACTTGGCACAGATAACTGAAACAATGCTACTGATACAATGACAACAGAAAAGATATTTTTTTAAATAATATTTGTTTTAAATTCTTACTCTTCGGCCACATAACAGCTTTAAACCAGGTATACAAGCGGCATGTACTAAAGATCCGTTAGCAACCAAACGTATCTCCAACAAATCTTCAGCGAAGGCCATTATATACGGGAAGGCGCACACTGAAATGAAAATGCTGAGTGAATGGGCTTCCAATTGAATATGTCAAGAACTTTTAGAATAATAGCTGAACGTACCAACTGCGGCTGGAACAGTTGTCCAATGGAAATCGTATTCTGTGTCACTTTCCAATCCTTTACTAGTTAATCTTTCAAAATGGCAAGTGTCTGAAATATGTTCACGATTAAATGAGTTCATTATGCATCCATAATGTTATACGCAATTAGATAAGGTCATGCATCCATTTGAAATTTACATTTTAGCCAAATATTCATTAACCTAAATTCGATTTCATCTGGCCATTTTCATTTCGGAATTTAATTTTATAGGTTAAATAATTTTAAGCAAATATATAGCACTAACGACAAAATATCGTTAGATTGTTAGCTAATGTTAACATTTTGAAAACTTACGGCAGGAATACTTACGATTATAGCAAAGTACTATTTGTCCGTCCCGTTCATCTCCGATGCGTAGAGCATTGACAAGTGTTCCCCGACGAGGTCCACTGTCTTCAGAATTTTCGGCTCGTTTTACAGACTGTAAGAAAACCCGAGGTTATGCTATGACTCGTATCAACTGTGGCTTCAAATAATATGATAGGTGTGGAGGTTATTACCTGTCCTGTATTAGATTCTAAAACTTCCCAGTGGTGTTTATAGCCAACTACCATTATTCCTACTTCACCGGCCATCAATTTTATTAGCACAGGTGTTTCACTTAATTGAATGTCCTGGAAAAACACTTAATTCGTTAGGTTTCTGCGTGGGATTGACACGTTAAAACGTTATGTTCGAAGCTTTTTTTTTACCTTGATATGTGTATATTCGAAGCCCATCTCGTTATCAGTCTTTGATTCTTCAATCATAAGCATTACCCTCCTTCCGATCGCTACCGCTAAAGTTGTTTTGCCTCCTTCCCCTTGAAACAATATTTAAGATAGAACAATATTTAAGAGAAAAGATGGGTAAAGTTACATGAGTTAGGTATACTTATGGATACATTTATTTATTTATGAAGACATTGATAATATTAATAGAGAAGTAATACATCTACGTGTATAAGTACCAGTTTCAAGTAAATCGAAGTAATGTGCAGTTTTGGTCCGCGGGAGCCTCGCGTGCTTGCAATCTTGGAGCGGCCTCATGGCCCAAGCCCCCGCGCACAGCTCGTGCACCGGCAGTGCATACAGCCCTGCTCCCCCCGCCCCGCCCGTAGTCGACCCTCCCCCCGCCACTACCCTGGTTCCAACCCGGAATAGGCCTGCGCGTTCACTCACACGAGCTGCTCTTACGCATCCCTCCCATCTTAACACTACGCGAGTTGTTCCACTCTCTGCAAAAATGTCAAGTTCTTAATATTTATCGCATTCGATACTGAGTGATTGCTGATTATAGATTAGTCAATCTACCTTCTAAAATATATGTGTTTGAAGTAGTTGATAACAAAAGTCGTCCTTCAGCCAACTGCTCCGCACATACTGGAGTTGCTGGGAGAGGAGCTGCTCGCCACACGCGGCCTTCCCACGGTGCTCGACGGGAACCACCACAACCTGTGCATGTTTAGATAACATTTTCTAACGAGTCTTGGGTTGAGAATGTTATTTGTAATAGGAATTTTCTTTCTTACCCGTAGACACAAGACTTGTCGGTGCATCGCCTCTCAATACAGCGTCCAGCTTAAGTGCTTGTCCTACATGTAAGAAACGTTCAGTTCTCGCTGCACCCGCGCCGCCTGCGCCTGCGCCTCCAGACCACACATCTGACAGTGCACGACGAGACAGCATGGGCTGAAGTTAAATTAATAACATTATTACTATCTTTCTTGAATATTTTGCAAAAATATTATGAGTGGTCGATCAGGGCAGTCGATGTGGTAGGGAAATTTGCAATGCCAGGGACATTACGTTGGTTGGTAGGTTGTCAATCTAGTTATTAGAATTCTTGACACCTTGTTGAACTCTCTTAGGAAAACCACATCAGGGAGTAGATTTCACAGTAAGAGCAATGCTCCTAAAAACTATAAATCTACTCTTGAACTACGTAGGACATGCAGGGTGAGTGAGCAGTTCTGAGTGTAAGTGATGCCAAAGTAATAGAACAGCCAAGTAACAATCTAGAGTTGGCTGTCAGGGACAAGCTTGTGTTATCGGTATAAATAATACTTTTATATAATTTTGGGCCTCAGAATGAGACTCACCACCTTATGGTCGGAGCAGTGTTCAGCGTATATGTCCCTTATGAGCGTATCTAGTGTCCTTTGTCGTTTCAAGGCGAAAGTTGGTGTTTGAAAGGCCGCTTTCTCTCCATTCATTAGCTTTACCTAAAAGAAAAATTACGATCATTTTCGCTTCGTTCTTGTATACCTTACTATTTGGTATCCAGCCTATACTTAAGCACTTTGTTGAGGACCTTAATGAACCCTAATGATTCACGACCGACTTTATTACCTAATTAGCCTGAATTTTATTGCCCTAGTTTGTGTTAGTTGGGCGTAATTAGCAAAACCTGGTATCGGTTGCGGTTAAGAACTTACCAGCAAGAATTCTCTGAACAGTTGTGGGTCATTGAATATGGGCGGGCAGGGTAGTGAGGGCCCGAAGGGAGGCACTGTGTCGTCGCTGTACACACTCAGCCTGTACCCTTCGCCTTCCACTTCTGACACCACTGCGAATATATCTGTTTTGTTTGTTACGGATATATATTAATGAAGTAAAGTGACAAATGTTGTTAACATTCGCCCATATTTTACTACTATCTCGCGCGAACCTTATATTTTACTTGCAAAAAACCTTCAATGAAGGACAAAGTGTCACATTTAATGATGTAGAGCTGGACGGTTAAGTTATAGACCTAAATTTTGTGGGATGAATTAAGTTTCTAATAATAACAAAGGAAATAAAAATAATCTCCAGTAAAATACTCCTGGATACCTATTCTTATTTAACGAAATACGAAGTTTCGGTTGAAAGTTTGCAAAGTTGGTCCGGAAGAAATATCTTTGACGTTTATTTATTCTAAACGAACTAAAACTGAGTTTGATAAAAAGAAAACTATATTGAGTCTTCTTTTTGGTCGTTTTTAAAAGTAGACCCTATGTTCCCCTAGGAGAACCTTTCAATAAGACGTGAAGACATGTTGTAACTGTAAGTAGGTTTATAATATTTGAAAAGGATACGAGTAAAGTGACTTTTGACACATTGCGGATTGAAAGTGTTGTGTACCGAGTCGTCTGTGAACACAATGTTGACGATATCATTCCCAATGTGCCGTTTGCGTTCCAGCTGGAAAATGAACACATTTGTAAGCAAATAATATACGAATAATACAACACTTAGCACGGTTATATATTTACGGCTTATACTCGTAGTATAGCCGGGTTATCTAAAGCTGCTCATTGTTCAAGATTATCACAGTTTTTCATTAAAAAACCAAAACGGAGCATGAACTCTAGAGCAATAACTTTTAAAGGATTTAGTAAGGTTATATTTTATTAATGAAGTGAAATAACGTTCTTCTCTGTCTCGGGGTAATGAGATTCTTACACTGTCTAAAATCAACCTTAAATAACTAGTGTTTAAGTTCACTTACCTGCTGCTTATTTTCTTTAGAAAAGGGTAGCATTGTGGACACATGGAACATAATTTCGTGGCCCTGATGCATTGTATAAATGGAATGGCTGCCCGTCATGTCACCTGTTAGAAACAATGCAATTAAGATACATATCTCGATATATTGCACTTTTATTTCAATCACATTCCTTATAATGTAACTGTAACTGTTGTCTCTTTAAATAATTTGGCTGTCTTGAAACCTACAGGATATGCCATTTCTTGGGATCGGCCGTATGAGCTAAGGTTGTTCTTACATTCCAGCCTGAACCACTGATTTCAGACAGAGTAAAAATCGGTAATTCATTCGAAAGGGGACACAATGAGAAACATTCTTCCCAAAAACAATACAACGATGTAAAAGCATGAATGAAATCCATTAATCAAAACGCCAAAGTCCAATATATAATTGTCAAAAGACGAAATCATTCACCTTGAATTAATTGGAATGTTACCTTTAACATCAAGTCCTCCTCGAAATCGGTTCCAGCCTCTTAATCGAATTTTGTCGCCCAAAAGTGAAATAAATCGGTCCCATTTCTCGTCGCCTTTCTCTGAAAGATTACGAGACATTTAAATGACCCTTCATAAAAATATTTCTTTCTTTTTAATATTTGGTTGAGCCTTTACCATTGGAGAGCATTTCGTCGTCCGTCTTCTGTATGGGCTTCATTAGCATCACACCAATCTTGAAATTTACAGAACCCTCTTGCTCTTCCAGGAGTAAGATATCTTTCTGCAACTCCGCACACGTTATCTGTGTAAAAACGTGATATCTTAACTGTACTTTAAACCAAATTAGGAAAATGATATTTTTAAACCAGTCTTTTCGGTTCGCATAATATCACAAACTGGAAGGGATGCTTTTGTAGTGGGACATAATAGGTTCATAATAATAAATAAAAAAAATATTAAATTACCTCTCTTGGAATCTTGTCCATCCTTTCCATGGCTGAGAATTGTGCCAGAATTTGTTTAATTGTAGGCCGCGTCGGAGTTTGTCCACCCGCACTACTCCAAGCACTCGGTGGTAAATATATTTTGTGTGCTCCCTGTAATTACCATGCAAGTTACTGGACATAAATTGGGGTCATAGGATCAAGGTCATGCTACAAGGTAAGATATTACCATTTTGTTGAAGAGGATTGCTCGCAAAAGGCCTGCGCCACCTTCCTGCACCACGCTTAAAAGATAAGGCTCTCTTGAACCGTCTACTCCTATGTAATTTTGATGCACTGAAACAAATAATTTGGATATAGCTAGAAAATAGAAAAGTAAATAGCCCGAAACGGTTAGCTAATAATCTATCCTTATTAGTGAGTTATGAGGAGCGTGACATGTTCGGGTCGACTATATAGCTTTGACCTGCTATTTTGTAGTCGAAATTAGCTTAAAAGATTTATAAAGGAAGTAAAAGTAATCGATTCCGATAAAACACAAAACTTCATCTGGTGAACTATTTAAGAGTACTTTACTAAATCCACAAGAATTTCTCCACGAGGAATTCTATCAAGATGGCAAACATCACCGGGCAAACAAATCAAGGGGAGTGCCTAAACTAAAACTAATAAAAAACAGTGAACAACTTGTTGACTTGGGTTTTCTACTGAAGAACATTTTAATTCTATAATGTAGAGTGGCCTAAAAACAAGACAGATTTACTTTGTTAACTTAACGTTTAGACAAAGTTATGGACCGCCTTGTAATTTATAGGAAAACCAAAAGTCGGTTGCTTTAATGAAAATACAAAATGTTTACCCATATCTCTTACACCAGCCAAGGCGTGGATAGAAATCGTACCCATTACCCATTATACTTGTTTGAAATTGAACAATGTGTTGTTGTGAATCGAGTTCAAATCGCAAGCACCCGTGGGTGTTCTAATTAATTACCAGAATCAACATGAATTGTTGGACTGAGAATTGAAGTGTTTTAGGTACGTTTTATTTGTTTGTCTACACCTACTGCCTCGCGTTATAATTAGCTGTATGATTTCAAAAATATTTGTAGGAGTATGTTATTAAAAATGTCAGTTTTTACCATATACATATAATTTCTCTAACTTCTCCGTGATTCTCGTTATGCATTGAGGAGAAGAAGGATAGAGGAAAAAGAGTGGTTGTGTAATTGTAAATGAAAAATGTAATTAGGTACCTATCTCTATTGTGGTTTTGGTGTATTTCGCACGGCAAAAAGGCAAGTTATTAACGTAGAAATTTGTTTTCTCAACATACATAGGTAGGTACCATATCTACCGCGTAGGTATCTTATGAAATACGGGTTATATTTATACAATTTCTTCATGAAATTGGTAATACGAAAAATAAACAAGATGAATACATTTACCCAGCTTAAACGTAAGACCGAAACGTATTTTTTCCAATATATGAAAGGAATGGAAATTATAGTGACTGCGCTGCTGGCAACAGTACCTTTGATGTGTAAGTCCTTGGAAATATGAATATTTATTGAGTATGTAATATTTAGAAAGTATTTGCTCTTCTGCGGTTATATTTAGAAAGGCTATTATTGTATGTGACTATAAGTAATCAAAAAACAGTTCCTAAAACTAATTACAAGTACTAAACTTGGCCCAAATCGGTGTCTCTCGGGATCGTGCCAAGAAGGCTGGCAGCATTGCCATGTTGAATAGCAATGATGATTCTCTGAGCGAGAAAAGCCCCGGCCCGCTTGTCACGAGAGGCTTCTACCAGACGAGGTGCAACCTCTTTGAAAAGTTTGTGATCATCCGAACCCCAAGGCAGAGTTTCAACAGCAAACGCAGAAAATCTAATCAAACAGTTCTAACATTTCAATAGAATTTGAACTCTCATACTTTTAAGATTTAAATTGGAGTATGCATGTTAATAATATTAAATTTAAAAGGTCATATCACTCAACTTTTATTTTAATCAATTAAAAAAGATTCGAAGACCTTTATAGCAAAGAGAATTCGACTTTTCTGATGGAAATACGGCCTTTGAGTACTCTACGATTGGAAACGACATTTACTAAACCCTAATATTGTTCCAAAGATGCGATCTGTATTTCGGAGTAGGGTGTGGTAATCCTTATCGTAATCCTCAAAGATCGCCCACGCAAGGGTAAGTGCGGACTCGTAAAATTACATAACTATAAATATGGCATGACTTCTTGCTAATGCATTACTTAGGGGCTGCTTCTTAAATTAGATCGATTGATATTAAGCTTCGTACGTTACTTAAATATTAAAAATCTTTGGTTTTGCTGTCGATCATATTCCTTAGAGTTTTGCTGTTCATAAATAATATTATTAGTAATATTTTGTCGTTAAAGAGCCGTGGTTTGAGCAGTCGCCTGCTGCGTATCAATGAGATTTTCTTAAAACTTATGGGCAGTGTTTTACACCACAATCTTTACGGCTAAAGAAAACATCGTGAGGAAAACTGCATGTCTGAGAAGTAGTTCAAAGACGTATGTATAGTGCCCGAGACTTGAATTATTATATTATATATTATACTCATTATATAATGCAGGTTGCCACACGATATTTTCCTGCATCGTAAAGCTGCTGCGAAATCACTGCACTTAGCTGTCGCGGGTTCGATGCCCGCGTCAGAGCATATTATGTGAGCATTTGTGTCTTTCATGCGTCTGGATGTATGTATCATGCTTTATATATTTATAACATAAAGTAATTAAGTCATAAAATATCACATGTATCTTTAGTACATGCAAAATTTATTTAATCTATGTTTATGACCATAGACTGCGAAGGTTACTTTTTAATTGATGAGACCAACAGAGCTGTACACGAATTTGGCTTCTATCAAATGTATATAAAGTCTTTCAGAATCTATAACTATGCCCTTAAATGTATAAATACATTCAAACAAAACAAGATAAACTAAACTTAAAGGCTTTAGTCAGCGGACTCCTGAACGCTCGGAGAGAACCACGCGTCTCAACCTTCAATTTACCCAATTCTACCCAATCTTTTATATCACTAATCCGTCTCACTACGACACGTGAAAGCTTCTTTTTAGCTGTTTGTACCTCTTTATATAATATACTATTATTGTTAGTATTGACATTAGCCCTAAATAACTTAAATTGTTCTTTCGTCGACAAAAGGAGCAGGTATGTATTTTCTATACAAATATTTTGCTTACACCTGTATTCTCCGAAGGGTAGGCAGAGATTTACTAATAGTATATTGGCATTTTGCTAGTCTCATTTAGAACCCATGTAATAGGGGGCCACTATCCGGTTACTAATCTAGACTCCGGGCTAGGAAGTAAAATACTACAGTAAATCCAATATCGTTTTGCCCGACCAGAGGATCGAACTGTAAGGCTCTTATTATCATGACTATAGATCAGCTGTGTCACAGTGACAGACTTATACGAGTCATATACATCCGTCTCATAATAAGAGTTAAACTATTATGGTAATAAGAGGTCATGGTAAGGGCCTTGTGTCCAGAGCAGCTCTTGCTTTTCATTTTCAAGATTTTCATACATTACGTACATGCCCAATTGAACAGTAACATCACCATGTGTTGGGATTTCTTCCATCAACTTTAAAAGTTTAATATCGATTAACAGTGTGATATATACTCACTTATTCATGCCTTTTAAATAAGTAACTTCAAAAATAGAGGTTTTTCAGTTCGACACAGTACGGATAGATATATATTTATAAATATATATGTATATACATATCTACTTACTTACTGTCTATACACTATATATACATACAGATAAATAAGATTGAAGTGTCTGATATCATTAAATGCAAATGAAATAGCTGATGTTTCAAGGAGTATTTTGGGCTTTTTTGTTTTTATTTAAAAAAAAAATCATAATGGTTTCGCTACCGCCCATGAAATTAAGCCTACGAGGGTGACCCCGCGGGGCACAGCTAGTTTTTTTGAGTAAAAATGTACGGTAGTGACCTTGATGTTATGTGACATTTATACGTAGTTGATTGCGATGTCATAGGCAATAAGGGTCGCAAACATCTGCCGTGGACACTTGGCCAATGTATTTCCTTGTCTTGTATAACAACATCGGTTGTATAACACCTAAACAATGAATATACAAACTACACCCACCCTCAAGTTTGTTGGATAAATGTTGGGTCGTTAGTTGTTCCAATACAATGTTTTAGTTTAATTTTGTATTATTTATTGTTATTTACGACTAGTTGTGCCCTGCGGTTTTACCTACGAAGACTTCATTTCATGGGAGGCCCGCGGAACCCTAACATATTTTAAATTATAGTTATCTAAGTTAGTCCTTGTAACATCAGCCATATGCCAGTGATAGTTCCGTTAAAATTGGTTCAACCGTTTCAGAGATTATCCGGAACAAAAAGAGTTTAAAAAAAATTGTATATACATATTTATTTATATAGAAAAGAAAATTATCTACGGGAACAAATGTATAATTGAGGATAGATTTGTATGTAAGTATGTGTAATGAATTGGCTCAAAAAGTCTTCTACCGATTTTGTAATCCTTTCACCATTTGAATGGTACATTATCACTAATTAATATAGGCTATATTTTATCCCCGTACTTCCACGGGAACGGGAACTACGCAAGTTCGAATCCCAGCGGGGCCTGTATCAATGAGTTTCTCTAAAAAACTTATGTACAGTGATTTCACACCACATGCTTCACATTGAAGGAAAACATCGTGAAGAAACCTGCATATTTCTGAGAAGTAATTGAAAGACGTACGTATAGTGCCTGAGACGGCGATAGACTCACCATCTGTCACGTTGGCACTTAATCAAATTCGGTGAAAAGTGAGTGTTGTTATAACAACACCTCTGCCTACCCCTTCGGGGAATACAGGTATAATATGTAATGTAATATATTTTGGGGTCAAGAAAGAAGAAGAAATAGTTTGTAAATCTACATTGGAGGGGTTGGTGTATTTAATGTACGTGACTATAAATTTACCCTTGTTATTAGTACCACACAATGAATATTAATATTAACGCTAGTACTAAGTTTCCCTTAGGAATGTTGACATCAAGCACACACTAAACACCAGTATCAACTTAATTATCACAGTTTCTATACATATTATAATGTTCTCTTACGTAACACGCTAATAGTTCGGTACCACGATGTTAGACAACTGTTTTCTGGGTTCCAGTTTCGAATCACACATCGGGTTGGGTCAATATAGACATTAGGTCACAATAAATGCGCGGAATTTGGAAGTTGGCGGTGTTTACACCCCCATGACTAGGAAATCACGTAAGTCCTACCCCTGATCTCTCTTCGGTCATGACGGATTGCCGTCCCATCGGACTATGCGAGTGAAGGAATAAAGAGTGGACCTGTGTTTGCGCACACACTTGTGCACTATAATATGTCCTGCGCAAATGGCAGATCCTCGTTGAGATTAGCAGCCGTAACCGAAATTTGGTAGGAGACCATTATTATTATTATTAGATTGACAGAAAGTTAGTAACGAGAATTGCGGGTCTGTGAGTGTAAAAAATGTAAAGGGCTCTTATTTCGCATAAGATAAAAATACTACGGCGAGTAAGGTCACCAACGAGTCACCTATGATGGTTTAAGTAGCGCGTATAAAGAACTTCTTAGCTTTGACGTTATATATATAGACGCTAAGCATCAGATGTACTCGAATTAAAAGAAAGAGTTAATTACTCTTTATTTAATATTAATTTAAACCAAAAAGATCACTATTAAAGATAAAATGTTATTTTTGTTCGGTTTTGTTTCAACTAAAAAAATATGGTATACTCAATAAAAACAGTGCTTGAGTTTGTTCAAAAGTTAGTGAGTGCTGTTCAAAAGTTATTCGCACATTATGGTAAAACGACTTCAGAGGTTTTATGTTAATAACTCTTCGTGAGATACCTACGCTTGAGCATATTTAGGATTTCATTCGCACCTCCTTGCTATATGTGTTATTATTACGCATGATACTTCATTCCTTTTCTAACTGCATGAAAGCATTATCTCTCTTTATGTTAATCTCTACAGTTTCATACTATTTTTCAGATAAATTTTGTAGGTGTAAATAAAAATATAAGCGAAAAATTTTGGAATGTGAAAATAACGGTTTAAATGGATTGAGCTTAAAATTACCGACACCTATATCTATATGGCTCGGCGCCAAATAGTTGACTATATGTCCCAATAAATACTAAATTGCATGGTGGCAAAATTGGCTAATGAAGTCGGTTCCAAAATGTATGAAACCTGCTTCCATCACGGTTATCATTAATAGACTTTATTTGCTTTACGGCTAGAGGAGCTCGTGGCACAGTTGCTATTGCGCATATCATTCGATCAGCGAAGTTAAGCAACCTTACCTGTAGCCAGTAATTGGATGGGTGACCGCCCGAGTTCCCTCCGTGCTTCGAAGAACACGTGTTAAGCCGTCGGTCTCGGTTGGCAATTTATCATCTTTGGCAGTCGTTACAAGTCAATCGGAGGCCTAAAATAGTCTGACAACTGTTTTAACCCAGATCACCGATTTTCCTCGTTAAACGGGTTACGAAGGTCAGATGGCAGTCGCTTCGTATAAAAATCAAGAGATCAGTCAAATCGGGTTGAATCAAGTGCCGACCGCAACAGCGTATGGGATAAGGCCAGGGAGATATTTGTTTTACGGCTAGAATGTATTTTATAAGGACACTAGCGGACCGAATCCGACAGACGTTGTCCTGCATAGATACATAACCTAGATATCGCCAGTGCCATCGGCCGGGCTGATTTGTGAATTTAAACCAACCTACCCAAACGTATACAAAAAAACATTAAAATCGGTCCAGCTGTTTAGGAGAAGTTCAGTGACATACATATAAGTACAGTAGAATTATGTTTATACAGACGTTAATATAGTAAGTCTTAGTACTAAATACCTATTTTTATGGTAGTTTATTTTTCTATTACCAAATCACAAATATCACGATGCATACTCCAAAGTATGATAATGAATATAAATATAAACTAACAAATAAGGTAAATTTAAATCTTCGTTATTTTCCGAAGCAGCCTCAAGGTAAATGAGGATAATTTTCTTATTTCCAACCTTAATCGCTGCTATTAAGTATTCGATGCGAAGCGGAAATTATGTTCTCTCTTGTTTTTCAATAATTCATGATACGCCTTGAGCTGTAAGGTATTGTGTTTATCATTGATTAGAGAAAAAAAGGTGAGTAGCGGTGTAACATTGATTTGAGAAAAAATATTAGAGTGGTGGCCATGGGGTTAGAGCAGTCGCCTGCAATGCAAGCGACGCAAGTTCGATTCCCAACGGGGCCTGTAATAATGATATTACCTTCCGAACCCGGTGGTAACATTTATAATCATGTATAATGTATTTTGTGTCCTTCTGACGATTTGAAAGTACTTTGTAAGAAGTCTAATCAAATAAAGATATTTTTGATTGATTGATTGATTGATAGCCTGTAATGTAGCAGTAAAATCACACCACGCGCTTTATGTTGAAGGAATAATCGCGGTGACTATGTCTGCATAATATGTCTGAGATGTAATTCAATGACGTATGTATAGTGCCTAAGAGGGTGTTGGATTCACCATCTGTCAGGTTGACACTTAATGATATTCGGTGAAAAGTGGGGGTTGTTATTACCTCTGCCTACAGGGTCAATACAGGCGAGCATATGTATGTACTTATGTATATATTGATTAGAGTGAGCTGAGTATTTGGGTTAATTCTTAATTTCTGTCTCATCTGGGAGAAATTAATCTTCTTAAATGTACAAAGCAAGCACAACAAAAACAAGCTTTTACAAGGTACATAACGACCTGAGGTGAGATAATGTTACCTATTTGCGTTCAGGGACACCTCTACGTATAAACAATAGACCTTACAATTTAGGGAAGGTAAGCAGGGCTGCCTTTGCGGTGACGTTTGAACGAATGAGCTGAATAAACTAGCTTTAATCTGCGACTTTGTACGTGTAATTATTTCCGAGTACCCCATGTCAGTCCTTGGTGTCAAAGCTCTAATCCTGTACCTACCAAATTTCATCAGAATCGGTGATTGTCCTCAAAATATAGCAGAGGTAAAGATGCTTTTCCATTTAATATATAATATGGAATTATGACTTTCACTACATAGAAAGGTAACTCAAGTACTAATAAGTAACTTATTGTTTGTTTTCTATTGCTAGATGAAGCCTCTGGTTGAACGATATTCCCTGGAATTATTGCGGAAGCATTAAATAATAAGCGGTGAAAAGAAAATACTCACTTTTGCCGAGAAAGTATTTGAAGTACCATCGTGTTTGGAACTCGGGGTTCTCGAGGACGGGCGCGTTCGGTGGTCCGAATAACTGCAAAATATAAGAAATTATTATAAAAACCCTTCACTAAATTGGTGCAGAATAGCTAGGAAATTGTTATGTGTTAAGCATATGAGGATTCGAGTATAGTTTTTTGTTTGCAGATTTGGTCAGTACTAGCGGGTTTTTGGATTCAGTGCTGTACTCAGATAATAGTTAAAATTGTATGTAAGTTCTATTACGATAATACTTTGCCAGAATTTTTTTTCTACTCATGTTGTATGCATCCTAAATCTTCGATGTTTTATATGCCGTAGAAACTTAATTAAGAGGTATCAACAACAGACGTTATCAGGTAACCCCAAAAGTTTGAGAAACTTGCTCTAACTCATAAATCGTAAGCTCCACAAAATTGAATATTGGAATACCTACGAGGCGCAGGAAACGAATTTACCGAAATAAGTTTAATATCATGAGGGGAATTGTTTGAAACGAAATAAAAGGCCTAAAATAACGGTTTCATCATAATAACGCGTCGGTTTGTTTCGTAATGAATTACAATCACGATTTCAATCTGAACATTTGCCGTGGGAGGAGAAATGACGGTACTATAATGGAGGTTATGTTTCCATCAAGGCAACTTCTAGACTGAGACACACTGTAGGATAAGACGCGTAGAAAGCACCTAGACAAAGTAACACTCGCTTGCGCTAATAGGTGCGATAGAAACGGTGTCATTCCCATACTTTTGTATCGCTTCTAAAAGCGAAGTGAGAGGCTAATGTTTTGTCTACTCTACAGGGCGCTTACCATCATCGGCTTAAGCAGAGCGTATTAAGATCTCCTTACCTTTGACGTTCCATTTTAACGTTCTTAATACTTACTCGCTGCTTTAACGATCATAATTGTCCCCCATGTTCTGGCATTTGGATTTACGTCGCTAGCGTAGCAGGCGCTCAAACCACTCAAACCAAACAAACATGTATTTATTGTAACTAAACACTTTTCAGTAAATAAGTATCGTGAAGGTTACCATTATATGACACAGAAACATTCATACAAATTACTCATGCCTACGTCATGTATACTAAAAGTATTAATTATTTTGTTCAAACGATGATACTGTTGTTGGATTTAAATTGGAAACAAAATGTTTATATGGGCACTAAATAGGAAGCGAATATATTTGAATATCGGAATTCGGAGCAAAAACCTTTCATGTGTGAATTACGTAATTAGCAGAAATTTATTCAAACTTCCCGTTTCCTCTGGAGTTTTGAAGTGAATAATAATATAACCATTATTTGCACGGAAAGTCCCGGAACCGGGCTCTTATACATTCCGGATATTAATTTTTTGGTGACTTATTTAAATTCTCAAAATAAAGTTAATTGTAAACCATCAATAATTAAATAATAACCCTACTTTGCTTCGCCATACTACGTACATGAAGATCAAACCCAGGATCGGGAATTTCTGGCAAAGCTGAGCCTTGAAGACGATCGGAAAAAAACCTTACTAATTATTCTAAACACGAATGTGAGTTTTTACGATTGAATGATTTAAATACTTAACCCATAATATTTTGGAAAACAGAAAAGGGCATAGGGTAGTTTCATCACCGCACGGGTGGAAGCCGTTATTATTTTCCTTATAATGATTAGCTAGTGCGTATAATATATGCGTGAGTAAGATAGGATTGAAGTGGTGCTCTATACTTACTACTTATGCTTAAATGTATAAAGAATACCTCCTTAAAGTATTTTAACCATACCTCGTCCTTTTCTCCAAGGGAGTTCCCGTTTTCGAGTCGGTAGCGGCGTGCCACTGCGTCCACCGCACCACCGGGCTCGCTACTCGCTGATAACTGCAAAATGTACACACTATTAACACAACCATATCTTATATATATATATTAATATTATAAAGAGGAAAGATTTGTATCTAAGTATTTTTGTAACGAATTAGTTCAAAAAGTACTGGATTGACTCTAAAAATTCTTTGAGCAATTTATAATTAAATTATCAGTGAGTAATATAGGCTATATTTTATCCCCTTACTTCCATGGGAATGGGAACGGCGCAGTTGAAACCGAGTGACGCCCGCTAGTTTTATTATCTACGAAGAAAACAGTGTATTAAATTCTTCTTCTAATCATCATATTCTATTAAAAGTCAATTGCTGATTATAGAACTCAGGAAAATGTCTGCCAATAATTTTATTAGATTGGAAATATATGATGATGTTAAATATCGAATACGGATATGACGGCTGGTAGAGAGAAATAGAAGAGAAGAATACATTGCGCCGACCCCAAATAACATGGGATAAGGGCAGGAGGATAATGATGATGTTAATTACCTAAAACAGACATCCTGACACTTTTGCAATTCTATGCCGTCCGTGTTTCAGGTGCCTCACTGTAACTTGTAGGTACCTATCCAAATTATAAGGGTAAACCAGATTGAATTCCACCATAACGAATAATTTAAACAATTAAGCACAATATGAATAGATTTATCTCAAATTACAGAAAAACATTTTTCATTTAAATTTCCAACGAAATCCATTTACATAAAGACTTTTCCTTTGGGATTTGTGAGTAATAATATTTTTGTGGAAGTTCTTGGAACTTTATTACTTTTATAATTTGTCTAGTTGTAAATGAAATTTGATTTACGACAACTAATGTGACATATTTTTGCATATGTTAGCAAATTTCTTGTTTACAGCTACGTAATATAAGTTAGTTTAGGGGTTTTCTATTTGATTGAAATGTATGTACGGATGGTGCATGTTTATTTACACAACATGTTTGGTTGTCTACTGTTGTGTTCAGGGAAGCTGAGTGTTGCTTTGGCGATGTAAATGTGTACTCTGGCTAAGGAGTTTTGTGTAAGAATAACTTAACTAAATTGAATTTTGCTTTCATCTTTATATTTTCAAAGAATTCAATTACGTGTGATTAATTGAAACTACAAATTGTGGTGGAGTTCTTAAAACATTTACTGATGCTTATTACACAGGTACTTATTTCATATTACATAATATTAAATAAAAAAGAGCCGTGGTGGCCTCGGGGTTAGAGCAGTCGCCTGCTACGCAAGCGACGCAAGTTCGAAACCTAACGGGGCCTGTACCAATGAGGTGTTGAGACGGCGATGGACTCACCCTTTGTCTCGTTGGCACATAATCATATTCGGTGAAATGTGAGTGTTGTTGTTACAACACTTCTGCTTACCTCTTCGGGGACGCTTCTGGGAAGGCGTGAGCATATTTATTTTAGTAATTATTATGCTTATAATTAGACTATCTGTGCCCCGCGGTTTTCCCGCGTAGAGTTAATTTCAGGGGTGACCCGCGGAAACCTTATATATTTTTTTAAATATAATTTGCCTAAGTTTCTTCTGTAACATTAACTATCCGCCGGTGAAAGTTAGTTATTTTGCTTTAGATTTTATATGAACTATGTTTTTATCGATCAATGCAATTTTCCCAGGTAAATATTGGATTGGGTTAAAGTTATATTTATGATCTGTTAGAAAACTCATCGTGAAGATCACATCCAGGTATCGAATTCCTAAGCTTAGGACCTGAGGCATGGAGACAACTGAATTAATAACCTATTAATAAAACAATATCTTTCAACGTTCCATCTTAAATCGAGGGCAAAGTTAAAGCCGTACAAAATTGAAGGACAAGAGATAATACTTCAGATATTGGAAACTGTTTACAAAGGGATTGCAAATTTTTAAAGAGAATATTGCTTACCCAGTATAAAATTAATTATTGAAATATCGATTATTTCTACTCTAGCTGTGCATGCTGGTGGAAAATTAAAAAGTGATTATGGAGCATGATTGCAGATATTGAATTTAAATGAAAGAGCCCCACCGTTTATGGATCCTAGGAGCGACAGTTATGTAGCTTTGGTAATACATTGCATTAAAAATTTAAATATTGCATAGCTTTTCTTTGTATTTTGCTATATTTAAAAAAAAAATTATATCTTCTCCCTCGCCTTAATCCCATGTATTCTTGGGGTCGGCACTTGATTTAACCCGAAGTGGCTGATTACCTGATTTTTATACGAAGCAACTGCCATCTGACCTTCGTAACCCTTTTTTTTTGGAGGAATATCGCCAATCTGGGTTAAACTAGTTGTCAGACTTTCTTAGGTCTTTGACTGACCTGAATCGATTGCCAAAGATGTTGAATTGGCACCGACTCCTTAACGTGGTCTCCGAGGAACGGAGGGAACTCGGTTGCTTAGATTCGCTGATCCAATGATAGGCATGCGCAATAGCAACTGTACCACGATCTCCTCTAGAAAAACTTATGTATCAGTTTGAAATTTCCCACCGGAATGGACAATACAAAATTGGTTATGAATGTATAGTTACTTGTAGGTATAGAAGAAAAACTTGCTTGTCTCATGACAACTTAATTTGATTCATTGAATGCTTGGTAGAAGTCAAGGCATGGATAGCCTTGATTTTTACCAAGCCTAGTGGGCCGAAGTGCTTCTAACTTAAAATTTCAGAAGGGTGTTCTTTAATGATGCTGTTCTTTCTATGTGGATGAAAGAAGTATATAAGGATCGTAGCAAACGATGGTCTCTGACTACTCCCATGGGATACAGGCGTGAGCAAATGTATGTATGTATGTGTTCTTTAATTTGGTGTACAATGCTATGACGAGTGTTGAAGATATTTATCAAAGCAAAAAAAAACAAAGTATGTATTGTTGTATCCAATGGCAACATCACTAATGGATGCCATTTTAAGCTATTTTGGAATTTTCATAATCCTCGAAGTAAAGTTGGATTAATTAAATCAAATACCAGGTGCGTCCATTAGGCAGACATGCCAGAGGACCTGGCTTATTGTTCGCGTAGTAAATGAAGCCTGACATGTGTAAAATAATGTACATGTTTAATGTCAAGTCAAGCCCTCGCCATACATGCGAAGTGATAGAAATAGAATGACTACAAATACTGAATCACTTACAAGGTAAGTAAATCTAGGCCAATTTTCATGGAACACGTTATAGATCTATACTAGATTATAATTATTTACAACAAACGATTTACGTAAAGGCACACTGAGACAAATATTACACGTTAATCTTACAAAGGAGAATTATAAACTTACTAGTTGTGCCCGCGGTTTCACCTGCGTTAGGCTTAATTTCATGTGGCTAATGTTTTTTTTCTAAAAAAGTAGCTTAAGTTACTCCTTGTAACATTAGCTGTAATGATGTAAAATCGGTCAAGCGGTCTCGGAGATTATGCGGAACAAAGAGAGACAGACAGATAAAATAACATTTACTGAAAAACTGTTATTTTTAAATTATAAACAGACAATTTTATTTATCTGTATAGATGTATAGATTGTAGTAATTATTACGGAGCAACTAGTTGCTTACAATGGATAATATCATAGGGCGCGGCGTAGACATATTTAACGCTGTAGCACAATATTTAATGTCCTTGATCCCTCTATTACCAACCATTTCATGAAAGTTAATTATTTCCAGTTTATAATTTTAAAAGAAGGACATAACAACCTTCTTCAAAAAATTGTTGTAGGTAGAATACTCATAGTTCGTGGTTTTTATGTAACCTAGATTTTTATGTCCACACATTTTCATTGAAATACTTTGGTAAGAGCATGTGAACAAAAGACTGACGCCTTTGTCGTCGGCCGACAATAACTGTCAGTTATCTACAGAGTGTGTGTGACATATTGGAGTTGAAGGTTGATCGAAAATTGATTTTAATGCTCTTTATTTATGTATCCAAGTTGTTGAGTGTTTTGCTTGGACTTGATCCTCATAAAGTAATTTTCGTTATTATTGTGTGTGTTGCTTTAAATTTTTCTGAGCATAAATTCTCATTATGTTTCCTGCTGCCGAAGCTGCCGTTCCGTTTTACGCATCCCTAATCCCCAGAGCATGGATATTATGGTTGTTGCTGTGCTTGTGTATAAGTTATTTGCAAAATATCCGCTACACTGGGTGTACGCTGTCCGTTCGCGAAACTAGGGCGCTTCTGGCGGCCTAAATAATAAGGGTCAGTTCGTAGTGTCGAGTCACGCGGCTCGTGGTAGCAAGAGGCGACGCCGTCGTCATGGTGTTTTTCCCTTTGACGTATGGATATGGATCCATATACCGCCCACCCAAACCCACGATGTCATGGATCAATGTGCCTTTGTATTGTAATAGCCATCAGGTGTCATGTTACATTATCACGAGGGACAGCTTTATATCTCACATTATCAAGCGTCGAGTCACGCTAATCGTTACATTCCTGAATAACCGCAAAGTCATCTATTTTGAAATTGTTTGGTGCCTACAAAAATGTTACAAATGATTAAAGAGCAAAATGTTGACTGTTACTATAAAATTGTTTCATTATGTCCCAATTCTGTGATTAGATAAAAAGAATCTAAAGTCAGAATACGTTTTGGCCAAGAAAATACGGCTGTATTTTTCTGCAAAATAATGTTTGTGAAAACACTGCATTTTGGGTGAAAACAGCAAGAAAAAAATTCTTAGAAAAATAAACAATTTTGGGATGGCATTCAAAATCATGATTTTCAATTACCTTGCCTAATTTTCCATTGAAATCTAATTTGGCTTGTTGTTAGCCTACGCAGAAGCCTTAGAATTAAGACAGGCATAAAATTTGTTTACTGCTCAGACCTATATCAGATTACACAAAGCTTAACTTGAATTTCTTAAGCCTTGAGGATATGACGGAATAGCTTCACGACCATGAACCTCATAATATCTTGATATGTCTAGAATTCCCCATTGTTTGAAAGTTCTTGAGAATTTTCCTATTTTTAATACAATGCATATTCTTGTGAAACCTTCTGAGGTAAGATAACAATAGATTTTTACCGATAAGGGGGTGGTGAGGTGCTCGTTCGCAAGTTTTGAATACAATTAGTATATAAAGTGTACTCGTGCGTAGCTGTGGTGGGTCGCTTTTATAAAAATAAGAATTAAACATTCCAAGTGGCGGGAAATATAAAAGTGAGCCACATTAATGTAGCTTGCGTTATTGGCAATATTTTGTAAAGCCAACGTAAACTGGTGAAGTGTCAATCTAGAAGTTACCGGTCGATTTATGTTCTCACCACATTATTATTGTCATAAAATAAAGGCAGTTAAATCTACTTAATGAGGATATTTATTATTCATTATGTTTTCGTTATATCTATTCTTATAAATGAAATGTTATATTCGTTTATGGTCGTAATAATTAATATATAATCCAAAGTCTTTGCTTAGGCGGACGTAGGTAGTAGCCGAAAGCCCGGGCCGAAACGGTATCATTTGTCCGCTTGTTGTTATATCCTGTTAAATAATATCTCGTTACATTTGCGAGATAACTAACATACTATGATATTTATTTATCCTCTCGACTAAATACATTTTTTAAGAGGTAGGACAACGACATTTCTTGGCACTTTATTTTCACAAACAATAAGATTCATTTCGTGTGGTATCGTTGACCACATGGCACAGAGTAGCTATTGTTCGTATCATTCGATCGATCAAGTTAAGCAACCTCACCTTGGATTTAATCATTAGTTTTGACCGAGCGTCTCATTGTACCATTAAAATAAATATGAATTATTTTGCCTTTGTGGACCACGCTCGTGGTCGCAAAACCCCCGACTCATCAAATTGACGATAGTTACGTCGTATTTATCAATATGAAAACTTATAGCAATTAGTTGAGACACTTTTGGGAGCTTGCTATCATCGTTATTGTAGATCACACTCTTTCTATTTCTCTTCATTTTGAATGCTATCAGGGAGTTTTTTTCGCCGTTTCTTCTCCTGATAGGTTTACATTTGGAAACAATGGTAAATTAACCTAAGTTAGCGTAAGAAAAATGATGTTCAATAAGTTTTCCAAGTGTCCTTTATGATGAATAAAACTTTTTGATTTGATTTGACTTTCTAAACATTATTTCTCTTCGTTGAAATTCACCCATCTTTGGTCATTTTAATCGGGCGAAGTCGAATTGATGTATAGTGGATGGTAAATAACAACATTAAACAGAACCACTTAAGTATTTTGTTTTAATAAGTACCTGAATGTTATTTTTTCAAGAAAACTTTTACTTAATTCGTTCCACGTTTGTCTGTCTTCATCTGCTGTAAATTGGATTGTTGATGTATTTGTAGTTTTTTGTGTAATTAAACAATTTTTTTTTTAAATGCTCCTTTAGTCAAATATGTACTAAATTATTTCCAAAAACTGGACAAGATACCTGCACACTAACTCTGTTCAGTAAAAGTGTTTAAAATATCTCCTCTGCCCTTTTCAATATCTCCGCACAAGGCTATGATAACAGAGCGACGATTGATTTTTTGCATTTGTGACACATGTCATTGACATCGTTCATGTCATGACTGCATTCAATGACAACGCCACGTGGCTCCGTCCCGTCTCCAAAGCACTGCTGTGGCGGCCGCTGCTCAGCAGGAGTGCCTTAAGCACCGGATATATCTTTGGATTGGTCAAGGACACATACTTTTTCCGTTTGCGGTTGAAACTCTGGGGCCTTGGGGTCCGGATGCTCAGCAACTTTTCAAAGAGGTACTTGTTTGGTAAGAGCATCTCGTGACACGCGGGCTGAGTCTTTTCTCGTTCGGAGAATCAGCATTGCTATTAAACGTGGCAATGCTGATACGGATTTGGGCCAAGTAATTTACTTGTGATTAGTTTTTAGTACTGTTACTTGTACATATACTTAATTAAGTTTTATTCGATAAATATAGTGATAGCAATGCCATTAAATTTAAGGTTGAATATCACTAACCTGTTGTACAATGCGATGAAGTATAACGCGAGGGGCGTAGAGTCGTACCCTCAAGGTCAAGAAAAACTAAACTTTCTCACAACTTACAAAGGCCGGCAGTAACAAATCTAGAAGTAGTAAAACCAAATAGCAACAACGATTCTTTATCAGTTCCGATAGACAACGATTTGGGAAAACCGCTTTATTACATGCCAGCCGCAAACTAACTCGCGAATAGATTAACCAACTAATATAAAGTTGTAAAGGTCACCGTATAATAGTGTTGGCACTTGATAAAGGGCTTTACGAAAGTATAGTAAACATTGACTTTATCGTTTATTCAGATTATATTTACGACTTAGTACTGAATAAATTATCATGTTTTTATCATACACTTTACAAAAGGAGGCAAGCGATAGTAAAATTCTTGCTTAGAGACCTCCATTGAAGTCTCACGTTCACCAACATTTTTGTATTATATGCCCGATATCGTGGGGTTGTAACCTATTACCCGTTTCAATAATTTTATCTATGCAATTATTTCTGTTTCATCAACTCCGAGAAACAGGTTTGGTCGCGTGGTATTGTTTTTAACCTAACCTTTTTGTTTTTCGGGGATATATCTAGTTACTAAACTATATGTGCTTCCGTTCAGGCTTTTACGTGATTGAGTAACAAACATCCAAACATAATATAATCTATAGTAAGATTTTCCCAAGCTCCAGCAACATTTTAGGTCTAGCAGCTCGGGCTGTCAGTAAATCAAGTCTGCATGAAATTGTTTTATACACATGTTCATATTATTTCTGACATTAAGGTCATGTGAAAATATTTAGACGAGTATTAATACTGCAAGGAAAAAGAGGCTGTTAAGAAGTGTAGGTAGGATTTTCGTGACAGGGGTATCAGTGGGATGTATTGCCGGATTATCTCTGTACTGCGTGGAAATTAATATTTTGCAGCAAGGCAAATTGCGGTACTATATGCCGATGTTGACTTGGTAGTATATAATATTGTAATATTAAATGTGTTTACGTTGGTGTTCATAAAAAGCGAACACTTGCGCATGTCTGAGATTTATACCTTCATATGTATGTATTAGAAATAAAATAACGCAGGAAAGATTATAAAGATATAATAAAAATCCGGCTGGGTTTTAAACAAACTTAAAATTTCTCCATTTTTTATTTAAAAAAAAATTTAATTAAAGCATGTACAAAATTATTAAAATTACATTACTTCTGAGTGACAAATGACCTTGGTAATTAATTTTATTTAGGCAAAATTGGGCTCCCCGAATAGTCTGCCTAGTGCCTACGGTAATAGGACTCTATCAAGAGCTATTTGCAAGCTCCCGAGTATATTATTATTGGTATTGGATGGGCAGACAGTATATATATGTCATCGAATTAAAAAAATATCGGCCATATAACCTTACAGGGTTAAACAATTCATAATGGAGCAGGATGTATATTTGCTCTCCTACGGGAAATGTCGTGGGTTGCTGACAAATTAAAGATTAAAGGCCGCGTGCTTGCGCCTGGGCGTACATGTAGGTATCTTGAAATTAGATCTTTACCCCGTTACATTACGAAGGCTCTTCATGTATAATACACGAGCTCCAGGCAATGTAATTATGTCAACCGCCCGTAGATGTTTTGGAAGATTATTTCCTTGGGTCGTACAAAATCATTGATCATTTATCATTGGGATTTTGAACTGTCAAATGTGGTACCTCTCTAAGATGATCAACTATTAATAGCTTGTTTCAATGGCCATGCTGATTATGTATGATCCTTCACAGTGTGTGATCCAGTGTCCAGGTGGCCTACCATCATCGATTTAAGCAGAGCGTATAAGAACGGATTAACTTCGACATAACTGACTCCATATAACTGCAATGCGATGACCTAATATAAAATATTATTTCAGCTGTGGTCTAGTATTTTTTCACATATTTAGCACAAGGTTATTAACCTGATCTGGTTATTGAAAATAACATGCCATGTTATTAAATTTTATAGTTAAAAGTCAAAGTCAAAAGTATCTTCATTCGATTAGGCTTTTTACAAAGTACTTTCAAATCGTCAGAATGACATAATTATACAGGATTATACATGCTTCCGCCAGGTTCGGATGGCAAGAAACTCAGTAATTACTCTTTTCAAAAATATTATACAATTTAAGGAATACAAAATAAATAATTAAAAAAAAAAACGTGAGCTCATGGACAATATTTCAATGCACAAATGTCGATAAAAATTAACATAACTAAAAATCTAGTACATCTACTTATAACTAAATGCGTAGCTTGAGATGACCAGCCCTCACAAGCAGCACCTGTTCACAAGTATGACGTGAATGCCAGCCATTGACCTCCTCAACCATCATAGAGGGCAGTGGACAACCCGTCATCCAGACGCCGCCGCAAGCAAAGGCATTTTAGTGAGCTTGACAACTCAAGCCAGTCAAACAAAGATCAAAAGATCAAAAAAAATTAATTCCTCCCTTGTGGCTATGGAAACGATTTTGGCTGATGGAGCTACAAGACCTACCAGTTTAATGTATGAAATATGTTTTTTCAGCGTGTTCAAAGTAGTAATAGTGTTTAATTGAAAATAACTCATCTCGTGTTTTTTTCTTCTGTTTGATTTAGTCTGTATTTTTATGAGTGCGCTCTTATAATTAATAATCAAGTTAATTCAATTAATCCGTTCAAAGATTTTAATAAAATAATATCAGAATAATTGTGCCGATAATCCTTAAATATTGAATAACGTAATATCTGATACATCCCAGTATTATTCATCATATTCAGTATCTCCACAAAATTCATATGTATCGTAATAAACTACTGCATCAATATCCTTATTTTACACGATATAATATCCAGATACCCGTATTATTCGCTTCAGTCCGTATAACTATACAGGGTACATCCATACAATATTTCAATTCATAGTAAAGTCTTTGATGAGACTCTAACAATGGCGTCGATCGTTCGGACCCTTCGTTAACGGTGACAGATACATATATGTACAGATCCTTATCAAATGTGATGGGTTATTGATGAGTAATCCGGCGAACCGTAAGAGGGAACCGTGGTCAGAACCTCGCTATTGTTAGTCAGTACGTGTACCAACGTATTGATTGATTTGGTCTGCACCTGGACTAGTCGTTGCAATGAACCGCACATAATGAAAGAACCCAAGATAATGTTATTTTGTGTCAAGGTAATCTAGACATCTATACAGATAAATACAATTTAAGTGTCTGTTTGTAATTCCAAAATTACACATTTTGAATAACTCCATATGAAAGTATACACGGTACTGACATAGAAATCCCATTTTTTTATTTATTTTCTTTGTCTGTCTGTTTGTTCCGGCGAATCTCCGAAAAGACTGTACTGATTTAATGGGACTTTCACTGGCGTATGACTAATATTACGAGGAGTAACATAGGCTCCTAATAATTTAAAAAAATATTAAGGTTTCGCGCGCCAGTCATAAAATTAATGAAACCATTAATAAAAATAATGAAATTAGTGGGGCCGTTAACCGTTAACCGCGGGGCACAGCTAGTGTGTATATTAAAAGAAAGTAACACTGACAATAACTTATATCATTATGTACAGCACAAGAAACAGTAATTACGTAATATTACTAATAAACAAATAAATAAAAACTTGACCTAAATTGGTATCCCTCGGGATCGTGCTATTAATTGCTTATGCTATTCTGTTACGTTTGTTATTTCGCACCGTTTTCGATAAACGTAAGTTCAAAATAAGCTCATAGTAGTTACCAGCTATGCTATCGCAGTGAACGTTAGCCCAATCGTGATAGTTTATTCCAATCATAAATTGGCAAAATTATGAGACAGATGAATATCTCTCTTGTAAGTCTTTCTTATAAGAGCCGTGATGGCCTTGAGGTTTGAGCAGTCGCCTGCTACGCAAGCGACGCAAGTCCCAGCCAATGAGTTATTCTAAAAAACTTATGTACGGTGATTTCACACCACGTGCTTTACGGTGAAGGAAAACATCGTGGGGAAACCTGCATATTTCTGAGAAGTAATTCAATGACGTATGTAAAGTGTCTGAGACGGCGATGGACTCACCATCTGTCACGTTGGCACTTAATAATCTTGTGTGAAAAGTGGGTGTTGTGATTGCAACACCTCTGCCTACTCCTTCGGGGAATACAGGCGTGAGCATATGTATGTATTTATAAGTCTTTTTCTATCACACAGCTGGACTATCATGGTAACAAGAGCTTATAGTAAGGTATCGGAGCAGGCGTTAGATCCAAGACTACCAAGTGCCCCAGTTTCATTTTGCATTCAATCAAAGTCAATTCGAGTGCAGTTTGCATGTGAATGTGATACGTAATTGCATGTATACGTGATGTAAATTTACTTTACAACCCTGCTGTTGGTTTCCGCATCCATTGGCATGCAACAAAAACCGATTCAAACAAATATCTATACTAATATTATAAACAGGAAAGGTTTGTGTGTTTGTAACGAATTGGCTCAAAAAGTACTGGACCTATTTTAAAAAATATTTCACCACAATAATGCTATATTATCACTGATTAATACAGACTATATTTTATCACCTCCTATGGGAAAGGAAACCGCGTGACGTCCGCTAGTTTTTAATACGATACTTATTAGAATTTTAATAATTTCTATTAGTTTGATGATTGCATCATGGTTGTATGTACTACGAGGTTCTACTAGCTCTTAATTTGTGAACGCAATTATTTCACATATCATAATTCTATCTTCTGCCAGCGACTTCGTCCATATAAAATAGTCACTTTGGGCTAACGCTAACTTTAATCAGCAATTTTTCTTAGCGTGATAATTATATATAGCCTATATAGCCTTCCTCCTTGAATTGGCTATCAATTACTGGTATATTTTTTCAAATCAGACCTGTAGGCCTAGAAAAGTAACATTCTCTCGCGCTTGTGCTAATAGAAACAATATTTTTTTCTCAGATTCTGATTCGAATTTATTATATAATATTTGTTTTATTCTATAAGCGAAGCGTGAGGGTAATGTTACTTTGTCCTTTGCCCTGGGGGGGCAACTATGATTGTTTAATTCAGCGCGGATTAAGATTTTTTTTCGTTTAATAAAATAAAAATAAATAAAAAGCTCCGAAGTTCATGATAGGCTTTGACCAATGATGTAGAACCCCAGCAGTTCCTGAGATTCAAGCAAACAAACATATTTTCCAGCTTTAAATATATTAGTATAGATTGTCCGAAGGCAGGCTTTGGCTCACACAACATAAGGTTATAGAGCACTCTTGTTTTCA
The DNA here is from genome assembly GCA_929442735.1 of Watsonalla binaria. Classification (NCBI taxonomy): domain Eukaryota; kingdom Metazoa; phylum Arthropoda; class Insecta; order Lepidoptera; family Drepanidae; genus Watsonalla; species Watsonalla binaria. The sequence continues at coordinate 3,686,325 of OV838923.1, forward strand.
CTGTCGATTTTTTGTAAGGCAAATAAAAAACCCATTTAATAAAAACACGTAAAGGCGTTCCGCAAACTCATAAAATTATAACAGTGATACCACACAGTGTGTATGACGAACAATGCGCTATTGTTCCGACATCCGAGTAACGGATATGATCGATTGTATTGATATCACCCCTTTATTTGTGCCATTCAAATATGCTTCATCATAATTAATATACCACTATCATGTTGGACTACCTATCTGTGTGTGTGTGTTGGACAATGTGTTGGGGATCTTGCGATGTTTCTGAAGGATTTCGTTTGTCTATAAAGAAATTCTTCACTCAACACGGCATCCTTTACTCGACATTCATTGATCTATACTAATCATTAAAGAAGTAACATTGCATGTGTCTCTCAAGTGTCTCACATATCTTCAAGTAAATAAAAAAAAAACTATATAATTTATCATAAAAAAAAATTAAAAAAAAATTTAAGCTTTGTTTTCTATATTAATTAATTACAATTGCTGAAACAATGAAAAAGAAAAATATAATAAAAATAAAAATTATAAATAAAACACGGAATTAAAAAATTTAATAGCCTGAGTTACTCTGCCAATGAATAATAGAAAGTAAGTCCCGGAATTAGCCGGAACAAACGGATAGTTAGATAAAAAACATTTTCTTAGGTATGTACCTTACTTATATAATTTCATGCGGTTGGTAAAAAAGTGCGAATTTGAAATTACGAACAGACAATATTATTTATTTGTATAGATAGGTATAGATGTACCTACTTAAGTTAGGGTCAGGGTGAAGCCGTGGTTAGAAGCTAATGTCAATTTAGAAGTCAAATCAGAAGCTGTTTAGCTTCAAGCACATAATAAAACACTCGTGTTTGTGCATTCCATACATTAAAAAGTTACATTGAAACACAAGTTGGCAATGCATTTTGAGCAAAGCCAACAAAATATCAGTAATTAGTTCTACATGTGCAATTACCTAGTCCATTTTCTACTCTCGACTCGTCCAGACTAATTAATTGTCACGCTTTTTCTCCTCCTTTTTAGTCGGAACGTTCATTAAGGCGATGTTTTCGTGTTCTAATGTCTGCCTTTTTTATTTGTTACCTTGTTAATATCCAACGTGGCGTTCGTGTCTGGAACTCGTAAAGAATAACTGATCCACTTTTTTTACATGTGTGGATATAACAATGCACTGACAAATTATATCTACGATTTGATTCATTCATTTTGAACGATAAATAACGAGTAAATCCCGAAATCCACGCTTGGACTCCCCTACTAATACAGCAGTGTGTCCTGTAGGCCTAGACTTAGTATATACTTCCGTGCTTGCGCTAATGTAATGTAAATCTAAAAATAAGGACATGACTAAATCAGGCACGTGACATAACGTCATTCCCGTGCATTTTGTATCGTTTCTATAAGCGAAGCGTGAGGATAATGTTACTATGTCTACAACGCTGAATAGCATGTAAAGCCCTGCGATTTCACACCCGTTGAATTTATTTACTGTACCATACTCTTAGAAATTCTTTAATTAATAGCATTAAAGGCAGAATAAATATATATGTATGTTGCTACGCTACCTCGCTTCGTTGCTGCGTGAAAGACAGATAAAACAAAGTAACATTCTGTCAAATTTATAATATCAAGTTTAAAAAAAAACATATGTGACGAACGTGGAACCTCCACTTTTAAGTCGGTTAAAGGTGCTCTAGAACGCGTCTACCCGTGAGACTAGAATTTGGCACCCATGGTTTTTTCAATTATATAATTTTTTCCTATCTTACGAGTTTTGAGCGCTCAGCGGGGAAACGTCGGAAAACTGGGGATGTGTTCACTCGCGCCATACAAGACCCAAAAATTACAACTGCGCAATCAATATCAATGCACAAAACTCATGATAGCATGTACGTAGTTGTGTTTTGTAACGAAATAGTTTAGATACATGTAAAGCAGTGGATCAACCTAGACATTGTAGAGGTGTCAGTCAGCCTTCGTCAATTTCCAGCCGCGATGCGTGACTTCACTGCCGCTATTCGGGTCACAGGTATCATAAGTTATCACGACCGGCGACCTAGATTTACTTACTTACATTATTCATTCACTGAATGCTTACCCGTAATTTCGTATTTAAACTTCTATCTATTATCATGTCTTACATAGTTTTCTTTCAACAACAACAAACACTTACTTTCTGCATCACTTAACTAGCAAACAGATTTTTGATAGATCCATACATTAAAACTGCGCGTACAAATTTTAATCTCATGAATATATTGAATGAGAACTATATTATCTACAGTGTGAAATGCCCACTCGCGAGGAACTGCTAAGTCTAAGCAAAAGGAATAATGTATTTTCAAAGTTAGTATTTTACAACCCCGAGCCTTTAGTTATATAAATATCAAAAGGTTTGTGTGATTAATAAAGTGTACATGTACCTAATAATGTATTTGTTGAAGTAGAAAACAATCGTGTTTCCTCAGAAATTTATTCGTGCGTAGCTGGGCGGGTACAGTAGTCAAAAATTTCAGAAGGAAAGTAAATGCTCTGAGGAAACATCAAACATTAATGAAAATCATTCAATTGTATACTTCATAGCGTGGTAGAGAAAATCATAGGAATTGACTCCTAGATACGAAGTTATACGATGACATCTAGAAACTTGTTTAATTAGTCCGTTTATACTCCAGGAACTACAGTGTGACTTCAACGTACCATCCGTTCACAGCTAACTTTGACTCTGTTAATTACGGCTGCAGGTTATTAGTTCTAGTGCTAACCAAAGTGTTTGCTTTTCGATTAAGACGCCAGTAAAATTCAAACACACTTTTAATTGAATTTTCTGCAATTCGATTTACAAATTTCCAAATTGAGTGGGATTTAATCTATGTTGCAATTTTACATCACGGGTTTCCAGTGAGGTAAACTCACATTGAAATCGAATCGTGCAACGTAATGTAACAGTACAAATAAAAGCAGTAAGGAACTTAGTCCTATTTTTGGAAATAAGAACGTTTGCTCCATTGAGCGTGCGGATTGCAAATCTTAAAGATTTAACAATGTTCTCTTTTATATACTGTCAAAATAACGTAGTTTTGTAGCTTTCTCAGAAGTTTTGAAAAACGTCGGTAAAACACGTGAATGACATATACGCGATCGGCAACGACATGACACCTCTTACCGTCATTACGCCTATAGCGTTGATGTGTGCGTCTGTGTGAGTGTGCCATTATTAATTAATTTACCTAGATTCCTAACTGCTTATAAATAATATTATATTTGTACTGCGATAATGTCATGTACGATACGCCTAAAATATCATACTTAATCATCGACAAGCCCGCAAAAGCACTTAGCAATGTAGTTAACGTTAGAGTGGAGAATATTAGGATATAAGATCGATATTCGATATCGAGTTTAGTTTGGAAAACTCGTTATTCAAGCAATGATTCTATGCTACTAATATTATAAACGTGAAATTTTGAATACAGTAACGTTTTTTATTCTTTCATCCTAAAAGTACAGAATGGATTTTATAATGATATTGTGTGACTTGTCCAACAGCTTGTCTAAAAGAAGAACATTTTATTGTAATTTGTTTGTTTGCATTGAGTTGGCTCCGAAACTACCTAATTGATTTGAAAAAAAATTTCGGCATGAATACCTATATCATCAAAGAGCAGCATAAGCTATATTTTATCCCCGTACTCCCACGGGAACAGGAACTACGCAGGTGAAACTACGTGACATCCGTTAGTATCTAATACGTGAGGTTGCAATTAGAAACTTATTTTTTCTTTAGATATATTCATAGTAAGTAATGTCTTCACTTTTTTGTGTTCAAAATTGTGTACAAGATTGATGTCATATTCGTTGTCGACATCATTCCCAAATTTATAGAAATCCTGCCATATCTATATCGGATAATTTCATACAAACTTAACCTAGAAGCTTATGTTTAGATGTTTAAAGTTGATGGCTTTGAAGAGTTCCGGTCGCGATGCACCAGGCACCGCGACACGGAAACAGAATTCTCATTCAAGTACCGTATAATATAAGAACTAATGTAGGTAGAGATTTACTGTGTTGATTTGACTTTAAATGTAATATATTATGTCATTGTTTATAGATATTTCAATAAAGTAAGGTTTTAAGCGTGTTTCTAAATATAAGAGCTCAAAGGTATACACATTTTAGGTATGTTTCTAACAATTTTAACGTGGATAAAGATATAGTTAGAGATACCGTAAACAATGTGGTTAATTTATGAATAGTTATTATTTTTGTATTTTGATGATGAAAATCTGTATTTAAACAGATAAATAAAATTGAAGTGTCTGTTTGTAATTCCAAAATAACAGCATTTCACTATATGCACATGAAAGTATATACGTTGCCGACATAAAAAATCCTCTTTAATTTTTTTCTCTCTGCCTGTTTGTCTGTTTGTTCCGGCTAATTTCCAAAACGGCTGAATCCATTTTAACGGGACTTTCACTGGCAGATAGCTAATGTTAAAAGAAGTAACTTAAACTCCTTTTATCTAAAAAAAACATTAGGGTTCCGTGGGCCACCCATGAAATTAAGTCTACGTGCTGAAACCGCACAGCTAGTTTATTCTATCTTCTTCCCCCTTAAAGTTGTTCTTGGGGCCTTTAGCGGATTAACCAGAGGGTTTTTTCAGATTTTTACATACATACATACATACATATGCTCACGCCTGTATTCCCCGAAGGGGTAGGCAGAGGTGTTGTTATCACAACTTTTCACTGAATTTGATTAAGTGCCAACGTGACAGATGGTGAGTCTATCGACGTCTCAGGCACTATACATACGTCTTTGAATTACTTCTCAGACATATGGAGGTTTCCTCGCGATGTTTTCCTTCACCGTAAAGCACGTGGGGTGAAATCACTGTACGTAAGTTTTTGAGAAAAACTCATTGGTACAGGCCCCGCTGGGATTCGACCTTGCGTCGCTTGCGTAGCAGGAGACTGCTCTAACCCCGAGGCCACCACGGCTCTAGATTTTTTTGGACTGTAAAAGTAAACGTCAAAGAAGTTTTTAATACGTGCTGCTTAAGTGATCATAGTTGACCCCCTTGGCATAAATTATGTCTTCTAGTTTGTTATTTACGAAGAAGAGTTAACACGTTCCGTATCACCCGAAGCTTGAATAATGGAAACTGATCCAATTTTGACCGAGATAAAGCAATATTTCTGACACTACTATCCTTTGAAATATGGATTGGTTTCGTGATTGCATACGCATGCATGGTCAATGAATAAACATGGATATATAACTTGCCACTAGGAATAGCTCTAGTTATATGTTGTTTTGTTGTTCTACTGTAATTGTGTACCCGTAACTGATGTAATGATTTTGATTTATTTATTTATTCCTTATTGCATCCCTTTAGTAATCAAGTTTCATTCAAAATGTGGTGTTCAAGTTTCATTCAAAGTATCTTGGACACAGTACCGGACAAATGAGTCAATCCTCAGGCAGCTCAACATTACAACGAGGCTTTCAACAACCTGTGTACACAGAGTCCTCAAGTTCTTTGGGCACACAGCACGACGCGACCCAGACAGACTAAAAAGGTCGATGATTACGGGACGGGTCGAGATCAAGAGGAGCCAACTTTCGCCAACACGATCGACGGATGCGACCCAGGCTGCAACGAGGACTACTCTTCAGGCTACCATCCAGATGGCACAAAATAGAGAGGCTTGGAAAGCTTATAAAGAATAAAGAAATCGGGCTCGAGATGCAAAATCTCTATACAGATAGATAATATTGAAGTGTCCGTGTCTAATTCCAAAACAGCTTTAAATATCAAAGTTTATACGATACCTGGTACCGATATAAAAACAAAAATATTTTTTTTCTCAGTTCAACTTTTAGTTTAAAAAATAGGGTTTCGGGAAATAATGCCCACGCGAGTGAAACCGAGGAGAACAGCTAGTCTACTATAATTTCTTTCTCCATTTAATTTTAATTAAAACGTTGAAGACTCACTAGTCCTTGACGGTGTCTCTTAATATTTCTTAATCTAGCACAATGTTAAATTGTGTTAGCTTTGCACGGAGAACAAGTTATGTGTTCCAAAGACCTTAATGTAATCAAAGTAGGTAGCTCACTTCGATTACATTTACAGTACTACATAAATCCTGTGTCGCGGAACAAACACAAAATGTACAAGGAATAACGAAACGCGCCTGCTACGCTGAGATTGGCCAACGATCAACGGCGACTGCAATGATCTCCACTTTTTTCCTACGCTTGTCGATACGCTACTCAAAACTTTCAAATTCAAATTCAAAAATATCTTTATTCGATTAGATTTTTTACAAACTTTTAACTCTGTGTTTAAGTATTAAATAAATGTAATCTCTCCACCGAAGAAAACCGTGTCGGCGCAGACATGTTTATGCAATAAAATAGTGTCGCTGTTTGATTTTTATTATTTCACGGACTACAATTATATTACAATTAACCTTAAAAATTCGTTAAACGAGCACTTTGATATTAATATAATGTATTGTATTGCAAATAAAATTGCTGCAAAACCTTTCATAGAAACAATTATTCTCCTTTGAGAGAAAAACGGAACAATAAGAAGTCTTAGTCAAAGGATTTTGTTCCAGGGTGAAGAGTGAAAGAAAACAGTTACATAATGTGGAACTGAGCAATGAATCAAAAAAGTTTTCGTTGTGGGTTACAAATTAAAAAATAATCCAGTACTTTAGCTCATTTTGTATAATCCTGTTGGTTTGATCGTTAAACGATTCTGGGTTTATTTATTCATTTAATTTATGAACTTATTGAATTGCATCAACAAGGTTTACATTTACATATTCACGACACACAATAATAGTTAAAAGACAATGGATAAATTCTATCCCGGTAAGAATAAATATTATATATTATAGTTTTAATTAGTAGTAATAATTATTACTGTCAAGCCTACAGGGCTGAGAGTGTTACCTAAGCATTGTTATTGTTTTACGAATTTGATACTTAAGGTAAAGGATGGACATTCTTTGTTTTTCTTCCAAAATTAAGGAAACGCGCAGTATTTTTTTTCAAATTTAAATACCGACCAGTTGTGCCAGTATAACTGTCATAACAACTGTTTTCACAACTGACACCCATTTTAATTGCGGCCATAATGGTATTAGTTTCGCAGTGTCATTTGGTGTCGGGAATCGTAATTTCTTACTGGAATCGCGATGCAAGTACACTTATCTTATTTTGTGTCTGTTGTTTGTGTATCGTCGTTGTTGAAATAAATATTATTTTATGATTTATCAATAGAAATGCATCAATTTTATTATATAATCCACACTATAAATTGTCATTTTAGCTCTAAAACATAACACTGGATTTGTACTGTCCAGTAATAGTGTCTAAGTAGGAGTGTTGTTTATTTATATTATTTCATTGTACCAAGTACTAAACTGAAATTTAACATTAAATTCTGATTAAGAAAAGAGCTTTTAATTTACCTGCAAATCCTTAAGAATGTATGTTGAAAAATAAAGAAATTACAGAGCAAATATGAAAAAAATATCGCTTATACTGGCCATGACTGGGGACTTTACCTTATTTAGATATGTTATAAAAATAACTAAACGTAATAGTAGACTTATAAGCGAGTCTCGACATTTCATTAATTAATATGAGACTCGAACTAGGTACTGCATTTACCTTTATGAATGTTACTTCAGCTTGACACAACTCAAATAGAGTGACATTTCCGCCACCCAAAGGCTTGTTAGAAGCGGCGAACTGAAAGGCAGGGGAGTGCAATGTGTCGGTTACTTGACCTTTTCACGGCTGTTTGTTCAGCCGGTGGCATCATCGAGGCTTTTGAAATTAAACATTTCTCAGCTTTGCTCTTCTCATAACGAAGTTTTTTAACTTCAAACCTGCTTTGACGCCGTAGAACTAAATAGGTATAAAGTCACTTATACATAATTATAATACAAGGGAAAAGTTTATAAAAAAATGTGTTCACAACATCCAGGAGGGTCTCCGAATTGGTAAGTTTTTCACCGAAGATGATTAAGTGCCAACGTGACAAATGGTGCGACCGTCGCCATCTCAGGTATTATATACGTTTCCTTACGATGTTTTCCTTTGCTATAAAATTTTGATTTAAGTAGCAGGTTAAGTTAAGAAGTTATATTCTACGTGGTGGATTGGAAGTTTCCAAGAGTTTGATAATCAATCATAACAGGATTAAAGTTGGTAGTAAAGTTAGCTTACATTTACCTGTTCGACGGATCCATACTGGCGCCTGGAGAACACGCCCCGTCTTGAGATCAACTCACTCGCTGATGAACTGCGGACACAGAAAACATATATATATTAATCTAATAGCTTCCATATGCGGCTGGGCCGACGTTTTATTCGATATCCCTAATTAAAAGCCTTTTGATATTTATATTCATATTTCTTTTACTGAAGGGTATCCTAAAATAGTAGTAATTGAAGTCGCAATTTCTTGATACGGTTTTAAGTAGTTTATGTAGGAGTTGAACGCTGAAGGGCTTTCAAATATCCTTATATTATATTTAAAGATCGTAGAGTATATATTTTTCTAAAAAAAGATAAAAATCTTTTGTTTTATAATAGTTTTCAAAATCGTAATTCGAAGTGAAGCGCAGGTCGCTAGTAAATGTACAAAGTAAATAACGATCGCATTTAGAATTTTCTAATTTGAGGTAAAAAATTCCACGTATTCCAATCAGTTCGTGAAACGAGCAAATATTTTCATAACAGTTCAGTCAAATGCTCAAAAAGTTTTTTACTCTGTTTTCCACACATACTAAAGTATGTTTTCGATTTTATTCTTATTATGTATTATGTCCTAGACATATTCCGTGATGATCGGGTCAGTACATGACAACGTAACAAATAAAAATTCGCATATAGGTCATGTTAAAATTACATTATTATAGTTCATTAATCCTTTAAGTTTAAGTTGAAATAACAATTCATTTGCAAAGTCACTCGGAAGTTCAAATCAGACATATTAATTAGTGGAAGTTCCCTGTAGTTACCCTTTCATCCTTAAGTGTGGACGACTAACTAACGACAAGTACCTATAGGGTCAAGTGAAGGTCAGTTTCCGGCGTGCAATTAATAGCAATCTGTTCCATCAGAAGTTTAACTTTTGCCAATATCATCTGACTGATATAGTACCCAAAGGTCAACGCCGTAGCGGAAGGATTAATCATCTTAGAGTTTGATTGAAATTCAAAAGTTAAAACTGATTTGTGATATGTTAGGATACTTGCTAGCAATATTTCATTAGAATCTACCTTTCACCCGCGTAAAATTTATTTCTAAAGTTACTCCTCGTAACATCAGCTATCTGCCAGTGAAAGTCCTATTAAAATGTGTCCAGGCCTTTCTGAAATTAGCTGGAACAAATAGACAGACGGACGGAGAGACAGAGAAAAAAACCCTTAAATTGTTTTTTTTTATGTAAGCACCGTATATACTTTCATATATTTAGTGAAAAGCTGTTAACTGGAACTAAAAACTGACACAATTTTTTATCTTTTACGTATAGATAAACACATTTTGTAATAAGTGACCAAAATTCACTAAGATATCTGGAATTTTATTCCGATTTGAATATTTTTGATTCCATTTCTGTCCAAGAGCTCTCTCGACATTGTAATTTTTTGAAGATTTATTAGGATCCGATCATAAAAAACCTATACAGAGCATGGAAAACTTAAAGAATATCAAGAAAAGCAGTCTTTCAAACGCATAAAAACCTGCTATTTTGTTTCTTACAGAATTCAATCTGCAAATAAAGTAAATTCATTAAAATGCTTTTATTTTGTTAAAGAATATTTTTTTCGCTGTATTGAATTTTGGGTAAAATCTTTTTCCAATTTCCATCAATTAAAACTGCTCAGTGTAGCGTATTCCCCGTCAATATTGTTTGAATAAAATAACATTTTTATGAAGTGAATAGCGCTGAAGTGTCTTTCAAATAAACCTAAACGTTTTACAAATTTTCAAAGATTTTAAGAATGTAGATATAATGACGTTTTAATTTATTTATCTAGTAAATTGTTATCATGGCTCGCATTTCATCTAGCACATTTGTATTTAAAATGGAAAACTACTAGCAAATAATGTATGATAAGTTCTTTAATAATAATAAATTAAAGAACTCCACAATTCCCTGCATTTTACAAATTAGCTGGGCAACTCCCAGTTTTAGACTGTGAATGTACGTAAATTAAATATAATTCGATTGAAAGGTGTCTGTAATTGTAAAATTGAATTTATTGCTCGTCTGCATCGTTAAAACTGTGCTTACTAGAGCTTGAGTCAGAATTTAGGGACTATTGAATTTTTACTGAGCTATTTGCATTGGCTCATAAATTTAAATTGATTGGGTACTTCATCGCTGAATTGGCAAGATTGTTCTTAGAGAAATTATTTAAAAACATTACGAGACGCGATTTCGTGCCATTACTGTAATAGAAGAGTGTTCAATGACATTGGGATACATAGATGAAGAATTGGGGTGGATTGTGGAATTTGTGATCCAGTTAAATTTCAGCGTTTAAACCAGTAGCTATAAAGGGGAGGACCAGCCAGGAGCAGCCGTAGGAAACTAAGTTGTATATGCTTACAATTCTACTTCGATAATTCAAGTATATATTTAATCAGCCCATCGTTTCATCAATATAAGACTTATTAGAGGCTTCTTAGAAATCTCTTTTGTTATAATTTCAACAAGTAACGTAAAATTAATATTTAAATGGAATCTTATTTCAAAATTAATTAACCAAGAACTACTTCCAAGTACCACTACAGACATAAATATTGATATATCTGTCTGTACACTAAATAAGTATAATATAATACCTAATAATGGCACATAAGGGCAACTGACTCATAATATATTAGGTAGCATCTGGGTTTGCTCAATAATCTCTTTGCACCCCAAACGCTGAGCTCGTCTGCTTTCCAAATGTTTTGTTTTAGTCAAGATAGACGCGATGTTGGTAAAATTTCCAATAATTTGGAGTGCATTGGTCTCGGGTGCCCCCTTGGGTGGAGCTATTGAAATATCGCTTACTTCGGCCCTCGCTCGGGACAAATGGCACTCAACACTACTCAAATTCAATATGGCCGGCCTTGAGTCAAGACGCTATCTTCTACTGCGTGAAAGTCGAGGGCTGTACAGAAAATTGTGTTTAACACCTTCCGTTCTAGGTTAACATTATTGGAGTATTTTGGCAAAATTTCAGGAACATTTTTCGTGATTATGTTTTACTTGCTGACACAAAGTAGGTGCAAAGTTACTAGTCTACTTTAATTACATAACTCAAGCAAGTGTTCAGACTTCAGACCTTTTTTAACATTTAAGTTTAGCAAGGTAGCGAAGGTATTCGAGCGAAGATTTTTCATTGCTACAACATTTTCCAAAATTGAGTTGCGTGATACCGAATTGATAGTAGCCTCGATATTCTCTCTTGTTCCAGTTTCGAAACGGCTGGACCGATTTAACAGGACTTTCACTGGCAGATAGCTTATGTTACAAAGAGTTGCTTAAGCTTAAGATTATTAAAAAAACCTTATTATTCCACGGGTCACCAATGAAATCAAAATGTATGCGGGGCCTAACAATACAAGTAATATATTTCTTGTATTGTTAGGCCCTGAACTGAATATAAAAATACCAAAAGAGCCATGGTGGCCTTGGGGTTTGAGCAGTCGCCTGCTACGCAAGTGAAACAAGTTTCCGAATTCCCAGCAGGGCATGTACAAATGAGTTTTCTAAAATCTCTTGTGCAGTGATTTAACACCACGTGCTTTTCGGTGAAAGAAAACATCGTGTGGAAACCTGCATATGTATGAGAAGTAATTCAAAGACGTATGTATAGTGCCTAGGCGATGGACTCACCCTCTGCCACGTTGGCATTTAATCATATTTGGCGAAATGAGGGTGTTGTTGTTAAAACACCTCTGCTTATCCCTTCGGAGACCCTTCTGGGATGGCAGGAGTATAATTGTTTTGCCAACATTTTAATTTAATGCACACCATTAATGGAGAAATTAATACAGTTCCGGACTGAAAGTAAAAGATTTGTTTTGCCTAAGCTTCTACAATAGTTATACAGCTTCGTTGCCAATTTAAAATTTGCTGAGTTACATAAATTGCTTCTCCAATTTATCAGGCTTAAAAGGCTTCAGTTTTTAATTAAACTAAAGGTAGGTCCTTTACCTAATTATAAGTCTCAAAGAAAATTGTTGAGTCTAGGTTATGTTAGCGTTCTAGGTAAATTGTATATTTCTGATAAATATTAAATTCCAAATATTTAGGATCGTCTTAATATATACTGGGGGATTGTATGATGATTTTAGAATGAAAACGTGTATCCGTCAAACCTACATAAAGAAGAATGGAATCAAGTCACGTAGACACCATAGTAACTCCGAATGGATATGGTGCTCCAACACTTAAAATATTCACCTTCATTAAAAAATAATAATTTGCGAATGTTTCAAAGTCAAAGTCAAAGTCAAAAGTATCTTTTTTCGATTAGACTTTTACAAAGCACTTTCAAATCGTCAGAATGACACAATTATACAGGATTATACATGCTACCGCCAGGTTTGGAAGGTTGCTTTTACTGAGAAGAACCTGGCAAGAAACTCAGTAATTACTCTTTTCAAAAATATTATACAATTTAAAGAATACAAAACAAATAATTTAAAAAACGTAAGCTCATGGACAATGTTCCAATGCACAAATGTCGATAAAAATTAACATAACTAAAAATCTAGTACATCTACTTATAACTAAATGCGTAGCTTGAGATGACCAGTCCCCACAAGCAGCACCTGTTCACAAGTATGACGTGAATGCCAGCCATTTAGTTTAATATTTTAAATGAATGATGATGAAAAAATATACTTCCGAATGAAATCGATTCTAAAGTGTAGTAAACACACATAGAAATCAATCGACCTGAATTACTCGTTGTAGCATTAACTATCTGCCTGTCAAATTCCTGTTAAAATCGATCCAGTCGTTTCAGAGATTAGGAGACAGACAAATGGACAGACAGCTTATTAGCTACAATATTTGTCTATTCCATAATTTGACATCAAATTCATAGCTGCCTTTGATCTATAACGTATAATGTCACGTTTATTCTAAGTGGCACATAAATGTCGAGAATAATGTTATATCGACATTATAGTGACGTCACCACGCACCACAAAGCAGAAACATAACTGGAGAGGCGAACACTGATCTCTAATAGACTTTCCATGTTCAGTCGTCATTGCGATTTGGATGTGTAACTGAGAAGGGTTTTATTGATACATTATTGTAATAAGAAAACAAAGGCTTTCGAAACACAACCTTATTTTGTCACGATAGACACTTAATTTGTCGATATAGCTATCGACTACATCGTGGAAACGGACAGCGCTGCCGTGGCATAACTAAAATGCCGTTATATGAAATCTGGTCGATTTTTAACTTTTGATGTTATTATAATGAGAAAAAAAATATCTATCTGTGTTTCCGAATTTTCAATACCTTGAATAGTTTTGTAAATAATTCAAGTACTTACCTCCTAGTATAAAATAGGTGTTGTCATTGAAAAGTCACATTGGATTTAATTTTTAACGCGGTTTTGGTATGTTATTAAATAAATGGGTTTGTTATACAACGGCATTATAGATATATCACGGTAGAGCGTACTTACTAATAAAGAAAAAGTAATTCGATAGATATAGTAAAAAAATATGAAAAAACTCATACTGCGATATTAGGTTCATAAGTTTTTCAGTAATGTAATTAGAGTATTTAATAATCGTCTGCAAAAAGGTTTTACATAACAAAAATTAAGTTCTCCCTCTCCCTCTTTCACTGTAAAAATGTAGGATTAACATACAAAATCTCTTTCACCTATATAAGATCAAGTGAGGCTAATGTATTTTACAGTCAGTTGAATTTGGTAAGGAATAGGTATATTTTATCGTATTTCATATCAAAAGTGATCGGGGCGTATACATCACTAAACCCCGACAAGCTAGGCGTGATATGTATCGTGTAGTGTTTCATTTAAATGAGCATGATGATACCTTGTTAGTGAAAAAATTTTCGAGGTTACTCAGAAAAGATACCTCTGGTTGTCTCAGTGTAAATCATTAATTTGAAAGTCTTAGCATAATTAAATTATAATACTTTCAATAAGCTGTAAAAACTAAAACACAAAGAAATGCATGGCTTTAACAACGTCATCTAATTGAAATATGTATAGTATCCGGCCATATATGTTGCGCATCAACCTCAGGAAAGAGACAATCGGCAAATTTCGACATAATTAAGAATATCTCTGTCACACACTACATGTGTATGACATCTGTCAGTCGTTTTGACGAATCAGTGTCAGTCACTCCATCACATAGGTATTTAAGATTGTCACTAGTTCAAATAAATATAAATAAAAACAAATTAATTTGTTAGCGTTTTCGCTCTTCAGCAAACCATAGACTACAAAAATGGTTTCACGAAAAACTGAAATCAAACGACTTATGGTTTGGAAAACATATTATCGTTTTTCGCTTAGCGATAATAACTACATAGCGTGACTCAATCTAGACGGTTAACTGTTTGAAAACGATTAATTGAAAGTATGTCTGTCCAAAAAGAGAACATAAGGCAAATTCCAAAAAGAAGTAAATTATAATGCAGTTATAAACCGAATGAATAACAATGGAAGTATTCACCCGCGTAGTTCACGTTCCGGTGGGAGTACGGGAATAGAATATAGCAAATATTTCTCCCTGATAATGTAGCTATCCATTGCTGAAAGAATTTTTCATATCGGCCCAGTACTTTTTGAGGCAATCCTTTACAAATTACTTAAATAAAATCTTTCCTCTTTATTATATTCGTATATATTTTTTGTATCGGAGCTTCATTGCGAAGATAGATACATAAGCCATCTTCAAGCGCATCAGCGCTATTTATCCGACCAACTGTGCCATGAGCTCCTCTAAAATTTGTTTACCGTGTAAGGAATAATATCATAGAACTTGCCTTCCAAATAAGACAAATAAGATTCATCCAAATTCATTATTGTTACTGAGTGTGTGTGCCATAAACTGGGAGATTTATCTGGTGCTATTGCGGGCATAGGTAAGTACGTGCGTGCATGCTATTTTGTTACTTGAAATATTCAGTGCTTTACTGGCATTGATTTTTTCAGTTTTTTATTACAGTGGTAAAAAAATAAGTTTTAAGCATAATATTTGTATTTATTTCGAAGTTTACTAAAATGAAGCAAATATACCCTATTTATAATAATATTTGTAAAACCAACTGAGATTACGAAAGTAACATTTGAGAATGGTGCCACGGACAATAAATAGAACGTAAAAAACAGTATTGTACACTATTTACTAGTGAGATTATTAATTAAATTATGTTATAGTAATTGCTAGCAGCTGTTGTTAATCTTTCACTAAGTAGTTGAATTAACATAATTAATCAAACAAGGTACTCGCACTGACTAATTTTAAGAAGTCGTTCACGTCTTATATTTGTACACATGCGATGACGTTAAGTGATGCTGATACAGGTCCCCTTCGGTAGTTAACACGCAATCCTTTGAATTAATTATCTGAAACAAGCCTCCTTGAGAGATCCTCTCCCGGACGGTATTCGATTAAATTTCATCACGTTTCGTATTAATGAAATTTGGCGAATCTTCCAAGGAATATTTTAATAATGGGTCTTGTTGATTTTGTCAAAGGTTGTACGTTATCAATTCAGTGATTAACAAGAAAAGTTGTAGGCAAGATCAATCGAGAGGACCCTATGGCGGTGACGTAAACATGTATTTATCTTTTAGATACCTAAGCAATAAGTTAGTTTGTCAGAGATAAGTCACAGGTATACTTGGAGCAAGCATTATCCGTGAGTATATAAATAAATAAATAATGTTCGGACATGGCCAGACAGCGCCATCTAGTCTCAGACTAAGCGACGCTTGTATTGTGACTACCAGAAAACTAATTAATTTTTATCGATTTTTATTTTGATGTGTATTGGGACTGTGTCTGTGTGGCTTACATATCTTAAGTGATTTATTTTGTATTTATTAAATTATATAACATTTTTGAAAAGAGTAATTACTGAGTTTCTTGCCAGGTTCTTCTCAGTAAAAGCAACCTTCCAAACCTGGCAGCAGCATGCATAATCCCGTACAATGTAATTACTTTGTAAAAAAAACTAATCGAATAAAGATGTTTTTGACTTTAATAGTTTTAGTTTTGTTTAGTATAATTTAATAAGACATAATAACCCTGAAAAAATCAAATAATTTAATAATCCCATGCTGTAATCTCCTGGAAAAACCACGTCTTACTGCTCGGAGCGCACCCGAGCGAAATTATTGATTTATGGTAGAAGAAAAAACCTTAATCCTCTGGATCAAACAATCAAGGCATGTACGCAGAGAGAGATTGATGTTCGTGAATAAAGCGTCTTAAGGTGTCTTAAGTCTAGTGTGAAATGGTGCTATAGTTTCGTAGCGTGATTATATAACCAGACGTTATAAGTGCCAGACTCAGGTGTCTCGTTAAAGCTTGCGCCGTGTCATGCAAAACCTCAATTATTTTGGTGGCAATCATCGAGAAAAAAGTATATTTTATAAGTATTTTTTTATGGAAATAGCTTACCGACGGAGTTAATCTACGCGCTCATATTTCAAGGGTGTCTTGAGGTCAGATTGGAGTATAAATAAACTAATTTGTAAAATCAGACCACAGGAAGTTAAAACAATATAGTCTTAGCAACAAACGGTTGCTACTGGGCCTGCTATTAGATAAATTAAAATGTATGCCGATAAACAGCGGGCTACACCAGTTTATTCAAAAGGCGAAAAAAGTTTACATTGTCTTCCCTCCGTATTACAAAACATTGACTAAAATAGTCCTCGGTTCAAAAGAAGCCCTTTTATGATACGTATTGGTTACGGTTCGACATAGTTCTAGTCCGAGATTGGTCTACTCTTCGTTTAATCCAATGGGCAAAGTACGACCTGCCGACGGTCCTTCTACATTAATATTATATGGCCCGCGATAATTATATTTTGAAGGTCCAGAAGTATAAAGTATATTCTACTTAGTACAGTGCTTCCTCTCTCTAATTCCTTCTAATTCCGGGATACAATACCAACAATTTCTTCTTAGTGGATATAATTAAAACTCAATGGATAGGAACTGTGGAATTCAGGATCTTACATCGACTATTACCTTGTATGTATTTCTAGAGAAAATAAACACGAAAATTGTAATATCGCCAATGTAACATTTCAAATTGGGTAGCAATAATATGAAACCACCTTCGCCAGTTAGATTCAAGTTACGCTGGGTTATTGGGCAATCATTCTTCTGATACAGGTGTGCCATCAACTATATGCATTGCCTTCAGTAACGTTACACTCACATAAAGATGGATATAATCTGAGCCCTAGCGCTGTATTTAGTATTCATGAAACATTGGACGAAATTTACATGTCGCATGTGCAAAGTGGGGCATCGCCCCGTGAGTAATAAACGCCCCAAAACAACTTTGCTAGTTACTAACTACGAACGAAGTCAAAATAAGTTTATACCTTGCATGAACCACGTGGATACGTTTGAGACACTTACTTCCTTGTCTGAAGGGGTATTAAACTAGCGACTTTGAACTTAAGACACCGAGACAGTAACAAAAAATGTGTTTAGACAGTTGGTATGTAAAAAAATACATTTTGAAAAGGTTTAGGACTTTTAAATCAACACCTTTGCTCACCAACCGAAATATATATATGCTCATTTTGTTAACAACTTGTTTCAACGAGCGAAAGCCACATGTCAAAACAATAAGTCAATTGTTTGGTTAACAAATTGTTGCAGCCTAAAACAATACATACAGCTTGTTGTAGGAATTTTTGCTGAAATAATATTGTGGTGAAGTATTATTTGAAATTTAAATGTTTGAAACCAAAATGTAATTATGATACACATATCATGAAGATTATATCCAGTGTGTTCGAGAATGCAAAGAATCATACTCGCTACAATGAAAGCATTTTATGAGTTCTAAAAATTCCCAAAACCTGTTCTAAGCTATATAAATACATACTAATTCCATTTAAGCCTTATACGAAATGAAATCGTGAAGCGAGTGGAAACACCAATATTACATAAATAAGTTCTCCTATACAGGGAAATGAAAAAATAAGAGTAAGACGTTAACAATTTGTTTATCTGAAAATTGGTTCCAGCAAATATAGCAGTGTTCTAACATCGAGTGCCAGAAGCATTTGGCCAACAAAGTTAGCCTTTTGATAACAATTTATGCAACAAAGCAATATCGATATTGTAGCGGGTGAACTTTTAATTTGCTTTCATGTTTCTGATAGGTAGTCAAAAACAATTAAATATATTTTTTTTAGCTTTCAAAGCTATGTTATTTAATGTTTTTTTCCGTTTCTGTAACATTTTCCCTTGATTTCCCAAGTGATGCTATTAAACTTTTCTCAATTATATTTCAGTTTAAACCAGTTGTTTCTGAGATGAGCAAATTCAAACAAAACTACAGCTCTTCAGCTTTATAATATTAGTATTGATTACGTATGGTTTATACCAGGTATATGCGTGCACACCGTAGTAAGGGCTCTAAGTAGGTTATATTTACACTCCTGTCTAATTTAAATAAAACTTAAAAATGCAAACGTTTTTTTTTTACTAGTAAAACAATCCTTTTAAACAAATTGCAAGCAGGTGCATGTTCGGTATATGCCTAGTTTTTTCTAGTACCTAACTCTCGCTACAGAGCGTAGGGGTAAACAACCCAGGCTTCATGATAATGTCAGCTTTCTTTTAATAAGAAAGTCCCTTGCGATTTATTTACGTAGCCACTATCGTCTTACAAGAATTAAACTACCTAAGTACATCATTAGGTACGTCATAGATTTTACTACCAATATATTTTTTTCACTCTTTTGATTTTAACAATGATTTGGTTCGATGTTGTGCTACAGCCTAGGCGATCGGCTTCCTTACAGTCATTCACGCCACTTTGTTTACTAAAGCAAATTTTAAGGATTGGAATCTTTTTTACGCAACAAAGTTGGTAAACAATCCTGCAGTCCGCCTGATGGTAAGTGGCTAATTTCTCCAGTGAACGATGGCCAAAACCAGTGTGTCATGGAATCACTGTGCCAATATCATAGTATGTGACAAAAAGGTTCCAAACTGGGCTGAAATTTAACTAGGCTGTGCTCATACACAACAGTTATATAGTCACGAAGTGTGCTACATAATGAAATTCTCGTATGTAACTCTTTCGATGCTGCATTTTTCCACGTCGAAATCCCGTCATCAAGCAAAATTCCCAGTACTAGCGACTCTAAACAAAGGGCAAAGAACTTTGCTAAGTACGGATCAAAGAGGCGCTATGTCGTTTTAATTACTGTTCAGTCGGTTCGTTGGTTCAAGAGCTTATACTTTGAGCTCATTAATACCACGAAAAAGTTTTTAATGCAAATATTAATTATCAGAAACGCATGACACTTAATTTATTTAACTTCTATAAACATATTCAATATCATTTTTATCACGCAAAGAACATGCAACATTTTATTTCCAGCGTAAAACTGCGATTTGGGCTAAGTCTTTTATTTTTAGTTTATTTTTATTTCAAGGTTGCTAATTTTGTGTGTTGTAATTTTGCTTCAAATTAAACAATACTGTTTAATCGATAAACGACTTAACAGTATTTATTAAGAAAAAAATACTGTAACAAACAGCAAGCAGGTAATTTTTATACCTTACTCGCATAATGTACTGGAAATCATAAATTACTGCGAATCGCTTACCTACTCGCTGGTTTGCCTCAGGCTACATGTATATTTGCGCACGTCATGAAATGCTCGATATGGCCACGACATATTATTATACAAACGGAAAAAACATTTTAAATGTACTCCTGTCGTAGTAAGACAATACAGTAAGCGTAGTAAATACAAGCGTCAGTTGAACGGATAAGATATGAAAAATTAATCGAAAGATAATTTCGATAAAAAATACATTTTATACCAGAAAGTATTAAGTATTACACAGTGCTACGAAATCTCAAATCCCAGCAGTCTGTACTCATTCAGAGTTATTTCTACAAAACTTAAGTGCAGTACTTTACACTGCAGTTTTACGGCGAAGGAAAACATTGTGAGGACATCTGAATTATGAAAGATAGTTATCTTTTAAAATGTTGTCTAAAAGGGTCTCGGTGTTAGTTCAAAAATTGATCTTGGCTACGGTTTTCTATAAAGACGTCCATTCACCTGAGACGTCTCATTTAATCGGATCGAATTATTAACACTTGGCTACCAATTTCAACTTCGATAGGTACTCTAGAATTAGATCAATTGCTTGTTGAACATTATATTCGTTAAGTGTTTATGCCTTGTTGGGCCCGCAGATAATTCAAACTAGATATAGTCGAAGTCAAAAATATATTTTTTCGATTAGAATTTTTACAAAGTACTTTAAAATCGTCAGTATGACATAATTATACAGTATATTCGGAAGTGTCGTTGAGCAATCATGATGCTGGCAATGTTTAACGCATTACAAACATACTTTTGTGCTATCTTCTCTACTGTAGTGCACAAAGATAAAACAAACAGACAACAATCTATCTATATCTATACAGATAAATAAAATTTAAGTGTGTGTTTGTAATTCCAAAATTACACATTATGACTAAATACATATGATAGTATAGACGACACTAACATAGAAAAACCAATTATAAAAAAAAATCTTGTCATCTCTGTTCCGAGTAATCTTTGAAACGGCTAGACCGATTTTTAAGGGACTTTTACTAGGAGATAGCTTTAAGTATGTTTACAATGTATAGAGGATACAGAACAATGTCTTCGATTTCCCAGTTCGAAGTCTGGAATATACTGCGAAGCCACTGTGATTTTAATAAGAATTTCCATACAAATTTATCACCATGTCTTATATAGCTTGATAGCTTGTGTTACAATGAGTGACTTAGGCTACCTTCATTTAACAAAAACTTTTACTTTAACGACAATATATTTTTGAGCAATGCAATTAAAACAGTAGACAATTTACAAAAATATAAAAAGTACAAAATGAATGATGGCCATTCAAAACGTGTTTGTGTGAGTGGCTTTGTTGAATGTGCGACTAAAAGCAGAGTGGCGTGACTGCGGCTATTCTAAAAATCCATTTTATATAAATCATATTTTGCCTTGTACAACACGGACAGGACCTATGGTACGTGAATGTTTGTCAAACGTTGGATTCACTTTATTGTGTAACTTAGTAATAAAAAAAACTATAAAAGTATTGCTTTAAATAAAGCAACTATGGCCTTGAGCTGTTTGCTTGGCGGGGGATCTTTTGGCGTCTGTCGATTTTCTCCGGCTACGGAAACCGCCTACCACACCATGTCTTGTGAGATTGCGAGTCATATGTTATTTTGACATGTCGGTGGTACTTTGATATTATTATTAAATTATTTTATTTTTTATTAAAATGTGATATTTGAAATACATTTTAATTTGATGCCTAATAAATGGGAAAAGAGCGGCCTAAGTCACGGGTAAGTCACACGCTTTGTATGAAAAATTCTTGTTTTTCCAAGGGCTTAATGAACCAATTACTGTTGTATAATTTGTACCTCTGTCAGGAACACTGATTCCTATCGTAATTTTACATGCACATTGCTTCATATTCGCGTATAATTGAATATCTACTTTAATTATTATATTATGTATGTGTGTATGTAATTATATAATAGTTAACAATGTCATTATTATAAGCCAGGACTATCGAACTAATTGCATATCAATAACCCCGACAAGCTACAATGGATTCGTTGTTACGTGGAAGTACAATTTCATGATAGACAGATAGATTGAAGTTTGGCGTGTTAAGATTAATTAATAAATTGTGATTTTATAATTGTACATACGAACATTTGTTTCATTATGACCCTCACGGTGGTTAATATTATAACTATTCATACTTACTACCAACGTACAGCCTGTATGGTGATATAATAGAATTTTGCAGAGATTTGAGTTGGTTTTAGTTAAATATATTCCGCTAATTAATGTTGACTATGCATTATAAGCCGATAAGTGACCCTGCCTCGAGTATTATTAACCGTTACAACGATTTTCTCCAAATTTCTAGCGCTCACATTGCAATGATATTACATATAAATATCCATATCATTCAGTAGATTTGTAACGTACATTAAACCTGCTGAGTCAGGCTTGAATATATTATTAACCAAAACTGTTTCTGCAACGCTTCGCATATTAACAGTTAACGTATGTTATAGTATTAATTAAATATTAATTATTGGGTTTCAACGCAAATCCGATTTATTGATATTGATAGTATGAGCTTTAATTGAAGGAAGGATAACTTCCGCTATTCACCACAAGATAGCGCTAGGCTTTGTTTACTTAATCCTGCATCGCGCTATAGAGTCACGGATGAGTATTTTGTACGAAAACAAGCTCTTTTAACCAATGGTCTAAAAGAGCTTGTTCTTTTTATTATTTATTTAGGTGAACACCAACAATTTGTTACATTTATACATACTGTATGACAAATGAGGCCTGGGAGCCAGGATCAGTCGGAGCAGACCTTGGTTGGTTGAGTGAAACACCGTAACTTGGGCAATCCTGGTATTTATTGATTCCACAACTGTATTGACTTGTTCTCTTGACGACCACTTGAAGACCACACCTACATCAGGAAATGTGTGTGCTATATACGTTATGAAAGGAAACTTTCGACAGCGCGATCTAAAAAGATATAACGCCATCTTGTGTGAAATAGTTACACTAACTTGGCGGAGGGTATTCTACGTTTAACACATACAATTATTTATAAATGTAACAAATTGTTGGTGGTGCATTTGAAGCTTATAAACTAAATGTGTAAAATATAGGTAAACACAGCTTGCTTAATATTAATAGTGGACAACTTGAAAGAAAACTTGTATATGTTTGAGTGGATTTGTGTGTGTGTGTTTTCGTACTTAGTAATGACTAAACGTTCCCCTTTGTGATTGCATTTACTTTTCAATATTTTACGTGCCCGTCAATTGATCGGAGCTGTCTGGATCCTAATAATAAATGGAAACATTGTATTCCCTGCTTGATGACTAATACTTCAGTTAATACTACTATTCTCCACCATACTAAAATAAGGTTAAATGTAATTTTTTTAAATGAAGTCATACGGGAAAAGGTTGAATTTCCAATAAAAACAATTAATTCAAATTAAAGCAATTACCATAACTGGGGAATTTATACGTACTTTGAAGTGAATAACATTAATATTCACTGAGCAAATTGTAGTATTATATAGAAATAAGTAAACCAGTCCAATTTGAGATATAATAATTGATTGAATTCATTTGTAGATTCGATCTCTAGTCGTGTTGGTTGCAGCTTTCTGATAGAAAACAAGAACTTTTAGGAACACACTCCGCTGCACCAATGGTTTTGTAGCCCGAGCTGCATTTTAAGAACTTACAAGATTTGTGGTAATTATAGTAGGTGGGAGAACATTGTCTGTCAAATACATAACAGTATAAGAATAATATGAATTACACCTACAAAGATATTAATTTTGAAGTACCATCACAACTTTGTTAATTAATTATCTGTTTAAGAACAAGTTCGAAATAAGCTTTCAATTTTAGAAATAACGTTTAAATATGTTTGATTACTGTCAGTCAAGAAGACAACCTTTTCCAAATTACATTGCATGTGAAAATTAATTGTTTTATTTTCAGGTTTAATTTAAACGGGTTTTCGTTTCTCTGACAAAGAGATGACATGTTGGCATGAGTAATCAAGTTCCGCTGGCGCTTGGCGCAATGCACACTCTGGGTGGAATGTGAAAAATATTAAATTTAAATTTATATTCGTTGGTAGCGAGGAAACCTACAACATAATTAAAATATAGGCTTTCCAAGTAGTTAGGAATCTACGAACAAATCGTTCGAAATAACACACTCACACAGACGGGCGCATCTGCGAGAAAAAAGCGAAATAGCCGTAATGACAGTAAGAGGTGTCTCGTCGTAGTCCATCGCGTGTACGTCATTCATGATTTTTACCAACATTTTCAACACTTCGAAAACGACAAAATCTACATTATTTTGGCAGTTAATAAAAGAGTAAATTCTAAAATCTTTAAGATTGACAGCCCTCACGCGCATGGAGCACAATATTCTTATTCCAAATTTCTTACTACTTATTTATACCGTGCCAACGACTTGCACTAGACTGCGCTCTGGTGAGAGTTGATCGTTATGACTTTGCCCCTGGTTTATAAACTGTTCTGTGTTTTACAATGAAAATACTTTTTTGATGTTGGTAATGTGGTTATGTTGCAAATTGCCAAAATAATTAAAGTCCCGAAAACACACCTCATAAGTACATATTGACTCAACATCCTTGGTAACAGTACCCTCCCCCATTATTTTAAGGATGAAGTAGTTTATGTAGAGAACTCATATGTTGAGGTAGGTACTAAAACACCCGCTTCTCTATTCCTGTAGATCTTCATCAGATTTGCACTAATATTACAATGAGGCCTCATTCCACTCATTGAAAAAAATAGCGAGAGACTTTCGTCGGTTCAAAATTATTATTTTTGAAAGAGATATATAACAGCCCAGGTTGATACACCACATTTATAAGTAAAGGTCCTATCCCTTTTTATATTTAAGCTTTATACAGCTGGATTTGACGTGGCCGGAAGTTGATATCAAATTGACTTCTTCCATTAACAAAATGTTTTACACACCAATATTTCGGAATTCCTGCCTTAAACTGTTATAACTTGTTTTACAAAAAAAACATTAATTGCTTAGGACATGACAAGAAATGGCAGTCCTTATGAGTTCTGAAGTATAATTTACTTCTTCTTAAAATTAAGTTCAATGTATTAATATTCTTTTAAGAATTATGTCATCTTTTAATAAAAAGGAACCGTGGTGGCCTTGGGGTTTGAGCAGAGTTCGAATCCCAGTGGGGCCTGTACCAATGAGTTTTTCTCACCATCCGTGTCGTTGGCACTTAATCATTTTCGGTGAGAAGTCGATGTTGTTATTACAATACCTCTGCCTAGCCCTTCAGGAAATACAGGCGTGAGCATATGTAATGTTTTATAAAAAAAAAATATAACATACCTAAATGTAAAGCTTTTTACTCCTACATTTACATACACGCCAAACCTAGCCAAAAAACTAGTTTAAATGTTTGAAGAACTGTCAAAAGTTATGTTCAATGAGCTAACCGTTTATTACACCCTGTTAGATACAACAAAGTTAAATTAAGAAATAAATATGTTGTCAATGTACCTCGGCCTAAAGGGTATACGCGTTCCCAAGAAAATAAAGCCAAATATAGGAAATTCTTGAAAAGTATGAAATTTTTTAATGAAAATTCCGATATCGCATATGGGTGAAGTAAGTTTTATTTTCATTTGGGAATGCGGGGCTCGGTCGGTGAGCGCAATCAATACAACCAACCTGCCTCTATGATGAACGTGCTACACATACTTAACGTTAACTTGATCGATGAGCCATTATACTATCGTCTAACTTGGCATCAATATGTTGATGTTCAGTTCACCGCTTGCGGCTTTACTTAATAATTACATTACACATGTTAAAGGCGTTATGTAAAGCAAATATTAATATTGAAGTATTATGATATTAATATCTGCTTTATGTCTGTGTCATAACAATGAGTAACTTTAATTTAGTTCGCTCTCGTATTATCATACATACAAACATAAAGCGGGCTAATCCTAATCCACACCTGGTGCTACTAGGGAATTACAGATGGAAAACATTACTTTGCCCGACCCGGGGATTATATTGTCAATGGAATGTTACTGGGCTTAATCTGAAAGAACCGTTACAGAGGTACAGAAGTACAGACGTAGACAACAAACTATGAAAACACCTAGCACTATCAAAATAAGGTATTATTTCTTTCTTTCACAGAGCTCTACGAAGCGATAGCAAGATAAAGGACTATTTTCTTGCAATTTATTAGAAAATTTACTATGTGTTTTCAAAGAACATTTTTCTTTCATTCCCGTTTAATAATCTACGTGCGAGATAATTATTTAACGATTATCCCTTATTCGAAACTTTTTAAGTGACTTCAAAAAAAGGAAAAGGCTACTCAATTCGACCGCATATATTTTTAAACAGCCTTATAATGTTTCAGTATCTTTTTGTACTTATAAAATAACTGCTATTTACTAAATTTAACGGATAGTGTATTTACACTTATAGTTAATTTTGCTACATACGTGCCGTATACACATATATACGGTAGCAACATTTACTATAATTTCTAGAAAATGTATATTTCTTCGTGTTTTCCTCAGCAAGCCTTTTTGATACCCGCACTGTATACTGAGAAAAATACTAGTTCGCCATATTGTAATTAAAACAATGTCACAAATCTAGGCGTGCATTGATATTAAAAATAAGCGTGTTTACCTACCAAAATGCAGGGAAATTGGTTATAGATAAATTAGAATTAATATTCATAGAATTTGATGATTTAAAATTCATTTGCAAGATTTTCCACCCGAACAAACATAAATACATTGTACGTTAAATAAAAGATTGTTAATAATTGAAGTTGAAACTAAATGGGCAGCAGAAACCCTCTCATACCAACGAGAACGGTATACCCTTTAACAAGTAAAAAAGGTGAGATTCAATATAGCAGAGTATCCACAAAATAATGAGAGTGCGCCCAGTACTGATCAGTGTAACTCCGTTGTATAGCTAGTACGTGACCGGTACACAGGCAAAGTAAATATCGCATTTCACCCGACAGTCCGGAATCTGAATGCCTCGATCGTGTCCGGGCCTAACTTATTGCTCCGGTTGTTATGAGGACATATCTATTTATTAGTTCTTCAGAGTAAGTGCTTCCACGACTTCAAGAAACTTTAGTTCAGAATATCTCACAATTTAAATGATTAATAACAAAAGTAACCGAAATGACTTATATAATATTTATATTAATATTGAGACCGCGTTGTTGCTGCAATGGTCGCAAACGCTTATTGGTTTTGCCATCTGTAATTTCCCAGCCCGGAGCTTGGATTAGTGCCCGTTAAATGGAAATAGGCTCTATTAAATGGGCCTGAAATATAACGGATGAAATGTGGAAGTACTATATGTATGTTTACCTCTATCCTTTCGGGGAATATAGGCGTGAGCATTATGTTTATATTGAGCTTAGCAAATGGGCAGTGTAACAAGAGAAACATGAGAATTATCAAAGCTGTGAATATATCGTAAACAAAAACATAACTGGAATAACACGTAAATCCCAAAATGGAACTAAGTAAATGGTTATCAATCAATCAACGTAACATAACTGGGTAAAGGAATGCTCATGTTTGCCCATATTTCATGTAATATGTAATATAAAAGTTACCTACTCAATCCTGGAAGTTAAGTACGGGCTGGTAAAAGTCATAGATTTTGCTTATTTATCTACACTAACTCATGTTATGAAGAAGTTAAGTTTGTAACTAACTATGTTCTCGTTGGTGTATTATTCTGTAAGAGGCTATCCTAACAAATACAAGGGTCAACTAAAAATTTTATTTGATGCTTTTTTTAATATAAAACGATATTACAAAGCTGCATTTCAATTATATATCGCCCAAATTCGTTTCACGAAAACCGAAGTGCTGTCTGACTAAGGAAATGTTGATGCTAGCTTTACAAACGCAAAACTTAGCACAAATCTGATTATACTCTAAGCGACTGATTGTAGACAATAAAAGTGAAAATAAAGAGTTATAAACCACAATCAGAGAATAGGGAACAGAAGATACGTAGAACTGCTTTCATATGAAATTTCAAATCCACATATTCATGACTTTGTATTCGGTATTAGGTATAGGTAAGGTTAAAGGTAATAACCAAGGTAGGTATGTTCACAAAGCAGGCAACAAATAAACTATAAAAATTAAGAAATAACAAATTTATATTTATTGGATATGTGATACGGGACAAGTCAACGATACTTGGGGTTTATTTATTGACTAAGCACCCTTTTCCATGGGGAACGCTGAAGATTTATGATCCACGCCTATATCTGCTTGAAATAACAAATTATATGTGTTTGTGCGGAAGATAAAAATTCCTGTAGATAACTTTTGTTTTTAGTGATTATTGGGTCAACTATACTTCAGATTCGTGTATTCCGAATTTATATGAGGGTGCGACTTTTTCATTGCCTCCGTCACAATTCATCGCGTTGACGTAAACTCATATTTGTATAGGATCGAAACAGCGCCATCTGTCGGCCCAAAGAGGTGCTATTGTGGTGTGGTGATGTCATCCTTAAAGTGGATTACCTAATGCGGGTTTTAAGTAAAACTGTCTGCCACGTAAGAGAAACTACGGGCGCAAAGTAGTTTTATAGAAAGACTAGTATTTCTAGAGTCCTAAAGTTTGAAGGTCGAAGTCGCTTTAGAAAGACAAACATCCCATACTTAATTGGACGCCCCAAATACTTGTTTGGTCAGTATTAGCATTTCACTGCTATTTTGTTATCGCATAACTAACATTGCGGGACAAACAAACTTGTTTGTACGAACTTACTAACGTAATCTGTGCTAGAATAACTGATAATAAGCTAATGTACTTACTATCTAGGGCTATGAATGGATGGAACACATCAAAGTAATAAGTCTTGGTTTCGGGTCGCAGGTCATGCGTGACCGAAAGTCGTCATACCAATTTTGCGCTGAATGTCCAATTACTCACTTGTGATGTCTTCAGTGTCCACTGAGGAAGTGTCATATTTGGTCTCATTAATTCAATTACTTGTATGAATGTTATAGTTATTAAGTGTCTCAAGTGCTTACATGATTATGAGTGTCGGTACGTCACACGCAAGTTCCAACTCATTATAAAATTAGACGATAATTTTGAACAAGTACTGATATTATGAAGAGGTAAAATTTCTCAGTTGTATGTGCGAAGTAAAACTCCTCATAAACTGTTTCACCGGTATATAGAATCATGGATCATACAGACCATTGATTTTCAAACTAGGGGGCGCGCCCCTCTAGGGAGGCGTGAAGACATGATGAGGGGGCGCGGGCGCGGGCGGCGGTTTTACTCCAGACGCCCGCGCATTCCCGCGCCGTACGCGACTTGCGAGAACACGTGTAAAATAAGTATGTAAAAGCATATTTGTATAATAAAACATCTGAAAATATATTTTTGGTCTTTATTATTTTATTTTACAATAGCTTTGCGAGCCCACTTGCTACTACTTGCTGGGCTCTGGGCCGAAGGGAGGCGTAAGCATGTTCATTTTAAGCAGTAGGGAGGCGTGATACTTATAAGTTTGGGAACCTCTGATATAGACTATCAAAATGAGTATTGGCTTAGTTAGTTACCTACCTAGTATAAAACTATTAAAATACATTGAAGCATTCGAAAAACTGTATGAACAAAGAAGGCATTGGAAATTGAATTTTAAATAGAGAAAGCAACACAGCGCATAAATTGTGTCCGTCCCAAATGCATTAAAACTTATCTTGGCTAACAACCGCCTCTTTCATGTGTACCAATGACAAATGGCTGCCATATTTTAACTGGTACATACATAGTTCACGTGATGCGCTCGCATTGTGCATGTTGCCAGCACTTTGTAAGCGTCAAATTCCTGACAATATCGTATCCATACGTGTGCGTCATGAGCTTGTCGAATTGCGAATTGGGTCGGTAATATTTGTCATTTTCTCAGCAAAGGCGTCAATTTGCCGCCGTGGTAAAGGCCCGGCAATAACACAACACCCTTTCTTATGGTAAACATTGTAACTGCCAGCCGTAATGCACAGATCATTGAGCTAACACTTGAACCTCATTCTCGAGAGTGTTTGTTTGTAGCGTCAAATGAGCATCGTGATATGTGAAAGTCGATTTATTGCACGCGACTGTTTTCAAATGCAAATACTATTTTGCTAGGCTGTTGACTCGTGAAAAGTTTGCTTATTGCTAACCAAATAATGTAATATTTAACTTCTTTTGATGAACAAGAAAGATACTCTGCCTTGTTTTCAGTATTATATTTACAAAGTTTAAAATTATTCGTGAACTTCTCTAAAAAATAAAGTTTTGTATTATAATAATAGCTCCTCATTAAATTACGTCATTCCAAAATGAAATGTGACTTTAAAGACCACTTATGCCGGTAATATTTAATGTTAAGAATTTTCTCGGGACGTATACGTTTCACCTGTTAATGTGACACGGAAAATTGACCAAGGTTGGCAAAAGAAGGTCAGGCGCTTGTACATCGCCAGAACGAATGGCGGTCATCAATCTTAGCGTGGAACTTTTAAAAGCCTTCAAATGTAACTTTTAAGGCGCTGCAGAACTCGCTCCGATTAAAATATGTTTCAACGTTTAAACGTGCCGCTAAGTTGCTTTTGGTTTATGCAAAAAAGACGACGATTTATTTCAAGTTTCGTTTCCGTCCGTGGCATTCTTAAAGACGTTATTACTTTCAAAGATATTTTTTAGGTGAAAAAGAACATTTCTTATAATCAGTGTCTAAAATATGTTTTAAGTTCATCTGCATATTATGTATTATTTTTGCTGAATAGTTTAAGTTAGATACGGGATCTCGCGTTCGAATTTCTACTCGGGGCTGAACCTCCGACTTATAGGAAATAACGGTCTAATAATGCTTAATCTTAATTAATTTTGTGTTTCTGCGGTGTATACGGTTGATAGTGCTCCATGAAGGAATTGGAACAGAATCCACCCATATTTATATCCCATTAATTAAAGAAAGAAGGAAATTAGGAGATATACCTTAAAGTTAAAAGGGATAAACCTATGCGTGTCTCCAAATTGTAATCCCAAATTTGTCGTGTAATTCTATTTATTTTCTTTTTCTGCACAAGTCAAGCGTTAAAGAGATTGGTTGTGTGAGGTGAATCGTAAAAGGCAGCGGTGTGTCGTCGCGTTTACGTTGCGTATTCAGGGCGTGACTTACGGGCACGATTTAATTTCGACTTTGAGTATTACGCATTACATAATTAAATGATTTTCCCCCTAGATAAGAAACGCTAGGAAAACCATTTGCTTCAATCTCAATCAGTCTTAGAGATAGCAATTGTAAGCAAACTATTGACATATATTACAAGTTGTTCAGGTATTTCAATAAATAGTATATACTATATAGTACATATTGCATCCGAATAACGGTATAATACGATAAAAATGTACTGGAATTACAAATGATATTGGTATTTCCTTTGATGGGTAACCAGAAAAAATCAATCAAACACAAGTGGTCACTTCACGCTTATCCGCGTATTATCAATGGCGATAACTCTATTGTTGAAGTTAATTAATTGAGATTGATTACCTATATCTCTTTTGAATGGAGCTTTAATAACAATTTAATGAACCTGCCTATAATGAAAATGTATTTAACAAGTTTCAAAGAAGTAGGTAGGCATTAATGTAGAGAAGTGTAGTGAATCTCGCGGAACTTAAAAATGTATAAGAAACAGTGAGGCTTTACTAGTATTCCGTGCCCATGTTGACTATTAAAATATTAGTAACTAGCGGGCGTCACGTGATTCCACCAGCGTAGTTCCCGTTCCCGTGGGAGGACAAGGATAAAAAATAACCTATATTAATGAGTGATAATGTAGCATTCACATGGGAAAAAAAATTTAAAATCGGTCTCGTACTTTTTGAGCCAGTTTATTACAAACATACATACAAACCTTTCCTCTTTATAATATTAGTAAAGATCAGTAACACGTAAACTCGTTAATGAAAACATTGCGCTGACCCCAAATAACATAGGATAAGGACAGCATGATGAGACCTGTAAAACTGTACTAATTATAACAATTTAATTAAGTAAGTAATATCTAGCATGGAAAGAAATGTCACACGCCATCCCATAGGGTCCTCGGGAAAGCAGAGGTGTTGTATTAATACACCCACTTTTCACCGAGTATGATTATGCACCAACGTGACAGATGGTGAGTGCATTGCCGTCTCAGGGACAGGAACTTCTCAGACATAAGCAGGTTTTCATCAGATATAACAGTAATTTCTTACACCGTGAAGCTTGTGGTCTGAAATCATTGCACTTAAGTTGTTTTAGAAAAACTCATAAGTATAGACTGGGATTCGAACTTGTGTTGTTTGCGTAGCAGGCGACTGCTGAAACCCCACGACCACCATAGATGCTAAATCTAAATCCACTATGTTTTGCAATAAGGTATTATAGTGAACGAGCATGCTGCAATCAGAGACCGCGAAGTCTAAATCTATGCAAATGAAAGGGCAGGCAGTAAAGTAACTCGTATGCAAGTACGTGAATCCTCTTATCTCGGTATATCAGCAAGTTACGTAATATGTGTTTATACGTGGTACTTCCGAGTTAGTATCTCTAATTACACTGACTGCTAGCATACTGGCTGCGGGATAATAGGTAAGTGTGAAGTAAAGTGTCTGACTCGCCAGTTTTCCCACTGTTATTATTCATTAGCTCTTTGCACTTTGTGCAGTTTCTGTCTTCCCTTAAAAGTTAAATTGACAATCGGATCATTTAATTGTAGAGATTTGTGTTCATTATATTAATTCATCCTCTAATTCTGCTAAACTATCATTACCCGCTTACCATCACAGCGTCTAACAGCCACCTGATAGTAAGCGACTAATGCCTATAAAAGTTTCCAACACCCAGGGTATTTTTGCGTTTGCGTGATATAAAAAACATATTTTGTGTGTGACAAAGATAACGCTCTACGAAGCCGAAATTAGCCGATTGTTTCTCCTTTAGGGATCGATGTACATAACATGTATAGATACATACTATTCTATAAATTAAATATGCCTATTGGCTTTTTGATTTCATAAACAAATATGCAACTGAAATGAATTGAACGACTTAGCTGACACAAAAAATAAAACAATGCTTGTAAAGAGATCGTCGTAAATCCAAGCACGTGGGATCACAGCTAACACCACAACACTCCTGGGAGAGTGTCGGGAGATGCTTTTATCTCCATACAACGTAGCGTTAAATTCGATTCCAGAATAAAGTGTCTTTTGCAATTATTTTCAAACCGCTTCCATAAATTAACCACAGGCGGGGAAAACAAGTGGCGGTATTATTTTTAAGCGACGTTTCCATCGTTACGATATAGTTATTTTAAATGGCATTATTATAAAAAGCGAAGTATTATGTTTCCATAAGGTATATAGGAAAAAATTAAATTGTTGATAATACAAACAACGTTTCTTTTGCAAGTATTCTTCTAGTTGAGACTGGGACCATGCGGGCCGAATGTGATATTAAGGATCTCTTAAAATGCCTGGTTGATATCTTTGGTGACCGTCGAGGTGGTTCTTACCTCGGTCAGTGGATCAGTTTAGCGTAAGCGTAAGCAAGGTAACGTAGCCAGCTTACTGGGCACCATTCCCGCAGACACACGTTTAAATTCTGTGTTCTATTTGTATATTTTTTTCTTTCTATTGTTGGTATTAGATTTAAATTAATAGTTGAATAGTAAATTGATTAAATTGTACGAAAAAGTTAAATAAAATTCAGTATTATATAGCAACCTGAAATGTTGGTTGGTAACACAACACACACAATAATAACCAATTTTGTTGAGACATTTAATACCTACAAGAAATTCAGAATGTTGCCCTTTCCAAAGCCCTTTGCGGGGCGGTAAATTCATGGGTCGTGCTAACTGTCAGAGTAGGACCATGTATCAGTGTCATACCTCACAGTTATTTGAATTTATGCGGTCTTACACACGAAATAAGGTGCACGATCCTAAAATGTTTCACAACTCTATGCTAATTATTATTCTAGAATAGATATAAAATAATGCTATGAATTTCGCCGTCGCTTTAATCAGTCGGCAATAGAAAGGCATTGTTCCATTTTGAAATTAATGGCACATTCTTAGCGCTTTGTGTCTATGCTAATCACTTTGGGTGTAATTAATGCTACACGCCCCAGAATTCTTGTATACCTAATATGCATATTCTGGACGAGTCACGGTGTTTTATGACGTTTAAGTTATTATATGTACAATATTATAATAATTACTTAAGATTAATACTTATTAGATATAGGTGCCGTCACGAGTTTGTGTAGCGCAACAAATTCATGCGCAGTTATTCCCACCATTTTTGCTTAGCGCTCAAAACTCATTACTGGACCTGACGCTTATGGTACATTGATATGATATATTTATACATAGCAATACTAAATTAACATTAACTATATTGATAGTGCCTGCATCAAATATATTCATAGAAAAGCTGAAAAATAATTGCCATCTTCGAGAACTAAAACAAGGGCTCGGAAATCCTAATTCTAAGCGCATTACAACCATAAGCGACATCATTTTAAAAATAATAACATTTTATGCCAGCTTATCTTAGAGTAACTAGTAATGATTCGAACTTCATGGCGAGTGCAATTTTGTATGTCATGTCATTATGATCGGGCACTTGAAATACAATGTCACAGAGCAATTGTAAAACTAAAATTCAACAACGGCCAATAAAAGCAGGATATGTAGGTCAAATAACCTACTTTTGGGTCCCAATTGTCTCGTAGTAACGCAGTTTGTGGGTCGGTTCCGCCCTTCGCATTTTAATTACCGGTTTAGTCAATTAATACTACGTTCGAGTCTGTAAACATTTCACGGAAAACAGGATTACGGGACTGAGCATACCCCAGTGTATGCGAATAGGCTTTGAGTTCACGAATGAATGAACTGTTAAAGACTCAATCAAACTTTAACATAATTGGCGTAAGGACTCGTTTTAATTGAACACAGTTGAAGGCAATCACTGCTTTAAAGGCTAAATGTGCTCATGACTTTCATTACCATACTGACTAGGGGTTTAAAGTTAAAATATCATATCTCGGTAGCATAATCAGTAGAAAATAGCAAATGAAACAACCAAAAGGGTATCCTGCGAAAACCTGCATTTAAATCTGGGTCTGAAAGTTTTTATAAGCTAGATGAAATCCGCTTATATTACGGACGTGATACAAATAGCAAACATTATTTTATGACCGCGATTTTTTCCGACCTTGCGGTTGCTATTTCAGGACAAGGGTCTTCTGCTAAAAAAATTGAACTGGAACTTTATCAGTTGATAAAGCAGGTGGTGTGAAATCACTGCACACAAGTTTTTAGGAAAACTCATTGGTACAGGTCCCGCTGGGATTCGAACTTACGTCGCCTTATAACCTATATATATAATGTGAATGAAGATATTTAGCTCGTGGGTATTTAGTATTGCTTCAAACACCAAGTGGACATGAACTGACTTTATGTATGCATGTATTTCAACGTTCATATCGATGCGAGTCAACAGATATTCACGATCATAAAATTTTGGGTGTAAGCTAGTGGCTGGATGCATCTCAATGGGAATCCTTTGTCAGCATGACCCAATTTAGTAACTTGCAAAGTGGGTCGCTGTTGTTTCAAATTATATCTCTCATTCTTTTCCTTCCGGTGAATATAACAAACGTTTTCCTATCCTCTTATAACTTTGTTCAAACGATCTGTAAAGTTTAATCCAGTGGTTACTATCAACGCTTTTTATGTGAAGTCGAGGGTAGAAACCTTTAAAATTTGCACAGCTATTACCAAATAAATTTACTAGTGAGTATTCTCTTTGACTTAATGCCCCGCGGTTTTACCCGCATAAAGTTAATTCCATGGGCGACCCGCAGAACACTAATGTTTTTTTAAAATAAAAGTAGCTTATGTTAGTCCTTGTAAAATTAGCTCTCTGCCAGTGAAAGTCTGGTTAAAATCGGTTCAACCGTTTCAGAGAGTAGCCGGAACCAACAGACAGTCAGACAAACTGACAGGTGAAGATTTTTTATGTTGGTATCGCACTCTATAAAGAATAGAGTATAGCTATATTTAACATAACGCATCCTCAGAAGGATTAAAATGCTGCTCAATTAAAAATCATATTTTTTTAAATCTCTATAGAATATCGGTATTGAATAAAATTAAGTTGCGCATTGTCGATAAGTGTTAAAAAACATTTTTTATATATTTTTTTTACTAGATGTAGAAATACATTTTGAGGTCGGTCTTAAAGTTAACGTATATATTTTTGCAAATTTTTGAGTTGAGCCCCTATCGTTCTGAGGGCGCGATAAATTAAAACTCACTCCTTATTATATATTATATAATTTTCTAATTTAGTTGATTCTCAAATAAGTTGCATAATACTTTAACCCATGAGTTCTAACAGGCTCTAGAATACGATAGCTGCAGCGTTCTTGATACACCGATTTTTATATAAGGGAAGATTATACAACTACATATCATACTCCGTCATGCGAAGAAATATGTTAAAACATATTGAGCCCATGCCGTATTCGGTAAACATTACTATTTATTATATATCAAATCAGGTTAAGAAACTGACTCTGCTTACTTTATCTAACGTTCAATGTTTGCTCACTACTCGGATACATCCTGATCTCAAAGGAAGCAATGAATTATCAATATTTACGGCACGGATCAAGAACTTAAGAGTTTAAAGTTTAAACCAGAATGCAGTCTTGCTCCATCCAAATGCAATTATCATCCATCATCTTTGATGAACACATTGACGTATCGTATTTTACTTTACATATAAAAGGTAGGGAACTGTTTTTCACAAGCTTTCTTCAAATAGTAAGAAAAAGTAATAATAAGAATAATAAGAAATAGTAATAACAAGAAAAAGGAACCCTGCGTTTGAAGAAATTCGAAAAGTCATAAAGTGCCTGAGTGAAGAGGTACCAATTGACCTGTTGGTATCTAACTATTGAAAGATCATCTTAGTGAAAGTGGGCAAATATGGTGAATCATACTGTAGTCCTCTGCTTAACCTTGTAGGAAGGCGTGAATATACATAGGTATGTATAATCCAATAAAATAAAATGGTTTTGGTAAAAATAGCGTATCATTATTCTATTCAATGCCAACAAAGCTTTGATTAAGCCCAAGTTACAATGATGTGTGCATGCTTTTGTTAATTCCACCGTGGAGGGCGCGACTCTTGACTCTAATGATGGGTGATTTTTCATTTGGCCGTCACAGTACGATTGATGTTGCTCGCGTAACTAATTGGTTTTGCAAACTCATTACACGGCTGCCAATACTACCCAATTATGAAGGTTGCGTTGACTGTTTTTCAACTAGAAATAGTATGTACTTGTATTTTTTCTTTTATACTTTGTTTATACAAGCTTTTAAGCTGACTATGAAGACGCTTCTACAGCCTGCAACGCTTGCACCAACAACGGTTTTGCCAACCTTGTAAAGAACGGAACCGCTGTGCCAATATAGTGAAATGGTCTTATCAAAGCTACCGCCTTCATTCCCCAAGGAATACTGGAAACCTTACTTACTGGACCTATTTTTTATCTTCTTTTTATTGACGACGGTGAAACCTTCACAAGGTACCCGACTACCTTGAGAGAGGGAGGTTGATGTATGTGGTATTCTTACCGCACTAAAGCCCCCCAGTGGCCATGCTCCGTGCTTAGAAGGGACTCGGGGCACTACGGGAACATTACTCTAAGGTAGATATTTGGCTGTGATCTTATATATGGCGCAGGTACAGTCCCTTGTCAGACAGCTCCAAATGTCGAATAAAATATCAGTAATATAATATATTACCCGCCCCTCTTAAATTACATAGATTTTTGGATTAATTATGCACAGCGGTGTACAACCTCTATCGATACATAATCGCGGTAATATAAGGAGTAAAGTAAAATGTTCCACAGTATTCTCGGCTTGCTTATTTAAAACACAGATGAATGTTGATAGTCAGCTTATATGAATTTTAATCAAAATACCCACCCAGCTTAAATGCGATTTTAGCAAAGCAGAAACCAATTTGGAAACTGCATTACTTTTAATATCTCGGATAAATTCAGGGGATTTTGACTATAGTTGGCACTGGCAGCGAGCTTTTGAAAGCCGATTATGTCTGAATACAGCACAGAACGTATCTATGCCCTGCGGTTTCACCCGCGTAGATTTTTTTATGGGTGGCTGTATTTCACAGAATGTTATTCCTTGTAACATCAGCTATCTGCCAGTGAGGGCCTCGTTGAAATCGCTCCAGCCGTTCCAGAGATTAGCCGAAACAAACAGACGGACTAACTGACTGACAGATAAACAGACAAACAGACAGATTTTTTTTATTAATTTGTGCCGTATATACTTTTATACGCAGTAAGTGTGAAAGTGAAAAGCTGTTAATTTTTTATTACAAATAGACACTTCGATTGTATTTATCTGTATAGATATGTAGATTATAAAACATAGTCTTAACGAAAACTAGGCTTAAATTTGGATTAAAATAAAGGAGTAAGAGCTTACGTCCACAAAATAAATTAATGGACAAAAATATCTAGCATTTAAAACCCCATGAAAGAAATGTATTCTATTTATTAGCAACAATACGCTAGACAATTTATGAACTATGATATACATTGTTCTATGCCATGAGTCACGCAGGTAAGTGATAATGAATGTGGGTATTGACCCGGTGACCTTCGTACCAACCAAGTTATGCAAACCATCGTGAACAACACTATTGGGACGTAGTTCATTCGTTATTTGCTTTACTGATTTGTGGCTCTGATTTCATGGTGGCAGAGATGGATGGTGTGACGTCATACACTCCCGTGAATTGCATCTAGCATTTTTCAATGGAAGATTTATTCGAGTATTTTACTGCCGTTCGAGTACCTATTCCAGAGAAAGAGAGTTAATCTTATTTAATTTAATTAAATTAATGAAATTAAATGTATATACTGTTTTAATTGATTAAGTATACAGTATGAATAAAACGTTAAGATGTTAATGCATAAACAAATAATAACCATTTTCCTCATTGAATAGAATCAATTCAGGCGCAATATAACTTTATAAAAAAGTATATATTATTATTTACAGTACATACACATAAATGAGTAGAGTCTAGCGTTCATATTGTTTGAGTAATGTTCGGTTGGTTACTACTATTTGAAAAAATCTAAATCAGTTCACGGAGGCTGCAAGCCATAGACATGGATCAAATTGGCGACCATACCGTAATAGACAAATGCTACCTTCATCACACCAACTAGAACTTAAGCTTGTACAAAACTACGTAGGAGTATTATTAGCGCTGGTGTCATTTTGAAGTACTCACATGGCGCTGCTAGCTCTCCTGTGCAGTAGCTGCAGTAGGCTGCCGTCGGCGGAGGAGCAGAGGCTGCGGGAGCGCGCGCGCCGCTCGCCCGCGCGCTCACTGCGCTCCCGCCACCGCGCCATCAGCGACTCCAAGCACAACATCGCTCCACCATCGCACACCATCCGGCCACACACCTCACGCGCTTCTCACCACTGCTCTACATACTTCACAAAGTACTCTATACTTTCATCCAATATCTATCAATCAATTGATTAAATCAAAAATATTCCTACAAACAATTCTCAGTTCTCAAATAAGAAATCAGAATATGTTTTGTTATTTGTCTAACAATCGCGGGCGTTAATGTCTGGGTGATTAACAGCAAGCATGCACTTTATCAGATTGTCACATAAATCACACGCTGTTCATCGTAGTGCAAACGTCGGCGATAAGTCTGACTTAGCAAGGAAACAATCGTATTAGTAAAGAGGGCAACTCGTTACATCACATACGCGGGCCTAATTTAAACTTCGATGCATCCAGTACACGTCATAATACTGGAATTGAGTTTCACACAGTTTGAGGTGAAATGTTTTTATAGTTGAAGTTTCCCGCGATCGGGGAACCTTCGTGGGCGAGACGTGCCGCGACCGGCGCTTGTCTACGACTGAACGGACCGTTCGCGGCGGAGTGCTACGCGCCGTAGCGAACTCGTAGCACCCTCTACGACATGCCCTACGCTACCGTAGTCGCACCCTAACCGTTTGGCGCATATGCGCGCAGTGACTTTGTTTTACAAGGTTTTCATTGGGAAACTTTGGTTAAACTTTATTCATGAACCAAAATAGCTTTCCCCGCTTAATCTCTTTTATAATTATGAATACCTATTCATGTTGTACACAGAACATTTTTATTACGCACATGATTCATTCAATTCAGTTAAGTGTTTGGATTAATGAGAAGTCTTTTATGGACAGCTAAACATTTATTACACAAGCGACATTTATTTCGAGATCTATTTTGGTCTGTACTTTGTTCGCTCTATATCTACATAATTATATATCAAGTGCTTTGGAGCGATTGTTGTGCTGCTAATGAAATACGTGCCGGTTGTCGATCGAATGACGATTCGCACTATTCCTGGACGACTTTATCACTCTGTCGCCTGGTGACTACTATAAAATTTGTTTTACTGCTCACGCATTGAAACGATACAATATTTCAATTGTATAGCTAGCAAAGAGCTTAGAAGAAACCCACTCAATATATGTTTATATAATATTGAGATTGAGGCCTGTTACGCATCGTTTTGTATAGAAACCTCGGTATCTATCAATTAGTTTATGTTTAAAAAATATGTATTATATTGGGCCACACTGGAACGACAGATGAAATAAAGCTGCATGCAACTGAGAAACGGATGTTGAAATGGATGTGTGGCGTAACGAGATTGCACAAAGTAAGGAATGAGTTTATAAAGGGAAGTCTGAAATAAGCACCAGTGACTGAGAAGTTGAAGACTGAACATTTGTCGTGGTATGGGGGGTGTGATGACAATGTTGCCTAAATAGTTTTGTTTATGAATGTGGATGGTTACAAGGAAGACCTAAGAAACGATGGATGGATTGTGTGAAAGATGATATAGTTAAATAGGAGTGAATACAGATATGACGGCTGATATAATGAAATGGAAGAGAAGAACACATTGCGCTGAACCCAAATAACATGAGATAAGGACAGGAGGATGATGAAGCATTTGCTGAGAATAAATTGATGTCAAGTGTTTGAAGTATATTTTATTTGAAGAAATTTATCTGAAACGAAAGCGTTAAGATACCTATAATTTCCTTCAACTTCGATACTCAATATCTGTCAGATGGGTCGTAAATGTAATGTAGTGAGTAAATAGAATCCGTTGCAGATGTTTACTCCTCTATCCAATGCAGGTCGAGTCAACGACCGCTTTATTCACCATAGCTTTGCCAAAACTGGGCCTTCGCCTCGAACTAGTGTTTGTTACATTATTTACGTTCCGTATGCGTGGCCTCGGTTGTAATCTTGATAATATAACGTGGATTGTTTTCTTGAAGCTCTCTTACAGCTATTGCTTATTATAAACGTTTTTCGTGCTCGTTTGTTGCTTATTCACCCAGCGGGATGGATTTAGATGAGATATAAAATGGAGATAAGCTTATACGTAACATGCGTTATCTCGGAAAAGAGTGCTCCTATGTGGTTACATTATTTATTAAACAAAGAGCCTGTGAAATTGCTCTATACTAATCAATCTCAAACACATCTTTATACGATTAGACTTTTAGCGAAGTACTTTCAAATCGTCAAAATGACATAATTATACAGGATTATACATGCTACCGAAATATACATAATATGTTAACATAGATAAAAAAGGATGTGTGTCTTTTATTATTTGTTTGTTTTCCACTACTTATTGCAATGTATTTATATGCGATATTAACAAGGGCGCTTAATTTGGTTTTTATCAAAACAATAATATTATTTGTTTTATTTCATTACTCGCCTGGGGATTGAGTGCGATTGGCGCAGATTTTTTTTCTAAGCGGTAATTTCACTTTCCATTTGATTCAAGCACGTTATAGAAAAACATCATATGTCTCCATTTGTCACGTTGGCACTTAATCATCTTCGGTGAAAAGTGGGTGTTGTTATTACAACACCTCGGCCTACCCCTTCGGGGAATACAGACGTGAGCATATTTGTGTAAGTGTATGGATGTATGTATGTATGTAACACCTT
Organism: Watsonalla binaria; assembly: GCA_929442735.1. Lineage (NCBI taxonomy): Eukaryota > Metazoa > Arthropoda > Insecta > Lepidoptera > Drepanidae > Watsonalla > Watsonalla binaria. The sequence goes on from OV838923.1 coordinate 3,728,512, forward strand.
TATTTAAGTCCATTTGCGATATTTTTCAACCCGTCGAAGGGCTTTGTTGTGACGTATGAAGGGCAGAGATTCCTCAACCGATAAGGAAGGGCGCACTGGCCTTGGACGCTTTGTCCGATGCCCAATAAATAATACGACTGAAGACCACAGGTAGAAACCTTGGTGTACTAGTAATTGATGGAGAGTCGACACGTTTTCCCGTTACCTTTGAGGTCTTCATTCGATTTGAAATATTTTTTACTATACAAGCATTATGAGTCTTCATAAATATTGAAGATCTATGTAGATAGATAGATTTATTTGATGTTTGTCTTGAAATTTTGACACATAAAAATAATGCATAAGTTTGCATACAATTTATATATAATATATAGATATACAACAATCATCATCTTCCTGGCCTTATCCCATACATTGTTAGGGTCGGCACTTGATTCAAACCGATGTGGCTGATCACCTGATTTTTATGCGAAGCGACTGCCATGTGAGTTTCAAAACCTGTTTTACGAGGAAAATTGGTAATCTTGGTATAACCAGTTGTCGGACTCCCTAAGCTCTAAAGCCTCCGACTGACCTGTAACGATTGCCAAAGATGTTAAATTAGCAATCTATCAATCGTATTCGAAAAAAATTATTACCAACTAAGTACTTATCACAATTTCACGCTGTTTTTACCATTTGATATCAGAAATAATATCCGAAAAAATAATTACGAGGTGGGTATTTTTTTAAATTCTGCTTTTTAATATATTAATGAAGTTGGAAAACGGTTTCGAAGAAGTTTATCCATGCCATGCATCATCTGGTTCACTCCATTTCATTGATCATGCATCATCCCCCTGTAAAGGGAAGATCTTCCAGTCAGGAGGATATCATGCCTGGGGTACCGCAGCTCCACCTCTTCTACAAATTTCTATGAAAACTCCAATAGCGCGTTCCATTTCACGGTGTTGCGATTCTTTGCGAGTTGCACTATCTACTAGATAGCGAGCGGAGATGTACTGCTGAATATTTATTTAGCATCTGATCCTATAGTTCATTATACATTTAATATGTGTATAGCAGTCGCTGAGAAGTTGGCAAAACTCCACAAACTTTTGTAAAAAACAGTTAGTTAAATCAAATATCCCACAACAATTTCATAAGGATATATATTTGAATTATTCTACAGCTCGGTGCAGGTATATCATTAAATTTACTTCTGACCTGTTTCTCAAACTTCCGCTAATTTTGAAATCACGGCTCACTTGGGGCTGGATGTAATGATATTTTTTTTTTCTAAAGAAATTGTCTTTATGTTAAAGACTAATAATAAATAATGTTTTTAAAGACTAATTAATAAATAACGACTTGAACCACACATAATAATAGCATTTATGTTCGAGGTGTATTTTATTCGCATCACTCTCGTCGGAAGTGAATACTAAAACTACTCGGCTACGGCTCTACGGTTTATATATATTTTAATGTTGGCTTGATCGATATAGCATAACTATGTAAGAGACATTAAATAATTAACTAACTCACTATTTGTAAATTTTTCGTCACAGTGTTCTGTCCCAAACTTTGGCAAACTCATGGAAACAATTAATTGTCTCATTTAAATTTGTCAAGTTCATTTATAAGTACAATTTACAACACTTGAAGTATAATTTATGTGAAGGTTGCGCGTGCTTGCTCTGTGTGTATTATATTTTGTGGTCCGTTACGATCGAGCCATGCTTCAATATTATAAGTGTTGTTCAAATCGAGCTCAAGTCCCTTATTACGATAATATACGACTTTCCTGCCCGTGTAATAGCCCGACAAATAAAATATATCGAAAGAATTACGCCAGATTACACCAGTACAAAGGTACAGGATACACAATGGAATATTGGGCGTCCAATATAAATTCAGGTAGGAAATGATAGAGATGTTATCTGAATCCCGTCGTTTGCCGCGTGCGCGGGATCGGCAGGGGTCATGAGGATTTTGCCAGGAATCGCTAAATGTACGCTCTACTCGGATTTCAGGAAACCACGAAAATGTGCAGTGCTGAAAATAATATTTTATACGTGTTTGTTCTGTTGTGTTAACAACAATGGTTCGTTTAGCCAAACAAGTGCACAAATCAATCTAAAAATAGTAGAATATTGGATCTATTTCGAATGATTTAGCATACGAAGCCTTCCTCTATATAGGTATCTATAAAGGTGTACTTGAAATTTCAAAGACCTATCTTATACCTTTAAACGAACAATTCTTGTATGTGTATATTATATATAGAATCTGAATCTCGGAAACAGCTCCAACGATTTTCATGAAATTTTGCGTGTAGGGGGTTTCAAGGGCAAAAATAGATCTAGTCTTTTTGACCATGTTTTCAGGCACTGAAAAACTCATACAATATAATTACACTACGATAGTAAATTTTGCCAACAACTGTCAAGTTAGGATAGATATTTATATTTCGGCTTAAGTTGCACATACAATAGAGCATTCTTGTTATATTGAAACTGATGCTCAGTTGAATTTTAACAGAACTACAGATGTAGGTGTTACTGTGAAGAATAGATTAGAGCCGGCCTCGCAATCTGGGTCACAGTTTATGAGTGTGTACGCAGCTGTATTTGTGGTCCTTTCAAAATTTGATTCCCTTGTCGCTTAAACTTTTGGCTGCTCACTTGTTTAAATACGGGCTCATAGCTGAACTCAAAATAACTCTATAAACAATGCAAAATTCAACCCAGTCGATTACTCAGTCACAGGTAAAAATCATGAGGAAATCTCTTTCCACACGATGTTTTCCTCCACCTTAAAGGTTTGTATAAATCTTAACAATTTCCATACAATTTCTCCGGCCTGTACGGAGATTGAATCTTGCGTCAACAAATAGACTCTTCAAAGAAACATGTAAACACACAGTTATAACTATTTGCATATTTCTAGATCATGTCATTATTTTCAAGAGTTTCCCTATTATCTAGTCGAGGCCTCTCGTGACACGCCGGCTGGAATCTCGCCCACAGAATAAAGAATGAATGTAGTCACCTCCGAGCCCTGAACTTATATAAATATATCAAGATCAAAATTACCAAAATCGGTCCAGATATTCTCGAGTTTTAGTGCAACTAACAATGCTGTTCAATGCCTAGCTTAGCTAACTATTTTGTGAACCTCATAATGTTGTGATTTGAAACATTTGCATACACATACAACATAATAATCAGTTGAGTAGGTAACACGTGAACAATCAAACATTCATTCGCTTTTTTATAGTATTCGTAAAGAAATCAGAAATTTTCGTTCAAAGACATACAGTTGGTGTATAGATGAGTATAGAAAATATTTGGATAGATAAGAGCCGTGGTGGCCTCGAGGTTTGAACAGTCGCCTGCTACGCAAGCGACGCAAGTTCGAATCCCAGCGGGCCTGTTCCAATGAGTTTTTCTAAAAAACTTATGTACAGTGATTTCACACCACGTGCTTTACGGTGAAGGAAAACATCGTGAGGAAACCTGTATATTTCTGAGAAGTAATTCAAAGACGTATGTATAGTGCCTGAGACGGCGATAGACTCACCATCTGTCACGTTGGCACTTAATCAAAAATTCGGTGAAAAGTGGGTGTTGTGATAACAAAACCTCTGCCTACCCCTTCGGGGAATACAGGCATATGTATGTATGTGTTGGATAGATAAGCATACAAATAGAGAACCCGCTTAGTACAAATAAATATGCAAGTAGGAGTGTATTATTATTTACTTTATACATTGCAATTTGACGCCATCCTGCTAACACGGAAGTGGTTTGAGGACAGCCACTTTGATGTCGCATACGATGTATCAAAATCATATACTGCTGATATGATAAATAAATCAGTACTCTATCAATAATTTGACCTTTTCTGGAACGCATTTCGGCGTTATTTCTCGGTTTGACTGGTTCTATAAATCTCAAAGCTTGAAAGTTATGCAACGAAAGGTTTTCAATGATCCTGTATTCGTTATTACAAATATCATGAAAGGTCACACTATGCTCTGTGTCACATAATTCGACTTGTTCCACTAAACTTAGAACCCCTAAACTTAGATTAATGAAAAAAACTCGCACTAGGCCCTCACAAGGCCCACTTAGCGACTTGGAGGAACACCGTGGAGTTTAGTCGGTGCGAGTCCGACATAACCCTTCCGCTGTCCCCGCGGCGGTTGGTGTATCCATAACGGATTCTCCACATAAAAAAAAAGGCCCTCACAAGGCACATACGTTATGTTTTTATAAACTTCTGTATATTCCACTTACAGTTCCACTCAGCGTTAGCTATCGAGAGACCGCACATATCAGATACTTTACATTTGGATCAAACCACAAACTACACTCTAAACGTCACCTTGAGCGATTAGTTATTTAGTACCCCACGACTAGTAATATCAGTAGCTCCCCAAACAGAAACACAGTAAATATTTACACCTGACTGCCTGGCTGCAGAGTGTCTGAGCATAGCGGTACTAACTCCCTAGCTACTGCAGACCGTAAAAGCTTAATACTTACCTACTTTCCGGTGTATATATCTCCTATTCGTGTAAATATATTTCTGGCGTTATACAAATGAATGCACTATAGTATGAACCACGGAACACATTAAAGACATTGAGTATAATAAAACCACGTTATAATAAATCTATACAACTATACAGATAAATAAATTGAAGTGTCTGTTTGTAATTCATGTGAAAGTATAACATTATACAGTACTCACATAAAAAAAACAAATTTATAAATGTATCTTTGTCTGTCTGTTTGCTCCGGCTAATCCTCTAAAACGGCTTGACCAATTTTAACAGGACTCCTAATGGAAGATAGCTAATGTTACAAAGAGTAAATTAGGCTACTTTTATTAAAAACCATGAAATAAATTCTACACGGGTGAAACCGCGGGACACGTCAAGCTGGTGAAAAAAAGCATAGCAGCATTGCTATAAGAGACTACATCATAAGTACATGATATCAAATACCTGTAAAAGTTATGCAATGATTTTGAAGCTATGTGAAATACAAATATATTTTATATTAGTACAAATGTATTTTCTTAGGGAACATTGCGATATTCATGCGACCTACGAACAATTCAATTATTTCCAGCATTAGGTGCTTGCTGGTGTAAAGCTTTCCAAGCAAATGCAGGCGTTTGTTGATTACGTCACTATCTCGTGTGTGGAGAGGCACTTATACATAAATCATTTAGGGAACAATACACGCTAAACACGTAAACGCTTTTGTTTGTGCATCTCAATGTTTGCGTAACTATTATCACCAGCCACACATATACATTAACTACTCACTAAAAGCACCAAGAGAAAGCGAGGTTCCATCATGCTTTAATTTTTAAACGTAAGTTACTTTGCTAAAAACTAGATGGAGCTCGCAGCACTTAAAGGTATTTCGTGGTTTCGCTCTGGAGTGACTGTAAACTGCTTCTAAAGTATGTACCTAACACGTAGCTAACTAAGTACAATGTATGCATAATTTTGCACTTGCTGCTCTGTATGTGGCAAGTTTAGAAACGATAAAAATATAAATAATCCATTTAACATTTTGTAATTGCATGCAGTTGTGACACAGTCCTCCACCCAATATCCGGGGTCAAAGAATTTGGCTATGGTATCCCCTGCCTGTCGTAACGGGCGACTAAAAAGGGATCGGAGGGCGTACTGGCAGTGGTCGGGGTCGGGGTCAGCAGCGCGATGTGGCGCGCGCTGCTTTGCACAGCGAGGTCTCCAGGGGTGGCAATAGAGCTGCCCAGGGGATGTGCCTCGGCAAAGTGTGGGGAGTTATGACTTCGCACGTAGCTTCGCCTGCGTGGCAGTAAGATTTCAGACTTAAGATACAATACAATTTCGCATACCCCCATTTAAACCTCTTAGGGTCGTCTCTAGCTCGAAAACTTTTTCTTAGTTTATACACTTCACCAAGTATACAGCCTGCAAATTGCATCTGTCTAGCACCAGGCTGGCAGCAGTCAGGACTTTGAATTTTTATTAGTACCTGCCTACTTTATGTTCTAATCGATTAGCTAGTTTATTGAACCCGATAGAACTTTGCAGAGCCCCAAAGCCTGGGTTTAACATTAATAGACCTTTGTTGTATAATAGAGCTGTCGTCGACAGCTTTGCGACTAGTTATTAATTCAAAGAAAACAATTACTTAGTTATTAGATGACTTTAACCTAATGTATAAAACAATATTGTTTTAGCCGTGTAAGAGCCGTGGTGGCCTCCGGGTTTGAGCAGTCGCCTGTTCGCAACGACGCAAGTTCGATTCCCAGCGGGGCATGTACCAATGAGTATATCTAAAAAAAAAAACATATGTACAGTGATTTCACACCACGTGCTTTACGGTGAAGGAAAACATCGTGAGGAAACCTGCATATGTCTGAGAAGTAATTCAAAGACGTATGTATAGTGCCTGCGACGGCGATACACTCACCATCTGTCACGTTGGCACTTAATCATCTTCGGTGAAAAGTGGGTGTTGTGATAACAACACCTCTGCCTACCCCTTCGGGGAATATAGGCGTGAGCATATGTATGTAATATTGTTCAGTTACTGGTAAATATAATGAGATTTATGTAGGTATTATATCTGGAATTATGTACTTTTATGCTTGAGTCTCCGGGGCCTTTTTTTCCAATAGTTTATCTCATAGCTACCTGTTATGTTCGTAAGAATCAGATGATACTTTATTTCATCAGTAGTAGTAGAAGGTTGGTACTTTCTACTGAACTAAGTACTTATTTTTAATTGAAAAAGCAATAACACCATAAACATTTTATTTCTTCAGGCGTCAGCTTTATGACATAAGTACTTACTTATTAAACTTATCTCTTAACACACTTTGCAGGAACTAAGTATTTAAAGCTTTCGTAACATATACGTGAACTGGGTAATTTTCGGCCATGTTATGCAGTACATATATGATAGTGCAAGAATCAATAGATTGACTACAAAATAAAACACAATCGAATTGAGAATCTCCTCCTTTTTTGAAGTCGGTTAATGATATGGTACTCTCGATATATATTTTGTATGACGTTAAAAGTTGCAACTGCTTACGTACGTACTTAGGTAGCGAATAAAATAATAGTGTCATTTTCTATTGCGTTTCTAATCCGATCTTATCCTATGAGCCGAAATACTTTCTAGTTATAAGAATTTCATATTAGTAGGTTCGGTCTGTTGAAGATATATATGTTTTGTATGTCTTTGAGGGAAATCCGTGTAGGTAATTTTTTTTGCATAGCAAACCTTTTTCAAATTTCAACCTGCGTGCAGCGCATGCAAGTTTAGTTTAATATAAGACAATTCTCAAGAGCTTGGCACCTACCCAAACTAATGTTCCCGTTTGCCCCAACTGGGTGCTTCACGCTACGTTCAAAATCGTATGTTGTTAAACGGTAGGTAATCTTAAATAAATTGGAGTCCTAGATTGTACATTTTTCACTTATCTACTACTTACCTTATATGCTACATAAAAAAATTGTTAGAGACTTGGGTAGCTAGCTTTGAATATTAAAATATAAATTCTTTTTTAATTCTTAAATTGTATTCTTAACTAGGAGGTTTTACCTGCGCCGAGTTCATTTCGTAGATGCCCTGCGATACCCTAATGTTTTTTAAATAAAAGTTCTTAGACTAAGTTACTCCTTGTCATATGCTATTTGCCAGTGAAAGTCCTGTTAAAATCGGTCCAGCCGTTTCAAAGATTATGCGGAACAAACAGCCAGAGAAATATTTTGAAAATTTGTTTTTTATGTCAGTACCGTGTATTTTGAAAAGCTGTTGTTTTGGAATTATAAACAGACATTTCGATTTTATGTATCTGTATGGATATAGATATAGATGTGCTAGGTTTGTATTTTTTGTTTTAACTTCCTACTCCCAATTAGATTCTGCCAGCAGATTAGATGTTCTCACAATAACTGTGGACAAGTTGTACTAACTTATCGTTGTTTAAGTAAACTGTCTCTGGAAAATGTCATCAATGGAAGGGGTTAAGTTTGTATGAATATAAAATTACAATCGTCATACCCTGCTCTTGGCCGTGACAGCTTTGACCCAAGTTAAATCGAATTTGGGAATAAGACAAACCCTTGGAAGTATAAGTAGAGATAGCTTCGCTTTAAGTTTAATAATCCCTACCATTAGTTAGAAGATAGATACCTAGTAGACGTAGATAGACGTAGATTTGTTGTGTTTAGTTATGTAATGAATTACAAATTGTAGGTATATGTAACGACGGTAAGTACTTACTGAAAAGATGTTAGGTATTCAGCTTCGGCCATGTTATGGTAATTATAAAAGATATGTTTTACAAAATAAAATAAATTTATTGATCCAAACGTTAGTTCTTTAGACATGCAAAGGATATAGGTACGTACCTAGGTATGTACCTACTTCTAACTATACTGTCTATTTAGTGATCTCTCACACAAATGTACCTACCTATTTATGATCAAAAAATTGTTACTTATCGAAAAAACTTTTTTCTGTACAAAAAACATTATAATTATCTTATCAGCGCCATCTACACTACGATATGACATTATTCGAACTTTAACGTCATGTAAAATCCAATCACATACCTACAGACCCATTCCTAATAATAGTATATATGATCAAAAAAAATTATGGTGCAATGATAAATTCTGGGTCCTTTAAATAATTAAAATTCACTTATTAGCGCCATCTACACTTAATTATGACATTATTCCAACCATATACGGGCCAAGCGCTCATTATTTATTCGAGCTCGTGAACAGCTCCATCTATTTGTCTCGTTTCCACAGCATTATTACGGCGCCATCTGTTTGTCTCGCCATAATACTACATACAACGCCATCTTCACGTAAGCGTATAGAAACATTGTAGAAGTGTATTTTCACGTACTCATGTTAAAACGTGCGTGTCTTAGCTACAACATTAGTTTACAAAGATACCATTAGATGGCGCTATATATAATACCAAAATGTGTTAGTGCGTTCTGAAATCTCAAACATAAATTTGACGTCACAATATCCACAGTTGGATCAATACCGTTTACGAGACGAGTTACAGTCTGTATTTATTGAACAACTTTAATTGCAAGAGAAAGAAGTGTGAGTGAATAGAATCTCAAATATTTTCACAATATTTATAGCTCAGGCGTAGCTACTAGAAAACTGAAATTATATTTTGTGCGAATCGAGTTTTCAAATGTGAGTGACATTTTGTTTGACATGGCTGATTTGACAGCGGAGAAAAAAAAACTCCGTCTGAGCAGAAAATAAAGTAAACATTGTTTTGTTTGTTATTATTCGCTGTATAAGTATATAACAAAGTTACTACAAAACGAATAGTATTGAATTAAGTAGCGGGTATTTAAGCTACAACTTACCGGCCCGTCCATCCCTCAAGAGAAGTGCTTCTGTGTTCAGGTTTACATTTTTTGACTTGTGCATTGTGAAGTTTGTTTTTAATTTTAACACTCAACTTTTTAGGACTACTTGGTAATTTAATAGCATTCGACATAACGCTCATTCATCATTTATATTTCACACACATATTAGATCGATATCTGGTTTACACAGTCTAAAATTTAATTTAAATTGTTTAATAGTAATCTGGTGTTGTCATCTTTTATAGATAATCATGGAAGCAGAGAACGAAAATGCTGAATCCGAATATGAATTTGCGTTTGAAACTGATCATCTTGCATTACGAGGAAATAAAGATTACTGTGAAATTCTTAAATACATTGTCAAACTTGAGGCTCAAAAAATACAAGCTTTAAAAGATATTGAAGACTTGGCTGAAGCACAAGAATGTGCTTTGGATAACCCGCTTGCCTTTTTAGAGAAATTAAAGTCTGGGAATTTAAATTTTCCTCCTCGGCAAACTATTGCAGATTTACCAAACATTGATTGGAGTAGTTATAATATTGATGCAACTCTGGACAGTGATGTTATAAGAGACACTAAGTCACAAGAAGACACTGACACAACTAAGGTGCGCGGCCGTAAGTTTACAGACAGCAAACCAGAAACATTCAATCAACTGTGGTCTTGTGAAGAACAGAAAAGGCTCGAAGAACTACTTGAAATTTATCCTGAAGAACCAATTGAAGCAAGGCGTTACAAGAAAATAGCCCAAGCTCTAGGCACGCGGACACCAATACAAGTTATGAGTAGGATACAGAAGTATTTCGCTAAGTTAGCTAAAGCAGGCTTACCTATACCAGGGCGGGCACCAAAAGGTGTTGGCAAAGATAAGAATAAGTCAATGTTCTACAAGAAATCCACCTTCTTCCCTAAACTACATGTACCTGTTAAAATGGATGATCCTTATGACAGTGGAGAGGCACAAGAGAGTATGTCCTCATTTGATGGGAAAAGTGGAAATAAATACATTCTGGAGCTGCTGAGGCAGGCCAAGGAACAGAGGTTATTGGATGAAACGGCACCTGTCTACCAGACCAAAACAATGTGTGTTGGGTGCCAAAGTTCTGGATTCCTGGGTGCAAGGTGGACTGATAACACTGGCACTGATTATTGCACTGATTGTATTGTGAGACTGCTCCCTGCTGAGAGACTTATACCAGTTAGACAACCTGTTATTTGAATTTAAATAAAACTTAAAGTTTTTATGGTATTTCATTCTGAATTATTCTACTCCATATTATTTATATATTTGTTGTTTACACATTTTTGTATGCACTATTTTATCAAACAATATTTTCACTAAATTCCACTACAAGTCACATGAAAGATGTTTTAACTAGATTCTAGATTATTTTTTAAAACCACATTCAAGCTGTTTGTAACTAACGTCCCGCTACTAGTGGGCGGCCGCGGCGACTGATGAAGATCCACTGGCCTGGAACACTGAGCACGGCTTGCTCCCAACTATTGTACCCCTATCTAGATACACACCTAGATAGAGGGCAATTGCGCCCTACAAAGTAAACAACCCTTCTACATACCTTTTCTATTCACGCACATCTAAACATGCATCAGTAACCGCGAAGCAGCAAGCTAATTTCGCCCCTAACAAGTGTCACCTATAGGCCATTTTCTCACTCTAATTGGCTTCAAAATTCTGTGAAAGTATCGATCATTCCGCGAAGCGTGTTTGTGATTCATAGCACACTACGATACTGTTTTTAAACTCACCTAGGTCCACCCTTGACTTGATACACTGAAAATAATACATTTGGTTAGTTTTGTTTGTATTGATATGTATGTGAGCCGTGGTGGCCTTGAGGTTAGAGCAGCCGCAAGCGACGCAAGTTCGAATCCCAGCGAGGCCTGTACCAATGAGTTTTTCTAAAAAACTTATGTACAGTGATTTCACACCACATGCTTTACGGTGAAGGAAAACATCGTGAGGAAACCTGCATATTTCTGAGAAGTAATTCAAAGACGAATGTATAGTGCCTGAGACGGCGATAGACTCACCATCTGTCACGTTGGCACTTAATCAAATTCGGTGAAAAGTGGGTGTTGTGATAACAGCACCTCTGCCTACCCCTTCGGGGAATACAGGCGTGAGCATATGTATGTATGTATGTATGATATGTATGCATTTTGATAGTGAGTGGTGATACCTGCCTATTAGTATGTTAGTGTCCAAATATACTTTCTGTAAAGATTTTTTTGCTGGTGTAACATACGTAATTATCTTTAAATATTATTTTTGGGATCTCCGTGAATTGAGTCTGGTTGTTGTTTGGCCTTCTTTGTTAGCAACAACGCATCCTGTATTAATCAAATATTGCTATAAATAAATATTGCAAATAAATCCTGTGATAAGGTATACATAAATGATCGAGTCCGCATTTATACATTTTATTTAACTTCAGTAAGACAGGTAAACTAAACACAACTTTATGCAGTAACTACTAAGTCACCAAATAAAACTCTTTGTTTAAACAATTAAGTAAATATAGTATATAGGCAATGTGTGCACTAGGGTGCATATGCGCCTGAAATAGTTTTATGATTGTGAGTATTTCTTTTGTAGCCTATCCGTCTCTCAGATTACTATGATTGGATGCGGTGAGGCGCATCGAAACACAGTCTCCCGTTGATTAAGACCAAGCCAATTTCAGCCTGAAGGTTGCTTTGCTGCCCATTCTGCAACAATTGAACCCAAAAATAGCTAGATACCTACCTACCTAGTTACTTAATAACCAAACCAATGTAGCTCTGCGGTACATTATTTTTTCCGCTGCTGAACTTTTCCAGCTCACGTAAAAGAAGTTTACCGAAGTGATTGCCAACCTTCAATAGCTGAAGAGGTTACAAAAGGAAGTAGTTGACTAGATAAAACTGAATAAATAAACGTCGATCTCAAGGATTGCAGGCACAATCTATCCGAGTTGACGAGCACAGTTCTATTAGAGGCCAGACAACCGTGCGGAACTATGCGCTCCTGTTATCCCAACTTCACATCGAGTAGGTATTCAAAACTCTCCGGCATTTCCCCGGCTTTATTAGCGACTATAATTTTATCATGAGATAAAAAAAATCATAGACCAACTCTTGCTTGATAGTTATAGCTTAGTAGGTGAAGTAACTTTTTTATGAAGAGAATTCGTTTATAGATCAGGTACTTACTTAGTACATAATTCTCTGAATAAAGTTCTCATAAAATGAATTAATCTCATATTTATAAAGTGGTGGGAAATCAGCATAGTTTACCTATGTCTGCCTCGAAAACATTCAACTATGTAGGTAAATTCTATCCTAAATTTGTCTGTGTAATTCTTGTGCCTAAGAGATGGCAGTAACTAAGTATCTGCTACACGTTCCCCGCAAAAGGCGCTATTATGACACGATACTTAACACTTGCCACCCTTTTTAGACCTTATGGGGAAGTGTGAAGATATTTATTTATAATAATATGTCACATAATTGGAACAAGAATACACTTACTTACCTACATCTGAAATCCTAGTGTAGGTTAAGAGAAATCAAGTATAGAATTTGTATTAACGCTTGACATAATTCTCACCGTTCTAAGACTCTGCCTCTACCTTATTTATCGTTGACAGAAAATTGCTCAGATTCCGGCATAATGACATGACGTTAAGTTAAAGGAAGAAATTCGGTAAATTACTCGACTAAGCTAGGTATTTCACAGTAGGATCAAATTGAATACCTACATTGATACCTACCTATTTTATAAAACGGATTTAGCTGCGAACCACTGCCATTACTATTTCAAGTTTTGGAGGTGACTAAACAGGATAGTTTGTTTCATAAAAGTATTAAATCCGGAGGGACCCGGAATATTTCGACGCATGTTGACGTCGCGCTACGATATAGCAGTGTTTTATGACAAGTTGTGCGTTATTTGAATCAACAAAGAAATACTATCAGTTCCCGTGATAAAAAATAAGTTGACGTACTTACACTCATAAATAAGTATAACTCACAGCTTTTAATGTACTCTGCACTTAAAATTTACCTAATTTAATTTGGTTATTAAGTAAATGCTAAGAGATAGCCAAAGACACTTAGCAGACATACAGTACTATACATATACAGGTAAATACATTAATATTGAGATGCCTACATGAACCTTTTAAAATATTTTTTATTGAATAAACTCTCTTGCCGATAATTCTATTGTGACCAGCTATATAATTTGAGGGTTTGTTCGAACATTACGCGTGGTTTATGAGCCATGCTAAACGATTATAGCCCGAGGATAAGTACTCAGGGCCCGCGCTGACACATCAGACTATTGACCTGCGGTGTTTTAGGTGAACTTAAATTTATGATCCTATTATTTCCAAGAGTTAATAGACATTGGGATCATAGAGGGGCTTGTGGCACAGTAGTTATTGTTAGGTAGATATATCGTTCGATCGGCTAAGTTCAACAACGTATGTGTAATAGTTAGATGGATTTTTTTCTAGTCAAGTGGTTGCGAAGGTCATAATACAGTAGAAGTAAGAGGTAAAAAGTCTGGTTGCGATCTCCAACAATGTAAATATGACCTTAATGGGAGTACTATTTGTCAAGATCTAGCTTTTACGACACTGAACCGTAGCAGAAAGTAAATAGGTAGGTATGTCAATAAGCCCAGACGGATGGTTTCTCTGACCCTCAAGAAGCAGAACATATTTTTCTACCTTATTTTAAAAGTTCCTACTAGGAGTCTCAGTCACGTCTCCTATTTTTACAGAGGTCACTTAGTACGTAATCCTTGACACAAAGACCCACATGTAGGAAGTAGTAGGGGTGTCAGGTGTCACATTGAGTCGCCAATTATCCCGTGTTTGTTTGTAGGACACCTCTGCCCGCATTAGGGCTCTGCTCATTAAGCTCACGGAAATGAAATGTTTTTAGCCCTGGTGGTGCGGTATTAATCAACTGTATATACATAGGTATATAACAACGATATATAACTCGTGTATTGTGTATGTTATTTGTACTTACATATTCTGTGGGTATTTTTTCATGTGTGTGTAATATAAAACGTAAGATTATGTTTTGAAGCACATTTTAATTTATACTCTATTTATGGAACCGTGATGTTTCGATGCTATCTTAAAATTCGATATGTGCCACGTCATCAATAAATTATTTGATGATCGTGGGCGAATATCCGAATATCCTTATTACAAATAAGGACCTACATACCTATTTTCATATGAGGCAACTGTTCCAACGCTCCAGGAATATCTCCAAGTCTATTTGAAAGTTAGAACACATGTGGGTATGTGTTCTAATTTCAAGGAAAAAGGCTTTGAGAAAAGTCTCGGAAGTTGCTTTCGGAGTGGAGATTAGGTGAAAAGCGCGCACGCAATTACACTAAATACCTAGTGAAAGGATATAACTTACGGTTTTAGGACTTAAACCAGAGCCTGCCGCGTTACCTATTCACTAAGGTTTCTCCGCGTCGAACTCGTCGTCGAGTGTCGGTTGTAAAGAGATAAATTGAACCTTATTCTGTATGATTTATGTATCAATATCCTATGATAAAAACTAGTACTCGTCGTCGAGTTCGACGCTGAGAAACCTTACTGAATAACGCACCAGGCTTACTCGTTACCTAAATCTTACACTATTTTCTATCTCGCTTTTAATACACAAATAAATACATGAGCAAATACATATAAGTCTCAGTCTGTGATTTTTGTATTTACACACGACTGACCCTTGTGTAAATTTGTTGTGTAAATAATGTATATTGGTCTCGATTATGTAGTGGTATTGAGAAAGTAACTGTCCTTGTTTGCAATATGAATATAAACAGATGTGAACTACAAATGTAATGAGCGTTATTTTTTCCTAACTCTTTTCTTTTACTGTAGCTTTTCTTTGTATTCCAATACACTTTAGTTTTAAACTTTAATGGAATAATTAGGGAATCACTTGCACAGTTGCTACGGTTCAAGTTAGTAAATAAATAAACGGGTCATTCCTTGAACAGTAGAATTTAAAAGAACCTGTTTGTTCACTACTTAGTACGTACTTGCTTTCCACACCGAATCTGTCGGTCCCACGGTAAATTATATTTGAAATAAATTCATAATAATCAAGTTCTGAAGTTCAATTAATCAACGTTTATTTCAATCAATAAGTTAGCTACCTACTACTATTTAAAAAATATGTCTTTTCAATATCGGATAAAATAATAATCAAGTACTTAGATAACTTGCTCACTTAATATCTCAAGGTGATATTCAAGGAATTTGCTGAATATGTAGGCGAAAAGATAATTTCAGTTAAAGGAGCTAATGGACTGTTAAATAATAATGTTATTAAGAAATACTTAAAGTAGGTATTTTGTTTTGAATTTAAGTAGCGTGTTGTCAACAACGTGAAAGCTTTCTCCGCAGATATTTAAAAACATCCTTTCATGACATGGAAGAAACCGTCATAATAATCCCCTTGCCCCATTTCCATGTTATTTGGAATTGACTGTCTCTTCCATCTTGTTCCATCAGTCTTCATCTCTGTATTCACTCGCTTCCTTAACTGATGTAACGATAAAGTAAATCGACACATTACACGGTCTCTACCTCTTTTGTTCGATATTCTTGCCTTGCGTGTATGTACGCTCGACTACGCGTAGATTTCAGATGAGTACAGCCTTAACTGGCATAATACAATCTAATATATAAAATTCTCATGTCGCGGTGTTTGTTACCAAACTCCTCCGAAGTGGCTGGACTGAGATGTATGAAATTTTGAGTGCATATCGGGTAGGTTTGAGAAACGGCCAACATCTATTTTTCATCCCCCTAAATGTTAGGGGTAGTCCACCCCAAAAAAATATATGGCAATACAACGTTTGCCGGGCACAGCTAGTCTAATATATAAAATTCTAGTGTCGCGGTGTTTGTTACCAAACTCCTCCGAAGCGGCTAGACCGAGATGTATGAAATTTTGAGTGCATGTCGAGTAGGTCTGAGAAACGGCCAATATCTATTTTCCCTAAATTATAGAGTGATCCACCGCAAAAAATATATGACAGTGCAACGTTTGCTGAGAATAGCTAGTGTTATTTATTATGTGTTCAATATATACATTACATCTGTGCATTGTTTAACGGTTGCTCACTAGAATGTAATCGCCTCACTGTTTCCTTGTTTTGTCTATTTATATTTTACTACTTCCTATTGTCTATGAGCACGCTCTCTCTCTTCTCTTCATGACGCCATTACACACAACACAAATATCATTATTTGTGCTTTTTTAATAAAAAGTTGCATTTCAATTATAAATCGCCCGTTATGCTTTTTGGAAAAGAGGTAAATTAAAATATGTAATGTTACTAGCGTGACCTAATGAGCCGTGGTAGCCTCGGGGTTTGAGTAGTCGCTTGGTACGCAAGCGACGCAAGTTCGGCGCTTTACGGTGAAGGAATCCTGAGCAAACCTGCATTTGCCTGAGAAGTAATTCAATGACGTATGTATAATGCCTGAGACGGTGATGGACTCACCCTCTGTCTCGTTGGCACTTAATCATATTCGGTGAAATGTGGAATTGTGGGTGTTGTTGTTACAACGCCTCTGCTTACCCCTTTGGAGACCCTCTGGGATGGCCTATCTCATCACTTTAAGCAGAGCGTATTAAGAACTTCTAAGCATTGACGTTTTATTTTTGTAACCGTAAAAAGAAACGACAAAGCTAAGAAGTTCTTATCACGCGCCATTGGCCCCCAGGTTTCATACTACTTATTTGTCAAGTGCCAAACTGCGTATGGATAATTTTTTCGTTTGTTTTGAAGTTTAACGTATCTGTACTTTTATATCACTAACATACCTTATTTCCTTAAATTAAATGGAACGCGAATTTGTCAGCCTACAAAGAAATGCTGCCAAGATACTACTATCGAAATAACTCACACCGCCGCCTTCCCTGATAGATACCTATCCATTTATTTAAGTTTACTCACTGAAAAAGCTTTAGTACCAAATGATTCGCCGACCACTTGTTAAGTCAAACCGTGAACAAAGAGAACAGTAATTGTTTATTATCGCTATGATCGCAGAAGACACGCTGTGTCAGTTATAAATTCTTAAAAATGCTCAAGATAAATACGAAGACGAGGTGGGACTCAAACCCACGACCTCTGCAAACCATGCAGTTGCTCTGCCAACTGATCTACTCGAGATCCTACCTCATACTTTGAATTTTTTCTTGCCATATTTTGCGGTTTTCGGGGCTGCCTTGGGTTATAGTCTGAGTGTCTTTAGAGAGACTCATATTTTTTCCGTAGCTAATAGTCATCTATGCTCCACTCAGATCCAGCTCCCTAGCTCATCCCCCAGCAACGCCCTAAGCAGAGGTCCGAGCCCCGCACCGGGGCGCCCTTAGCTGTGTTGCTTCGTTTTTAAGTTTAAGCTCGGCTGGAGGCCCTTGGGTCTCGCCCTTTTAGTCCGGTTAAGCAGTGGAGTGGATATCCAAAAAAAAAGTCATCTATGCTCATTTTTCTTTTAGGTAGCCTCACATAACCCTAATGTTTAAAAATAAATAAGGTATCTAGAGCAATCAGTTCAAATAGGACAAGAAAGTAATTATGATAACGTACTACGCGCACGTTCAATCATACAATATCTTCATCTTAAAACTACCACCCAAGGAATTATTATTCTGTATATCATTCGGTATATTTACCATAGCCTAGTTTCAGTCAAGACCACAAATCTGGTTTAATATAACCGGTATCAACATAAAGGGTGCTTACGACTTACTGTGTATAATATCCTTAGTCCCTAATCCTATCCTTAGTAACCCTATCGCAAATAAAAATAATAATCAAGACAACCCAATAAAATGTAATGGTACCATTGGTACCTCGTCGTTACCCCGGGGTAGAATATTGTGCGCAAGTGGACGGACACATTAATATTTATATGTTTGGGAATATTGCTACTGATCAATGAATATTAGGTAAGGAGGTGTAGGGGAAAATAAGAGCAGGGGTGGGATGTTTACATTTGGAATATTCATCTAAGTGTTTCCTTGACCGTTTCGTATTTAAGACCAGTGCCGTGCCATACCATCAGTTAGAGTCAGTGGAAGGGTTATGTCGGACTCGTAACGACTAAACTCCACAGTGTTTATCTTGGTCTTTGTCCAATCTGTCTTGGTCTGGCGCCATACAGACAGACAGAGACGGACTCATAAAATACAAGGCACGCGTTCACAATTCTCCTTCTTGCAATGATAGTTCAGCTCTGCGACAGTGACAGATTTATACACGACATATACATCTATCTCATAATATGAGGTATACTATCATGGCAATAAGAGGTCATGGTAGGGCCCCTGTACCTAGGCATGCAAAAAAAAAATTCTTCCCTCTTATTGATATTTTAAGAAAATATTTATCTGGGTCTCATATTACGATAAACGTCCTAAAACCTCCTTCTGCGGCTTCAGAGGACCGTCTTCGCGCGCGTGTCGTCTAATGCGGTTACTTATTGTAATTACAGTTACTGATTAACATAGCAAAATGTTACCTAAGGACACTTCACATGAAAGGATTCTAATGTGAACTACATGAAATAATACACTTTGTTGATTGAAAGTTACTTAACAGAGGGTCTGTTGAGTAACTTTCAATCAACAAAGTACTGATAAGTACAATCGTGAGCCTTGCGTATGTAATATGCACAGAAGTTCAACAATGGTTTGTTTTATTCACCAGACACTGTACACTATACAAGCCAGGTGTTAACGCCATGCCATTCCATTAAGGAATCCATGATAATGTGTAACCTTACCCTAATTTCCTGGCTTCCACTTATTGAAGCTGAAAAATCTAATGCATGCAATATTCTATAAAAAAGTTATGTGCAGTGATTTCACACCACGTGCTTTACGGTGAAGGAAAACATCGTGAGGAAACCTGCATATTTCTGAGAAGTAATTCAAAGACGTATGTATAGTGCCTGAGACGGCGATAGACTCACCATCTGTCACGTTGGCACTTAATCAAATTCGGTGAAAAGTGTGTGTTGTGATAACAACACCTCTGCCTACCCCTTCCGGGAATACAGGCGTGAGCATATGTATGCAATATTCTATGTGTAAGTGTAACATAATGTGTACTGTATCGACCTATTGCTATATACATTTTTATTTTATTCTCAAGGACCAGACGTTGTGAGAAATATTGTATTTTATCATATCCTAACGAAAAAGGACTCGTGTCATCATAACTTTCATACGAATTGAAAAATACACTTTATAAAACACGTGTTGAAAATATGTGTTAGAGAGGTGGTTACTGTCAAACCTCGTTGGAAAGTGGGTGTTATATTTCTCCACCCTTTCTAAAGACCTTTGGCACAGAACGACAGGAGCTCTACTCAAAAATTCGCGAAAATAATTATGTTACCATCATAGAGTATTAATATAGACAGACCGCAAAATGTATTTTTAGGCGTAATATAATATATTTTTTTTAACACTTATCGACAATGATTTAACGACATTGTAGTCAAAACTGGTAAAGTAATTACTACCTAAGTCATAAATTCAAACTTGCCAATCTTTGATTATGATGTCGAAAAAAAAATTTTTTTTTATTTATCCCCTATCGTTCTGAGGGTGCGACATGTGCCGTGATGGTTTGAAGGAAGGTATGGACTGAAAACTAGTATAACCACCTCATACGTAATTATTTTCTGTGGACAGATCTGTTTGGGACGATGTAAATGTCTGTGGTAGAGTTGTGGTCATCCGACCTCGATCGTCAACAGTTCCCGTGTTTATTCACCTCGAACTGTTGTTTGTATTGTTCATTCCATCCGCGGTCCTGTTTCATTTCACCCGAGTACCAGAATGGAATATTCATCAATGTTAATAAGTACGTCCCTTAAATATTGTTATTTTTTTCCTGATGCTTCAGAGAATGGATAAATGTATGTCCCATTTTCTTTGAGGATTATTATTGTTGAATTGTTGCAATGAACTTGTTCTGGAAGCTGTAGATACTTTTTTTAGTTGTGATGAAAAGAAAATCCAGAATAGTTTAAATGAATAATATTTTTCTACCCTAGGCTTGTGTAAAAAACGTAGGTGCCTATTTTTATATGTTGTTAACGATTTTATAATTTATCATACCAGCCTTCTTGAATACATATGGATCTAAGGTTTTTATTTGTAATTCGTATACTGATTAAGTAATGTTTCTTACACATACATATCATGGCAACATACTCGTACATTAAAAAAAATCTCCCTAAGTAGTTAAACAAAATTGGAATATATTATCAGCCCAATGCGTAATAATGCTATTTATAAAAATACTTAAGTAGGAAGGCAAGTAAAGGATCTCTGAAAGGGATTGTAATCTATCTTTGCTTTACGACGAGAAAGAAATTGGGCCGCAAAGTTTGTTTGTTAAGCGATTTTCTGCGTGGAGTAGTGAGATGCTTTGTTGTAATTTATAAAATGTAATTTGTTATTTAGGATTTTCAGGCTTACAAAAGTTACAGAGGATATTAATATTTCAAGCCGAAATTGTTCAGTGAAAAATGGGTAATGTTTTTCTCGCAGACTTATTGTGTAGGTGTATCGTATCTCGGTATGTTTCTTTTATTAAATTAGAATTAATTATTGTATTGATTGTAAATGAATAAAATACTTAGATTTTAATAAAAGGTATTACAGAGTAAATTCAATATTAAATTCAAATTCAAAATTCACTGTCGAGAGAAGAAGTATTCGTCTAATAACAAAAGCATAGGAAACTGAAAAGCTGAGAGTAGGTATGTACTTAGTTCTGAAGCTCGAATGTCAACGATCCATAGCTTAACAGAACTTGTTACTTACTATAGAGATCATATTATATTCCGCATACCTACCTATTTACTGGAGAGTGGACCAATTTCGGATCACGATTAAGCTTTGCAACGCCCGGCTATCAAAGTGTCGCGTCGGGAAGTTGAACAATAAATCTCACATTAAATGTTAAATATTTATGATCGTTAAATTTTATTGCGACACCATAAATTCGGTCAAGTGTGATACCATCGAACAAGCTTTTATGCTGTGTACACGGGTCGTCGTTTGTTTCGAGTTTATTGTAGGGCAGAAAGCCCTTACTCGTACAAATACGCTTTTTAGTTAAGGAAATTAGTTTTATAACAGTCCGTGAATGTATTCATCTCGTGTTCAAACTACTGCAGAGCGTGCACTCACAAATAAATTAAATATTTGAGAGTTCTCAAGAGCTTCTACGTTGCGCATTTAAAAAAAATAAACAATAAAATATATTATGCACCTTGTTATGTAATCAAGTATTAAAAATATTACTTTATTCGACATGCAGTCATTTACCAAGTCCATCGAGGAGTAGGCAGAGATGAAACGAACATCAAGACATAAATAACAAATTTATTACTTTTCACCATTGAAATGGCACCCGATAGAAACCAGTGGCATAAATGTGCGTTGCCGAACCTCAAGGTCCTGCGGTACTGATTCTAGGAGAAACCACGCAATGGAGTCCCTTCCAAACCATAGCCATCTAAGGGAGGAAGATTCATCAGCAAATGTTGAAAATACAATACATACATATGCCGTCACGAGTTTTTGAGATTATTATTTGTTTGCGTTCGAATACAAAACCCAAAAAATGCTACTGCGCCTTCGAGGCCAGCGCTAAAATACATGACGACACTCATAAGTATTGTGATCACGCTGTATCCCAAAGGGGTAGGCAGAGACTACGGTTAGCCACGTGCTACGATCCTTACATACGGAACATGAACATACAGGGTAAAAATGAATTCCCGTACCTATATACATGTACAGCTACGTTGTGAATCTTGTACCTAATAAGTGTTCATAACCAACGAAGCAAAATCCTCTTAGTTTATTCAAATAACAATGTGGGTAAAGGAGACGACAGGTCGTATTTTATAACCTAGACAGTTTTACTACTTACGAATAAAATTTCTGCGACCCTGTCGAAATGAGGGCTGCGAACGTAAACATGTTTGTGCGTGGAAACTATTTTAACACCAGCAAACCATTAAGAGCTCCCAAATTCCAGTTGGATTACTAAAGAAATCGAAGGCAGCCCTGCGCTTGGTAAGGTGCGTTAATTGAATAGCTTCACATACCTTCAGTAATTTTATTTAAAGCAGCTACTTATGGAATTTTCTACACAACATAAATATACGTTGAATATCTTGTTTAACTGGTTTATTGTTAAGTCATTAAAATCTGGCCTTAATCCCATTCATTGTTGGGGTCGGCACTTGATTCAACCCGATGTGGCTGATCAGTTGATTTTCTGTGATCTGGGTTAAACCAGTTGTCAGACTATTTTAGGCCTCCGACTGACCAGTAACGATTGCCAAAGATGATAAATTGGCAACCGAGACCGACGGCTTAACGTGCTCTCCGCGGCAAGGAGGGAACTCGTGCGGTCACCCATCCAATTACTCGCTAGGGTTAGGGTTACTTAACTTCGCTGATCGAATGATATGCGCAATAGCAACTGAGCCACGAGCTCCTCGCATTAAAATTGCTTCTATGTTTGCAAATAAAGTCACATTTACGCGGCATATTTCCCTCCCCAAGAGACCAACAAAAGCACGGCTCGCTATGTTTATGCGAAAACACAAGCTTACGTAAGTAGTATACGAGATAAGTAATCTGTTTTTGAATTATACAATTACCTACTGCGGCACTGTGTAGATACACTAGTACGATTTTAAAGAATTAGCGCCATTTTCCAGGCTTTTTATAGTACTTATTGCAAGAGATAAGTGAATGCCAACCCTTGCGTTTGGCTCAGAACATTGGCCCAATACTTATGTTGCAAAAACATGATTATGTTTGTTGATGGTATTTAACGATACTTTTATCACTTTTTCACTGTAGGCGTTTATTGCCGACATCAAACTGAGATGTTCTCTTTAGACACTGTGAGATAAGAGACATGAAATAATAATACTTTTGGGGTGACATTTTATGACTTGCAGATTATACATATATTTATAGCTCATGAATAGGTTCGGTTAAAGCACACTACACGATGGCATAATTATTGGTGTACGCCAATAATTATGCCATCGTGTAGTATAGGTTCTGGGGTCTGACTATAACCTTTTCTTGCAGTGATAGTTCAACTGTGCGATAATGATATATGTATACTGAATCAAACTATCATGGCAATAAGAGTTTATGGTACGGCCCAGTTGTACTAACATTAAATAATTACTACGCATTCGAGGTCCACGCTCATAAAACTTGTGAAGGCACCTGTACAGACCGCCTAATCGTACGGCACTACAACGATCATATAGACGCATTAATACACAAAGTACTACCTACATCGATCTGGCATCTATATCATGACAATATTTCATAGTTCAAGCAAGTCCTTCAATAAACGACGGAATTAAGCCACGGCAGCACGCACGTGGCACGTTTTATTTGCGATGTGACAGTAAAATGAATTAATGCTATAGAGCGATCAAAATCAGCTGACAAATTACGTTTCATTGTTTGTGTTCACCTGAAAGCTCGCTTTTATTGGATTCAGTGGTTTTCATCCGCAAAAGGCTGCAAATAACATTGTTATTCACACTCTAGTTTGAGGATGCAATTTATTTGCAAATGAATTTCGAAATTTAAGGTTTAATAAGTACTTGCATTTCATAATATGATGTTTTTTTTTACCCATGAGCGACATAAAATCCCCTATACCTGTCAGATTGCCCATATCTATAAATCAATCGAACTGTTTGTTTGTACCACGCTGTTTATAAAATATGTATGTCACACGTAATGAAAAGTATATCTTTCATGCGCGAGAATTTGTTACACTCGACTGGCTTAACTGAAACAGCGCGCGTCTCATATTTTAGTATTATAAAAGATATGAGACTATAAAAGTATTTTACCGCCGTAACATCACAAAATGTATAAAAATGTTTAATCAAATGCCCTTCACTGTACATACTTAGAACACAAACACTTTACGAAACAGATCCGTCTTCCGGTACATGGGCTGCAAGTGTTCAAACGACGTTAATAAATAAATTCTCTTCACGATTGAGTAATCACGATGGCAATCAAGCACTTTCCTTTAAATGTATTGTGTCCTTGAGTCAAGGATATAATGAAAACTGTATCGTTCCGGGATATTCCCAGAGGGCAGGCATTAGCTCAAATAAGATTACGGAGTCTGGAGGTTTGCGCGTGAAATAAAAGGGTTCGCAAGCTAATACTTTATTCATATTCATAGCATGTGAGCAAGTATGTACTCGTATACTGTGCTCACATAAATAACGACTCACCGGAAAGCTATTTTTAGAATCGTTTAGTGAGCTGTGAGTATATTTTATCCAGCTTTTGTATAACTATTATAAAGACAATTTTTTTAAATGGTTCTTTCAATTAACAATTTATTGATAATGATGTGCCTCACCTTATATCGTTCAATCAACATCGTGCACTCTTCGCATTGTTGATAAAACGCCAGTCGTAGTTATTTACCATATAATTTTCCACTCGTAGTTGTACAATATACTTCTAAGTACAAAGACTACCCCTACGCCGCCGCCTAGATACTTGTACCAGGTTTCTAAGCGTAGGCAAAGATAGGGATGTGGGTAGCCAAACCGTCATTCCATTGCCACATGCATAGATAAATATATTTTTATATATTTTTTTAACTTTTCTAATACTTTACTTATTTTACATTTAAAACATTAGAGTAATACGACAGATAATGCGAAATTGAACATTTTATATGCAAAAGTTACACATTATTTCTCATTTCTTTCATATCGTCCCAACCGCCGCCGCCATTTCAATGTCTACTTACTTTTATTATGATAATATCATAGTAATAATATTGTGCAGAGAAACTCCCGTCTAAGCTTAATATCGTAAATTGTAGCTGTCGTCATTCCATACCTTCCGAGTCCCTTCCGGCATCCTAGAAATTCGATATGACTTAGCTTTGTTGAGGGCCGTGATTGGGGTTACTGCGGGCCGCTTAACTTTATCTACTTTACCTTATTCAATGTCCTCTCTTACATGTCCGCAAAATTGACAATCTGGACATATTTTGTATTACTTAGGAAAGGAAAACAAAATAGAAAATGTTTGTGTGTTGAAAAAGGTGTTGGTGAGAAATGTAGACAATTCCAAACCATCGACTACGAAAAAAGTTACATGGCTTACAAAAGGAAAAGTTCGAGTTTGGTCTAGTCTTCGTTTAAACCATGTTTTGTAAAAAGAGCCGTAAATATATTATGTACCTCAACTCTGAAAATGAAAATGTTTTTTTCAGTTTAGGCCCTGGTAAAGAACTTTTGAATGTAGCAGAATTGACCACCGGTTCGGAAACTAGCATTCTGAGAAGAACCGGCAAGAAACTCAGCTGGCATCATGTACAATTCATTACATAGTAAATAATGATTAATTAAAATAAAATTCATATAGAATTATTCATAAATGCGTCAAAACATTGAAATAGCTCGTTTTATCAAATTATATTTCATCTGTTAAAAGAGTGGTAGAACTCGATATTTTGACTCTTTGCACAATATTACACTTGCGATATTTCGCAGAATTTCTATATTGCCTAACGCCCGTAATGTAATACCTACCTACATACCTACACGTACTATGTCTGCTCAACACGTATGTGGAATTCAACGAAACATCAGATATGAAATCCACAACAATGGAAACAAATTCAATTCCCCAATAGTTTCTCGAAGTATTCAAACGAGGGACGATTGATACGGCAATATTCCGTTAGACACGCTCGGATATTGGATGTTTGTTTGTGAAAATGATAAACACGTAGCTCTTTATCGTTTTGTTTTCATGTGTATTTAGGGTTAGTAAGCAAACTCGACAGGTAATATTGAATTATATTTACAGTCTGATGTGGAATCTTATTGTTTAGATTTATCGTATGGTTAAGGGATTGAAGGTACCGAACTGAGGTACCTTCATCAGAGCTCTCCATATTTATATTTATTTATCTATATAATAGACTAACTTTGCCTCACGGTTTCACCCGTGTAGAATTAACAATAAACACGTAGCATAGTGTTTATTGTTTAAGTGATATTTGTTCCCGTTTTTCTTACATTTTCCATTGATGCTTCGCTACTATTGTTCGCAACGTGGTGTTATGCTTTATGCTTTCCTTAATGGATGAATTGTCCAACACAAAAATATTTTTTCATATCAAACCAGTAGTTACTGAGATTTGCGCGTTTAACCAAATAGAATAACTCTTTAGGTTTATAATATTCGTATAGATAAAGCTTTTAAAGGTATTCAAGATTAAGACCGATTCACAAGAAAGACCAGGAGGTAATCGTCATATCATCATAGTTGATGGTTTAAGCAGAACGTATTAAGAACTCTCTTCAAAATGTTTAGCCTTGACGTAACATTTTACGGAACTGAAAACAAAAATGAAACGTTAATGCGCTCTGCTTAAACCGATGATGGCAGGCACGCTTGTATTAGAGACATTTTCTCACTACACTCTTGAGTTTTATCAAACTCGCAGACTGGAAGAAATGAGAGCAAGTTTCGAACACAATTTTAGATATCAGCTTATTTAGTTTGCAGACACGTTACGGTGTACAGCCGCCGGGTAAATAGGGAAGTTTACAGCAACTGCCGCAAACTATCGCACTTTCTTTTTCTATACATATAGAGTAGCCTTCTTTTGAAACTTTTGTAAAGAATCTGGAGGCCATGGTTGCCTTGGGGTTTCAACAGTCGCAAGTTCGAATCCCAGCGGGTCCTATACCAGTGAGTTTTTCTAAAAACTTATGTACTGTGATTTCACACCACGTGCTTTACGGCGAAGGAAACCATCGTAAGGAAGCCTGCAATATGTCTGAGAATATGTATAGTACCTGAAACGGCGATAGACTCACCATCTGTCACGCTAGGACGTAATCATCTTCGGTGAAAAGTGGGTGTTGTTATTAATACACCTCTGCCTACCCCTTTCGGGGAATATACGCGTGAGCATATGTATGTGTAGAATCTGGAGGAAAAATCGTGACTAATAAAGACATCTTCTCTTGCTAGTAAAAAAAAATATTATTTTCGTGAGAGTGAGAGAAACCTGTGGTTATTTCTAAAAGGCAATTTCAATTTTATTGCAATAACGATACATACGAGTGGAAAAATCGATTAAGCCACGTCCTTTAATAATGCCATAGGCCTCGTTCGTTGCTACTTCAGAGAACACCGCTGTAAGATCGAAAATGGAACCATACGTGGTGAAGGACCCAATTGGTCGTTAATAGAAAACAGCTAAATGTGTTTTTGGGAAATGTATGTTGTGGTTATATAAAGTAACTATTTACTGTCAAATTAATACAAAAATTCGGTTTTCTCATAGATGCGCGTCTGTGTGAGTGTCATTTCGACCGACTGGTTCCTAGATTCCTAACTGCTTGGAGAACTTTTATTTGTACTGTGCCAAGGCTATCATAATGGGTTTGCACGCAAAAGACTGTGTATACCATTCTTGAAGAATCATAAAGAATCTTGATATTACATCCACGTCAGCTGCGTTATTTTGTAAGGTATCTCAGCGAACTCGACGTCGAGGGTCGGTTTCAATTATTGGAAATTTATATATAATTCATACACGACAAATTTAAATATCGTATGATTATGACTTACAGAATAACGCAGCAAATATAATTATAAGTGATATTTAGATAGCTTCGCAGAACATACGTTCGTAAGCTAACTTCCCAAGTTCGGAACGAAAAGCCCTTGAAACCCAGTGATAGATTCTAATGATATAAAAATTGTCGTCTCACAAACAGTAGGTACATAAACGAGCTTAGAATGAAATTCAGTCAACGAAGGCATAAAAACCTGCCTCCCCGTGGTCCCATCAGCTGAACGAAAGCAAATTAGCTCGTTGAGCCTAGACTTTATCTCGTGACATAATTGAAGTATTAACAAGTTACGCTCACGCCACAGTTTTTAATTAAACTCGGCTTTAACTTTTACCTCCAATGACAAGAGATTATGAAAAGAGTTTATGTTCTTTGTTTAAAGCGAGTCTACACAGTACGCATGGGTCTTAAAAGTTAGTAGAGACCTCGTGATGAGGGCTTCACAGAGTGCAAACCTTTTAATTCAATCTTTGATATTCTTTCGTTTCAACAGCTAACTTTAATTAATTAATGCTTCTTGCTAATGCTAATTAAGACTTCTTAAACTTTCTTAGGTCTCTGCAAAGATTCCGGTTAAACTATATAATTTAAATTTACTGGAAGCAGTTTTTTAATCTATGATTATAACGATGCAGATTTGTGCATTCGATCTTAAATTTTTGAAACCATTACCAATCAGTAAAAATTACATACATATGCTCAAGCCTGTATTCTGTGAAGGGTTAGACACAGGTATATACTTATAGTACACCCATATTTCAAGAAGAAACGATTCCTGGACCTTCGAAAACTAGACCAACGAGACAGTCGATAACATATAATTCATTTACATACTGAGTTGATTAGATTCCATTACAAATGCATGTTTAAGGCGTTATTATTCAGTATTTACCCCGATAATAAACCAAAAGTAAGCAAGGCACTCCTAAAGGATTATCCTTCTTATGCGATCCTAAGCTACATTAGTATTCCATGGCCAGATGTTGACCTTTCTAAGAATCACAATTAATTCATTTGGCAGTTTAAAATATTATGAAGTAAAATTTAACGCAAGCTGCGGTCATAACGAGCGCCTGATTCGCATTTTTTTAAAATAAGCACGTGCCGCAATTGTTTGGAACTTTGAGATCACTTAAATAAGTATAATATACCTAGTTTGAAATCTCAAATTGTCTATAAATGCAAGATTAATAATGCACAATCACAAGCACTTCAGTTTTGTGTCACTTCAGAATGTATGTTATACGTATTATCAAATATTAAATAAAAGCAAGAATTTCCAGACCTACTTACTGCTGGCCATCTGAATAAAGAATAAGTTATACTTAAATTTCGAATATAATTTTTTTTAGATTATCATTTTGTTATTTCTATTGAGTTCATTCAAATTGTTCTACCTGTTTTCGAGTAACATATAACCTTAAATAAATAAAATATGTATGTACATGAAACGTTTTCTAAAAATCGGTTATTTATAAACTGTGTCCTTTATCATAGTATCGTAGAATTTAAAATACTTATAATTACTTAACTAAGTGTATGTAACCCTATCACATAGTGAAAAAGAAAAAAATAAAAATTATAAATAAAACACGGAATTTAAATTAGTGTCTGCGGGAATGGTGCCCAGTAAGCTGGCTGCGTTACCTCGCTGGATCGCTAAACTGATCCACTGACCGAGGTAAGGTATTGTTCTTGAAAATTGTATTATTGATATTGTTTTGTGTAAATACAAATGGTTATTTAGAGTTTCCTTAATTTATTGATAGCGACGAAAACACTTACGTGAAACTTAGGTTTTATTTATTCATACATGGACCATGTAAAAAAATACTACCGTAATTATTTTACAGTCAATGTCGGTGTAGTTATGACATACCTAAGGTTGTAAGCGATCCTCTTGTAGGTACTATGATGGGGAAAAGTGCAAATACACTTGTAAATAATTATTGAAGTATTACTAGTTATTCTTATTAAATACTAGCTGTGCCCCGTGGTTTCACCCGCGTAGACTTAAGGCCCGCGGCACCCTAATTATTTTTAAATTAAATGTAAATGCCTAAATTACTCTTTGTAACATTAGCTATCCGCTAGTTAAGGTCCCGTTAAAATCGGTCCAGCCGTTATGGTGATTAGCCAGAACAAACAGACAGGCAGACAGGCGGACAGACAGACAGAGAGAGAAAAAAAAATTGCTTTTCCTAAGTCTGTACCGTGTATATGCATTTAGTGAAAATATTTTGGAATTACAAACAGACACTTAAATTTTATTTATCTGTATAGATATAGGTATAGATTATTATGATAATTCTTACTAAATATTTTTCGATAAAAACACATATAAAAATGTTTTACCAACTCTACGTTATCTAATTTTAAAATACATTATTTTAAAATTCATAGAAAATGCATGTAAGATATTAGCTTGATTGTTATATAAACATGAAACATTTAGTAATCGGTGTCATAGATACTTTGTGTACTCATAAGAAACTATGAAGTTGGTACTTTGCATATTGACCTAAGACATTACACAAGTTATGAACAAAATACTTGAGCAAGGGTAGCTGTTTGTACTTTGTTTTAGTGAATTCTACAAACACAAGCATAAAATGTATAAAAGATAAATGTGACACTCTATGTTGTTTTATAAAAAGGCCCGCCTGGGCCCTGTTACTCTATGAAATAAGAGATTCGTGAGATTTCTAAAAGAGTAATAAACTTATTTTACGTTTTTCGGGGACACAGAAAAGAACCGAAACATATTATTTCTATTAGGTCTGTGTGTTCAAATAATTTAAGAAAAATAGTATCCGACATAGGTACTGTAGCGCCGCGACCCCAATTTGGGCCACTGACTACCCGAGGTCTATTCAATAAATCAATTAAATTAATTAAATGTTTTACACTTTTATTATATTACTCTTCCATCATTGTTCTATCTCAAAATCACTCTGACAACTAATATAACCATAATGTTTTTTTATTTTTTTCGAATTATTTTCGGATCATGAAACATTTCATAAAACTTAAATTTACAAAGAACAGGACCTACTTTTTATTTATGTATTTTACAGCAAACAGTAAACATCACAAACAAAGAAATAAACTCGGTGAAAGGTTTTGTTTACGGCTGTACGTGTACGGTTAGCAAGACCGCTCCGATGCGTGGGTGTACCGAGTGGTCACGTCGCGTGTCTATGGAACACCTAATTTCCGTGCTGTTCGTGACTTTACCAGAACATAATCCAATGACATGTTATGCAACTAAGGTCGCAGAGTTTGGGAACGAAATTAAGTTTTAGGTCTTTACTGAAGTGGTCTTATAATGCTAGTAGAGGCGAGATTGGTTCTAGTTTTCATTCAATCAAGACCGAATTTGCAACTTTTCATAAATAATATATTTTTTTAACTCATTCTGGCTCTAAGTATCATCTCGACTTTCGACGAAATAATTCATACTTTTCATAGCTTTTATCTAAAAGTCCTTACAATACATTCTGAACAAACAATATGCATAGAATTATAAAATCTCAAAGTAGATAATATCTACTTCTGATATATTTGAGTAGTTACCGTCCTCCTAACCTTAATCTAGGCTCATCATTGACATCAATATCCTTCTTTGTTACATCTTCATGATCCATCATATTACATCTCAGAGCTCGATAGCAAAGACTCGCTCGTAACCTATTTAAACCACTAAGCTCTTACATGTCGATAGCACATGGAACTTTCAATAGAAACTTCTTAATATTTTTCATTCAAGGTTTCTCTTTCAGCATACTCAGTTCATGTCGTTAAACGAAGGCTACAATGATTAGGCAGGTGAAAAGTCCGTAAAAATGTTATTGAAGGTTTTTAAACACTTTCTAAATTAAAAATGGTCGGAAAAAACGAACACGAGGCGAGACTCGAACGCACGACCTCTGCAAACCGTGCAGTTGCTCTTCCAACTGAGCTACTCATGATCCTACCTTATGCGTCGAACTTTTCCTTCCCTTGTTTTGCGGTTTTAGGGGCCGTATGTAAACATCTGTGTCATGCATAGAACATTTTGTACCAATAAAATTGTAATTGAAAACCGTGAATGGAATATTAATACAGGAACAGTATTTGTTTTAAATATCGATACTTAGAACAAAAAACCGGCTTAAACAATGGATTTGTAGTTAAAATTACGAGTGGTCCCACTTACCTGATAAAATAATTAAAAACTAATCAGGTATCTGGAACCGCGGTACCAGTTAGCTAGCGGTCCCAGTCGCCTGTATCCTCAATTATTCTACTAAGCATGTGAACCTCCATGTGATCCTATCAGCGGTAGATTGGGGCTATCTAATAAAACGAATGCGAATAGAATACGTCATCATTATGTGCGAGATGAGGTTTTGCCGACAGCGCATCAGATGCATGCCATTAATTTGCGTCAGGCGCAAACCACTCCAAATGCAGTTTAAATTATGGAATATATTATAAAATGAGTTTCAGTTATGGAAAAGACACTGTCTATACAATTCCATAACTTTAATATGGAATACTTTTAAATATTTCTTTAATACGAGAAAGGGTTACACGATATCAGTAATAACGCTAAGACTATATTTTATAAGTGTATCAAATTTTGCTGTCAGTGTTATTTTATATATCTTAAAAGCATTCATAAATAGGTTTATTTATTACTAGCTGTGCTCTGCGGTTTCACCCGCGTAGATTTAATTTCTTTCCCGCAGAACCTTTAAAGTTTTTTTTTAAGCACGTAGCCTATGTTACTCTTGTGACAATAGCTACCTGCCAAATCAGACTATTTTAAAATTGAGCATATTTTTTGCCTGTGCAATAAGCCTTAACAATTTGTTATAGCTAAAGTTAGTTGGTGTAACCCACCCTAAAAGCGCCCCATGGAGCAATGACAATAGTAATAACTCACTGGTGGTCGACGGTGAGGGCCCGCCTTGGGGGCGCCACGAGTGCCACGGGCCACGCCGCTTGCACTAACGACTCTCGTACAAACTGCTCCCACGACGGGGAACTTCCTGCAATTAAATATAATTCACAGATTAAGAATTAATCGGTTACTCATCTTACTGCCAAAAGCAGCATCTCAAATATAGACAGGATTCCAAAGATCTAATTTTAACTTTGCGCGTTGTCTATGGTGGCCCATACAATGCGTATACGTATGTAGGTGCATACTCTGCGCTCATAACTATACAAATTTCATTCTAATTCACGATAAAATACTGACGTACATCTGTAGGTAGACTGATTAAGAAATAATCCTATTAATCAGCCGAAATGCTATGTTCCTCATATCCTAGTTACTTTTAGATGAACAAGAAAGTTAAGAACATAAAAGAAACGCGCCAGTTCGTAATGGATCTATTGGGATAATGCTCACGTTTTTTCAAAACCGATAAGCTATCGTTCACGTCTATGCGAGGAAACTGAATAAAAAATCAGGGAAATGATGCATTATTTTTTACAGAGTAATTTACTGCTAATGGGGTTTTTAACGTAATCTCATGGGATCGGCAGAAAAGAGCGAAAACCACTTCACAATATGAAGAGATTGATGGCTTTTATTGTAATTGTATTGGTACACTTGAGTAGTTCAAAATTTGTATTATAAAGTATATTCATACTTTCTGCCTGCTTAACCTAATTTGCGGATTCAAACTTGCAAGAGGTTTGACTACAAGAATCAACAAATAATACTTTAAAAAACCACCTCAATAACGAAATTGGAGATTAAAAGTAGTCTATACTAATCTACATTATTATTACAAAGAGGAAAATACTATTATACAAATCTTTCCTCTTAGATTTGTATTTTTGTGTGTATGTTTGTAATGAATAAACTCAAAAACTACTGTGCTGATTTCAAACATTCTTTGGAAAGCTACATCATCAGCAAGTAATATAGGCTTTATTTTATCATCATACTCCCACGGAAACGTGAACTACGCGGGTGAAACCGCGTGACGTCCGCTAGTAATATTATAAGGAGAAAATATTTGTTTGTTTGTTACAATTAAGATCAAAAGGAAAAATCTTTCACGGCATAGGCTAGGCATATATATTGTTAATAACTACAATTTGGGATTCGTAATAGTCTCGGCCAGAAGTTCTACTTTATGAAATTATCATCACTAGGTGGATAACAACACCACCAAGGAAATGTCTATGGAAGTATTAACTGACCTATTTTGCAATTGAAAGGTAATAGGCATGTTCTTACATTGGTCGAGAATAGATGCACATACATTGGAACGAACGACGTATGTGCGTTCGTCTCATGCCGCTAATATGGAGTCCGACCTTGTGTAAGTTCTTATTTGGTGCACACAGGGTCGTATCTCTCGGAGCGAGCCTTGACCCAACCGAGGCTATCATGCGCGACCACTTACAGCACTAATTCAGTTTTTGGACTAAAAGTTCTAACTGCGCTTACCGTATACAAGCAATTATGAACATTGCAGTTTTAAATTCATCATTACAGCTATGGATGAGTTAATACGGCGTTATAAGTAATTGAAAAAGAAAAAATTAAAATTCTGTTATGGTAGGCAACCACTTATCATCACTGAAGTTAGCGAGATCTTTCGTATCTTAAGTAGAATGGAACATATAAACAGAATCTTTTGCGGTATCAAAACATCATATTTTATCACAAAATATAACAAATGTGTACTTTTAATGAAAACATAGCGCTGGCTACATTTTCAGTTGTAAATTATAATTTCAGAAGTGAAATTAAGAAATGTTACCGTTGTAAACGGTTTGTCTCCACAACTATAATATAAAAAAGTAACAGAGGGGCGGTTCTATATCGGTCGAGAATCGAACCACATACAACGACGCGTGTACTTACAGAAAGTAAGATTAATTCGTGCTAATTTCAGTAGTAACTTTTAAACCAAGATGTAGGTATTATATAGAAATGAGAAGTGCGTGTTACCGAGAGGATCAAGGTGTCGGGCTAAATTATGTGTAGTATTATAATTGATTTATCTTTATGTGCATGCGTTCGATACCACTAATTTTAGGGAGCTCACCTTCTATGATAATTTGTTTCGTGACATAACGGCTGCATCTCGCTCTAAATAACCGCAATGCATAGGTAGATATCATTATGCCGAGTCCCCCGTGAACACTAAATAACGATTTACTCCGGGTTTGCGGTAACCGGAATATATGAAACAAGAGTTCAGCCGAGACTTCGTTCGTTTTAAATTTTAATTAGACTATGTGTATGACTTCGGGGTTAAAGCTATGTTTTTTTTGTGAAACCGTTCTGCAGTTCAACTTTGAAAAATAATGACTCAAACAGACAGGAATATACACGCTTTTGCATTTATATAGTGTTGACGTGTTCATTTTATTTGTTTAACAGAAATGAAAGTGTACATAATAATATGCAAGGATTTACAAAATCCCCGACCCACTTGTCACAAGAGGGCTAAAACCTCTTTAAAAATGTGATGAGCATCTGGCCTCAAGGTCTCAGTTTAGATGTGTTTGTTTTTCCCACATCGTAATTTTGATAAAAATATTTTTTTTTCGCGTTGTTGTTCTCCACATATACTAAAATGAAACAAATATTTCTGCTATTGCTGCCTTAGGATCATTAATTTGCTATAATATTCGTTTATTTTCCATTACTTGTGGTCGGAGCTATGTTATTTTCCCACGCGATTCAATAAATACCTAGTATTATTTCTTAGATAAATAGAGTTTTGGTTTTATAAGGTACTTGCTGTTAGAACTAATAATATAAAATACGACTGTCTCGTTTGTCTAGTGGTCGCATACACCTAATAACCTAAACTCACGCCACAGCCACTTTTCACTGTAGATGTCAACGGGCAGATGGAAAGTCCATACCGTCTCAGGCACTGCACATAGTCTTTGAATATCTTCTCACGCACGAGACATCGCACCCACGCATAGGTGTTTATTTATTATGTATGAGTAAGTTCGGTGCGCTTTTACCGAGGAGCTCGTGGTGTTAAGTCATTTGGGGCATATCAAGGGTGGCTCTGTATGTACATATTTATATATGGATCATAAATACATTTATTACGTTTACATTAACTTACTTATATGACTAGGTACTTTAGTTGTAAATGTTTAGCATTTAGCATGTAACAACCCTAATTCTGCTCCCGCTTTTTAGCTTAACAACTTAATTCAGGGCAAATTGAACA
Organism: Watsonalla binaria; assembly: GCA_929442735.1. Taxonomy (NCBI): domain Eukaryota; kingdom Metazoa; phylum Arthropoda; class Insecta; order Lepidoptera; family Drepanidae; genus Watsonalla; species Watsonalla binaria. The sequence continues at coordinate 3,764,910 of OV838923.1, forward strand.
GAACAAGTTCTAGGTTTATTTAATACCAATAAAAATACTAAAGTAATGTTGGAGTTAGTGTAGTGTGTATTAAGGAGATTAAAATATTTAAAGTGGTATTCAATTTAAGCAGAAGCAGAGCACTGTAAGTAGATTCGTACAATTTTCACGAAAACGTACTTATCCGATGGTCGCGACTCGTCTAGAGCTGTCAAGCCGCCATTGACCTGAATATTAACACTGTCTCTGTATTGAACATAATCGTCAATCCGTAGAGTTTTTAACGGTTGCTCGATCTGCCAACTACGTACTCGCTTTGTGACATTATTTCGTTATTTGTTCCTTTTTGGACGCTGCCGTGGCTCTCGCATTCTTTCGGATTTATATATAAATATACCTGTATATGTATATATACATCCGTCGAGGAAAATAGGACAGCTGTTAAAATATGTGATAAGGTATAATTTTAGGAAGTAAATAAAATTATTATGATAAAAATATCTTCTTCCATTTTTATTTGTTTTCTCCCATTAATAGTTCCAGAAATAATCCCATAAAACTATCTTTCGAAACCATTAACCTTCTCCTTAATTTAACAAGTACAATTTAATTACCCCGTATGTACGTAATGTAGGTAAAAGCGGCCGCGCATTCATTTAATCCCGTTTTTAGCAACCATAGCCTGTAACTACGTTAACGTTGGAGCTAGATATTTTACGACTTCAACATAGTGATATATTCATAAAACCCTACAACTTCTAGAAGACAACTGTTCCTTTTTCTCCGACATCCTGTATATATACTAGCTGTGCCCCGCTTAGAGTTAATTTCGTGGGTGACCCAAAGTTTTTTTAAAATAAAAATTGGGATAAATTACTCCTTGTAAAATTAGCTATCTGCCAGTGGAAGTCCCGTTAAGATTGTCCAGCCGGTTCAGAGATTTGCCGGAACTAACACAGATATAGAAACATTTTAAAAATTGTTTTTAAATGTCAGCCCTTACCGTATATACTTTCATGAATATTTCGTGAAAAGCTGTAATTTTGGAATTACAAACAGACACTTAAATTTTATTTCTCTGTATCCGTATGTATAGATTTAACACCGAATACTTGCGTTGTATTTGTCCTGTTGACACACACTTCACTATGATGAATAGGTAGCCTAGGTAGGTAGTAGAACAGCCTTTATTAATACTTAATACGGTACTATGGGCAACTAAAGTAGGTGCAACTCCTACTTTTCACTCAAAAGAGCAACCGAGGCGGAGGAAAGTTTCATAATTTATAATAATTTGTTGGTACAACGTTTTGTTAACGTGCTAAAGTTAACCGTGAATTTATAAAGCAACTCGAACAAAGGTGAAGTTTCACAGGGTACTGAATGGATTTTTTCCTGACAGAGAAAGCATGTTTTCATACAAACTTTTAGCAGCCTCAATTGATTACACATTTAATATTTTGGGCCTCTCCTAAATCTTTGCTCAAAGCAATAATATTCGCTTAACTTTTGTAGCTCTACTAAATATGTTTTAATCCTGCAATCGTACATTCCTTCCGACTATAAATGGTGCGAAAGATTTATACGTTTAGAAGGGAAATAATAGGCTATTTCCGCCCCTTATTACATGGAACTTAACTGGCAAAATGTGGGAGTAGGTAATTCGAGTACACCTCCCTACACCTTCGGGCCATACAGACGTGAACATATCCTAGTAGCGTTATAAACGTGAAAGTTTGTGAATATGGATGTATGGATGTTTGTTACTCTTTCACACTAAAACTACTACTAGATTTGAATAAAACTTTACAATAATATAGCTTATACATCACAATAACACATAGGATGTACTTTTTAACGATATTGTGTGAATTATCAAAATTATAAAGATAAAACAAATCCTGCACCGACGGAGTTTCAGCTGGTATATGTATAAACTTATTGGAGAACAGATATTCGATAGTCTCTTAAATGACAAGCTTCTTAAGGTCTTATAGTTTTGTATTATTAATAAATTTTCTATATTTTCAGTATAAAGACTTAGCTCAGTCAATGCCCCACAAAATGCTAATAAAATCAGCATGAATTCACCTTGCTCTCTTCCAATGGCAACATCCATAACAAAACATATCGCAGAGATATAGTGAAGGTGAACCCTTTTTGAGAAGTTACTCCATTATTCAAAGCTCTTTCTCAAATAGCAACAGAAGATTAAAAGTATGACAGTTGCCTTGAAATTTTAATTAAAACGCGGTACAGACGGCATGGCAAAACATACTTTGTATAAAAGTGGTGCATATTTTAAACAAAACTTCAACCTCTTTCGGGAAAAATTAACTGACTAGTTCGTTCCCAGAACTGTCTGTAGTTAAAAATGGAACATTATTTTCCTTCCGTTTTTAATACCATTGGATGAGCTTCAAACTAAAATATAAAAATGTTGGGTATTTTATTTGAGTTTTTATTCTTTATAATAGTGGCATGTATTTCGGACTGGTTAATTCCTATATTTACTTGGTGATTATTTTACTATCCTTCAAACATATTTATTAAAGGTAAAATAGTAATTTTGTATTAAATACAATATTGTTAAGCAAGCTTCACAACTATTAGATATCATTAATTTTACAGCTAATCTTCGGACCGTTCGGTTCGGACAAGCTATTTATCATAGGTATTCTGTTAACAACTTTTTTTAGAAACTGAGAGATCCGTTCTATACACGAGAGTAATAAAAAGCATTATTACTTCAACGAACATTCCCATTCATAGCTTTGTTTTTCTAACCTTTCATCAACATTTTCTTAGTATTGAAAACTCTGTACCAACAAGGTTACCTAAACTTACTTAAGTACACGGATTTGTGGGGCGAGCGAGTGATTATGCTCAGCCCCAGCAAAAGGGGGATCTATCATTCAGGCGGGTGTAATGCTTACCCGACGAACCGCTAACTATTTTAGTTACATACATGGATATGTAGCAAAGAAACGATGCTGCAGCGAGCGCAGAAACGTTCCTAAACGTACAGATTTGACATCGTGATCTTTACGTCGTCAGGAATACAGAGTAAACCTCTAAACATTATTGACGAAAATTTAACGATGTATAATTGAAGACTAGCATCTTGTCTAAACGGTGAAAGCCTGGACCTCTGTCACAATGACACCGAATTACTTTCGGTGAAAAATGTATGTTGTTACACTTCAGACTACCCTCCTGACTTTTGTGAAATTCCTAGTAAAAAGTATCCTTAAATGTGATGTGAGGTAACTAATCTTATATCACAGTAAAGGTACGCTGCTAAGACGTCCAAGATGCCATGGATTCCTCTCGGGAACTTTATTATTGCATAATGGTAATACAAGAACGCAGTAGGTACACTGTAACATTTATGCCGTAGTTTATACTCCAATGTACTATATACCTACATAATAAGCTTATGAAGAGATGCATGACTGTGGATGAAGCGAAAGAAGTATGTTAGGATTGTAGCATGTGGCAAACAGTTGTCTGTGCCTACCCCCATGGGATACAGGCGTGAGCATATGTATGTACCTACATAATATAGAAAACGTGATTCTCAGTTCTACCTTCACTGATATGCTTCACGTCTTAAATAAGTAAGTAACCTTTCTTTAATTCCGTAACATTTTGGTATATCCTAAACGGAAAATTCTGATGTGGGTATAAAAATTACGTAAATACAGTTGTCTCATAAACGAATTTATTTGCCGAAAATGCGAGTTTGTTATAAAGAAATAAATGGTCTAAAAAACGTGTATTGCGAGAAACCTTCAAGCTCTCGCCAGAAGCGTTTTTGCTCTCAAGATAAAAGCGCATAACAGTTATTTGATATTCCCAAGTAAATACTGTTTACTTGCCATCTGTAATACGAAGCGGTTTTGCTTGTTCTTGTCCAATAAGGAAGGATATCAATCATCGAAGTCGTATGACATTCGAATCTCGGGTTTGGGTCTCGACGGTACTATTCGACCCAACAACCTGTTGTATGTGGTGGGATGACTTGACATTTATACTGGTGCTAACCCGTGTCAAGCCCTTCATAATTATATGGTTATACCAGCACCTAAACTAAATATTTAGCTGAAAACATCAAATCGGTCATCTTTTAAGGCATAGTGTAACTCGTATATAATGTAAGATTATAAGTAGGTAAAGCTTTAAATTATACTAAGCCAAGTTTATCTATATCTTTGGTTGCTTAACCATTGCAGCCCATTCTCAAAGCATAATGATAATATTACTTATCGCAATGGCATAACTCTCTGATATTAGAGAAAATATTTTTCAATCTAGTATAACAGTTCAGTCTCTTGGCCCAAAAATATGTATATTATTATTTATTGCGAAACTGATGTGTTCTATGGCAAAGGTCTTCCCCCTTCCAAGTTTCGTGTGTAAGACACCATATAAAAACAGGTTCAAACTTTCGAATATTCATTACTAATCTCGAATTCACAATATTTGTTGCTTGTGCTTCCAAAAATAGTTGTGTATATAACTATTACTAGCTGAGCCAACACCCGCGATCACTACCGCTACAACATGATTCTTTGTTCATCTTGAAGCTAAGAAAAATGTACCGACAATTTACACTGGAAATTGTGTAACGAGATTAATTTTAGTCATTCGTTTTAACTCGAGGCGACGCCGTGTAGGTAGCAGTCATAGGAGTTGCGGAGCTTACAAATTAGCTCGCGGCGTACATAGTATCAAAGCAAGCAGAATTAACGTTGTAATATTATTTAGTACATTTTATATTAAAAATAAAAATAAAGTTTTCTTTGGCGAAATAAAACAACAGAGCCAAAACGCCGCAGGCCATACATGGAACATCTGATCCCTATTTTATCAAATGAGACTACCAATTATCCCATAAAAACATGATCCCTCTTATTATAAAACAAATGCTAAGGTAATTCTTGGTTCTAGAGTAGATTCCATCTCTGTTTATGATACAGATTTCAAAAGGGATGGGAATATTTTTAGTACGAGTTTGGTCTACTTCTGGTTTAAATCACGTTTTGTAAATGTTCTTGAAGTAGATAATCAGCGCTCAAAATTGATTATGATTATGATATTTGAAAATCCAATATAAGCGATTGAGTGAGATTTAGAGTATAGACTTTGAATCTCGGGTGTTAACTGTGGGGCGGTCACATCGCCTCTTATACCACTGGTTCAACATGTACAACGATTAATCTTATATACAAGTCTCGTGTCCCAGTGTTTTGTAAGAAAACTCCTCTGTTATGTATACATACTTAGTAGTTTTCTGAATAAGACGTAATCTATTTTATATCCTGTGCCAAAGGCGATTCACCCCAGAAAAATATATGGCAAAACAAATTTTATCAGGCACAACTAGTACGTTATAAAATACAAAGTCCAAACTGGCTAATTTATACCTAAGGGGGTGAAAAGGGGTATGATTTTTATTATATATTCTAATATTATATATGATAATTTCTAATTGTAGTCTCACTGCCATGCAGACGAAGCTGCAGTTTAATATAATGCAGTGTAATGTATGCAAAAAGGAATTTGATATAGGATATGTACGCAAAATGTATGTGGTAGCTTCCATGTGTTCATAGAGAAAATATGTTACACCGGCTGTGTATCAGCAATACCCTCGCTCCATTTCCCGTAAACGTATCGTATTCGATCGATAAAGAACAAATTTTATAGGGAATTCACCCAATAGCGTGGAAACTTCATCGAACAATATGATTTTAAAGGAGCATAAGTTAGGTCCTTTTTATTCATTGATAGCTGTGTTGGAATACAGGTATTAATGAATCCTACTGTAATATTAGAAAAAAAATGGTGTTTCACAATCATCCCAAAACGTTTGAAAAAACAAATTGTACTTAGTGAAAGTTTTAATTCATTTCAATGTAATTCATATTCATGAGCTTTTACGTACAGCATTCAGAAATGAAAAATACTCAACTGTTATATTTATATCCAAACACTAAAAATACATGCCCTTGATAGGCAGTATATCTTAATTAGTAAGAGACAAAGGAGGACTTCCGCAAAGATAATATATCTTCCTGTATGTAATCCTTGGTCCTTAGCTAAGTGTTGATTAATTACATGCTTCCCACAAACCTAAGCTCAACTTAAATTAACTTCAGCTTATAATTGGAGGGTTTGTGCAACATTAGTGTCATTTAAGGCTGCGACTTTTTATCTTTGTATTACCATTTCATATCACTTACAGTGCACGATATACATGACCTATGGATTTATATCAGACGCTAAAATGGCAGTCCAATACTAGAAATTTAAAATTGGTTATATATCGTACTTCATTCGATAAAACAGTCAATATGTCTATTTGGCTAATAAAATTTCCACACACAAAACTTGTTTGAAAATCCATCACCTCGAAGCAAATAATCTCAGAAACAATCTCCGCAAATATACCCATAAAATTGTTATCGAGCTACGAAAGCTGTGGGGTTCGTACAATATCTACAAAGGTATTTACAGGTATGGCATTTACTAAAAAACATCCAACCCCAATTTCCCTTATTCCACTTTCATAACTTCTATCATAATGCTACATTCATATTAAAATTATTCATATCCTCCTTTCTATCACCATAACTCTCTTATTACTTACATTAATGTTCCTTCCTATCTTCTTAAAAGCGTCATTTGTTACATCCATCATGTTCTGCAGTATCTGTAGACCAAGTGTTACTTGCGCCATCGGCGTACAGAAGATTTATTTATTCAAGTCGTCCTCTGTGTCTTTTCTGTGCCTGTTGGGGAGATCTCGTGAAAACGTTCATCATTTTCGCATACATTCCAAACCTTCCCAAAAGGTGACAGCTAGTGAGCCTCGTGTCGTCTCAGGCACTATACATCTATAAATTAACTGCCAGACCTATGCAAGTATTTGCTCAATATTAGCTTCATCGTAAAGCTTGTAATGTGTACTCACTGCAATATATATTTTTTAATTATATCTTTACTGGCCGTAGCTTATTCTAATTCGCAAATATACATACTTAGTTTAATTAATAATTTAGAAATTCCCACAAGTAGCCCACCGAATATAAATGTTACTTGAGCTACGTAGGTTGTGACGTAGCTAGCGTAGAATTGCTGCGGCTTACCGCATCCCACGGTCAGGTAAACACACTGTAGATGGGTATAGTCTGCGTGAAAAGTAGTTGAACAAATAAGTATATTATTCGTAGGGGTTCTTTTTGCCACAAAATGAAACTGATGAATACGAATATTTTCGTACAAATATTACCACAAACTATTGATAAAAATGTCTAATTTACTTATATAAATCATTTTTCAACAAAATGGCATAAGCTTCTTTAATGCATTTTGTTTGGTAAAATGTAGATATTACTAGTATATAAGCTGAATGTCACCTCTAAAGTCTATCAAATCGCATTTGACCGGATAGATTGTCGGCTTAACAAGAATGCCAATCACGACTTTAGATAACTTTGAGCAGATTATAGCTCGGGGCGATTTTCGCGCTTTCCATCTTCTCTTTAGCTTAAGCAACTAGAAGCCGACCTGCGTTTGTTTTATTACTTTGGTTAACTTAGAACTATTTCAAGGACAGACTCTGTACTTTCCTGAATGCTGAAATTTCAAGTATGTTTGGGCATATTTAACAGTTTGAAGTTAGTGACGAATTCTAAGAAAAGGCTGGATATCATTCAGGTCTTGCGCGGTCTACCTAGATTGTACCCAACTAGATAGTGCCTCCACAATAAATCTAATACTAGGTTAATCACTAGCTCACAGGCTAGCTCTTGTTCATTCAATTCCAAGTACAAACTTAACATTATACCTTTAGCAAACAGAACCAAGTTGGATATTAATTTTGCTATTCTCATGTGCCTCGTGTTTATTGACATGTTTGCTTAGGACAGCTCTAGTTATTAGCGGCTAGTTGTATGTTCAAGTTAAGGGTCAGTTTTGACTCAGCTTACTTACGCTACATACCTTGTTCTTCTCAGTAAAAACAACCTTCCGAACCTGGTAGAAGTATGTATAACCTTGTGTAATATTATCGTTCTGACGATCTGAAAGTACTTCGATAAAGAATTTTGAATTTTACCAAACTACACAAGGACCTTGAATTTTCCTGAAATTTCTGTTAATTTAACTTTAAATTTTACCTTGAAATACATCTGGTTTCTTGCATACCAGTAGCCAATTCCAAGATTTAGATAGTGATTAGACTAGCTAGACCTGCGGGAGATATAACTTCTAGTCAACCGAAAGTGATACATACAGCCTTCTTTTTCAAAATCTTATAGTTATAGGTTAGTGTTTTCTTGAAAGCCAGAACAATGTAAAATGAGATACAATGTAAACTCGCTGAGTTCATTCATATTGTATGAGAAGTATATTGGTGGATTTTAAAGTAGAAATATTGCAGAATGGTGGAAGCAAACGGTAAATGTTTAATGATATAACGAGTAGCGACCCTTGATGGTGTAGCGTGTGTGGGCTACATTGGTGGCATGCCTTTTAACTCAAAGGATTTTATTACGACCAAAATGGAGGCTTGTAAAATATTAAATGTGTTAGAAAATTTTACGTGAGAATATTTTTAAGTTGAGCGTTATAATATAATACGTGAGAATGACGACATAAGACCACGCCATCAGATAGTCACCCTATGTGACCAAGAAATACCTGCTAACTCGGTAAATTCACTAAATCTGTTTTTTCTTTCATCTCTAAGGTAACAATAATGTGCAGGTCATGATTTACGCAGATACAAAGAACGTTAAGTTTCTAGCCATTATGCATGTTTAAGGGAGGAGAATATTTTCAGGGAGGCATAACGGAGCTTCCGTTCGATATTTGGAGCTGCCCGACTGTATCTCCATGAAAGTAAGCACAGCGTAAGTGTTACTTGGTGTTACAAGCATTCATAAGCTGCAGTACCTACTTACCAACAGGAGAAATGTACGCTTGCTTGTCGCTGTAGAAGAACAATATTTTGATATATTTTAACTGAGTCTACTTTCTACATGTGTATATTCGTCGAGTTGAAATTCTGAACTGTTTTAATGGCGAGTGCTGTCACACATAAATTTGCATGACAAATAAATTTAATTCTCAGATTTTAATAATAAATTGTTAAGGTTGTGTTACGAATTAAGTTAAGAATTGTTTAGATCACAACTCCAGCTAACACATTGCGTTGTAGAGCTATGGGTACGTCATATTGAACAACTGTCAATAACGAACGTAATGTAATGTGAAAGGGACGAAGGGTACGGTTCACCTACAGAGTAAACTTTGTTAATGATGGTGTCAATGTACGCCATTTATAAATTAGATCGCGAACACGAGAGCCGTGGTGGCCTTGAGGTTTGAGCAGTCGCCTGCTACGCAAGCGACGCAAGTTCGAATCTGGGCCTGTACCAGTGAGTTTTTCTAAAAAACTTATGTACAGTGATTTCACACCACGTGCTTTACGATGAAGGAAAACATCGTGAGGAAACCTGCATATTTCTGAGAAGTAATTCAATGACGTATGTAAAGTGTCTGAGAATGCGATGGACTTACCATCTGTCACGTTGGCACTTAACCATCTTCGGTGAAAAGTGGGTGTTGTAATTACAACACCTCTGACTGCCCCTTCGGGGAATACAGGCGTGAGCATATGTATGTATCACGAACACGTATTTGATTAAAGGGGTGAAAGGGTCGAAGCAGAGAATGTAACACGTGTTACCTGAATATACGATGGGAGCGGCGGCAACGGTGCGGCGTAGTGATAAATGCGTGCACGTGGAGTACCCGACACAGTTGCGGTGCAGAGGTAATACCTAGCTAATGAAAACTGGCGCAATTCTGACCTGTGGGCCTGTGACCGTGAGTCGAACCAATTTCATTGCGCTCTGTAGCTCATCTGTAGGTTCATTTTCATTTCATATTGTGTTGATTTTTTAATTTACAAAGAATAATTTCAATACCTGCACAAAAATCCTACATGAGTAATTCGAGAAAGAGACATTTTCCCCACATATAAACTTCTTGTTCTGCATAATTTTCTTAGCAAAGTAATTTGGTGCTTTACCTCTGAGGAGAGCTATAACGCATAATACGCTGTAAAACGCTGAAATTGTCTTCTTGTTAGCCTAAACAAACAAAATTATACGTTTCCAACATTTTCAACCTGGTTTTGGAAGCGTAAGCTGGCAAACGTTGTTTACTTGAATAATATACCTACTATTTACAAAGCAATAAGAAAATAATTACCAGAGTAATGTAAGAACAAAGGTAATCAAAGAAAACATTATAATGTATTATGTATTTGCGCTTTACAAAATGTTGAGTCAAGATTTATCTGACTTTGGAAATAAAATCATAAAACAAGGAGTAACACTGGATCTACACATAGATTTATATTGTTATAAAGCAAAGCTAAGGGTGTTTGATTCTTGCGACTTCACAGTTGAGCCTCCTTCGTTGTTTTGATACATCGACATCGCGCCTTGATTTACGGCACTATATTTTTCCAATATCGTGTGCCTACGCTTCGGTTAAACTCACAACTTTGGTAACATTCACATTTCCTTCATTGTTTCACAACTTGTCTCTTTATTATGTTTTATTTCACTGCTCAACTTTGTGTGCGGTAGTTCGTAAGTTAGTTTATTTATACATATACATACTTACATATACAGATAAAAAAAATAAAGGGTCTAAATGCACATGAAAGTACAAGGTGAAAAAACCAAGTTTTAAAAATTTTCTATGTATGTCTGTCTGTTTGTTCCGGCTAAACTCCGAAACGGCTGAACTGATTTTAATGGGACGTTCACTGACAAATAGCTAATGTTACAAGGAGTAACCTAGGCTACGTTTAATTAAAAAATAATTAGGGTTCCGCGGGCCACCCATGAAATTAAGTCTACGCGGGTGAAACCGCGAGACTCAGCTAATAAATCTATAATGTGTTGTATCCATATATGGCTACGCTATTTCTTAATGCATGGACATTGTAAGGTGTTGATGCAAAATTAGAAATTTATGTACATTCATAATTAAATTCATAAATAAACCGACGAAAAGAAAAACGTTTTACAATAATGTACCAGAAAAATTGTATCCACAGTATACAGAAAACAATAACTTCAGCATAGTAACATGAGTCAACGGGAACGTACAATGCGTGCCGAGAGTCTGCCGCAGCGGTCGGCAACAGAATCCAAATGTTGAAGCTGTTTTGTGTTGCGGAACAATTTATACGAACCAGAGAGCTTGGTATAAAATGTTCAGGTAAGGACATGCTTGAACCTCAGGCGGCTTGATAGAAATGTACATTTTTATAGAGGACTAAAGAGACCGTTAGGACGCAGAAGAGTCGAATATATATTAAGGTACAGAAATATTTTGAAGTCCAAATTGTCTATGACTACATTCCTAATGATGTCAATGCAAGTATGTTAAAGAAACGTAATTAATTAAATCATGCTCGGAGTACATTGACTTTACAACTAAGTTTGAGATGGCAATTGTTAAACCATTCATTCAGTGAGTGAGATAAAATCAAAATAACAAATATTACGGAATCTTTGTAGTTGAATACATATTCTTTGTAGTTGGTTAAAATGTTGGTGTAATAACTTCTTTGCGTTAGCGTAAAGTTCATCCAATTACTATCTTCGATGAATTATTTTGCTAATTATGTAGAAGGTATCTGATCCTGATTTACAACAGTGGATGGCGACACTAACCAGATGCGGATGAAGTTGCGGACACCAACAAGTTTACAATAAGGAACGTGCATATTGCTATTTGCCTTGAGCAACTTAACTGAGCAACAACCTCCTGACTTGGATAAGTTCGCGAGACAATCGTTTAAAGCTTCACAGATAATTTTGAAATACTTGCTGACGACTAAGTTATTACTAAAGTTTCAAGTAGTGCAGGGAGCTGCACTCTCTCGCAAATAAAGACATTGTAGTAACGGAAGTTTGATAGTTAATTAAACTTGACGTATTCGAGAACGCAATTTTTATACATTATTATTGATAAAAAAATATTAAAAACCCACACTGTATATAGTTCTGCTCGAGATAAGCTTCCATCAAAACTATGCAAATAATAATCCTTTCAACCACCTTCCGCTCGCGACTTCACCCGCTTAATTTTTGATTCCTGATAATCCCACAGAAACCTCATATTTTTCGTGATATAAAAGTATAATTACCACGTATTCATCCATATATTAAACTATTTTTAATATATGCTTGAGAACGGCATAACTCACACTGCAAACATTTCTGCTTGGAATCAGAAAAAAAAATTGTCACACAGCTTTTGAAATCCACGTCAAATAGAAAGTGGCTTTTGTCAAGAAAATAAATAGACATTTTCGAAGATACCCCTACTCTACCAGGGAAAAGATAAATGAAAACATAATTCAAAAGCTACTCACTCCCCATTTAATTTAGGAGTCAACAATGATTGACCATATAATAGATAATAAATTTCAAACAGTGACACTTTAAAAGCCCCGTGGGAATGCTACAGTATCTTGGTGAAAATTACAGAGAAGATAAGTCTTTACAGAGAAGTTAAATGATCAAAAGTCCATTGACTATTGCTTCTTCAAAGTGAGCTATTCTTACTGATGACGAAGTAACTATCGTGTCTGTCGTCGATATTTGTTATTTATTGTATTTAGTCCTGATATTTGGAAGAAAATATAAAAGGGACAACAAATACTTCTAGAGAGCCGTGGTGGCCTCGGGGTTAGAGCAGTCGCCTGCTACGCAAGCGACGCAAGTTCGAATCCCAGCGGGGCCTGTACCAATGAGTTTTTCTAAAAATCTTACGTACCGTGATCACACCACGTGCTTGACGGTGAAGGAAAACATCGTGAGGTAACCTGCATATGTCTGAGAAGTAATTCAAAGACGTATGTATAGTGCCTGAGACGGCGATAGACTCACCATCTGTCACGTTGGCACTTAATCAAATTCGGTGAAAAGTGGGTGTTGTGATTATAACACCTATGCCTACCCCTTCCGGGAATACAGGCGTAAGCATATGTATGTAAATACTTCTAGAGTTTTTCATACGAAGAAAACGACTAGCAATCATGCAAAGGGTCAACTATAATCGTTTAAGCAACGCGTACTTATTAAGAACTTCTTAGCTTTGTCGATTAATTTTACGGTACCCTAATTAAGCATCAAAGCTCAGAAGTTGCCTCCAAAGCAAATAGGTCTCTAAGTGCCGTCACCAGTTCATGAGAGCTGACCTTGAATGTGCCGTTGTTTATCTGTCTGTCTCTGTCTATCTGTATAGTGCGCGGCGAATAAAAATAATACATGTGTTCCAACCAAAATGTTTTCAAGATAAGGGACTCTGACAACGAATGTGCAGTTCTGTGCTGTTATGTTACGTATACACAAAGACGGCGCCAAATCTCACAAACAAAGGATTATACAGTAGGTATGTTTTGTAGTTGTAAGATAACTTTACATAGAAATAAAGTTTAAGTGTTTGTATGTTATTCCCAATTAACAGCTTTTCACTAAACGCATAGTATATAATGTATTTACATTTTTTAATGTAGGTATCTGCTTCTACGTCTGCGTTTATCTGTATGTCTGTCTAACTGCCTGTTCGTTTCTAAACTCTGAAACGCCTGGACTCAAAGCGGGACTTTCAACGACAAAAAAAAATTAATTCAGTGAATTAAAGCCATAATATTAAGTGTACGCGGGTGTAATCGTGGAGCACTGCTAGTGCAATTATATAGTAATGATATACGTATATATAGATTGATATAGATAATAAAGAAGAAACATCATGTACACACTAATAAAATTTTAATAGATAATTTATCAAGAATAACAATTTGAACAACATGTTTTTCTTGCAAAGTTTTAAGCGCTGGAGAAACACTTTACACAAATTGATACAGTTATTTAAAACACAGATATATACCAAGTACGCTGGAATTCGCGTTTCTCTTCAAAATAAACGAGCACTTTATGAAATGAAGCTATTAAAAATCTTTTCACGTGTTCAAGTTTCAATGCAACGGAATATACAGACAAATTAAGTGAATGGCAATTTATTTGGTTGCATTACGAAATTGCTTCGAAAACTCGTATTCACAACCTACTAGGTGCTAACTGTATTAAATTTATAATGAATGACAATGAAATAAATCAAATAATATGTTGAGTACATTTTCCAGCTGGCATCGTCTGTTGGTATTCATCAGTTGATGATCCTAGTTACAAAAAGATTTTCTTTTTTTATTTACCCTGCAGTGTATGGATGCATGATGCGTGCGAGTTAGGATTTAATTAGAGCTAGCTCTGCCCCGTGGTTTTACCCGCGTAGAGTTAATTTCATGGGTGACCCGCTGAACCCTTATGTTTTTTAAATAAAAGTTAAAGCCTATGTTACTCCTTGTAACATTAGCTAACTGTCAGTGAAAGTCCCGTTAAAATCGGTCGAACCGTTTCGGAGATTACCCGGAACAGACAGACAGACAAACAGAGGAAATATATAAAAATTGTTTTTTCTATGTCAGTGCCGTGTATACGTTATATGGTTTTAGTGAAAAGCTATAGTTTTGGAATTACAAACAGACACTCCAATTTGATATCTTTTTGTATATATAGAAGATGTATGTTTCTGGGTTGCATAGGGAACAAAATATTGCAAATTCAAAAATTCTGTACAGAATTTTCGTACCTTGAACTCAAACTCAAATTTAAAAATATATTTTCCGATTACACTTTTAACAAAGTTCTTTCAAATCGTCAGAATGACATGATTACGCAGGATATTACTTGGTACTGTCTTCTTGTTTCAGCTCAACCGATATCCATAAATTTATATGTGTCAGGTGCGACTGGATACGTTCTATGATTCACAATATACATAATATATCAAATACCAAGTGACGTGGCCTATTGATTTGATATGCATGAAACTATAAAAGTATGTCACTTAAGCCCCGGGCGAACAAAGGGTCGATGTTGGAAATGGTGAAAAATAGCTTAAAACTACAATGGCACGTGTAACGGAGCGCTGGCACTCGGCCAAGTAACTAACAACCTGATACGGTGGTATCTTAATTGAGTGGCAGTTCGTAGGTGCACTTGGATTTGGTAACATCCCCCTAACATCGAAATGGCTATATTGTAACCGATTTATCTATTTCCAGCGCTTATTAAGAACTGCTTAGGTTTGACGTTTAATTATACGGTACTATTATTCTCAGGACTATTATTTTTTGTTCGTATTACTTTACTGCGATATAAAACTGTGTTCTTCATGTCGATTTCTGATGAAGGTTCTATGCGTAGTAACAATGTCATGCCCTTATTTCACGTCCAATTACCCGGCTCTTGGGAACAATGTGATGTGAAAATAATGTCATTGGTATGTCTACCAAGAGAACAAAATTATTCGTGCCGTATAACTGGAATATTGATAATAGCTATCCTTTGAGGAGGTCATTGCATTAGATTCAATAAATATGTATTTTTTTAAGCACATAAAAAAAAAGGTTTGAGCTGAGGCCTGCTACGCAAGCGACGCAAGTTGGAATCCCAGCGAGGCCTTCATCAATGTGTTTTTCTAAAAACTTATGTGCTGTGATTTCACACCACGTGCTTTACGGATAAGGAAAACATCGTGAGGAAACCTGCATATGTATATAAGTAGTTCAAAGACGAAGGTATAGATGAGACGGCGTTAGACTCACCATCTGTCACGTTAGCACTTAATCATCTTCGGTGAAAAGTGGGTGTTGTTATCACAACACCTCTACCTACCCCTTCAGGATGAGCATATGTATGCATGTACAATTTTAAAAGTTGTGTTTGCCGATAAGCCTAAAAACTGTTTATTCCAACTTACAAATCCTATGCAACATCACATTGCTCAACGATGTTATACATTTTCTAAAAACACGGATTCGGATGAAATTAACTCCACAGATAGTTTATTAATCAGATTACTAAGTACAAAGTCGCGGGCAAAACACTATTAAAACAAAATTGTATGAAGGGGTCGTGTTTCATAACAAAAGTTGTAACATGTAACTGATTATATACGCAACAGTTCATGCAAACTCGTAATATACATTAAATAATACCTTATATCATCGTGAAAATTCCTTATTCTACGTTGTTTGTGGAAAACATTTGGAAAATGACAGTCATAGCACAAACGTTTCGTGCGAAGCCGCGACGTAGATTACTTAAACAACTTAATGATGATGGGATAGTCATTTAGGTTTATTTAAACAAGAAGCGTCTGAGATTACTTAACAGTTTCAGTACAAGGTCGGTACAAAAGTTCCAGAAAACTGCTAAAAGTAATCCTATTATTCGTAATTGCTTTACGTATTACGAAGGTTTTATAACATGTCGGTGTGATACATATTTAAGATGAACAAAATAGCGGTAAAATATTACCTAGGTGTATCGTTTCACCTCGGAATTGTAGCATAATATTTTCGAATAGTATAATATAAGTCGCCATTGACTTACAAAATTAATTTGTTTGTTCGAAGCGTCGTTCTGCTACGTTACGGATCTTGATACGGTTAGTACTAATTATGTATGAATTTACTAATTATACATTTATTTATTTAATAATATATAGAACTTCGGTGGGTTTATAGCTAAAACATAAAATATATAAATAGTCGAGAAAAGTCAGCGTATTGCAGTTGTGAAAATGAAGCATGGGTGGGTCGCTAATAATAATATTTTGTGGTTAGCTATGTTTTAAAGGGAGATTGGTAATAATAATGTTAAACTACTGTCAAAACAGTAGTTATTATATACAATAAAATTGGGGATTACAAATAATCCCCAATTTTATTCCACAAAATACGTAGCTATTTTTATTGTTACCATATTTGTGACTTTGTGTGATACGATTTTGTGACTTGATGGTATATTCGAGTCAGAGGAAGTTTGAAGTAGGTGAAAGATATACACGAGAAGTGTAATTTCCTGAAATCGGTGTGCAGTTGCTTCTAACCTGGTGAGGCTGGCTTGAGCACAGCTTACTTGAAGCGTAAACTTTGATTGCACGACCATTTAAAGGTGGACCGACTCAATAGGAAAGGCACGTTTAGTCCACACTAGCTGTGCCCAGCGGTTTCACCCGCGTAGACTTAATTTCATAGATGACCCGCTGAGCCACGAATGATTCTTTAAATAAAAGTAGCCTAAGTTACTCCTTGTAATATTAGCTGTATGTACCAGTGAAAGTTCCCGTAAAATCAGTCTGGCCGTTTCAGAGATCAGCCGAAACAGACAGACAGAAAGAAAGAGAAAAAAAAATATTTGTGTGTTATTTCATATGTATTTTGTGACCGTGTATTATTTCATATGTATTTTGTGAAAAGCTATTATTTTGGAATTACGAATAGACACTTCAATTTCATTTATTTGTATAGATGCACAGATTACTCTTATAGAGCTAAAACTCATTAGGTGCGTTCTATGTTTGGTTGCATTGTAATTACAACAGATTAGAAATTTAACACCAGTACCCTAAAACCGTTGTCAATTTTGAAAATATTTAATAATAAAAAACATACGACGTAGGACTCTTTCTGAAAAAGTATTTTAACTATTTGAATTGAAATGGAAAGTACGTAGTAAGTAAGCTTTCTACCTATTTCTATAGTTATTCTCATATTTACTTATTTCTATACTTGTCCACCTCCACCGAGACGGCCCTCGACAGAGTCCACTGGAAGGGTTTGGAGGAGGCCCTTGCCAAAATTGGGCAAACGGACCCAGCTACCGATGTCGGCTCATCTTGAGCCCTATTCAAACTGTGTGAATTATAACTTATTGTATCCGAAATAAAGGCTTATATTATTATTATTTTACTTATTCACCAAACACAAGCCATTGGAATATGTATGCACGAGCATAGTTAATAGTCAGTCATTTATGTCAACAAGCCTTCTTCCTGATCAGAGTGTCCCGAGTTTACCGATTCTTAACAAAGAGAGCGAAAAACAGTGAAACAGCCGGACCCTAGTAAATTAAAGCACGCTCCAGTTTCCTTGCTACGCTACTATGTATTAGCCAGTCCGCACTAATGGCCCATCGGTGCGAGGACCGCGCGTTAACTTTTGTATGCCCATTTATACAATACCCACGGCAATGTACTATTATATGGGACCTTTTAAATGGACATACACTATGTAGTTTATTTGCAACTCAATTACTAAAAGCAATCCGTATGAAATCTTTAATACTTAAATAAAAGTAGGTATGAGATAATAACAATTTAGTCGATACATCTTCTAATTTGATTGACATTCTATTATTATTATACTGTAGGTATATATTCATTTCATCTCACATGACTGAATTATCAATGTTGCCACAGTCTAATTGCAAGCTACTATGATATTATACATCCCATTCAGAAAAGCTTTACCCAGCTAATTACTACCAGCTAAACGAACTTCCTAACAATTGGAAAGCGAAAGATGTAATAAAGTAACATTTTCCACTAAACCCCTTATTAAGGCCCCTTATTGTACTTCATAAATAATAATTTTATTCAGGCTTAAATGTGTAAATTAAACCCTTGTGAATTATGGTATTGGCCAGAATATAATGTATGACGAGTGTACTGTGTAAGTACCTCCACATTACTGAAGATTGCAGTCAAATTACTTTGCTCTATTGTCGAGTAGTGTTTCTCGAACAATGACGGAAAATGGTTCTGTAAATGAAGTTTCCTATTACTGAAATCAATTTTGGAAGAACTTAATTTGTGAATTTATTCAAATGAAATTCTGTAAATAACAAATTGGAACACTTAGTGCAAAAGAAAATCGCATATAAATTGAGTATTTACTAGCGTAGTCCGGAGTTTAAACAAGTGTTTGCGGCAGCTATAATTGCTGAGAATGGCTCGTACTGTCTGTAGACTACAGCCAATGTTTGGTCATTTAAACTGCAACAGGTTTGACCTGAAATTGCTGCAATTTATTTGCTCTTGTTATACCTGCAATATTTAGAAAAAAACCAGCGGAAAATATTTCAAACTGTAGATTAATAAATCGCTACGTTCCTAGCGCAGCGAATTTTAACTATCTGTATCAAACAATAGTAAACTCTTGTTTCCTAATCAATCAGCCATGCTTATAATAAACATGCTTCTCGCGAGGTATTTACCCCCATAAGCAATCGTAGAGTTAAAATTACAAGAATTTATCTCGGTAAAATTACACTGAGAGAGTAGGCATGCAAAGTTCTTTGACTTAATGGAATTTTGTGCTGAAACTTGGCTTCAAACTGAACAATTAACAACAACAAAGGAGAGAAATTGAGATATTGTAAAGTAAATATAATATTATGTAGGTATGGATATAAACTAAGTATCAAAGTTACGAGACGACTCCCAGTTTTGGAAACTTTGACGAAGCTACCTCCAATTTTGTGAATGAGTTGTGGTGGTGTCGACCTCGAATGTTAGATCAAGTAATTAGAACGATTAATCTGATGAATTTGTATAATTAAACACATGTGAAATTATAATTGCTGTACTTTGGGCTTAACTAATAATTATTGTATTCGGACCCAGCTCCATATTGTGGAAAAGGCGGTGTGAGTTTTAATGCCTTATGAAATTTTTTATCCATACCTATATCATATTTATAATTACTTTATTACAAATTTCACGCCCTTCCAGAAGGCTCCCTGATAGGTAGAGGTATTACATTACTTACTTTTCACCGAAGATCTCGCCGACCTATTATATATCAACGCAGCATATGGTACGCCCATCGCATCGTCATCTCTGGGTATAGTAACATTGTCTTTGAATGTCTTTAATAGTAAGCACTTTTTGCAGATTTCCTCAAAATGTTTCCATTCACCGTAACTCTCAGTTCAGCATAAATCTCTTTAGGAATATCCGGAGATTGAGGTGATCTTGATTCATCTTTCAATCCCATTATATAGACCTTAATTTTGCATCGATAACACAAAGAAGAAAACTGTGGTAAACAAATGAGTATGTACTTATAACAAGAGAGTTTATTTGATGTCATAAAACTGGTACTTCATAACTTATCTACTGGGATTCCACTTATTTAAAACAGTTCAGACCCTAGACACATATGTATAGACCATAAAATCAACCCTTTCAGCGGCAGTGTTGCGCACAGACCACCAAAAGTTCTTTTGTGCCAGACTGCTATAAATGTAAGGCTTTACTGTTTTTGTCCATAAAACATCCTCTCTTGGCCGTTGTGGGGACCGAATGCATATGTAAAAGTATCCATTATTTACAACATTTGCATGATCAAAACACAAATGTCAACCTAAATAAGATGGACATAAATAATTAAATTGACTTAAGTAAATTTTGGACATTTAAACGTTCCTTCGAAAAAACTCTTTTATATTAAATCCCGTTAAACTAAATATATCATATCCAACCTTCAAAAAAGGATTTCAGTCTTTTCTTTATGGAAAGCAATATTTATTCATAATTCATCATCTCCCTGGCCTTCTCCCATACAATGTTGGGGTCGGCACTTGATTCAACGATGCGGCTGATCACCTGATTTGTCTATGAAGCGACTACTATCTGACCTTCGCAACTCCTTTAACGAGGAAAATCTGTGATTCGGGTTAAACTAGTTATTAGACTATTTATAATACAGGCGTATTTTTTATATTTTTGGGATATTAAATGAATTCTAGGTATATTATAATATGTTTCTAACATCGTTCTTAATTCCCTGCGCAGCGGTCCTTCGCACAAAAGGGTCAGATTATATTTAATGAAATCGTAACGTACCTAATGTTACTCTGCGGACTGAGCGTTATTATTAATTAACCCATTTGCGGTTCATTAACTAGTAACTAAATACAATACATAATAATATGTTATAAAGAGATAAATATTGTAAGTGGATATATGCTTACGTACGTCAGTTTCTTATAAAAGATGTAACCTCTGAAACAACTCATTATTTTATATAATCATAATCAAAGTTTTATAAATTTCTTTCTCTTTAAGTGGTTGAAATTTATCTTACTATATCACCAAGAAAAAAAATTCGATTGGTGATAACCTCTTATTCATCAAATAGTTTTCTTTGAAAAGACCTGCGGCTCATACCCTGAATATTTTTTTATTTAGACTCACTCAAGGGTAGGACTCAAGGGTTCTCATGTGTAGAGAATATAGTTATAATATGACAATAACAACAATTTCTTGCACCTTAAAACTTATGATGTATTGTGAAGAACACGCAATATTACAAGATTTTTTCGTGACATTCATGTTTAAATTCTAAATTATTAAAAAGGGTAAAGAAAAGTATGAACAAGAGGCCGCAAAGACAAGGGAAGAGGAGACAGTTAGAAGAGCAACTGCACGGTTTGCAGAGATCGTGGATTCGAATCCCGCCTCGTGTTCGTATTTCTCTTCACCCCTTTTTAATAATTGTACGTTCTATTAATAAGATACGATAGATTCGAGTTCTTACTATCCTTAAATAGATATTTTTCAATAAGAAAAACAAACACACTTATTTGCACGACCGCGTCACCTGTGGGCGTCACAATTTCATTCTTTCACGAGGAAATCTCGATTACACCTAACCAATGTATTGTTTCGTTCTGATTATGTTTGTGTTTCGTTCATTCAACACAACGCATGTTATTCATGCCCACACTGAAAACGTTTCGTTTCCATAAATTTTTAAGTGGGTTGCCTGGTGGTTTGGTGCAAAATAATTGCTGTAAACGGTTACGTAATTTATTTATTCATACTCATGTTTCCGGATTGAGGTTTGCATATGAAATACCGTCGCTCGCCAAATTAATAGGATTTAGTAATGAGGTTCCTTGTGTAATTTATTAATATTCAAAGCTTGAATATTTTTAACTTATCTTGCCTTCACGAAGTTCACGGCTTACCCGCGAGGGTGGGGTTTTACGAGTGCAGCATTTTCAATAAAGACTTACAATTATGAAGGAGCTTGCTTACATGAGGCAGGGCGTGAAGTTCCACCCAATAGCCAGGGTCTAAGAATTTGGCTATGGTATCCCCTGCCTGTCGTAACAGGCGACTAAAAGGGGGCTGGAGGGCCTGCTGGCGGTGGTCGGGGTGGGAGCTTTGACCACCGAGCAGCGGGCCTGGGAAGGTGGCAGCGCGATGTGGCTCTCGCTGCCTTGCACAGTGAGGTCTCCAGGGGCGGCGATACAGCTGCCCCGGCAAAGTGTGGGGGGACACCGGTGCGATCTATCAGAGTACCCGGAGTCCCCCCTGAGCACTGAGGATGGCCACCGGGGGGGGTTTTAGTGCGGTAAGAATCCCACATACCCCGACCTGCCTCTCCCAGGGCGCTTATGGGCCTTTTGAAGGTTTCCCCTTCGTCAATAAAAAAAAGGGCGTGAAGTGATTCTGTCGCGATCAATTAAGCTCAACTTCACTATGTTCATCGCTTTATTTAACCTTATTCACGTTTGTTTACCGAAAATGTATCTTTATGAATAAAACTATGGAGAGAGATGTATTCAAATTAGTCACGTAGTATATAAATAGAAATAATCCTAGGTAGACTATGGTGCCGATAGAATACATACGTACTATACCTATACAATGCACAAGGTTCCAAGTTTTTCAATGTAATAGAGCTCGAAATTAACAAAGGCCATTAACTTGAAATAAATCACCGTCAACACGCGAATGGCTGATCACAAACAAATGTAGATACACCGTGAGATTTAGATGGTAGTTTCGAGGAGAAACACCGGTTATCTTAATATACAGGGCAATAAAATGGCGATAGGCCGGCGAGATTGAAGTTCGGATGTGTTTTGGCACTATCCAAACAAGGGACAAAGTTTGCGTACAAATATTTTTACTACCTACCCGAAACTTTAGCAAACAGCACCTTGTACAGTAACATTTTCTTTGACCAACGTGTTTCTCTTCTTCTTACCATACTTATATTTCGAATAAAATACTAACTTTCTGTGTATGGCGTGTGTGTGTATGGCGAAGCAAAAAGTACTGTCAGATACATGTATGTGTGTTCATCAGTTCCCTCATAATCAGTTGTAATGCTACTTTGTTTCTGAAGTAATATCAGTTACTTACATGTAAACAAAACATTGTATGTACCAAATTTTTCGGATACTTTGTGATACCCAAAACATTTCGGTGAAGTGAAGTGTAACATAATTTCTATTCACACTGACATGCATGGTGTACTTAATTTGCACGTATGATTATACGTGCATATTAAGTACACCATGATAATGATGAGTCTCTAAAAATTTTAGTTAATTTTGTATAATGTAACTGACTTGCAATAAAGTATTTACAGTGTATATAGAGTGTAGGGTGTGATGCATACAATGTTACATGGAATATTATCTTGGTTTCATATACATATAAGTAGATTCGCTGAATGAAATCTATATAACTATATTTGCCACCTATTTGTGGGAACCTTTTGTGTTTGCTGTAATAAATTCCCAACGGCCCAATAAAAGGACAATGGGTAGGCTTTAAAGCCACGCACAGAAGTCGGTGTCATAGTCTCTTTCTCATCGTGGAAATACAATGGAAAATTGACAATTGCCACTAGTAGAAAACTTACGTATGCCCAAAAGAAAGTATTTATTGATTTGTGATTTGGGATATCTAGGCCGTGGTAGCAGTGGGGTTTGGGGCGTCGCCTGTTACGCAAGTTCGAAGCCTTGCGGGGCCTGAACCGATGCTTGTGCAGTTATTTCACACCACGTACGGTGAAGGCAAACATTGAATAAACCTATTATGGACTCACCCTCTGTCACGTTGGCTCTCAATTATATTCGGTGAAATGTGGGTGTTGTCGTTACAACACCTCTGCTTACCCCTTCGGAGACCCTTCTGGGATGGTGTGAGCATATATATATCTCACTATTAAAGTTTTATTAGTTTGCACAAGTTGTGTCTGTTTAGTCTATTTACTTACTTGTAGGATTGAAGTATCAGTAGACACAAAAGGGAATATTTCTTTAATTTTATTACAAAAATATAAATGAAATATTACAAACTCCTTCCTAAATATAGATTTATCTTGACACTTCTTAGTATTCGACTTTTTTTAAGTATGTCAGCTATGTTTAGGATGGAATTTTCCATTTGAATTCCAATTTTATTTTTATCGTTCCCAACAATCCCCCCAATATGTGTGTTCAATGTAAGTAAAATATAATTAACGGAAGGCACACACAATTCCAAAACCCCATTAGCGTGTCGTAATTTTACCTTACACTCACTTTTTCAGCCTAATTTACATAGACCAAGCTTCGGTTGAACTCATACAAACCCACCCTATATACGGGTTACGTGACAGCGTGTTCCGCCCATTCACACGTACGTTTTATAGATATCATTGTGTGGGATCATTTCAAAGTACATAAGTGGTGTCATTTCTCGGTCGCCAGTAGAGCAGCCGTCCTAACCGTCGTCGAGGCCGGATGGAAGCTTCCGGCCGTTCATGTTAAATACCCTCTTTCTTTACATTCAGACAGTGAGACTAATTTCAGTCAGGAATCCGTTTGAAAGAGACACGCTTCAGTTGAATTCGACATAGCCGTGCATCTGTGTCAGATTGTTGCGTAATTTGAATTGAAGTACCAATATGTAGCGATGAGTAATGGCATGATTTGCTCTATAGTTTACGGTGTTTCAATGTTTATTAATTTTTGTTAGTTTATAAACACTAACAAAGCCTACGCTTGACAGCAGGCACATTTTAATGAATGGATATTTACTTTATATGGCCTTTAAAGTTGTGGTTGCTTATACAAAAACTTTAAACAAAGTTACTACAAAATTGGTTGGTGAATGGTGAAACAAGAACTAAATAGCTAATGATTCGGGACGAGGGAGTGACATGTAACATCGGTATAATGACTTGCATTTCTCTTCTCTTGTGTAATAAAATAACTTGGGAATGATTTCTATTATCTAGCTGAGCCCCGCGGTTTTACCCGCGTAGTATTAATTTCACGAGTGGCTTCATTACGCGGACTTCAATTTTTTTTGCCGGTTAAAGTCCTGCTAACATCAGTCCAACCGTTTCAGAGTTTATCCAGAACTAACAGATAGAAAAAGAATTTTTTTTTTTTTATGTATGTTGTATGTACTTTCAAATTCATTGTGAAAAGTTGTTAATTTGGAATTACAAACTGATACTTCAAATTTATTTATAAGTATAGGCTATTTTCGGCTGTGAGATATAGGTTTGTACATGCGAAAGTATCTTAGCCTGTATGGAGCGTTTCTGTATTTACTCTGTCTTTTATTTACAATAGCATAGCGACGGATAAAAATACCCATCACACATGAGCTTACAATGAGGAGGGCTAACGAAGTTCCTCTAATCCTATTGGGTTCCGAGGCTCGCGCGGGTTTATTGGTTTTCACTGTACGATGCTCACAGCCTTTGTGCAGACAAAAAGGGTGATTGATGGTAATATTGAGGCGTACTTATTTATGTGCTAATCTATGTGTGTCATGCCAATTCCAAATATTAAATAAATACTTCTACATACATATATTATGAGGCTTGGTGGCCTCGAGGTCTGAGCAGTCGCCTATGTGCAGTGATTTCTCACCACGTGCTTTACAGTGAAGGAAAACATCGTGAGGAAACCTGCATATGTCTGAGAAGTAATTCAAAGACGTATGTATAGTGCGTGAGACGGCGATAGGCTCACTATCTGTTACGTTGGCACTTAATCATATTCGATGAAATGTGGGTGTTGTTGTTACAACACCTCTGCCTACCCCATCGGGGAATACAGGCGTGAGCATATGTATGTATGTAAGTTTGCTTGAAACATGAATGGATACGAAACCTCCTCCTAATATTGTTTCTCAAGAGACTGCAGTCATAAATCCTGTGATCATAAACATAATATTCCTTCTACGATAAGAGCTAATACATAATTGAAACGGGATGGTAAAAATAAGCAAAGAAAACAAACGTTCCTAAATATTGCAAAATATAAAATCCTTTGTTTCACAATAGCCCAGCAACATTTTATTACAATAGGCATTACAAGAAAATGCATTTCCATTTTCCGTACGACTCAATGCGACTTTTAATTTCCCTTGAGCATAGAAAATGTCCGACAAGTTCCGTTTTTCTCTTGTATAAAATACAGTTACAAATCGTGGTTATTTTTCAATAATGTATTCCTTCAACTTTCCTCTACCAAGAAGCCATTCAATTTCCTTTCAGTTAACTGAAAGGGTTTGGCTATTTTCGAAAATTCTTTTTTAAACTGAGAAGTCAATTAATATAACCAGCTTGCAATATCGTTTGTGTCACTGCCAGTCGGAGCATAAATATTTATGTTCATCGGTGCATCACTAGCGGTACTATTATGTACGTATGGGTTTCAATCAAGTTTCAATCTTATCTCAAGGTATGGCAGAATATCTATCTAGTGTCTTTCCGACATTTAGTTAAGTTCTTTCTGACATTTAGTTAAGTACTTCGTAATCTCTCTAAGATCCGCGCTCAGGGGGCCTAATGCGAGTTTTTCATTGCCGCCGTCACAAGTCACCACGTTGACTTAAACGCAGATTTGAATACGATCGAAACAGCGCCATCTGTCGGCCTACAGATGGAACTATTGCGATCCCATACAAATCTGAGTTTACCTCAACGCAATGACATGTGACGGGGTTTTTATGAAAACTCGCACTAAGCACTCAGTAACTGTGCTTGTATTTTATTTGCGTCGCCCCATAGAGACAGACATACATATTAATAAAATGACTACTGCGCGCATTCAAGGCCAGCGCTCATAAATCGTGACGGCACCGTAGTCGTCCTAGAAGAAATTTGGGAAAACTCTTTCGTAAGTGGCACCTCATAATAAAGAACACACCCTCCAAATGTCATGTATCTAGGACCCATATTTAAGGATGCACGTTGATATATCAGTCAGTCAATACTTTGAATTTTGTATACATAGATAAATTACTCCGTCTGCGTGCAAGGGCATTAAACCTCAAGGATTAGTAAGGATGGTAATCAAATTCCGCGACGAATTCCCCTCCGCTGCTTGAGCAATAGTTATTGACGTGATGATTCTAGTAGTCACAGTACAATTTAATTCAACAGTTTAATATTTAATACCACCTTTGAAAATGTACTTAAATTATCAAGTTTATTCATTTGTGTTAGTGACTAAAGTCATCCACTTACTTAGGTCATGTCGTTACTACCTCAAGCTTGGAAAAAATAGGTTTTCATATCATTAGGTCATGCTTCAATATTTTTCAATACAAGGTTATACGCAATGACATGGAATTTATGTGGTAACGCAATGTGATACTTAGCGTTCTAGAAACTATATTTCTTATAATTAGCCTAAGTTGCTCCTTGTAACATTAGCTGTCTGCCAGTGAAAGTCCCGTTAAAATCAAGCCAGCCGTTTCAGATATTACCCGGAACAAACAGACAGACAGAGAAAAATGTTGGTGATATGTTTTTTAAGTCAGTACCGTATATACATTCATATGCATTTAGTGAAAGCTGTTATTTTGGAATTACAAACAGACACTTCAATTTTATTCATCTGTATAGAGTGTAAATATAGATTTCAGTATAATTAGCTCAATTTTATTGTAAATGTTTTATTATAATTACACATTTTCATTATCCTCGTCTATTGTTTCTGATAACTACAAGGTGGAAAGTCACACGTGCGTTATTCCTTTTTTTGCTCCGTTCTATTTCCAATATTCCCACCTTTGTTCCAATACCGGCCGACTATGTAGGGTTCGCGGGAGGCAGGTAATTGCTCTCTCTACTCCAATATTCTTCGTAGTTCAACAAACGTAAAGCCGGCCAAATTGTTTGAAATTGAACTATTTGTTTTACTCCGTATATCAAAGGTTATAACAATTTTTCATAGTACGTAATTTTTTTTTTCTTCTTTCTATTTGGCCGAAACAAGTTTGTAAATAAATTTATGTAATATAAAAAAAAGTTTGTTTTGTTACATTATTAAATTATTTTCATATAGGGAAGAAATAAAAAGAAAAAATTTGAAGAAATTATTTTGTATTTTGTCGCTTCGTTTTCTTACTTTTTCAATTATACAACGGAAAGGGCAGAAATACCAACGAATAAAGCATTAGAGCCACTCTCAAGGAGAGCAATAAAACCTGTCTTCAGAGCCGGTCCCATATATCTATGGAGATCCCCGGAGTCGTAACGCTGAAGATCCTAAATAAATAAAACGTTGTCGAAATTTTAATCAAATCGATCTCAGCCAAAGGCGTACATTTGCTGAGTTGAATGTCCACGTGGAATTATTCTGCACCGAATCGTGGACACAGTGATATTATACAGGATCTGTCGTATCCGCGTCCCACTCTTTAGAATTCCCTTTCGTATCTCACGCGATAAGAAAATACCTTGAATATGGAACAGGTATCGCATTCAACCTTTTTAGGAGTCTCGGGTGAAAACGTGTCTCGTTGTTGCAAATTAAACTGTATTGCTTTCTAAAAAAACATGAATTCCTACGAACGGGTCCTAATTTAAGTATCTAAATTAAATCTGCTTTTCGTTTAACAATTAAATTGTTCTACGCAATAATTACTTTTATTTTATTACAATGCTACTAGATTGCTTCTGAAAATAACAGTGAGATTGTAATACGTAACACGGTACAAATACTAATAAGTTTTCTCAAAGCTATCACTATACCAAATTCCTAATCGGTTCAGCAGTTAAATCGTAAAATGTAAAAGCCATACCGACACATTGTAAATAATTAACAATTAATCGTTATTTCTATAAGTAATGATTCATTTGAAGTGAAGATCTTTCATACGCACGATGGGCTATCCTGACAATAGCGAACGCGTACTTGTCGGTATGTAAATCATTCGAGAAACAACGAAGTCGATAATATGAACTCGAAGTCACAATGAAGCTGAGTCACTTTTTATTACATTAGTATTATATATTATATATTTCGGCTTAGATCCTGATCTGGTACAATTTCGATATTCTAAAGCCTGGATTATATTCATAAGTGCCCGGGTTATACCTGTCATGATTACCCAGAAGTATCACCTATTCATATTACTTGGAAATGCAATGTACACTTAGACCAAGGAATAAGGAATATTACCTATTCTATCGAAACTTACTTAATAACACCACTTCTATTCCAAATGCCTTTGTTGTTGATCTAGTTCAAGCGATCGCCCTAGATCTATACATTTTTAAAGACGCACTGGCTGGGGTAGTGTGTTTTAGGTTTTAATAATAAAAACCGAGCATGTGTAAAGACTGGTGCACTGTATCTATACAATCTATACATACAAATAAATAAAATTTAAGTGTCTGGTTGTAATTCCAAATTAACTGGTTTTCAATAAATACATATGAAAGTATATACGGTACTGACGTAAAAAAAAAACAAATTATTATTTTTTTCTGTATATCAGTCTGTCTGTCTGTCCTGACTAATCTCCGAAATGGCTGGATCAATATTAACGTAAAAAAACACTAGTGTTCCGTCGGTCACCCATGAAATTAACTATACGCTGGTAAAACCGCGGGGCACAGCTAGTCTAAAACTATAATATGCAGGTGTGTATAGTATATATCATTACATAATATAAACAATTCAAAGTCTTGACTGACTGATGGGCATAATTATATAAGCAAAGCCCAAAACCGCTGATGCTCGACTTATTTAATTTGGAAGTTACGTTCTTTGTGAGGCATCCACTAAGAAACGTTTTTCAAACCCACCCCTAACAGGGTGAAAGAGAGAATAAAAGTGACATTATAAGCAATTAATTCTAAAAATATCAAAGTCTGCCCTCACGGTTTAAGATTTCGAAGAATGAGGAAATTCATCCAAATTGATTATGTCGAACATGTCGAACGAATAGTATCCACCGACAGATAAATTTCTTTACCTTTTTATAACTTGACTTCTAACAGAAACTCCTTGAATCTCACTGAAGTTACTAACAAGTTTTCCTTAGCACAGAAGATGCCGCCGCTGAGGCGACAAAGTGACTTTGAATCCAGATTACTTTCCTTCTTGTTATCCTATCTAGCAACAAGGTCTCGCCTTCAACTAGCTATTATAAATGCATTACTTTTCAGATATCAAAATACATATCATTCGTATCCTTCACAAAGTGGAGATATATTCCTCAACAGACTTACAAACTTTCTTTCACTTCACGCGAATATCCAATATCTTACGTAACATTTTTTAGATCTGGAATTTTTATGCGTGTCCTTTTCTATTGCTAAATCTGTGATGATCACAGGTTATGATCGTATCGTAATGTTTTAATTGAAGGTCTTGTAAAACTTATCGTTGAAATTACCAACAGAGAAAAGATATTTTTTGTTTTTAATGATTCATCCAAGTATTCGAGTTTTAAGTACCTAATTTTTGTACCTCTGACTGTACCTGACGTACATGCGATGGAGTCGAGCAATAAAAAGTAAATTATATTGAAAGGGGGTGACTCGACCATCCGACCGACATTCCTTTTGTCGAAACGACGACTAACTAAATGATCGGTACTCTCACACAGGTACAGGACATTGCCTATCGAGTTAGCTACCTCGATATTCCTCGCTAAATTCCTTATGAGCACCGTCTGTAGAGAAAATTGCGAACTTGAGAAAACTACTAAAAATTCCTTGTTTTCATCTTTTCTATCGAGTACTTACTCGACTTACTGTAAAATTAGATCGTGAAGTGACCTTTCAATTTTCTATTACCAATTTCCACGAAGCTTTCTGATTCTTAAAAGCTATAAATTTGTACTTAGATACAAGTAAGAAAACAAGCAACAGTATCTTGGGCAAGCAAACAAAAAATTCCGTTCCATTTAAACGTTATTTCCGGAAAATGTAGGTATTCGCAAAGAGTGGTTATTATTTTAATTTAACAATAAAATTACGCTTCTGCGTGGCAATATTTACATTACATTTAGATCGAGTCACGATAATATGGCGTAAACAACAATAACGGTAAAACGGACTGGATGTTATTTGAAATTGATTTTGAATATGCACATTAAAAAATATTTTCACATGTACGTGTTCAACAGTGAGCAAAATACAATCAAAATTATGGTTTATATATTCTAATCAAATTGTATTTTCAGTTTGAAATGACTCGGGCACGTATAATATAATACCATAATCCGTTGCTGTTCATGTCTCATATGATTTTAGGATAAACTGAACTTGAGATAAGTTTAATATGAAGTCATTCTAACTTGATCATACTACGTTGTACATCCCCACATAACTTGGTCGCTATAGTTATGTAACCAAGCAGCGTACGAACAGTTACCTGTTTTGTATGCATCTACTCCACGTAGAATTAATTTCATTGGTAGCATTATTTGGCGGAATCCATTGTTTTTTAATGAAAGTAAGTTACTCCTGGTATATCCGCTATTTGTATTTATATATCTGCCAGCTGGATCGGTTTTAGAGGGAAAGTCCCGTTGTAGTCGGTCAGCCCGAGCAAAAATAGATTAGTTGGAACAAACAGACAAAGAAAAATTAAAAACTGATTTGAAATACATATATACTTTCATTTTATTTATTTATTATTTCATATGAATAAATATAGATGTAGTAAGTGACTCATACTACTGTGTAACTGTTCTGAGTCGATGCAGTTGAGTTAATAAATGAGGACACATCCATTACTTAGGACCGGAAGATTTATTGTTCCGAGCGACCAAGATGAATAACCAGACTTTCATACATACATATTATTGGTATGCGATATATTTATGTGCTCCGAATTGATTATAATTTACGGTAAATAGTTAGCGAGCCATCTTGAATTGTAAATTTACCATATCCGAGTTACATAATTCATTTCACTTATCATCCAACTTTATTTCGTTACGGTGTTTATTAAGCTTAGAAGGAAACATTTTGACAAAGGGAGGATTTTTAGGATTAAAGTAAATATGTTGTTAAAATTATACTATAATGTGCATAAGTATTTTTTTTCCATGTATATTATATGTTATTGTTAATTATAAGTAGATATACATTAAATTTCACCAAGTTTAAGTATTTATTTGAATGGTTCATTATTTTTACACAACCAATACGCTCGCAATATTCCATGCAGGTGCGATAAGACCACCTTTGGACAATTTGTACGTAAATGTTATTTTGTTTTCTTTTATCTTAATCCTAGTTTACATATACTTAATAGCATAAAGAGACGTGGTGGCCGTAAAGTTCGAATAGTCGCCTGCTACGCAAGCAAAGCAAGTTCACAGCGGGGCCTGTAACAATGAGTTTTTCTAAAATAACTTTATTCCAGTGATTCAACACCACGTGCTTAACGGCGAAGAAAAACATCTTTAAGAAACTTGCATGTGTCTGAGAAGAATATAAGATATATGTAAATTGTCTGAGACGGCAATTCTCATCTTTCACTTAATCATCTTTGGTGAAAAGTGGGTGTTGTTGTTACAACACCTCAGACTACCCCTTCGGGGAATACAAGCATGAGAATATGTATACATGTTAATACAATTAACCGCATTAAATAGTTTCATTCATTAAATCCGGTACTATGAGCTACCAGAACCATGTCAGCCGATGACCATTTACCAGTAGGTAAAGATCTGACGATGGATAACGAAAGTATGTTGTTTTTGTGAACATGTGTATGAACATGCGAACTCTTACTATCCACTTCAGTAGACACGAGATAAATACATTAAGAAAGTATACTATTGTTGTTATTTTTGTAAAACCGTCGGCTAAAAGTAGAAAAACTTTACTGACGAAGTCGCAAATCTTTGTTAATTCACAGAGAGTTCTCTGGTATGTCCGCAATCAGAGGGTTCTAAACGATGAGTTCCGCATAAATAAGTGTAAAGCTGGACTGCCTTGCAACTGACAGGCTCTTATTATTATGATACTCGCGAACACGCATAGTTATATGAATCATATGCGCGAGTCAGTATTGATTCAAACCGCTGTCCAACCGTTCTTAGGATGATCAATATTCGCTCAGAAACCTATCTAACACTTCCCCTCATCTTGCATCAAAGTAATCAATATATTGTAGGACTTATAATTTTTTTTACATACATCCATACATTATGCTCACGCCTGTATTCCCCGAAGGGGTAGGCAGAAGTGTTGTAATCACAACACCCACTTTTCACCGAAGATGATTAAGTGCCAACGTGACAGATGGTGAGTCCATCACCGTCTCAGACACGTCATTGAATTACTTCTCAGAAATATGCAGGTTTCCTCACGATGTTTTCCTTCACCGTAAAGGACGTGGTGTGAAATCCGTGTACATAAGTTTTTTTAGAAAACCTCTTTGGTAGAGGCCCCGCTGGGATTCTAACTTGCGTCGCTTGCGTAGCAGGCGACTGCTCAAACCTCAAGGCCACCACGGCTCTATTTTTTTTTACTTTTTGGTAGAGTGCCAACTAATTGACCTAGTTCCAAAATAAGCAACGCCTGTACAACACACGGAGAAATACACGAGTGGCCTAATGAGGGTTTCATTTTACTTAATGCGGAACAGAACCCCTAAAACTTTGTTGTAATGGAATTTCATCTTAATAATAGCAAAAATTCTCTTAAGGGCAATTAATTACCTACATTTGAGTGAGTTTTGGCATTCGTGGATATTCAACTTAAAACAGATCAAAAATACCGTTATGTTATGGGGGTGATTTATTCCAACTACGGAATTCTTAGTAGATTATTTTTCTCATTTAGATACGGTTCCTCGAAGTTTACTCTCTCACTCAGTAGAAGTGTGATAAATATAAAAGTTAGACCACAAATTATTTCACAATCAAGAAAAGAACTAAGTGACTACCATCCATCGAAAGCATGTAAAATGTACGCTCCAAATATTCATAGCAAATATTACAATAAGCAAATGTCCTTTGGTGTTTGTGAAATGGTATTTAAGTGATGTGTTTTAATTATTTGGGACCATCAGATTCCTATTATTTGTATTCGCTTTTCTAACCCAAACATATTATGTAATATGTAGCTGTTCCCCCTTTCGAAGATTAACCGGAACTAACAGACAGACAGACAGTACCGTAAGTAAGTAAGTACTTATATACTTTTATATTACAGACACTTAAATTGTATTTATCTGTATGTATAGATTAAAGCATCTGAATTGAAAAATGAACCATTATATTACAAGAACGGAAAAGGCATTGCTTTCCTCTGCGATCCGTCCATTGTATAGTGCTATCGTTACGGGTTAAATCGAGTCAGCTAATATTGAACACTGTTCAATTTGCATGTAAATCAGTTAAGCCTCGGCTAAACGCAGTGTAGGCCGTGTTAGGGCCAATTAACCCCTGAAAACAGTTTTATGAAAGTGTGCGCTCGCGTTTGAAAATAAAATGGGCCGAACGTGTCTTAAAAGCTCAAGCCATTTGGATTTAATTGATTTTTTACGCGATGGAAATAAGCTGGTCTCACAGAACATCTGTAAAGAGTAAGAAGGTTGCGTTAACCTTGCTTGCGAATAGCTAGTTGAATGAATGGTCGCGGCTTAAGCCATAGATAGAACTAGACTAGCCATATCGAAAACATGCGTATTGTGCGTGCAAGTCATATTAGTTGGTTGTTATTCATATTTAGGGCATCGTTACATGAATTTCAACGGTAATTAAAGTAACTCAAATAACTGATAAATTCCACTTTCTTCTTGGGTGGGTACTCACGCGTCGTGTAGTGCTTATTAATGTTCATTTGTTCAATGAACTACATTGTGAACGTTACATTGCGAGTGAGTGATCGATCGATTGTAGTAGCAACTCGGTCACAACAACGGCACGTAATCAAGATTGATCTTTAAGATTTCGTACTTCAATGTTATTTCCCTTACGCTAGCCGTAACTGCCATTTCGTATTTAAATTTACATAAGTACCCTTTTTATTTTATAAGTGTTCATTTATCAGATGGAATTTCAAAGTGAACTGTTTTCAATGATATTGCAGAACCTACTAATATTAAACATCAAAACCCTAAATAAATTATAAAATGTATTATGATACCGAATAAGGTGATCGCTGGTTGTATGGTCACTCATCACAGCAGTATGTGATTGAGAGTCTAGGCAAACTTTAAATACCTATCTGCTAAGTATGTTATGCGTTTACTAAACTGTATTTCGATGTACCCGTGGGTGGTATTTAAACGAAAATAGCTAAATAAGTAGCAATTCTTAGAAACCCACATATACGTCGTCTAGAAACGTTGTTTTCTTAGAAGTAGATTTGTTGATATTTATAGTTTATTACAGTTTCCAAAAATCTTATTTGACGCTACATAATGAAGAAACCCAACAAAGTGTAAACAGTATTTCTATCAGCATACCTAGGTAAATATGCGGTGAAACAATATTATGTATAAAGGCAGTGAAAGCAGAAGGCGAGGATAAGAGGAGCAAACATCACGGCTTTGTCCACGTTGACCCAAATTACCCCACTTTAAATGCAAATCATCCGCAGAATGATCGCTTTCAACCAGAAGGACGTTACCAACGAGACCTATTTTATTTATTATTCAGCGTCAAAACCCTGGACTGATTCATTGCTCTAAGTTTATTTATGTGAAAAAATAAGAATTCACGAATACACAATTAGATCTTCTTCTTGTTATGAATTATGACAAACAAATCCTTTAGATGAATAACTTATGGGCACAATACAACGATTTGTCCTTGTTCTTTGTACATTACCTTACTAGTAATGTAATGAACGAAGAACAAGGGACGATTGGATTTTAAACATTAAACTTTATCTCCATTTTGAGCGCAACAAGAACCATTTAATGTACAGTAGTGTAGTCAATACTATTCTAATAGAAAGCAAGACAGTTAATGCAATTATGTTTATAAGCTTTTCGAATTTAACCTGCAATTCTAAAATACTGCTTTACAATGAGATAATTATTATCCTCTACGATATCCTTAACTCGTATGTATATCCCTAACACACATACATAATACATAAACTACACTACACAAAATAAATCAAAGCACTTTATATTACCTCTATACGTATGTCCGACAGAACATACATTTTACATGAGTGGTATTAATACATACAAACAATTCCCAGAAGATTGACGTCGCAGAGGCTTTCATACAACCTCCCAGACCGTTGTCAGCGCTTGTGTCCGAGAGTCTCTCGGACACAAGTGTTTTCAGACAAGCTCTGCCGTGACCCGTAGCCCACATACGGCTTTGTCTTTGTTGCTACATTTGTGTATATGAGTATACCACGGTCAGGTGGTATTTACCCTTCATTTATACTAGTCTATACTAATATTACAAAAATGAGAGATTTGTATGTAAGTATGTTTGTAACGAATTGGCTCAAAAAGTACGAGTCCTATTTGAAAAATTCTCTGAGAAATGAATAGCTACATTATCAGCGAAAAATATAAGGCGATTAGAAATATATTACCGAACGGGAACTACGCGTGTGACACCGCGTGATGTCCGCTAGTAATATTTATAAAATAATGTGTCTAGTAGAGATCAGCGGGTCGACTATGATCGTTTAAGCAGATTAGCTTTGACGTTTAATTTACCGCTACCAAAATACTGCTTACACCGATGATGGTAGGCCCGCAGTAGCCAGAGTCACATAATGAAAACTGTAACAATGTCGTAGCGAATTAGTCGTTGACAGTGTTTTCGTATTCATTACATCAAAGGAAAAACCGGAATAAGATAGTCGTATTGAGTTGAAGTTCTACTGAACTGCGATTTTGAATAACGTGAATAGCACTTTAGAAGAGGATTTCGATCGAATGACTTCAATCCTTCATCGACTTTCGTTCGTTTTTTACGTGAATCGGGGCACAGTCACTGTATATAATAGGTGATTTGTGCAGTTTTACCTTCGCGATTGGTCTGATCTTATGAAAAAGTATAAGTAAGCATCGGTGAATAACTCTAAGGGAATTATATATCCCTGAAAAACAACTATTCTAGATACAAGTATAAATGGAAATGCTCAAAAACAAATTGATTTTAAGTCTTTCGCTACGAAGAAAAAGTCACTTACGAGAGGGCTGATATAGGGGATTTACCGTTCTAATGGTGAACGTGACGCGAATGGGAAACTTGGCGTAATTGAATCAGATTATAATTGATTTGATAAAGCAGGAATTGTGCTTCGAAATATGTATATCATTGATTGCATTGCGTAATAAAGGTAATGAATTGGACTTCATAAAATGTCAAGCATAATAGGTGTCATCACGAGTTACGATCAATTATTAGTTAACCCCAAAGGATCGAAAAAATACCACAGCTATTATTTTTATAATAGATGTTGTATCATGAATATGTCTCTCAAATATGTATACCTCACATCAAATTTGATTATTGTATGATTCACCTACTTGCATCCAATTCGGTGTACCTATTTTGTACCAATACATAATATATTTTATTCTGTATTGATGAAATGTCCACGATGCCTGGCTGAGTTTTTTCTCAGAGGGCTAGATCCGAACTGTTGGTAAATTTTCAACATTCATAAGGGCCTTACCAGGGTCCAAACTGAATAAATATTTTCAATATTGAATTAGTGGAATATAAAACTTGTAAATCAAAAATTACTCTTATAGATAAATTGAATTGAGAATTAACTATTCAAGGCAATTTATTTATTCTACCTAAATTGTGAGATTAATTTATTTGATTGGGCTATAACTTCAGGTTAATCAAATTAGAACGCGACCTCTTATTTTCCTACAATATCTAGTTAATTAATAACGAAATTATATCAAATATTTTTGAAAATTTTCATGATGTTCAAAAGTACTTTTAATAATCTGAAAGTAATTTAAATCCTAATTAAGAGCCGTGGTGGCCTCGGGGTTAGAGCAGTCGCCTGCTACGCAAGCGACGCAAGTTCGAATCCCAGCGGGGCCTGTACCAATGAGTTTTTCTAAAAAACTTATCTACAGTGATTTCACATCACGTGCTTTACGGTGAAGGAAAACATCGTGAGGAAACCTGCATATTTCTGAGAAGTAATTCAAAGACGTATGTATAGTGCCTGAGACGGCGATAGACTCACCATCTGTCACATTGGCACTTAATCAAATTCGGTGAAAAGTGGGTGTTGTGATAACAACACCTCTGCCTACCCCTTCGGGGAATACAGGCGTGAGCATATGTATGTATGTACTTTTAATTAAAGATTTTTTCACTACTAAAGAACTGTTTCACTTATAATTAATTATCAATTAAATTATAACGCTTGCCCTAATCGCTCACAATAATTAGCTGACTGGCTTTGAATAATTGAAATATAATAATTAACTGTATCGTGGTTGCCGCATCGCTAGCGCCGGGGCGACCACACTCGACGCTTAAAATACAATTTAAGTTATTTATTCACCTGAAAACACACTAAGTGAAACCTTCGTAGTGATTTTTTTTATTTTAAATAACGTGTTCGTGTATACTAACCTTAAAACTAAATTATTCAAACTATCACTGAACTGCTTAACACAATATATTTCATTAACACTTCTTATGTAAATAAAATTCAATTGCTGAATGTATGTTCGCGTATCTCTTCAGATCGGATGCAAATATTTGATTTCTAATTGTCACGACAAGAAACTGTTTAAAGAATAGTACGAAACAGTGAATTATTTTGCTTAAGTCAAACTAAAAGTTCACTAAAACGTACTTTATACGACACGTTATGACGAACGTGAATGACCATCTTTACCACGGGGTATCCAGCACACACACACAAGGTGTCTAGATAGAAGAAGATGTCGTCTATTGGAGGAAATGTTGGAAGAACTATGATATACGATAGTTCTATGACCACTAGGGAGTAAAGGTAACACTGTCACTGATATAAAAATCTCTGGTGATGGACAAGTTGATACGTCACATCACAAAATTACCGGGATAAGGTTAAATTTAAACTGGTGCAAAGAAAAATATTTACGAGTTAGGATCAAGCGAGGGAGGTCCGGCGCTCCTCGACCTATTCCATAACGAACTTGGCGTCGATATGATTGTTAGTAAGTTTCAGTACAACTAAATTATTAATGACCTGTCGTTGCTTCCTTCAGGTAACAATTTTAAGACTATTAACCCATCGAAATCCAACTCTTACATGTTATCAAAATCATATAAAGATCTTTCTAGACTAGATTAATGATTTGTTGAAACAGACAAAAATATTTTGTATGGCAATAGCAACTTCAACGAATATTTAAATAGTGGTGAAGAAACAGTTGTCTATTCAAAAATATTGTACATAGAAAGTATAAAGAAAACATCTTAACTTTTGTCGCGCCGGATATTCAGCAAACAACTCGTAAAGGTTTGTTCGGAAATAATAGTGTTATTTCCCTTAACGTTTCTTTAGAGGAAAACTGAAACTCTCCAAGCTCGTTGCCTTAAAGAAAAACGAGAGGAAAATCAACAGGAAATTTTATACAAATATTACACTATACTTTCTACGCTTTTGCTGTTTCTCCAACTATAAAAGAACATAAAAATAAAACATACACTAGACATTTACTGCAGTGTACTGGTAAATTTAAATTATATTACGTTTCTCCTGGTAGGTTTATAATGACTACCTATTAGTTTCAGAGCAGTGTATCTTGGAAAGACAAGCCTTCCCTTAAGATGTTCTATCTCGGGAATCCTTTGAACATTGAAAACAAAGATAGTGCATGTTCCGGAGAGAAATACAATAGCTTGTCCGTCAAAGCTTATTGTTTTACTTAGTATATAGTTAAACGAAATGTAGTTTATGTTTTTGTACTGTAAATTGTCGGTGGCACCATTGGAGATCTCTTCAGGTCAATTGGGTAGACACAGGTGTAGCCGCACCTATAGTTATATCAATTTGAATAGATAGTGACACATTCATGATGGCAAGTAGATGTAGAACCCTAGATGCGCTTTTTTCAGGCAGAAAAATATCAAACCTAATCCCGCTAAGAAATTTTATTAAGTGTCCTATTCCATAAGTAACACACGTAGTACAGGCATGTTAAACAAATATAAATAAACCAAAGAGTATAGTGGAAAGAAAGTTTTCACCAAATTGGAAATGTAAAAAGCGAGCGCTTGTATTACTCGTAACATCGCGTGATGCCGCAAAAAGCATGCGAATATCTTGTCTATACCCGTACTGTGAAAGCTTGATAAAAGAAACCCTGCTAACGTAAGAATAAGATGGAAGAAGATTCCTACAAATTCCACATAAATAAACCTACCAATAACATGACGAGATTAATCAATGGCAGTTGTCGAAATAACTTGATAAACAACCCAAAACTCGTTTGTCAAGTATATTTGGTGTCCCAAAGTTTTGTGATCCGAGACGAGTACCAAAAGTCCTCTCACGTGGAGGAAGCATACGACAAAGCCACACAAGTGTCGATCCAATAATATCTTCAATGTAATTGTCAATCTACACTTCGACGAACTTGAGATAAATGAGCGTTGTGCGTGCGGAATTGATAATAGTATTTGAACCTAAACCGTGTATTGTTCTTGAACCGATAGCAAATTTGTCAAATAATTCGAATCATTTACACTTTAAGGTTACTAAACACCCTTACGTAACATTTAGAATTCTAATAGAAGCGTGAGCCTAAGGCTTGATACGGGATCAAACATTTGTAAACATTTAAGAAATCTAAACAGATAAATAAAATTGAGCTTTTCACTAAACGTATATGATAGTAGATACGGTAATGAATAAAAAAAATATTTTCAAAAAAATTCTCTGTCTGTCTGTTTGTTCCGGCTAATCTCCGCGACGGCTGAACCGATTTTAACAGGACTTTCACTCGAAGAAAGCTGATATTACTGTTAATGGAAAAAAATCTGTGGGTTCTGCCGACCACCCATGAAATTAAGTCTGCACAGATAAAACCTCGAGGCACAGCTAGTACAGAATAAGAGAACCACAAATTATAACAGAGACATTCACAACGCTTAAAATCTAAAGATATACTCAATCTCTTCGTCGCCGTAGCTAGGTTACAATCAAGGTACCTACATGGTACAAGGTACTTTTTTACTAAAAGGAAAATTATTAATAAAACATGCAAATGTAAATCTTGTGCCTCTAGGTTGAGTGCCCAGCAAGCTGGCTGCGCTACTTTGGTTGGGTCTTTTATATTATATATTTATATTATTTTTAAATAATACTATCTAACTAAGGCAAGAACCAGCTCGACGGCTACCAGAGATCACCAACCGACCAGTCGTTTGAAGAGCATATGTCAGCGAAGTTGGTGTGCTTTCGGACTCTCCAAGGAATAAGCGTCATTGCCATCATCCCGTGCCTCACTCGTAGTAGTATTACCGGCACATTGACCGTGATAAAAATTCAGCGATTTATGTCACATGATGTCAAGATGGCTTTGTAAAGCAAAGGTGACTAAAATGATATAAATTTAAATGATTTATTCGGTTCAGACTTACGAACCAGCAAGAAACTAAGCCAGGCATCTTGTACATTTCACAGACGTTCTAAATATTCAGACGTATAGAAAGTGTTTACTTTTAAGTAAATCTTATTTTATACTCATTAGGCGAAACGCCTGAATAATCAGCTTAATTATTTAAATTAAAATCACTACCAATTATCTCCAGTGAGTGACAAAAGCTAGTGTTGGTGACAAATAATTTATATCCATAATGAGGGTAATGTTCGCGTGGCTTTGTGTCAATGTAATTAATTAGAATAAGAACAGCTAGCTACGAATAATATCAACTGAATTTGTAGACGAAGACAATGGAGAGCATGATAAAAAAGATAATGTTATCCAATCAGCAGAAACACGATTGAGGAAAGTGGGGATCGCTTTCACACGAAATTATTTCTCTTTTTCCATTTAAAATTCTAATAATTTTATTCAATGTAATACTCATTGAGAGGTTATTTTTAAGACTAAGTTAATTTACTAACGTTTCCAAATTGAAGTCTGTCAAGAGAAAAAAATCAGGGACCTTACCATAAGCTCTTACTACCATCATAGTTCCACTGTGTGACAGTGACAGACTTATACACGCCATATACATCTGTTTCATAATAAGAGTTAAACTATCATGGCAATATGAGGTCATGGTCCCCAGTTCCTTTTGTTATAAGTGTACTAGTAGTGGATGCCAGAACAATAATGGTCTGAAACTGTGGACGGTATAATGGTAGGTAGGTATTTAAATTGGATCTCCGGTGAGTCCCGTGAGAAATCCCTGGACCCTCTTAAATGGACGGAGGATAACCACTAAGGGAATTTTATAGTAAGTAAAAATTTCACATAACCGCTCTGATTCCCCAGTATGGTTGAGAAACTCGTGAACTTTTGCCCACCTTTAGGCCAATATGATAATAGAACTATTATATAATATAACTAACTGTGCTGCACGGTTTTACCCGCGTAGATTTAATTTCACAGGTAGCTCGCGGAAACTTATTGATTTAATTATAGAATAAAAGTAGCCTTAATTACTCCTTGTAAGACCCGCGGTCCAGCCATTTTGGAGATTAGCCGGAACAAACAGAAAAACAGAGATTTTTTTTTCTTTAATTGCCTTAGAGCCGTGGTGGCCTCGGGGTTTGAGCAGTCGCCTGCTACGCAAGCGACGCAAGTTCGAATCCCAGCGGAGCCTGTACCAATGAGTTTTTCTAAAAAACTTATGTACAGT
Organism: Watsonalla binaria; assembly: GCA_929442735.1. Lineage (NCBI taxonomy): Eukaryota > Metazoa > Arthropoda > Insecta > Lepidoptera > Drepanidae > Watsonalla > Watsonalla binaria. Next base: position 3,807,732 of record OV838923.1, read on the forward strand.
GATTTCTCACCACGTGCTTTACGGTGAAGGAAAACATCGTAAGGAAACCTGCATATTTCAGAGAAGTAATTCAATGACGTATGTATAGTGCCTGAGACGGCGATAGACTCACCATCTGTCACGTTGGCACTTAATCAAATTCGGTGAAAAGTGGGTGTTGTGATAACAACATCTCTGCCTACCCCTTCGGGGAATACAGGCGTGAGCATATGCATATGTTAATTGTTTTAATGTGTATACCGTATACACTGTCATATGCATTTAGGAAAGATGTAATGGAATTTGAAATTAGAAACAGGCACTTACATTTTATTTTAATTTATGTATATAGATTACTAATATAACATCAGAAGAATATTTTCAAAGTTCTTACAGTAAATCCTTTAATATAAAAGTTGCGGCTAACTTAACTCAATCTTTTTCGCTTCACAAAGTATTTTTTCGTTTAATTGCAGCTAAACGTTTTATTAAAATATAGACGACATATCCGTCTCAATATTATCCTATACTTACACAAAGTTTATCGTGTTTATGGAGAATTATTATTATTATTATTAGCCTGTCGTGTCCCACTGCTGGGCAAAGGCCTCCCTTATGGAGAATACCTTATCTTTATTCCAGCCCATTAACACGATAAAGGTACGACATAGTTTGGGTTCTCGACACGATTTGTCAGCAGTACTTAAGTTTGGGTGGTTGTCTCTAAGTTATATCCATCGTAAGTCTATTTGGACCGAACTGGCTTTGTGTCAGATTAGTTTGTGCCCAAATATTAAATGGGTTTAATCATATTAGCTAAGTAACAAGCTGAGATATATCAACACAGTGTCGTCTTGAATAATTATCTCACTGACTGCTACCTGTGCCCCGCGGTTTTACCCGCAAAAAGTAAATAAAAGTGGCCTAAGTTACTCCTTGTAAAATCGGTCCATCCGATTCGGAGATTAGCCGGAACAAACAGACAGACGTTTTTTAATTGGTTTTTTGACTACAGTACCTTACAACATTTCATACGCGTCTAGTGAAAAGTAGTTATTTTGGAATTATAAATAGACACTAAAATTTTATTTATCTATATAAATATATAAATATAGAATATAGAAAGGTTAGATATCTATAGATAGCTAGATATATATTAGAATAGAATGTTAGAATATAAAAATATCTGCATAGCTTAAGAAGATATGGAGTAGGTATAGAGTGCCAACGTGTCAGGCACGTACGTACGTCTTTGAATTACTTCTCAGACATATGTAGGTTTCCACACGATGTTTTCCTGCACCATAAAGCACGTGGTGTGAAATCACTGCACATAAGTTTTTAGAAGACTGATTGGTACAGACGATGTTGGGATTTGAACTTGCGTCGCTTGCGTAGCAGGCGACTGCTTAAACCCCAAGGCCACCACGGCTATAAAGTAATTTATAATTATAAATACAAACTAAATTGAGATAAGAAACACTTGCCTGATTCCAAGGGCGCAAGTCCTCGTGGCCTGCTGTCATCGACTCGCCTCTCCATTTCAATACAATCACTCTCACATTACATCTCGATGTCTACAAAGAGACCCATTAACGACAATATACGCAACTATGTAACTAAGTATGCATTGAACTAACTGTGGTAACTTTACACGATGATATGTGATATCATTGCTTACAAAGGTAACTCAACCTGTAAGTTATCAACATTCCTTTCGCCTTCCAAACACCCCTTGTAAGGGACAAGCTCTCTTGGCATATAATATGTATTTTGTATCTTTTCAGCCTTCGCTGGTAAATCATATCCTATGAGCCATATCCCATACACGAATCGAATCTTTGGACAAAATGTAGATTGAATCTAAACATTACCTGAGATGTTAACTGACGATCTAGCATAGAATGTGACTACTGTATAGGACCAACTTTACATCTAACTGGATTTATAAAATCATTGTATTCATTAATTTAAGTGGGAAAAAAAAATATACCTAACTTTCTTATCACTTAAGAATTCTTTGACATATGCAAAGATTCTCACGGCAAAAATAAAAAGTATTTTCTCAGATATCCCCTAAGCAAGTGAGTGTGTGTAATGCTACAATGGGCATTGTTTACCGCTACGGTTGCTACGGTTCGTAGCTCGTCTACGCTGTTCGTAGCATCTACGTAGACAGCAAAGCTCATAATAATTATCTCGGTAGGATTTTTACAGATTGCGTTTTATGTCCTACCCTACCCTCAAGGGCTCCCACAGGGTTAATTTGATGACCTTGTTTTCACCAAGATGAAGATTTCTATCACCTTGTGTTCACCAAAATGAATATATGCATGCATGGATGGCATATATTTGTATGGAGATTGTTAAGTAACAGGTCTGATGAGAACAACTTGCTAAAGGTAAATAAAAGGCATATATTTCAAACATACATTGTTTGTTCCTGGTCATTCGCGTATTTGCACGCGCGTTAAACCATGAAATTTTAAGGTACCTGTATTGAATTTTGAAATAATTTCCCCTGGGTATTGGTTACATGCTCTGGTTACAGATTTTTTTAATTTCCTTGTGTAAATGACCTCATCTTTCAGTAGAGATTATATTTGATAAATTGTCGTCAACTACGGTGAAGGAAAACTTCGTGAGGAAACCTGCATATATCTGAGAAATAATTCAAAGGCCATCCGTCACGTTGGCACTTAATCGTCTTCGATGAAAAGTGGGAGATGTTATTACAACACAGTGAGTATATGTAGGTATATAACATGTATGTTATTATAATATAAATGTATATCACCAACTAGACCACGATTTACTTTAGGAACAACACTAGACAGTAAATAACACTAAGAAGTGTGCACAGTTATGGATCAAATTATCCTTGTTGCTATTGTCAAATGTCTGTCTGTCGTTCTGTCGTTCTGTCTGTTTGTTTGTTTCGAGCAAACTCTGAAATGGCTGAACCGATATTAACAGAACTTTCAATTGCAGGTAGCTGGTATTTCAAGAAGTAATTTAGGATATAAATGAATAATAGGCGTGAATAAAGCCACCCTTGAAATAAAATAAAGTCTACGCGGGTGAAACCGCGGGACAGCTAGTTGTTTTATTAATACGCATTAAAATAATGTACATGTCTCTACACTGATAGTGCTACTCAGCATTTAGTACGTATGTTCACTAATAATCCCTATTATACATTTGAATATTTGTTCATTTAAATATAGAAATACAATATTATATTACGCATTTTGTGGTTACCAACGAGTTTCAAGCACAACGCTGAATCATGAAATTACATACAATTTTATTTTAATCTCTAATCAGCTCCTATTCGCTTTGAGATATGTGGATATTTTGGATGAATACGACACAGAATAATGTTATGTGTGTTTTATTTAACCGAGTTTTTGTACAAAGCAATAATATCAATAAATAAAATAACTGAGCGTCGTCGTTAAAATAAAAATTATTTAGAGATTATAATGATATACTTTAAAGTATTTTAGGGCTATATATGACTTACTGACATTTTTATATACCTACAATGTAAAACCTATATGCCATAAATAATCCTATCCGTCCATATATATTCAAATCCGAGTCGTAAAGGATATATTACAACATTTCTCCCCACCTGTGACAGTTCTGAATTTATTGGGATGGTGATCGTAGAATACGAAACTAAATTGGCTAAAAAGGTTTATTGTAACTTTATAATAATAAAATACAGTGAATCGCGATCATTAATTTTTGTTACAAACTCATTAGTGGTTGAACCAAAAGTATATTCAAACAATTTAGGTAACTAAATCAAATACATTAAATATATATCCATAATTCAGACAAATTTATGTAAACACCATCATGCAAGCATCGGAACATTTCCGCGATAAACGTTTTCGCGGTTCATGCAATATTCAAAACTTTTACCTTTTTCTTTCCGCATACGACAACAAAACCTATGAATAGCAAACCACTGCCATATACAAGAACAATCGTTAAAGTTACTACAGTATAATTAAAATATCATGTTTTATTATGTTTTGATTAATTAGTTAGATAGTTTCGTATTTGAGGCAGGGTCGGTGTGGTCCTGCGTCGCGGTGCGGTCGTTCGACGCGCTACGCCGGGCGCAACTGCTTGAAACGCTTGGCCACATCGCCCGCTTTGGTCCGCCCGCCACTTATATAAGCTTTACGCGTATTGACATTCTAGCTATGATCATTGAACACTTTAAAAGATGTCACATTTTGATCATTCCCATTAGGAATCGCATGTTGAGTACGAATCGCTTCCAGCTTCCAGTGAACCAATCAAGATTATATAAATAAAGTCAATGAATATTAACCGTCAAATTCACAAAAGTTACCCATATTATCTACGCATTTGCAACTCAGCATGATGTATGGATGCATGCTATCTGAATCAGTATTGAAAATCCTATAATTTATTTATTTACGGTTTGTGTACTATTATTACATATATCGTGCGTTGCTTTATGTAAACTAGCATTCATCCCCTACCTCGTCCGCTGCAAGTCCGTGCTTAGTTCTGAATTTCAGAAAAAAATATTAGATGGTGCAACCGTGAAATCCCACAAGTTGCCACCAGTTTGACCGCACAATGATTATGTTTTCCTAATTATATTAAGTAGGTACTCTCCCCGTGTAGCAACGGAAGGGACACTTTTGCCATCTATACATATTCATATAATTGCTTTTCCTGACCGTTAACTGATCATAAACCACGGTGTTTGATTAGAAAGAAAGAAATACGTGATCCAGAAATGTTTATAATAAACTTGTAAATAACAGGACAAATATGGTAAATAGGAGCCAGAAGTTTGACTCGGATCAAATCATTCATTATGCACAAAGGTCCTTGATAATTCGTATTTGTGTGTTTATCTATACTACTTAATATAATAAAGATATACAAATTCACATACTAGGTGGATGGTAGTGATTAAGTAAAATGCGGGGTCTGCTCTAGAATTCAATCATACCATACCTCGAATTCGAGAAAGCATCAACACAGTTCGAGCGACGCTCGCACAATTGTTGAAACATGTCAAAATTATAATAATAATAACATTCATTTACTGACAAACACTTTGGCAACAAACACAAAGTCAAACAGTTATAATAAGAAAATACAAAAAAAATAAAGAATATCCATGATAATATTGGAAATGGGAAAATTTTAATGCTATTTCTTGTCTAAGAATTAATGGGTAGTTCTCAGACAAGGAATAGCATTTTGTGGGTCCAATAAGTTTGCTGAATTTGAATAAATAGAGAAACTTAAACCCCAAGGACGGATTTAGGGTACAGTAAAGAAACGTGGTGGCCGTGGGGTTTAAGTAGTCGCCTGCTACGCAAGCGACGCATGTTCGAATCTTAAATCCTATATGCAGTGAGTTCACACCACGTGCTTTACGGTAAAGATAAACATCGTGAGGAAACCATACGAATGTCTGAGAAATGATACAAAGACTTATAGTACACGGCGATAGACTCACCATCTATCACGTTGGCACTTTATCATCTTCGGTGAAAATTCACAATCTGCCTACCCTTTCGGTGAATACAGGCGTGAGCTTATGAATGGAAAGAAACGTATCTCGTGTTCCGTGGTATCAGCATACTTAAAATAAATATGCGGATGAAGTCAACATTTCTATTTTTTTTTTCTTTTTTGCCTTTCCTAAAGTGCCTTTTAGGTCTCTACAAAGTTTCCTCTCGTCCGGGAAGTTATTTATTTTTAATTCCTTTCATCCCCGAAAAGTTGAAATGGCCTTCACCTTCATGTAGGTAGGTTCGTGTATCGGATATGTATTCATGGAACACATTGCATGTATCTCGATTCTTTTTTATTTTAGGGTCCTTGGTCATCAAGTATGCTGCAACCTACAGTAGGTCTAGACAAAGTAACATTCCCTCGCATTTAGCTATTAGATTTCGCTAATAGAAGCGATACAAAATTTATAGAACTAATCAGGCAAATGGGATAATACTTCATTACATCACCTTCATGTATTTATAAAAAGGATATATATAAATCGGAAACGGATCGATCGTTTTTCATGAAATTTTGGGGCAAAGAATTGATTTAGCTAGGTTTCATATTCAGAATACATCGTTTCAACCATGTTTTCAGGCAATAAAGAATTGTTTCAATATGAAAAAATTCTACAATACGAAGAAGGTTAATTTCGCCGACATCTGTCAAGTAACGATAGCTCTGACGGGAGGCTGGCTACCAGCCTCCCTACCCGCTTCGAGTCCAAATGACACCAGTTCGGTTATTTTGCCTTTTTTATTTATTTATTTTTACAACTTGCCTTTTTTCTTATGTGGGAAACGTTTAGTTTTTTGTGAGAGAAAGAAACCGAGCACAGCTCGGTCGACCAGTTTCTTTGTTATTATAGCGGCAAAAGAAATATATCATCTGTGAAAATTTCAACGTGATCAGTGCAGACCAACTAGTAGGTCACAGCGTTGCTAAATTAGCACTTCAAAGGTTAAAATACTTCATTGACACAGAAAATAATAATACGAACGCACTTACATTCAAATTAAATATATTCATAAAAACACTTAAGTGCATGAACTTTACAGTTTCTATAATGTAAGTCTATAAAGTGTGTCGAAAGTGAAAGTGAAAGTGTGTCGGAGTCATAGATAAAAAGACAATATCTTTGGGCAGAGTACTCTGAGCAAAGATATGTGTAAAATTTTCTTTATCTATGACTCTGAGACATTTGACTTTGATTGATTAATTGAGTGACTGTCTAGTGTCTGCTTATTCCAAACAATTGACAGCAAGGAAATTATGAATATTGATTTACTGTACTTCGGAATTCCCCATTTACGCCGTTTATCTCTAAAAGTACAACACGTACAAGTTGGGTAAATAAGTGCTGCTTGGTAAAATTTTGTGTTTTTGACAATAAAATCTAAACAAATACAATTCATACATCACACACGACTTTAAACAGAGTGTTTAACGTAAGTACTTCGGATATTGGAACCATAAATCTGAAACATGTCGAAGAAACCGCCTAACAAAAGGGAGGCTGACAAAAGAGTCCACAATTCAAGCCTGTGTGACGAAACTAAAGCAAAGAAAGCGAGAAATTCTACATCATATCCTGCTGAAGATAGTATCACCAAATCAAAGCAACTTTCAAAGAAAATATCCAATAAAACTGGGACTACGCGAAGTTATAAACGCAACAACCATGAGCCGAGAATATGTCCAAATGGCACTCCAATGCCTTCTTTGGCAGATTTGGAGAAAATGTTTGAGGACTCTGAAGATGAAGATGTGAATAAAACATCAACAACTGATGTCATTAAAAACAATGAGCCAATTTCACCAGGAGAAGCAAAAAAGATTTTTTCACGAATCCTAGAAACTATTTCAAATATTTCTGACCCAGATGAACTTCTTAATATTCTACCACTAGGAACTATTGTTCGAAAGAAAAAATCCAAAAAATCTTGTACATCTGGTATACCTTACATAATTGGATGCAAAGAACGTGATCAAGTTATTAAGAAGCCTAAAACCAACTGGGCCCAGGGTGATGATGAATATGGGGTAGACAATAACGCTGCAGGACCTGAAGATCTCCTAGAAACTCCAAAGAAGAGAAAAAAGAGATCAAAAAGGATAAACTTATCAAAGTCCATATTTAACGCTCAAAGTGATGAAATTGCAAGAGTTTTAACAACTAATGATTATTCAAGTGATAACAGCTCAGATAGCAATAAGACAATTCCATACCATGATGATAAAAATAATAACTTATCACAGTCCAATAATAATGTATCATCTCCTAATAATAACTTCTTACCCTCTAATAATGACTTAACATCATCTAATAATCACTTATCACACTGTAATAATAACTTACCATCACCAAATAATAACTTATCCTCCCCAAATGGTAGGTCATTCTCACCCCTACCTAGCACATCCAAAGACAGTAATACTTTCCTTAAAAATGATCAACGATTCAGTGAAAGTATTATCGAAAATGATAATGGTGATGATAGTGACTTGGAAATTATAGACCCTCCCAGTGAAACCATTGTAATTGGTGAGCCAAATAAATCCACTCCTTCAATGCCCATGCCAAAGCTAGAATATATTGACAATGATGATGTTCAAATTGTTGAGGTAGAGGCACCTAAAATACAGGACAATCATTCATATGATGTAATAGATCTTGATGACTTCTACAGTTCTATTAAATTACAAGAACAACCCTATAATGGAGAAGTCATAGATGTAGATGACGTAATATCAGAAAACAATGCTTTTATAGAAAAATATTGCCATACAAACAAATCTAATACTGTTACATTGGTTGAACCAACTCATACACAAACCTCTAACAAACAGAATAATACATCAAATAGTACTCTCAATGTCCAAGGTGGTACTAGGAGTGATGTTCAAAATAATCCAGTAAACCCTTCTATAATTCCAGGTGGTACTTCTGATACTACTTATTGGCTACCAGCCAGTACTAATTCTGAAAAAGATACAAATAAGATACCACATAGAACAGGGTCACATTCAGGCTATGATACAATGAAAATATTTTCACAAGTTGTTAGTAACTTTTTCAATAGATGGAATAAATCAAAGGGAGCTTCTAATTCAAGCAAACCACCCTCTACTCCCCCTTTTAACTATGGAGCATTAGGCACCATAACTGTACATTATAAGGGTAGAAAACCATTTAGTATACTGGGAAGATGGTCTGATAGCAGGTCACATACCAATCATCTGAATTTCACACAAGCTCAGAAACTCCCTTTGGTGGGTCAGCAAAAATCTCATCCTATAGTGGCTAATCTGACTGTAAATCCAACAACACAGAAAACTTCTTTAAATGGCAACAATGTTGTTGTGCCACCATCTCCAAGTACACAAAATGCTGATTTATTTGGAGACTGTCCAATCTGCATGGATAAAATAGGTAAAACATCTATTGCATCTACCTTGTGTGGTCATGTATTTTGTTTAGGTTGTATAAAAGCTGCAATTACGACTAATGGTAAGAAGTGTCCCACATGCAGGAAGACACTGAGAGGTGTCGGCTACCATCAATTGTTTATTTAAAATCTTTAATTAAGAATTATATTAAAATACCCTAGTACTTAATCCTACTAATTATTACTTTACGCATGCACTGCTAACGTTGCATCTGCTTTGTTAACACATCACCTGCTAATACACAGATGCATTGTTAGCAGTGAACTTGTACAAGAATTATGTTTCAGTGTTAGGAATTGATGTTTTTGTAAAGGAAATTTATTTTCTACTACTATCATCAGGCCATTATACAATCTAACAAACAAACAAAGATTATAATAATTAGGTACAACAGTTTGGAAGTGAATGGTTATTATAATATATATTATAATGTACATTATAAGGTATGCTATGACCTTATTTCTCAACTAGTCTATATCTACACTAATGTAGTACTTCTTGTAAGATAAATATTGTAATTGTAAGATATCTTATTATTTATCTTACTTATCTGTAAATATTCTATTAAATTTATATTTCAAAAATGTATGAATATCGAAGCATGTATGTAATATACAGATGCAGTTTTAACTGCAGAAATCTGTATCTTGTGTCTGTCCCCTGTCCCTCACCGGTAACTTTTTGTTGATGGAAGTACTAGGTAGAGCTGGGACACAAGCGCATATTGATTGACTTCCTGGTGGAAGAATTTATGGGATCATTGCCAGCACCATTTTGCCAAACCACCATTGCACCAGGCTTAGTAGCATAGTCTAAATGGTGGGTTTTCCACATAATTTATACTTTTTGTTTGTTAAGTTTTGTTTATACATTTATTTTGTTTTTAAATTTTATGTAAATATATACAAATATTGATGATACAAATGCTGATGCCTGTATTCTCCAAATGGGTAGGCAGAGGTGTTATAATAGCATGTGATAGTTTTAACATTGCAGGATTCTCATCCAATTGTAATTTTATTGTGATATTATTATTCACTACTTCATCATTAATAATTATTTGTCAGTATGTGAAGTGAAGTTATAATTACCATATAGAAACATTCATTCATGTTTCTTAACAATAAGTTACTGTAACCATACATGTCTTCTCAAGATATTTGTGAAATGCAAGATATCTTTTTATAATAGTATGTTCATAGGGTTAATTAAAATAACACATAGGTTGTGTCATTGTATTGATTGTCTATAAAAAATAATAATAATTGTGAATGAAAATAAAACAATACTACAAAATTAACATAATACTATTTATTTTCAGCATTCATTCATCTTTAAAATTATAGCTACTATTAGGTACTAATTAACATATTTACAAAATGTTGGTAATTTTGTAACTTCTACCTGAAATCATACAAAGTTACATACTATTTCTCAGCATTACTACTATCACCGCCAGAATGTAAATGATCAATAGAAGTGGATAAATGTTCTAGCGTTTGAACTAGTTGTGACATTTTGTCTCTTCCAGCTGAATTGTCAAAGCTATCTTCAGTAGGCTTTTCAACATCAGCACATAGACGGAAATGTAAGCGAGCCAAATTCTCCTGCTGGTCTCTTATACTTATCATTTGTTCCCTGCTGCACCCGGAACCAAATGCACTTAATTTCCCAGTGTGGAAATCATCCAAAAGTTCTAGCAGAGCTTTCTCCATATGCTTGACATCTGGAGTTTCTTTTGGTCTGTTTTTCTGGGGCTTATTATAGTTGGAACGCATTAAATCACGATGTAAGCGCCGTTCGCTTACGTAGGACACCTTTGTCGATTCATTGACACTGTTATTGCCAGTACTGGTGAGGACTTGACCGGGAGTCCGGGAAGTGAGGCTGGCTGCCCCACTGGACAGCTTGTTGCTCGTCACTGGGGATGTCGCCGCCTGCGATGGTTTGTGTTCATCGTCTTCGGGTTCATTTTGCATCAGCTGTTGAGTCTCGTTAACTTCTTCTAAATGTAAACTCATGAGACTCAATTAAATTGTTGTTTTTTGCACTCAACAATATTCATATAACTATAAGTCGATATAAATATTTAATTTGAATTTTATTTTATCAGATACAGATAATATTACTAGATAGACTTCGTACTTGGGTTTAAAATCAAATCCATTTAATTATTCAATAAAATCAGAATAGAATAAATATTATGACACATTGAAAACCTTTTAAGGCTAGACAAGCAAAACATAGTGCATTCAGGAACGAACGAATAGTTACCGATGAGTCAGTTGAATCGAATGACTCAAATAACAACTCCTTTAACAAGGCACAATCTACTTGATTCTATAGTTTCAAGTCCATGGAGCAGGAACAACATTCCGTGTGAATGAAAAAGTGATGTCGATTGTAGATGTAACAACAACACAAGAAAATGTTTGATTATTACTCAATAAATAAAAATATTTTACAGTTGCTACTTTGACCGCAACATATGTCGATGTATCGAGACCACAGGTGAGTCTGATACGCACTTGACCAGTTTATAACACCATTTACCTGTATGTTACTTAGAAACAGTTCTTACAGAGGTACCTTGTTAATCTATCAACTACTTTTCTGTCAAATATGATATAAATATTAAAGGCTCATGTGAAGCAATGTCAGTGAAACATTTCATTTCGTTATATAATTATATTAAACGGCAATACTTAATACTTCGAATCGATTTCCTTTCCACCGGTTACATCCCTATTTCAGTGTTTCATTGCCGCCTTTCAATTAATTTTAAATAAAAGAACAAGCGTTTTTAACTATTTTATTTGTCCTCACTGGAATACAAGCCTTTCAATTCTCGGTAGATATTTTTACACTGCACTAATTTCATCAAAACGTGGTATTGGATACTTATTAAAGTACTGTGTTCTTACTTCGTTGGAATGTTAGAATACCTACATAATAATATAGGTCTGAACTTAAGATCTACTTTGTTTATATTGCTCCCGGTAACCCTGGGGAAAGACAAATAATATATATGTATATATATATATATATATATATATATATAATTTGTCTATATATATATATATATATATATATATATATATATATATATAAATTATTATAATTTTACTCCAAGTATACTTTATAGATAGTAAAATTATAAGAGGAAGGAATATATCAATCTAAGGTTTTACGGGCAACGTTCCTTTGATATTTGGAGTCTTGGAAAAAAAACAGCTAGACCTCGATGTTGTCACTATTCTGTCAAATGTCAAAGAAAATTCAAATCAAATCCGACGGACAACTGACAAGCAACTCAAGCAAAGCAAAGACATTTCCAAATAAATCATTCAATTTTGCCTACAATGAAAACGAGAACAAGGTAGGAAGATATTTAATACTATATTAATAACGGAGATTCCCATATGTGTTTGATATTAGGTTTACTTATTTATATGTTATGTTAGAACATACATTATATTTAGTGCCAATCATTATACATCAATAGATTCAATGGGCAGTCGAAACAGCCACCATTGTCTGTTTTTTCTAGCCACATCCTCAATTTATTGTGGCACATGTTTTGCTTGAATACCAGCAAAAAAGTTAAGAGTTTTATCTTACAGTACATTTACCTTTGCTCACCGCATTGTCCACAGGCTTGGGACGTCGTGATAGAATTTTGTTGGACGATACTTAATACCAATACGGTTCGTACTGTGGTAAATATTAACTGTTATAAGCTCGCTAATTTTATTGGGGAGAATGACGGAGCCGGAGAGAATTAATAGTCAACTGTGCAACCGGTTGACGCGGTTCCTTCACACGGGCAATGAAGTCCCCAAGTACTACCCTGGATGCTGGTCTACCCACAAGTATTTCGAAGTAGACGGACTACCTGTTATCCATGAGATTCTGGCCAATGGGACTAACAACACTGAAGTTGTAAATATTATACTCAAGGTAAGTGTGAGCTAAATGTGCAATCTATTGATATATATTATGAAATTCTTGATTTTAATGCCCAAATTAATTACAGGCTTACAAAGATGGTTTGTACACACGATTTGACACAATTGCATATGCCCTTGCAAAGTGCCTGATGTATGGCTCCAATACTGTCAAGGAAGCTACATACAAAGCTGCTGCACAGATATGTATCACTCCTGAACAAATGCTGCTCTTCAATAAGTATACAAGGGTATTGAAAACAGGTAACATTCATTTATTAACTACTTGCTGATGCCTGCAACTTATATATATATATCATATACATTTCATATACAGGGTACCGGGGAAAATAGGACAGCTGTAAAAATTTGTGATTGGGTATAATTTTAGGATGCAAATAAAATTACTATGACACAACTATCTTCTTCCCTTTTCGAGTAATTGACATTCAAAGTTGAACATATCAAGATCAAATTTTGGCATAAAAATCAGTGGTAACATAGAGTTATTTACGTGAAATCTAGCTATGCAATTGCTTAAGGCCGCGAGCTCTTCGACCCTTAGCAAGCATAGCCTATAACTATGTTATTGTTGGAGCTAGATATTTTACGACTTCAACATAGTGATATATCATAAAACCCTATAACTTCTAGAAGACAACCGTTTGTCCGACACCCTGTATACTCAAAAATTTTCACATTTATTAAATCATAGTAGGATGGGAAGGAGGATTAGTAGGATAGCATAGTAGGATATTTTGTGTTCGACCATCACTTTGGGGTTCAGGAAGAATGAACAGAGACAGAATTTTTGGTGAATAATACTTCTACAGAGCCGTGGTGGCCTTGAGGTTTGAGCAGTCGCCTGCTACGCAAGCGACGCAAGTTCGAATCCCAGCGGAGCCTGTAACAATGACTTTTTCTATAAAACTTATGTACAGTGATTTCACACCACATGCTCTATGGTGAAGGAAAACATCGTGAGGAATCCTGCATATTTCTGAGAAAAAATTCAATGATGTATGTAAAGTGTCTAAGACGGCGATGGACTCACCATCTGTCACGTTGGCACTTAATCAAATTCGCTGAAAAGTGGGTGTTGTGATAACAACTCTGCCTACCCCTTCGGGGACTACAGGAGTGAGCATATGTGTAATACTTCTAAAATGAGAAGTGAGTACTCACTTGGAAAGTGCACTTTCTTTACTGTTCATTATATTAAGGAAATTGAACCAGTGTCTGAACCACTGCAAATGGCAATCAGAAAAGAAGAGTGTTTAGAAAATTTGTGTAATCTAATTAACACATAGCACTATGTTGTGTTGCACATAACTGGACCATTTTACACAAAATGGAGTCTTGATTTGTAACATAAACATTAATAATATTGTAATATTACAAACAAAAATATTATTAAAGATTTTTCAACAGGTAATGGCCGTGGTTGGTGTAAGAATGTCAAGGATTGGTACGCCAGCAAAGAACCAATGGAGCTAGCCAAGGAAATGACCAGAGTTCGGGCACGCCATGGACGATCCCATAAGACATTACTTCGCAAAGCTCATATCAAAATTGCTGACAATGATTATGGTAAGTGTTCATTAAATCTTATCTTGTACCTACCAATAGTTCATTGACCTGTTGTTTTATCACTATAAAAATTATCTATACTATGACATAATAATAGGGTATGTTGTATGATTTACTCTGTATTGTTATCTTATTAGCCAACTTAAAAAATAGGAGGAGGTTATCAATTCGGCTGTAGGCTTTTTTTAACAAACAATGTATTATATGACATTGTGGTTTTGTGAGAGGTTCTTCTTGTGACTAACAAAGTTTAATATGAGGTTACTCTGAACTCATATCTTCTCATGCGCATAGGCTATGTAGTGTGGTAAACATACATATGATCACGCCTTTATTCCCCGGTGGGATAGGCAGAGGTTTTGTAATAAAACAACCTTCTTTTCACCCAAGAAGATTAAGCACCAATGTGATAGATGGTGAGTACATCACCGTCTTAGGCACGATAAAGTATATATCTACACACTGAAATAACCCTTATTATTGTGATATATTTTTTACTAAATGTCTTTCTTTAGGATTAAAATTATTTCAAATTTCAGGTGGTTCAGTCTTAACAGCGAACAGACACACTGACTATTTGTTATCATATAATATGGCACCCTACACCAGGAATATGTTTTGTTTATTTTATAAATGCTCAACAGAAGACTTTCCTTGTATCATTTTGACATACATTTAACTGACTTCTTTTTAGATTATAAACATTTTAGTGGCTTAAACATAGCTCACAAACTTGAATCGGTGTAAAATTATAATTGGTGAAAGTAAGAAATGTAATACATTGCAGCACGCGACGCCGTGATCAAATACGCGATATTCGGGTTGAAGCGCGCCAAACAGTACCTGGCGGATAAGCCGGGCACCAAGGAGATATTCGAGTACATCCAGAAAGTCGAAGACATGCGTCATTGTGAAGATCCCGCTGCCGCGGCCGTCATCGCAGCACGCAATCACTTCACGCTCGACCACGTGCCTGGTCATCTGCTCACTTCACAAAAAGTATGTCTGTATACATATATCTACTAATTACAATCATCATACATATTAAGTTTGTATAATGGACGAGCTTGTGGCACAGTTGCTATTGAGAATATCATTCGATCAGCGAAGTTAAGCAACCCTAGCCAGTAATTGGATGGGTGACCGCCCGAGTTTTCTCCGTGCCTCGGAGAGCACGTTCACCCGTCGGTCCCGGTTGCCAATTTATCATCTTATCTTAACCAATCAATATATCAATCTTAACCGCCAGTTGCTAAAATAGACAGCTGTTTTAACCCAGATCACAGATTTTCCTCGCAGAAAGGGGTTGCGAAGGTCAGATGGCAGTCACTTTGTATTAAAATCAGGTGATCTGCCGCATCGGGTTTAATCAAGTGCCGACCCCAACAATGTATGGGATAAGGCCAGGCAGATGATGATGATGATGATGATGATAGGTGTATTTGTAGAACTTGGATTGCCAGTATGATTAGATATTATTTTAATATACTATCTACATTAATTATAAAGAGGAAAAGGTATGTTTATATTTTTCTTTGTAGTGAATTAAATCAAATGAACAAGAAACATATCGTGATCTACATATATTTTGGCGAAGTAATTCAAAGACATATGTGACTTACACTACTCAGCATCTGTCACATTGGCACTTAATAATCTTCAATGAAAAGTGGGTTTTGTTAATACAAAACCTCTGCCTACCCCTTCGGGGAAAACAGGCGTGAGCATATGTATAATATATATGTAAGTAAAGTAATCAATGAGGTTTTTCCAGGTGTGGGATGCAGTGATGCCTCAACTGAGCTTGCAAGAGCTTCTCCAACATATCCAACGGCTACACAACATGGGCTTCCTGACCAGCGAGTCGACCACCACCGCAATACTGGTGTCTTTGCTCAGTAACACAGAGCTCATCAACAAGTCTAAGGTCACCGCACTCACCGTCTACATCACGCTATGCAACTATAACAAGAAAACTAAGTAAGTTACTTACTATACCTTGTTTGTGCAATGGAAAGGAATTGATACAATTATAACTGCTGATAGATAAACAGAATGTAACGGTGCATTGTGCCGACCTATATATACAGCTAATGCAATTCAAATCAATCATTTCATTCAATGCGTTCAAATAATGTAAATGGCGATTTCATTGTATACTATTTAAAGAATTAGGGATTCGATTTATCATTTGCAGGCCAATAAAACATGAAAAGGCAAAGGTAGCGATGGACAAGGAGCAGCGTCGTCGCACTCACCAGATCTTCAACAGCAAGACCGGCCTTTGGGAGTGGACATCTACCAGGAGACATCCCAAGGAGATGAAGCATTTGGGTAAGCCTCATTACAAGTTTACTTATTTTTTTTTATATTCTTATATAAAATATGTGCCGTCACGAGTTATGACCGCACAAATGCATGGAGTAATTTTATGATTCTGTCCCTGTCTGTCTGTAAGGCACATCGCAAGTTATACTTTTGAGGCACCTACCATCATTGGTTTAAGCAGAGCATATTAAGAACTTAGTGGTTTGAAGTTTCATTTGTGTACCATTCATAGTTGGGCATCTGTGCCTGTTTGTCGTTTAGGTGGGCATAAGCCTTTACCTACTATCAATATTAAAACTATTAATGGGAAAATGGGTCAGTTGTCAAATGAGAGCATACAGTTTTCACATAATGTAATCATTATACAATTCCATCTCGTGTTCAAACAAGCTATCTGCCTGTCTGGCATTTTTACGCATTTACTGCCGAACCATTTTCTATTATATAGAGATAAATAAAATCGAAGTGTCTGTTTGTTAATCCAAATTAAGAGTTTTTCACAAAAGGCTTACACCAAATTTTTTTTTTCTTCTATCTGTTTCTTTCGCCTAATCTCTGAAGCGGCTGGCCCGACTTTAACGGGACTGTAATTGGCAAATAGGTGATGTTACAAGGAGTACATTTAAACAGGGTACTTTTATTAAAAAAAATAAGGTTAAATCAAGTCTATGCGGGTGAAACCGCGGGGCACAGCTGGATTGGAATAGAGATAGCTATAGCCCAAAGAAATAGGGCAAAATAAATAAAAATGTATAGTATATAGCTCACATTACAATGGGTGTTGCAGGTATAGATCTGCCCCCCAACCCGGCAGTGATGGCGGCTCTAATGAAGCTGGTCGACCTCACGTGGGTGCTCACTCCTCCCACCAAGGCTCGCTACATGATCACGCTTGACATGAGACACCACATGTTCAAAGGTATTGCCTTATACAAAGATACTGTATACTTGCCTATTATTTAAGAAGAGAGTTAAGAGTATATATATATATATATATATATATATACATTTTAACTAACTTTAAATAATTCTTAATGGTTTGGTTTGGTTTAAAATTGCTTACTATGTATGTGATTCTTTGAACCAAGTATGCCTGAACGTGAACGTGTTTGCCTGTATTCTCCGAAGGGGTAGGCAGAGGTGTTGTAATCACAACATCCACTTTTCACCGAAGCTGATTAAGTGCCAACGTGACAGATGGTGAGTCCATGGCCGTCTCAGACACTGTACATAAGTCTTTGAATTACTTCTCAGAAATATGCAGGTTCACTCACGATGTTTTCCTTCACCGTAAAGCACGTGGTGTGATCACTGTAGATAAGTTTTTTTTATTTTGCGGCGCTGGAATTAGATTTTGCGGCGCTTACGTTGCAGGCAACTGCTTAAACACCGAGGCCACTCCGACTCTTATATACATTTTTATTTGAAAAGATTAGATTGAAATGGTCATCCAGGATATTAAATGTCACGGTCAGGCTCAAAACGTTGCTTTTACTTAGAATAACCCAATGTTAAACTTATTATTATATTATTAATTTAAAAAATAATTCCTAACAGATTTGCTCGTAAAGGGTCTCTTATTTCATCAATTGTAATATCGTATTGTATTTTAATACGTACTTGTGCGTTATTGTAATATAGCGACTCGGCTGTAATTTTCAACTTATTGCACGTATATACCTATTATATCGCTGCCTCATAACGATACGGGCTCAATTTTAAAATATATATCTTTTTAAATCGCAACAAAAGATTTGGGCAGTAATTATTTTACTAGTATTGAATACAATGTGTAGTTTAGGTAACACATTGTCGATCAGTATTAACAAAAATATTTTTTTATAATGTTTTAAAACAATACATTTTGAGGTGATGACATTAACATAATTATTTTCGCAAACTTTTGAGTTGAGCCCCTATCGTTCTAAAGGTGAGATATGTTAACATATTTAATTTGAAAGTTCTAACGAAAAGGTGTACTGAAAAGGTTTGATGACGTGTCGAATGCATTCGTTTTATTTGTTTGGTTAGGTCGTCACTTCAGCAAGAACTACGTAGTGCCTAGGAAGGGTAAGAAGACTGCGACCAAGACGGCTCCCCCTAACGCGGGCGGCGGCGACGCTGACACCGACAAAAAGAGCAAGAAGCACCTGCTGGCCGAGTGCTTCTACCACACCAATGTCACACCCGGACATGCTGGTGAGGGAATTTATACTATACCAGGGGGCCAACTATATTCGTTTACGCAGCGCGTATTAAGAACTTCCTAGCTTTGGTTTAATTTTAAGGTACCAAAATCAAACATAGAAGTTCTTAATATGCTTTGCTTCTGCTGGAAGGCCCCCAATAGACAAAGACTAATATTATTTTATCTTTGTCTCCAATCAGGTATCTAAAGTTAAGTCAGAAAATTGGTACACAATGTTATCCAATTTTGGCGAGCGTCCATTCGTTAAGTTCATCCGTTATAACCTGGCTTGTGTTCTATAGAGAGCGTTAGTAGGTCTTAATCGTGAAATGAAATTAAGCATAGATGTAGGTTATTGTAATCGTATACCTTTAAAAGAGCAATTCTTGTATATAATCTGTATCTGTAATATATAGAATCTGAATCTCGGAAACGGTTTTCATGAAATTTTGTGGGTTTCATCTTCAGAAAACGTCGTTTTGACCATGTTTTCAGGCACTGAAATACCCATAAAATAAAAAAGAGTGAGGCTGCCAACTTAGGGGGCGAATTTCGAGTCTGACGTTCTGACGATTTTTCATTTTTTTTTGAGGTTAGTTTTTTGTGAGAAAAAGAAACCGAGCATAGCTCGATAAACCAGGTTCTAAAGGTTTGTGCGTGACGAGTAGGCGCTCTTATTCTTATTATCTACTACTAAGTTTCAAGTAAATGTTACACTTTATATGTTCGCAGCTATAATCCTCGCGCTCCAGATCTTAAAGCGTGAGAGTAACGTGAAGCTAGCAGTGTTTTCCGAAGACGGAGTACAGCTGGTCACTATCGAGCGCAATTTTTCAAGTATGGATGACGCTGAATTTTTGTTGAGGGTAGGTAAACACTAGTTGAGATCTTATCTATAAACACTAGTTATGGTGGCTGGCAATCATTATCTCCCTGGCCTTGTCCCATACATTGTTGGGGTCGGGACTTGAATCAACCCGATGTGGCTGATCACCTGATTTTTATACGAGGCGACTGCCATTCGCAACCCCTTTAACGAGGAAAACCTGTGATCTGGGTTAAACCAGTTGTTAGTCTATTTTAGGCCTCCGACTGACCTGTAACGATTGCCAAAGATGATGTCAATTTATGACAACCGGCTTAACGTGCTCTGCGAGGCACGGAGGGAACTCGGGCGGTCACCCATCCAATTACTGGCTAGGGTTAATTTGCTTAACTCTGCTGATCCAATGATATCAAGCTCCTCTTACCTCACCATTATACATAATTTTTTCCTTCACGGTAAATCGCGTAGTGTGTCATGTAATCACTGCCCTGGAAGTTTTTAGAATAACTTGATTTTTACATACGTCATGTACCAATTACTTATGAGCGCTTAGCGATAATAGTCGATTAACTGCGCATGTATTACTTTCGGACAGAAAGCGAACCTCGGTCGCGTCCAATTAGACGCACCGATTGTATGGGCTATGAAGACGAATCAGAAATTCGACGTGTTCATCAACATGGTGGACCGTACTACACGGTACATGGAGCTGGATATCAACGACCGCGGCGGTCGCGGCCCGGCGGGTCGGTACGGACCGCCGCCTGCGCCCGCCAAGGAACTAGTCGACCATTGCCCCGTCCGTGCCTTGCAACGCTACAGGAACACTGTTGGAGTGCAACACGCCAAGTAAGTACCCGACTAGTACCCCAAGATCCTCGAATCAAAGACCCAATGACATGTTGATACGTTTTCGGGGGCGGGTTGTGGTTGAATTCCAAAAATGTCGAAGTTATAACAAAACTTGAATACTTAATATTTTATTTATCTGTATAGAATGGTGTCGTTATTATGATTTATAGTATAAGTTCATATAAGTAAGTCATAGAGACTTCTACCTATAACTATCCAATAACCATAACTTGACTGGCATTGGGTATGCCGTGAATTATCTAAAATAACAATTACTTTCAACTATATTATTTACTTACAAGTATATCATGGTCATAGCAAAGTTATGGTTCACCACAAATCACAAGATGATAGATATAAATAATAGAAAATATATCTAACATATAAAATTTCCATGTCACAATGTTAGTTACCGTACTCCTCCGAAACGGCTGGACCGATTTGTATGGAATTTTGTGTGCAGATCGGGTAGGTCTGAGAATCGGCCAACATCTATTTTTAATACCCCAAAAAAATATATGGCAATACAACGTTTGTCGGGCACAGCTAGTTATAATATAATTTTAAGTAGTGCCTCTCATATTGCTGCGCCCTAAAAGGGTTTGTGTTAGTTACACATAAATGTAACAATTATAATTAAGTTGATCTTGTAACTAAGTAATTGCAATAACTTATATGAAATCCTTTTCTCCCAGACTGGCAATACTAAACCTAGCGTCGCATCGTGTGATGACAACGGACGGCAGCCACGAGGGCGTATTGGACATCGTCGGCATCGACGAGCATGTTCCCAAACTGCTCGACGCCTTTGTACTAGGACAGTTCAAGTGAAAACTCCAAACTTATACACAGACAGCCGACCCAGCACGGGGCACTGACGTACGCGTACATTATTTACTCCCAAGTTTCACTGCCCATTCAAAATGTTGCAGACGAAACTGCCTGGGACCAATCCTGGGAAAAATCCAAAGGATATTTTAGCATTTGGAAAGTACCGATAGAAATTTTCGAAGTTACTTTAATTCTGTACTTATTGATCGCATTAGTATACTGTGAAAATAAAGTACTCACTTAGTCCCGACACCCGCGTAGTTCACTTTCCCGTGGGATTACCGGGATAAAATATGGCCTATATTAATCAGTGATAATGTCGCAATTTAATTGTGAAATAATTTTTAAAATCGATCCTATACTTTTTGAGCCAATTCGTTACAAACATACATACAAACTTTTGATCTTTATAATACTCGTATAGAATTGACGTCGATAACTTACTTACCAATAGTGGAAGGAATGGAAAGTCTTTTTCTGCGACGGTTAATAAATAAGTAAATGTTAGCTTTGGGTTTAAAGAAGTCTAAAGGTGCAACCACATGTAGCCGCCCGACACTCGTTTCCAGCGACAAATATATAGGTCACGTGACCCCATTTTAAATTTCCCCCGACTCAAAAAGGACAATCACGTTTTCAGCGACAATCAGTCGCTCGCCGCTCGTTTGGTGATAGTGGCATGTTTCGTGATTCAAATATGGGCCATAAATTCAAGTAGAGTGAAATGAGTGCACCCGATCTAGAATTTCTAGTTACCCCTTGTCTGGTGAAATATGCCGTTATCATTGGGGTGAAAAATCCTGCAGTACTTCCCACACAGTTAGCAATGCCGTATAATGTTCCGGCATAATTTGGGGCAAGATCCTGGTGATTCTGCAAATTTGTTAGCGTTGCTGCTCCGTTAAAGCCCATAGACATAGTGATAAGAGCTACTGACAGGGTAGTCGAGCATCCAGCGTACACCAGGAGCACTAATAAAACGCCAGGAATTATGTGTGAGAACAGACAGAAGAATTTTCTGATAAGGGTGGTAACTAGAAGATCTACCATATGTAATAGTTGGTGACGGGGCATTCCAATTAACAGACTACTTACACTTTCGATACTTTCCAATGATAAAGCTCACTCAACATTTTCAGCTTTGTCGCTACATATCACGTGACCACATTTGTCGCTGGAAACGAGCGTCGGGCGGCTGTATGAGGTTGCTTGCACCTCAATTGCCAAATTGTCTATGGTATATGTTTAGAAGTATCGAAGCACGTGCCGTGGTCCAGTGCCTTGCTACGTAGTCGTGCCCCGAAATGGGTTGACTTTTTGTTTTCTTTAGTTGACTCCATCGATCTATTCTAAAGTTCAATTACTTCAAACCTCCTATAATAATCAACCTTATTAATTTAAACGGGATACCCATGGGTCGAATTAGTTTTATTAATTGGTCAAGTTATTTCATGCAAAACCAATTTTAAGCTTTCTTTTCCATTAGATTTTAGTAACTCGATGGCGTCAACTATCCGAAATAAATAATGCGCCTTCGAAAATACCTTCTTACCTCAGTATTTACAATAAAATTGTGTTACTTCTAAATTCTAAATTGTACCGCGATGTGTTCCGTACGAAATTGATACGAAAATGGAACTGATTTTTGAAACTTCGAATGTATTTTTTATGTGACCTAGAGATCTTAGCTTGCATGTTATTTTAATTTGTGCTTACAAAGGTAGTTATAGGACGAACGATTATATTATTTAAACCTTGTCCGTATTAACTCTGGTTTTTGGATCTCTGCTTATTGTTAATGATAGGAGCACGAATTTTTATGTTTAATTAATATAGGATCAATGCAGTGTAGTCCCATTGCATAATATTATCACAATACGTAAAAAAAATATTTACGCAAATGTATTTTCTGGTTGCGGGTCCTGTGCCTTTGTTTTATTTATGTAGTTTGCGCTAAATACGTTTTGTTCTTTTCACAAACTTGTTCGCTGTTCAGGGGCCCTACCATGAGCTCTTATTGCAATGTTAGTGCAGCTGTGCGACAGTGACAGACTTATATACGTCATATACATCCGTCTCATAATAAGGGATAAACTATGATGGCATTAAGAATTTATGGTAAGGCCCCAGGGCCTGTAGGCAAAGTAACATTATCTTAGAAACGATACAAAATGTACGGGAATGACATATGTCACGTGACTGATTTATGTCATTACCATATTTTTTTTATCGTTTCTATCAAGGCTTGGTTAGTTCCTGTAGTAACACTTGATCTAATTCAATGGCGTGAAATGTTTTGTTTTAGTTTAAGTATAATGTATGTATCTCTAGGTTATTGTTCGGCTTAGTATTGTGTATGAACCATTGTAACAGGGTCTTTTTGGTCAAACAAAAACTTGGCACCTGACGCTCCCTATACTCACTCGTGTGCTCATCAATGCAATGCAACCAATTTGGGGGTTAAATCATGACAATAGGGGATATTTCTTTTATTCTAAAGTAATAATTGAAGGTATTTCAACATAATAATGAATGTGTATAATTTCACCTCCACATATATGTTTAACGCCAGTACTTTTCAAAATGTTGATTTTAAAATTTTTATTTAACATAAATATTTTTCTCTAGTATAAACAATGTCGTCATAAGGATGTGCGTATCCGAATGTACTTTCGTAATTGCCAAAGTGAATCATGCATTTGTAAGTTTATTAATGTGAAGTACTGGCTGGGAAACATCGTTAGAATATATGGAACTAATAATTAAAATAGCATATCTTTCGTATTGTGGTAGTTTAAATGAAAACAGGTACATGCTCACTTTATTTATAAAGGGCTGTTATGTTATAACTATACATGAGATGACAGAGGCAGACTAAAATAGTCGAGGGCATGAATCCGCTTTCATTACTTAGCTATTAGGAAAATCCGTTTCAGATTGTTGGTTACTTTTGTACTGATGGATGGACGGACCTTTCAGAATCTGTGATCACTTGGTACTCTCTCGGGTTTAAGTAATTTTATATGGGAAAATAATAAATTTTTCAAAACTTTTACTCTAAATTGCGCAGACACGCTTTTAACGATGATGTTTGATGTAATGTTTTTTGAGGTATTACCGCTAATATTGATGTTGGTCGACGCTATGTTAATTTATTCATTGTTGAGGTTGGTTTTATAATATGTTCTCGTTACTTTCAGCTACCGTAGGTTTTACTTATTTATTGCGTCTATTAGTTCCGCATCGCCCCTTCCTTATATCTCAAAAAAATGCATTCTGTGATTGAACGATGCCTTGGCAACTTCACTTTAGTGATATTATGGCTAATTAGTTAGGCTCAGTTTTCTTTCAAATCGAACGGTAATATAAGTAAATTTGAAGGAAACGGCTACTGTGTAGTTTTAGGTCATAGAAATTATTGATACGAAATCGACCGTTCTGTTGTTGTTTCCGTGTTAAATGGAAAACATTTTTTATTGTTTACTTTATGTTATAGTTTCTTTATTCAAATCTGTTTCGCAGTGAAATATAGAGCTTGCTAGTGCATTTTTCATTGAATATGTGACAACATTTTAGCCGTCCCATTCGCTAATCATCTGTTGTATTTCAAACACATGATAGTATTAAGTTAATATTAGGCATAATGATTGTATTATTATTTAACCCATATCACAGCAGCATTCAAAACAGCACCATTATGAATAACAAAATGTAACATCATTTAAAAAATGTACTTGCATGTTTGTTTTCACGTAATAAACTCTTGAGTATATAAATTTATGACTTTTATTTGCCCTTGATGATGTAATTATTTCCTTTTATATAAAAAAATCTCAAATTGACGATTTAACCGTGATTCAACTACTGGACCCACAGTGGGTCCACGGGCAATAATTAATACAAGATAAGTGATTTTTTTCTTTGTCTATGGATTATACCTACCAAATATTTTTTATATAAGTCGAAACAATGGTTACTTTTGTTATTTTCTTTATTCCTTGCTCAGATAACATACATTTCCTATAACATAGTTACATCTGTTATGTTTAAATTCGTTTTATCTACAGATAACAAAAAAAATGCAGTCATCTTTGGGCTTGTTCTGACACTTCTGTGTGACAGTCAACCCTGCACTCTGTCACTTACTTGACTTCTTGCTTTCTGTCACTTGTGTTGTGTCGTCTACTTTCTTGAATTCGTGATTGAGCAGAGAAAACAAAACGCCTTTTTTCTAATTTGCCTTCACAAAATGAATGACGTGGATAAGTGGATAGAAATCGCGAAGCGGTGTAAATATCTGCCTGAAGATGATTTGCGGGAGTTGTGCAATATCGTGTGCGACTTGCTCCTGGAGGAACCTAATGTTCAACCGGTACAGACGCCTGTGACGGTTTGTGGAGATATACACGGACAGGTAAAACACATACCTTTTTGATCTGAATGTGGACCCTATGTTTTTAAAGTGATCTGATAACTTTATACGACGAAATTCAGTGTACATAGTGATGATAACCTAGAATCCTAATAATCATATTTAACAGAGATAAAAGGTTCCGAAGTGTATGTAAATCAATCAAAATAAAAAAAAACAAGACATCTCAGCAATCATGTACACACAACCTATTTCAGATCCCATACATTTCTCTATTCAAATTAAATTCTTACATGTTGCTGTTCTCTTTGTTGTCACAAGACATCAACATTGTGTAAATGTTGCAGTTCTATGACTTGGAAGAGTTGTTCAACATTGGTGGTCAAGTGCCTCACACTCAATACATATTCATGGGAGATTATGTTGACCGAGGCTACTATAGCTTAGAGACATTAACACTGCTCATGGCATTAAAGGCTAGGTACCCAGACAGGTAAATATTTTCACAGCATCTTTTTTATACCACTAAGGTGTCAAACAAAAATTTGGAGGATTACTTCCTTAGGATTACTTCTGTTGTGTTATCACAGGAATAATATGTTAAACTAAAATGTATATCATTGTTGCATTGTGTAATTTTTTTACTGTTACAAGAAAAATGTTAGACATTTTCCAGAAATATAATATTAAAAAAATATGTCATAGTCATTTCATTCTGCTGGCAAAATTTGCTCTTGAGATTGATGATCAGTAATTTTTTGTGTACGGATGGAAGTTTGCTACACCAACCTTCTTTCTTGTCAATGTTATAAACTTATTCAATACTTGAAACCGTTACAGGATTGTGCTTCTCAGAGGAAACCACGAAACATGTCAGATCACAAAAGTATATGGATTCTATGATGAATGTCTCAACAAATATGGTAATGCAAATGCATGGAAAGACTGCTGTAGAGTATTTGACTTGTTAACAGTTGCAGCTGTGAGTATCTCGATCAAAGCTTTTTTGTTCTCATAGAGGAGGTGCTGGATTATCTAAATAGTAAATGTCCTACTAATTACTCACACATTAAATACCTATTTCTCTTTTCAGTTAATAGATGAGACAGTTTTATGTGTTCACGGAGGTCTATCACCGGAAATATCAATGTTAGATCAGATAAGATGCATTGATAGGAACCAACAAATACCACACAAAGGTGCATTCTGTGATCTCTTGTGGTCGGATCCAGCAGATGTCAAGATGTGGTAGGTGCCGATAAATAGAACATTATCTTTTATCACTTCCATATATGTATAATCATCATCATGTATTTAAAAGTAATAACTCTTGGTGTAACCAATGTTTTTCTTTCCATTTGTCTATGTCCAGTGTATAATCAACACTATGTATAAAGTTATTAGTAAGTATAGTAACAATATCAAAAGATACTTACTCAACACTTTATCAAGGTTTCATACTTAAATATAAATAAATATTAAACAGAACAATAAAATAATTACTCATTATTAGCTTTTGATAAATTAATAAATAATGGTTAACAAATCTGTCTACTTTAATGGTTGCAATGGTTTGTTTCAACGCTAAGATAACTGTTTTTGTGCAGGTCCTCATTCTTGATTTATTTGGTTTATCAATTGCATTTGCCTTATTTCTTTGTTTAAGGTCAGTGAGCCCCAGAGGTGCAGGGTGGCTCTTCGGCAGCTATGTGACAGAGCTGTTTATGGATTATAATAATCTGAACCTAATATGCCGAGCCCACCAGCTAGTAAATGAAGGTGTGTTATATATCTTATATATAGAATATACAATTCTTACATATTACATCAATTTTATATGTATAATATGAAATTAAAAGTTGTGACCGAATTACATATTAAAGCCTAAAATGCTGGGTCCCAAGAACATGAAAGTATCCATGAAAGGTTTTCCCAAATTTCACTCCTCAAGCGCTCAAATGGGGGTTGATAGTCGTATGTGAAATCTTACTGTCACACACAGGCGAAGCTGCGACCGCATTTTAGTAGTATATTATTACTAAAATAACACTGTTAATTCTTTCCAGGATACAAATACATGTTTGACAAGCGATTGGTAACAGTTTGGTCGGCTCCAAACTACTGCTACCGCTGCGGTAATGTGGCATCTATTCTTGAATTCAAGACCGTAAGTGACCGAAATGCGAAGTTATTCCAAGCAGTGCCAGACAGTGAAAGAGAAGTACCTCCGCAACACACCACTCCATATTTCCTTTGAGTTATATTATAAGCATAAAAAGTATTCCCCAACTGTATATTAGACAAATTTTGTATAATAAATTGTTACATTCTATTCAATTGTTTATTTTTCTTACCTCTATCAAATTACGCACGCTAACGAGTAGAATGGCATAAATTTAAATGATAGGAAACACCACGCAATTGTACTAATTCTAACCCGGCCACCTTGACTGCCAATTCCCAAATCATTGAAATTCAGCTGGAATTTTACGATAGCAGGAATAATTGTGGATGGGTTCGGTTTACATTTATTTTAGAAAAAAACGTATTGCAAAATTATATTGGACAGGGGCTAATTAAGGTAACTTTTTCATCCATTATGAGCTAAGACGCACAGTAACCCAGATAATTGGATATACCAAAAGTTTTGCAACTTTATCTAGAATGGTAAATTCTAATAGTATTAAGTTGGAGAGAGGTTGGGTTTTTATATAGACGACTATAGAATTTGAAGGTCCAGATCAAATTTAGTTCAACCCCGCGGTGCGCAGGCAAATACTGAGCGGGGGTTTCCTAAAGGGAAGTCAATTTTTCAGCCATTTTGAGCTAGGATGCGCCGTCACCAAGATAGTTGACTTTTCCGAAACTTCTGCCTCCTTGTTTAAAATTCTCTGTACTATAACATTTGAATACAATTCTAATTGAAATTACAAAGTCGTCTATACGACATTGGAATTGTATAGACAGAAATTACAAAGTCGTCTATACGACATTGGAATTGGGGGTCAAGGTAAAATTTTGCTTAACCCTGCAGTGCGTAGGCGAATTCGAAACGGGGGATTCCTTTAGGGGGTAAATTTTTCATCAACTACGTTATTTTTTCTTAAATTACTAAGTTTTTGCGAAATTTTAATTAGGTACACCTGCATAAGGTTTGCTATAGGATGATGAAATTTCTTTAAGTTTTGTGCTATTACAGTAGAAGGAAGAAATATAGATATGATGAGGTTTATTTTACAATAACCGAACTATTGATAAAAATTGGCCTGATAGGATCCAAACTGTCGGCCCTAAGATGATACTATTGCGAGCCCATACAAATCTGCGTTTACGTAGTCGCGACGACTTGTGACGGTTGTTTTGCATTTTTATTTTAAGAAAACTCGCACTCTGTTTGCTTTTTGCTACATTTGTGGTATAAATTAACGCATAAAATAAAATGACCCACAATATCAAAAGTTTATCATATAATATATTCATAAAGATGTTAGTACAATCTTCTTCTCAAGTCAGCTTAATCCCTGTTGTAATCAAAGGTATAATCGAAGTAAGATTGATCAAAACTCTGCACACGCACGTAACCGTCTTCACCTCCCGAAGCATAGCTCTTGCCGTCAGGGTGGAATGCCAAGCTGTTGATGGGGCCAAAATGTCCCTTGACACGGCCAAATTCTTCTTCAAACACGAGGTGGAAGAACCGAGCGTCGAACTTGCCTTGTCTCGTTGAGGTGGTGGTTACTTCCATAGCATCTTGACCACCTCCTAGGACGACGTGGTCGAGGATCGGGCTGAGGGCGGCGGAGTTAACGGGTCTCTCAGTTTTGTACTCCTTGAGCAGTTCAAGGGAGCTGGTGTCGAACAGCTTAGCGGTTTGATCCTTAGAGGCTGTGATGAACATGGTGCCGTCGCGAGACAGCTGCATATCGTTGATCTGATGTGTGTGCTCTTTAATGGACTGCACTTTCTTACCAGTCTGTGGAATAAATATCAGAATGTCTTTAACAATATCCTAGAATACATAGATAAATACATTACTGAATATGACTTCACATTATGCAGCTATTTTGGATTTTCAAAGGATTTAGAAGTTAGCTTCTAACATATTTATGATAACTAAGAGTCTACCAAGATTGATGAATGTGAAGAAACTTAAAAGTACACCTCTTTTGATGCCTCAAAAGTACTTATGGTCTCTTAACCACTCTATATAGAATAAAGATTCAAAATCAGACCTTTTTTGACATATCAAAACTCTATTAGTGCTGCATTTTTAAACATGTCTTAAGCATAAAATGATTAAGAGTAAAATATAAAAAATGGATAATATTTACCCTTAGATCCCACTGATTAAGATCACCAGCTTCATGGCCAGTGATGAGGGTCTCGTCCAGGCTGCCCCACACCATGGAGGTCACTTTGGTGTCTGTGATCTCCCACTTCAATATGGGTGACTGGCTGGAGATGGAGTCATCAACAGTTCTTGTGTCCACTACAAACACCTGAAACAATGGCAATGGAGCTTTTCGTCTTTTACAAATTTCTCCGAAGCATTTATGGTATACTAGCTATGCCCAGATTTCACCTACATAGACAACATATCATGGGTGACTTAATTAGGGGGAACCCAATTTATTTTTAATAAAAGGAGTTTTAATTACTCCATGTAATATTAGCTAAAGCTGTGAAAGGGCCTTTAACATTGGTCCAGCCTTTTCTTTGTCTAGCCAGAACAAACAGACAGAGATGATTATGGTTTCCAGTGGTCCTTAGTTCCATTCTTTATAGGGTAGTTGCATTCTTAGGCAGAGAATAATAAATATAAATAAATATTGACAAGAAAGAGGAACTAATAAGGCAGGAGTAGGAGTGGAGCCGCCATGCTAAATGCATTCATTATGTTATCACAGGGATTTCATTATTTCCAAGTTAGGCAATGGATGCAGCAACTGCTTACCATCAGGCAGACTGTATGCTTGACCAAGTAGTAAAAAAAAAATTATAGACATCAATATGTTTTTCACAATCAAAGAGTTCTTGGGACTTATGACATAGGAAGTCCATTAGGAAGTAGTAGTTTACTGTGGTCCATACCTCACATGGGTGTCCCATTGCTTTGTCAGTGGTGTAAGCAGCCTGGTATGCGCTGAAGCTGAAGTTGCACGTCCTCACTGAAGAGTTTGTCTTTATTGTGGCTATGTTCTTGCCTGTTTCCAGGTCCCATAATCTAGAAAAAGTTATTATACAATGCACATTTATTTTGTAAAGAAACAAATATGAGGCAATATTACAGTTTATTATGTTCACAGCAAACTTTGCCTTTGTAAATTTGCTCACAGCTGGACGAGCAGTTCGTTAGATTAATGGTGGAGTAGAGTATTTATGTTGTGACCTTCAGAAATACAATTTTCATTGTTCAACACATTCTGTTGTTGAAAGTTTGGTTTGGGTTGTTACGAAGTTACAGGTTCCATGACAAGTTAAGTACCTTTGAATGTGCAGTAGGCATTTTATGAGTCTATCTCTATCTATATGTATTGGGCTAAGCGAAATAAAATTGTGTTCTAACCTGCAGGAACTGTCGCCACCGCCAGTAATAAGGTTGATTGTTTGCCAGTCAACATCCAAACACCACACAACACCACCGTGCCCGTTGAAGGTGCCGAGGCGCTCGCCATTCAATGACCACCAAACATTAGGCTTAGAATCCTTCGCCGCGGAGAATAGCAAGTCACCTTCGCGGTTATACTTTATCTGTGTGATGGCACGCTCATGTCCTTGCAGCATAAGAGGTTTCTGAAATATAATGATGCTTACTCACAAGAGCATCGACCGATGTTTTTTATCTAACCTAGGAATCATATGACGATTTTGTGATAAAATGTGATTAGCAATTTGTAATGGTAAGTAAAGCAATATACGTACCATTTTGAAGGTGTGTTTTTCCTTGTATTTTATGTAAAAATCTTAAATCTATGCTAGCGCATGTGGCACGGCGGTGACAAAATTTGACATGACAGATTACTGACAGAAGCCATAAACAAAGAGACAGAGTTGTCATTACAGTGAAGTTGACAGATAGTTTGACAGTGACACTGACGTTTCAAAATTCATCTATAATCCCATCCTTTTCTTATATTTCAATAAACAACATTATTTCGTATTTTTTCTTTGTCTTTGGTTTTTTTCTAAGATCACAAATTTACGCTACGCTCAGAAGTCTTTAGCAAAATATAATAATATTATCTGTGTCGCGTACGTACTCTTAGCGCGAAAATTAAGGGACGCAACGTAGCTTCTCTGCACTTATTACGGCTACTCGTCAACAGATGGCATTATGATAAAGTATTAAGCACGGGTAATAGCTTGCTCAAGGTAACGGAAAATTTTAATGACACAAATTGCTCCTACGTTCTATGCTACAAATTATTGCATGCATAATGTCGTTATTCATATTCTTCACAACAGTTGATGAAGCGGTTGGATAAGGAATAAAATGACCAGCTTATTTCACATACATTTTATTTTCTTAAATTATTAACCATTGATTTCCAAGAGTACAACTAAAAAACAAATTAAAGTACAAACACGTTATGCATCGCTAACTAAACACAACTGTAGGTAACTTCTCTTGGCAAACCAGTACACATTCGATTGACTAACACCCGGCGCACCACTCGAACGAGACAAACTCCAGAGTACCACTAACAGTCACTGTTTACCTTAACTTGGTCGAATTATAACAACAGCCTTTGATCCATCGAGAACAGTACAGCAATCAGTAACTAATGTGATTCGCTACGTATAAACATGGAATCCTATGGTATTGATAATACTTAATAGCATGCTAGTTCTGAAAGCGATAAGTCTTCATATTGAGCGAGCCCAACTAAATACGTGAAATACAGCACACTCAACCACATTGAACTCTTAAACATTTAACACAATAATTTTGGAGCTGGGTAGGTATATGTATAATGCATATTACTTTGTGAGTGAATGATTCTGAGGCACTTTCAGTGACAATGTAAGTGACGAAGAAGTAAAAAATTAACAGTACTCTATTTTCTTTAATACAAAGTGGATTTAAAATCTAAACATGAAAAATCAGTACAACAAGCGAAACGTGTTTGTGTAATCGTAACAAAATTGATTACTGTGTTCAATAAAGTATGAATTAACACGTAGAATAGAATAGTATAATGTACATACATAGAGTTCAGATATCCGTCTGTGATATCAGCACATTAGTAGGGTACATACAATAAACACTCGTCAACATTTCCAAATATATAATATTCTCTTACGGCGTTACACTCGTCTCATAACTACCTACATTAATACAATGTCTAATGTACACAAAATTTTAATGAACCCTTCATTTTACCCGAAATACTTGAAACGCTATTTTTATACACAACAAACCTTACGCTATGAATGTGAAAATATTTCGTCACAATATCTTATAAGAGATTTAATTAATTATGTATTCTCTTATGGACTTTAAAGAAATTGTGAAATGCATTAAGTTTTAGTTACACTCCTATAAATATATTAACATTTATTATGTTTACATTACTACATCAGTCAAAATATTTTCGCAGTATTATCTACGAACTGACTTCAAAGTTACTCGTATCTGGATGTTTTTAGGAAGTCTTACACTTTTGGCTAATTAGTACCCCTATCACGGGTTTGCCACCGTTTTCGTTATCTATACTCGCTAGCGTCTCCGTCGAATATTTGTATGAGAAATTGTGCTGCGAACTACAATATCTCGTACAAATATTGCGAGTGACGCTAGCGAGTTTAGTTTACGAAAATGGTGGCAAACCCTTGATAGGGGTATAGTTATGAAGACAATTTTGTTTTCACACCTATACTCTTTGTTCTTTTAATATCGTGTAGCATTTCCGAGGCACGAGTAACTCCGACGTCAGTTACGGCCGCGCAACGGTCGCCGGCTCACGTTTAAAATACATTATAAAATCAAACAGCAAGCGAAAGCAAATCATTATTAAATTATTTATTTATTAACCGGTCAGTCATTTTGTCCAAATGTTTTAAGAATACTAAAGTTTTGAAGTAAACGAAGATAAAACGGCGAAAAAGCTCTTTCTTAAGAGTGCAGCAAACGTTTTCAAAGTGCAACGTAAAGCGAGTGGCCACCTATTCGTATTTACAATGTATAGCCTCAGGGGCTCTCGGTGTATTATGCTAATTAGGTACTCACCAGTAATGCGCCAATTTCATCGTATAATTACTAACAATATTATCCTTTGTACATCGCCAATAACATTCTTACAAAAACTAATTCCCCATTTTTGATACGGTGCCAACAGTACTCTATTCTACTGACAGTTCCGCTTAACAATACTCTATTCTACTAACAAAATAAGTGTCAATATAACTTACATACATTACAATTACATACATTATTAGTAGAACGATGCACGATTTGCAATTAAAGTTACAATTACGATTTTCCTCATTACACGTTTAAAAATCTACAAAGGCATCTTTACCTCAGACTTTAGATTAACACCGTCGTTCTGATGGTGATTTTATGAACTAAGTGTTTATAATTAACGTTAGAATAAGAAAATTAATGAATAAATAAATATAGTTACCCAATTGCCGTAAAGAATTCACGTAATGAGACCGAATAGCATGCGTTGGAGCAACGCTACTGTAGAACGCGCGGTATCCCGATGCACTATCACTGTACTATCACAATTAACTAATAATTTCACCGACGATGTCATAAACTTAATTTAAGCGTAAATTATAAACAAATATTAAAAACAAACTATTTAGGCATTTGATGGCAGTATCGTAACTGGTTGTATCCGAAACTATCTACAATATACAAACACATATTATATTATATAATAACCGCTAATACTTAACTAATGGTAACACTACGAGGAACGGACGTGTGTCGCTCATCCAGGTAACACTATTGTCAAATTATTACCCAATTCTTGTGTGATTCATATCGATTGTACATTTACGGAAAAAAACACGCCCTTTGCTGTATGGAATTGGAATTCTCTCCAGATTTAACTATTTTTAAGAATAAGCCATTTTGTGTTTATAAGTCGCCTGCAAAGTATGGATTCAAATTCCGGTCAGAGTTGATGATAACACTCAAGGGAAATTTATTTTAATTGACATTTGATTGACAGTAACAGACATCAGTAGGCCTTGACAAAGTAACACTCTCTCGCTTTTGCGTTAATACAAACGATAAAAAATGTATGGAAGTGACATGAATCAGTCACGTGACATTTTTGTATCGTTTCTAATAGCGAAGCGTGAGGATAATGTTACTTTGTCTACATGCCCTGGTACCTCTGTCTCTTACAGTGTTTCGTGATGTCACGTTAAGAGTTGATGGTACGAACTTATACCCTCTTATTAAAAACATGATTTCAACCAAGACTAGACCAAACGCGGACTAAAACTATGTCCATCCCTTTTGAAATCTCTTGGTGTGAAAGTGATGGAACTATCTTTAAGCCAAAGAAAATCTGCAATGTTTTGTAAGAAGGGGGATAGCGATTCCATATGGACAGTAACCTGTCACAATGTTACAACACACCGCCACACGGCAACTTCTATACGTTTGAAAATCATAGAGCTTTCTATATTATTTGCATATTTGTAAAATACAGGCTCACCTTTTTTCACGTTGGCATTAAAATTAATTATCTTTTAAGGGTGGGTGTTGCTACACCTTTACCTGCCTTTAAGAAGACATTTTATTAGGGCTAGGAGGGTTTGGGGTTTAATTTACGGGTTTAAGAGAGAATGTCTATAGTATTGATAATTATGAGTTGTAAAGGAATGAAGCCATGAGACAACATTCGTGATATCACAACTAAGGTACAAACTATGTTATTTATATAGAACCTAAGTCCTTAGAACGAACTTTTTGGTTGTAATTACTTAATTTAAAAGGCTTTTATCGCCTCCTATACTAGTGGTAACTGTTCACCGTTGATGGAACGTTATTTAGTTATATTACAATTTAACATTAACGATTAATACGACAGTTATTAACGATAACGGCAATTAATTAATATTAAAAATGAAAGGCAGTGATTACCGACAGTTTATGTTAAGTCTTTTAAATAATTAGTTATAGAGAATTACTATGCTTTTTTTTGGTGAATTTATGATTTTTTATATTTTATACCTAAATTGTTAAATGACTATTAAATGACTTATTAGTTTATAAGTGACAAAATGAAGTGTTAAGTTGATGATAGAAAAATTGGTCTTAACTTTGACGCTGAGTAATTAAAAGGTGAAAAGTTAGGTGAAGTTATCGATGAAACTAAAGTATAAAAGTCTCACAGTTGGTTGAGTGAACTCTGATGAAAAGATTTGATGGACGAACAGGAATGCTACGGGGATGATGCCATGAATAACAATGAAAATAATGACACCATGGCAAATGGTTCACGGGTTGTGGTTTCACTATTGAATATAGAATTAAAATTCAAATGTTGTTGAAAGGTAAGTTAATTATGTTCCATGTAGTAAACATCATAGATGTATAAACAAAATCTGTGATGTTGAGCATAATTATTCCATTTGAACACATCGGAGGAAGCAAAGTAAAGTCAGTTCTGTAGCCTTAGACAAAGTAACATTCCCTCGCGCTTGTGCTAATTGACACGCTACAAAATGTATGGAAATGACATATATCTGTCACTTGACATATGTCATTTCCGTAAATTTTGTATAGTTTCTACTAGCGAAGCGTGAGGATAGTGTTACTTTGCCTACAGGCCCTGGAGAGAACCTGATAGCACACTAATACGCGTAATATATTAGAAGAGTGACGAGGATAGTCGAGGCGGCTCTTTCGTAGCACCCTCAGCGCAGCTCTACGTGCTACGTGCTACGCCAGCCTACTATTACTTACATCTAGTTAGACCAGAATCAGAAGTGAAACACAGATCAAAACGTATGCCCAGTATTGCGTTTTGGGAAATATTGGCAATAAAAATGCATAAGTTGTGACTATAAGAAGAGTGCGCGACGCCGCGCACGCCGTGTTAGTGTATAAACAGTATAGTTGTATACAAGCAGTCTTGGTAAACACTGAGAGTAGGTACTTAGTGCTACTTACATTATTATGTACGAACAAGTCATATAAAATTACGTTAAAACATTTCAATA
Organism: Watsonalla binaria; assembly: GCA_929442735.1. Lineage (NCBI taxonomy): Eukaryota > Metazoa > Arthropoda > Insecta > Lepidoptera > Drepanidae > Watsonalla > Watsonalla binaria. The sequence continues at coordinate 3,844,850 of OV838923.1, forward strand.
TTACACACCCAGCGGTTATTCTACTGGTTAATCCTAGACAATATAAAATGCAAACTAAAACAGTAATATTTCATTTACAAGAAACAATTCTGTTTAAAACAACTTCTTACTCTCTATGTTGTAAATTATAATCTGTATTTACACAGTTAATATATTATGCGATTCTCCGACTGACACTTTTTAAATAGTAACATAATATATATTTTATTCTATTTAAACACTAAGTAGTATACACTACCACGTATAAAACACGCATTCATGTCCCTGGTACCTTAAATAAGAGCTATATTTTATAATAAATCAGTCTGTCAATTGGGACGTTTTAATTCCTCTACTAAACAATAAGCGAATACACTCATCGACTCAACGAAGGTATAAAGTACCGCACTGTCCTGAGGCGTCGAGGGCGGCGCGGCGCGGTCGGCGCGAGCGGCGCGGGACGGCGCGGCGCGGCGCGTCTAGGAACATTTGTACGGGAGTTGTGCGGTTGGGCTGGCACACACGGGCGGCGTTCATAAGACGAGGGAGCGGCGCGGGCAGGTCGTCTGGCGCTCGTACATCGAGAACTAGACGCCCTGCTGCGCCATGTACTATCTGATCTCGGCTGAGTTCAGTACGAACGGCACGTAGAACATCTTGCTCTCCAGCAGCAGGTTCGCCGCCGCCTGGATCTGCAACCATACAAATAATGCCATTTTAACATGTGCTCCATGTTTCTACTAAGTCATCCAACAAGTTTATGTCCTTTGAAGTACTCTTACAAGAATAAGCATTTTTTTCCAATTTTAGTGTAAACTTGTACTATAGTAATATGTAATAGTAGTAGGTACCTCAGGTATCCGTGCGAACAGTTCCTGCAGCCGCCCCGGGTGGTGAGGTGTGACGTGTTCCAGGTAGCTGCGCAACACCTGCACGTAGCGGTCCTGGATGCCTTCCAGCTCTACTTCTGGAACAAACACACTACAGTTAACATACCGCATGTACATATAAACATGCCTATCTTCAGCCTTTGATTGAATAGAACGCACTTCAATCACTTCCACACATATCTTCAATATCTCCAATAGAATAAAGGTGGGTTTTTCATCCATACATACTGAACATTTCATAAATAATTGTTTATAGTTCCAAGTTAAAAAAACACTAATTGTCGCGGCTCCAAAATGTTCTATCAGGAGGTCGCATGATCGTGGTCATACAACACTGTCGTCGCGGAGTCATCTACTCGCCTCCAGATGGCGCTACGCGGCAGCGGTTAACCAATGCCATTTAACGCGCGGTGCGGCGGTGACGTCACGCGCTCAGTAGGTCACTCCGATAGCGGGGCAACGACCGCGGCTAGCCGTTGACCTCCGCACGAGCTTGCTCGCGTCCTCACTCGCTACTCCCGTCTCGCTCTAGCGCGCGTTATTCCACGATACTGTTTTTGTACGCGCGACCGTTTTTATTTGCGTTCTGTTTTATTGCAAAGAATTACATGACATGTTAATTGATTCATTATTATTTTGTTTTTACTATACAATATGGGATTGTGTTGATGAATGCTTGTTGGTATGCATTCATTTTATGGATGAGTTTACTGTTTCTTTCGATGTATTAATTAGGGTATCATAGACGCGCGTCGGGTACAGTCAGTTACATAAAGAGGCGCGGTGTTCACGGCTGAATCGTCGTCGGTCGCTCCCTGCGCTGCGCAAAAGAGAAAGTTCGCCTTCCGCGTCGCGCTTTCCGCCGCGAGAGTGAAATGCTGTCCCGTTCCCGCTGACGTAACTATCTCTGCGTTATTATACGCAATGTCGTGTTGAGTAAGAGGCTCTATCAAGTAAATAAACAAGTTTTATGTTTTGGATCTACTATTTATGTACCTTCCAGGTTGTATTTAAGGTGAAAACTGTCTTTGATTAAGGTTTATTCTAGAATGTCGTTATTTATCTAATCTTATTTTAAAATGAACATCCTAATCTTTATAATCCCCTACCTATTCATGCATAAATTCTACATAGAGGTACTTGTATCAACGAGATTGCTATAGAATAACTACCTATATATATATACGTATAACCGAATGTTATTGTGGGCTGCGCGGGCGCAGTGGTTGTGTAAGCGCTTTCCTTTTCACCGTGATCTGCACTTGCGCTACTCGGCTCGGCTCACTCACTATCAATCACACTGTCTTACTAACTCGCTATAGTTTTGGGGAAAGGTTGTGAAAGTAATACTAATTTGTGAGATCAGGAGAATGTTATTCGGAACTGGGTAGGTTTATGTAGCTTATGATTTGTTATTGCCCTATTATAAATTATATACATACAATTATATTATATCTGTTTTTATTGCTAGTGTTCACTACTGAAATATCGGAAAAATATTCACAATACATTTGTTTAATTACATACATATGCTCACGCCCTTGGCGGTAGGCAGAGACCACCGTTTGTCACATGTTTAATGAACGTATCATTAATCTATAAAACAGACAGTATTGACATAGTTCAATAGAAACTGTACTTATAACGAATAAGATGTCCCACAGCAATTGAACGGATCCAATCTCACAACTATTCCACGATATCAATTTGAAACCAATTCCCTCACAGTTCTGTTGATTCACTTCGAATTGGAACTGAAGTGCTTGGCGTTAAAGAGTTACAATTATATAACGTATAAATGTTACCGACTGTACCTTTAGACTAAAGTTTCCGAGAAGTCTAACCCGCTTTCACATTTTAATTAGTCTAATACTGGTTTCTGTCTAGATCGTAAGATGTGACAACATTTGGATGTAATCTTCAGGATTAATGGCTTTATCCATTGACGTTTATAGCATTTGAGAGAGTTTTTAGCAGGATTTGAACATAATTTGTAGTTCTGCTTAAATATGGCACGAATGAATGTGTAATAGATGGATTTTATTCATAAATAAAATAGCATGTTATTTGGTCTCCGATTAAATATATTTCAAACAAAATGATTTTCAGATCCTTTATTTTGACACAACATTGCATAATTTATAAGTGTAAATAATTTACGTTTCTGTATGTAATTTATGTTAAATACGTTTAATGCATCCGACTTAGGGATGTCACTGGACTTAATGATTTTTATCTCCAATGTTGGCACGGAAGACAAAACATATTTTAATGTATACATATGTCTTTATTAATTTATTCAAATACTTACCCCTTTGGGGAATACAAGCGTGAGTATTTGTGTGTATAATTAATACGCGATTAAAAACGATCCTAACATTTTACGCGTTTTATCAGAGAACTCCGTTTAAGTTATAGCCCGGTGCGTGCAGTGAAAATAATTTTCAAAGAGCGTTCGTGCGTGTGACCTACATACGGCACGATAACGCAGGATGCCATAGTTTCCCTACCACTAGTAGGCACACTGCACTATGCAACTGGTGACAAAGGTATAAAAATGAAAGTGCACATGAAAATTTACCTACGTTAAATACAAAGTGGAAATTATATGCATCATGGGCATCTAGGTTGTACAAATATGTGGGCATATATGCCATGAGAACCCTACATGGCAAGTTTAATAGGTACGAAGATTCATCTTTGGAAATTTCTATAAAAGTAAAGAAGTTAAGTACTGCTTTTGTTTAAAGAGCCGTGGTGGCCTTGGGCTTTGATCAGTCGCCTGCTGTGCAAGCGGCGCAAGTTCGAATCCCAGCGGGGCCTGTACCAATGAGTTTTTCTAAAAACTTATGTGCAGTCATTTAACACCACGTGCTTTACGAAGAACAAAAACATCGTGACGAAACTTGCATATGTCTGAGAAGTAATTCAAAGATGTATGCATAGTGCCTGAGATAGCGATGGACTCGTCCTCTGTCACGTTGGCACTTAATCACACTCGGTGAAATGTGGGTGTTGTTGTTACAACCCCTCTGCTTACCTGATAGAGTTAACATATTTTATTTTTAAATTTTTTAGTTACTTCTAAAATTCATGAACAGCTTATGATCAATCTTCATCTTTCTAAACGAAAGGAAATATACATCTGTACAGATAAATAAAATTGAAGTGTCTGATTGTAAATTCCAAATTAACAGTATTTAACTAAATGCATATGAAAGTATGTGGTACTCACATAAAACAAAATATAAAAAAACACGGCTAGGCCGATTTTAACGGGACTCCGGGGGATAGCTGGTGTTACTAGCAGTTACTTAGGATTTTATTTACAAATGAGAGCTCCGCGAAATAAAGCCTCCCATTAAGTTAACTCTACTGGGATGAAACCAATGTCTCTTTTTTTCACTACATAAATGCCCACAGAGAAGTAGTCGCAGAATGAAAAGATTTTTTTTAAATTATTCTTTGTGTTCTTCATTAAATTTGATCCAAACTTTTATATATACCACCATAACATAATAAACCATAATAAAATCTCATTAACAATTCCCGGTTTGTTTCAAGGCTATTATAGTCCCGCTGGAATAAAATATTAATCGAAGTGTCCCGGAGTCGATTGTAATCGATTTTGCAACCACTCGCACTCGCAACTGGGTTACATGTATCATAAATCATAATAATATTAACAGCCACACTTGCACTGCTCAACTATCCAATCTCACACATACAAACTTTGTTATACTGTAAGATAGGTTATACTGTAGTGAAACAAATGCGAACTTCAGAGAACTAAAACCATATAAAGCCGAGATAAAATGATCTACATTCTACATACATATATAGAAAAATAAAATTGACGTGTCTGTTTGTAGCACCAAATTATCAGTTCTTCACTGCATGCATATGAAAGTATACAGGATAGAGACATTTAAAAAAACTTTTTTTTTAAAACTAAATCTACCCCGGTGACATGGCGGGGCACAGCCAGTTTTTAATATAATTTGTTTAGAACATCCTCTTTTGATGTCGTTAAGAAATAAAGACGTAACGAAATCATTGGGGGAGAGTCGCGTACGTACATTCAAGATTCATGTCGCGTGTAAATTTGGTTTCGGTTTGAATTCTAAGCCCGTAGACACATAGTCGAGTTCTCTGAACTAATCTAGCATGCATAATTATTACGCTTTGAAATCTAGTTGGTACTACTTATATGAGGAAAACTGCATCGCTTGTGCACTTAGATTATTATTAGCAGTAATCATGTAGCTTACTACTAATAATAATAAAACGTTTGTAACTTAGTAGGTATAGAGAGTATAATATTTAGTGTAGTGTAATTTAATTATGTAACTACATATATTGAACTCTACACAACATTCCATGTATCAATAAACGTTGACAATTAAAGAAAAATATTCCTTTATTGAATATTGACTTTATTGTGAGGCATTTCTTTCATCATTGTTATAATTTTCACGAAACCAATGAACCAAAGCAAAAACTTAACCCGTAAAAAATATAAAACATTTGCCGTTTCAAAATAACTCGTTTACACCAATGTAAACGTAAAGTAAATCATAATAATGATGCCGTAAGGGTAACTGAGTCGTGTAAACGAGTGTAGTAATGAGTTAGGCGTTATGACGTCATAGGATGCCTATAGGCTACGTAACGAAACTGACCTACATGGCCGGCCGATGTACCCTAGGTCTCTTCGATAACTGGATTACTCGTGAACACAAGTGATGCGTTGACTGCAGTAATAGTCTATTCCCTGCTGGGTTCGAGAGAACTGGTTTAAATATTAATCCCGACCTTATTTTGTAGTGGCTTTGTTAAAGTTACATTGTAGGATTATTTCATATTGCAATTATATTGTAATTATACCAAAGCAAAGTAATTTAAGGTCGGCTTCGGCGGTGTGCGTCGTACTCGCGTGAGAGTATGGGAATAAAATATAGCATATATTTCTCGCTGATAATGTAGCTATACATTGCTGAAAGAATTTTTCAAATCGGTCTAGTACATTTTGAGCCAATTCGTTACAAACAAACTTACATACAAATTTTTCTTCTTTATGATGTTAGTATATATATAGATACAGACAATATTAGACTTGTTTCTAAAAGAGATGCTCATTAAATATTTTCATCATTTTAAATGACTGTTATTAAAAAAAATAACAAGAAATTATTAATTATCAAAATAGCGACTCCAGTCAACAAAAAGTGTAAAATTACTGTAAGGAATTTGTTTTTAGAAGCCAAGGCAAGTATACTAAAAGATTTTCCAATCGGGTACAAATAAATACATCAGAATTGAGAACCTCCTCGAGTTTTTAAAGACGGTTCTATGGTCATTCAAATTAAAAAATATCTTTATTTGATTAGCCTTTTAACAAAGTACTTTCAAATTGTCAGAGCGACACGATTACATAGGATTATACATGCTACCACAAGGTTCGGAAGGTTTCTTTTACTGAGAAGAAGCTTGCAAGAAACTCAGTAATTACTCTTTTATAAAAAAAATATACAATTTTGAGTAATACAATATAAGACAGCCCATAATAAGCCCATGGACACAGTTGCAGTGCACTAAAGTCGATTAAAAAAATATAAAAACTAAAAGTGGGTACGACGTATAATTGTTAAGCTTGTGATGACCAGCCTCCACAACACATTACTAAATTATGTTAACACCATGAACGAAACTCAATCAAAGTTATTTATTGTCTAGTAAGTAATATGTATCTATCGTCAAATAAGTGAACACAGAATTAGAAAGTAAAGGTTATTCGAGGAAAGAAGAAAACGGAACGGACAAAACAAAAGGGAAATAACATATAAGTGTAATCATAGATCAGCATCGCAGGCTTCCTCAATTGGACAGATATTTTCAATAGATATTCACCACAGGTTTCGATAGGAACTAGATTCCATAATCTAGTTCGCAGATATGTACACGGTCGCAAATAAGTCTCAAAAATACTCATAAGTTATAACAAGGAAATGGTCGCGGCATAGTTTGACATAGCCTAAATAGTCCGGCTGCTGGCCTCTGGTGAAAGGTTATCAATTACCAATTAACCCCATTTAAAACGGAAGATTCCGTTACACTAAGCGACGTCAATTGAATTAAAAAGTAAATTCATAAACTTCCTTGGAATAAATCAGAAATTAGACTGTATGTTCATTTTATACATTCTTTAGCTATTGTGTGAGTGTGCCCTCCTTTACTTGGCAACATAATAATAAATAACAAGGTGCTTTCATTAAAGTTATTTCATTCAAACTCGCAATTAATCATACAGCGTAGGTGTATAGAAATTACTCTATTTGTTACTTTCACACATACTGTTATATCGTGGGACTTATTTACTTCTCCGAAACTATTTAATTTATCAGTTTTAAACTAACTAAATTTGTAATACAGAATTGAATTGCGAAGGGTAGTATAATAGCTTAGTTTTAGTTCGTTAGTTGGTATGATGTTTTGTAATTAAGAGGTATAAGTTTATTTTATACGAGCTGTGCCCCGCGGTTTTACCCTCGTACACTTAATTTAATGGGTGGCACGCGGAACCCTTATGTTTTTTAAACAAAAGTACCGTCAAAAGGCCCGTTAAAATCCGTCCAGCCGTTTCGGAAATCAGCCGGAACAAACGGACAGATTTTTTATTATTTCGCTACAGTATGCATTTAGTGAAAAATTGTTATTTTGGAATTACAAAGAGTCACTTCAATTTTATTTATGTGTATGTATATGTTCAGAGGATGTAGAATTGAACGAACAAGGGTTTAATGAAACGAATCTGGATTTGGATCCATCACGGGTTTGAAGATTTTCGTATGACAATGGCTATTTGAATGACACTCGCACTAGATGAGATAAGTGTTGGACAAACTAATAAACAGAAATTGCGTTATGGATCTGAGGCGTTTACATAAACTAAAATTACCTTGATTCAAGAGTATGTAGACTTTCAGGCAGACGTACTCCTCCATCTTGAGCTGGATGCGGCGGAACACGCAGGTGATCTGGGTCATCTTCTCAACAACCAATCCCACGTCCAGCCTCAGCTGCTCCAGCGTTATGGGCCGACCCATCAGAGACGTCAGACAGTTCTGCAGTGTTCGCAGGTTTGCATTCACCTGAGTAACCGATTTATTAGGAACGAAAATTTTTATATTCATTATTGTCTTAGATCGAAGAGAAATCGTTCGAAGCAGCCGCGTTACTCTCTGTAGTAAGGTTTCTTTACAAAGACTAAATTAGCAGGTTTCCGAGGTAATTTAGTCAATCAAAGTTTATTTCTAGAAAATATGTCTTATCTTACATTATTGAACAAAAACTTATTACATTTTGTTATAATTAAGTAACGGTTGTAGAATGGAAACATTTTCATTAAATCGTAACGTAATTGAGAGTACGTGTTCCTATTTACATAATGCATGTATGTAAGCAATAAAAGGAAATGCTCTAGACAATGAAAAATACTCTCTATGTAACTACCGCTATCATATTACCACAGCGCCGTATTACGTTTATGTAATAAGTGCAATTCTCGAACCGCGATCGTTCTATTTACCCATCTAACTATATTTTATTACTGCTGTGATTTGTATTAATTAATGATTATATATGTGTATAGTATATTAATTGAACAGTTAATGTTGTGCAACCGCTGACTTTCATTTGCAGATAAAGATTTGCCATTCACAATAACTTTAGTATTGAAATTCATTACTTATCCATTTCTATGCGGTCGATAAGCTCGCCAACAATAGAAACCCTAGCTGTTTGTTGCTTTGCATTATTTTACGATTCTAATATAGATGGTTATGCGAGTGTGCAAGCGGCCGAGTGCAGCTAGTTCTCTGCCAGTCGGCGACTTTCTACCGGGTTGCGCAAGCGCCGGTGCATATCACGTAACTGCACTCGGCATGTGGCGGAAGTCTATGGAGCAAATGTGACACGAGCAGATCTAGGACTTGTTTAATGAGAAGTGTGGAAAATTTACTTAATTACCTTTCATTTCAAAACTCAAGAATCTCGTCTTGGATATTAGTAATTAAAAACTCACCTCTTGCATAAAGTCCTGCTCGTGGTCGGATGAGGGAGGCGAGTGCGCGTGCTTTCCGTGCATCGCCTGGTACGCTGCCGTCGTCAACACTGAGATCTCGTGCCACTTCTCCATCAACAGCTTTGAGTGTATTTCCATGGGTATTTCCATGATGAAAGGCAGTTTTTTCGTCCATGCGACCATTTTGTGCACAATAGAGTCTCCAATTTTGCAAAGCTTGTCGCCAATTTCCGAAGTATCATGAAGAAGATCCGGTAAATGTCGTACGGTTGCAATATCCTCCATTGCATCACAGTCTATGAGGGCCCGGATCATGTGTAACGCTCTTTCTAGAGGAATGGCTCGATCTCTTGACGATGACACAGCGCTTTCTAACCGCGCCCTTAAATGTAGCACCTGTTAGGAAAATATTGTTAAAGTCAAAATTTTATTCTAAGACAAGGAATACTAATACGATATCAATAAATATTTACCTCGCTGGGATTAGTCAGAGCAGTCTTAAGTATGGTGCCGTTAAAGTGTGTTGGGAGAGGCGGCAAAGGATCTTTGGGCTTTTGGGCGGGCGGAGATGCTCGACTTGTCGTCGTTGCCGCCTTGTTAGCCTTCTTATGCTTTTTGTATTTCACCTTATACATGTTGTAGACGGCACCGCTATTTCGTCCCCCCGGCATTCTATCTTCACGTACGGCTGGACGAGAAAGAAATTAAGTTATATAATGTTATAATTTGTAAAACAAGCATATTCATGTTTCATGCGTATTATATATTCACCTTGTAATACCATTCCTTGCTCGATGCACTTTTTAAATCTACAGTACTGGCACCTATTCCTCTGTGCTTTTGTGATTTCACAGCCACCATCAGCAACACACGTGTACACGCGCCGATTCTGAACAGTCCGTTTAAAGAAGCCCTTACATCCCTCACATGTGATGATTCCATAGTGTAGTCCTGTAGCTTTGTCTTCACAAATCATACAAATCATTGGCGGTTCATCTTCATCTCTTTCAGTTTCAGGAGCATAAGTGCGGATTTCAGGTCGCGGGAGTGTCAATGAGCTAGCTCCAGCGACTGGCGATGTGCTTGGCCCGTTCCCTCCTGAACTGAGGTTCAATGCATGTATCTGCTGCTGCTGGGACAGCTCTCCCGCCCACAAGAGCTCCATGTTTAACGGAGGCCCCCGGGGTCGTCTCAATTCTCCTAGATTTAGCAGCAATCTTGCGGCAGATTCCTCGCTACATGTTGCTGGGTCTGGAGTGGGAGGTGTTGGTGTGTGGGACCCGCTAGCTGCAGGCTCACTTCCCGAAGAAGGCGCCGGAAGTGTCCAGAACATCGTCCTTACTCCTCCAGATTCACCCATAATGACGGCGGGTGCACCTCGCCATTGCGTAGAACCTCGAGTTCCAGGCTTAGGGTCGTGAGGTTGCGGTGGGAAGTGTCCGCCTATAAGCTCGGGCTTTACGCCATTGATACAGGCAGCGGGTGGCCAGGGCCCCGGCGACATCGATGAATGTTGCGAAGTGGGGGGCGGTGGCGCAATAGCACGCGGTCGATACGGCTGCGGTGGTTCTTGCAGCGTACTCTCCATCTTCACGGAGGAGAGTTGGGAATGCGAAGACACGTCATGCTTCGGCGCCGAGCTCTCCAGCTTTACAGCTGCTCCTTCAAACTTGATGACGGAGTAAGGCGGCGCAGAGCGGATGACGGTAGGATGACAGGCTGGTGAGGGCGAAGGGGAGCCGCCACCGTCGAACACGGGCGGTGGGTGCGGCGGCGTGCTACACCCGGCCTCAGCCATGCGCGGTGACGGCGGGCCCGGGTCCGGCGAAGACGTGCTCGTGTCGGCGGCCGACTCGCCTGTGGGCATACAAACTGTGGTGAATAACAGCGGCAGGCGACCACTGGTCTGAGCGTCGAAGAAAAAGAGCACTGTAGACTTTTCAGAAGCGACAAATAGAAACTAGGTGAAATGTCAACGACCGCACGACGTGATCGCTGTTTAAGCGCGCGGGGCGCGACGCAGGGACGCGACACTGCACTTCCCGACGCCGCCGACTAGATTAGCCGGTTGCGTCACGATGTGAGCACACTACTGGCCCCAGCCTCATAGATAATTAATCTTTTATATTTATGGATAAGTACAGATTAGGAATTATTTTAGGAAATGTTTTAAAACGAAATAAAGTGTCAATATAATTATAGACAAGCCTTATTTAATTAAATGAACTTAGGATATATTTTGGTATAAGATTAGGTTAAATTTATGTAGTTATTTATTAAAGGAGAATGTAGAGAGCATGTAGCTGTGTTGTAAAGTTCATGAGTCGAGATGTAGCTCGATGAAGCCGTGCGGTGAAAGTGAAAGCAGCGCGCGCAGATGTGGTGCCCGGAAGCATTGCGCCTGCGCACCGCACCGACACAAAGGGCTCTACGTAATACGTTTATTTTCATTTATTTCAACCAATTGTAACTTTAATTTGCACAATTAACTAATTAGGGCGTTCCTTTCATATGTAAAATGGTATAACTACTATTTTTCTGTCGTAAAAGATAATATAAATCATTTTAAGAATGCCAAAAACTTTTATTTGTGAATTATAAAATATATAGCAATTGTTGTTTTTTGGTGAAATTATGAGATTAAATTTTACCACAAACCAATGCAAAGTTATTAATATATTAATCTAAATTGTACAATTCAGTGGCTGAAATCGCATCAATAAGGTAAGACAAAGTATAGAAAGGAGTTGCATTGGTTGATCACACTGCAATGAATGCTCTGGGTCCTAACTGTTCGATCCTATATAAGTACGTTTATAGACATGGAAAAACACATCTTAAATCAATAAAACGTAAACTTTACCGACTTTTTATTACTAAATCCATAGGCGTAGTCTTTACCCTCACACGTGACTCCGCTTACATCGCAAACACAGTCAACAGTCCAATGACTCGCAGAAATGATTTCTTTTCATTCACATAATTTGTCCACAATAGTTGAATTGCCAATTATTTGTATAGAAAACTGAGATAATGTAACAATATGTTCGTTTATTGTATAATTTGGGAATTAATGACATTTGTAACCGGCGTGGTAGCGTCGCGGGCGCAAATTTTTGCGCGGTTTTGTTTACACGGGGAAAAGTCGCGAAGAAAGTTTTCCAGTGTCGGCGGCGCGACGGCGGGCGGTGGGCGCGCGCAGTGAGCCCGACCTACCGCACGAGCGGCACCGCTCCCCGCCTTCCCGGTCCCTCCCTCCAGCGCTATTAGGTCACTCAGGCGGCCGTGCGTGCGAACTGCAACCGCACAATGACTAGTGCAACGCGTGCACCGCTCTCGCTTCGAGGACGATCTCTATTTCACTTCGCGTCCTTTGCCACATCATTGGTGGGGACCGATCTTTCTAGCCGCGTGATGCAATGGCCGCCCGCGGACGGTCTTTGTGCCTACTGCACCTAGACAAATGTCCCAGTCGGCAAGTCGGCACTCAACTATCTCTATACGTTTGCATATAATGTATTCAAGATGCAAGTTATAAATCCCTTAATAGACTTATTGATCAAACTTATTTTTATTTACTTGATTAGCTCCACGCAAATACTTAGTGACTTCAAAGGTTGCATATTTCTAATGCTAATTTATATACATAAGGAAGCAGCAAAACAATAACTTATCGTTGCTGTAAATCAAACCTCAAGCGCGCTAGACACATAACATTAAAGTGTATTACGCAACATGCAACTCCTTTATTTCGGGGCGGATGATCGCGATCGTATATTCGATCGGTGCAAGCTCGAAGGTCGGTTGCGGTCACCGACACAGGGAAACTAGGTCGCACCCCTACCTCCGCCGCCCGCCACGTGTCGCTGCGCCGCCCGCCGCCCGCCCCGAGACGCGCCCTACAATCATCTATTTCGGGAAAACTCATAATCGTAATCTACAAACGTCTACAAATACGACGCACATATTTTCTCAACCGGCTTATTTTTTTCACAGTAATTAAAAACACGAATATATAATTGTATGTATATAATTGAAAAGCACTTAGCGCTCAGTTTACCGACTGTTACAATTGTAGAAGTTCATTTGAATATTTCATATAGTTTTTGTTCGACTTTCACTAGGCGTTCAATGCAGTAAATGTAAGGAAACAACAGTTGCTCTGGATCGATTTCGAGTGCTTTGTAAATATATAGGATTGCTTAATAATTTATTGACGCCGATTGGTGTTATGCTATTTGTACAAAATAAATTTATTAGTAGAAGTTAAGCATTAAATATTTAAAAGGCGGTACGTTGTGAAAATCGCGATTCCATTGATCGGGAACAACACAAATTGTGAATTAAATCTGCTATCTAGGAATTATTGCAATTGGATGGGTTTGTACCCATAATTTGAGTGATTATCTACTACGCTCGGAGCGCGTGCCAGGGGTGCGTCACACCTCATGACGTGGGATGACAGCGCGCGTCACACCCCCAACGCAATACGCGTCGCGTGCCTCCACCGACAACACGAAACCGCTATCTTCATACGCGAATCTGTGAATGATATTGTTTACTTTGTGAAGAATTCGCGAGTACTATCAGCGCTGTCACGGCCAGACGTTTACGAGATTTTTTAGGAATTTTATGAATATTCTTTTATCTTTCTTTTAGATCTATTAATTTCCTCGCAGCATAAATGATGTTTATTTGTTTGTCTTGTGATTTACATACCTGAATGGTTCCACAGGCATTGGAAGTTCGACTACTCAAGTCAAATATTTATGTGACGAACACTTGTTTATCATTTTTATTTACTGAAAAAGTATTTAGTGTACGTTGTAACACTTCTGCCTACCCCTTCGGGGACCCTTCTAGAATAGGTAGAAAAAAATGCATCGTCTTAGAAGCTATGCTTATTCTTAAATAATCGCTATGTGATAGTGTCCGAAAAAATTTATTAGGAAAAGCTTTTTCTCTAGTTTAGCACTAAAAACTTCCGAAGTCGTAGTGTCAAAAAGGAGGTCTCCATTCAAGCGAGCGCTCCAGGCAGTGTTACGTTGTGTGACAGTGAACATCTTTCTCTCATGAGTTATTCATGAGGCTACAATAGCAATAATTACGGCACCGGCGTTTATTGCTTTCACCTCTCGTGTGTTTACGTAAACTTTCTTTATCTATGACTTCATATGCTTTGTCACTGTTATATAACTGCAAATGCATGAAATAATACAAAAATTTTAATAAAATGTTTCCCGCTCGTTGAACTCTTTTCTAGCCTGCTAATTGAAGTGTAAGTAATTTGTTGTCTAACATCAATCATGCGGACGCCGCAATATTATTTCACCCGCCTATAAAAAAAATAAGCACGTATTACAGAATTCCAGTACATTTATTCGTCGATACATTGAATGAATCAGCGCATCTCGCAACATCTCGCTATGCCTGAGCATTGAGCATCCATTGAGTATGTAAGAAGTCTGTTGACACGATTCAGTCGATTAGGTATAAATATTCGATTACCTTAATTAAATTGCAACGGTAATAATATTCAAAGCATTACAACGGCAATGTCGGTGGCGTATTTAGTCGGAGACTCGTTGGACCGGATCTGATTTCGGGAGATTTTTTGTATGAATGCAAGTGAAAGTTACGGCATTTCTCGAAACTGGTTGGGGCTCTCACGCTTTATTATGTTGAGCTGCAGATATTATTCAACTCGTCATGACGATTATCGAACTATGATTTATTTAAGATTGCGTAACGAATAGTGAAATACATTTTCTTGTTATCGATACAATTTGAATGCGGGGTCACCATATAAGTACGTATTTGAACACGCAGGCAATCAAAAATGAGCCTGAACTTGACTTTCGAGCTGTTTAGGACACCAAACCTGATGTGTTGTTTTATTGACAGCACGTAATTATACTTGTTGATTTCGTCGCATTGATTCGTTATTTACCCATGTCCCGTGCTTAATGTTATTCCTATTCTCTTTATTAATATCTATACAGATGAAGAAAATTGAAGTGTCTGTTTGTAAATTCAAATTAACAGTTTTTCACTAACGTAATTTGTTTTTCTCTGCCTGTCTGTATGTCCGTCTGTCTATTTGTCTGTCTGTTTGATCAGTGTAATCTTGGAAACGCCTAGACCGATTTAAACGGGACTTCCACTGTCATATAGCTGATGTAACAACGAGTATCTTATATAAAAAAATGGGGTTACTAAAAGCAGGTGAAACTGCGGGGCACAGCTAGTATACTATAGTAATATAGTCAATGTTAGAGTTAAAACATGTGCATAAATCAAATTATGTTTAAAATGGTACATTATTTTTGTTTTATTAAAGAGCTCATACCATTTCTAGACGTTCAAATATCTATCGATATATCATCACGCTACGTAAACGAAGTTGCGGGTTGAAGTTAACGTTAGCCCAAAATAACTATTCCACACGGATAAAGTCGCGGACAGAAGCTAGTCTCTAATAAAAATTACTTCATGATAAAGAATCAGCATATACGCACAGGTGTTATACCTACAATAGTAACTATTAGCTTCATATGCAGTAGAAACACGTACAAAAGAAAATGAAATTGCTTAGTGTCCAGTCAATAGTGATAGCAGACCGTGAGCTGTGTCGCAATCAGATCCTCGCGTGAATAGTAACGATGTTCACCTTTATACCAGACAACTGACTGAACGTTAAAACTACTTATTTAATAAAGAGGTAAATACGTTAGGAACGTGTTTGCCCTTGAAAAAAGTTGCTGATTTTCTTTCAACGCTTTCGATGGTAACATTAAAGGAATTTGGAACGTTGTCTTATTCTTAATTGTACAAAAAAACTTACCAACTGAATACAGACATACATACATATGCTCACGCCTGTATTCCCCGAAGGGGTAGGCAGTGGTGTTGTAATCACAACACCTACTTTTCACCGAAGATGATTAAGTGCCAACGTGACAGATGGTGAGTCCATCGCCGTCTCAGACACTTTACATACTTCATTGAATTACATCTCAGAAATATGCAGGTTTCCACACGATGTTTTCCTTCATCGTAAAGCACGTGGTGTAAAATCACATACATAAGTTATTTAGAAAAACTCTTTGGTACAGGCCCGCTGGGATTCGAACTTGCGTCGCTTGCGTAGCAGACGACTGCTCAAACCTCAAGGCCACCGCGGCTCTTTACCAACTGAATGCATTTTCAAATGTACGGAAACATATAAATGTGATTTATCTTTTAACTAAGCAGATAAATAATCAACAAACTTACCATCGCTACTACATCGAGAGTCAACTTTCCGCCTCTTCAATTTGAGGTCTTGGAACAGACTCATGTTGTCGAGGTCACACGGGCCGCGGCTAAGTGTCATTATTCCTGCGAACAAACAAAAACAAATATAAATATACGACCCTTATTTGGTGTACGTTAAGTATATATTTATGATGACGTTATTTAGTACGGTACTAGCTCCCTGGTCGGAATTTGGTATGATCCATTCATGTCAGCCCTACCATCATCAGTTTAAGCAGAGTCTATTAAGAACTTCTTAGCTTTGACGTTTAATTTTGTAATACCAAAATTAAAAAAAACTAAGAAGTTAGCAAGACGTCACTGCTATTACGCCGCCTGCACCAAGCAGGCATAGTACTTTTTGGTATTCTGAAATTGTAATAGACAAAGACAATACTATATACTATCTGAGTTTTTGTATTAATTAAATAATATCACTTATTTCCGTTATAACCTTAATTGATCTGTCTGTCTGATTAATCGACTCCATTATCATGATATTAACATGTTTCAATTTATGTCACTCACTATAACAGGGTGCTACGTCAGACTGATCCTTGTAGAGTTCCCAGCGCGGATCCATCTGCATATCGCACATACGTTGCAATTTGTGATTTTAAAAATACAAACGTTTCAATGTCAGTGCTATCCATGATGTCGTGTGTGTATTACTAGCGCTCTGACGCGTCACACCCATTTATTTATGTCCTTTCCGTGCGAACTTTACTCCACGCTTGGTTAGACCATAACTACACCAATGACGTGTTGTAAGGAATTTCAGATATCAAAAGGTATATTTACTAAGTTATTATGTAATTTTATAAAAGTTTTTTATAAAGCAACTTTATAGACGCAAATTGGTTACATATTGTAGATTTTAATTTTTACGACTTTTCTTGACGTTCGAATATAATTTTTATAAGAATGTTTATTTAACAATATGTACCTTCATAAAGCATATAAGTAATGCTAGCATAGTTGAATAATAGTTTTCGAAATGGTAAATAAATCTATCTCTAACTATGATTATGATATTATGTTTGACATCATATTTGCTTGTAGCGTATTCTATTCTAGAAGAGAGCCTTATCATTAGATCTTACTCACAACTCATTATTATGATCGAATAACCTTAAAGGACAGTATCTGTCGTGTCTCATCGGTCACTGTTACTCAGATGAATAACCAAACCATCATGATTAACGATAAATATAATTAAGTTTGTGTATAAACTTCGTTTTGTTATTTTTAGACTTTTATGCCGAACATTATTGTATTTCTTAAATGTATGTGCACTACCCACGCACTATGCAGGGAACACAAGTTTGTAGGGCCTGAGGTATATTTAACATCACAAGTTCTGTTCAAATTGATAAACAAATTATACTTCTATACTAATATTATAAAAAGGAAAGATTTGTATGTAAGTATGTTTGTAACGAATTGGCACAAGAAGTACTGGATCAATTTAAAAAAAAAACACTATTTGAGTGCTACCTTATCACTGAATAATATAGGCTATATTTTATCCCTATACGAGAAATACGCGGGTGAAACCGCGTGACATCCGCTAGTATGAAATAAAATAATTTAATATATTTTGTATTTGTTTGTTGAAGTATCCTGCATTTTTTGTCTTTTCTGAAAATAACTACAAAATAAACAAGTTTAGAACACGTGCCTAGAGAAATACGCGTTCACCAACACAATATGCTGACTCATTTCTGAGATTTACGTCTTTATAGTTTAGTGCTGTAACACTGACGTAGTGCGCGAAGAAAATACGCACATTGTTTATAGTTCCGTTGATTATGATAAGGCAACGAGTCGTATACACGTCACTTCACAGTTCCCTGATAATGTGAGTGAGCTGTGCGTACTTACACAGATACTAACACATTGTAAGGTGGAGGTGAAATTGAGTAAGATATATGCAGAGAGAGAGAGAGGGGGATTATAACCCCTCAACATAGCTTTCTTAGTCACTATTCGGCACTAGGGTCTCTTCCCTCTACTACTATTATAAGTAAAATATCACTAATAAACGATAATATTTATATTTTTTGTATTTATAACTTTCCTCATTGCATGGTTATTAATATAATATATTGAAATCCTGCTGTACGATAGTAACTAATAAGCGTATTACTTATTATACCCAAATGGTTAAGGCCTCTGATATATTATCACTCACGGCAGAATAGGGTTCATTATATAATGGTATTTTAGTTACTTACGACTGTAATAAGTAGTTAATATTATCTTCCTGTTATAATCTTAAAAGTAACACACAGTACAAATGAATAAGCATTGTTGGTAAATATTAAGTATAAAAACACACACCGTTAATTGTCCGGCGTGAACTTGGGTGCAATGTTCTTAAAATATATTTCAAGATAAACGAACTCTAGCACCAAAATAGCGGAGTGTCAAAGACCTTGATAACGTGAAATCGACTTTATAAAGTAATTCGCAGGTCTGAGCGGAGGCGTTTCGTTCGTAAGAATTTTTCATAGAGCGAGGTCATAGTTTGTTCACTTCCGCGGCAGTGACGCAGGACATAGTGTTGTTTATCATCAATATCTATATACATCTTCTATACAGATAAATGAAATTTAAGTATCTGTTTGTAATTTAAAATTAACAGATTTTCACTAAATTCATATCCGTCTGTTTGATCCGGTAAATCTTTGAAACGGTAGGACCGAGCTTAACATTATTTTAGAAAATTATCAATAAGTCAAATAGTTTTTATTATTAACCTTACATGGCTGAAACCGAGAAACAGCTACTTTATTAATATAATATACGAGTGCTTTTCGCTACATCTACTTCAGCTACGATTCAAATACAATGTTTGATTAAAACTTGCATGTTTTGATTCTATCTAAAGTTTAAATAAGTAGGTCTCAGTAAGTTCCTCGTAGCAGGCTAATTCGAGAGTCAGTCTAACTGACTACGAGTTGAGGTAGTTAGTGCCGTAGGTCGTTATGTTGGTGCGATGGAATATTGGTGTCACGCATTTACCACAATATTTCACAGTTAATACTCTTTCCCTTTATCACAATTATACTATAATTTATATTATACTTTCTTTCATCTTTAACTTATCAAAAATTATTATGAATTTCAAATGTAAAAAACAACAAACATTTGAAATCTGATTAGTTTCGTGCATATTCATTAATATCTTCTTACAAGTTTCGATCACACACACAAACAAATAAAAGCCCCTATGAATCTATGATACGTTGAAAATTATATGTTACAATAGCTGTGAGCGTGGTTTTACCAGCGTAGACTTCATGGGTGTCTTTATTAGTAACAAAAATGTAGCGGCTATCTGCCAGTTAAAATCCCGCAAAAATCGGTACAACTGTTTAAGAGATTAGCCGGAAGAAACAGACATACTGGATTGATTTTTTAATGTAAGTATAGTATATATTATTTATTTTTACTTATGCATTTATTGATAAAGCTGGTAATTCGGAATCTGGTGATTGGAAAGGAAACAGACATTTCAATTTTATTTATCTGTTTTATAGACATATTCTTATAAGCATATTTCATAGCGCACCAATCGCCACGTCGCAGTCTTCAACATCACGCGGAAGCTAGCTGCAGCTGTCCTCACCCAGGGTCGGTCACTCGACACCACTATTCGGTGCTTTGTTTAATTGTTGACAATGCTCGTTTTGGCCGTGGACTATCCGTGTCATTGCACGTGTTTTGTTAATGAGCTACCGAATTACATACTGAATAATATTATTATCATTCTAAATTGTTTGGATAGATAAAGTGCAGTAATTACTTTACGGTGAAGGAAAACATCGTGAAGAAACCTGCATATGTCACCCACACCCTCTGTCATTCTGGCATTTGTGAAAATTTGATGTTATCATAAAACATCTCTGCTTACCCATTAGGGGACCCTTCTAGGATGGCGTGATCATATTTATCTAATTTATTTTGTTCGTATTTTCAATAAATTAATTTATATTATAGTGCTTTTAAGTTAAAACAATGTTATCATCTATATTTATAAAAGTTTCGCAAGTGTCTGACAGATAACAGCTTAAAGGAATATTTAAAAGATTATCATACATTTTGAAGGCCATGAATCTTTAGACCATGGCAAAGTTTACATTTGGCGTTTTACCTCACCAGATGTATTTCTAATCCTTCTTCAATGCACCTGCTGTGGATACTATACCACCTTCAATTCATAAAGTACCAAGGTTGCAATTACTAGTAGGAGCCCTTTATCACAACACCATCTTGTAATGACATTTAGTACACTCCAAGGGCTAACGAAACCGAGTCGGAAATGACCTCACTCACGGCCAGCCTGTCGCCACAACAGAGCATGATCGCTTTCCGCACTACCTTACTTATCAATCAACCTGTGAAGTGTAAACAAATGGATAATGTCGGGAAGTTTACAACAAGTTACAATATATCTGATCTAATAGATATTTTTTGTCTGCGTTAAGTATGTGTACGAAATAAATAGTGCCACCATAGGTAATATATAACGAAATTAAGGACATTGTATTGCATATGGTACGCTTAAACGGCTCGCAACAAGACAATTTTTTATAGGTAAAAAATAATGTGTATATAATATACCCTCACTATGGGAAACTAGCGTAGGCATACGTTTATTGGGAATGACGATGGTAATAATGCCCCCGAAACGTAATTTTATTTGGAAATTCGAATTTCGAAACTGTTAAAATTATAGATGTAGTCAAAGTCAAAAATATCTTTATTCGATTAGACTTTTAACAAAGTACTTTCAAATCTTCAAAATGACGTAATTATACAGGATGATACATGCAAACGCCAGTATGTAGATATGTAGTATAGATATCTTTATATAAAGGTTGAATTGTACAGCGACGTTCAGAAAGAATGTCTCTACAGAATCTGAACTACACCATGTGTACGTTGGCTTGACACTTACATTTTTTGCGATTAAGCTCCATGCCAGCGTGTATCACATATACGAAAGAAGTTAAATATTCAATATACCAACAGGAAACCTAACGAGTCAAATCTGACACTTGACTCACAAAATTGAGTGCTTGCATACGCCAAGCGCTTCAGTTTGAAAACTTATAAAGGTTACGACGCATAAACCTGCTTCGAAACAACCTATTATTAAATATGACGTAATTCTTGTTTTTGAAGAGCTCATGTTTCAAAAGAATTTAGAATGCATCGGACCTTGCCAGTCAAAATCAATTGAAGAGTAGAGGCAAGGTTAGATCATGTTATAATTACTAATGGCCACGTTGCGTCACACCGGTCCATCTCAGGTACTGAAGGTGAATTTATTGGTTGGCTAATCATTTGTGAAATGCAAAACTATATTTGACGTCGATACAAAGCAAAATCTTTTAATTAGTTTTCTTCGTGATAAATATGATCTTAGTGAATAAAATATAAGTTTTATGTTAATTAAATTCACCGTATCACTTTCGGCCGCCTATTTAGTAATACAAATTAAAATATTGAATTTGTAAAACTGATTATATTATAAAACCAGGAAGGCATTAATATTATCAACATATTGAGGAAATTGCGAATCTCTGACATCTATACGAGTCCATATTTTGATTGCTATAATAAATATTTTGCTGTTAAAATAAAGATGGTTTCGTGCTCTAATGGTAGTGCTGTATGGTGTGATGCATCTTTGTAGGCTGTTTAAATGAAGGAAGTATTTCGGTTCCGGTCACAATGTCAGTGCCGACCGCGAGGCCGGCTGCCCGAGCTGACGCCAACGACCGCCGACCACTTTGTTTTGGTATAGGTACATGTTTCATTATTCAGGGTTGCCCCTTAATAAGTAATTCTAGAGTTTAATAATAAAATTAATATGAAACAAAGGAAAATGCATAGGGTTAAAAAAAGTTGTGAAATTGGCGGTAGATGATGTTAAGCGTGGTTTATTACCAAAAATGATTACATTAATTAATAAGATTGTTTGTTATACGCAACCCTAGTTTTATTCGAATGAAATAGGAAGTATGCTTTAATAATCTGCACCGAATATGGATTCTGTAGGTATAGTGTGACTTCATTAGAATGAACAGATCCAATGATCTATATAAATATGTAAACAATGGCTGGCTTAGTCTAAAAAAAATGTTTTCATTGATATCTAAAATTATGGAAATTAGCATGCTCGTCGATCACGTCGAGACATCCTACTAATTTGTTTTGGGTTGAAGCGTTTCATTGAAGACGACCGGGTCTTTCAACACATACGTTTTGTATTTGAGTTTATTTGTCTTCTAAATGTGAAGGTGAAGACTGTCTAAATCGGTTAGACGAAGAGGAGATCCTTAGTGTCTTACTTCAATTTTAAATATGAAATCTATAAACTTGTTAGACTTCCCGATTTTCTTTGTAGAGGCGTTGCAAGGGAATGACGGCCTTGGGTAAAAATCAAAACCGACAATATATGGGAAAATAATATTTGGCTAGGGTGATGACGATGTGATGCTAAAAGATACCTTAGTACAGGGGAACTTATATAAAATTGTATGAATTTAACTGTATTCTTAACAAAACAAGTTGAGCTCCGAATTGTATTACAGCCTCACTAGTGGCCTCTACCACCGCGCCTTGACATTCAGGCTGCGCGTGCGCACAAAGCTAAACGTTCAATTTTTAAACTCCACACTTCCGTTCAACCACTTCCTATTATGATCAAATACGTACGATATTATGTGTTAATTATGAAATATGAAATATCTAAGAACATATTGACAGGCCTATGCGCAGCGTTAGATATAAAAGCTTCCGCGTTCGGAGAATTTAGAATATTAATTGACAAGATACGGACGTTAATGTAATGTACGCTCAGTGAAATCTTTGTTCCGATTCGAGTGTCTGTTATCAGTTTATAAGATGAAAGAATAAACCAATAAATACATTATAAGTGTTGTGCGAGTATTCAATTTTAAATCATGCGTGCCAATGACCGTCAAATTGATCATGCTCGAGGATTAATTAAAATTTCCTCTCTCCAAACATACATAAATGTTCAAATGGAAGGAAAATATTCAAACCACATTCTTCATCTATTTATATTATTAACCCTTGACCAAGTTTTCCAGTCCCACGTGTGAGACTGAACACTGAACATTGGTTGAAACAATTGTTATTTATGTAAAAACGGTTGGCAGCCGCTCGTCACGCCGATACTGGGCCAATGGGACGTTCGCGTTAACTATTCAAATTAACGAACAATAGTGTTTTCTGACAGGCGAACCAGCGCGCCATTATAATATTGAACTCGGTCCTCCCACTACAATGCTTTGAAAGGAACCAGTGACATTCGGCACTTTTCGCTTTCACCACATTGGAAAGTGAGCGTAAAAAACGTATTTCGGCAACGGCCAAAATGGCGGGAGATCAACGACCCCAAGTCATAGACCATAGACAAAGGGCGGCCATATTGCGACGAAAGTAAAAGTTTGGCCGGCGTAGTCACGACTGCGATCAGCGAGATGATTCGGAATGTCACGGCTACCTCGGCGCCTCGCTCCTTTGTTTTGCAACCATAAACAACCAACAACAACCATCATTTTATTATTGTTATGAAGTGCGAACTCTTCGTAACATTTTTAAATCATGGTTCCCATGCTATCGATGTGACATTGTTACTTTGTCTACAGGGCCTGTACTGTTTGAGATTGCCTCCCCCTTACAGAAGAATGCAGCCTTATAATGATAACTTAGGGTATTGTTGTGTTCCTACAGTGGCTAAGGTTGCCAGTGTCCCATCGGGGCAGGGGGAGTAAAAACGTTGAGCTAGGTAAATCAGGATTATCTTTGATTATGTTCAAATATCTAGTCCATTATTTATATCGGTGTTAGCACGCGAGTGGCACCTTGAGCTCTAGCAAGCGTTCATAGGTGAGCATCCATAGTGAAAAAGAATGTCTTCGATAAACCACAACTTTTTGGGCTTAAGAGAATTTTATAGGATATCCATGCTTCAGTGTAAATGGAAAATTATAAGTTTGTTGTACTTAACTTTAATCTAGTACAATAAACTAAGCGAAAAAGAAAAATAAAAATTATACATAGAACACAGAATTTAAACGTGTGTCTGCGGGAATGGTGCCCAGTAAGCTGGCTGCGTTACCTCGCTGGATCGCTAAACTGATCCTCTGACGGAGGTAAGAAACTGACTTCATAAAAAAAGTTAGTTTATTAACTAGTTAGGTAATGTCCCTAGTTTCTTTAAAAAAATATATGTAAATCATTTGGTCTTGTTTATACTTTTTTAATTATTATTTTTACACATGCATTCTAGTACAATTTTCACTATTGTGAACAATTTTTGATGTTTTTTTTATAATTATAATTTTTTACGAAGTATTGAAAAGTACATGATGCCACCTGAGTTTCTGAGTTTTCTTCTCAGAAGGCTAGTTTCCGAACCGGTGGTAAATTCCTCGACATTCATAAGTGCCTTACCGGGGCCTAAACTGAACAAATCATTTTCATTTTCATTGTTCATTCATATAAGATCATACAGCCGGTGTTTATTTTTCTACTTTTCAAGTGCAATCTACCTTAATCTAAGTAATCCTTAATTTAGTTTGAAATATAAGAAAAAAGACGAGGAGCTCGTGGCACAGTTGCCACCTCATTTTCCTCGTCAAAGGGGTTGCGAAGGTCAGATGGCAGTGATCTGCCACATCGGGTTGAATCAAGTGTCGACCCCAACAATGTGTGAGATAAGGCCAGGGAGATGATATTGGCAAAAAAAATAAAGAAGTTTCAAAGCCCATGCAGTGAGCCAACTGTTCGCCTATATTTAAAATGGCTGTACGCTGCGGTTTCACCCGTGTAGATTTAATTTCATAAGTTGCTTTATTTTACGGAACCCAAATTTTTTCCTATGTTATTTCTTGTTGCATCAGCTATCAGTCTGTGAAAGTTCCGTAAAAACCAATCTAGCCACTTCAGAGATTCGTCTAAACAAACATAGAAAAGAATAAAAATTGATTTTTTGTTTATATTTTCATATGTTTTAAGTGAAAAGTTGTCAATGTGGAAATTTTGGAATTACAAACAATCACTTCAATTATTTTGATATAGATATGTATAGATACCCAGTGAACAGAGTCCACTATATATTAATTATATAATATTTTAATTAAAATAAGTTCACACACACATTCAGTGAAATATGAAAATAATTATTTATTATTAAAAATATTTCGTTAGATTCCAGTGAAATACACAATAATCTAGTAGATATACAATAATCGTAAAGGCTCGTAGCGAGTCGTAGCACATAGCGTAGCGCCGTAGCATGCAGCTACGGTGCGCCTACCAAGCGTGCTTTGATCTCTATTCGATCAGTTTGTTTAAGAAAAATAGAACTGACTTTATATTTTATAAGGATTTTAAGAATTCAAATAAAAAAATATTTATTAAAATTTAGTTTATATAAATACTATATTTTTTTTCGCACTGTTTTATTTTCAGTATTATTTAACTTCATATGAGAATAAAATTATTTTATTCTCATTTACGAATTTTATTCCTTTTGTTTTGTTTTATTTATTATTGTTAAAAAGTGTGGTATTTACCCATGGTTGAGGTCATGTTCTGCAGTTGCAGCGCGTGTGCAGAGGCGTCGAGCGCCTCTCCGGGCCCCAGCTTGTCGTTCTCCGACAGCTTGCTCAGCACGGGCGCACGCACATCACTCGAAGTACCACCTTGTTCCCAAATCACCGATCACCTTTTTAATTTACGTCTACGAAAATTTTTCGCGACACCAACTCTCAGCATAGTTTTCCAACGCAAGCACTAGACACGATCAGCATGCAGAGTCCGGCGCACTTCCTGCGGAAAAAAGCGCGGTCAGCGTGGTTGCGGTCGGCTCCCAGTGCTGCGCGCTTTCCGAACCTCTAGATTCGGCAAAATCACGATAACGACTGCGCGCGAATGTCGTCATGTCGAAATTCGAAACACTTTCACCTAAATATTCCGCCTCCGTTTCGGCGACGCGGGCGTCGCTCTCGGCGCACACGCACACACCGCTGGCTTCGTCAGTGCTCAATTACGTACGCTGTAAAAATTGCGTCAGTGTTTTTCGTAGGCGACCTTACTACTTGACGAGCGTACCGCCGAAATATAGTTATCTCTGTCTGGTGCTCATTCACAGTTACGCGAGATGTTTTTTGTTTCATTTTTTTTTATCTGGCCGTTTCATTCGAGGACACGCGTGTGAGTGTGCGGATTTCGATAGCGGGGTCGTTGAACTGCCGAAAAGGGATTCAGTATGGTTATTCGTTCGTTGGCGATGTTTCAGTAGTGGGTAGGATGTGTTGTAGCGCGAGCAGCGCGCGGTGTAGCTCCGGCGCGGCCGCCTCGGAACTGGGTCAGCACTCCGCCGCACGCGCACGCGCTGCTCTTCATGACCGCGTAACGACCATTCTCCACATTACACGCATTATCATCATTACCTACTTATGCTTAACTATTTATCGATTGATTTCATAACTCTAAGAAAAAAATCCATAAAATGCTTTTTGGAATAAAAATACTTCAGTCAAAATTGTACAATATACTATAATGCCACATCTAAATATCAACGTTGTTGATGATATAGGCGTATCGAGGTGCATTTTGGATTTAATATTATACCGATACTATGTATCATTATGACAAAAAATTGCTTATTAATGCCCTCTATCTAAAAGCCCTACCATTTTCTATCTGAAAGGTTGTGCGGGCCGATGGCACATTTCGGTGTTCGATTACATTAAAACGGAGTTCATTCGCTTCAGCTATTATTCATGGGTACGTATCTAATAGCGCTTCTGAATCATTGTGTTTGAACAATGAGTACTAGAAACCTGGTGTGTACTTTCACGCATTATTTGAAATCTAATATATATACTTTTCGTTTCACAGTGTTTGTTCCCAAATTCCTCCGAAACGGCTAGACCGATTTCCATGAAATGTTGTGTGCATATAGTCTGAGAATCAGCCAACATCTATTTTCATACCCCTAAATGATAACGGTGATCAACCGCAAAATAATATATGGCAATACAACGTTTGCTGGGCACATTTAGTGATATAAAGAGTTTTGCGAAGACGCCCCTTGAGTTTAGATAATGTATGGTATGTTTAGTCAATGAAGTGAGTTAGGTGATACCTTTAGAAAAGTATGACGAATTAATTGTTATAATGACCACCGAGCCAATTAGCTATGAAGGTGCGCGCAGCGTGCGCGCACGCAGGTAGCCCGGCGTATATTTAGCCAGGAACACCCGAAACTGGGTTAACTATTCTCCTGAACAAAACACGGCTACTCGAGATATTGACGCAACGCGCTATGTATGGATGGCCTATCTGAAGAATGGGTGAAAGCGAGCCGAGCCGCATAACCCCATTCCGGGAGCTGCGAAAACAGGAAGCATATGCAATATTTTATACCACGTGATATTTCTTGGAACAAAATTTGTAAGCGCTTTCTGTAACACTTTTAACAGCAACATATTGATACATGCCGAAACTCTGGCGCGAACGTATGAAATGGAGGCAAAGCATACATTTAGTTAAATGTATTTCGACACAAAACAGGACGTAAGTGGGTTAAAAAACATGCATGATACGTGAATACGACTAAACGACAATTTTTCCGCTTTATATTTTTTAATAAGATAAAAAAGTTTTATTCGATATCAGAAAGAACGGCTCCAGTCATATTTTTATCAATTTTGTCACAACAGCCTATGGTCTCCGTGCCCAAAATATTGTATTTACTTTACATATTATTGAAAGATGTAATATCGAGTAACTATAGATATCCGAGATAAACAGATCTCTTTGTATTCAGCTCCGTATAGGCAAGTACACAAAACCTTTCGCAACACTCCACCGAATACAGAAAATCGGTGACAGTTCTCATCGTTTATCAGTTGGCTATTGAGCCATATCGACTTTCATTGTGTCGATAGTGGGTTATTTTTCACACGCTATGCCCAGACTAGGTGATCTAGTAAAAGTTGAACGACCTACCTTAAGCGGCAGTCGGTAATCTTGCATAATCAGCCTTTTTTGGAAAACCTCATTCGTTTCTTGATAACTGCAATTTCTAATGTAGTTGTTTCATACAGCGACAGCTAATAAAAATAATTACTAGCGTATTCAAAATGGAGTCCATTAATGAAACGGATTTTATTCAGCCATTTGGATTTCTTGATCGAATGTTGTTTACAGAGTTAAAACGAACTGAAAGAATGTCTCGATTAAAAATACCGTTCTCCTGTAATACTGGCTTCTCCTAATAGACGTTGGATAATAAAGATTCTTTGGGAAATGTTAATGTTATTTTTTTTGTGCAATGACACGATTCGTGATCGTATTACATTTTGTGCATAAGTGTTGTTGAAATCGCAAATAAGAACTGTTGTTATCACACACCTGACCGATTATAGTGACGTGTTATTTTCGTAGACAGTTTTTTTAGTGAATTTAGTTGTGGATATACTTGATGACGATATTTTCTGTCGATTCGCACGATACAGTGTGAACGACCTCGATTGTTCGTAAACATCACCGACAAAGCGATCCTAATTATGAATCCACATTATAATGCCTGCTTGTTTCCTCGTTCTCAATTACATTTTATTTAATTGTCCGTTGACCGTGAATGTCGGGTAACAAAGTACGCAGCAATTCATTGAGTATTCTTTGATGAATTCCTGCTTGTTTGTACCTCTGAAGGTATTGAGACAAATTTGACGATGACAGTAGCTATGACATACGATTTGACTGGGGATGTAATGCATCAAATTATATATATCCGAACGTGAAAAGCTACAAGTAGCTTTAACAAGAGAAGCATGAAAATCTCCTAAAAGATACTTAACACATTACTAAGATTTATTTTTCCAAAAAATACTATTTATAACTTGCATTTGATTAGCACCTCCGCGCGTCCTTACTATTGAAATTACAATTCAAGGAAATAAAATATTAATGATAATAAATTGATTCTCTAATAAAAATAAATTGGCCTTGCCATCTACACTCGCCGTGACATCTGAGTGTCATCGGATGCAGTGCCAAGTATAATTAGCAAATTCTTTAACCAACAAGTTTAATTCAATAAAAATGCACTTGGATAAAACATTACCACTCGTAAAGAGCGTTTAAAAATACGGCATGCATGCACCTAATTTTACTGGTACATAAGTAAAAGTACGCCTGTGTGTAAGTACTGCTAGCGGACAATGGATATACAAAATGACACATCTATTGTACTTATGGCTTTTGGGTTTGGTATGCGATACGAATTGTGCCAAGCACTACAAAGGTGAATTATAAGTTTGGTTTCCCTAGACTGACTGTATCAAATTCAATGATATTTGCTTTAATTAAGAGCCTCTGGCGAAATGACACCAGCACAACATTATTAGTTGTGGAGAAATTACACTCAATGTATGGAACTTAAAATTTGATGATGAGTTTACACTATGACCAAATTATAATAACCTTACCCAAATATCCAACAAATACATTAAACTATTCGACTCTTAAGGTACAAGCTAAACAAACTCCAGACTCTGGAGTTCCGTTGTTTGTTTTCGGCAACGCACTAGTGACTTTTCTGATGTTGCAAATGTCAATAGACTAGAGGAACCGCATCTCGTCAGGCTGTATGCCTGTCATGTAACAAACATATGTTAGTTAGAAACTTGTGTATATTGGAAAAATCTATGTGGTCACCGCAAAAAAATTCAACCATTACATGTTGTTATGGATTGGAATTTGATTGTTAATTTTGGTTTAAAATAAGTAATTTAAGATTTTTAAGTTACCTTACCTATTACACTGTAAACATGATGAGACTAATGAAAGTTTAATAATGAGAGGCTATCTATAGTGGTAGCTATCTACCACTCAATTAAAAAATATATTGGAAATCAACAATATAAAAAATGGATAACGTAATATTATTCTGATTGTTACGTCACCATTATTCAGTGCATCAAAAACTAAATGATGAGATATAGTTACACAGTTTTGAGAGGATGAATCTGTGTGAATTAATACATGTAAAGATATAACTTCGTGACCCTACGCTTAACTTACTAAGATTAATATTATTTTTATGCTTTTTTGTTGATAGATCATGGAGTGGCGCGCAATGTAAGATCGGACGATCTCTAACAATAAACTATTTCGTGTAAGGAAGGAGGTAGGTTGGGAATCAGTGGAGCAGTGCTATTAACGATCGTATTCAATATGGCGGAAGTGCTGGTATGTGGTCCTCGTTATGGGTAGAGCCCTGCACATTTCCTATTACATAAGAGTGTGCGACGAAGCACTGCGCACCATCGACGCAAGGCCTCGCGTCGCCGCCCGGTTTCACAATCACAACGCTCAGCCACCGCAGCCGTTTTCACTTTTTCGCTGTCAAGAACGAACGCTAACGATAAACAAACTAACATTTTGGCCGTCACTGCCAAACCCAGGCCAAACAACATACGTCAAAACAACCTTTCCATGCCAGCCGATTTCAACATCTAACTCGACGTGGCTGAGTTCAAATTGCATTGTAGTAACCGCGTAACTTGCGTCAGGGTTCACCGTACACATCATAGTTCCACGAGTAAATCAGAAGGTCTTCCATTCACGAGCGCACAAATGCAAATTGAACCTTATTTGCAAGTAGTAGTTCTCTTATTGCAAAGACAACTGAATACGATAAATGCTGTTACGATGTATAAAATACGCTTGTAGAAATACCGAGGCTGTTCATTGACCTTTTTAGGTACATAACACTAGAGAAACAAAAGTTGAATTTTATTAGATTCAAAGAAGAACCTTGATCTGCAATAAATTACCTGGAGTTGTGCAACTAGATCCTTAGTTGGTCGAGCTACGTCGAGCTTTTAGAGCTCCAATATTTTATAAGTAGTACCTATATGATCCGGTCGAGCAGATATTTAGGCAAATTATCAACAATTTGGAATTTTCACAACATTTCCTACAAACAATCGGAGGCGGTGTATCCTTTACTGAAAGAAAATCTCGTTTAATCGCAGTTTAAAATTCTGACGGTTAAGATGGCCTCAATACTATCTGAAGTGGTTCATTACGTCAAGCGTCTTGAAACGAGTGTCTGTTAATATTATGGATTTGAAGTCATGAAATAACCATCTTATTTATGTTACTTAATATTTTGAAATCGTTACAAATTGAATGTTCAGATTATAATCGGCCTCCACCTTTCATTTTACATTTCAAACATGGAAAATATTATCTGGTTAAGATCTTTCAGACCAAGTTGTTATTGTGTACTTCATCTTAAATGCACGAGTGTGTGCAAAAGTTTGCATAAATGACTGCCTCGTAGGTCTAGTGACTGCAAACGGTACTGAGCAATCTGAGGTCGTAGGTTCGAACCCTGGGTAGGGCAAAGGAGTTTTCCTATTTGTAATTTCACAGTTACAGCCCAACACAGGCGTGAGCATATTATTATTTATATTGAATAAATAATTCTACCATACATTAAGTTTAAATTTGAATGTGTAACCATATTATGAGACTATAAAAAATGAATTGAGAGGTGATGCCTAAACTAGAACTTAATACAGCAATCAAAATTTAAGCAGTCAATCCTACATGAGATTCTGGCTCATTATGTTAAGCCTATATTATGAGGTTTTAGCCATGTACATCTATGTACATGTAGACCAGTCATTAGTACATGGGCGCCTCTAATATGTTACAAGCAGGTTCATTACTTTTGCTATCTATCACAGCAGGTTTTGGCTTAAAATGAGAACGTGAAATCATAATAATTTATAAAAATATTAATTTGAATAAAGAATTAAAAAAGAGTAATCTCCTATAAATCCTCTATCTACCCCGTAAGTGATTCAACGTAATAGTAGATATAATATAATATGTATAAATAAATAAATAACTAATAACATTTTCTTTCCGCCCGGCATCTATTGTCTAAGCAATAAGCAACAAAACCGTATCTCGCACTCGGTCGTTATTGTAATCACGCCAATTGTAAAACAAAGCATTGTGTGGGGATCAAAAGTGCTTACCTGTCATAATAACAGTGCGATTGCAGAGGCTGACATTGCCTCTCACCACACGTAACAAACGTTACGTAAAAGGTCTTTACCCTTGTTTATTTGGGACAGCTATATTAAAGAGATGTTTTAATTTACGAGTATTAGCACTCGACAGTGGTTGAGTAACGGCGAACAATGCGCCAGATGACGCTTACGATCATCTTCAAATCACTTTTCAATTTACGTTTAGCAACATTACATCTCATAGCTTTTAGCGGTTCTAAGTCACAGTTTGCTTATTGCGAAACGATGACTTTCAAAGATCGACAAAGTAGTGGCTTTTGAAATTTTACATTGTCAGTATGAAATGTAATAACGGACCTGGAAAAATACACCGCAATCGAATACGAGCCACCTAGTGTACCTAGTATAATATTTAGGTATTTACTATCTGATAATTTACTGATTACTCGAGGTTTTTCGATACTTGCGTATCGAATGACTGCATTTTTTTTTAATAAAATTGTACTTATTTTTTTTCTGTAATTGTCGTATTAATAACTTATTAAGGTTTACTACGAGAAACTCTTAGTACCTGCATGTGAACCATACTTTCGAATCCATATTAAAATCACAAGTGCAAAATCTGTCTTTTACCATTTATATAGGTAGCTCAATATTTTTTTAAGAAGTTTAGCTAAAATAGCTTAAAATATATTAAAATATTATAACAACTGAACTTTAAAAAAGTAATACCCGGACGAGGCTAGATTTTCATAAAGAAAAAAATGTTATGTATAGTGTGTTATAACAGTTAAAATATAACGAACATAAATTTAAAAGTGAGATTAGTTTATCTGTTCTCTTTTGAATAACAAGTTAACAAATGGTTTAGCATTGGCACAGATTACAGTTTACTTTCACGATGAGATTACATTATTTAACTATTAGCGTTTGTATTCTAACTAACCAAATATGGCATCAGCACGGATGGTTTTAAATGATAAAATAATACTTAAGACGTGACGTCACAATCAATGTTTTTTGTGATGAGCTTATATAGATATAACACCGAGAATAAAGTTATCATAGTTTGGGGTGATTTTTAGTATTCGTAAATATCGGAAATTAATTATTGTTTTACACGCAGACATACATATGATCTCGCCTGTATACTTTGGGGGTAGACAGAGACCACCGTTTGCCACATGCTACGATCCTTACAGACTTCTTTCACCTTATCCACATTCATGCATCTCTTCATAGACTTTCTTCGGTAACGAGTGTTCCGAATTTGACCTTTCTGACAAATACAATTAATTTGGTCATAGTAGTTTTATTTTTCTTATATCTATAAGCAACATAGTTTCCCAATGCAAGACTTGTCCTAAGCTTTCGCAACCGGTCGCCGATCGCCGGTGCATCTTTGCGTAAGCGCAATGTCACACATTATGTAAACCTCAGACTTTGACAGTCAATCACGAGAGTTTTCTACAAAACAAGTGGTTAGTGTCAGCTAACATTATGCGTTCACTTTGTCCAACCTTGTCCGTAAAGTATTTGGTCATTCCGTGGACTTATAAGGCTTTTAAAAGTTAACTTTCTTTTATTGGTCGCGGTTTTAAACTAATTAGGCTTACACTTTCCTTTTACTCGGCAATTTCCTTGCGACATATTTTGGTAGGTAACTACGTAAGTAAATGCTTACTACATAGTACTATTAGCGTAGTATACGAAAGTGGATTTTAAAAGCGATTCTAATAATTAAACATGTAATCATTATTGGATCTCACGCTGGCGGTATTCTCAACGATGGAAGCTCGTGAGAAAATAATTTCAAAATGTATAATAAGGTCTAAGAATTGTTTTGTTTATAGCTAGTGCACTTGACTCACTGCGGGGCGCAATGTGCGCGAGTTACGAAATTTCCAAAACACCAAAACACTAAAACGAATTTCCTCATACAAACTCGCGTTAACCCAGCTACCAGATATTTGTGCGGCGCCATCCGTCACGTTCAATAGAAAATGTTGTTTTAGTTTCCCTATTTATTGCTCGCGACTATTTCTGTAGCCATGTTGTAATACAATACGGAGCCGTGCTCATACTCAGAAACTATGCTTGTTTACTTTGAAACAAGAAACTTCTCACTCTAAACCTACTGAAATGTGGATACAGCGATTGTATTAACATCATTTGATTTCAAAGAAACACGAGTAAGTCGGTCAGAAGCTGATAAATAACGACATGCTTCCAAGCGATGCTGTAAACACCTCGCATGAAAATAAATCTTGCTGTGGAAAATTTGTGACAAAACCGTTGCAGTCATATTCTTAATGTTCAGCCGGGAAGATTAATGAATGCGACAACAAATTAAACAGCCTTTTGAAACACAAAGTATGGTAAGTATGTAATTTAAGTTTTATAACATTAAGGAGAATGTGCAAAAAGCACGGCCTCAAACTATGATGCTGACAAAGTGCATTTATATTATAAAATGATCCGGAGAACATTTCGTTTCTAATGACGTCTGGAACTAGAGCAGTTCTAGAAGCAGAAGGTAGTGTAAAGAAACATGTAGTGTGTTTGTTACATATTTGTCTCATGCGATAAGATAATTAGGTCTGTTGAGTTTTGAGTGCTTAAGATCCGGTGGCGAGGGTGGTAGGTGTAGTGTAGTTATTCAGCACGCGAACGAGTCACGCGAGCTCGCCACAGTAACACACTGGCTAAAGAAACTGCGAGGAAAACGCCTTCCGGGGTGAATGCCCTCGTTGCGTAAAGCGCTCGTTGTGGCGCAACATGCGCGCGCGCCCCACCGTGTGCCGCGCGCACCGCCATCTACCGACACATTACACAATCCTCTACTGAAAAGCACCTACTCACATGAAACCACTACAGCAAAGCGTAGTCATGTCCATGCCATTTAACAAAGCACGTTGTTAAAAAGGATATTTTCAATAATATCTTCTAAAATTTGCAGGGTGGAAAACTTTCGGGAAATATATTGCACTTCGGTCGGATACTTAGGATAGTAGCTAGCCTCCATACCGCATTACCCAGATTGGTACCCAGTACACTGCGCAGTACTGTACATAATGTTATAATACTCTGCAAATAAATTGCAATAAACATGTAGCGAGTAAAGCATGAGTGACGAAATGAAATTTAATTCCTAGGTCAAGGTTTGGCTTCTCTTCGAAATGGGAAAATTGCCACATATTGGCGACCTTAACTCGCGGCGAGACCGCCAGTTTCGCAAGACGATACTGCGCTAAGGCCCCGAATACACTAACAGCATTCAACATTTAGGTTTTGTGTATACGTGGCTCAAACAGGTTGAGGTATTATTTATTGATGTATTATGGCAAAAGAGATAATTAGTAGATTGCCCTCCAATCTATATTTGCATGATTAATTTGTCGAAAAAAAAATTAATTATATACATTTTTGTGAAATATATTGTCTTTCTTTTTGTATTATTTTTAATTTTTATGTATTCTCGATGGAATAATTCGACCGACAACATGTTGTGTATTTAAATGGAGAAGAGGCTTTAGTGGCAAAGAAATGGAAAGTGAGTTATACAACGGCACCTGACTGGGCCGTGAAAGGCGCGTGCGTTTAATGTCAGCCAGCCACCGTGGTCAAGGTTTAAATGTTTTTGAGTGCTTGCTTCACGTGATTTTATCTTCAGTTTTAGCTGTTTTGATTGACGTTTAAGCCAGCCTCTTATATTTCTCTGTTTTAAATACACACCCATTGTAATGTTATATTAGAATTATGTGAATTGCAGACTCTACAGTTCGTGTACGTTTGTGTACGGTTATGTAACCTGTCTCCAAAAGATGTTGTGTGTGATCTTGTGGCATTGACTGGAATATTACTCGAATGTGACTTTTTTACCTTAATATTTAATTACTTACTGTAACAAACAGAATAAGATTATTGATAGTGTACAAGTACTTGTATTAGTTTAAAAATAAAACAAATTGCATGCTTGGTCAATAACAGTATCATTGCCTAAATTACATAAAATGTTTTATTATACCTTAATAGAAAGTTCATTGTTTCGATACCGAGAAGCGGGCAAGCTACGAAAGCGAGAGTAATCGCGTCTATGCGCCGGCGCAGGCCGCCTCGGGTCGGGACAACGGTACCGGGTGTAGGTAGCGGTACTGCTCGTGGGACTAGTTGTTCCCGACGTAAAGTAGTGATGTAGCACCACGTTGGACTATCGAGAACTGCAGCCGACCTGCACGTTTTATTCCGGTAGAAAATGATTGCGGTATTTTTAATACACGTTTTGGTTAATGTACTTGCAGATAATCATTTTTTAATTATGTATTGCATGACGTGCGTTGACTGAAGATACATCGGATAAATCTGAAAACACGACATAGTTGAATAATATTTTTACTTGCCCTATTAAGAATGTTGAACTGCAAAATTTTATGAATAATGAGGTCCTGCTCCGTATTAAAAAATGCATAGTGTAATTATTAAAAGATTAATATTTTAAAAATCGATATTGAAAGTGTCACTAACATCACTGTCCCGGGCACTGCACTGGTCAGGTATTATTGAGACCTTAACCACTTTCTCTTTCGATGGTCGGTGATCGCACATGTACACCTACACGTGCATTAATGTGTGTGTGTGTGCTTAGTATTGTTACATCACTTAACTTGGGCTGACGCATCATCGAAGCGAAAGGTCACTATCTATTTATAGGACATTTACGTTCACTTTCCATAAGAATGACTTCGAGATAGATTTGATTTCAAGATCATTCACCTTAGAGTTGAGACACGTGGATACAGTAATAAATTGTCGACTTGAATATTTTCGACTTACAGCTTTTTAATAAGAAGGGGCAAGGTTTTGAGGTTGTTGTATTGAAGTATTATTACGTAAGAGCGAGTGTGTATGAGAATACTGTTTTGAGAACAAAATATTCCACATCCGAATCTTTACAAAAGATGGTGTTTTTTAAATTCAACATTTAACGTAATTCCTCTTAAAATAAGATAAAGAGACCTTTTTCATTCTTTTTCAAATTTAGACGATAATTTTATATATGCTCACGCCATCCCAGAAGGGGACAACGACACTCACATTTCATCGAATATGATTCAGTGCCAACGTGACAGAGGGTGAGTCCATCGCCGTCTCAGACACTGTACATATAGTCTTTGAATTACTTCTCAGACATATGCAGGTTTTCTCACGATGTTTTCCTTCACCATAAAGCACATAAGTTTTTAGAAAAACTCATTGGTACTGAACCCGCTGGGATTCGAACTTGCGTAGCAGGAGAATGCTCAAACCACGAGACCACCACGGTTCTTAGAATATTTTCAATAGTACAGGCGCAGAAGCTGCACGAGTTAAGACATAATAGTATTACAATATTTATCTGCCAAGCTTCATTTAATCTGATATCAGCGTATTTCTGCACAAAATACTACTCAGTTTTAGGATACAAAATTAAGTTATTTTCAAATAATCTAGTTTACCTTCCGTAAAGCCTTTTTGCATAAATTCCTGATGAAGGATTGTCCCCGTAAAAACTAAAAAACACTTTCATACAGGTGGTTCGTAACCGTAAGCTGTCTCACAACTTTGTATCGTAAAAAAATCGACTATTTAGTTAGCTAGAGTAGAAAGTGATGTATTTAAAGGAATGGAATATTTACTGTAAGTATACTTAAGCAATGAAACTCGACTACGTGTTCCCAAAAGTAGAATTATAAAGATAGTTCTTAGAATGCTCGACAAAGAAGATTTGAGTAATAAAATTATTGGTATCCGCTTAAACGTCAGAACTTGAGCAACAGGTTCCATACCATATCCTAGACTAGCTGTGCCCTGCGATTTCTTTTCTTTACCCTAAATATATTTTTTTAAATAAAAGTAGCCTAGTTTTTTTTTATTTGTAAGTCAGTACCGTGTACTTTCACATACATGTAGTGAAAAGCTATTATTTTGAAATTACAATCAGACACTACAATTTTATATATTTGTATGTATATGTATACGTATAGATATAGATGTACAGATTGTACATTTAAACTTAAGGATTTCTTTATATCCTAGTCAAGTCAATTTGTACCCTATGAGGCTGTAGCAGCGTATAAACCAAAACTTTGTATACCGACAATAACAACACTATTTTGTACTAAGTTAACTTGCGATTCGATTACTATATAATAATAAACGTTATAACTACAGAAATACAAATACATGATCTAAACACGTTGAGTTACAATTTACAATAGTACTGAGTCCATGACTTGTCGATAACATTGCGGGGCTCAGAGGTTTTCCAGCAAGGCCATGTGCCTACGCTTCGTGGGAAACCCTACCATTGCACTCGGCACAGCGCGTACACGATTAGATTGAACTGCGAGCTGTGTTCTTGTATCAATATAATGTTTAAGCGATATTTTAATTGGATAACTTTAGATATATTTATATTGTGTAAGGTTTTTATAATGTCAGCTACCTCTTTCAAACGGGGGTAAAATATTATTGTAATTCACTAGAATAATTCTTGCATTCATATATGACATGATTAACGTAGTGAATACAGGGGGTCTACCATCATCGGTTTAAGCAGAGCGTATTAAATACTTCTCAGCTTCGATTTAGCAGATTTTGTGATACTAAAATCTAAAGAATTATTAAGACGTCTCTGTCATAACCATGGTAGTAGGCCCCAAGTTCTAGATTATAGTGATCCTATATTCTCTAAGCCGAGGCCCGATTACATCTCTCAAGGATTTTGGGTCTTGATATGTATGTATTGTTGAATTGCAAAATACTTTTAATTTTATACTCGGGTTATTGTAGTTCATCGACACACCTGAGTACATGTAACCTAGTGTGGGCGATCGCCTACTGTATCCGGCAGTAACTAGTACGATTCAAGTAAATGCAATGTCCTTAACTAAGGCAGGTAACTAAAACTGTTTCGTGCAGTCTCTATCAGTTTATAGCATGCTATTATCTAAAGTAAGCTGATTCGTTGTAAAATTTTGACTCCAATTGAGAATTATATACCGACGCAGCTGTTTTAAAGCAGATAGCAATTACAGGTATGAAGATTGTACCAATATGATTGTTAAAACATTTGCTTACATAGGAAAAACTTTCTGTGCGAAATTATCCACACATATTTCAGAATGTATATAAAGTCGCCTAAAGACGCGTATGTAGAAGCGAATCTTTTCGTTATTAATTTATACATCCCTCTCTACACATCCTGCCCTCTTCGCTACGCATCTCTGAAAAATAAGGTCAATGTCTCTTTGTAGACAATAGGGGTTGCTACACCAACCTAAGCCAAATATCAAAAAAGCCAATACCGCGTAAACTTAATATACGTAAATAACACTAGGCTATACACACTATTTCACCTTTGACTTTTTGTGTCACCTCAATAGCTTATTATAGTGACTGTTGAATGTAAAAATAACCCATATCAAGTTCATAAATCGTTTAATTTATACTTCAATAATTAATGATTTGTTGATATTCGAATTAAATGTATTAAAAAAAATTAAAAATAATACAATGTAAACAAACAGGCAATTTTCATAAAGGTCAATCTACAAAACTAACACCAAAACTGACAATTTCCATTTCGGTATACAATGGTGAACACTTAAATAGCAATACACATAGGTACAATGTTTGATGACGTGTTTACGGTGTTATCATCATTGACCTTAATTTAGACACCTCCCGCAAGCCCGAGGCTGACTAACCATCTGCACATACATGGATGGCAGACCACGTGCTCTTATTCATTCGTTCGTTTATAACATATTTCAAAGAATTACAAATTGTGCCCAAAAATATTCTATAACCAAGCAGAAAAACCAGAAACTTTAGAAACGCGCACGCGCATTTGTTGAGTAAAAAAGTGGAAATTGGGTTACTATACTAAATTATTTTGTCTTCTAAAACGCATCGTTCTCGTAACGGATATGGTTTCTAAAAAGTAACATATGGCAGATACAATCAATGTTTTTAAAGAAAAAGAGCATATAAAATTTTAATATAGTAGGTAAAATCAACGTTTTTGAATGTTTTTTTCTAGTATTTTACCCGAAGTGAAGTAAGGGTGGATTGCAAGTATAATCTAAAGGCCGTATTCAATATTGTATCTATCTGTAATTTAGGTTACTAAAGATAAACAAATCTATAATTTTGTCCTTACTTTAATTTCAACAACTTAATAAGTATCTTATTATGAAATTGAAGGTATGGTTAGATCAAATCTGACAGAAACCTGGGGATAGCAATCCTGCACTGCAAACTTTGATAGGTTATTGAAAACGGCCATAAATTAATTGTAGATAGGTATCGATCAGTGGACAACAAAATACAATACTTTCAAGGGGAGGTATTAAGATGCTCCTTCTAAGATAAAAGCAAGTAA
This sequence comes from Watsonalla binaria, assembly GCA_929442735.1. Lineage (NCBI taxonomy): Eukaryota > Metazoa > Arthropoda > Insecta > Lepidoptera > Drepanidae > Watsonalla > Watsonalla binaria. Next base: position 3,885,635 of record OV838923.1, read on the forward strand.
TATTCTAGAATTGTTTTAGAGTCTTAGTGACATCAAATGTAATACTATAGTTTGATCACAACACAGTTCTAAGAAAGAGTTTATCGTCATGCCCTGCAATGGCGCACATCACGTGTGCAATTGTCATATCAAGATAAAGTGCACTACATCGTTACATGTACAAGTGTATGAATATGGTTCTAGTCTAGCTCTAACTAGCTCTACCTTTATTGCACGAGAGGTGGAGTACAAAGAGATATTTCTATTTATATGTCCACTAATATAGAGAATCTTAATATAGAGATTATTTAATGAAAATATCATATTCAAATGATATCTGGGGTCATTATCGGTTTAAGCACAGCGTATTAAGAGCTTCTTAGTTTCGACGTTAAAATTAAAGGTCAAAGCTAAGAAGTGCTTTAACGATCATAGTTGGCCCCTATTTTACTGTAGAGTTGAGTTCGGCGCGGAAAGTATGGTTTCCAGGATTTTTTAAAGGCGGTAAGGGGATACGTTTGTGTCTTAATGCTATTTGCAAATATTATTTTATCTACATAAAAAAACTAGCTACGGGATCATTTCAGACCCACCGTACTCGTGGTAATACCTTTTTCAGAGTTCATAGGAATCGGTAACCGCCCTCCAACAGGTGGGCTGTATGACTGCTTATTTGTCTCCTTTGTGAGAGAGATAATATAGAAAAGTTGAGTTTTTCTCTGTATAGAAATTATACAAGACCGTAATAAAACTCGTTACGATTATATAAAGTAATTCATGAATTTTTCATTGTGCATCTATACGCAGTCAGTACGCACGTAGCTCGTACAATAATACATTCCTAGCGACAATGCGTCACCTTGCCAGCGTTCGTTGACGCATCTACGTTTTGTCCAAGCGACCTTAAGCCTAAGCGTTAGACTAACTACTAATAACAACAACCAATTTATCGTGTCCCCTTCGCACAGATTGATCTAGCATTCATTCAGAGAGAGACGAAGCTATGCGAATGATGATTTTAATACAAGCTAGTGTTCACCTTCATAAAGGTAAAGTATGGTCGGCTCTAACAAAAATGAAGGGCGATAGTCGTTTCAAGTGTTTGAAGGTAACGGACCTATATTGTGTACTAATTGCTAAGAATTCACGTTTGTAAATATTACGACTTAGTAGAGATTGAGAATTTTAAATGTCGCATGACGTCAGCTTGTCAATGATTTGTTCCCAGACTTATACCTTCTCCTTGTGCCGAGTTATATTAAAATGAAGTCGATACACGGAAGTTTTATTTACACAAAGTCATCGAATTAAGCAAAAAATATGCGAATAATTCGTAGCTCGCTGCTGAAAAAATATCCCTGACTCACGGCGTAAATATAAAAAAAAAAGTAATATAGCCAAATGTAAAGTAAGGCAAAGGTAATTTGGAAAATATTAGGTAGCAACTGTACGAAAATCTAGTGAAAATAACGTTAGTTAAACTAAATACCTATAAGGGCATATTTATAGAGACGTACATAATTATTTGATTTAGCTATTAGCCATTTTGTATAATGAAAGCGAAACAATGTGTACGGGATTGGTGACGTCAGCATTGCATCCTTTCTCTCAACTTTCTCCGTCCTTGGCGAGCAAGCGGTAATAGAACCAACACGGCTGCAATACACATAATGCTTTACAGACCTTAAATTAAAAGCGTGAAAGTTGAAAATCGAATGTACCTTAACTTAACTGCTAAATAATACGTATGTAAAATGAGGCATTTCTTTTTACAAATTAAGCAATACTTCATTGGTATTTTACTCTTTTGACAGTAAGAAGGATCTTATCTCTCAGGCATTAAAGCTGTTAAACCATTTAAAAGTAACAATTTTATTACACTGTTGTAGAGAAAGTGTTGCCAAAAGCAGCTATTTAAGATATTTATCTAGATATATTTATTTTAGCAGAATTGATGTTAGCAGAAATTGTGAATCAGGTACCTACAAATATCCGTTATCCGTAATTACTTAATACATGTAACTGTACTTTGGTATCTTAAAACGGTATGAAATCGTAAATGAAGCAGATTTTAAATATGGAATAAGAAGAATGCCAAAAAATCTATTGTTTATGGTACAGTCTAGGGATCGAACCAATGACCTTGATGACACGAGTCTAGCTCAAAATCACTGAGCCAAAGGCGAAAATAGTGAACATGAATGTAAGAAAATATTCATTAAAAGTTCAAGCGAATAATAGTAAATAAGCCATGAATAGGGTTCCAATGTTAATTAAACCATCATCGAAGTAAAATGTTCACCTGCGCTATATTCAGAAAAGCGTTCGGGTGTTTTTACCTACTCACATGAAAGTTTTGGAAATTCTGTGACCCATTTAATTCATGGTGTATTTAATTACAAGGATTTCGGCAGTTAACAATGCATTATCTATATCGTTATTTGTTTTAATTACCAGATAAACTTGAATGATGATTCCTGCACAGAAAAAAGATCACAGTTTTATTTTTTAAGTCTAAAATTTTATTTATATTCTACAGAAGAACACATATGCTGCAATCATCATAATATGTAACAATAGTCTTGGACCTTTGTACTTTCAAATGTGTTACGGATATAAATAACGGTTACCAGATATGCTTGCACTTTATCAATTGAAATAGTGCAAGAGACAGGTTGCCCGGCAGATAACCTAAACGAAAACGCGAACGCAGTGATAACGATAAGTGTGGGGCTACGGGCGCGAAAGGCCCGCGACGCACAATCGTTAGATAAACATATGGGTCACTGAACCGACCCAGTTTCGCGAGCCACACCACGGGCCCGTGTGCTTGCGTTTTACTCAAAAAACACACAAACACAACTCCTCAATCAGGCACACATCAACGCACGTACACGCCACGCACATCTGTGCACACTCTAACTAGAAGAACTACTGTAGATACTCGAACTCATCTCGCTTTGTGAACTCGATGGAAATAAGTATTTATTTATATGACGCTAATTATTCACACCAACGTTGCAAATAATTAAATAAAAATCAAAGAGAAATATCCATAGAAATACATATTAATAATAATCAATGTATTGTATCATTGAATTTCAACTCGACACTTGACAATGTAAATTAAACTGTATTAGATAGGTCTAATATTCAATTTCGCGTGCCCACTGCGTTCTGTCATCATATAATGCTTTAGCTACTAGGTAACTTATTCAGACAAAGTTGCCAATAACAAGGAGAGTTGTGTGGAGTTTAAAGAGGATTATACGACGACCGTTTAATTTTCGGGAGACAAAAATTAAAAAAATATGGAGACTGTACGTTAGTGTTTTGACCCCCATTCAAGTAGTAGGTCACATGTGCTCGATGGAAGGTGGACTGGGGAAGCACTGTGCCAGCACTAACAACTTAGTTGATACTTGCTGCGAATGTCACCGATTCGCTTTGGTATTCCAACATTTAACCACTTACCATCAGACGGGCTGTTCACTTGTTTATTACTTTTGTTGTATAAAAAATGATGGGGAGAAACTTTAGATTAGACAAACTCTACCTAACTGTTGAACTAACTTATTATCTTCAAAATAATAATATGCATTCAGATTCTATGAAAGCCAGTATATGAGGATAAGAGACGGATAGAATTCGTCATCGTGAACCGTCAGTTAAAATTATAACCGTGAGATCACGGCTTTGGGTCCACTATAAATAATACTCTAGCATACCATGTGGTTAAATCTTGACGCGATTCGACAGAACGGCAAAAATATCAACATATGGAAAAGATTAATTAAAGCAATGAGTTGATGAAAATTTAAGCTCTACATACGATGACATTACTTTTATGTTGGAAGCAACAATATTTATTTACTGAACCGGTAAATACTCGTATATATAATATACCATAATTTTGATTATTTTGAAATAGCATTATATTGCATACAGTATTTTTAGACTTTTGCGTTTAGTACAATGTAGAAACGCCGAGAGTGAAAGAGACAAATAGCAAAGCAAGAGATGGAAGAAGTGTGATTTGAATGGAGAGAAGCTAGCCATGTGAATTTACTCTGTACATTATTTTCTTTCAATTTAATCAATTTATGTGAGAAATTCCACACAAAATATTTTAAATTTAGGATATAGGGTTAAGTAAAAAAAATCGTTCATTTTTCACGTTCACGCCTATTAAATACAGGCGTGAAAATATATGAGAGTAGAAAGAGACTAGAAGGAAGAGAAACTCAAACGAATTTTCTAAATCATAATGCTTTTGCAATAGAGTTATTGACCAAATGTTCAAACACAGCAATAAATATCTATAAACATTATCATAATATTATAATATACTCATAAGTGCACACTAAAATATTAAAAGACACAAATAAATGTGCTTGGAAAATATCTCATACTAAGATAAAAAATGATAATTTGTCAAAACAAATGAATTAAATAGATAAAGTGACTCGATAACCTACATTTTGATGTATTCGCAATATTAAGTAGAATTCACGAAAGACAAAGAAATATGAAAGTTTCTTCGTCAATCCAATTATTTTCGAGTATGTATCCTGTCTATTAATAAATAGGAATAGCTTCACCAAACTTGACGCTAGAGAGCGCCACAAGCGACTAGACACAAGCGAATCCAATATGGCGGCTAATCTATACAGCGAATGTTCCATCGTATTCTAATGGTGGACTTATTTTTAATCTTCATCAATACAATAATGTTAAAAGTTACTGAAATACAATGTTAATTAATAACTCGTGTCTAATATTCTTTAAGACACACTGTAACAGATTAACTATTAATCTGGTACAGTTCATTGTTATTGTCTTCTGTATATAATTGATAGGAGTATTAAACATAATTAAATAAACTATGAAGACGTGAATAGACAAAATTGGAAAAGATTCTGTCGAAAGTTTTCATGGGATGAGTTTGTTAAAACTTTCATGCAGTAACTGCATAGTTTCAAGGTCGAATCCGGCTTAAAATCTAAAATAAAGAAGTATTGTAGTAGAAGCTTACGTAAATAATATTTGAAAATAAAATTTAATATATATCGATAAAAATATCCTCTTAATTGCCATAGAAAAACACGTGTTCTTCGTGCGGTGTGTGCGTGCCTATCTTATATTTAAATACTTAACGTATGAATGAAACGACGACTGTAAAGTGCATGCCAACGTGGAATAAAAACAACATAAAGCTACAAGACTTATCATCATCTCACCATAAAACATTTTGTTCAATTGTCGTCCACTGTGGTCTAAAGAGTTCGTGTCCATTCAAAAATAGCTGGCTTAGTTCGCCGGAGCGAGTTCTACTCAATCGTTTTCATAGAATAGTTCATCACTGAAACGTGTCATAGAGGTACGTAGTACGGGGTAGCGGTAAGGCGGCGAGCATGCAACGGAGCGGGAGTCGCGCTCGCGGTTGGCGCCCGCACGGAAGTAGGTTAGTAACTAAAGTTTTGTTTGCGTGAGGCTGCGGCGCGGTGCAGCGAGCGCGAGCAGCGCTGCCGGCCGGCCCGCGCCCGCGCGCCCCGCGCTGCGCGCATCTTTCACTTTCGGCCGCGTCACCGCGCCGGCCGCCCTCACGCACCCATTGTTGCGCTCGACCACCACTCAACTACCCCCATTCATATTGAACAAGTGTTCTAAAACTATGACTTAAAGAGCCTATAGGTAGACTCACTTCAAACAAAGCTATGTTTTGAGAAGTACATACATACATATGCTCACGCCTGTATTCCCCAATGGGTAGGCAGAGATGAAATTGAGTACATTTCACCAGTTATGTTTAAATCCCATGTAATAAGCTTATTGCTATTAATAGGGCACTAATCCACAGTCCTGATTACTTTTGGGATAAACCCAATATCATTTTGCCCGACAAGGGGATCAAACCTACAGTCGAGGTTGCGATCCCGGTTGATGAGAGATAAACAACAGTCTGTTGTCATTTTGAAATATATAATATAAAAGTAAATTTAACTTCACATCACAAGAAAAGTTTTTATTTTCCCAACTGTCCATTGACAGGTATCAGACAATAGGGTTAGGTTTTGAGTTCCAACATGTTTGACTCCCAGACACCAGATAGTGGCTCTATTGGCGTGACGAGCCCCTATTGTAGTAAGGTTGACACTCCAACACCCTTTGAAAGGTAGACGACAATAACAACAAAATCACTTCTTACTGTTTTTAAAATTAGATGAGAGAAATTCATTAGCATATTGCAATACGACCTTGTGTCAGATACTGCAAACAAATCGTATTTATACCACTCTAGATAGAAAAACTGTTTGCTCAGAAGTATTTAGGTTTCAAGCTAACAACGAGAATTGTCACCTTATACCAACTTCTTCCTGCGACTTTGTCCGTGTATTGATTTTGAAGAACCCTATTCCCAAAAGCAAATTCAGTTCAGTGATTCATCTGTGAAACGGTGGTAGCAGACAGACAGACATATAACATATTATCCCACAAGCAAGATATGTCAGTGAATTATCCAAAAAAATATCAGAACATCTATACACATAAATAAAATTGAAATGTCTGTTTGTAATTCCAAATGAACAGGTTTTCAGAAACAAATATTAAGATAGTATATAAGGTACAAAACTTTTTTTTTTTTAATTACGTTTCGTCTGTCTGAAATTTCTGAAACTGCTGTTACGATTTTAATAGGACTTTCAATGACATTTATTTGAGGCTACAAGTAGAATATATTTCGGTTAATAAAAGTGACCATGTAATTAAGTCTGCCCGTGTGAAACCGCAGAGCACAGCTAGTTTATTATACAATAATAAAATATGGATTTGAAGTCCTGTATATGGGCTTCAGAAATAGATTGTTCTGAGTAGAGTAAAATAAAAATAAAATTATATGCAACTTATTCATATTCGTATGATCACAAAAAGTCACGTGGTAATCAGGTCTAGTATAGATATTAGAGTAGGTATTCGGTGCAAAGAGGCAAGGTATGTAGATAATAATTCATGTTGTTGAACTGAAAGATATTTGTGAGTAAAGATTGAAATGGCGTCCTTTACTCTGCTACTCGACATAATTTTCTTCCTCCGTACCCAAAGGGAACGGGACCTTTTACTGAAAATTCTCATGTACATTGCAATCTTCGCAGATGATCTATTGTGCTGCCATTATAACAACAAATAAAAAATACAGTAACACAACAATTTTGGGGGCTTTTTATTTTGCTCTTTTTTATAGCAAATGGTTCGGAACCCTTCGTGAGCGAGTTCGACTTGTAATTGACCGGTTTTTCTATGCTACAAAGGGGGCAAGCAACTATACCTCCCGCCTGAAAGTAAACGGGTACTGCAGCCTATGAACCAACAGCGTCACTCGCAAGCTATTAAAAACGGAATTGCTATGCTAACACAATGTAAGAGAAAATATATATTATATTTGGTAGATGGTGCTGATGGTGGTAAACTATAAGTCGCTACTGATGCTCGTCGATTCCAACCTTACACTAATTGTGAGATTTGTGGGTCACATGAATGCAATAAAGAATCTATATCTATACAGATAAACACAATTTTAGTAATTTCAAATTAACAGCTTTGAACTAAATGAACCTGAAATTATGTACGTATGTATGCTCAAATAAAAAAAAATATCTATCTGTCTGTTCGTTCCGGCTAATCTCCGAAACGGCTGTCAATTAAAGTTCCGCTAAAATCAGTCCGATTTTAGCGGAACTTTGTCTGGCAGGTAGCTAATGTTACAAGGCTAGGCTTGTACATAAAAAACATTACGGTTCCGCGGGCCACCGAAATTTAGTCTACGCGGGTAAAACTGCGGGGTATAGTTTATAAAGTACTTATAAAGTGAAGAAAACTAATTAAGACTTCATGTTTAGACGGCCTGGTCGTGAACGAATTTTGATTGAACAACATACCGCTAAGTGCGAAGGTTAACATTCAAGTATAAAAGCAAACTGCCCCCGAACACAATCGATGCCGTACTTCAATTGAACTGTGTCTAGTTTCATAACAAAAGGTGATCGCAAGCGCGTTCATAACCCGCTACCTATTATTGGTATCAACGTAACAGTGGCATGCTCGGGCGGTGCTGGAACATATGAAACTGTGCGGTGTGGTAGCTTGTAGGTTGCCGTGGTACATCACACGCACTCGGCTAGCGCTCATTGTCGGTGGTTATGTAAGGCGGAGGCCGCGTCGATGCCGCTGCTGCGAGCGAGTCAACGAACGGCATTGACACGCGCCGCCCGCCGCCCGCGCTCCCCCCGCTCCGGCGCCCCTCACCGCTGCTGAAACCAGCAGCTGCGAAATTGGGTCACGAGCTCCGAGCCACCTCACGTATACCAACCAGCCGACCCAGACCTCCGATGGCTCGCAACATTCCACCTCTGACGCGCGCATATCTAGCAACGCGCGACGCGGAATAGCTCAACCACCACTGGTGCTGTACTTGCAAGACGACAAATGAAATAAACCTTCTGCCGTTTAAAATAACTATGTGTTACAACATGATAGATCGAACGCGGAATTGCGGTTTGTTTTATAGACCCCGACGCATGTTAACGTTATACGCCGGACGCTTAAAATATAATTTTCGAAATCGTTTTTTTTTTACTACTATAAACAAAATATACCGTTAAACTAATTTGGGATGAGTCACCTCTGCGAAGGTATTATAATAAGTGAATACTTGGTCTAGTGCCACATGCACTGTCATGGATGTTTATAATTAATTGAACGCAGGCCAAACCAATGGGTTTTTTTAACATTAAAGTCAAATTATATTTGGTTGATTATTGTTAGCCTATCTATGAAATTTCAAAGTAAAACTAAAGTGTATGATCATAACAAAAATGCCTCTAATAGTTTCTAATATCAATGCATGAAAACGGAGAAGGAAAACAGCACTGCGCCGGCATCGAATGCTCGAGTCAACGAACGTCATTGACGACTTGTGGCAATCTCTTTGCTCCTCTCACTAGCTGAATATAAAGTTTAAAATCGCTTGAAGTCGTCGAACAACCTAGCCTTGGCTCCTACTGGCCTGGCTGACTTAGACATTCTATCTACTTTTACGAGTAGGTACATGGGCGAAGGCTCCAGTACTTGGTACTTAGGAGTACTCTGTACTTAATCAATATAATACGTTTATAGCAAGCATCAGCGTAGTGTGTGTTAAGTAACGTTCTAATTCTTATTAAACACTTTCATTGGATTACCTGTTGACATGGATACACTTGTAGCCATTGTTTACGTGGAAAATTCTATTGCTGTACGTATATTAGAATATAATGTACCTACTTGTGATGCCATTCTGTAGTATTATAGTTTACTTCGAATTTAAAATATTATTTTGATATGTATTATGTATTCAAATTATTCAATATTATCGCCTTCCTGCTTATGTGGTATGTAATGTGCTTGGATTTTTATTATGTGGTCGTGTGTTTTCAAATAAAAAAAATCCATACTAACTTTCCTCCTCTATGTAATCCTTACGCAATGTATTCCCAAAACATAATGCAGAAATAACGCATCTCTGTATGGTAAATAGTTTTTACTCGCGGCTTTGTCCGCGTAGTTTTGATTTATTGCCATCATATACGACAAAGTCCAGCCGTCAAAGACAAATATATAATTGATTAACCCACAAGATAGCTCCAAAAGCGCAGATAGGTCGCACAATGATTAAATGCTTCCCTCGTCTTCAACAAATTTGATAACTGCCAAGACATTTTATAATTTGTTTAATACTTTATTTAAAAAACAGTATGTGTGTGTCCATACATTCAAATAATATTTGGACCTATCATTAACTCGGTAAATTGCAATTGAAATACTAGAGCCATCCCTGGGGATGGCCCACAATAAATTGTTTTAAGGAGCCACAGAGACTGTCTAACAAATTGCTATTGTTAAACTGCCTTAAAGGAAAGGATTTTTACACTTTTGAGCAAGTTCACGGTATATAAAAAAAAACCTCAAAGTAAATTAGTCGACGCTAATGTCTATCGAAGTGTGTGTTAAACTACGTATAAGCTTCAAAGGATTGTGTGACATGACATAAGGGGGAGTGAAGTGCAGTTAATGCATGTAGCTCTGAGGGTTGCTACGCTATATAGATGGTATGTAGCCGCCCTAGTTTCAGGGTGCGCGCAGGCTGCATCGGGTGAAGGAACGTCATTGACCCACCTGAGCGCCGACGCCCCTCCCTCCTTCACCCCCTCCTCCCCTCACTCCCCGGCGTGCCAGACTGATAAATATAGCGATCTCCGGGAATATGGCATTGGGATGGCTCAATACCTGCTACTAAGAAGCAGGTATGTGTGCGTTAAAGAGCACTGCATGCGTCAACCTCTGGATCGATACTTAGTGGGTGTTGACTTCATTCAAGTATTCCATTATAGATGCTACTTATATTCATGTTAAATTTATTTGAATTAAATCTTCTACTGAATATTTGATACGAGGCGAGTTTTCTTCGAGATTCTTCGTTATTATTAATAAGTCTAGAGCACTCTCAACGAAATTTCAGGTACGAAGAGCCGTGGTGACCGTGGGGTTTGAGCAGTCGCCTGCCAAGTTCGAATCCCAACGGGGCCTGTACCAATGAGTTTTTCCAAAAAGTTATGTACAATGGTGCTTGGTTCACACCACGAGCTTGAGGAAACCTGTCAAACTTTCATGTTAGCACTTAATCATCTTAGGTACTGCCTACCACTTCGGGGAATACAGGCGTGAACATATGTATGTAAGTACCTGTGGTTGTTTAGAAATTGGTCCTGTTTACGGCGAAACTGTTAAACTAAAAATGCTCGTATAGACTTGAATGAAATGAGCGGACGTAGTCGCGGGAAATTTGAGTTTTTTTATTACAATGAAGATGAATTAATTAACAACGAGTCAATGAATGTAACGCTTTGGGAGATTTAAATGCATCAAGGGCGTAGAACTTACATATGCTACTAACAATGGTTAAATCAAAAAAAGGATGATTGAAGTGCAGTGTTAAAGGTTAACAGTTATAATTCATTTTGGGCGGGGCGAGGTGGCCCGGCCCGGGGGTGCGAGGCCGACACGTGCCGGCTGCAGCGGGTTAACGAACGTCATTGACCCAACTACGGGGCCCTACTTATAGCGGGCCGATAACACCCCCGCGATACCGATGTGTTTATGTTAAACTGTCGGTACTTTGAACGAATGCGTATGTGTGCGCCGATGTGCGTGCTGATTATATTGTGTACCTAACTGTCTATTATCTAGTTGTTTATTTATTGTTTTGGTACTCTAGTCTAGTCATTTTGATTTAGCAGTCTGGTTTAAGAGCCACATCATGAAATATATAGTACTTATAGTGCTAGGTGTTTATTAGGTATGTACATTCGATGAAAAAAAAACATTATTGATCACTCCTTTGGTCTGTTCTTCCGTCGAATACTGCTTTTGAGTCAGAAAATTATGAAGTTGGTACTTACATACATTCATATTAGTGATGTTCAAATTAATAAACGAATTCCTTTTTCAGATCGGTGGGTGAGATCGATTTTCAATAATATTATAATAAAGTATTTTCAATATAAAAAATAGCTATGTCTATTAAGAAATGCCACTAGGAAAATGTACCTAAATCTTATTTTTCAACTAGATACGTTATGTCTTATTAAATGTATAGTTTCAAAGCTTGTAGACTATTATAAAATACACGAATGTTTAACCATAAGGACAATTGTATGAAAACTGATGGATACAAATATTATTATTCTTTTTTTTATTTTATAATGTTAAGGACGTTATGTTTATGATCCAAGCTTGAACCAAAGCATGGGCATAGGTACCTATACCTAACCGTTTTCCTTCTAGCATAGTAGTTTGATGCCAATGTCAAGTGTAACTAGGCTATTATAATGACACCCATTCGCTTATCATAATAAGCTAATCATGTATATCTGTAAAATACATAGATAACAAATAATATATATTTTCTTATATATATCGTATTTCAGCTTAGAGAAGTTCGATTCGTAATAGTCAAATCACAGAATACAAAAGTACTAAATGTAATAAAAGATAATTGAGAAGGTGGTATTATCTGCACTACCGACATCCGCTGCACCGGAGTCCTACTTCCGGCCTCGAGGCAGCGATCAATACCGATCGGGGAACGAACCCGTGACCTCCGACTGGAAACTGGGACGCCGCGCAGGCGCGAAGCCACCGGTAGCGCGGTGCATTCTCTGACACTCCATTTTGAATTGCAAATTTTTCAACAATCAACTTGACGCGGCTCGACGACTCTTAGGTCTCAGCTCAGTATGACATCGGTAGCGTTTCTGTGATCATGTTCGTTGTAAAGGGGGTGATTAGTGCACGACACCGCCCCTACTGCTTGAGATCGTTTGACATTTGAACATAACGATCAATACCGCAATACAAAGATACAGCGCTTGCTGTGGGAGGTATACCTACGAACAATCCTGGCAGTGTATTTCTGTCTCACCTGACGTTGCATGAACTTTACACAAGTACCGATATTATATCGTTTCCTAGTTCCCAGTGAACTGTCTATGTATGCGGTCCAATCCAAATACGTCAATTGCAACCAACTGACCAATAAAACCAATACTATTTTAGGACATTTAATCTTTGAAATTGTGCAATGCATTCGTGGAATATCGGCGAGATTAATCGATGGATTAAGTCACGGCGTTTTTCGCTGGCACTTATAAATTGTTGAAATTACACAAATACTTATGTTATTAGCGTATTTCTTTGTTAATTTATTTATTTCTCAACCCATTGGCCGCGCAATACCCTTCTACTCGCCACGATCAATCCAGATATTAACTCCACTGACCTTTGCGATCACGCATAGCGCAACGCAACAAACAAAGCGACCATAGCGAGCCAAATTCTATAATTAACATTCGAATGCATACGAAATTCATTAATGATTTATAAATAGAATAGTCAAAATAAAGGCAGCAATCATGAGGTATTTATTGCTGAAGGTAAAGGCCGCCTAAATGTTGTTCGAGTAGTAATTACTTAGTGTACATTTTGAGCTCTTGCTCGAGACTTGAACACGGCCCTGTTGCAATGCCAAGGCGACTGCCAAAAGGCGAAGTGAGGTCAGAGCCCAATGTCAGGGGCCCTAAGAATTTTGTCTCTACAGCATTGTAGTAGGATAAATAAAATTCAACTTGACGATAGCACCTCTTTGAGGAGACATCAGAGCACCTATGTAATACTGGTGTCTGCCATGAGGGAAACATGAATTCACAGCGCACAGCCGCCAACTACGGTCGTTTAAGCAGCGGGTATTAAGAACTTCTTAGCTAAGAAGTTCTAAATACGCTATGCTTAAACTTATGATGGCAGGCCCCAGGTTGTAGTAACTAGCTTATGATCAGTCTCATGTTAAGTATATCTGACGTTAGAACTTATTAAACACTAGCTGTATTTCTCGGAACCCTATTTTAAATAAAAATATTGTTACTCTATGTAAAAATCATACATTGGCATATGTATGTGAGTTTAGTTAAAAGAAAAAAAAAATTGTAATAATTCGTTTGGACACAGTTAACGAACAGACGCTTAATTTTTATTAATCTGTATAGATACATATTTATGTGCATACAATGCAGAACTCGTAATTGTCAACACTTATTCTTAAAAAAATAACAATATTGAAAATTTAAATGTGTGTCTACAGCGTATTTGATTTCGGTGCCATATCATAGTTTGCGATATTCTCTCCTCTCGCTAGATCATCGTTTGGCTGCGATGACACTTCAAACAGCGATTAGTTTGATTTTTTTTTCATTTCCATACAAAAAAATGTCTGTTTGACTTTATCGTCCTCTTGAACACGTAGGAGTTGAACTCCGATGGGCTTTTTCATAGGTAAAACAATATATACATAGTAGAGAAAATTCAACTTTATGTAGTAGTCTGAAAAAAATTACCCGAAGTGAAGTGAGGGCGGATCACTTGTAAAATAATAAGATGAAGTTCAGAATGATTATACCTATCTATTAATTCACTGTAAATTTTAAATACAGCAAATCTAGTAGTATATAAAAGGCTAGGCCTTTAAAGATCAAATTCAAATAAATTAGTCAGAGATAGTTTAAAAACAATACTAATCCTATTTTGAGCATATATTTATAATGTAACCTATTCGATCATGCTTCAAAATATTTAGAAACTTAAATGCCAGATTGGTCTCATACAAGTTCAAGGGTGACTTGTGTTTCTCGCATTCTAGCCATTCAAGGTGTATTGGATTTATTTTTCCGCCGCGTTATTCTGTAATTTCAAAGAAATTGAACTTTATCATCTGTGTAATATGTTTAAATTTCTTAATATCGAAACCGCTCGACGTCGAATTCGAAGTTAGAAACCTTACAGAATAACACGGCAAGCGGTTAGAGTTCATTTGCGTCTAAAGAACTTAACAATAAAATCTTTTTTTGCTTAAAAAGCTTTTGAGGATTCCAATCAACACAGTGTCAATTCTTTTAGCAATATATTTCTTTTGTTTTGGGTCATCTGCCTCTTTATGTCTTGGCGATATTGGAACACCGCAGTAAGCGACTATTGTGGTATATTTAACAAACTGTATTGGGAATATCAAAATAAACTCTGACGATACAAGGTAGTTAGTATATCATTGTCATTGTTACCAGTCAAATTAAATATTCAGATATTTTTGTAGGTGAAGTTTTATCGTTCTTGATTTCATTGATTCAGAACGGACAGCAATATTTTTATTTATAAGTTAAAAAAGCATAACTGGTAAATCATTTATAACTGATAATTGATATATAAGTGGGAAAGATGAGTGTCGGACTATTTGTGCTTATTTAAAAAATAATATACCAGACTAAAAATATTTGATAAATGTAGTAGGAGGATCGATTACATTATCTGTAAGCGTCTTCGTCCAGACCCGAAAGATGGCGCAAGAAACGAGAACAGTTTATGCTGATGATTATGAAGAAAACTTATTTGTAAAGGTTAATATTTTAAACGCTTCATTAATTCATGTTTACACAGTGAGCTGTTAACACGATACCGCTTTGTGGAATAGCCGAAAGTAATTAAGGTCAACTACACAATGCTACACGTTAGAAATAGATCGCATATTGTTTTGTAAATCTACATTTACATGAAAAGTTTTTGTGGCAGTAGTTATTATTTACTAAGATTCGGTGTAAAATTTCAAAAATACTTCATAACCTTCGATCATCTGCATAGGTCAATATATTTTATCCATCACTGAAATTAAGGAGCCTTGGTGGCCTTGAGGTTTGAACAGTCGCCTGCTACGCAAGCGACACAACTTCTAATCATAGCGGGGCTTGAATCAATGAGTTTTTCTAAAAACTAATCTGCTGTGATTTCACACCACGTGCTCTAAGGTGACGGATAACATCGTGGGGAAACTTGCATATCTCTGAGAATTAATTCAAAGACTTATGCATATAGTGCCTGAGACGGCGATGGATTCACCACCTGTTGGCACTTAATCATCTTCGGTGAAAAGTGGGTGTTGTTATTGCAACCCTCTGCCTACCCCTTCGGGGAATACAGTCGTGAGCATATGTACGTCTGTATGAAATAAAGTTAAGCTAAGATTTCTTACTCTGAACCTATAAAGTTAAAGGTACTAAATTATTTATATATATTCAATTGAAGTCTAAAGTTTGTCAATGAACAAAATTTATAGACCAAAATATCTACCCGTGAGAGTGATACACTGCAAACCACAAAAGAAGCCATATCATGAAGCCATACCTTCCCTCAAGATCAACTCTCGAAATTTCGAAGGTCGTTGAATTCTACACGTGCCGTTATCATTGATTTTATGTTCTATACGTATACAGTGGCAGTGACAGTGGCTTGGCCCCCTTTTGACCTATTTACGGGTCCCTTCTATACGCCAGTGACGCAACCGTGCGCGTGTAGTTATATGATTGTACAATATACAGCTACGAAAACGTTGAATTGAAATCCATTTAGTATGTAGTATGTGGTTCAGTCATAGAGGCTTCTGTGTTTTAACAAGGCTTGGATGCAATAATAATAGCTGAAAGCCAGTGTATATCACAAGCCATTAGTATCACAAGATATAAAAATAATAATTTTTGATATTGATTGCTATGAATTTTATTGGTTCGACGCTATTTTAATTTTGTAGGAGGTGAATAAACACTGAAAAGTATCCAGTTACTTTTAGTTGAATGTCTCCCATTATATATAAAACCACTTTGACGCCGCCCAGTCACAAGAGCCGAATTTCCATAACATAAATGTATAATTGGGATAAAGTAACTGAAAATAGCTTGAGTGTTATCCAAACAAGCGGCCATGTTGTTGTGCGTCTGGGGCGGGCGGCAGAGCGGCGGGCGGCGGCGGCCGTCGTCATGGCTACGATGCAGCCCGACGACGCACCGACCCACTTCCGCGACCCGTCCGCCCAAATGTTAATGACCTCCAAAACCCAGGTCGAAGTTCACGCTTTACACGAGTAAGGGATACTGTTCACGTACCCTACTATTCACGGGTCGGTGTATTGATCCGAATTTTGTTTGAAATGCTATTTAGGTTACAGGGACTCTGGCCGTGGTACGAAGCACCTCCAAGATTTACTTTACTCCGTGTCGGGTTTAAACAAATTGCTTTCGATCTATTGTCTCCAAAATGAAATTGGATTGTCTTCTTATTTCGTGTTTAGCTATTTAGGTTAACAATATATATTTTCCGTCTAGATTTGAGGCTGTAATTCTGGCAAGTAAACCGTTACTTAAACATTTATAATTAAAGAGTATTTGCCGAGAGCCGTGAATTTTGATTAGGCACCTGAGGACTTACCATCATCAACTTAAGTAGAGCGTATATAGAAATTCTGAGCTTTGACGTTTAATTTTAGTACCGTTAAATTAATTATAATAGGATTTTAAATTATATGCGACATATTTTTAATAGTACAGTAACATTGCCTGTTACGCAATCGTCACTACTTACGATGTCATTGGTCAGTACCAAACAGTTGTATTATAATAGGACCTTTAATAATATGTGTCATATTTTAAATAGCAATATTGCCTGTTACGCACTCGACACAACTTACGATGCCATACCAATGAGTATTCTTTTAAACTATGATGTCACGAGATTTGCGGCGAAGAAAACGATCATGAGGAAAGCTGCATGTGTCTGAGAAGAAATTCATGGAATAGTTTAGCCTGAGACGGTGATGGGCTCATCTGTGATTTTGGGCCCTAATTATTTTAAGTAAAAACTGGGTGCTGTTATACCTCTGCCTACCCCTTCAGGAGCTCCTCAGGTGAGTGTGATCTTAAAAAAATTGGCTTATTCCCAGACTTCCATGCTTTTATTACCACCTTCACGGCTTATGTTTTTTGTATACCACAAATGAATTCTCACGACATCCGTGGAGGTGGAGGGAATCAATGTATCAAAGTTTATTTTTCAAATGTCTGTGGATGTCTGGGAATAAGCCAAAAAATGTATATCAGATACAAAACAACCGAATAAGGATTTTGGTCAAGTTTTTTATCTGCAAGAATTGTTTAAGCAATATTCCTTTTAATATACACTTTTGCTAACATTTTAGAATAGCGTCATGTGATGACTAAAAGTAAAACGTTAGTCATATCTCGAAAGCAGGATGATGTCGGAACAAGCCGCCTTGACCCAGTAGCAAGATAGCTCCCCGCGGGTCAATCGCCACGCCGATGGTTACCAGTTGAAACAACTAACAAATACTCACACAGTGAACTCAGTATAGAGAACGAAAATGTATCTTTTGTCTATAACTATCCGCATTTATATTATCAAAATGTATATCCCAAATGGGGATGTGTCTGTCTATTTATCTATCTATACAGATAAATAAAATAGATTTGTAATTTCAAATTACAAACAGCTTTTCACTAAATGCATATGAAAATATATAAGTTACAAAATTTTCTTTGTCTGTTTGTGTGTTCCGGCTAATCCCCGAAACGCCTGGATCGATTTTAACGGGATTTTCACTGACAGATAGCTGATGTTACAAGGAGTAGTACAAGGAGTTACTTGGGCTACTTTTTTTTTATTAGCGTGCCGTACGCATTTGTAATTGCGGGGCACAGCTAGTCTATATATAAAACATTAATTGTTGATTTTCTTGCCCAGTTCTTTTCAATAAAAGCAACCATCCGAACACGATGGTAACATTTATAAAAGTGTATAATGTATTTTTTTGTGTCCTTCTGACTATTTGAAAGTACTTTGTGAAAAGTCTGATCAAATAAAGATATATTTAATTTTGAATTGTATCTTGCCATTGGACTGTCTGTCTGATATCGTAATTTATAAACCTGACACGATTTTATGAAAATTGTAATAATATTTAGGTATTAATGAGATCAAAGCTGACCCTACAAGGACAGGGGGTAACATCTTAATATCATCAACTAACATCACTATCAACTCTAGAAACACTGTTTCAAATTTCACTATCACAGTACGTCACTGACACCCCTAAGATTTCTATCATAAAATTCACCACACTCAGGCAAGTTAAACGCTAGTTTTCCAACTTGCTAACACAAAAAAAAACACTGAAAAATGACATTGCGTCCGAGATATCCTTTACAAAAATATCATTAGAACCATGAGCTAATTCAGTCCACGGCCAGAGGCGTTCTTCCAGCAAAAAAGCAATTTGCTAATGTTTTTGTCCGTCCATCTGGTCATAATGTTACGCGTTAGATGATACGTGTCTACACTTTATTACCCATTGACCCTAGCAGTGACAATCGAGATTAATGGTAGTCATGAACAGTAATTATACTATGGTGTCTGCATGCTTTATATTGTGAACGTTGTAACTAGAAAAAGCCGCAATGCATTGGCAATGCAACGTGCACTGTTATCAATACGAGTGATAAGTTAGAGTTCGACCCTATAGGAACCAACGTCATACAATTCAAGACATAATTCTAAACCCCCATCGTTGAAAAGGTGAGTGAAGATTTCGTCTCTAACACTCGAATGAAACGAGTATGTTCAAATATCTGAATCGCACTTCACACTGTTTAGATATAATAATTTCCGAATATAGAACATACCTGGAGGCCTACTACTTTTGAGCTTTGACGTTTCATTTTGTGTCGTAAAATAAAAATAAGAAATCGAAATATCTTTATTTGATTAAACTTATAACAAAGTACTTACAAATCGTCAGAATGACATGATTATACTGGATGGATAAAAAATAAAACGATCATAGTAGGCCTCCTGCGGTTGGTTTAAGCAGAGCATATTAAGAACTTCTTTGCGTTGACGTTTAATTTTACAGTACTACAAAGAAAAATCATAGCTTAGAAGTCCAATACGCACTGCTTAAATGATTATAGATGGCCCCCTGTAAATTTAAGCGAAGCCGTTCACAGCCAATTAATTCAATTCGCTATTTCTATAATATACAACTAACATACAGTCGTACCTCAAAGTCCAAAGTGAATTCCTGGGCAGCATTAGCACACCTACATGTGAAGGAAATTGCTAATAATTTAGTTCATTATAAAGTGAGCCTAGACAAGTTTGTCTATGTGTGCGAATGTCCGAACAGGGGCACACATAGATACACATGACGGACAGAGATTGCAGTCGAAGGACAACTCTGAGTGAAATGTATGGTAGGGTTGACATGACTATCTCAAGGTAAATCTAAAAGACGCAATAAATCTAGACGCAATATGTCCTAGGCGATGTGAAATACCTGAGACTGATCATTTTGTTACCGTTCATCTTATAATAAAATCTTTATACGACTTATATTGTATATAATATTGTATAAAACATTTTAATACTTAGTTTTGGGAGCAATACATCGATCTAGCTAGGTTAAATTTTTAGAAAACGACAACAATTAAGAAAATCTCGTTCATCTAGGTACTATAAAAAGTCCA
This sequence comes from Watsonalla binaria, assembly GCA_929442735.1. Lineage (NCBI taxonomy): Eukaryota > Metazoa > Arthropoda > Insecta > Lepidoptera > Drepanidae > Watsonalla > Watsonalla binaria. The sequence continues at coordinate 3,905,620 of OV838923.1, forward strand.
TTTACTTATTTAAGGATTGAAATTATACATGTTATTAAATTACCACTTAAAAATTATACTTCGTTGCATACAATAAACATTTATTTATTTAGCAATACTTATACAAAAATCTTTGTATAAGTATTGCTAAGTTGAGCTAAGCCATCGGTCAAACCGGTCATCAAGACATGATAAACTTACTACGCAATGAGATAAAAGAAAGGTGTATCATGGTGAAGTTACAATAATATATCTTGGAAAAAATCATACACATTCACCTAATCTCAAACAGAAAAGGCTTAGCAATTATACTAGATTGTAATACTCGGTGTCGTTAGTTACACAAATATTTACCCCAAGCTTCGCAAGTGTCTATTCTCTATATCCGAACGTAGTTTCAATATCGCTTTATTTTTATCAAATTCAAATGTTTCTTCTTCTAATAATGGTTGAGAACATACAAACGTCAAAGAATTTTTTAGCGGACCATGTTTGGACGTAATTTTAGAACGAATATAAACTGTGGTAGGACCTTTGCGAATTCTTTACCGAAACTTCGTAATTCTTTGAATAAGAGTTGTCACTGAACCCAGAAGTTATCAAGTTACTTCACGTAAGGTTAAAGTAAATAAGCTAAATTTGTAGCAGCCCTAAGCCATAGAGACCGTAGAGTTGTAACTCAACCAGCACTTTGTGATGCAACTAGCTTTGTGCGCATGCGCTTCGGAATTTACGACAACTAGTGTAATTTACAATGTATTAAGTTCAATCAATTTAAGTGTTACGTAGCGATAGAACAACGTTACAGTTGAAATTTATTACAACAACATTCACTTCTATTGAATGGTTTATTGCTGCGTGTGACGCCACATGAATGAAGGACCTACCTAGATGAGGACAGTTTACATTTTCAACGGCGCTTTATAATACGTTTTACAACAAAGAGATTTATCACTAAGCACGCATTAAAAATATATTCCAACCACATTCATCGTTTCAAAGCCAGTACAGAATATTCATTCGGGTTTTATCGCTGTAAAGACGTCGCCGTTAGTTGTAAGACAGTACATCGCATCTGCTGCTCAAACGAGCTTCAAATGAGACTTCGCCGTGTAGAAAAACATGAAAAGCGTCCATGTGCGTCCTTTAACGAGTACTTGGCTGTACAGGGTGCGACGCGGGAGCGGCGCCTATTCCTAGCGCGAAACTAGGCCGGCCGCCGACCGCTTATTGCTGTCACAAGGCATGAGCGATGGGCTGGGAGGAAGAATAGATACATCTCCAATCAAATTAATATGTGTTCTATTCTTGCCATTACGTTCATCAGGCGAGCTCTAGAAAAGGTAGAGTGTAACTGGACTTTGGGCTTTTTATGAACAGTGGTGGTATGCGATCCAGTATCATCAAGTTGGTAGGATAGTGGGAGGACGTGGGTCAATCATTATTCTCGCCACAAAGATCCCATAGGTCAACGTGCTTTCGGGAAACCGGACCCAACATTGCCACACTAAACATAAAAAGTAGTTTACATATGCTCCTTAGTAAAATTTAAGGAGGTTATATTTTTAATCCTGTGTGGTCGTGTAATTCTAACGTATTGAAGGTAGTTTATTTAAATTATAATAAAAAAAATGTTTAGACCTTGAAGTGGAATTGAATTCCTTAACTGACTTGCTGGTCGTAAGACCCGTATCTCTCTGGCATTTGCATAAAAATCGGTATGCAAAGAGAACTAAACTGATACATGTCCAGGGGACCCTACCACCTTATTGCCATGATAGTTTACCTCTTATTATAAGACAGATGTGTATGTCGTGTATACATAAGTATGTCACTGTCACAAAGTGGAACTATGATGACAATTAGAGGTTACGATAAAGCCCCAGGCCACTTGGGACTAAGCGTACTTAGAAGCTAAGCGTGCCTTACAGATCCATTAACATCACGGAGATAAGTTAGTCATATTTTCCAGCCAAGTTCCAGGCGTGAGCTACAGTTTGCACTTTATAGCTCTAACAACGCATTAGGTAGTCAAGTGATTCAGAGGTATATATATTAAACACTTGCAAGCAAAGATCATACGCGCATAATCTAAATCAGGTACAGTCACCCGGTTATTATTTATGTTAGATGGAAGTGTATGAAAATTGATTGCCTCGTAGGTCGCCAACGCTACTGTGACATACGAGATCCTGGATGCGATTCTGGGCTCAGTAAAAGTGTTATTGGGTGTTTCCATCTCCAGTAGCAACCGGGGTTTGGATAAGAGCCTTATTGGCCTTTGGCTCATCTCCTATAACGTGAGAGTTAAATAAGGGCAAAGAATACTTCTGCCCACCCCTTCACGAAATTTGTATCGTATTGGTTAAAGTGAAATCACCTGTAACTTAGACCATTCAACCTTTTAAACTCCGGACGCATGCAGTGCCAACACAAAAATTGTTTCTTAGAACAGAGGTTCAAGAATCAAGATCTATGTCGTTTGACACGGAATTGTATATCAGATCCTCTTCCTAACGAATGTGTGTCAGTACTGTTAGTGTATCTCCTAACATCCAAGTGACAGGTGCAGATAATTATGTGCTCCTCGGCGAAATTGTTTACTTTTTTATTTTAGTTTTGAGCTGGAAATAGTATTGCTTCTCATTACTCATGTGGATATTTTTTAGAGCACGTTACTTAAAGAAATACATAATAATTTCTGCAATGAAACACAAGAGTTACTAAGTACATTACAACAGATTATTCCTATAAGTATCTTAACATTGGATTAAATAATTTGATTTGATTGCGTCATACACCATAACTATGGAATGGGACTTTGGTATCCGAAGTTTAATTAAACTATCACGTTACGTGATTTAGTGCGGTTAAAATGGATATATCTTCGTAGAGAACCCATGCCCATAGGTATAACCATACTTTAGTTAAGTAGATAGTAGTCTCTTACTACCACATGGGATATAAGGATGCGCATGAGAATAGAGCTTTCCATTATTTTTTTTATACTACTCAGGCGAAGACTAAGCATACAGTGGGCCTACCATCATCGGCTTAAGCAGTGCGTATTAAGAACTTCTTTGAAACTCCATTTTTGTACCATAAAATTGAACGTCAAAGCTAAGAAGTTCTAAATGCACGCTGCTAAAACGATCATAGTTGGCCCCCAGTCCGCGTTATGGTAAGCGGCTACTACAGCCTATTAATGTTTGTGAGCATTACACCAAGTGCCACTCGCGCGTTGCTTTTATAAAGAATGAAATCTCTGTGCCAAAATATTGACAACTATTGTTAATACAGTGACTCCACTCTTACTTCTCCCTTCCATGCACTGGTGACTTTACTCACCACAGAAAACACAACACTACTCCAGGTAGCATTATTTGCTTGGGATCTTCTGTAATGTGGAGGCACAGTCCCCTGTCAGACCACTACAAATAACGGGATCTTCCTACCTCATGTTCCAACGTATCGTAGCTTTGTACCCAATTATTATTTCGTAAAAAGTAATCATCATTCAGAGTAATCACAACATTAATGAAATAATTATGTTGATAGACATCTCGACCTTCGGCGGTGTTTCCCCGCATCATGAACATCCATTCGAGTGCAAGGAATGTGTACCGCTCACTCACATGCAGTTTGAATTTGTACGCGTTCAGTTGATTTAGCTATTATTTGAACGGTGCGGCCAGTAAGTTCGGTTAGTACTATTGCAATACATCCGCGTTCATTAATGTTCTCCTTGGATGATCTATACGCTCGCGAGATCGCAACCGAACCACATTTCGCTTGCACTTTCGAAAGCGAGTCTTTGTTTTCACTTCGTAGCGGTAATTTATAGTAATGAGGAGAGATCATTGTACGCCATTTTGTAAATTGTTTGACTGAAGCGCGCTGTCTCGCCGTATCTGGCAACATTCCAAATAAGCCACAATATTTTTTTCAGTTTTCTAGTACATCGTCCCAATTGTGATTATTGTTGTAAAATTTGCGTGTAACATTCCACGTGACACATGCCCATGAGTTCTATGGCGAGTCGGCGCGTCGCTGCGAATGCAGGTGTTGAAACCTTGGCTACTGCACTCAGCTCACTTTCACTAGAGCGCATTCGCGCAGTAATTTAGTGGAGATATAGAATATAGGCCAGAGCATAATAGCGTGCGTGTGCGACACAATGCATCGCTACAATTTCCTTGCGTGAATAGTGTGTCATCTTATCATGAAATCCTTCAGTTCTTGGTCTGGAAAATATTAATATGTAAACAGAGTCACGGCCGGTTGTCGATCTCCTAATTTGATGGTCACTTTGTTATCGTTGCTTCGAGTTTTACCTTGTGATGATAATACCATATCAATCTACTCGTAAATTGTCTTAAACACATAATACTTAAATCTGCTTTATTTATCTGCCAAATGTGTTTCTTATTTTAATATATATCATCATATACAACTATATAGGGAGCATTTATCTAATGCTTAAAATTAGCAAAGTCAAATTGGCAGACAAAACGTATGTTTGCAAAAATACCGCAATAATTTAATATAAAAATATTGTCTGTTTACACAGGCCACGGTCTCGAGCACGAACTTGTCCGATTTTTATTGCGAGTTTAAAGAAGCGAGCGAACTTGCCCCAGTGACCACGGGGAGCGGTTGATATAAATATAATAGGTCCACGGTCAAAAATAGAATTGGCGGCACATTGCTACCGCTTTCAGATCCCCTGTCCCAATATCTAAGTACCCATATTCCCGTTGCCTACGTCTCTCTACAGTACGAGCCAGTGCATAATGCACTTTGACATTTCAAACTGTACATGCGCAGGACACACTACGATAAAATTACCTAGAACACATCGCAATCAATATTAACGTTAAATCATAATACAGTCTTCGTATCTTCTTTGCTTTAAACACACAGTAGCCTTCAACCTATTTTCGGCTTTCATGTGAAGGCGTACAAAGGGGGAGCAAAGACTGCATATGACATATTCTGCTTGAAAAGCGTTCAGCTCATAGAAGTAGTTGCGTGGTGCAGAGGGCTGTGGGGGACGCGCGGGGGGTTCGCCGGTTCGCGCGGTGTAACCTACATACCGGTCAACACTCCGGCTCAGTCAACACTCGCTACAGGGACATTAGGAGCGTTTGATGAGCTACTGCACTCGTACAAGTATACCTAGCAAGTGACGACCGAAATAAACTGATATTAGGAAACGTTAGTGAAAATTGCTATCAAAATTAGCAAAGAATTAATTGCGTGAACATAATATCACGTTAGTATGTTAATAGGTATGTATGTAGAAAGGAAACTGAAAGTGGCAGTCATTCTTTAATTTCATTTTCAGTCACAAAATATGTAGATCCGTCAAGTTTTGTCCGGAACCGTCATTTATTATTAGTTCGTAATAAGTCCACGCATGGGTTGTACAAACCTTCGAGATATCCATTCGTTTATGGCTGCTTTATTCCATAGATGTAAGACTTACCTGAAAAAAAATACGATAACACAATTTAGTATTAAAAATACGGTCCAATGTACACCTAATTACCATGCCAATGGCCGTAAAATTTGTTCTAGTAAGTAATCTACGTCTGTTTAAACAACAGCATTTTTAGACATAAGTGGGTCGTGTAAACTTGAAAATTTGTTATATCGAGTGTGTCACTGATGTTACAATTATACAACATATAAAATGAAGAAAGTTTGATATTAAATTACCAATAACTGGGCAAGTAAACAGGCAAGTGACTTGCAAGCCTAGGCTCCTCGTCTAAACGGACTAACGCCAGCATTAGATGCGACTAGACAAGGCTGTAGCTATCAGTGAAATGTCGAGAAGGAAAGAGATGGATGTACAAAGTATTTATTGCACACATAACCACACTACCAGTGCAATTCACGCACACATTAACAAGTTTTCTATTTCTATTACATGCCCTAGGGTTGACTACTGGTGTTAATAAAACAGTTAAATTGGATGGTTGCTTACATAAACTGATGTACTGATTGCGCTCTCGGTAGCGTTATAGATTGAAAATCATCGCCAAGACAGTAAATTAACAAAAATAAGTATGTCATGGGCGTGACTGTTGACTCAGTAAAAGATTATTTCGGTGCGATTATTTTTTATAACAAAAAAAACCGTTTTTAACAACTATTCAATTTTAATGACAAACATTAACACACTATGACATGAGCCAGTTCAATTAATATTTATGCAATTTTGTATATTACATATCTAATCTAAATATGGGCAAGCAATTAGCAGTTCAGTAATAATAGCGTCAGTAAGTTTCTCTAAAAAAAAACTAGTGTTCAGGGATTCCACACCATGTGCTTTACGGTAAAGGAAAATATCGTGAGGAAACCTGCACGTCTGGGAAGTAATTCACTGATGTATGTAAAATGCCTGAGACGGCGATGGGCTCGCCCTCAGCCACGTTGGCACTTAACCATATTCGGTGAAATGTGGATGTTTTTACAACACCTCTGCTTACCCCTTCGGGGACCCTTCTGGGATGGCGTGAGCTAGTTTACTTATAGTATAAACAAAATACGCAGACACATGGCAAACACAAATGTTCATTACATAACATCGAACCCGCGACACCAAGAATAACAGGCAAGTATACTGAAATTATGAACAGGTAAAATATTGTTTAGGTAGCGGAAAAGGAGGTTACATGGTAACTGGGTAAATGCGTACTTGATATACAAAATAGGTGGTATCGCGATGGCGGGCGATAAGTGCCGTCCGAACTTGCGGGTTGTGAGTGTTGCGACACACTGTGTCCTAGAACTCGGAGTGAACCCGAGTGCCCTCAATAGCTCGCACCAAATTTTTATACGACGCTTTAGCACCATATTCATACTACGCACTTTTATAAAACACCATAAATGTGCGTCATAATGATCTCATTTTGTATATCCTTAATTTGATTTGTATTTACATACATACATAAGCTTACGACTGTATTCCCCAAAGGGGTGGGCGAAGGTGTTGTAATCACAACAGCCACTTTTCACCAAAGACGATTAAGTGCCAACGTGACAGATCATGAGTCCATTGCAGTCTCAGACGCTAAACATACTTCTTTAAATGACATCTTATACATATGCAGATTTCCTCATTATGTTTTCCTTCACCGTAAAGCACATGATGTGGAATCACTGTACAAACTTTTTTTTAGAAAAACTCATATGTACAGGCCCCACTGGGATTCGAACTTGCGTCTCTTGCGTAGCAGGCGACTGGTCAAGCCTAAAGGCCACCATGACTCTTTATGTATTTATTTTTTTATACTAAGATTTACTTACGTAACGATGAAAATTACCCATTCATTTTAGTCTCTGGAAATAACCTTATGAACGTAAATAATATTACCGTCAATGTTCTGTATTCAATACCTAAAATTTTATTTATAGGAATTATGAAATCAAGGTTGCATGAACGGAAACTAAAAAAATGGTATTCCAAAATATCTTCAAGAAGAACAGTGAGATTTTTTGATATTGCAACTCGCAATTGTAACGCTTATTATCTATGGTTTCTGTTTATCCAATAGCCACTCGCTTTATTATTATTTATTGAAATAACATCAAGTAAAATACGAAAATGCAGTTAAAATTCCGAGGCGTATATTATTCTGGAAAGTTCCTTAAAAACAAAGCTAAAATTAAATATACTTATGAATTATACAAGCGACGATTGCCTTTCCTTAACTAAATGGAGGTATAAAGTTGATGCTATTTATAGAACGAACGGCTATTTTTATCCCATAAGTTCCACAGAGCGTATAATTTAAAGTTATCACCTTAATTTGAAGGAATGAATGAATAATAGAGGATAGAGTGCCTTTTCTCAGTATTCCCAAACTTCGTGAAACGCAAAGTTGCCTAAACCGCTAAAATGACGCGCACTTATCAAGAATAAAATATCGTTTTTATTTGTTTCCTGAACCTTACCGTTTTTTAAACTCTCAAAATAGGCCGTTCACAAAACCGTTTTGTCTTTTTAAGAAATGGATTAAAAACTTTTTATGCATATTTGAAGTTGGTGATTAAAATCAATCAATTCAAAAATAATTTGGCGCGAACTTTAAAATATTGTAATCTCACTTAATTTTAATTTATTTATCAACTAGTTGTGCTCGGCGGTTTCTCCCACGTAGACTTAATATCTAATGTGTTTTTTAAATAAAAGTACCCTAATTACTGCTTGTTTCCTTGGTTCATTTTCCCATTATAAGATAATTCATGTTATCTTATAATGGGAAAATGATAAAAATTGATTTTTCGTTTCTGTACCATATCTTCTTTCAAATACATTTAGTAAAAAACCTATAATGTATTAATTACAAACAAACACTTCAATTTTATTTATCTGTATACATAGACATATGTATAGATTTTCATCATCAGATCCAATCTGCTGTCGTAGGCGTTTTCTATTTTCGAGAAGAATTTAAGAAAAAAAAAATTTTTCTTTAAACGGGCCATGAGCACAACTATGTTATGTTGCATTTGTTTGACTGACAATTTGTGCAATATTTGTCACATGGTCCAAATTCTAGAGCTATGTGTTCCTAGCATACAACACCCATAGAAATTGGGTTATCTTGATAGATCGCTGTTTCCACGCGGTGAGATCTCGAAACGAGATAACACGACGCTGAGAAAAATATACTCGTAGGTAATCTAAAATACAAAGCACTCGGATTACCATTAAATAATCGTAGTTTACTAAAGTTATGACCTTCGCAAATCCCTAGTGTTATAAATGAAGAAGTTTTAATTAGCTATTGTTCTCGTCATAATTTATATTCAATCTTATAATTGAATATTATACGTCATAGATTTATCATACAACGTAACTAAGCTTTGAACTTTAATTGTAGACTGTTTTTGATTGTTGACTGTTGACTGTTGATGAATTTAATTGTAGTAATTTCATAAGTGCAGAACGAAATAAAAAAAAATGTAGCCTAATTTACTCCACGTAACATTAGCTACCTGCCAGTGAAAATCGCCCGTTAAAATCGGTCTAATCGTTTCGGAGATTAGCCGAAACAAACAGACAGACAGACTGACCGACAGAAAGGCAGAGAATGCATTTATTCAAAAGCTATTATTTGAGAATTACAAACAGACATTTCAATTTTATTTATCTGTATGGATGTACAGATATAATATATATGTAGTGCACATATTTAACATTTAGTTGCATCGCATATGATGTCTTGTTAAAATAGGTCGAAATTGTGCGTATAAATTCCGAAATGAAGTGTTATGAAATATTGGTATGACTCGTTTACGACTATTCTATGTCTCGTGTATTTCGTATATTATGACGGAATCATCTGCAAGCCATGCAGGCCTAACCTTTGGGGAGTAAGGTACCAAACGTCGTCCTAAATTGAAACGATCGACAAACTGGCAAATCGCCCAAAAATAATTAGTCATCATTCGCCGAACTCCTTACTGCAGCAATAAAGACTTAATAGTTCTTTTAAAGCCCTTCACTTCAGTCCTAAACGGCTCAATTGAAGTTGGATAATTAAAATTTGCATTTTAATTAAGTGTTTATTTATAGCTACAAAAGAAGTAAGTATTAGGTAATACAAAAACTGCGAATTAATTATTTTAGTTAAACAATTTGTTAATACAATTCTTAATTTAATGTATTCCTTAAATATTTTTTTACAGTAATTTATCTCTACATAGTTAACATTTCCATTATTACATACTAAGACTAAAAATCCAACAGTCTATCTGTAATCTGCATAGAATACAATTCTATAAGACAAATGGCATGGAAACATGTCTTGCACTGCCATCTATCGTGAAATTACTGAACAAACGCTATTGCCGCTCACCGCTTGGTGGCGCGTATCAAACGAAATCGTGAACTTAATTTTATTGAGCTTACAAGTAGAAATACTTATGTAATGTAGGAATACTTATGTAGTGTAGCATTATTTTTAAATAGAAGATAAATAAAATTGAAGAGTTTGTTTGCGAATCTAAATTTACAGATTTCACTAAATGCATATGAAATTAGATACGGTACTTATATGAAAGAAACCATAATTTTTTTTGTTTGTTTTTTCCGGGTAATCTCTGAAACGGCTGGACCGATTTTAACTGGACTTTCACTGCCGGTTAGCTATTATTACAATGAGTATCTTAAGCTGTTTTTTTCATAGATCTGCGAAATAAAGCCCACGCGGGTGAAACTGCGGGGTGCAGCTACTTTTTAAATAGAAAAACAAAAATAATGAAAGGTACGTTTTAACGTAGATATAAAAACACAACGACTCTATTATATCGTAGCAGCTCGTAGCGGCTACGGCGTAGACTGGTCCGCTAGCTAGAAACGAAATGGCTAAAGTCGTAGCAAGACAAATGCTACGATCGTGACTTGAACTCTAAATTATATAAATTTTTCAACCTTCAATTTATCTTCAGTGAAGAGCTTGTTTAGGGTACCGCAAAAACCAATCATCAGTGGCAATGCTTTTGTGTAGTGTTATTAGTAAAAACGGTTATACTCGTAAGGTCACACTACATATATACTGTAAATTTATATGTATATACGATTATTGTGGTATAGTCTCAAACTCAAGCACAAACTTAACAGTTCCTTTAATTTTAAGCACAACACTTTAAAATCCTTAGAATGACATGATTATACAGGAACGCGGCAACAAACTCAGTAATTACTCTTTCTACTAAATCAACCAATTGGACATGAGATAGGTTCAGTGCTAAAATGTGAATTGAAAGTACTTATATATAATAAAAAATTAGTAACAAAAAAAAAAAAGTAAAGATAAAAAAGGTTTATTTAGGTTTATAACATAAGGGTTAATAGTTCTACTTATTTATAAAAGTGAAGCTTGAGATGACCAGCCTCCACAATCGACCAGTTTAAAAGTATGACGCGAAAGCCACTGTCATCCTCAACCATTATAAAAGGAAAAATCGTTATTTTTCCGGCAATATTTATTTTGCTGTGAGTTAAATCGATTTTTAATATACAACAATATAATACTCATATTACATTTAAATTTAAAAGAGAATTTAGAAGGGATACTACTTAAAAAAAAACATAATACTTATCTCGTTAGAGTACATACATATACTGAAATACGACCCACCCCATCCCTGATCGTATAATTGAAGTTCACGTAAATATCATGTGTAGTTGTATGAGTGTATTGCCTACACAGCGATGCACACACAAGTCTAGGCGGCTAGTGCGACTGCACTCAGATACGTTAGGGTAGGTTCAGACTAAGTAATGCCTTAGTATAGACATTACCTCGCAAATGTTTGATGGTGTGCGATGGCCCTGTCCATAATGATAAGCACACGGTCTAAGAATTTACTAGCAAACAAGTAACGTTTAAATATGTTAGAACTAAACTATTTAATAAACAGAAAATTACCTCTTAATAAATATAAAATTGATAGATACACATAATTAATTAAGATATTTTCCTTCGCCACTTACATCTTATTACGTCATGTTCATGTGTGCTCTAATACATGTGTAATTATAATGGTGTGCAATAAACCTTACACATACAAGTAAAGTTGGCAATCTTCAAAAACGCTGAAAAGGCAAACAAATAAGGGAAAATAATCCACGATGTTTTCGACTAGACTGCAAACAAATTGGTGGATCACAGTCCTGTGACGTAAACATGGCAAAAATCGACAAACACAACACAGATGCAGTGGCAACCACACAGGCGCAGTACTGACGTGCAATGCAAGTGTGGGTGAGTGGGTGGGAGAGGGGTGGCCTGACCAGACATCTAGATATCTAGATATCTAGGGTGCATCGTTGGTGTAGGTCCTGGAGGGTAGGTCGGCACTCCCACACCCGATGCAATAACCAGCATAATCAAACGCGACAGGACGCCCGCCCTCTATGGGATTCACACTCTGTTTTTAAACTTTATATGAGTGTTGTTATTCAAGCACTCGAGTGGATTAAGTTTTTAGTTTGTTAATAATATGGCTTTAGTTAACTTGCATATGTAATTAGACAGCGTCATGTCAAGCAGTTCGAACTCTTAGCTAACATCTCGTTGGTTCCCACATCAATGACTCAACATACCACTTATGTCGAAGCTTTTTATGAAGGCTCAATAGAGCAATTAAAGTGTTGCTTGGAACTTAATTTTTTGAGTTGTACAAATGCACACACGTAAAATCAAAATGGCCTGTATAATTTGAATACGCGTATAATGTTTTTAATTATTCTGTTTAAAAAAATCTATACAGATAAATAAAATTGAAGTGTCTGTTAATAATTCCAAAATAATAGCTATTCACTAATGAATTTGAAAGTACTTAGTTACAGTATTGAGATAAAAAAAACAACATTAAAAAAAAATCTGTCCGTCTGTTTGTTCCGATTAATCTCCGAAACGGCGGTGCCGATTTTAACGGGACTATTACTGGTAGATTACGAGGAGTAACTTAGGTTACTTTTATTTTAAATTAGGGTTCCGCGGGTCACCCATGAAATTAAGTCTACGCGGGTGAAGTCGCAGGGCACAGCTAGTTTTAATTTATAGCAACACTTAACAAGTCACTACATTTAAATTATTTTATACTTTAAATTTAGAAGACGAGCGTACTTAATGTCCGATAATTGTACCTGGTTGACCGAGTTGTGCTTGGTTTATTCTTCACACAAAAAATGGAAAAAAAAATCCGGTGGACATCAGTCTCGAACCTGGGTACTCTAGTTTCGTTATCACCTTTGAGCTACCATAACTTGACAGATGTCGGCGAGATTTGCTGTCGTATTGTAAATATATTTTATGAGATTTTCAGTGTCTGAAAGCATGGTCAAAACGATGTTTTCCATAAATTAAACCTAGCTAGATCTATTTTTTGCCCCTGAAACCCCCTACGTGCATAATTTAATGAAAATCGTTGGAACCGTTTCCGAGATTCAGATTCTATATACAAGAATTGCTCGTTTAAAGATATAAGATAATAGGCCAATCTTATAAATATGGCTGGAAAATATTGTTAATTTGATTGAGAAAGATTATGTATATTATGCTACCAGAATTATCTATAAACTGAAACTTCCAGTAGTTACTAACTTTATGGCATATCACATCAGTCAGTATTGATTCAGGTGGACATCTGGGAATTTAAGTTTATGGGGATACAATTATTGTCTAAGATTCAATCAAACAAGGCTCAAAATACTTGCATGGAATATTCACATAATTCAAAATTCAAATAATTCACGTATGCCTACAGTTACATTGCGTGACAACAGTTGCAATGTTATGATAAAGTGACAGTTGCAATACAATTAATATACAAATTGTGACATCCAAGTCTTGCTAAGATTGCACGAAATCAATATTCTTTTGCGGATCACAATACCTCTTATATGATTATAGTGTTCGTTATGTAATATAAGCAATGTTTATTTACCAATACGTTTGTCGTCCTCGGTCGTCGACCTCAGCTCCTGTTCGAGTAAATTCGGCAAAGTCCGCATTTTAGAGAGGGATAGACCTATGCAGGAGTACTGGGGTGCGAGTGCATATCCTCAGAGGGTAGAGACCTTGAGCTGGCAAAATCAAGGGTAACGTTTGCTTGTGTGCTCAAGTCCTGCGAACCGGCTGTGTGTGTTGATAGTCTCACATAAACTTAGCTAATAATATAATGAATACAGCACACAAAGAAAATCATAGCACTACATATATCAATATAATAGTGCATATAATAGTTATGGTTTAATCGCGTCTTCTTTAAAGATAACGTTACGAACTAAGAAAGTACTTAGCTCCTAGACAAAATATCTGTCATACATGTTTATGAAGTAACGATCTTCATTGACTTCTCAATCCCTTACTTTTATATCTATCATCAGCAAATTATTAAGCGTAGCTTTCCTACAAAAATATATTTCTTACTATATAATGGAAATTATTTCCTTTATAAATATAAATAAGCTACATAGGGTTTAAAAGACAATTTAACGATGAGAGTAATTACGACTTTAGCTTTGACTGCGGACTGCTTTGTGCAAAATTATGCGGTCAATTGACAAATTTGGGTGTCATACAGTGACAATTTATAAAAGTTTATATATATAAATATATAGGTTGTGACTTTTGCTATAATCACATACAGATGAGTTGATGTCTTGATATCATCTGATAATTTTCAAATGATGCGCTTTTTTTAGCTAAAGTTAGTAAGTGGCGGTAAATTTCAAATCACTATAACATCGAAGGCGCCTTCGATGTTATAGTTATTTAGAATGTAAAAATGTTTAGAGTATCTTCGATGAAAAAATTTGAGTGTATTACGTTTCGTTATGGTTAGCTGTTCAGTCGTTTGTTTATTGAAATGCACAGTGATGTAATACAATTAACCCTTCGGGCCGTAAAGCCGCCGTAAAAATAAAAACGCATGTCAACAAGCAACAACTACGACCACGTGCTCTACCGAAAATAGATGAACGTGCACACAAACACTGAGCACGCACACAGGCGTTGACAGGCCTCGCGGAAAAATCAATATTTTGAGCAAAACTACTTCCCCTAACACAGCTGTGTGCGTCGACCACCTAGCCGCCTCGAAAGACAAAAGCCCGATCGACGATCAAAGGCAAACCGAATCACACCTTATCTGTTTGGAAACAAAGTGCTATTTCCTCCATTAAAAATAGGGGTAGTTAAATCATGAGGGTATGAAAAGGTAGTGCCATCCCGCTTCAATCAATCGGATGGCTCGGTCGGACGGCCGCGTGGCGCCGGTCGTCGACCCCGGCCGGGTCGTTACCCGCGACAGTTGCACCCTGCTACCCCGAGCCAGGAACTCTACGCACCCCTGTTCTTGCCGAATCTTGGACTCGCGCCTACCGTCGTTGACATTGACTCTATGCTCGGTTCAACGACCCCTGGTAACGCTTTAGCTTTCCGGTGCATTTTATCAGCTTTATCCAAATACCAAATATTTTCGATGACGCATTCCATAAAACATAATGAATCCTTTAAAATCTTTGCTAATGACGTCAATTAAACAACTCGAAAACGTCATACAATGGTTTACGTTGAGTTAATTTAATCACAAAAGCTTGAAAATCTACACTGGAAAGGTCAAACTGAAGACATACAACATTTTAATAACAAAAAGCTGCAATATCAAAATTTCGTTAGTATTCTTTTGTTTATGAATTGTCTCTGATTTATTTATTTGTAAATAAATTTACTTAATTTCTCATCATCCTTAACCTTGGTTAATAATAAAAAAATTGAGTCATGCGCATATAATTCTAACTAGACTCTTAATTGACTTAACAGACCAAGTTACATGTAAATCGACACATGAAAATATATAATATATTATCCATTCAAATAATCATTATTATGGACCGTTTAAAAACGATACATTATGCAGTATTCAATATTAAACCTAACCCTACGCTGAAAATATAGGAACGATGTAAATGGACGTTCCTAACAGTATCCATAAAGGATTCCAAACTCTAAATATATATACGTAGTAGAACATAGCGCACCCTCAAAGCAACAGAGGTTCAACTCAAAAAAAATGCGAAAGTAATTACTTAATTATGTTAAGATCATAAACCAGACCTCAAAATGTATTTCAACACGTGTTTTTAAACAATATAGAAATGATTTTTTTTCAACACTTATCGAGAATGCTTAACCTGAACTATATACTTTGTATTATAAAATACATTTTATTCAAAAGTAGTAAATAATTACTGCCTAAGTTATGAATTCAATAAAGTAGATCTTGGATGAAGATTAAAAAAATGGATTTTTTTACTTGAGCTCCCATCATTCTGAGAGTGCGATAGATTGGCTGATATCTGCATCTTCACAAAATTGGTTTTTAACAATTTTTTTATACGAGCCTATTGGAGTATATAAACTACTTCTAAATATATATAACTCAAAAGGTGACTGACTGGCTGAAATAGTGATCTATCAACGCACAGCCCAAATCACTGGACGGATCGGGCTGACATTTGGCATGCAGGTAGATGTTATGAGGTAGGCATCCGCTAAAAAAGGATTTCGATTAATTATTCCCCCAAGGGGATAAAATAGGGGATGAAAGTTTAGACTACTTTTAATAAAAAACCTTAGCGTATGTTAACGCGGGTGAAACCGCGGAGCACAGCTACTGTAGTATACTTACAAGCTTCACTCCACTATAAAAGTTTTACTTTAGTACTAAATATGATATATACTTCAATATAGTTGCGTAAGAGACTCGAGTGCCAATGACTGAATAATTAAAACGGTACTTTGCGTGTCGACAGAGGAGCAAATTGACGTTAATGTCTCTCACTCCTGACACAAATAATTCCAAAGTCAAAGTGAATTAGGCGTCAAGGAACGTCCGGTATGCGTTGTTGGTTAAAAAATTAAAAGAAACTTCAATGCATCGCCGAAATTAATGAAGTGACTAAGTGAGCGCTTGAGTCGAGTTCGCACACCCTTTTAGCAAAATTATTTTTGACGTGAACGGAAGACTGATTATTTGAGTGTATTTTCCCGAAGTATAAAAAGTTAGCATGTGAATTATGGAAATAAAATCAACTGTTTTTTTTTTTTGCGGAATTGGTTATTTTCATAATGTAGTGCGCTGCCAAAAACATCCAACCAATCACGATCTCTAAGAAACTTTAGTGAACACATTTGCTTATCAACCTTAAACAAAAAGTTTTCGAATGCTTTGACTTTTTTCAGGCAACTTGAACCGCTAGCTAACTGGAAACGCGATCCCAGATACGTTTTTATTTATTATCAGGCAAGTGAGACCACTCGTTATTTTATTACTGGGACGACTGGGACCACGGTTCCAGCTCTTAGTGATTCCAGTCGCTTATATCCTCATTAAAAGTTCAACAACAACCGTTAACAAAATCATTTCTCAAATTGATCAATTCGCAAAAAAAACACATGAAGGTTTCCGCCTGCGCATACCTCGTTACTTTCACAGCATTGAAAGATTAACTTTTGCTTTCTTGCTTCTTATGTGTATTCGTCAGGTTCGAAGCGTCTTTAATTGGCTTTAAATTTTGATAAATAAATCTCTTCCCGGACGAGATTCGACCGAATAATGTATAATGTCCCGGTTTTGGGATATTGCGCAGGTTTCCCGGGATAATTAACCTGCCATATTTCCTTTTACAATTTTTCCTCTACATCATGAACATGCACAAATCACCAACGTTAGATATCACTAACCAAGCTGCGGTTTCACCCGCGTGTAATTTAGCTTCTACTTTATTTTTTTCGAGTTAATATCATATAGCCTATGACACTCTCAAATAACGTGGCTTTCTGTTGTAAATGATTTGTGTTTTGTTTAACTATATCGCACGGATAATAATGTACGGTTATATTTATTATGGAAAGAACTCACTTGAGTTATCTGAATATCACCTCAACTTCGCACAAGAGTTCCTAAATTATATTCATATTCTTTTTCTAAAATATAATACACCACGTGCTTTACGGTAAAGAAAAACATAGTGAAGAAACCTGCATATTTCTGAGAAATAATTTAGAGACGTATTTATAGTGCCTGAGACGATTATAGACTCACCATCTGTCACGTTGGCACATCTTCGGGGAAAAGCTTACCCCTTCGGGGAATACAGACGTGAAAATATGTATTTTTCTAAAGTAAAAGTAGTTTACCGAGTCTGGTTTATAGCCCGGTTAATGGCATTAGGCTCTCTATTATCTGTATTAATAACTGGATCTAAGAAATAAATAATATATTGTTAATACTAAATAATAATTAAATAAAAATATTGGACCGTCAAGCAAATTCTAACCATGTAATGTAAAATATCTTTATTTGATTTGACTTCTTACAAAGTTCTTTCAAATCGTCAGAAAGACACAAAAAATACATAATACATAATTATAAATGTGACCACCGGGTTCGAAAGTATGCTTTCGTTAAGAACCCGGCAAGAAACTAAACAATTCCTGTTTTAAAAAAAAATTACAATTTATAATGGTAACAATATCTCATGTACACAGTACCAATGCTCAATTGTCAAAAATAATAAGTAAAACATTACAAACATTTGTGAACACGGATTTATCTATAAGAACCACTAAATGAACTACTTAAACTCAAACAACCTAGTAAATAAATACCAAAGGTTGTGGGATTGCATAATTCTTCCGTGATCTAGATAAGATCGTCGACACATTCACACGTTGGGAGCTCGTAAAACGAATGTGGTTTCTGGTACAACAAGTAATTTACCACTCAAATAAACTAGCACTATCAATCTGTTTCACAAGTTTTGGCAGTATTTACGAGCAAGAGCTACTGCACGGTTTGCAGAGGTCATGGATTTGAGTCCTCGTGTTCGTATTTCCATCAACATTTTAAAGAATTTAGAATATAAACATGTATGTATATATATTACTTTTGGATACAGCTATAACATTTTCTGTTTCATGATCTTATAATAAGAATTTATTCAAATTCACTAATTCATTTTGATGTTAAATTCACAGCTTTTGACTCTTTGGTGACAAGATACCAAAATCATTGTGAAATTATAGTTATTCTAAGTCACAATATTCAAATTATATCACGACTGAGATATAACTTCGAACATTATTTTCAAAGCAGAAGTAATAAATATATCAAAGGCGACACTTCCCAGCTATTTGACGATCGTCTATCACGACTATGTATCTATTTGCGATCTAGGAAATAAATGTAGTACATGTGTGCGCCACACAAATAAACGCATCCCGAGATGCGCCGCTAGATACACCAACAGCTGTAGATTCAGCTGAAGGCGGTCGGGGTCAATGCCCGTATTTTCAACTTGTGCCGATGTTTTCCGCCTTCCACGGAAAGCTCTCTAGGCCTTCGGAAGCCTTCGGCGGCCTTCGTTTATCTTCGGCGCTTCTCGTTTCGTTACGGCTATTTGTGTTTTTCCAGTACATTATTTTTTTTCTCGTCATCTGTTATTCGCTTTCGACATGTTCTTCTCGAAAATATAAGAATCTTCACGAAGCCTAAAAAATGGCAAATATACACAGCTCAACTTCCCAAAAGGCCTTCGTCTGATGCGGCCCGTATGTACAACTTTTCTGAACTATTTCTTACATATAAGCGGATAATTTTCTTCATTGTAAAGCCCGAGCTTTGCACTTACGTTTTTGTCAGTCTCTCAATATCTTGTGCGAGATTTAAATTGGCAAGGATATACTCTATGGTAAGAGTATATGGCTTCAATTAAGATTACGTAAACATTGTACGTAAAGCATAAAATTTCCACGATTGCAATAACAAAAATGCGCTCACGTGATATATTTGTATCAACCATCAAAGTATCGCAGGAAATCCAAACAAAAATATTATTAAGTGCAGCCAATATGTTTATTCAACAGAGTTGGACCGTCTCCCTGGCCGTGACATTGGACACGACATGACATCATGCTGCAGCGATGACATTACACCAAATACGCACACACTCGTAATCACGATTAGCAGATGTGCACGTGATATAGCAGAAATAACTGGTAACTGCTATGCAAATCACAAGAACGCACGTACAAACTATATACCTACGATAAGGACAATCCTTATCTACGAACCCTTTTCGCCACTACTATGACGGATAACTTAAGAATTATTCTTGTCAAAATTCCGTTATATTTATATGTGTTTTGAATACACAAGAGCAAAAATAACGTTAGTTTTTTTATATCGAAGTGTTGCTCAGACGCCCAGAATATGAAATACTTTTATTTATAGATTAAGCCAGTGAACATTATTTCAGGAGATACTACTTTACGTGATACAAGTTATCGTTTGAAATCAAATTTAATTCGTTTCAAAATTACCCAGCTAGGATAGTACGATAATAGTGACTTACTTATTTATTTATCAAGATATAATTATGTAGTGGAATCCAAATTCTCAGACACTCTTAATATTCAAGTCGTCACAAGTTGTTCTCATACTAAACAATAGGTACAGGCTATTTCAGGAACATGGAACGCAATGCAATTAAAATTTTGTTTTTCTTTAAACGCGTGGAAAAATTCGGTGCAGAAGATCAATATCAAAAAAGTTCCTAATACTTTCTGAAGTTCAGTGTCATACAATAGGTGACTTTCGTGTTGTCTCGTAGTAAGTCCAAAGATACGTAGTAAGGTCCAAAAGTTTCCGGCCTACACACATTCGATGAATCAGAGATATTAAATTAGCTTGTCACTGTATAATTAGACTTTTACTGATTTACCTATACTTAGAAATATTTGTGTATTTCATTTATAAACAAAGTTATAACCTTTTAAAGTCAGCAAGTCAACAGAAAATTGAAATGGATAAGATTGAGTACCGAGCCGTAATAACATTTTTGACAAATGAGGGAAAGATGCCGGCTGAAATCAAACAACGTTTGGATGCTGTATACGGGCATTCCTCCCGATCATATTCCACCGTAAAAGAATGGGTGAAACAATTTCGCTTAGGAAGGAAGTCAATAGAAGATGAACCCCGTCCAGGACGTCCCTCTGAGGCCATAACTGAAGAAAACACTAAATTTGTTGAAGATACAGTACTGAAGGATAGGCGATTGAAGACAAAAGAATTAGCAGCAATGACGGGACTCTCGAAAACAACAGTGCTTAGAATCTTACATGAGCATTTGGGTATGAATAAGGTCATTGCAAGTTGGGTCCCGAAACTTCTTTCCGCTGTTCAGAAGCAAACGCGTGTGAAGTGCTGTGCTCAATTTTTATCCATATGTGAAAGCTGACAAAAAGAAATTTTGGACTCAATTGTAACTGTAGATGAAACTATGGTCCTTTATCATGATCCTTTGTCTAAAAAGGAATCGATGGAGTGGCGTCAACCCAGTTCACCGAGGCCCAAAAGAGCCAAGGTGTCTCAGTCAGGAAAAAAAATTATGGCCACAATATTTTGGGATACCAAAGGAATTTTACTGGTGGATTTTAAAGAACTCAACACAAATGTAACGGGTGAATACTACGCGTCCTTATTGCATCAATTACGAGACGCTATTAAAGAAAGACGTCGAGGAAAACTGTGGCGAGGAGTGTTGCTGCTGCATGACAATGCGCCGGTCCACACATCGGGTGTTTCCAAGGCTGCTATTCAAGAGTGTGGGTGCACTGAGCTCGACCATCCACCCTATAGTCCAGACTTAGCCCCATGTGACTTTTTTTATTTTCCAAATTGAAATGTGACTTGCGAGGAAAAAGTTTAGCAAGGATGAAGAGGTGAAGTCCGCGGTTTTGGCACATTTTGAAGATAAAACTTCAGATATATTTTTTAAAGGAATTGAATTGTTAATGAAGCGGTGCAAAAAGTGTATTTAAATAAAGGGAGACTATATTGAAAAATAGTAAAAGTTGTTTGAGATTAATCCTTCATTTTATACTATAGGCCGAAAACTTTTGGACCTTACTACGTATCAATCTCAAATTCTCCTTACTCAAGTACTGACCTTGACGAATGTACCAAGGTTGTTCAAGTTGCAAGAGAATAGATTGAGGATAACGTGCCCTTGAGATATGAACTCATTATGCAACTCCGTCTGCATAGCATTCTTCTGTTGAAATACATTCATTTTATGAAGTTACTTCCAAGTTATGATTTGTTGTTTTAATCTCAGACATTATTCAGATATTTTTTTATTTAGGAAGGGCTATTTACCCGTAAATGAAGTGGAGATGGGATTTTTATAATACAAATAACGTACACATTTACCATACAATCAATCATTCACGCCTATATTCCCTAAAAAGGTAGGCAGATGCGTCCTTATAGTACACCCACATTGCCTTTGACCGGACACTTATCCCGAACCGGGGCTACTGGATAGAAACACCCAATAACACTGCCCATTCCGTGGATCGTCACTAACGAGGCAGTCACGTACAAATTATTTAATGGAAAAATTGTGGAAATGTTTGATGGAAAATATTGAAAAGCTCTGCCACGCTCGGTAGCAAATCCTTAGAGAGAGTACTTTTTTTCCTTCACTACTATAGATCACTAAGATAATTTACATTATTGAAGTAATACATACATATGCTCACGCCTGTATTCCCCGAAGGGGTAGGCAGAAGTGTTGTAATCACAACACCCACTTTTCACCGAAAATGATTAAGTGCCAACGTGACAGATGGTGAGTCCATCGCCGTTTCAGACACTTTACATACGTCATTATTGAAGTAACTAGCACAATACGTGCGCAATGACACGCAGTCACAAGTCCAGCATGCTTAATAGGTAGGGAATAACGGAATCTGCCGTTCGAACTTCATAGTTGCCCAACTAGGGACCGTACCTTTCACCAAATCGCAGCCAAATAACACCTGAGAGAACTTTGTGCTTCTGAACAAAATCCAGTGCTTCGAGTAGGCTGTAGAAAATGGTAAGAGGATGAGTAAACAGCTTAATCGATTCGCCTTTGTCTTATAAAATAGGAAAGGTACGGTACTTAAGAGATTCCTGGGCAAAACTCCTTTCACATTACAGAAGACACAGCTGATCTAAAAACTTGCATATTTATCCGAGAAGTAATGCAAATACGTATGCATAGACGGCGATAGACTCACTCTCACTGAAAAGTGGCTTTTGTTATAACAACCCCTCTGCCTACTCCGTCGGGCCTTCTGGCGTGAGAGTATGTATGTATGTTTGTACAGCTAAATGACACATACACAAAAATAAATGAAGAGTTCAATAAAATCAGTGAGTCTCATCAATAAGGTGTATTTACGTTGTCTTATAAAGTTGTATTCACAGTATTATCACAACATTTAAAACCTGTTTCAATAAATACTTTACCAGACGTTCACACTATTGTAAACAGACAAGCAATGATATAAATAAGTCCAGGGCGATAATACTGTGCAATAAATATATATAATGAAGCAGTTATAAGTTGGTAGCTATAGCCGCTGGGATCAAGGGCACGTAGGACAATGGTCGTATCAAGTGTCTCGGTGAATCGGTTGCATTCGCATGATGCACTGTTTATGGTTTCGTAACATGATGGTTGTGGCATGAGTCATGGCCGGCCAAGTTCATTGCCGCCCGAACTTGAACCCGCTGACGACTGTCCGGTGGCACACACTCAGATACGCTATACAATAAAATATTTAAATTAAAATAACGAAGTCCTTATATGTTTTATGACGTGTTTATATTGCTGCAGTTTGTCAAAAAATATTAATTTACCTAAAAGTAAAATTTTTAAATAATACAATTCGTACGTTTGCGCACCTTTAATTGCGTTAAACTAGTTGCGATAATTTATATTTCATATAAGAAATTGAATGTAATTACACTATCATTTGAATAACACATCAATTTAGCAAAACGACTGGTAATAATAATTACATAAGATTGAAACAAGTATTCACAGCTATGCAGAATGCATTATTACAAAGAAAATATTAAGACACTTAAAGGTACATATGCTCACGTCGGTATTCCCCGAAGGGGTAGGCAGAGGTGTGTAATCAACTCACCCTCTTTTCACCGATGATGATTAAGTGCCAACGTGAGAGATGGTGATTCTATCGCGTCTCAGGCGCCATACATACGTCTTTGACTTACTTGTCATTAAGCATTAAGATCCCAGACAAGTATAGGTCACCGCGTTCCCAATAAGAATAGCTTAAGGTTAGCATATCTACGCGTGGAGTACGAACTGCCTCGTGTTATTGATAAGGCCGGTAAACACGAACGCGACAATGGTCGTTGTGTACACACCGACTACGTGACAATGACTCGCTGGACCCGTCTCCAGATGCCCCGGTTACACATGTAATGATAACCGTACAATCACATCATTGTTTACAATTACTTGTGTGAAGCTGCAACTACATTTAGTATCTATCTATATAAGAGGTTCCCAAACTTATTTCGTTTAACGCCCACTTTGAAAATCAGTATATTTATACAATGTAATAATATATAAATATTAACTAATACATGGATGTTATGTAGTACAGTATTAATTTCAGTGAATTTTACGGTATGAAGTCGAATCACATCAGTGCCCCCAATTTTTACTGCGCCACTTACCGCCCCCCCACTAGGCTTCCAGTGCCCTCAGGGGGACGATATCGCCCACTTAGGGAAACACTGATCTTTAAAATATAGTATCCGACTACACGTTATTTAGATGATGCTCAAAAGATTCGACTGTTGCTAAATAAACATGAAACTTTGTGAGATAGTAAATTATACGTCACCCTAGTCCATATAAGGCCACTGTCCTGATATGAACCATACCACACAGGTCAAAAAACTCTTATCATATAACGTAGCATCAGATAATTTTGGCAAAACCGCTATAAAGATATAGGTATGCAAAACGCGTATCATGTCCGGGCTCGCGATTTGACAATGGATTATTTGGATTTAAGCAAACCGTACCTAACAAGTGATGGGCTTAGAGTAAACATGGATTTCGTGCCTGTTTTTGTGAATGCTATAAAAAATTCATAAATTAAACGCGTGGGACACTTTGCCTAAAATTTCAATGAATCAAACCTACAAATTTTATCAAAACTACGAGCTGAAATTCTCGCCCGTACTTGTCAGGCTCGTATTATACGGGTGGTAAATATTTTTATTTTATATAGTATATTTGTCTCGACGTTCAAAATAACCTTGCTTAGCAACGGTATGAATCATTTTCATTCATTTAAAAATATTAATGTATAAGTCATTGGTATTTCCAGAAGAAAAAATAATAAATAACTATATACGCATCTATAGTTACTTCAATAGCTTCAAATTAAACATTATAACAATATTAGTGTTGCACAGGGTCAATGTCCTCAGTTGATAGGTATGTAAGTATGAATGACCGATAAAAAACGTCGCGTATTAGGTATGAATTCGGCGTATGGACTTGTCAATCGTAATTATTTTTTTTATTACTGTATTTATAAGCGCATGTCATGTTTATGAGTGTATCAGTGCACAGTCATAGCTCAAGGTTAATGACCCGCCGTTTACTTACACCTATTTGTAAAGGAATGTAGGGTACGTCACCGATGACGTTGTTTTCAATGTCAGCGTTGATTTCCAACGTGCAACATTAATTAAAATAATTCTTTAGCATACACATATGCACCATAAATGCCCACTACTTATTGCACTCACTTATCAAATCTAGGTTTCAGATTTAAGATCTAGTAGATACCTACTTCGAAATGAATTTTTTTTGCAAATAAAAATAATAATTTGTTGATTATTCAACTATACATTTATGTTTGCAAATAGGTAGGTACTACTATAAAATAAATAGATCAAATTCAATAAAATGTTTACGAACTTGTATTTTGATTTTAGTAAATATTTCAGTGTTTATTATATTTTTTTTCTTCTTATCTTCACACAATTTTCTTACAAGTACGTAATAAAATAAGTTATGGAAAAGATAATATAATACGTATTTGAACACTCACCTACCTTTCAACTCATTAATCCCAAGTAAACACTCATTTCACTGACACTAACACCAAAATAGCAACACTAAGCTTGGCACAGAAGTTAGAAAACAAAACATCCTCCTAGATTACCGGTTTACGACAAATACTGGCCCGTTGTGGGTACTTATAACAAATAAGTAATATTATCCTAATCTGTGTTTAGGTGTAGACCGCATCAATCACCGAGATCGCTGCTTGTGTTATGTTATAATCGGAAGGGTCGACCGACTCGCGGTATACAATAATATAACGTATACGATAATTCGGAGTTCACTCGCGGCCGTCTGCGGGGTAACGACCGTCCTTAGCACAGCTGTGCGGAGCTCGCAGAACTGTAACCGTCTCTTTCTAACTGTACCTTTCCATCTCACAATGATTTTCATCCGTTTTGAATAAGTTGAATTAGCGTGGTATTGTGACTACCAGTAAAATGTGCAGATTATTCAATGTGCTTAATAATTTATATATTATTATCATATGCATGGATTTTTTTATTTAATCATTATTTTATGGTTTTAGATGTGGTTAAAGTATAAACACCCTAAGTACCAATTTTTGCTGTGAAAAATATTTATAAGGGACATTATAGGAACTTATTTATGAAATATCTAATTATTTTATAAAAGTCTTGCTACACGGTACAAACAGAAGGCTTGGATTCAATTGTAACTGACCAATATTTATAGTAAGGTCATATTAGTCTCATTTTGTATTTTAATAAGTAGGTATATACAATTAATGTATGTACATTTTTGCAATTGCTTTATTCAAATGTTTTTTTTCTGACTGTCTTTAGATAGTTTTATACGGAAAAACAGATCATAATATTGTAAATGTATTTAGTTTCTACTGGATATAGGGGGACCTCTGTTAATTTAGTTTAACTAATAATGTTGATTTGCTACTCCTTTGAATTTGCCTTAAATACAATCGATTTCGAAGTCTTAAATAACTGTTTAAATATTTTATCTAGTTACTTGTTACCTCCTTGTTACATAAATATTTGCATATAAAATAGATTAAAGAGGAAAATTATTTTATTATGTGAGTGTAAGTAATGCTTCGTAAATATACCTAAGCTACTACTTTCTGGGTCAAGATTGTTATTATTGGGGATGTATATTATCGAAACAATGGGTTGGGGAAAATGGGGAAATAATAGATCGGCCTGAAAGTGTTGTAGTGTGAACTGTGGTACCTGGGCGGTGCGAGGCGATGAACTCGCGGGGCCGGCGCTCCCGTGACGTCACCGTCTCGCGCGCGTCTACGCTCACATGTCATCGCACCTACGCAAGATACTATTATATGACCATTCAGATCTTCGGTGTCGGTTCCGGGTACGTACGGTCAACAGCACTTTCCGTTTTATGTACGACATTACATTTCTCACGGCGCGCCGTACCGTCGTCAGGAAATGCAGAGATCGTAAAAGCTAGCCCCTGTGCTTGAATATGCATGTAACATACACCAACCACTTGTGAAGATGCTATAGTAAAGGTGCTGTTATAAATAGCATCTATAAACGAGGATCAAGGGGTGTGTCCTCAATGGAACTGTTTCCATGGGTTTATATATTTTCTGTGATTTATTTCCTACTAGCTTCAACTCCTACGTGTTATTAAATGCAGTATCAAGATCCCTAGGTAAGGTTGTTTAGAATTATACCAGTTAAAGATCACTCAAAATTGCAAAAAAACAAATTTTGAGTAGTTTATTACTGAGTTTTTTGCCAGGTTCTTCTCAGTAAAAGCAGCCTTACAAACCCGATAACATTAATAATCCTGTATAATCAAGTCTTAATAGGAGACAATTCAAGTTAAATACAATTATATTATAAGTTATATTATACTCCAGACTAAATAGGTATTTTGTAAAAAAATTATGAAATAAAGAGATCATAAAATTGGATTTTTTTAATGCTCAATATATTATGTAACCAATAAACCATTCAAGTTCCCGGCACTGGAAGTCACTGACCGAGTTATGAATCAATGAGCAATAGTAAGGGCTATATTACATGAACACGTGGATCATCAGAACTAGTAAGGTCCTTGCCCAGTAAGCGGGCGGGGGTGGGCAATGTTTTGACGGACACAAATGATCTTAACTAAGGGCTCTGTGAAAACGGTACAAAATATCTGGATTTATAAATAGTTTTCATCATTAATTTGTTCCGATTTTCCGACCCAGCAGTTCACATCATTGCCCTCATCTTACAATTAAGTAGACATTGATAGCTTCTACTATTTCCAAAATACCTATATTTTGGTTAGCGAACTATGATTGTGAAAGTATAGAAAAGTGCAGGACAAATTGCAGAGTCAAGAGTATGATCAATATTAATGGGTGGCATCAACATAATCCAGGAAGATGCTGAATGTCACGACACGCAATGCATTTCCAAGTAACAGTCCTCGGCCGTAGCACGAGGGTCGAGTCTCCCTCTTCATCCCGGGATTGGGCACAAATCCCTCTAAGCCGTGCCCTGTCGAAGGTGAACACGGATTGTTATCGTTTTCCAATAAGACCGTCGAGATGAACATTGTAACTAAAATCAATCGGGTTACTCGCAAAAAAACAAATTAGGCTGTGCTACTGTGTAACAAGAAATAGCATCAGATATGATAATATATTCCTACCATTTAAGATTATTGCATGGATAAGACGGCAAAGCAGATTGCGACCCGTTCACATGAACAAATTATTAAAGCTCAGTTTAATTGCCGCTAAACTATTCAAATCGTTACAACGCACAATGAATAACAATCAAGATGAAAATGAATCATTCGATTTCTCGCGGTTACGTGTATTAGTGAGGATTTCCTAGCAATATTCCGCTGCGCATTCAAAGTGCAGCGGACGCGGAGAAAGTGCAGCTAACGCGGAAGAGTACGTACTACCCCACCACCGGCACTGCCTTAGGCACAGTTCACAGCCGCAGCGGTAGACAATAATGTATGGAAATAAATAGATAAGTTAGCCTTTATCACTTTTATAATGCTCACTCTCTCTAATCGGAAGCATATACCAATATGTTGTAATTTACAAACATAATTTTTCTTGCTAACAAATAAAGCCATGCCACATTTCAAATTCAAAGACTTGGTTGAAATTAACCCATAATCGCGAGTCCTATTTACAAAAAAAATTGAGGATGAGGTGTTGGAATCTACTAAGAAAGTGAGAAATGGGATCAAATGGGGTTCGAAAGATGAATTTTCTATCTCTTTGTTTGTTCCGGCTAATTTCTGAAATGACAGAACTGTCTTTAACGCAACTACACTGGCAGAAAGGTGATGTAAATGAGAAAAAGGTTCTGCGAAGTAAAGCCATCCGGAAATTAAGTCTACGCGGGTAAAATCGCGCACAGATAGTGTTTAATGAATTTTTAAACGATATAAAGTCCCGCAAGTTGAAATTGTCCATTAGGGTCGGTCCCGTTGCTTCCTACGCGGCCACGCAGCAGTGAGAGCGTGCGTGACGTTTGAAAGTAAAACCGTAGATGATGAAGTGACGGACGGCCGCACCGTCCATACCTCGTCTAATTCACTTTTCATTATTAAGGTATGTACCACACGATATCGAACTTCTATAACCTTAATTAAGCTAATTGAGAGGTATATTTAGAATAATATGGTACGATGGTGATTCCTTCCACTAAAACCG
Source organism: Watsonalla binaria (assembly GCA_929442735.1). NCBI lineage: Eukaryota > Metazoa > Arthropoda > Insecta > Lepidoptera > Drepanidae > Watsonalla > Watsonalla binaria. The sequence continues at coordinate 3,934,827 of OV838923.1, forward strand.
TTCTCCCACAGGAATAATAAGCTACGGAAAAATAACAAAATCTAAACGTACATATTCGCAATTCTAATATTAAATGTATGTATGACAACAATTCCCAATTGCCATATTTCAAATGGTGAAAGTGTGTGTCATAAATAATTTATCGTTACAACAACCTATACTCATCCCATTATACATTTAGTGGAGATGTTGCAACGATCAGTGCAACGCCATTGGCTCTCGACCTCGCCGCGAAATGCAGTTACGTATAGTGAACTAAGCACTTCCGCGAGCAAGCAGGAAGCACCGAACACTTTCCCTTTTGCAGCAGCCGACCACTGCTCTATGCATCAATGTAACCCTACCAAATCATTATACATCTAATTCCCTAGCAAACGCTTCAAACGAACGGCCTACACAAACCAACCGCATTATAATGCAGTTAACCAACAAATGAGGTTAAATGCCTCGTGATGCGTAGCAGCTGCTTAGCATTTGAATTAAGGTACATATAACATTCAAGTTAAGGTTACGACCAGATATGTAGAAAACCGCGAAATAACTTCCTATATCAACCAGTTCATTAGCCATAACTACAGCGGTCATTGTTATCGCAAAATATCAGGTTGAACTTATTATAACAAAGACCAACGGACTAGCTTTCTAAACAAGACCGATTTTGGATTGCTTTGCATATTATTTGATATCAGTATCGCTTCATACCAGTTATAATTTAACTTTACCCCTTCCGTATGTATACAATTCATAAATGATTCAAAGTAACTGGTTATGACAAACGATGGATGCAGCAAATGGTAAAAATGTGCGACGCAAGAATTGGAAATAATAAAATGAAATTGTGCCTTTCTGCCTTGGAACGAGTTTTGAAAGAGTTTTCTATAAAGTCGTTAGTGTAGAATTTGCACAACTAAGTGTTAGTGGGAGAACAGGCTTTTATTATACAGACGAGAAGGCGCCTTCGGTTGACCTATATATTGGTGACGGACACTGACCCCGAGGCAGATCACGAGCTCGGCACGCCGCAGGGGGAGCCGGACGAAACTTTCATCGAATTTTAGCATTTAGTTTCATGAAATTTAAATGAACACGTCAATCACTGCATTTTAAATTAAAATTGTATTTTAAGCATAACAATAAACTATTTGTCATTTCCGATAATTCTAAGGAAAACGAAAAAGCTAAGAACAATTGACGATCCCAAATACTAGGAAACATTAAACAATTGAGCAAGAAGTCTGTAAAGTTATCCATGCCCGATAAATAACAAAAACACAGCACAGCTATGAAACAGTGCGGAGTTCACGTTCGGGCGGCGACCTCCGAAAGTGGGCCGGGTATAGTCTCGCGGCCTGCGAAACGACAATTTCCAGAATAAATCCGTTCTATCATTCGCTGGCTATCAGATTACTTCACTTCTGAATTGAACAATTAGGATTCCGTCAAACGCGATTGTTGGTGCTAATTGTATGTTCTGGCGAAGAATTTTGTCTTGCCACTGAGTTTGTCTTTGTATAATTGACGTTCCGATTTCCAATATCTCATCTTCATACAATTCTGTTCATAACGTTATTTTTGTTACAATCCGTTACAGTGCACCACAGTTAATTTATAACATAAATGAAAATGGTCTCCAAAATTAAATTAAAAAAAATTGTATTTAATTAAATGTACCGAGTTCCGAAACAAAGATGGCGACACGGCAGAAACTTCCTTTCCTTACCTGCAAGAGTAATAAATCACGGTGGGATTTTATGGCGCGAGATGTAGGACGTGAAAACTGTAAACTAAAGTACTAACTTATACATGCTTGCAATAATAATGTGATAAGGGGGAACAATGCCTCCGGTATCGAGGGCAACTAGACTCGAGGAACTTGCACCCAGGGAAATCATTAACCTAGTATTTATGCCTTAAAGATAAAACAAATTCATTTTCATATAAGTATATTTCGCGCAACAAAGCCGTCCCAAGCAAATTGACTCGCTAGACACATCTAAATCATGAAAAGTATTGAACGCCATGCATCTTATAATTACAATCGAAGAAATTGGTCGCTGCTACAGTCGTTTCAGCCTACACCTTAAGACAGTAGACAGTAGCAAATAAATTCCCTCATCACATCTTACCGTGGCGCCGCGGCGTTGGCCTAGATTGATAGCTTATAAAATAAACAAGCTGTGCCCCGCGGTTTCACCCGCGTAGACTTAATTCTATGAGTGGCCTGTGGTATCAATTTTAAAATTAATCGTTGCCTAAATTACTCCTTGTAAAATTAGCTATCCGCTAGTGAAAGACCTATTAAAATCGGCCCAGCCGTTTTGGAGATTATCCGGAACGAATAGACAAACAAAGAGAAAAATTTCAATTAGTATTTCGTACTAGCTGTTGCATGTGTTATTCTGATGTTTAAGACATTTTATTGTAAACTTAAATTTAAAATCCCTTTAGTACTTTTTGCGTGAAAGAGTTACAAACATCCATACATAAAAATTTTCGCGTTTATAATATAAAGTAGGATTAATACTCATGCTGTTTATATATACCCAATTTTATATATTTAAAAGAGGAAAATCAGTACCCAGTTAAAGATTTAACTTCACATCCATCGATACTATCGTCAAGCGATATTTCTTCTCATTGTAGTTGGCTTTCGAACGGAATTAACTTCATGCCTATTAAGTGAAGAATATAAATATGTATGGGTTGTGTAGTTAAGAGCGATAGCAAGTGCGGGAGCGTTGCTAATCTAAGTGACCTATATACCGCGGTCGGTGAAAGACCTCGTAAACTACTGCCGCCATCGTCCGTGCATTATTCCCGCAACAATATGCCGTGATTAACATCATACGATTATGTTTCTTAACTATTACGATAATAGGTAAAAAATAGAATGCACTCGACTGGTGCTTCATCATTTACATTAGAATAGCCATTGATGGTTTCGTAGAATCAATTGTTTGGAGCAACGCGTTGCTGGAATTATTTCTGACATTAGGAACATCCATGTTTATATAAAGCTCAGAGTTTCTGACTATTTACCTAATAGCATGTTAGCTTCAGAACTGATTTGACGGCCGAAATATTATATGAGTCTGAGTAAATCACCACTCAGATTTAAAAATAATTTATTTGTCAGATACTTAGTCGTTATAATAATCATAACCTCATATCATGATACATACCGAAACTGCAGTACGCAACTTGATCAAAATAAATAGGTAGGGACATTTATTTTATTATAATTATTATATTTCTAAGCAATAAACTTCAACGAGCCCTTTATTACACTTCTTGAAATTATACCTTGCTTATTATATATTAGCTGTGCCCCGTAGACCCATCTTTCGTCACGAGAGATACGAGCTGCTCCATCTCATCATGATGGGCAAAATAGCCGGCAGGCGAGGAGTTGGCCGCAGATAGAAGCCTGGCTGAGTAGCATTCGCGAATGGTCCGGTATCAAGAGCGCTGCAGAGTTGTTCTAACTCGCAAGGGAAGGCAGAAAATATTCGGAGCTGGTTGCCAACCTCATTAATTGGAGATGCACTTGAAGAAGAAGAAGAGTTAATTTCATGAGTGTCCCGCGGAAACTAAATTATTTACTTTAAATAAAAGTTACTCCTTGTAAAATTTGCTATCTGCTAGTGAAAGTCCCGTTAAAATCGCTCCAGCTGTTTCGGAGATTAGCCGGAATAAACAGGCAGAAAACGGAGAAAATTTGTATAAATAGTTTTTTTAATGTCATTTTCGTATATACTTTCATATGCATTTACGCTGCTCATACAATTCTCACTATTGTGAATAATTCTTGATGTTTTTTATTGTATATCATTGTTTACTATGTAATGAAATGTACATGATAAAATATGTGAAACTTTCAATAATTCAACATCATTTAATCTCTAGTAAGGAAATATATTTCTCTACATCCCTTTGGTATTGCCCGTAACATGATATTTTGTAATTAGTGCACCATATAGATACACGCATTCGTAATAAATTGTGTTGAAACTGTATGAATTGAATGCATCGTGTAGTTACTAAAATGTTGCAGCGAATTAATTAGCGACACATTCATTGAGGAGTTAATGATCCGTGGACATGTGTTCGAGGTTTGAAACAAGCCAGAATTTAAGGGTGAATGATATTGCGATAATATGCAAATATTGCATCAATCGCGAATACACGTGGATAATGTTGAAGTACGGGTAGTTAATACGTAATATTATTATCCTAATCAAATCTACTTTTTATTACTTAAGTATTTCAACACACATATAATATATTATTATATCTCTTCATATATCTTCTAATTGGAATAATCCTCGCCGTGGTGGCCTCGGGGTTTAAGCAGTCGCCTGCTACGCAAGCGACGCAAGTTGGAATCCCAGCGGGGCCTGTACCAATGAGTTTTTCTAAAAACTTATGTGCAAGGAAAACACCGTGAGGAACCCTGCATATATCTGTGAAGTAATTCAATGACGTATGTATAGTGCCTGAGACGGCGATAGACTCACCCTCTGGCACGTTGCCACTTAATCATATTGGGTGCAATGTGGGTGTTGTTGTTACAACAGGGATGGCGTGAGCATATATATGGAATAATGGTTACTCAAATATTACAATTGCAAGCTATCTTCATGACTGTGCAGTGTGCACTCTAGTACGCCCAGCAGGTCCTCCACCTTTGAGGACGGATTCATAAAAATGTGGATTCGAATTGAGAACCTCCTTTACTGCAGTGAGTTAAAACACAATATGGTAAAGGCCATTTAGTCTGAACTTAATAATTTACCAATATACGCGACACAAATTAGTTTGTTACGATGCACTCCCGGCATACTCATGCTACGCGCCGCTACGAAGTTGCGTGATTGTGCGCCGTAGACATCGTGTCGGTATGATTTTATTGGTACTGGCATTGGCTAATTTCGCTTTATTTATATAACTCTTCCGGGATTTTAGTCCGTATATGTTAAATAAAATTATAATCTATTCTATTGACCAACCATCTCTACAAAAATCAAAAGGATCCGTTATAATTTAAAGACACTTTTATTAAGATTGCGTAAAGTATAAAGCTTCTAATGTGTTTTCTTAAAATAACCAAAAGTCCTTAGTTACAGTGCAGTCAAAGCCGCGTCAAATTTCAATAAATTGGTTCAGCGTACACACGCGAAAAGATGAAAGACAAACAAACGCAGACACTAGCATTTATAGTATTACTAGCTGTCCCCGCAGTTTCACCCGCGTAGATTTAGTTTTATATAATACTTTTTTCGCAATAAAATGTAGCCTATGTACTTTCTCAGGGTCTAAAGATTGTCTGTGCCAAATTTCATCAAAATCAGTTACTTTCGCATTTATAATATTAGTAGGGATTTCATACTTTATAATATAGGACTTTAAAAGTGTATGAAATGAAAGCACCAATACTTTCTCAGGTAAGAGTCGTCAAAACTTTCAATGTTAGGGAAGTGAAAGAAGTTATTATCGATAGTCGAACAACCCTCTATGATATCGACGAGAAAGCGAAAACTATAGGCAGCGGATAAAAGAGGTGAACTAACGTGGAGGATGTGGTGTAAGGTACGAGTGTCTAGTATCTAGTAGGATGTGTATTAAAAATATACTCACATTGTTATTCCTAGTCCGCGCGTTTATCTTCTCAACCTTTTTCCATCATATCAGCTGAATGGAAGCGAAGGTAGGGCGATGTCACAACTGTGGGAAAAATATAAAAATACCTCTTCAATTGTCTCTGGTATAGGTACAATTATGTAAAGTTCGCATAAGCTTCTAATTGCTCAAATTTTTTTTCGTTTTAAAAATAAATAATAAATATTACTGATTATCGTATTTGATCCTGTTCTGTATACGTTAGCAGCAAGAATTCCGATGGTTCGCATTATTTCAATGAACATACTCAATACAAGTAGGTTCATGACCTGTTGGGAGGTTATTCTAATTTCTCTTCGCACGTGGTTTACGGTGAAACACGTGTGGTATTTTGCCAAATAAATTGAGGTCTACATGTCGACTGTGATGGCCAAATACTTTATATATAACTTTTTGTCCTTGTTACAATGTTAATTTGGCCCTTGATATAAAATGAAAACGTGCAACGCAAACGTAAGTTCACATAATTTGTATCTGGTATATTAACCATAGTCCATTGTTGAAGTCGTGTATCTTAAATAGTAATCTTCAGCATTACCGTAAGAGTCTTGAAAGGGGACCATAAAGTAAAACTATCTAGACCCAATTTTCACTTAATATCGTACCTCTTTCAGGAAATCACCAATATCTAGTCTGTAGTTTATGTTTTCTTTCATCGTTATCGGTATTAAATTCTCTGTTTTGGAATATATAGCCCTGTAGTAACTGGCTAGTCAAAATGCATACGGTATGGAAATTCCTCGATATACTGTCATAGTTCACAATTAAAAAGCAAAACGCATTCTACGGTAGCACACTAACATAAAATTTATTTAATTCAAAAGAAAATAATGGATTCATAACATTGGATATGGTTATTTATACCATTGATTTATTTTTGCTGCAATGATGTTTTAACATGAAAATAAATCAATGAAGCCTGCTCCTTTTTGTATGGCAAAGTTCATTCGTATTTCATATCTGTTTCATGTACGGATGTTACCAAAACTCATTTCCGATGAAAATGATCGTCGCTACTGACAAATGGTTGGTCGCACGTTTTATCACATTTTTATTCCTTAATTAATTACGAAATTATAACTGCCCATAAAAGGGTGCGTACCTTGCGAAAGACTTTTTGTTCGACATGCAAATGTTTTGAATTCGTGTATTTTTAAGTAGAAACTTAATTAAAATGTACCAAGATATACACATAAATAATGCCATAAAAGCAAAATGTAAAAATAACGTAAACGTAACGTGGGTATTACAGAATAGAGTTTTCAGGAAAATACCGTCCGTCCGCTTGTACTTCTCTATGAAAATGTAAAATAATGTCTGACAACAATTTTACTTAGTTCTTAAGCAGTGCCCAATATGTACGTGCTTTATTAATATTATTATTTTTTACCGATTTTTTTTATTTTTCCAGAAATAATCTCCAGAATAATCATTGTTCAGTAAATATTTTTCTTACATTTTAGTATTACGGAAAATAAATGAAAAGCACCTGTATTATTTAATGAAGCAAATTCCTCTGCAACATCCCCAAGGAAATCCTGAGTAACAAAAATCCTCAACAGTAAGTCACTATCCACTATCAGACACATAAACGGCCACAATCCACTGAAATCTGTGCACTAGTCTGAAAACCTGAGAAGAGATCACGTCACAAGTTCTTAGCAGGGACGTGCCATGCGTACCAGGGCGTCAGATAAACATAGGAGGTGGCGGCTACTCGGAACAATAGCAGCGCGGCATGAGACGCGAGGCGACAGCAACGAGCGCACGGCGCGCCGGCAGAGCGGTGACTGACCGGCACACTGCCGCGCCACCCCGCCTGGTTCCTCCGGGAGCCTTCCGCCGGGATTCAGACCCGCAACCAACACAACCCACCGCTTTCCACACGCAACCCGACCGCATATGTCACCAACCACCTTCAATACCATCTTTGTGCCTCATTGTCTCAACGGGTTTGGATAATATTTGCTAGAGCTATCGAAGCATCAACTTATGCATCTCTGCACAAATTTGTGCTCTGCAATTTTAAATTCCAGGCATGTGACAAAATGCACACAGATATGCTAATGTTAAATCGCATCATCTGCCCAAATTTTATACATATTTTTATGCTAAGTACTAAGGAGAGGTTGTTGACTTTAGAAGTTGTTGATTTGTCTAACAGATCAGCATAGAAAAATAATATTTCGTTCGTTCTATAGATATTTATGTGTGAGTGCCCCTAAAGTAGTAACGACAATAGCAGCACACAGTAATGTAATTTATGTAAATAATAGAATCATCAGAATGCAGACAGGGGATTACAATGGTATACTTTCAGGGTGGCAAGTGCAAGCAAGCGATCAACGTCCGTCTGTGGTCGCGGTGGACGACAGTGAAAGTGCTCGTGCCTCGGGTCTAGCGCACCTCCGCCCAGCGAGACCTTGAGCTGTTATAGTCAGTATCATTGGTACAGTTACATACAGTACATTATACATTGACCATTGCTGCAGCGTTTGTACTCCATACTACCTATATATTATAAATCTGAAGAGTTTGTTTGTTTGTTCGGTTGAACACGCTAATCTCAGAGTAGTTCATTTAATGAGAACTCGAAATATTTTTTGAGAGCATTCGTTGCGTGCGTTATTGATGTATGATCGAATTGTTTCTCTTCAAAAGTTCTAAAAAACATCCGGGACAGCATATGTCTATCATTTAAAATTGACTCACGATAATATTTTCTATAGTAATCTAATTTCCTAATACAAAATATCCATAAGCTGAAAAGATTGAAATCGCCGGGCTCAGTTGCTGTTTATATATGCATTTTGATTACGCATACTTTGTTTCCACAAACAGTACAGTAGTCCTGATCAAGCACGAAGAGGCTGATTATTAATCATTTCAATTAATTGTAGTCTCGATTGCTTGAATAAATTCTTTCATTTCTTTTTCCTTACGAAATGTGGTCAAAGTAGATACAATGGCCTGATGGTAAGTATCTGGCTACCTAGGCCTTAATATCAACGCTGAACGCTTATAGCACTAAAGGTGGAAATACTTGTGCAGAGTGAAATCGATTAGAAGCAGTAACGAAACTCTACTTCAACTTAACCATATAACAGTATCCGTAACCCGTTCAGTTTAAACCGAAATCTAAGGCTACCAGAAAACATACAAATGCAATATGCAAGAAACATCTCCATTATATTCTTACCAAGAAAGTTATATTGCAACGATGATTAGAACGATCGATCGAAGATGCAATCTGCGTACTGCAGAAACTCTGAATGATTGATAAGTAATTTCCATCGAGAGAAAACTTATGAGTACATTTACTAGCACAAATTGGTTCTCATAATTATATTTTTCAAGCTTATTTACTCTGAAAGTATGGAAAATAATATAAGGGTTCAATGCAGAATTGAAGGAGCAAGCTGATTGGCTATCAATATAACTTTAAAGGACATGCAGGGAAAAGAGTGGCAGGGAAAGATCAAATTAACATAAACGACTAGTTCAATATTCATTTTACATCTCTGCATTGGTCAATGGTGGCTCACTAGAATGTAATCGCCTCACTTGTTTTGTCTATGGATATTTTTCTACTTTCTGTTGTTTATGAGCACGCTCTCTCTCTTCTCTTCTTGCCTTTTTCATACAACACAGTTAATATTATTTGTGCTTTTTTAATATAAAACGTAACTAACAGAACTTTGCTGCATTTCAATTATATATCGTCTACGACTATATTAAACAAATTATATTTATTAGTTGGCCCTCTGTACCTTAAAGACATGTCATTTATTATCTATACATCTATAAATACAGATAAATACAATTGATGTATCGGTTTGAATTTCCAAAATAACAGTTTTTCACTAAATGAAAGTATTGACGGTACTAACATAAAAAACCTCTTTTAAAAAATTTACTTTATCCGTCCGTCTGTTTGTTCCGGCCTATCTCCGAAACGGCTGAACAGATTGTAACGGGATTTTCACTGGCGGATACTACGTACTTACTACTACTTTTATTTAAAATAAAACATTACGGTTCACATATAACATTAAGTCTACGTGGGTGAAAACCGCGGGGCACATATAGTAATTAATAAGGATGTGAAAAAAATGCAGATATAGAACTAGCTCAAATGTATGATCACCAGCATATGCTGTGTATATACATACTTGATGCCTATTAGACTGAGGGACCGTCGGCGGCCAGTCCTTCTGATCATACCTCTAGTGGACAAAACAAAGAAAGCACTTACGCAATTTAAATGTCCAATGAATACTTACCTTATTTTCTTGTTGGAAACCGTTAATGAGGTACCTACTTACATTTGAACTTGCAATTGCCTTACAGTTACAACTTCCGGAGTTCAATCACCTAACCCTCGTAGTATTGGTTCACTGCCCAAAACGACATGATACATTTTATTTCTAGCACTTGATCATACATAGCAGAGGCGTGCATTGGATAACTAAATACATACAAATGTGGCGCGTAGGTAGAGGTGCTCGTGGCACAGTTGTTATTACGCATATCATTCGATCAGCGAACTTAAGCAACCCTAACCCTAGCCAGTAATTGGATGGGTGACCGCCCGAGTTCCCTCAGTGCCTCGGAGAGCACGATAAGCCGTCGGTCCCGGTTGCCAATTAATCATCTTTGGCAATCGTTACAGGTCAGTCGGAGGCCTAAAATAGTCTGAAAATTTAGTCATCACAAATGGTAAGCACTGCATATCTGCTTATATGAAATGCACGCCCCTGATACATAGGTGCACTTATACATACATACTTAGATAAAACGCTGGAAGAGATACAGCTTACGAATATATAATTCAGTCTTATGAAAATTCCTCACGTAGCCCCAAGACAATATTAAAACTCTAGTTTTAATTTATAAGTCACAAACAATAATTAAATATAATAAACCCGAACTCAAATCCGGTTAAATTAAATTTAGCAGTTTTAATTCCAAATTAACAAATAAAAATTTCTCTTCTGCCGAATGCGTTGAATAGTGTGCTTACATAAAAAAATGTTTCTCTCTGTTTGTCTGTCTGTCTGTTTGTTCCGGCTAATTTCAGAAATGCCTGGATCGTTTATAACGTAAGTTTTACTGGCAGATAGTTCATGTTACCTATAAGGAGTAAATTACGTTTTTTTTTAAAAAGAACTCCGCGAAAAAAGTCTACGTAGATAAATAAAATTGCAGGGCACAGCTAGTTATGAATAAAACACGGAATAAAAATTTGTGTCTGGGGTAACTATGTAAAAAAAATATTGAAATACGATTCGATACTTTTAGATTTTTGACTGGGGTAACATTAATGCTGAATGTTTGAAAAAATAAATGGACTGATCTACCATACAAGGCCTGCTAATATTAAAAAACCCTTTAATTCTGCTTAAAATAAATTCATGTACCAATTAAAAACATTGGGTAATTTTAACAAACGTTATCAGTAATCTAATTCACTGTAGTGACTCACAAAACAGTATAATAAATCGCCAATGTTATGAGACATTTTATATCGTGTACGGCGGTAAAGCGCAGTAAGGTTTAACGTATTTATCAGAGGTCTTATTGGCTGGTTATCAACGTAGGCGGTGTGTGCGTGTGTGGTATTGGGGTCTACACAGTCTACAGTACGCAGGAGCGATTACGCAAACCGGCGAGCTTCCCCGAGGAGCGAGGTCGTTGGCAATGGACCCGGTTCAATGTCACCAAATATATCACCCAGCGCTGTACCACGCGCACCAAGTTTTGATACTTTGTACACACTATGAATTAAAAATATATAAATACTTCACACATATTAACTGGGTGCATACTAAATACATTTTTTGTTTAGGTATTTGGAAGTTCAGTAAAAAATTGATTGTGATTGTTTGGAATACTGATGTAAAATCCTTTTTATTTACTGTTCAGATAACCTTAAGCATGAACAAATTACGCTTCTCAAAATATTGAAGATGGCTTATTATAGTAAGACCATACGGTAAGTGGTAAATAAAACGATATATAAGCTAGTTAAAAAAAAGTTTAACATAATATTATACAGTTTTGAGCGATGGGTGGAAAAATTATGTCACCATTTTTCGTTAGATTGAAGAAAAATAAATTTAATTAATATTCTTTTTGGTATTTTTATATTCTGTTCTGACGGTTAGCAAAATGGGTGTGTCATATCAGATAAAGTATCTAAACGGTTTGGTCGCACTACACGGCCGCGCTCCTGACCGGGTCGACGACCGAACTTTTCGGCAGGCGCCCCGAGTTTCAGCTGTAACGCGATCCTGCACGCATACATGCGTATGTTGCATCGACGCACGCGCAGCACGTGAACTCGTCTGTCACCCACACCACAACAGCATTGTAACCGGAAAACCATTGTCGAAATATCACAATTTTGTGATACTCATTCGTAAAGTAATTACTACTGTAATGGGCAGTCGTGTGACTATTGACACGTTTGATACTATGGTCTAAAGAGTGAAATAAAGTTGTCAGTAATGGGAAAAAAACAAGCAAATCATAGTAATGCGTACCAGATGCGATAGGCGTTATAATCAAAAAAATATTTCAATAAAGATCAAACATAACAAAATTCGCAATGTGCAAAATAAATATATCAGCAAAACAATAGGTTTTGGCCTCGAATGTTTCAGTTTCAGCCGTGAACTGTATGACCTTTGAACTTGGGAGGAGTGAACGTACCCTTGAACCGAGCAACCGCGGTCTTTAGCCGGCTATAATTAGCGCTGATAGTGATAAGGAAGGTACTTCACATTCCGCATGGATGTCACTCGACAGATGAATGTGACGCGGATATAGCTTTGTTTTATTTTATGTAATTTCCATACTAAATTCGTTTCACTGAGTTCACTTCACTCCCACAATAGATTACTTCCTATTCACTGGGCTCATAATGTACCCCTCTATTTTCTTAGTATGACGTCTTTCATAGGTCTGCGTAAATAATAGATTTTCTACAAAAACCTTTCTTAAACCTTTTCTAATTAAACCAAATAAGAATATAAAACGTATTTAGTTTAATTTTAAAACAATGAGTCCGATAACACATCACGTGTACTCACTAGCGTGGGTGGTCACTTTTGTATCTATAAAAAACTAAGATATTTTCGTGTTTATGTTGCGTTTTAATTCAACAGAAGTGTTCACAGAAAATCGTAGATACGGTGTATGATAAAAATAAAATGTCTCCACCGCGCATTAGGAGGTTATTCACCCAATAATTTGGGCATCGCCTGCTCCCTTCAGGACTATTTGTCAATGTGAACAATCTCGTTGTGGGTGCTCCTATTCTCAATTTAGGTGGCAAGCGCGTACTTGACTCGTCTGCTTGACAAATGCGACTTGACCATCGCATGATAGCTATGGGTTAACTGAACTGTCTGATACAAGGGAGAGTTTAACTATCAGGTATTTTATTGAATTGCATGAAGTAATGCCGATCCTACTCAAATTCAAATGAACATTATCGAAATATATAACAAAGGTAAGCAAAAAGTTAGGATAGTTCGCCTATGGCTCTTTAATTCATTTATATATAAGACTTTCTAACAAGGAAATAACATTTATCTTGATGGTAAAATTAATGATTTGTAACTCATACCTCGGCTTCGAATATATGACAAACCTACCGAACTACATAACTAACATAATTGCTGTCATATCATCAATGTAGCACTTTTCGTTGAATGGTAACACGGGTTTTACTTGAGTATCTTGACATTCCTATGCCTATTGTTCCATGAATGATTGAAATGTAGAGTCGTTATAATATCTTCGTGCTATTAAGGTATACTTATTTTACTGTCTTCTTGATCTCCTCTCTCAGACATCATGGTTTCGATTTCGACCATGCTAGTTGTTAAAGCATAGGCATTGCATAATAAGGTGCACTAATATAATACGAGTAGTAACTAGTACGTGTGCAGGGCGGCGCAGGAGCACGGATCGCCACGTGCACGCACACATGCTTCCTCAGATAAGCCCGGTCAACGACCTCAGAGAATACCGCCTGAAAATGCTGCAAGAAATCATATCGAAGGTTGCACTAAGAACATTAAAATAGCCCATCTATATTGGTACCGTGAGTACGCACCTAGAGTAAAAGTGAAATTCGAATGAAGTATCTGCATCCGCACTTAGATAATGTAATAAATAAAGCAATCGCAGCAATATTGCAAATGTACTGGTAGACAATGGAGAGGAGTTATTGTTAGAGCAGCCGCGATAGGCGGAACAAGCAGTGATCTTGAATGGAGTGAAAGTGGTCGGATACTTCCTGACACGTGGAAAGTGAACGCCGCATGAGCACCGAGTCAGACACGACATCGCCCCTGCCTAGGTATTACAGATACACATCTCACGTTCAATGGAAAACTAAGAAAGTTCCCATTTACATACAAATGCTTAATTTAAGCAATCGTCTACGATAAAATACGTAGAAATATAGTTTACAATGGTTGTCGTTTACTGCCAATGTACGCGCAGTCGTGTACTTGAACTATCGGAGCCTCAAAGAAAGTTATTGCTATGTTTACTATCACAGGCAAATACGGTATAACAAATTCAAGCGACGTATTCTAATCGCTTCAGTATTTTCAAGGAAAAATTATAACCATATCGAAAATCCGCCGAGTCACTCAAGATCTTGTGAGAGAGAGCTTATGTTCCGCATTTCATTCAATTTTACAGATTAATTTGCTTAACGCTTTCGATATGAAATACTTCTAGGTTATGACACGAGTTAATCTTTCTATTAGATTTACTTAAATAAACATCCAAAGATCATATTTATACAAATAACTACTTTTGCCGCTCCTCTTGGCAACTACACATATATTTGATAAATGAATCACCTCGAAGCAAAGAATGTAGAGACGTGTCATTGTCACGACTCAAATTAAACGAATCGTTATTAATAATTCCTCCGACACTCCTAGACAAATGTGATAAATTGATCCTTCATGTATATCTTCACACTTTCTCAGAAGAAGGGTTGCTGACTAGGTTAGTTAATCACCCACTAATCACCGAAGATGATTCGATGCTAATTTGTCAGATTGTCTGATCATCGATCACACACTCACATTTCATACATTATATATACAGACATTCTCAGGCTGTTCTTAAAAAAACTTTGTTTCAGAATAATTTGTTCCAATAAACAAATATAGAAATACATAAAAACCATAAAGTAACTATTAAAGATTCTGCACTTACTTACCGCACAGGGATATTCAAATTAGCATGTGCTGCAACTACTACTGCATCGCTGATAGGCGTTTCCATTGATCGATCGTTTCCGGAACATAAATATTGAGATGGGATTCATGAGTGTATGAATGAATGAAGCGAGGAATAATTCAGGTGATGGATGAGGTCGGTACGTTCACCCTGGGGTGCGGGTCTACGACCGCCCGAGTTTTACTCCGGCCAGCTGATCGCCCGACCGCTGCTCCAAACACGTCACAATGCCCCCGCGTTTGTATGACTAACAAATTTATTCACTGATTTTAATTTAGGAACACCGTTATTTGCCCATTTTTCTTTGTGATTTATAATGTGTTTGTTTGATTCGACTCAAATACCTTACCACAATTAGTGGTGTTCACTACTCGATAGCAGATGGCAGTACTGTGCGCTTTGAAGTAAATACTGTGATGATTTGGAGTAAGGCAGAAGGAATGCGAATATAAGTGCGCTCAAACTATCAAACTGAGCGTGGATGAAAATTCCTGTTTTCAAGTTGAGCACTGCAAAAAATTTTTTTTCCTTATGTTCAGCTACGTTCCAATAACCGTGGTGACGGATAGCCTAATGAGTCGCTGTTAAGTTGGCAGAGTTCGGTAAATATGTGTTAGGACCCTCATTCAGCTCACATTTTATACTAAGGGATCGCATCAATCCTAATAAAATTTGTCTCAATCTACATTCTGTTATAATGATTGTATCATTTTAAATGCTATAATATGTATGTCTTAGGTAAAAATCGTTTCTATCTATTATTAATACTCAATTTATTATTATTTCTATATTATTCATTCTTTATCTTTGTTCAGGACCGATACAAGGTCGCCGTGATGCGTCAACGTGTGAAACAAAATGGTAAAGAAAAATGCATCTGTTTTTTAAGTTTAAGCAAATCTATGGCTCACTACGTCATGTAGTGAAAAAAACATATTTTGACACATTTATATTTTGTAATCAAATTCACTGAAGCCTTTATTATTTGAATTATATTTTTTTTCTAAATTGCAGTTAAAATTTTGCATCGAATTACGATTAAATACCTATGTAATCGATTGTGTTTATTATATCAATTGCTAAATTGTGAGCCAGAAAAAGACACAGGCAGAATGCGCGAAAGAGGCGACATGAGTTACGAGCAGCGCCAACACAGGCGCTTGCAGCTGGTGTACGCACGGAGGACAAGGAAAAGACGCGTCTTCTTCGACGAGCTCACAGTCTATAGGAAACAAAAGGACAAGAAAATGCTTAAGGATATCAAGGAAAGCGTTGGCCCCGTATGGTACCAAGGCCTTAGCGTGCCGCAAAGATATGCCTTAGATACTTTAGAACGTAGCATATATCAAGATCTGCTAGAGGACCGGCCTACACGTACATCAAAAATCATAAAAATACTCGGAATATACCCGAGACCTTCCTTCACAGATCTCATGACTTGCAATTATTTAGGACGGTCTGATCCAAAGGAAATGTTGGCGCAATTATTCGTGGTGTATTATGGTCACGCAATCGATGGTAAGCGTTCTTCCTATTGTCTGAACGGTAAAATGCTACTGTCCAGCATACTATATTTGGGTTTGGATAATATGATAGACTTGTTGCGGGAAAGGTTCCGTCCTGAGCCTGAACCTCCACAACCACGGATTAAGCCAAAACCAAAAGTACGTCCTCCATCTTCGCCATATCTCCGGCAGCCAGCAGCTGCAATTGTATATTATCCAACTAAACCACCTCCTAACCGTGTCCCCCCTTTGCCAAACATGGAGGAACTAAACGAGCTTGCTACAGCATGTGAAGAAGATGAACTTGTTATACCAAAGCCTCCTCCACCGCCACCTCCACCTCCACCACCCAAGAACAGACTACCGACCGCCTTTTGCAACAAGATTGCTGGTGTAGTCTCCATGGGACCCGAACTATCACTAACAGAACTCGAAAAAAAAACAGCTGGCCAAGGTGGCGTTAAAAGAATGCGTGCAATGTCCTTAGAGGTTAAAAAAACGTACGGCCTTGGTGGGACGTCAACTAAAAAACCAAAGCGAAAAAAAAAGCTTATAGCACCAAGTACTGGAATGGGCAATGCACAATATTTGATAAATGGAGTGTACACAATTCATAATAAAACAGTATTTGTCTTAGGTAGTGTAACAATATTACCTCCGGATGGTGACTTAGTACACGGCGGTCACAAATACATCAATGGTGAATATGTTATCATACATTGCGGGTTTCGGGCGCGGCCTCCGCCGCCCAAGCCCGAACCTTGTGATTGCATGAAGCAGTGGCATGATACAGTTTTTAAATATGTTAAAACGACTAAATGCTACTGTGGTCACCTTTATGATTATGGTAACGAGGGCTCATTTTTATCTGATGAAGTTCCATTTTTTCAAAAACCAACTGGAAAAGGAGGATTTATGTTTAATTTTAGTACTATTTATAACATGGATCCGAAACAGAATCTTATAGACAAGGAATTTAAAAGGGTTTGGGAAACAGATAGCCTTCTTCAAGTCCAGGTCGAAGACGACGGAACGATCAAGAAAGATAACAAGAATAAGAAAGTTGTTAAGAAGAAAACTTCAACAACATGTTTAGGCCAGAATCCAAAGGAGGCGGACTACTTGCGGTGTGCACTGCGGCTGATGCGGTGCCAGAACCTGGCCTCGAGGCTGCCCGACGTGCACCTGGTGCCCGAGCTCCGGGAGTGGATGCGCCGCCGCATACACGGGCCCTTCACTCCTCGACAACAAGAAGCACTCAAAAGAAAAAGTACAACTTACTGGCAATTTTTTAATGCCCTTTCAAACAAAGGTTTTGGACATAGAGCGCCCGCAAGGGACCCACAGTTCTCCGGTCGAACGACGTGGAAACACAAACAAAAGTTGAATGAGAAATTTACAGAGTTTACAGATAATTACAAGCTGCAATTATACAGATCATTTGCTAATGTTAACAACCTTATGTGGGCGACGATGTATCAAGCTGAATTTCCAAATAAGAAATTTAGAGAAATATATTTTTCTTATTTGTTTACGCGTCGCGAAGAACTAACTCTGATGCACCCGTATTCAGCGAGAGAAGCAAACGAGCGCTACAATATATTGCTGAAGAAACGTTACATATGTCCGCCTGCAGGCGTGGATAATATAAATGCTTAAAAACTCCATACATTACTGAAGTACTTTCTTTTGTAGTTCCTAGTACGAACATTCTCATAAAGCAGAAATAAAGATAATACTCACCATTTGAATACTCCATATTATGGATTAGAGACACCGACTAGTGTTGTAGGAAATAAAAGTCAGAAATACATAATTCATAATTTAATGTGATAAGTATATCGTATACCTAATCAGGTATATTTACATGAAGATAAATCTTAAAATTAATATTTCACTGCGGAACAACTAGGTTGTAGAATGTGTGTACGAAGAGGTACTTTAAAATTACCAGTATCAAGGTCTAATATATAATCCAAACAGTAATACTCCAAAGGTATTAAAAATATTAATTTTATTTCATAATTTTCACTCAGCGTATTTCCTACAGATATTATACAAGTCTTATGAAGTAAAAATGTTTAATGTTAATTACAACTAGCCGGGGATGCGGCGGCCCCCCTCTAAGGGATATTCAATCGTCTTTGGTATCAATGTAAATTAACAAGCGGCGTTGTCGACACGGGACGCGAACATAAACCCACCTAACACAACAATACTGATATTATAACAAAATGTTAATGTCATTTAAAGCATCTTTCACGTTAAAACTAATGAAACAATGTAACAAAACTAAAGTTAAATGGCAAAACGAACAACTGATGTGATTCATAAACTGTTAATTCAATACCAACAAAACAAAGGTGAAATTACAATGTGGTTCCGACAACTTTAAACCACGAGTGAGATATAAAACAGAAGCCTTACCGTGAGCCCTTATTTCCATCATAGTTCCACTGTGTGACAGCGACAGATTTATTAGCGTCATATACATCTGTCTCATAATAAGAGTTAAAATATCATGGCAATGAGAGGTCATGGTAGGACTCCAGCGTGCTAAAAATTATGTGCAGACTTTTGTATTAAAAATAGAAATTAGTAAATTAATTATTTACTGACACGAAATGTTACATTGAATAAATCTTATTTGTGCGAACAATCTAAGCGATAGCATACATTCTATACAAACATGAAATCTCATAATAAAAGAAATTGCACTGTATGCTATGGGGTAAGAAGGCAATTCAATCCTTATTTTACATAAGACACTTGGATGCCAAGAGCTTTGATAGCTCATTAATTTGTCACCATCGGTCGAAGCCATGCCAAGCTAAATTTGTTTTATGTTCACTTTAAGTGGCGTCATTTGGCGGAGGGTATTTAAAATGTATTTCTGATGATTGGCGGACACATTAGGGAGTTATATCTGCAACACGGTGCCTGGTGCGCAGATAAATCTGCAGAACTCCTACTGCTAGTTTTGGATGCGTTGGCAACTCTTGGGGGCCTACTCCTATTCAACGAAATCTTGGTCGAAAGTTCGCAAAGCTTTACCATGGTTCTTATTTTTTCTAAAATAACCCCTTAGCATGGCCCGCAAGAAAATTCTTTGACGTTTAATATATTCTAAACCTTGTTTAGTAAAATTATTTATCGTACGAGAATTTTTTAGATTTTCGGGTATTGCAAAGTTTTGTTTTCTGAGAAAGAGAGTGGACCCCAGGTCAGAATACAGTGCGTCGTATGTAGCTCTTAATGCAACTACGGCTGTGTGTGGTGGGTTATATCTGCAGCTCCTGGTGTGAGTGCGGCGGTTGGTGCGGCGGCTGGTGCGGCGCGCGCTGCTGGAGGTGCACGAGGGCGGAGAGCAGGCGCGTGTTGGCCTCGTCCAGCGCCGCGATGCGATGCTCCTGTGCCTCGATCACGCGCTGCTTGTGCGTCAGCGCCGCCGCCATCTTGCGCTGCTCACGACGCAACTCCTCCTCCACGCATATCAACCTGACAAATAATCACATTTATTATGAAATTTACATTTATCAGGAAACCGTTACAAAGAGTATACAAAATAGTCAATTGGTTGTGTTTATGTTTTATCCGTAATTATGTTTTTTGAAGAGTGTAGGTGTCGTGTCTATGGATATTTCCACATACACCTGCACTCTTCAAAAGTTTCTGCTTCTACTGTTGTCAAGTATTGTCTACTTTTAGATTTATGAAGAAGGGCCGTTACACACTGTGCGTGCATGACCAAAGTACTTATATATTTTAATATTGCACTACAATACATTCAACCAGTTTAGTTATATCTCCACTAGTTTAGGTGTGCCTAAATATCGCTGCTATCATTTGCGATTGCGTTTTCGCCCCTCACCTGGTCTGTCAAACGTTGTATCTATTTCGGGGACATTTAACATAGTTTGTTATAGTGTGTTGGTTACCTGGAGATGATGGCTTTCATTTTGGCGTCAGTGTGATCTTGACCAGGTTCAGCTGGTCCGAGTCGTCCTCGAAGTAGCTCTACAGAGCATTTTAGCCTCTCAATTTCACGCTCATACTGTAAAAAAACAAATCGATATGAACTTCTAAGTTATCAAATATAGCAAGAAACAATTGGGACATAAAAATATTTATCTTTTATGGATTTGGTGGCAATGCTTACCTGCTCAATGGTCCTGTGGTGTTTGGCGGCTCGTCGTCGTCCCGTGGTGCTATACAGCGTGTCCTCAGGCTCGTCTGAGCTGTCGGTGAGGTCGCGCGCCGACTCCAGGCTGAGACGTCGCTGAAGCTTATCGCGCCCATCACGTGCACTCCTCACTTCATTCCTCACCGCGACACGATCGCTCGCATCACTTCTCGCAGTTACACGATCACTTGCTTCACTCCGCACTGCCACACGCTCACTCGCTTCACTGGATTGCGACTCGCGTCCAAATAATGCTCGCGGTGACGCCTCTCGTCTCTCCCCGACACCATAATATTCCTGATGTCTCTCTATATCCTCGTTCAGCCTACTACCGGACATTTTTGCCCCGGAATACGTTCGATCGAGGGGATAGTTTGTTTCAGGAATACCGTTGTCTGTCATGGCATACTTTTCTGGTGAATTCTTCGAGTTCTCCATGTTGTAGAGAGCTTTCTGGCTTCGTGATATCTGTAACCTGTACATTTCTTTGTTCACCTCTTCCACGTTGGAGTCGGACCTGCTCATAGGATAACCCGAGTCTGTCGAAATATGATGAGGCTTGCTCTCGTATAAAGATTCACCTCGTTGTCCAAAATGCTTAAGGTTGAGTTGGTTTTGATTTGTAGAGTAAGAGAGCATAGGGTTTGTTCGCGGCATTCGCGTTTTACTACTCTTCCGTAAGCTCGGCGAGTTACTTGACGATTCATCATCCCTTATTCTAGGGGAGTTGCTGTGATTGCTCCTCTGGTACACGTCGTCATAATTACAATTATCTCTGGTGAGTTTTCGGTGGGTATTGTTGCGGTTTTGTTGGTCATGGTTCCTACTATCGTCATTGAAGTTAGTAGAACCCTCTTCCGAGTTTGTCTCAACGTTGTCCGTGCTCAAACCCTCCTCATCTATCGATGAACTGGATGAGCCACAAGGACAACGTTTGGAATTCCTGTTATCATTTTTTTCCTTCTTTTTGTCTTGAGATTGACGATTATCCTCCATATTGTAAACTGGGTTAGTGAACACTAATGGAGCCACCTTTGAGCTAATGTTCGCATTTGTCTGCGTATTGTCTGCCGTTGTAAAATTCTGGATTCCGTATTTCTGTATGTCGTACTCAATTTTCTGTTGCACTGGGCTCTTTGGATAGAACTTTTCGTTCTTATTGTCATAATACTGTTTTTCTCTCTGTTTTTGATAGTTGAGCTGTGAGTACCGGCTCATGGGCTGTCCTCCGTTTTCGTAAGGCTGGTGGTGATGTGGCGTGTTCTCGATGGGGCTTGAACTTTGGCTGTATGTGGCGATACTTTGGTAGCCCGAGCTTGCGACATTTGATAGACCACTGATTGAGACATTGGAACCATTGTTCGTGTACGAGTTAATTTTGTTCCCGTTGACCGTGTTATTGTTGTTCGACTTGGAATGAGTCAAGTTCTTTTTGTTCATAATGAGTTTGTCGTCAACTAATTCGGAATCATCAGCATACTTCAGCAAGTCGGACAGTTCTTCGAGGTTCGCGGTTTCTTTCATAATGGTCTGCATATCGTTAGAGCAGTAATTGTGGTTGATGCTGTCGCTACTCGGAGACCTCTCAGTGCTGCTATAATTTGAATTATGGAAGTGGTTTTGTTGATTGTAATTATTGGGCTTGTATCTGTCTTGGAATCTCCGCTCTAAGCTTTCGCTGATGCCATTGTTAATGCCTTTAGGATATTGATCCGAGCCAAAGCCAATCTGCACTACCTTCAAGTTAACGCAATGTTCCTGGTTGTTGTATTGCGAGCTATACCGGTCTGGGTTAACGTTTTGACTGACTGGGCTTGACCCATAGCCGTTTCTAGGGAGCGTTGCCGATCGTAAGTTAAAACTAGGCGACTTGGATACGGCCACATATGAGCTCTTGTACTTGGATTCATCGGCGCTTATTTTTGCCGGGCTGACGTCAAATTGAACGCCATTCTTGTTCATAATCGGAGAGCTGTGAGCGAAGTTGCTGTTTAGTTGGCCGTTCGCAGTTAGATCAGCGGTAACTTGTTTCGTCGGTGTATTGCATGTTGGGTCATTGAATCTGTAATCGAGTAGATAAGTCAAATTACTATAAAATAATTCAACGTGATATTCTGAATAATTCAACAAATGTAAAATTAGCTCAGGGCCTTTTTGCTAGGGGCTAATATCCAGTCCAGCGCACAGGTGCAGTCACGAGCGCTCAGCGAAAACATTCGGGTCAATTGCGCAGACAGACAGACTTATAAAATTACTATAATACAAGATCGTCGCTCAAGACACGTAGCGTTAACTATTCTTGTAACGAAATTGGAATTAAGGCTCGTATAAGATTGCTTTGCATGACTAATTCATGTAACACAATACCTGAATATGTTGTCCGCTATTTGTGGCACAGGTCCATTGTCGTTGCTCACCAACCGTTTGCTGAGATCATCCAGAATGTCGGACAGAGGGTCTAGCTCCTGGAATAGGAATAAATCTTTTAAAATTTATAGAAATTAAACTCATATTAGTAGTTTTAAATATTAACAGTTCTAACAATGATATTAAATACAATTAATAAGTCAGATATTACAAATTAAACTATAGGTATTGTTGACGTAGTTATGATTATATTTCGTAAAAATAAATAAATAAATTTCACTACAAGGCTTGTAGACAAGGTAAAATTATCCGAATGCTTCTCTTATAGAAACGATACAAACTGAATAGGAATGAGATATGCTACGTGTCTGATTTATCTCATTCCCGATACATTTTATAGCGCTTTTAGTATCACAAGCGCGAGCGAATGGCAATCGTTACAGGTCCAAAATAGTCTACTGGTTTAACCCAGATCACAGATTTTCCTCGTTAAAGAGGTTACGAAGGTCAGATGGCAGTCGCTTCGTATAAAAATCAGGTGATCAGCCACATCGGGTTGAATCAAGTGCCGACCCCAACAGTGTATGGGATAAGGCCAGGGAGGTGATGAAGCGCGAGCGAATGTTTCTTTGTCTAGGTCACAGACCTACTGTAAGTGACATGTAAGAATATTTTCATAGTTTAGACGTACCTGCATCTTATTTGCGGGTAGCTTGGGAAGGCTGTCAACCAACAACGCGTGTAGCGTAGCCAGTTGTTTGCCAAGGTCGACATGAGGGGCCCATTCGGGATCGGCCTCGACCGCGGCTTCACTCCTGGACCCTTCAGTGCCAGCTGAGGCCTGAGATGTAGCAGAGTTGCGCTTGCTACCGTCTTGTTGCTGCTGGATTTGCTGTTGCTGGCTTTGTTGCTGTTGCTGTTCCGGACGCGTCTACAATTGTAATAATATATTGTCTTATGAACATTTTAAACCCATGTTCCCTAGCCTACCGGTTAATCTACTTAAAAGTTGTCAGGGATAAACGTTGGACAAGTTGTAAAATATTATATGATTTATCAGTCATGTCTCCCCTTCATTTATAATTTGACATTAGTAGTAGGGGCTTTTGCAGACAATTGGGAAATAACTGGTTTCGTAGTTAATTCGGGAAGTAATTTTGAGCTGGTAATCTATCCATAAGTCAGCTTATAACACTTGAATCGGATGTTCAGACTTCCATTCCTTCAAACATTCGGCTCCTAACGACACTGATCACCATCATTGCTTGTAAATAAAAATATATTCACCGAGATAGCCCTGAGGAAGGCCTTCATGTTAGGCGCCTCCTGCTCGAGGAAGTCGTTGAGGAACTCCATGAAGGCCTCCTTGCCTTGGAATCGAGTGAAGTTGGCCAAGGTCTGCAGCGTCTTCGCCACCAGCGTCAGGTTGCGCGCCGCGCGCTCGTTCGGGTACTCTGTATACCAACATTATAACATCATTCTATGGCCAAGACCAAACAGGCTTGAGAGCACTGTCTTCTTTATATTACTGCGTAAAACTAGCGCCATATATAACTTCTCCAGATAGAGATCTAGTTTTTTACAACGTCTATCATATGTATAGTTTGGTCAAACCGAACGATAGCTTGTTTGCTAAACTTCATAATATCGCATGTTAAGATTACATGTCGGTTGTTTTTCTTACCGTGAGTTATTCCAAAAAGACTCGGCGACAGTATAGCCGGGCAGAGGAAACGCAGGAAAATAGAAGCGCTAATCAAATTGTCCGAAATATCTTCCCGTCCCATAGCAATCAATCTGTAAAAATATAACGTTTATTAATTAGTAGGTATCTCGAATGATTGTGTTTCAATGATAAATTGATACTATACCTATCTAATATCATACATACATACATATGCTCACGCCTGTATTCCCCGAAGGGGTAGGCAGAGGTGTTGTAATCACAACACCCACTTTTCACCGAATTTGATTAAGTGCCAACGTGACAGATGGTGAGTCTATTACCGTCTCAGGCACTATACATACGTCTTTTTTGAATTACTTCTCAGACATATGCAGGTTTCCTCACGATGTTTTCCTTCACCGTAAAGCACGTGGTGTGAAATCACTGTACGTAAGTCTTTTAGAAAAACTCATTGGTACAGGCCCCGCTGGGATTCGAACTTGCGTCGCTTGCGTAGCAGGCGACTGCTCTAACCCCGAGGCCACCACGGCTATCTAATATCATGCTGATTTATCAAGACTAATATTATAAAGAGGAAAGATTTGTATGTAAGTATGTTTGAATTGAATAGGCTCCGATCTACGGGCCTGATTAGAAAAATCTTCAATGGATAGCGACATTATCAGCGAGTAACATTGGCTATACATATTTTATCTCCGTAAGCCTATCGGGAACGAGAACTACGCTAGTAAACCGCGGGACGTCCGCTAGTATCCTACATTTCATAATGGTGTGTGACATGGTTTTAGGTAAAGACGTAAGTGATTGGTCATGACTTACAGTGTCGGAAAATGATCAATATCAAGCTTCTTAAAGTATAGCAAACTGAGTATGAGCTGACCTTTCTCTGAAAGTGGCGAAGCAGTCTCTGAGTGGTGGGGGGAACCGTGGGGCGGAGAGTGCGATAGCACGCCAGGCGAGTGCCACGGCGTCCCTGAGCGCGGCCTGCTGGCGCCGCAGCGCCGCGCCGCTCCCCGCGCGCAGCGGGTCCACCTCGCACTCCGCCGCGCCGCGACCCGCCGCCGCACTAACTGCAGCGCCTAACGTCTCCTACAATACCACATCGCAGGTTACCTCTATCCCCTCAACTATTTACCGATGTATGTGCTGTAATGTAACACTGTTCGTGGAGCTCAACAGCAAAAACCTTGCGTCTGGGGGCCATTGGTACACACCCAAACCTATTATTGGAGTTGACAGAAGCGGAAAATCCACCGCAACAGTTTGAAAACTATACAGGGGCCCTGCTCTTACGAGCGTGGCACTGATACCTATGCAAATATAATAGAAATCGCAGAAAGATGCATGTTGGTTTGGATCATGTTAAAGTATAGTATAGCAATCAACTGGTAAGAATTTAATAGCATAACTTAAACTATAATAGCTTGCGCGTAATTTTCCAGAGTCAGGTTGCATAGTATTAAATTGGTGTATACCTGAAGGTACTGATCGCCGACAAGTTTAAGGTAGGCTTCCATGCTTTTGGTGGCGAGGGAGTTGCCACGGAAGGTGAGCGAGTGGTCGCCGGTTCGGCGCACGTCCAGTGACACCACGTCAGCCAGATACCGCGGCGCTAAACCCGCGCCAGCCATACACAGCACTAGCGCACATCCTATATCTTCTTTCGCTTTCACGCCTGCCAAAAACAAGGAATCATTATATCACATAAGGGTTATCATCAAATCAATCAAAAGAAAAACAGTCTGCGTTGACAGACAAACTTGGTCTTCCTACGAAACTTATTCTGAACAAAACAACTTTTTTCACTTGTGAGCATGATCTATGGAGTTAACCCTTAATCTCTTTATTTGCTATGGTCTTACCTATAACCGGCTCGAGATATTCGCACAGCCGCTTGTAGTTCTTCTTGAGATAGTCAAGGAACCTGGCATAGTGGTCGAGGGGCAGGACGTCCACGCATTGGTAGCGGCACTTGATGCGCAGTGCGGGGGTTGGGGCGGGGGCACGACCGCCTGGTGACACTGGCTTGTCACCCTCACTCACCGGGTACCAGCGTTCGTTCAGGTACCGAGATGATACGTCGTCAACAGGAATACGAACGGTACCTATAATCAATAAAATAGATATCATCTCCCTGGCCTTATCCCATACATTGTTGGGGTCGGCACTTGATACAACCCGATGTGACTGATCACCAGATTTTTATACGAAGCGACTGCCATCTGACCTTCGCAACCCCTTTAACGAGGAAAATCTGTGACCAGTTGTCAGACTATTTTAGGCCTCCGGCCGACCTGTAACGATTTCCAAAGATGATAAATTGGCAACCGGGACCGACGGCTCTTCGAGGCACGGAGGGAACTCGGGCGGTCACCCATCTAATTACTGACTAGGCTTAGGGTTGCTTAACTTCGCTGATCGAATTATATGCGCAATAGCAACTGTGCCACGAGCTCCTCTATCAATAAAATAGATATACCATGAGTTTTACATCAATACGATAAAGCACACATACAGCAGATAAGAAAATAAACTAGGGTAAATATAGAAACTTTGCTAGGTGATTGCTTATTTTAAATGCGTCAGAAATAAACTTGACTGATCTTTGGAAGGGCTTTCTAAATCACTCGACCGTCCTGTCAACTTCGCGTTAACAACTTAATTACTTGTTACTTACCAACAAGTGCATGTTTGTCTCGTTTCCGCGAGCGTCGTTCCGGCTCCCTGTACACATTGACGTGTATAGCGCCTATAGCCGGCAGCCCACTGAACTCATACACTTCGCCCCAGAAGCACAACTCAGACTTCAGTTTTGACGACGACCTGTTTAATGACAATTATTAGTTGAAACTTTGAAACCCGAAAACCCACAATAGTAGAACGATCCATATTGGAAACTCATGTAGTGGGAAAATTCCCAAACATATTCCCCAACGAACGAGTACTGCTCAGGTTTTCCCAGAAGGACATGCAAAGGCAATTACAGGACAAGCCATGCGCAAATAGTAGGGATACCCTTGGTTTTACAAGCCCATATGTTACGATTTAAACGTTTGGTTCAAGATTATTATCCCAGATTCAAAGCGCTGTACATATTATATCACTGTTATCTAACTACTAAAATACTTACATCATTATATTTCAATAATGTTGGTTAAAAGATAAATGTATTGCTAATTACGAGGCTATAACTATATATGAGTTTTAATTACCATTTTCCTGGTTATAGTACCTGACCCAGAGTCATATTCATAAATTATTATGTTTCTTGAGTTTGTAATTACATTTTCCCGTCTATATTTACGATATTTAACTATGCTTGGAAATTGTGTGGGACCTACCTATACCCTAGTATGCGAAACAACTTCTAGGTATAAATAAAAATAAACCTTTTCTCACACATTATACTGACTAGGTAAGATACGCGAGAAAATAGGTTATGCTATCATGGTTCAGCGGTTTCATAACCTGATTATTAATTAATTATTAACGGTGGGTAGTGCCTTATATACCTCGACTTAGCGTCAGCAGCTGGCTCCAACAAAGATAAAGTGCGTTTGTGTTAAGTTAAAGTAGACTTTACTTTAACACTGGAAAAATGTATCTGACTCTGTCCGTATACGTGTTTTATCTGTCTTTATTATTGGATCTTCTTTTACATCACAGGACGATGGTCCGCAAAGGTCACAAGGGTCGCATCGTGAAGGTATTTATAAAACAAATGTAATAAATGTTATGTTTCGTAATTCATCAAAAAATATTAAAACAGTATTATGCAATGCCTCGCAGAATAAAATAACCTTTATCAGAAATGTAATTTTGTGATTTATATTGTATTACTCAAAGCTGTAAAATTATTTTTTAAAAGCTGTAAAATTATTTTTTAAAAGAATAATTACTGAGTTTCTTGCCAGATTCTTCTCAGTAAAAGCAACCTTCCAAACCTGGCGGTAGCATGTATAATCCTATGTAATCGTGTCTTTCTGAAAATTTGAAAGTACTTTCTAAAAAGTCTAATCGAATAAAGATAATTTTGAATTTGATATTGAATAATAATTCGATGGCGGCTCCTAAACATCAAAAGAAAGAAAGCTAAACATGTGCACTTGGGGTGAGATTAGTTACTGAACGGTTGGCAGGAGGTTGCGAGTTCCCTCCTTATGTTTGTATTTTTCTGAACCATAGATAAAAAAGAAATTCACATTTAAGTAGTTTCATGGTTGTTGGTAGCTGTATAACTGAGGGCCTGGTAAGATTTTTTTCACTGCCGCCGTCACAAGTTAGATTTGTATAGGATCGAAACAGCACCGTCTGTCGGTCTAAAGACGACATATTGTGAGACCATACAAATCTGCGTTTACGTCGACGCGATGACTTGTGACGGCGATTTAAAAAACTCTCTGTTCTCCACTCACCTCGCATACAGAGTGTCGTCTAGTAGTATTTCGCAGTAGTATCGCTTCTTGGGCGGTATTTCCTTCGCTTCTAGCAGCCATAGTTTGACAGTCCGTTCGCAGCGTCGCGTGCGCATTTCCTCTGGCCGCGCCGCTTGCCGTAAGCTGAAAATGAAAACGATGAATGTAGGAGATATATGCATGAATAATGGGATAACTCTACTAAAAAAAATATGTCAAGCATTGAATGTCTTTAAATGAACATTTCTTGTATATACATATAGAATCTGAATCTCGGAAACGGCTCCAACGATTTTCATGAAATTTTACATTTGGTTTTATTTATGGAAAACATGTTTTCAGGCACGAATAACTCCTAAAATATCATACGACCGCAAATTTCGCCGGCGTCTGTCAAGTTGTGGTAGCTCAAAGGTGAGGCTTCCTTCCAGCTTACGAGGCGATAACGAAACTAGAGTACCCCGGTTCGAGACTGGTTCACCGAAATAATTTTTTTTTTCCTTTTTTTGTGTGGAGAAGAAACCAGGTACTTAATTAATTAAATATTCTCGCGCCATCTCAGAAGCATCCCCGATGGGGTAAGCAAAGGCATTGTAATAACAAAACCTACATTTCACCGAGGATGATTGAGTGCCAACGTAACAGAACTAATTTTATTATTTATTTATTTATTTATTTATTTTATTTATGACGAAATAAGCATTTTATAATCTTTTATAACCTTCTTCATTAGAGGCTCCTACGTAACTAGTAACTAATTATTATTTTGAACGGTAACACCATTTATACATTTTTGTTTTTTTTTTACTAAGAAGGCAGTTTATTTTAAGAGATTATGAGAACCGAACACGCTTTCATTGACGAACGAGCCGTGGCGCCTCGATATTGACGGACAAGTTGGACTGGTCTAGTGATAAAGTGCCGTACATTTCCAGTGAAACGGTAACTGTAAAGTAGGTGTTAGTGACTACATAACTAGACCGATTTGAATTGAAAACATTATCACAACACGTGTACGGCATAATTCTTTGGCGTAAACAAAATATTTGCAATAACATATATGCGTAAAAATAAATTCAATACTAAAAATTACCTTAAATTAATTAATAATTATTGACATTGGATGCAGTATCCTCATAATTACATCATCTTACAAGTTGTTATGGCAGCTCCGCAGTTGGTACGATAATAATAATGTTGATATATTTGTAATATATGTTATGTGGATCACAAAGGTTTGCACTAAACACCAATATTAACCAATGTGTTTTGGCCCACTTCTGTCTACCCCTTCGGGCACCCTTCTGAGAAGGCAGGAAGGTATTATTGAGTATTTAACTGTTAGTTCAACAAAAATCTATATTAATTAAAATGATTAATGATAGAAATCAGAAGTTAAGTGTCTATTTTATTGATGGATGAGGAGAGCATTTACACATGTAAGAAAACATTACACATTGTGAAACATATGTTACTAGTGGCGCGATCTTTTGAGTAAAAAAAAAAATATCTGTCTAAATATCTGCTTGCTTAGTTTTCACGGCTACATCCCTGAACCGATTTCACAGAAATTTCGTATAGGGCTTTAACTTTACCTTACGAACATAGGATAGAGGAGACAAAGTCGCGGGTTTACTTCAATAAAATACGTAAATATACCTGTATATCCAGCGATCTCGTTCCTTCCGTGAAGCGCAGGCGAAGTACCGAGGGGCCCTGTTCTCTGCGCTGAGCGCGAAGCAGTGCGGCCTGCCCAACACCGATGAGTGAAGAGCGCGTATTTCTACCTGCAATTACAAACTCATCTTCAGTAGGAAGCAGGACATTCATACTGCCTACATTTTTCGATCATTTATAACGTCATGCCATGTCTTCTCTTCCTCCACAGGGATTTCAGTGGGAAAAAGGGTATAAATCCCTATTAATTTTTTTTAATATTCGTCGATGACAGCCTTTGAATGTAGGCTTTAATAATATTTGAATTGAAAAAGCCATGAGAGGCACATCCTGAAGATTTTAAGCGCCCTAATATCCTTATTTTCTTTATTTCATATCAAGATGTATTTTTTAAATCAGTCGACAGTCGAAGTATTATTTTATGCGCTCTTTATGCGCGGGGTATATGTTCCATAAATATGCCGCGAATACAGAAACCGTGAATACGGAATGGTAATTTATATGGGATTATAGGGGATACGTTCCTAGGTTCCTAGGTTATTTTATCTTCGAATTTTTTTATCGATCATACAGTTGATTCGGTGACATTGAATGAGCGTGATATGTTTGCAAATGATTCTCCAAGGCATAAACGATCAAGCATTTCTATTTTCACTTTAAGCGGTAACACAGATTTTTTTCGTATCGAAACTCGTTTCTCATTTTTTTTTTGTTGACATTATAAACTAGGAAGAGTGCAGTGGACGTGTTACTCGATCACAATTTTTGTAACGAATGTGAAAGACGAATCAATAAAACACGCAAAGCGGCTTTTACTATAAACGGAACAACAACATTCAAAATATACTCTTTTTATTGAGTTTTAGGTTGCTTTCATTCTCAAAAACACCGATCGCGGCGAAGGCGGCTTGGGTGAAGGCCTCGGCGATATTATTTAACAACATACTTTAGGCTAACTTGTAATATTTTACTTTTTATTAATCCATTTGACAAGGATATTGGGTTGGATACCTATTGGAATAATTTTATTATTATGTATGTACTTTTTAGATCCGCGAATAAAACAATTTTTAGTCGTGAATATAGAAATTGGGTCGCATTTTTTTAATCCGCGAATAGTGAAAAGTTAAGCTAGATCATCACCACTTGTGAACTCATTATTATCCGTTTAAATGCAGTGGCCAGATTAATGATGATGATATTAAAAACAGTAATAATATTCTCACCGTTAAATATCACGTGTCAGATAAAAAATATAAATAATCTTTACACGACATGATTCAAATATGATAATGAAGTAATTAAAATCTCAATGTAAATAAAAATGACTCATTTTATTTAGGTAAAGTAAGTGTCGATTTCACTTATTTCTATATTATTCATGAATGACGATTTGCTAAAAATGAAATATGATTATTATTATTATTATTATTTACACTGTTTGGGGGGATCAAACAAGCCTTCCGAAGATTGCAGGAACTAAATAAAACTAGGGTTCACATCCAAAGGCTTGTTATAAGGCGTATTTATGTAACGTGATACAAACTTCAATGGCGCGATCTACTTTACTAATCACGCTAATTACTAATCTACTTAAAAATAATAAAACGAAACATACTCATGTACAATTCGTACATACACATACCTGATTCGGTGGTCCCAAGTCCATAGTAGACACGGCGGGTGACTGTGCCGACAACAGGCTTTCATGAGATCTGAAACAAAGAAAAAAATGCTTTTGCCCAGAATTCTTACGATAACGTGAACTGCCGCCGTTTAATTTGATACCTTTAACATCACATTCCTAAGAATTAAATTAAGAATTGCAGGAAATATAAAATAAATAGATATTCCTACACTATTATGTTTTTTCTTTCAGAATATTAATTTCTATACATATACTAAAACCTTAAGCTTAAGATTGCATAGACATTATTTGTAGTTTAATAAACATTCCATTAAACATCCATATTCAAGCGATTTGTAAATTCATTTATTACACAGAAATTTAACAGGGTGGGCACTTTAGGCCATAAGTACACATTGTACTGACTCATCTGTATGAGTTGGAGATATTCCATATTCTACTTCACTCAGTCTATATACATTTAACGATGCTATCATCAAAATGCAAGTTATCACCATAACGAACTTAACTAACGTCATAGATCATGGGACCAACGAAATTGAAATTTTTGTATCGTTCCTTAATTGCAATGTATTTTGATTACTAATAAAGTTGTTGTGGGGAAGTTGGTAATTAATGTGTTCAGTGAATAGCGTCGTAGACGGGGCGGGGCGACACTCCTACACATAAAATACTGTTGTTACAATAACGCCCAGCGGTCACGATATTTGATATACCAGTACATGACATTTAATACATAAATTTACTAGGCCGTATGTACGGAAGCTGTGTTAACCATATAATGATTCATTAGAGAATTTGAAAAGTGATAGCTGCGGTTGAAGCAGGCGAGCATTAATATTGATCGTTCGTTTCTATAACATATAATTTATATAATTTAAAGGTATGTTTGTAAACAGTTGAGATCACTGATGACACGGGACATCTGCTGAAAGAAACTTACCGGTACTTCCAAACGATAATCGAACGAGTAAATTTTTTAGACAATTTCAATAATTAACTAACGAAACTAATTACCTATAATACATCTATATACGGATACATAAAATGTAAGTGCCTGAAATTTAAGCGTAATTCCAAAATAACAGCTTTTTACTAAATGCATATGCAAATACGGTAATGAACTAAAAAAATAATTTTAAAAATGTTCTCTGTCTGTCTGTTTCGGTAAATCTCCGAAACGGCCTGAATGATTTTAATGGGATTTTAACTAGCCGAGAGCAAATTTTACATGGAGCAACTTAGGCTAATTTTATTTAAAGAAAACATTAGGGTTGCGCGGGTCACTCATGAAATTAACTTTACGTGGGTAAATCCGCGGGGCATAGCTAGTTTTAAATAAAATCCTAAGGCAATTGTTAATGCATAATGATACACCTGACATATATTAAAGTTGAAAAATATTTCTAATATTGAAATAAACAAACAATCAATGTTAATTAGATAAAATCGCTATTAAAGTTTATATACCTAAAAGCTCGCACCACTGAGAGAAATAAAAACCGGCATTTAAGGCCCCCAAGCTTTCCCTCGTTTTATGACTTCCTATTATGTGAATAAATTACGCCGGCAGATAGAACGGCCCAATAAAGATCTCTTCAAGATGAGGGTGGGAATTACAAGATGCCAGTTTATAATATATACACAATATAGATTAAGTATTTCTGACCAAATATAAAAAAAAATAAGTATTTCTTAAAACGATTTTAATTACTTATCAGGTTACATTGACTATACCTTGTTAAAATAATTTTGGATGACCTGCAACTAACTAGAAACTGTTTGGAACTCGACGATTTTCCTCCAGTTATTCACCTAACTGATCCAATTACATACGTAGCAATATACTTTTGTAATGATTGTAATACTTATAATATATTATATAATAATATTTCATTCTAGTTACATTTCAAAATCCTACAATGTAGACACTTAATAAACTGCATTAGTTATGTGTAAGCATATAGCATCCTATATTATCATATAAGATGGTATTTTCGTTACTCTAGTAATTAACGAAGAATAACCAACAAAAAACATAATTAATACAGATAATTAATTACTTCTAATAAGGACATTGTTCCGAAACTTAACGAGCTGTAAGCCAAATATTACATCATTATAGTTGTATGTCATAATGATATGTACACAAAAGTAAAAATAAGTAGTTTTACCTTGATGTCCTCAGAGCGTGTGAGGGTGGGTGAGTGGGCACGGCCGCCAGGGCTCGTTCCCTTTCTAGCTTCGTAGCAGATTTTGTCCTCTTGAGGGGGTTGCTTCTGAACGACCGCTTGGAAAAGAAGAAGGAAGCCAGCCTCGAGGGACTGTGCTGTGGCTGAGCCCCCGGCACCGGTGTGCTTGGCGCCGAGCCTCGCCGACATGCCTTCTCGTATGATGTGTCTGCGGACAAGAAACATAATGTTACCAACCAATTCAGTCGAATCAATATAGGAATATCATAGCGGTAGTTGCGGTATGAACACATGTTTGAAACGATATAAATTAAATTTAGTGGTAAATTCTAATTACTCAAGCATCCTAGAAACGGATCGTAAATATACTGCCGCAGTGGCCGCATATCTATCCACGCTAGTTGCTCAATTGATACTGATTTAGCGGCAACCTTGCAAGAAAATGGCCGTGACGTGATTAGTATTGCCCGTTATCAGGTTACATTGACAATTTGTTACCGCTGCACTGTCATATGGATAGTTTTGTAACATAATATCGACCACAACGCACATTGGCGCTGCGTATAGCGTGGTTTCCGCCGGAAGTTGCGCGCACGCCGTCCGTGACCGCTGCGCATGCACACGAATCGATGTCAAAAACATTTCAAGAAACATTCTCTGGCCAAGGACAATACCATTATTAACTCACAGGTATAAGAATACATATCAACTTGCATACTAAAACATTAGATACAGTAAAATATTTAAATCCTTGTTCACGCAGCTGATCAAACAGCATTACAATTTAGTGTTTAACCAGCTGTGCCCTGCGATTTCACCCGCTAAATGTTTTTTTTTAAATAAAACTAATTAAAACCCAAGTTACTTGTAACAAAAGCTATCTGCCAGTAAAAGTCCCTTTAAAATCGATCCAGTCGTTTCAGAGATAACTCGGAAAAAACAGACAGACCGTATATACGTTCATATGCATTTAGTGAAAAGCTGTTATTTTGGAATTACAAACAGACACTTCAGTTTGATTTATCTCTATAGATATAAATGTATAGATAAAAACATTTGAGTTCAATTAACACAGATGTATCGAAGGTTGCAGTAAACCTCGTGTTACAAGCAATTGAGTGTTTCTTGAGTCAACGACATCAATAACACGACGTCGCGACGTGCGAAAGCAACAGCTGGTCTTTCGAACCCATTACCGTTATTGCTTCATGTTATGTGATCGCTATTGACTTGACACTAACTACAACTAGGAACGTACATCACATCATTTACTGGGAAAGCTTCTTCATTTCTCCTTATGACTTACAAAGTAACTCATGGCGAGGCAATAAACTTACAATGAGGCAAACATAAAAATACGACCGTTAAAATTGAAAAGTGCAAAGTTGCACCCTTCCACGAAGTGAATGACCTAAAGGCGATAAAAGCTAATGCACTGTAATTAAAGACTAGATGTAGACTCGTAAGTAACATGGGACTATGTAAATTACTGAACGTTTTAAGGTAGTAAACTTAGTAAATAACTTATTTCTAATTCTATGATTTTAAAATAGTCGATCTGCATCCCTACTGAATGCTGAGACATAATCTACTTGAGAACATTCTAAGTTATAATCCATATATGTAATCCGAGTTCCATAAAAGTTAGTTGTTTCGACAAAGAGGTATCATTGAGAGAGGTTGTTCTTCGCAATCGTTACGCGCGTTCTGATAAGGCGCCGATAAGCGCCCACGAGGAAGTGCCGCACGACAAACTCTGATAGCGACGGTGCATTAAACATATTTTCACAATTATAACTAACAATTTTAAAACGCAATAGTTATTTGTTTTGATTTTGTAGCAATCAAGAAAAACTTACATATTGACAATGATAAATATCCTATTTACAACCAAATACGATGTTCGATGTAAATAGACATAGCAAATATGGTAGCCATGTATACCTACAGGCAATCGCCTGTCTGTCCTTCCATTGAGAGTCAATCTATCAGCACGATCAACGGATATTGCACTTTGTTTGATGTTATTACAATAATAAAAATATGCGCATACAATACATACACCGCTAAGTACTGTCCATGATTAATGACAAAATAACTACCAACCGGATGACTTCCAGTTTCCTTAATGCTAAGTTTAACTAACGACATATCATTTGTTAAGGAGCCCGTTTGTTCTTCGGCCTGCAATTAGCAAGCATTGTCTGCAATGAATAGTCGAATCCGGTTAACTTTAAAACTGTCAGCTCATCCACATTAGACACAAACCACCACTTTTAAGGAAGAATGCTTAGCAAGGACTTACTACTTTAGACAAAGCATAATAAATTCTAAACAATAGTAAAAGTAGCAAGAATGTGTGTCAAGATAAAATATAAGGTTCCTGGCATATATTTGCTCAGCACACAGGCAAACTGAATTAACTTAACTGACTCATTGATCTTGTGTTGTGAGGGTTTCTTTGATTATCTGTTTATTATTTTACCAACAACGCCAGTAATTGTACGGAGAGCTTCTTAATATTTCGTATTACGCAACTAGATTGTGATAGTTGGCTCGTTTGCTTTATTGAATACATTATGGGTAACAAATGAGAGTCGAAAAGAAATAAATAACAATCAACTCAAGGTTTTGACAACCTTGAATAGAGTCTTACCCGAATGTACTGCCACATCATCTTCTACGTCGAGGTATCCACGCCTGATGCTAAGGGGACTGTTGGCTAACTGAGCTTCATGCTTCTTTATCAAAGCTCCAATTACCTCCGTCTCACCACCGTTATTATCAACAAACTTATCATAATTCTCCATAAGATCTGCAACAACTGCCATGTGTTCCTCGAGCCCTACTTCGATATGCCTCGCTGTTATACTCCGCAGCAAAGAATTACTTCTTGACAACTTTGTGCTTCGCGATCTTCGAATAAAATTCAGACCTGTCATTTTGCCCGGACTTTTATTAGGACTATCTGGAGTGACAGTTATTTTAGGTGTTCTAAATATAGATGTAGAGCTATTACTGCATCTGATAGGTGATGGCACATTGAGATTTTGAGGCAGTGTCTTCGATTTTTCTTTTCCAGGTGTTAAAAGTTTTGGAGAATCTGGTATAAGGGATAAATTTGAGTTCATTATTGAATTTTTTGTAGCTATCTTGTTCCCGATGCTCGTAGTTGAGTTATTTAACTTATTCGCTGAAACAGATCCTCCTAATGGAGAGAATATTCTGTCGTATCGAGGCTCACATGAAGTGGTGCTGCGAAGTCGAGGTTTCGTTTGTCTGAGAGCATTTTCAGCCACTAGCCTGGGGCTGGTCAAATCACGGTGGCCTACTCTCGTCAACGCTTCATTTGAACTCATAGTAGAAGACAAAGGACGTCTACTGTGAAATCGTCGCTCCGGGCTGAAAACACTTATATCGCTTTCACTTTCCGTAAAGGATGAATCACCTCGAGACGGGATTTTAAGTCTACCAGAGTCTGACACATTTCTTTTTTTACTTTTTCCCCGAACGCAGTCTATGATTTGTCCAGATATAAGAGCATCTTTTTCTTCTGGCGTCAGTGGTAAATAGTTTTCAAAGCTCTCAAATAGTGGCACGTAGAAGACAGAGCGACGTCTCGACAGCTCGTCGTCGGTGGCCACTTCGGCGGGCGCCAGCGGGCTGGACATATTGCCTCGGTGCAGGATGTACGCTGCGTTAGCGCTTTTCGACCTCCACGATGTCTTCTCGTCCTGTCGCCGCCGCCATTCGTCTCACTTTGACCAATTTCCTTTCCAATTACACTTTTTAATTCCCATT
The DNA here is from genome assembly GCA_929442735.1 of Watsonalla binaria. Classification (NCBI taxonomy): domain Eukaryota; kingdom Metazoa; phylum Arthropoda; class Insecta; order Lepidoptera; family Drepanidae; genus Watsonalla; species Watsonalla binaria. The sequence goes on from OV838923.1 coordinate 3,973,254, forward strand.
TCACAGTTGGTAATTATGTTCCATAATTACTTTATTAGGAGTCACTTTGGAAAAGCATAACGAAATGACAGATTATTAACCTTGTCCATTTATGTCAATAACCGAAATATTAACCATGATTCAATTAACTAAGCACCTAGTACGGTACCTAATTATTTTAGTGAAATGACATATGTCAAGTTGAAACATCGTAACAGGTAAAAATCACATACACAGAAAAATATTGATCGGTAAATAAGCAGTTTTGTTTTATCAAAGCCCGATAAGATTGTGCTCCGAGTGTAACCAATCGAATTCTTGTATCGAATCGATGAAAAGAGGCCAAATACATTAATGGTGTTGTTGACTATCAGATATTAAATCTCAACATTTAATTACGTTTAACAATATTAGACATACAATGACTCAACTTAAACCTGGTTCAAATCAAATGAAAAATTAAGCATAAAGTGGAACAGTTATCACATAATGTGACTTTTCTTCACAACTATTAGAGTTATGTTATTAAAAATAATATTAGGGCAAAATTACACATACGTATTTACGGGGAGTGGGTGCGAATATATTTAGAGCCGCCCTAGGTCGCTCGCCATCACGCAGGGGACGCAATTAGCCAGTTGAACCAGCGTATCAGTTAATTTAATTAACGAACGCGTGCGGTATTCACATTTTCTGCAAAAACATAAAACCGGAAAGATTTACGCGCAACTATGTTTATAATTCTGGTTAAAAAATTCTAAGCTTTCTCACTTAATACATATTTTTGGTAGATACATTATATTACACGCATGAAAATAAAATTGATATATTTTTTTTAACTCTAACGATAAAGTATTTTATTTAAAAAGCAATTAGTTATAATGTCCCGTTTTAAACACAAGGAATAAAAAAATACTAGTGATAACAGCTGGTGGTAAAAACAATGATTTACATTTACATTTGTTGATACATATTTGATGCGAAATGAAATTTAGAGACGTTTACCTCGCATTTCTGTCAAAGTTTGCGATCCCTAAATTCCAGAAACTCAGAACGAAATTTGGTGAATAACAAACAAGGGTAGCTGAATGCTTTCATCTCCAAATATCACAGTAATATAATGATCGTTTCCGAAAGTACAATCTAACAACGTTTAAAGTTTAGTGCCCGATGCGGTGCAGTTCCAAAGAATTCATTAGCGAAAATTCGTTTAGAAGTATACTAACCGTAACAAATTTCAATTGAGTGTACGATTAAAGCTTGCGGAACAAATATAGTTAGAAAATAGAATGTGGTTCTTAACGATGCTTCGGATCAGATTCGGAATGCTAATTCGCTAGGATTTTGTATGCCTCTGCACGAAATTACATTCCGGGCCTAAATAAACACACTTGAGTTCCCGAGCAAACCATAATTAGACTGGTCGATTTAATAAAGTCTTTTACGCACAAAGCAATTAGATTTCAAACACGAAACTCTAATATAGGATCTAATCAATTGTACAGAGCGTTACAGACACATTTCACATACCTCACTACAATAAAACTAAATTAAAAACCCAGCCTATTTGCGAAGTAATGGTGCTATTTATGAGATAAAATTATAGCGTGGCTTTACACAACGTATAATAAAAGCTCTATTAAAATGCATGTTAGCAAACATTATTTCAAAATTGAAGGCTCCTAAAGAATGTGAACAATGCGCTCCAACTTTGCACAATTGCAAACAAAACGTGATAATAATGGCGAAGTGGAGAAAAGTAGCAACACGATTCAAATAAAACTAGAGGTGGGAGAAACTTGAGCCCTTGGCCAGTGGCGGGCGGTGGCGGTGCGGGCTGGTGCCGTGACTAACGCGTGCGGACAATCATGATTCAAGGCAACGACCATCGCGACTATCACCATGCCTGGGTCCTTCAACTCAATTGCATCTCGCAGCACCAAGCAATATAAATACGCACGACAAAAACCTGTTTGATGTTTATATTTTGCTATGCAAACTTATTTCTAGGTCATAAAATGGGGCTTAAATTAAATAGAACGTGTATTGGGGATTTGAACCCCCTTGCATTAAATTAAGTTCTCACAGCCATTTCACGTTTTATTTTATTAGACATGTGAGCGCAGCACACGACATTACATGACACAATTCCAGAAGGAAACAAAAGAGAACTATCAAAATACAATTGAATTGACGTCTACACATAGATGGCGTTACAAACGTTTTTCTTCAGTTTTGAGCTTAGTAAGTCATCGAATTAGAATAAATCTACCACCGCTTTGGAAACTAGTCCTTCAGGACTCGAAATTATAGTCTATTTAATGTGTGAAGTGAAAGAAATTTGGTTTAAGCATCAAAGCAAAAGATCCTGTGGAAAGTGAGCATTGGGCATGGTTCATGAAGTATTTAGGGTGTATAAGGAAAACTGAGCCAGTGACTATACAACTCCAATAGGGGAAAAACAACATTATAAATACTTAACAACGCTCACTACCGCACAAGCGGTGATCTCTGAGTGTGTGAAATATGGAGACGAAAATAAAACATCTCAATATGGCAGCAACAGGATATTTTTCACACGCAGCTCTCTCGCGAATTATCTGAGAAGGAATTATCTACGCAATTTGCTTGACATCTCTGGAATGGAATAATAAATGTTGCACGCTGCTTCTCTTAATTTTTGTTATGTTATTAGTTTTATAACTTATATTGCTCTCTTTAGTGACTAAATGCAGGTTTGTCCAAAATGTGAAGGCAAAAGATTCATAGGTAGTTAATTTATTAATTCGTCGAATGAAAACTTTGTAAATAATTCTCATGTGCTAAATATAAACAAAGATTGTGATCTAATAGCATATAGTACCAAATTGAATTCCATTTCCGTATTTATTACCCTAAACTTAATATTTCCATATCGAGATTCCGAAAGTGTTGTGCTGAAGAATATTCCAACAATGTTCAACGGCAGGTTCACAGTTTGAACTAAACTAAAGCAGTTGCGAAACATCTTCTGGGCTTTCGCAAGTTATTCCGACCGCATGCTACGAGTAGCCAAATGCAACGAATACCACAGCGCAGCTACAGTTACGAAATTATAACAAACTAAAAATGACATTGTTACTGCAATAGATAGGTACTACAGTTCCTTCAATTTGTTACCAATTAACCTTTCTAGTCACAATACCAAATGGAAACTTAGGGTTAAACGCAGGTTACATCCAAGTACAAATCAAATATGCAGAGATGCTAAATCTATGCAGCTGGCACATATATATATTTCGTTTACTGACTTAAACAAACTGTATCATTATATTACATTTTTTATTTTGTGTTTATAAATAGACAATGGAAAATAAGTTGACAGACTTCGATTCTTAGTTTATATCATAGCTCTGACCTAATACACCGATTTATATGTTTCTTTTAAAATTAATCAATTACTAAGGGGGCAAAATAAAAAACCGTTAGTCCAAACAGTAGCCATCATTAGTTCGCCTTCAAACCATTATTCGTGTAAATGACGCTGTGTTGACTGAATAATTATGTTTTTCGTCAAAACTAAATGAATATTGATTAATGATTGATGTACTAACCTGTAATCATTTGGAATACAGTTTTAATAATGTTTTACTATTAGATATTAAGAAATCAGGACCAACTGAGTGCTGTGCCAGGAGTTCGAGCCAGATTCGTAACCTTGAGTTATGTTTCGCTTGTGATTACCAATACTTAACATAACAATCATTCTTTAGTGGTACCCTAACAATTTCACACAGTCAAGCTACGGTGTATAATCAAATCAAATTTTTGTGCATTAAAAGTATGAATCACATCCCCTCGTATAACGCCAGTCAATTATAGCAACATTATAAAATCTGACTACATCATTTCATTAACACTAACTGAATCATGGAATATCAATGAAATAGCCATGACAAACGGGCTAAGATCGACGAATTGGCTTTAAAATGTTGGAGAGAAAGCTCGACAGTGTAGCGCGGATGTGTACACTTCCTTGGCACCGACCGAACGAGATGTAAGATACGAAAGATAGATACTGGTTTGACGACCGGCTCCCGGTAGGCTTGTGTATTTAATATGTATATGTATACACACCACATCGGCACATGTTACATACAATCTTACACACATACATATGCTCACGCCTGTATTCCCCGAAGAGGTAAGCAGAGGTGTTGTAATCACAACACCCACTTTTCACCGAATTTGATTAAGTGCCAACGTGACAGATGGTGAGTCTATCGCCGTCTCAGGCACTATACATACGTCTTTGAATTACTTCTCAGAAATATGCAGGTTTCCTCACGGTGTTTTCCTTCACCGTAAAGCACGTGGTGTGAAATCACTGTACATACGTTTTTTTAGAAAAACTCATTGGTACAGGCCCCGCTGGGATTCGAACTTGCGCCGCTTGCGTAGCAGGCGACTGCTCAAACCCCGAGGCCGGAAAGACGTATGTATAGTGCCTGAGACGGCGATAGACTCAACATCTGTCACGTTGGCACTTAATCAAATTCGGTGAAAAGTGGGTGTTGTGATAACAACACCTCTGCCTATCCCTTCGGGGAATACAGGCGTGAGCATATGTATGTACTACTAATAGATAAAAAAATCTTTATATCATTGAACCATGGGACTTTAATGGTAAGTAATTAATAGAAGCTCTATCGTGTTCACAAGCGCACGACCATCGATCAAAGGATCCCGGGTGATCAGACTTGTCATCATGCTAAGCTTGTGTAAGTAATTACTTAGGTTGTGTCCAACTTAATGTTTTTGTAGCATTAATGTTATCAGGAAGTCTTACGTTACGTTACATTTCCTTCATTCTATTATACTTACCATACTCTTAACAGAAAATAACTTTGTTCACGCCATCTCAGAAGGGTTCCCGAAGGGTTAAGCAGAGGTGTTGTAACAACAACAGCACTGGAGATGATTAAGTGCCAACGTGACAGTGGATGAGTTCATCGCCGTCTTAGATAAGTTGCCTCACGATGTTTTCCTTCACCGAAAAGCACGTGTTGTGAAATACGGATCTATACGGATGTGAGGCTTGGACGATCAAAGAACACCTCAGAAAACGTGTAGAGGCGTTTGAAATGTGGGCTTACAGGCGGATGCTTGCTATTAGCTGGACTCAAAAAGTAACCAATATTGAAATTCTTCGACGAGTAAAGCAGAAACGTGAACTTTTACAGACCGTCAAACAAAGAAAAGTTGCCTACCTAGGACATGTATTGAGACATGATAGGTACGAGTTACTACAACTAATTATGATGGGAAAAATCGCGGGCAAAAGACGTGTTGGTCGGAGGAAAAAATCTTGGTTGCGTAACATCCGGGAGTGGACGGGGATAGCGAGTGCAGCCGAACTCTTTCGTCTCGCTAGAAATAGAGAGGAATACTCCAAATTGACTGCCAGCCTTCGTTAATCGGAGAGGCACCTTAAGAAGAAGAAGACTTAAGTCCGGTTCTTTCAATGCTACCTTCCAACTTGTATGCTTATTACTCAGATTTAGACTAAAGCAGTTCCGTGACTGCTAATATTATTTGTAGGCATTTCTCACTCTGTTCTAAAATGAGTTAAACATAATAGTATCTCAGTGACTTAGAGGTGAATCTTAGAAGGCATTTGAAACGAGCACTCCTCGGCATTATGTAGAACAGTTTATTCTAGAAACGAAGAAAAAACCTGCAATCCAATCCCGTTAAGAGAACTCTTTGATTTGATTTTGAAGCCAGGCGAACTCGAAGCTCGTCTGCCCAACGTTACTGTTATCTCTTAAACCAATCAAGTATGACTTGTTCTACCATTGTTAGTGAGCCCGTAGTACCGCCACAGCATAAATAAGTACAACGTACTCTCATAAGCTCAACTATAATAGTGACCACACTACCGACCTACATAATCTCTTACTCATAGGCATACGATAATAGCGTAATTAATGATGTGACGCGCTTATTTGTTTAAATAAATTAATGATTTGAACTTGGTCCTCATACTATACAAAGACTATCATAATTCTCCAAAATTATGATAGTCAGCCGGGCAGATCTATGGGCAATCCCGTCGTATTCAGGGTTGCAAATGATGCGATCAACGAAATATTCTTTTCTCTTCCATGTCTCTCCTTCAACTTTCTTAGCTGTGGCTGTTCACTCCTTAAATGAAAACATTGTAGTGTATAATCTTACGTTCATACTTTTCTTATTCATTTATTTATTTACAATTAATACATAAAGTGCACAGATAGACTTAATGCTTTAGCGTTTAATTCTGTACTTATGTTTTAAAATGTTTCGACGAAATAGGATGTACCTGGTTGTAAAAGATTCTACAAATGACCTACCGACATGTCCACTGAGCAGTAAGGAATACGCGAAGTAGCATCGCGCCCTCGGGATATAGGGCAGACGGTGGGTCAAGATAAAAGCTCTTAGTTACAGCAGCGCATGTCACCAGCGACGAAGACAATAAAACGAGGGCAAGAGCGTGACTATTGAGTGCAATTTGTACGAGACGCGACCTGGGACATACCAACAGAATATTTTTAGGAAATTTCTACCCTTCGAAAAAGACTTCTGATGATAAGAATAAAAAAGACTGAGGGGAAGTCATAATGAAAGTTCAAAGGTGACAAACGGGATCGGATGATGCAAGCAAACAAAGCGCGTGCGAACGAAACGTGTTTTGAAGGCAACCGCGTTGAGCAATAACAATTTTCTACGCTACGAACCGAGAGGCTGTGTTCTGTGTTTGGACAAAGAATGTGGAGATAAATGTTTACATAGAACGTCGAGATTTTACGTATCCATAATATTTACAAAGGGCTTCTTTTACAATCCTTGCATAACAAAATTATAAAATGAGGTTCGAGCAGTCGTCACCTACGCAGGAAACGCAAATGCAAATCCCAGCTGCCTGCACCAGTGAGTTTTTCTAAAATATTATGTGCAGTAATTTCACCCCACGTGCTTTCTTCTTTTTGGTGAAATGTGGGTGTTGTTATTACAACACTTCTGCTCACCCTTTCGGGGACCCTTCTGGGATCGCGTGAGCACATTTATTTTATATTAAAAAATAGAAAAATCGTAAAAACGTCTTTACAATAACGACACACGTCCTATATTGCAAAGTACTAGGTGCTGTAAGGCCCCAGCCTTACAAGCGGCTTAAAACCTGGTTCATTGCAAATTTAAGTTTTATGAAAGATATTTCATAATCCGAAAAGAATTCGAAAAAGGAAGAAAAAACTATATCCGTTGTCAGATTGATTTTTAAATAAAAGTGGAAAACGTTTAATTAATTTAATTGATTTATTGAATACATCCCGGGTAGCCAGTGGCCCAAGATGGGGTCACACAAGTAACAAAACACCGTGTTTAGTGTGGTTAGCAAACAAAACGTACCTACAAATCGTGACGAGGCTTGCGCGAGTACTAGATAGTCCAATACATTCACCATACAAGGTCACGACCAGATTAGTCAGAACAGTTTTAATGTTACCACCACTATAATATCGTTGCATTAACTAATTTAAGGTCAATAGCACGTTGTATAAACTCGATCAATCCTTTTACAGGTTTAATTGGCTTATAGTGCTGGTTTTTCGCAAGATGTAAGTTCATTCATGATGTCTAGAAACTATCTTTCAAATGAGTAATATGTACCTACTTATTCTGAAATCTGATCTTCGGCCTGCTGGCGGCTTTAAGCTATGGCAGAAATCTATAAATCAAATGTTGAGTCATATGACTGTCTTTAAGTATTACTTTGTCTAGAGGATTTACAAAAAGAAGGAAGGTTCTATATTCGACGCGTATGTCCCTAGTCAGCCAGCTTCAAATTTAGGGTAAGAGATTCCGATTACCCTCTTAAAAAAATGTTATAATAAATAACATTGGAGCTAATAACAGCGAAATAAATAAGTTTAATCTTAATATTTACTATACAGAACCGTAAAGAGAAGACACCGTAATGTTTACTTTACTCTACTACATAATAATTAGACCTTTAAGGCTGCTTTTCCCACTCACTAAATAAAGCAATTACTTTAAGTGCCTACAAACTATTTTAACAAAGTAGCAAAGCAATGATCGGTAGTTAATCTCCATCGGCTATTAAGCTAGGTATGTAATTCTTTCGTTCTTTTTTGTGCCACTTTTTTGTAACATGTTCCTTAATAGTAAACAACTACAATCCATAGTAATGTAAGTAATAATTGTATGTTACACGGGTGAAGCCACGGACATTGAGTAGTATGTTAAATAGCAAGGTAGAGAATGCGAGTAAAAACTTTACGTTCCGACTGTAGTAACCAACTCGCTAATAATTCCTAGGAATATTCTGCTAGTTGAGTCGAACTTGAATTTAATCAACACTTTAATATGATTACATACAGTGGTTTCCATGAGTCATGCGCAATAATGCTTTGTTAGGATATTTCGAAATATTCGTTACGATTTTGTGGGTTGCTAGCATTTATATGCAATCTTTGCGAGTAAATATTAATACCGTACACAATTTATGTGACATTATTCCAAAGCGCAAAGATATTGTGATTAGTGTAGATATCATGAGGAAACGTCTTCCAGAATGGCCACTAGCCAATAGCCACAATACAAAAAAATCTATTCGGTCGAATTGAGTAACCTCCTCCTTAATTTGAAGTCGGTTAAAAGGGCGTGCTAGCTGTGTCTGCCTCTGTTTGATCTAGGGGCCTATCATCGTTATGGCAGTGATGTCTTATCAACTTCTTAGCGTTTAATTTTGGTAGCAGAAAATGGAACGTAAAACCTAAGAAGTTCTTAATAAGCTGTTCTTAAACCGATAACGATAGACCCTAATAAACGGTAGACTAAAATAAAGTAAATCTACTTTATTTTCTAACAAAGTTACATGATTTACTAACACGTGGTTTCCTAACTTTTCTGCCCGCAAAGAACTATGTCGATTCGAATATATTTCGGATACAGAACTAAAATTAAATACACTTTCGCATCTATAATACAAGTATTATCACGTGATTTAAATGCATAAGTACCTTATGTATTATTGTATATAACATACCTCTGCCTGTACCAAAGTCCTTCAAACCGTGTTTAATAGAATGCCCATTAATTTTCAATAACGCTGTAACAAACCGACGCGCAATATGAATGATAATTTTAAATTAAATTTGTTTTAAATTTATAGCCATTGGAAGGAAATGTACGGCAGTTTAGTCGCCGTTGAGATAACCCGGCTTCCTGTCGAATGTTTTCATAGTGAGGGTCATTGCTCAGTGATTACATTGAGATGAATTAGATGTATGCATCATATAATCTCCTAATTACAAAGTGATCTGCTGATCATCAAGAACTAATAAATAAAGCGTGGAATCCTTTCTAGTATTCATTGTTTTGTTCGAATAAGAACCGAAATAACAAAATATTTCTGGGAAAGAAGCTTGAAAGTCTAATGTGTATTTACACAAACATATATTTCCAAGACATTTTCCTTGCGACACACAATCCAGGTAATTTGTATTGACATCACATCCAATGGACTGTAACGTGGAAACAATAGACAACGCCTTACATGTTGAATGCACTGATGCACATTTATTTCACCTAGCTAGGTATTGGGTTATAAGTATTGAAAACATAGACACAATATTACTAACATACAAATTAAACAATCTAAGAAAAAAAAAATTATGTTGCCCGCCTTTAACTTGCCTGGATTGTGATTTTCGACATTGGATAATTACGATGATGTTTTGAATACATTTTAATAGTCAAAATGGGTAAAAATTATTACCAATATTTAAAAAAATGTGTAAGTGTACATTAACATTAAAAATTTTTAAACTTTTTTATTTCATTTTACATTTTTATTGACGCATATTCTGTAAAAACTATTTCCATGGTGTTATTATTATGATTTAATAATGGCTTTGTTCAACGATTCGATACACCAATATGATTGTTTATAAGCTCAACCACACGTTTCTGACATCAGTTATCAACGCTAAGTTTATAATTGTAACAAGGTTATTACTAAAACCGAGTAATATTATTCACAAGTGTCTTTCCGTGTTCTGTGGATAGAAACGACGTATCACTTTTCAAAGTAAAACATACAGATGGACACACGTACTAGGAATGGAAACTAAAGCTTTTATTATGGGTAAGAAATTAAATCGAAGCTGTCGTATAACTGAAATAATCGTATAAAACCCAAAGAGAAACCCAGGAAAGCGAATTCAAATCACCTGCTTAGTATGTAAAGGGACACCTGCACACGACAGATGGTGAACAAAAAACAACCGCCCCTTTTGTCGACCGGGAACCAAGGTCTACGAGTGGGCCGAAAACATTTATAAGATAATTCTATAATCAGGGTCTCCAATTAGACGCTTCCTTATAGCTCACGGATATATCGTGCCTCGGAGAGAGTATTACATAAGTTGTAGGGGTTCGAGAAAAATAAGAAGAGCGTGGTCGTAGAGTTGCGAGGTCCGGTTTGCGCCAGCGGCGGTGGCAAGCCTGGAATGTGACCCAGACCACGATGGGACTCGAATCGGTGACTCATAGGAACACACAAACTTTTTTGAATAGCAGTTTGCCGCTGTTGGGTCCGACTGTTTAGAAAGTCTTCTATATTACAGGCGTGGGTGCTTAGATAAACAGGATTACACGACACCTACATACTCTTTATGCCGCACCACATCCCACATCACGTTTTTAAAATATGTTGAAGGTGCATATTATTATAATCGAAGCTCATTACATTCTTGTATCAAATTAACATTGACATAATTTTGCTATAGGTAAAGCGAATCAACGCTAACACGAAATTGTTTTTTGGAACTTCACATTTTTTTCTAAGATATATTATCAATATAAATATATTCTCACAATAGAACAAGGATTCACCAATAATTTATTCGACGAATAGCGTGTCTTGCTATATTTTTCTAAACTTTGATTAAATTTGAGAAAAACAATACCAGACTTTCAGCGACAGATAAGAATTGCCAAACAAGAACAATATTTCTTCCAACTTGCATAAAGACATTGGGGTGTGCTTAGAATCAAAAAGCCTAATAATTAATATGGTTCTAAAACATTATTTGCTTATCGTAACGTTAACCCTTTCTCAAGGTTTCGTTTTAATTTCGGTCAAACACACATTATGATACCAAACTCGCTAGACACTTTGGAAAAGTGTCACGTTTCAAGTGATTTTTCCCGAAAAATTCTGTCCGTATCTAATAGCTGTTCAAATACGCATAGTCATCGAAATATCCCTGGGGATGACGCAAGCCTTCCTTGGCATTCCGGGGTTATCTGTCGGTGAAATAACTAGGTATGTATAAAGCCTCTCCCAACGAAGGCTTTGTGAATTCATATGGCATCCTTCGCAGCAATCCAAGCAAACGCTCTGAATGTTTGGGACCTTTTATAGCTGGTCATGACCGCTAGCCTTGACATTTTTATATACGTATTTCAAAATATTGTACATTAAATATTTTGTGATATGTTTCGTTTCATTACTAGATGGATAATACAAATAATTTTCTAATATTAATGGGTCATTCGTATTCGAGATTTTGATTTGAATTCTAAATCATTATAACAGAGATTTTCACTTTTTAACGTGTTTATAAATCTATAAAAAAAAATATGATTAAAAAAAACGCATCGCTTTCGTAGAATTCTAATTCATTGTTTCGATGACAATACTTTTACCCATAATAAGAAAGGTTTTTGTGCAACAAGTTGCGGCTGAGTAGCACGTGCGAGGAAACCGCTCATAAAGGCAAATAAATAAATAATTCGGAGCGTGCTCTTGTTGCACCCCATTAAAGGCATGATTTGTGAAGGGGAAGTGCACGTAGCCAAGTATGCTAGTAGTTGGTCACACTTGCAACCGATGCGGTGTAGATATGTTTGGGTGAAAGTTACCATACACCATATTACCATCGACGTAACTAAACATAAATATCATTGTTCTTTCTATTATGAAATAATATGGTAATACGCTAATATACATTCCCGTAAAAGTTTTCAACCGATATAATATAAGGTAGAATTGTCATCAATATCGATAATTTTTAAGCAAAGTAATATAGTACTTTGTTAATTTTTTCTCGTTTGTTTATATTCGGCGTATTGAGCGTCTAAGTAACCAATTAGGTATAATTGTTATCGTTCAACATTATTATTTAATTAATGTCTATAGATGGCTTTTGAATTGATATTTACCAATCAATAAATATTTATAATTGCTGATATGAAAGAATAGCTGGAGATTATTACAATCGCATATTTAAAGGCCGATGGACAAGCAGGTAATATTCTGACAATTCGTTTCGTGCATTATCACTATGTACTTCAATTTAAAGTACGACAAGAATTATGAAAGAACACTTCATATCAAATAAAATTGCCAAATCCAGAGGGAATTAAATTCCAAATGCTTTTTCACTCACTACCACAATGTGAAACTAAAATGCACTTTTAATATTCGCGGCACGACACTGCACTGTTTTTAGGCTGTCTAACCGCGCGCAGCCGACAAGCTCGTCGAACCGACCGAGTAACTTTGTTGACAAGCGCGCCGAACTCCCGCCGCCACTGCCGCCATATTGGATTCCTTCGGTTATCTCCGGTAGACTTCGTGCGTCTTCGGGGGGATACCACTCTGTTGTTGATATTACTCATGCATCAAGCAGTCTGGTCAAATTATGAAATTATGCCAGCCCAGCCCCCTATTTCTGTCCCTTTTATTAAAACTCTGTCTTTATAAATTTTGCAATAGATATCTAGTTGGTTAGTCCACTAACTGGATGTAATATATATCGTTGAAATTAAATAATTAAGTGAATATTTTTTTTTTGAAAAATATTTTTAATTTCAAACAAGACAAAATCTAAGAAAAGACATTGAAGGATCTAAATTTAATGTGATTTGCGAAGTTTCTTATGCTACTAAATGAACTAAAGCAGTTAGAGCTGAATCTTGATTTTCCACAACAACTAAAACCTACCCAGTTATAAAGATTAGATACGACAGGTGTCAATTTAAATTCTTGCAAAAATCGACAAGCTGAATTTATCTAAAATTGTCGAGACAATCACTTGAAAATTATTCGGGCCCATAACTATTTATGATCGTCTCCCTGGCCTGATCCCACAATTTTTTGGGTCTGGCATTAATTGATTCAACCCGATGTAACTCAATTGATTTTGATACGAAGCGACTGTCATCTGACCCCTTAACGACCCTTTAACGCTTTTTACGAGGCAAATCTGTAATCTGGTTTGAACCAGTTATAGGCCTCCGAGTGACCTAAAATTGCCAAAGTTGTTAAATTGGAAACCGGGACCTACAGCTTAACATGCTCTCCGAGACACGGAGGTAACTCGGGGACCCTTCCAACTACTGGATTGGATTTATGGGTGATCAAAAGGTATACGCAGTAGGAAGTGTGCCACGAGCTCCTCTATGAGCTCCCATAACTATTTATTAAGAGTAATTATATAACAACGGTAGTTAACTGTTAATTTCGAAGACAAAAGGAAGTTTTGAGGTTACCAATAATTATATGTGTAAAGTTAACTCGTTTTGTAATGCTAATTACCACACTGAGAGAAGACGAACTTGTTAAAATACACTAATCTCATTTGCGCCTGCTGTGCACATGTGGCCGTATTTGTATCAACGCAGTGTCCTACATTATCCACACATTAATTATTGTTTATTTGTTCATTGTAATGTAAAAGAAGCAAGTTGCAAGACATAAGTAATAAAACTTGTGTGGAATTAGATGCCATGGATTGTATCATCAATATAAATATCAATTAAGAATTAACCACACAATTTTCCGCTATCGTTAACTTGGTTTTTATACAAAAATACGAAGAAATATAAGATTTATACAAAAGTCTCTTTATACCTACATTGTCAAATTTGTTTGTAGCAATGATAACAAAGTTATAAATAAAATAAAGCCTAACGAGGACGTTAATGTTCAATCAATACCAAAAATTTGCTGGTTACAATCCTATTAAGTTATAAAAATGATGTTATATAATTTGATAGATTTAATCATAGTGGTTATTAGAAGTGGCAGTTAAAAGGCTTATAATATTATGCATGCTTCTCAAAATGTTTGCTTGCCGCGGGGTACGGACGCGTAGGTACTTGTATAAGACGCGATACGAAGGCTTGGCATTATGCGAGAGGCGATCGTCGGTCATGAACCTACTAAACTGGTTCTCGCTAGTATTGTTCTTACTTCACATCAAGCCAAGGGCTTCAAATCGTATTTAAATAAGAATGCTCAAGCGGAAGCTGTGTATGCAAATTGTTTTGTTGGACTTATTTTAGTTTAGGCGACAGGAACGTATTAGATTGGCTTTACATTTTTCGTATTATCATTAAGTAACAACAACAGACGAAATAGAAACGGGTAATGTTCCTAACATTCATTATATGCTATGTTGTACATAAGTATCAATAGCGAGTCCCTAGCATCTAAGTGTAAATCATGTAGTCCAAGAAGAGCTGGTAAAATTCGTGGTGAGAGATACGAGCGGCTAGCGCCATCTGTTGTCGAGTAGCTTAACTAAAAGTACCTTTAACTTACAAAGAGGGCGCTGCTAGTATCACTGTAGTGGTATAAGAAATACTTTTCACCTCGTTTGAACTTACCTGGAACAAAATATAATATTAAGTTAATTTAACAGCGTAAAATTTCATTAAGAACAGTATGATAACAATTTAATATAGACTTAAAATATTTCGAAGTGTAACAAGGAAACGCTAAAGTGTTTGTCTAATTCATAATGCACAACGGTTGGGGAAAATTATGTTAGCGCCTAGATAACAAAGTTCCTGCTACAATCAGTCAGTGCGTATTGACAGGCGATGTAGCAACTGTAAATTTACATACGAACTGTCGCTTCCTGCGTACGGCACACTTTTCACTCCACATGCGATAACACGAAACATGTACCCATCGCAGTAATTACTCCTAGCTTGTGTTAGTTGTATAATAACACTTTACTAACAACTTCATAGCAGATAAATGCTACTGGCGACGAGTGCTGGGTGTGCACTGCCGGACTTAGACGACTTTTTTTTACTGACTTTCTCCAACTGAAACTCATCAAAGAGTTACTGATTTCGGTAATTTATTATTATTAAACAATACCATCGCCTTTTCTATAGTTTGTCAATAGAGATCTCTATGGTCTGAGCAGAGACTATAAGTAATATTTTCTATTAAATTTTGTATAATCCCGAATAACCAATATTTCTCAAGTAAGCATCCTGTTTTCTGTAGGGATTTTGCATGCAGAGCAACTTATTAATTGCCAACCACTGTGTTATCACACTAACGGGAATATTATATAGTTCACCTAAGAGACAAAAAAGTAAACTTTGGTCAAAAATAGGCGCTAAACTTAAATTAATTTCTAATTAACTTATTTCGAAATATCTGCACGAGTATCCAAGTTTTGATAACTGGAATATTCATGGCCAGGGTACAGACGGCGACACAAGCCCCTAGCCTGCTTTGTAGGCGGGTAACGTAACATTTGCATTATTCTGAATGAATAATTTACGCGAATACCTGTACAGAGGAACAACACTGCCTCATAAGATGGTAATCTTATTGTAAGTAATGTTACTTACGAGTATGTACTCGTGCACGGCGATAATTGCAATATTTTGATGAGCTCACGAGTGATCTCATGGACGACGGCCTGACTGATCCGAAGCGACTGCGCGGAACGACGTTTTAATTGACACAATTTTCTTTAATAAACAACTACTTACAAGCCTCATAGATACAGGGAATCTCTGACAAACTTAATATCGTGCCTGATGTTAAGACGTAAGGAATGTTATGAAAACACGGTGAGAAAGTAAACTTGGTTCGCGACGCTTGCCGCAACTATTTACCAGATCGATTAGCACGTGTGCCTATTTCCTGGCTCCTCTAAATTTCATTCAAGTCGCGTACCTCAGCAACAAAGGGACAGAGTAGAGGTACGTGCGTCCCGGCATCCGCCGTCGGTAATGGATGCTGTATACAAAAACCAGCTCGGCCGCAAACGAGATGCCAAGCCGACGTTAATGTCGCGTACTAGATTGACAATATCGATGTCGTCGACTACTCCCAGCGTGCAGCGGATGATAATAATTAACAAATAACTTTATCCTCGATACCTGATATTCACGAAGCAATCGTGTGGGAAACACGAAATATCAAGTAACCTGTAACTACAAGCTTTGTGTTCACGAAGGGTTCAGAATTTTGATTAGGATGTTGTTGAAATGGAGTGCCTTTTTTACATATATAACAGCCGGCAGACGCGGCCCCGCTGTGTTAAGTCAACAAGGTACGAGCGTTAGTTCGAACACCCGGCTTTTTAGAACAATCATGAACGTTAAAATAAAAACTTATTTTACTATATTCTTCGACCACTGCTTCATCAAAATGTACCCACTGGAGTTTAATTAAATTGACTTAGATAATATATTATCATAAGAAATAAAAAAAAAACAATTATTTTCTCATCCTTATAGCAATATCAACATTGTGCCGACCACAACAATGTATGGGATAAGGCCAGGGCAACAATGATGATGATACAATATTAGTAAATATATACATCCTTCCATACATTATTAATAATAACGGAAGCAGAGGCAGCCAGGTAGCGAAAAGGGTTTGTATGAAATAGATAGAACGGGAAGCGGATGCGTGTTGGCTGCGCTCGCGCCGCACAGGTGCGCCGACACGCCTCTACAAACGTGACCACGAATAAACACGCCACTTTTTGGTTTTGAAATACGTGAGAAGAATAATTTGGAAATCACGCAATTTACAACTGGTTAAAGCTCTCACGAGCCTTGTCTTGTCATGTCCACCGTTTGTAAATACTTAAGTATTTAACGATCTGATCGTTTACCTCGAGTAGGCAATTTAATCCTTAGGCAAATTAAACTATAGGTAAGGCTTTTAAACTTAAGTGTAAATTAAATAATCGTCCCTAAAGACGGTTAGGACAATGTTGGACAGCCATCCTCAAATGTTTTTATGCCATCTATGGAAGCTACTTACAATCTCGTCCAAGATCGCTTTTGAGAAGTGAAGAGAAATAGAAAGAATTCAAAATCCATCGTCTAATATACTCTCGTGTCGCGGTATTTCTGACCAAACTCCTCCGAAGCGGTGGGAACGAATGGTATGCAATGTTGTGTGCATATTGGGTATGTCTGAGCATCAACCATCGTCCATTTTACATACCCCTAAATGATAAAGGTGATCCACCCCAAAAAATATATGACACAGCTAATCTTGTACTAAAAATTTCTGTAAGTTATATTTTGGGTGTTCCTTATTAATCCTATGACGTCTGACCCCATTATTTATTTATTACCGCATTATCAATGCTAGCTACTTCTGGCGATATATTGACTCATGTGCTCACTTATGTTCTTATAACTATTTATTTGTCGTGTGCGTCATTTTACCTTCTTATTACAAAATCAATGTCAAGATCAATTCAAGGATGTAAGTAGTCACCTACAGACGGACGAAGCAAAGCAAATACGATTTTTATTATCGTTGCAAATCATTATGTAAATTAACACGTAAGTTAGCACTTGAAGGATATCATTGTTTTGTGGAAATGTTCGCAGTTCGTATTATTATTTCTAAAATGACTCAAGAGTTACTTAGACAGCATTCTTACTTTAATAAATAGTATTAATGATAAACCTCAAAATAAACCCGCCGCCTTATTCTATAAGGATTCTCAGCGTCGAACTCGAGGTCGAGCGTCGGTTCCAAGCATAGAAAATTGATACAAATTCATGACGAAAAATTTCAATTTCGTACCTTTGAAACCGACCCGCGACGTCGAGTGCGACGCTGAGAATAATAATAATAGGATTCCTTATAGAATAACGCGGCTGATTCCGTTCAATCGTGTAACATTTAAAAGCATTTCATGTTATGTCGCAAAACATAATTTTTGAATATCACCTCAAACCTCAATTTTATGTAATAATCTTTAGAGTCATTGCATACTCTAAAGATTAACCATGAAACCATGATATGATTCTAAATGATATAACAGTCAACCAAGATCATCAGTTACACATGTGTATCTAATGTCTATAATCATGTTAGGGTTGTCAGCCAAGCTATTTATTTACGCACAACGAAAGCATAACACACACCTTTGTAGCACTAAGCAAAACCTGTGTAAATTTTAATCAAATCAAATCAAATCAAAAAGTTTTATTCAATATAAGGGACACTTGGAACACTTATTGAACGTCATTTTTCTTACGTTAACTTAAGTAAATTTACTACCGTTTCCAAAAGTAAGCCTGTCAGGAGAAGAAACGGCGAAACAAACTCCTCCCCAAATACATTAGTAAGGCAAGATGTGGGTAACAAGTAAAGTTATAGCAGAGCCGTAAGCGAAACTTACGTATATGGCAACCCTAGACTACCACATATGGCAATTTTATTGCTCTACGGTGCGCGGTCGCCGAAAACAGTTATATCACTGATACTATAGAACCTACACAATTCTTCCTTATGGTTGTTGCTCTCGAGAACGTACTCAACTATAATGCTTTTGCGGATTTGATAAAAACATTGTAATCTAGAGAATGAAAACTCACACATAATTTGCATCGTTGCTTTCATTTAAGTAGTTTACTTAGGTTTATAGAATTTATTCTCATAATAACTTACATAAGCTCTCTTACAATGAGGTTTAGTTAAACAATTTGTTAAATCTAATTACTCCATCTCTATGGCCTTATCCCATACTTTGATGGGGTCGGCACTTGAGACATCTGACCTTCGCAGCCCCTTTGACGAGGAAAATCTGTGATCTGGGGTAGGACTGACCTATAACGATTGCCAAAGATGATCAATTCCTTGCCAATGATGAGTTCCTAATTTCTGGTGAGTTACGAATCTGCGCTTTCAGATAAATTGTTAATAAACAAATATGACAAATGAAAAAAGGTTGAAAAAGTCAATAACAAGAAATAGATAGTCTAGATTTTTTATATTTATAACAATCAAAATTACCAGTACCGGTAAAGGACTTACTATGTTTTAATTAATAATTTTATTAAGTAATACACATATACCTCCTATACCTACGTAGCTTTAGGCAGGTAGGCAGACAGCAAGCGATGTAATTCAAATATGTTATTTTTACAAACTACAAGGATTATTTACAAATGTCGTAAACATTGTGAACACTAACAAACAACAATTAAGATTCCCAGCAATTCATAAACTACCTAGAAATATTTCTAACCAACATACCTACATGTATTTAAAATACATAAAGTATGCACAAATGTTATTAATCTGTATATATAAAGCTTTAGAGTTTATTTGTTTTCTTGAACTTAATATCAGGAACATTGGACCGATTTGAAGAATTCTTAGTGTTATGTAGTATCGAGAAAGGTTTATATATCATCATCATCATATCGCTTAGCTAGCTCGCTAGCGTTGGCCCAAAGTAGCCCACGTGGACAATGTCGCTGTCAGAAACTAGCTGCAATTATATTTTTATTCAGTTCTCATCTGAGATATTAGATTCACTCAAAACACACACAATAGTCTTTCAACAAAGTCTTCTAACATTTAGATTAACACGCAAATGTAAAGTGAGATTGAAGTGCACACTCAAATACATAAGCACATAATTGCACGATACAAATGATACCCAGAGAATGTCTGACCATAGACCTCTTGTTTCTCATGAGAAGTTATAAAGACATTAAAGTGCTCGTGACTTCTCATGCTGTGCCTTTTAACAATGCAATACATTGCGCAAGTCTATTGCAAAATTAGTATTCAATGCCCGGGATCAAAGCATAATACATGTATACAACGTTTATAAGTAGTTAATTAAAATTTAAGCGAGAAGTAATAAGAAGATATCGCAGCCTCCAGACGATAGTGGCTCAACTCCAAATTTTGCGTAAATGAGTTAAGATCATAGACAGACCTAAAATGTAAGTTCTTACCGAAGTTTAGAAAAATTATAAAAATATTTTTTTAATTTATCGACAAAGTTCAGCCAAGACATAACTTTTAAAGTCAAAGTAATTAATCCAAACTTGTCGATATAATAATGCAATTTAAAAAAAAAAAATTGAGCCCCTATCGTTCAGAGAGTGCGATACCTCTAAATAAAAAAATTGTCTGAGTACTCTATGATCACGCCGTCTTCCGTCGAATTGATTGCATGTCACATTACATGTCCGGATGTATTTTTTAGGCACCAACTCATTTCCGGACATATAATGTGACGTCATATAGATGCCTATAAAAAAAATATTGTTCTCCTACCGCGGGACCAACGATCACCTATATAGGGGCCGAATCTACAACTCTTATGCTCAAGAGACTAATGTTACACAATTTGCACTAAGTGAGAGGTCTTAATAAAACGATTCGCCATGAAGATTTATGGACGATTTTGTATGTACCATATTATACTTTCATATGCATTTAGTGAAAAGCTGTTAATTTGCAATTAAAAACAGACAATTCAACTGTATATATCTGTATGTATAGATATAGATACAACTTAATAATGATTTGACGGAAACTCCAACAAACAAATGTAAGTACACAAACTTTTACCAAACAAAATGTTAAATATCTCAAAAATGCATGGTATGGCAGAAACATTATAACAACAACCTGATAATGTTACCACGCAATGTGTCAAAGAGAGGAAAATATTATATGCGTGTTTCGATTGAATAATACCTAATTAATATGAGAACATAATAACAGTTTCCTTATATTTCTTTATTTTCAACTACTTAGCCTGTTATTTTAAATAAAAGTAGCCTCTTTGAAACATCAGCTACATGCCAGTGAAATACCCGTTAAAATCGGTCCAGCCGATATAGATAGATTTGTATGTATTTATGTCAACAAAACATGTTGGTCACTCACCGTCAATCTCATCCTGCGTGGTTTCAAAATCAGCCAGGGAGAGTGTAGATAGGTCTTCCACGTAGACTTGAGGATATCTGCTCAAGGAATGTCTGCCACCCAGAGAGTGGTAGCAACTTTCCTCCTCATCGGCCCCCTCCTCCGTCGAGGAGCCCTTCAGACAGGAGTGGAAGCTCCGCGAGAGACGCCGCTCTGTGCTCATCCTCACTCATGTCCCGATACACCACGATAAATTAAACTTTATCACTCACGAAAAAACCACTAATTTCCTCTGGCAACTTTATTTTTCATTCACAATATTACACTTTCATTCAGCACTAACACATCTAAACACGACTCGACGTCAAGGCTTCTGACTCATTACTTATACATTTTTAGTCAGTTGGCGTTATCTATTCCAGTTTCATAATGTCGTCAACTATCTTTGTAGATCCAAGAAATTATTCTGTGTACGCTGGATTAATCATAACCGAACATACGTGCACGACACACCTCTATGATGATAACACTGTTCCCTTATCTTTACGATATTATTAAAGACCCTGCAATTGTAAATATAATTATGATCCACCGCGCTAGTGATCTACATGTGAATAAAAAGTATGTTTCTCGGTCTTAAACTAAAATTAATAGAGACGTATAAATACCACAACGGTAATGGAAGTTACAAAAAATAACTGGAAGGAAAAATGAAATGATGATTGAAATGACATGTCGAAATTTACCGAAGTATTAATGTCGCGTTTTTTTTATAAGCAAGTACATATTACGTAGGTTTATGTAATCCACTAGCAATAACCACAAGATACGTAACAGTGGATTAAGAGATTTGAAGCACTAATGAGCAACAACTTACAGCGAGTATTCATTCACTCCAGTGCCATTACATCTATATATATATAAATAAAATTGAAGAGTCCATTTGTAATTCCAAAATATCAGCTTTTCACTGAATGCATATGAAAGTACATACGGTACTGACACAAAAAAAAATATTTACTATTTTTTTCCCTGTCTGTCTGTTTGCTCCGGGTAATTCTTGAAACGACTGAACCGATTATAACTGGACTTTCACTGACATATAGCTAATATTACAAGGAGTAACGTAGCCTACTTTTATTTAATGAAACATTTAAGGTTCCGCGGGAATATAATTAAATGTACGCGGGTGTAACCGCAGGGCACCGCTAGTTGTAAATAACCACTCAGATAAACAACAAAATATTCAGTACAAGGAAGTTAGTTCTCAGTAGCCACGACTAAAGGATTAGTAGCAGACCATTGAACTGTATCCGACGTTATTGCTGCCAATCAAAGAAATCACGTTGGTTTAGTCTAAATTAACAATGTGTGCCACTGAACGCATCGTTAAAGACATGAGTATGACGTTATCCAAAGCTAAATTTTAACACAAATAATGTACATACGTCAGAATAATATTCAATACCAACGAATATAAGCGAAATGCTCCACCAAGTGTATGTAAAAAAATGGTTACGACATTCTACGTGGGTTACCAAAAACGCGTCAACAACCCGTAAAACATGTTACATGCAGCACCAGGAAACATGACAATCGCCGGTTCAATGCACTCCCGAAGAATGAGACCTACCAAAGCCACATTCGGCTAATGAATGGCAGACGAACAAAGGCATCACATCTCCGACGTCGCCGGCCCTATTCACGTATGCCTGCGACTGTGTGCCTTATGCTCCAAGTTCCAATCGTATGTTTGCCAAGAATACGTTATGCTTGTTAAAATTGCTAGGAATACTCAGAGTAAAGCTTTCCGTGTGAATTGATTTGCGATTCGATCAGACAATTCTTAAACCTCCTGAGTTGAAATTCACAACGCAATTCGAATATTTCCCAATTACTCTTAACCTTGTTGAACACAATCGTAACGAATCGCCACAATTTTACCATGACTATTTGTTAAAATACAGAGATTTCTTGACAAAGTAACAAACATTTCGATTTGAGATGGGAGTCCTCAATTTCAATACATACATTGACTCATTTCTGTAAGTAAACAATGATCGTAAGAAATAAGTAGATGTTTTCAAGCAATTTTAATCGATCTACTGTTCGATATAAACCAAAACTGCCTGCCGTACATTAATTTAAAAAACCTGTCTTGCAAAAAAAAAACAGAACACAAAACTCTAAAATAACTGGAAGTCATTACCATTAGCAGTTATCAGGGAAGAAGGAAATTACGTTTGAACCGGGATTTTACTTTCATAATAACCGGATACGATTGGCAAAATTACAAAAAAGGTTACGTGACAAAGGAGATTGAGAACACAGTGTGGGATTCTGGTGTTTTTGCATAACATTCAGTGATACAAGTACGAGATGAGCGAATAGGAATAGTTACATTTGAATTAATTAACACGAGATTGCTCATGATGGTGATGACAAAAACAGTGAAATCATCAACGATCCATTGTCTCAGAAGAAAGTTCTGTGGGAGTTTTGAACTGACGAGAATGAGGAGAAAATTGCGGAATTAACTCTACTTGACTTTCATACAATTTAACTTGTAATAAATAGTTATCGGAGGTCAACATGTGATCATATTAACGATAATATGCACGTGTTCGTAAAGAACAAATAACTTGGGCTCTTAATCACGTGTCTACAACAATGATGAATTCAATCGATAATTTTGTAGTTTTGAAGGACGCATCAACTTTCAAGGTTCGAAATAACCGGAAATAATTATGATCGACTTAATAATTTACTGTTATAATAATAGGTTTGTTTCCATTGAAGTACTGACAATGGTCTCACATATCAAAATACAATGGGACGCTAAAATGGCATTAGCCACAGTATGAAATAATATAGCACGAAAAAATACGTACACATAGACCAATACATCTATATGTTCGAGTCAACATAACTGACACTGTGATTGACTAAACGCTGAATTAATGACGTCCGCGAAATGGTAATCACGTATTAAATACACAAACGGATCAAACTCTATAATGGAAACGTGTTTTAGGCCAAGGCCTGGCAAGTGGCCAACGCTTTCCGGCACGAGCATGATATTTTCCTAAGATAAAGAGCACCAGGGCTACGACCAGCGGCCTGCCACCTTACGTGCAAGATTATAAGCACGCACGCCAACTTCCATCATAACCACAATACGCCATAGCGCAAAGACCATAAATCCTCTATGAATATACCACATTCGTCTTGGCATTCACGGCAAGACCTTCAGTATGCCTGACTATAACATTGTTTATCAATTTTTTGATAAATAATGTTATAGTCGTCAGTGGCCTTAATCGACAAGTCAGATCAATCACAATTTTTATCATTTTTATCTATTTAACAAACAACCTCTTAAATCAGGAATTTGTCGAAAGAGACCTGAGGTATAGTGCTGAAGATTCCAACAACTAAGAAACTGATTCACTGCCATGCCAGTTCTTAAGCAGTTAACCTTTATTTCCTGTAAGAGTCTTCGAATAGGCTGATGGAGCTTGGAGCAAATAAAATACATCCGCCTGCGACAATCGCTGACATGTTAACTAATGACAAGCCAGGTATAAATCATGTTTATAAAAGCGAGTCAGCGCGAAGATGGTCGGAGGAAGCGGTCGATTTACGACGGATATGGCCATTGGGACTAGTGGAGCAATGTAGTCTTGAGTGACGAGTGTTGAACCTTAATAACCCAGCTCATGGAGTTATTAATCTCACTCCTTGCTCGGCTCGTATACAATAGTCTCATTGTATGATACTTTATAGTTGGTAGACTTAAAATCATTAGTTCTCTTTTGTTAAGCTAATTCAATAAACGTATTTTTGGCTTTTCTTCGTAATGAGTGTTATCTAGAAATAATTGTTGTTAATAGTGTGCCTATTTTAAACGCGCTAAGTAAACGTTTTATTTAAAAAAAATATTTCCGTTTCTATGTTTGCGTACCGGCTTAAATCTACTGGTATTATGTAAACAAATGTAATTTAAATAACAACTTTGATGTCATCACAAAAACTGTTGACTTTTACTGCCTTACTCACAGCTTACATTTATTTCCTCAATAAATCAATATGTTAAATCCCATGCAAGCATACTGTTTATTCACACACAGAGAATCACATCCAGAATAGACCGGCACAGAAATAAACCCACACGTAATAATCGAGGAATCAAGCCGCTAACACTCGCGCACCGTACATCCTCACACGACAGAAGTTTATTATGACAAACGTACACATTCCCTTTTAATCTGAAACCTACGTCTAAAGATACGTAATTACAGATTAAACTTGTAATACCGCATGACTGTCTCCATTCAGATATACGAACAAACTGAGTCGCGCCGCAATACATGACGAACAAGAGCTGCGTACGCGCATGCCTCGCGCCCTCCACGACGCGACGGACCGTTTATTTACTATTCACAGTTTGAATTTCGAACGTGCTCCAATAATCAACATGGCGCATATGGACTTGCTTAACTTCAAGCTAGACTTAACACCATCGTACGCCAGGATTGATGTTCGCACCAAGAAACCATAACCAAAGAGATAACAAATCAGTCGACAACACCATTAAATTATAGAACAAACACTAAGTCGTAAACAACAAAACAACCGAAGTGGCAGCTGTAAATGCCATAGCAAAAGTGTGACTTCCAGTTGCCCAACTAACCAACAAATCCAATGAAACACTGAGAAGTATAAAGTATAAACTGGTGACAATCTCATAAATCTTATAAGAGTGAAAGTTACTGAACGACATTTAGCTCCGATTGCGACACACAAAAATATTGCAACTACACATTTTTTGGTAGCAAAGGTAAGCAAGGTGTGAGGGAAGTGAGTGCATCGAACTAGAGAGGGTGGGTCGCCAACGCACTTGTGTAATTATTTTAAGCCCGCTAGACGAGGACGAGCAAACAGAGACTGGCAGGAATGCCGACAGCATGTTGAAGGACTGAACCACACTATCTGGAATGTACAACGAACTAATCGAAACCTCTTGAAGTATGAATGAAATGGTTAATTTTTGAACGAATTTATAAACACTTAAAAGTCAAAAGGGTATAATCACATCGTTTGCAAGGTTAATATCATCAAATCCTAATTACATGCAGGTGTCAACTGCTAACACCCACTTCTCTAGTCACGTGACCTTTTGTCAATTAGTCAAAGTAGATAAAACTGCTATCAGCATTATTATTACCGTGAAGGCTAGTACAGTACAAACCACGTATGTATTATGTATGTGTTTGTTGTATGTAAGTGGCTCAGCAAGACGTCGACCTTGAAAGCAATGTAATGTTATACATCTGTCTTGTAGCGTTGTAGCTCTAGTTCACGGACGCGGGATCTCGTTTTTAGAATATAACGAGTACAAACAAGATGAGCCTGCAAAAACTTGAAAGAATATACTCGGACTAAAATTCAAGACCAGAAACGTCACCTTGTGAAGTTTGGCCCATGTCATCGGTATTGTGGTGTTAGACTTGTGTGATTGTTCTTCATAGATGCAGTAACAGAGCTGGTTATCAACATTGCGTAGGAGCAGTATGGGCGGCGCAGCTGTGGGCGGCTGAACTTGGCTCTATGGCAACTCTTGCGCAACATGCGTAGCAAAGCCCTTCTAAATGTTATAATACTATGAAGGTGAGGACCATAGTTTAGAATTATTAACAACTGACGTTAACAGTAATTGTAATGTTTGAGTGTGTTTAACGCAAATAATACTCGAATTAATCGTGTTTGTACAAATAAAGCTATAATGACATTCAAATATTAAGTGAGAGTTACGGTTCTCATATAACATTCATAAAATATTTACTGTCCAGAAACCGAGTCATAAACAGACATCGGGCGAGACGCAATTACAGATAAGGAGTTAAAATAATCATCGAGTGCAAATGCACACCTACGCTTAGAAACCTGATTCTATGCTAGGCGACTGCACTTCGCCAGTTAGATTAGACGCAAATAATTTTGACACTTGATTATATCTAAAATACAACTTAATGTGTTGTCTAAACAAATGAATTGATGAAAAACCTAAGACAATTCGCTGTGTCTAGTCAGTTGGGGATTGCACACGTATCAAATTGCAATTGATCAATTACCAAATATGTCGGTTTATTGGAACAGTGGATCAATGAAGCAGTTCGTGGCGAGGAAAGCGCAAAAAGTAGAATAAATATCGAACTTTCGATACAGATAAGTGTGTCAATAGAATGCGAGCGAGTGTGCGTGCGCGCTGACTACGTGCTGCGGACTGCAGCGAATCACAACTTGCGAAAAAGTAGCGATAATATAAATAAATTTTACTCAAACATCTGATAGTGAAATGAAAATGAATTTATCACAAACATGTCCATTTGTTGAGGGTATGTACGTGTTTTGGTAAATCACAGATGTATAAGAATTATTCGCGAATGAAATGTGAATATATTTGACGTAATAATATAAATTTACAAACTTCTTTGCTATATTATATTTTAACATGTTCGTAGGATCTGATCTGAAATGCATTTTTATGGAACGCTCCCCACCTATAAAGTATACCATGTACATGCACTACCTGCTACGCTTAATCAGGGCAATAGTGTAAAATGAATCCAGTGTGTCACATAGAGCTCAACGGAAGAGATTAAGCACTATTGACCTAGTACCTTCCTAGTACTCACTATCTCTGCCTGAGTATTCACTTGTATCCACCACTTTCCTAACTAATATTGGTTTCAAAACTGAAATCTATGTGTTCGTCTATACTAGCTTTGATAATCACAGATACAACAATAAAGAATTAGCTAAATAGATGCAATCGTTTTGAAGAACTGCGGCAATAAACATTCGGCAATTGAATAATATTTATTTATATCATAATTAGATTTTTATTAAAAGTGTATAGATTTAGCAAAATATCACTCTAGTGCAGTAGCTTTGTAAATTACAATGTAAAAAATATAACTACAAATATCGATAGCCTAAAAACAGTATCGTTAAAACAAAAAATAAATCCATTTTTAGAGTATGATGGGCGGCACAGATTTTAAAGTTTATCGCCTACCATTTCTATGTGTTTGCAGTTCCAGTTTCCGCATCCGGAGCGAGTGTTTTGGTGGCGATAAAAGCACGTTGAGCTTACTTCGGGAGAATATTTAGGTGACTTGCCGACACAGTATACACAGTGTCAGCTATTATACTTTTGTTTGGACTAAAGCCAGCTAGTGCGATCCTGCACATCTAGATTTAGTGAAACGTTATCGTTTACTCACTTCAATGGGAACTGTGTATCATTGTGAACGAGTTGGGCTGCCTAATATCATACTACACCGTAGTGAAATTAAAGTAATATAATAAATATTCAACTTTGGAGAACATGCATTTTATGATATTTAATTTTGTAGTTTAATATAGTTAAGTTAGTCCTAAAATTAAACAATTAGGTTTAACAGAACATAGGTTAAACTAATATGAACTAAACTTAAGTACTTAGGTAACATTAAAGAAAAATCTGTCTATCTATCTGTCTGTCTGTCTGTTTGTTCCGGGTAATCTCCGAAACGGCTAGACCGATTTTAACGGGACGTTCACTGGCGGATAACTAATGTTACAAGGAGTAACTTAGACAACCTTTATTAAAAAAAAATAGGGTTCTGCGGGAATGAAATTAAATCTACACGGGTTAAACCGCTGGGCACAGCTAGTTTTAAATAAAACACAAATCATCATCACTCTAATTAGATCATGAGACGTTTTCATCCTTGTATCAGAGTAAAAATAGTATAACAATAATAAACGAACAACCGAGTCAAGGATTTTACCATTAATACAACAGTTCAGATTATAGTGCTTTACAGTAACTGTTATGTGTCGTAAACACGATTAAAGTAGATCTTGAAAGCGAATAACATGATAGCTGGATATTAACGATGTAGGGAGAACAGAGAGATGTTCCATGAAACTGTTATTGAGGAAGTGGAAATCATAACGTGTATGAATAATTTCATACATACATTACCAAGGACTATCTTACTCTATGTTTTGTAATAAGAGGATTCTGATTAAGCGAAATGGAAATGTATGTGCGATATCTCCAAACACCTTAAAAAATTGGCGTCTTGAAAGTTTCGCTTGTGAAGTGGGACGCGTATAAGCGGTCCAGCAAGTTGGACATGTAGCCATAAAGTGCAACTCTAGTCTCATAATTGACAGAACATTGGATACACGCTGCACATATAGGTAAGTCAATATATGCAAGTCGTTTGGCATTATATAGATTTCTCCACATTTACGATTCCGAATAAAATTTTCATCTAGAGGATTCATACATTGCTGAGCTTAAACAAGTTGGCAGTGAAAGTTTTGGTTGCATAATCAGGCAAAACTTTGCAAAGCGTTACGTATAAGTCATCAAAAACATGTGTTATTATTGAACACGATACGAATGCTACAACGTTAATATTTTAACACATTCGCATTCGTACAGAATAGTAAAAATAAATTGAACGATCGAACGCAAGATCGTGTTCGTGACTCTCTGTAAACTCTTAAACAATATACTTAGTGTAAGACATGGCACGATCTATCGTTATTCTTATTGTTAGTAGCTACACAATTTACTATTTCTATTTGCAATAGAAAATGAACATTCATTTAAAGAAGTGAATGAGAATAACGACAAATCCGTAGAGGAAGGAATAAATAAGCGTGTTAAAAGTTTGGAATAAAAACCAGAGCGTACTAAGTGAATTGTCCCCGTCCAATTGAAGTAGGCTAAAATGGAAAGGACGTCTAATATTACTTTGGAGAGTGGAGAGTTACCCATAACGCCTTACCTTTCCCAATATAATTTAACATTCATGTTAATAACAGTAGTCAGTAATGACAGATTCTCTATAGCAATTAAAATACGTTTCCCATGTAATCCATACACATTCCAACTTCATGGTGTACGCTGTGATATTATCTTGAACAAAATCTCAATAATATATCAATAGAGAAAGTCATTATCACGCCACGATTATTTCAAGATACTAAAATATTCATAATTTTTTTCTCTTGTTAGAATTTTTTTAACGAAATCGTGTAGTCGATTCGCCAAATATTAAAAAAGCTTCTATCATAGATTCACAAGTTGCCTAGGTGACAAGCACTTCAATAAATTTAGAATCACAACAGAGGTACTCTAAGTGCACGTCAATATCCGGTCGACAGTGTTAGACACCGGATATTTGGGGGAATGACCCCACGTCACTAGCTACCGATCGCTATATTGTTGGCAAAGCTGCGAAAATTGTCGCCTTAAATTATATTGACCGCGTTACGATAACTATGTGGGCGCTAAATAGGTCAGAAATTCAACCCATCGCTAAACTTAAAAGTTGGCATCCAAACATATTTCAAGAAATACAGTAGATAACCATTTTTCGCGCAACAAGGTAAAGGTACGAATTTCGTTAATCTTCGAGATTTAAGACGAAGGAAAACATCGTGAGGAAACCTGCATAAGTCCGAGAAGTAAAATTCCAAGACGATGGACTCACTATCTGCCACGTTTACGCTTAAGCATGTTCGGTGATAAAACACCTCTGCTTACCCCCTCGCGGACCCTTGTGTGATAGTGTGAGCATTCTTTTTTTAAACGATTAATTCGCTCTGTTAGCTCTTTTATGATGTAGATAAAAAGATAATTTATAGAAAACTGTCAGATATGCACAATTAGTTTCCTTCAATTTATCACCATATGTTTGCATATTGGCCATAAAACTGTATGTGGGGTCGTATAAAACTCACACATGACTGGTTCGTGGGATTTGATCCTCAGTGCACTCCGGTGAACTGTTTTTAATTAAGGATATACGTGTCCTGGGAATCAAGAGAGAAGAGAACACCACCTGGCGATCTGATCATATCTCAACCGATGACTTTAAGTCTGAAGATGAACGATGAATTAAGAAAAAATAACCACAACTTAATTCTGAGAACATTTGATTTTGATAAAAACGCAAAGACCTAGGAAAAATAATAGTGAGCAATGCTATGTATCAAAATCAAATGAATAATACGTGTTACGTGTTATCTTACTAGTCGTCCTTGAACGTAAGGAAAGCTTTTATCGTATTTGACATAAGTTATGTTTATTGGACTTCAAGGATCCCCAAAAATCCCAGATTATCCCTCCCGATGCTTGTTCTCACGTACGTTATCGGCTTCTCGGAGAATTCTGTGCGGTGACGATAACCATACACCTTATCTGTTGTCTGAGACTCAATTGCAATTTATATGAACGATATTGGTAGGAAAAGACCTAAAATAATCATACCAGAATACGAGTTAACGATACAAAGATACAAGTATCAATAATATGTTGAAAGCTAAGGTTGTTTACTTAGCTTCGCATTTGAAAGTATTTTATACTTAACCTAACTTTCTTCGCAAACAAGTCAACAATAAGCATGCCTATTAAAATTCCTAAGCATACTCGAATACCCATATCAAATTCTTTTGAAATTCAACAAAAATGCGCGATTGAAAAACGTGGTCCGATTGACAAACAGCACGATCCATAATGGATCGTTTACCTGTATCGCAAGGGAAATTGTTAATATTCGGGCAACGTTTGCAAGACTTCTGCAACCGCCTGACAACATACTGTATTTGATTTGTTGTCGGTAATTAGGTATTTACCTTATTGGCATTGAAACACAATACTATTACTGATTGAGCAACTGTTACAAATGTGGGAACAAATTAGTCGAATAAATACATGCTCGTAAAATGCACAGAGAGTTATTACAGCTTGATAAGGTTAATATTCCTTTAAGTCAAGAGCAGCGGTGAAGCAGGTACTTCAAGACAATGCAACGTGTCATTGTGATTCGTAGAACAAAACAGGGTAAGCAGGTCCCTATTGTAGAGGCGGATAGTGGGGTACTAGAGAACAATGTGCAGTGGAGCAGGTAGCGGGATGCGGGCCCGTGCACCGCTACCAACATCAAGGCACGACATGTGCAAGCGTGATTCTAAGACAGCTGGTATAGCAGATGCATCACAATTTTTTTTCATCCAAATTTTGATCACGAGACTTCGGAAGCAATTCCAAATTAAATATGACATTTGAATTCTGAAGATCTACCTCGAACGAAAATAGACTCAATACTGAATTCGTTCGTGTGTGTCCAAACGTCTATTCATCGAAGACAACTGAACCGCGAAGTGTTGGCCTTCTCAGTCACGCTACTAAATAACAAGACTTGAGGAATGCTCTCCAAATATTTCAACACTTCAAAAGCCCTTTCAAACGTTTCCTTCTAAATAAAATAACTATTCAAATCGTGATCATAAATTGCTTTTAAGCTCAAGAGGGCGCACAATTACAAAAAAAAAAAGTGGTTAAGCATGCTGATTAAGAATACTACAACTGACAACAACTGTACGCCGAATTATTCTCCAAATAAGAACAACATCAAAAGGTATATTCTCTGAGCTTTCAATCTGTTAAGTGTACGATGTAACTGTTTAAATACCGATAAGACAGGTAGGCAACCATAGCACTGAAGAGATAAAGTTCAAAGTGACCGATAAAGTTTGGTGATAAAAATCTAGGGAAATAAAGTTCCGGGCAAAAATGTGGACCTTTCAAAATATGGGAACAAATTGCAAAGGCGCGAACGTGTTGTTGATTATGCAAAATCGATTAGAAGTGATGTTTATAGATGTCACAGGCTAGCAGGGATGAGTGTGTAGCGAGGGAGACTGCGCTATATTTAGGCTGATCACACGGTGGCGAACCAACGACGTGTGATATGCTTGGCCCACTGAAGGCAATCAATATGCCCAGTAATTTATTTACCACAGGACACTTCGCTAAAGGGCCACTGTCAATATTAACGAGTGACCTCACATTAGTTAAGAAATGTGACATTTAAACAGGTATCCACGGCCAACAGAAGGATATTTCAAGTGTAAGATGCTACGCACGAGGCGCGTAAAGTTCAGATAGGATTTCGAATAAAGTGATAAGGATTGCGTAACCAAAGTAAAAGTACATGGTACTTAAGTTTATAGCGCTTGTGGAAGCGTTTCGAACTTTTAACATGAAAACACGTAAGCTCAGTAGGTAGATGATTCTTGAGACACTCAAGACATTGTAGTTATTCACATGTTGATCACTATAGAGCATGGCATATAACATGGGTTCACATTCGATTCTATCTTACTCTTAAAAATACAAATGCAATCACTTGGTATAAAATAAACACTACATACACAAACAATGGAGTAATAAAATCCACTAAAGGCACTTCACTTGATAGTGTCACAATTCGGAAAGTTGGTCACCAGAGATCCTGTATATTGTGGCAGAGCCCGAGTGCAACCGCAGGGTGTTCGTGCGACGGAGCGTACAACGCGCACGCGATCGCGGCCTGCTGACGACTGTTGTGTTTACCAACGCGCCGCGCCGCGGCCCGGTGTGCTGTGCACCACCCATTAGGGCTGACACTATCATGTTTATTAACTTTGTATCTTATTCACATACTGCTTGAATGGAAAGTTCTGTACTTTACGTTTTTTGTGGTATTATAAACGCATTATAATTTGTTTTCTGTTAATTATAGCAGACTTAAGTTAATGGTTTATTATTATTTATTTAAGTAGGTCAAATTAAACAGTAAATACTTAGAAATTAATAAAGTTGCTCAAATACGTATTTTAAAATCGATGACCTATACTTGCAACGTGCATTTACTGACGCGTAACCGTGAGAGGTATAATAAGTAAATCAATAAAAATAATGTTTGAAATTGGTAACCCTATTTTTTATAGCCAAAGCTTATTCGTATTCATAAATAAAAAAACTTGGCCACCAGATAAGATTTGTCATATCGCGTGGAAACTTGGAAGTAGGTACACCCGACCGACAGTAGGTTGGTCACGTTGATCACATAGTGAAAATATCTACATCTGTACTTTTTCGTATTGTCCCGTGTCCTATTATCCCCCTACTTTGTGTGCGATTTGACGACACGATTTACACACAACGTTCCTCCTACTCTTAATACTTACTCTCTTTAACGAACGAGCTAATAGAAGTTGGGTGTCAAGTTTCAAGCGTCTTATTTTAGCAGCTAATTCTCTCAAAGATAGATCTCACTTTTATGTTTGTTCATGATATACTGTCTCTAACAATGCACATTTTGTTATGAAATAGCATGCACACGATGTGAAGCCAAGTAAATTGTCACTGATAGTTAAAACTGGGCCACACGCATACTGACGATAATTTTATTCTTCTAACAACTGCTTTCTTTTTTGCGTGTGTACACACAACGATAGGGTATTTGGGACAGAAGGGCCACGTATCGATATAACTATATTAATATCAGTATGTAGTGATTTGGCTTCATGTGCACTATACCGACGCAATAAATTGAGCAACAGTGATACCAATATTACAAAACAAAAGTGGAATTCAATCAAAAAAATTCAGCATCACCGCCTACATTGATGTTGTTCTCATATAAATTAATGACAGGCTGAATAAAGACGTGCTCAGTGAAAGTTGATATTTAGAAACTGTTTACGTCTCAGCCAGATTTATCGCAGCAAACGCCCGGAAGAGATTGATAAACATTTGTCAGCTAAAATTAAACGCGGAGCTTTGAACAGTTTGAATCATCGCCGTAGACGTAAACAATACAAAAAAGGAAATTAAAAGGCGAAACGTCGGACCAAGTTTTCTGGAGTCACAGTACGTATTAAAGACACAAAGAATCTTGCGAGTCTTCACGCACGTGGGTGGAGGAGTTGAGATAAGTATGAATGATACAGCATACAATCGACGTCATTATTCAAATAAATTTACGTCCATTACACAGAATATGTTCCCCCAAATGTTTCAATGTATCTGAATTTACGCTGCCCGTGAAAGTTGCAGTAAACGATGGAACACAGCTCCTGTTCCAATTTGTATGCGCGAAATGGCACATTTGCATTGCCGATGTGAACTGGAATAATATTTTTGGCACGGTGGTTTAAAAATCCGGCCAAATCCTCGCACCCGGAACGATTGGTCTTAGCACAAACACCTACATATTCTCTATTTAACATTAACTATATTCGCCAATGTTTAAATACGAATGATGTTAATTCGAATGGAATACCGAATAGGCGTTAATGTATCAAATATAATACAAGCAAAACTCTGGTCTCATCCAAAATTGATCATTTAAAATGTTTGCATACCTATCGCATAACGTTAACAGTTTGAATGGGTCAGTGTATGGGCCGATAAATAATAAATAAACTTTAGGAACAATCCCACCTGTTTGCTTGAATGAGTCAAAGATTATAAGAAAACAATCATTCACATAATCATAATAGATCAGAAAATCAATAGGTGGCATAACATTGGCAGCTAATTGAATAACGCTGATTCAATAACGGTCAAAGGGTGCCGTGGTCGGGCAGGAGACAGGAGCATTCCCGGAACGACCGATCAGAAATAGCTTCATAAACATGTAAATGTTGAACACGTTTCGAATTGGGTGCGAACGGATGCGGTGTAACGGTGCTCTGATGCACAGCATCCACGTTAATTCCTACATCCGGTGAGCCAGCACCGGCCGAACTGCGGACAATGACACGCGATACAATATAGAAGTCGCGCCATATTAATTGCTGATCATTTATGTATGCAACATATGATGCATTCGTTACAATTCTTAGTAACCGAGCTTCGATGTTTGTATTGATAAGTATACACAATGCCCGAGTACCTATGTCTTATTTCACTCTGATGATGGCCATAGAGACAGACAATATCATCACAAATGAACAAATATACGTGGTTGAAGCAGTTGGCACTAGTATAGAATTATCCTAGATAGAAGTAATATACATTTTATAATACGTTCGATATATCCATAAAAAATATATCTAGAAATGAAATTCAGGTTAGTAACATAGCAACACGTTTTGCTAGAGACAGTTTCGTTTCAACAACAATATCAATTACATTAAACCTACGAATTAAACTTTTAATTTCTACCAAGCGCGTGTGTGCGAGACGAGAATTAAATTAAGACCTTTGAATGTTATGTGAAGCGCAGTTTCAACGCTTTCTATTCAGATTGCACTGATGATAAAAACATTAGATTACTCACCGTATAATTAATGGCAATAAAAGTTTAACGGCTTCGACACTTACCTGAAACAAAATGATATAATTATACAACATGAATAGGTGCATTAATAAAATATTTAAGAATAAATGTATTACTCAGCAGGATCGTCCTGCTGAGTAATAAATTTATATATTATCAACTGACTTAACTTCGAGGCACAATGCCGCCAAAATTCAATTCAATTCAAAATTCTAAGGTCACAACGTCACAGAGCCAGAGTAACAACCGTGATTGAATGGGTTTTGCGTTAACCAGTTTAAACACCAAACAACGTTGGTGGCCTTTGCATATCCTTAGTTTGGGGTCTATATTGGGTCTTGGTTGTCCAATCCATGACAGATGGTCAGAATACTGTTCACGCATTAACCAGCAGGGTATCTCAGAACCATTGTTTTCGAAGCATACATATGTTCACCCATTTCAAGTAGGAACATGCGAACATCTCTGCAGCGCGGTGGCGCGGCACTGTGTCATACTCATAAGGTATTTTTACGTGACAGCTTCTATGGCTGTTATGTTGAGATATTCCTTCAAATAACTCTCAAACGAGATATTTTTTTAACTTAGACTTGGAATATCTTCGATAGAAGGTCGAGACACATCATCGCTTAGTTTCAGCGTTTCACTTCACTTTGGCGTATTATATATATTCAGTTTATGGTGTACACACACTCATTCAGTACTTAATTATTAAAAATACTAAAAAAACATTTACGAGCCATTGCAGTAGTTCTTAAAACAAGCCTGAAGAAAACGCAGCCCTCCACGATCCAACTACGTCGGAACGATATCTAAGTATAGACGTGAATCATAAACCCTAAGAAAGGACCCACCTACACTCCCATGTAATTATACCGCTGCTCTGCAAAATCGTACCTAATTATAACGCTCTAAAAAAAGAGTTTATTGTCTATTTCTTTGTCTCATCAAATTATTAATTTGAGGGCAAAGCCCAAACGCAAAATAATACGATACGGTAAATTTAAAGGAAATGTTAAGTAAGGTTATGTAAACTAGAAAATTATATCAGATTTGTAAGACAAAACAAAAGGACGAGGTAATATTTCTATATCCGTATAGAGCCGTGGCTCTCATGGGCTTTGTAAAGTCTCCTGCTACGCTAGCGACACAAGTACGAATACCAGTGGCCTGAACCTCCCAATTAGATGTTCTACAAAAATTACGAGCAGTGATTTTGCACTACGAGCTTTACAGTGAAAGAAAACACTGCGAGGAAACCTGCATATGTTTGAGAAGTAATTGAAACATATATGTCACGTTTGCAATTATCATCTTCAGTGAAAAATGTGTGTTGCTAATACAACGCCTCTGCTTACGCCATAAATCCCTATATCCACGAAATAATCACAATCCGTATCGCAAAACTGCATTAGCATTATAAAATATTGTAACGAGACATAATAATTTACACGTAGATAAAGATCCGTAGTTGGATGCAGATGAGAAGGACAATAACAATGTGAATTACTACCTACAGCGTACCTACAGCTACATAAGAAAAACGCAATCCGGCCTCCACAATGGTTGAATCACTCGCTAATGAGCACTTCACCACTGAATCATTGTTTCCAAAGGCATAATTAAAAGTTATACAATTTACTATGGCCCACACTGTATTTTGTGCTGTAGATACTATCAAGGCTCCATCCTTTTGTTGAGGAAATCAGGAAATATTAAGAACAAATTCGCGTGTTAAGCCGCGAATGATGGGATAGATGATAATCTTATACCTTTAAACGAGCAATTCTTGTATATATATACAGAACCTGGTTGACCGAGCTACGCTCGGTTTCTTTTCAATCGCCGTCTCAGGCACTATACATACGTCATTGAATTACTTCTCAGACATATGCAGGTTTTTTCAAGATGTTTTCCTTCACCTACTTGGTGTGAAATCACTGCACATGAGTTTGTAGAAAAACTCATTCAAGATTCGATCTCTTGCGTAGCAGGCGACTACTCAAACCCCACGGCCATCACGACTAAAAGAGATATCTTTCTTAGTTGATGTTTTGTAAAAAGGGGGAAAAAGTCATAACTACCTCAGATACGAGTAGATCCCACAAAAGTCGATTACGCATATTCAAACGACAATTTAGTACGAAACAAATAGCATAACTTAAGTACATAAAATCGTTTTGTGGTCCAAACGGATCATGGGTTTCTTTCCGTGGCAAGATCGCAATGAAAATTGCTTCTGAGATCTAAGCCGAGTAAAAACTATGGAGAATTTAGTAATGATGGCCTTCAGAGCGTAACTAGTTTTTATTAACTACGAGCTCTCACTTCCACATGGAGCAGAGTAGCTAGTTTCTCTAGTTAAGGTCGGTTACCATTCATGGTGTGCATGTAGACTATACAATGTATGCGGACTTCGGCTGATCTCCGATGATATATGGCAAGCTATTTGCATTGGGAATTATCTAATAGTCAAGTAATATCTTCTAAGTTCCTCCAACGTACACTTACATAGAAAGAAGCAAACTTTGGAAAATTCCCATATTGGGGCTGGTGACAGGGACCAGCTCCAATATGGGAATTTAATTTGTTCAGATACTTGTTGAACCGGCTAAGCTCTCTAGACCCTGAGTGTAGCCTGATGCTTGCCATTTAACCACAAGACCAGCCGAGTAATAACGAGTCATCAATATTCATATATGCTAATAATATTAAGCTTAAGTTAGTTTGTTTGTTTGAATGCTAAACTCAGGAACTCACAGGAAGGAAATGTATTGGTTATTGCATTCATCTTCCTTGATTTACTAAAGGCTTTATAATGTATTATCACATCTCGTTGCGACCAATAGGAGCGAAGCATCATTGAAAAATGTTACAAAAACGAGAACAATTACAATATTAATTATAATACTAAGTAAAATAATTTTAATTGTTAATCCTATATGATTAAAATCGCGAGGCACAGACTTAGACTTTTATTGGAAGCCATTTTATTTTTACGACTTTAGGAATTTCTTTATGCCGAGTGTCATTACCAGGAATAATTATCGCCAGGAACTCGAAAATTGGTAGAAATGTATTCAACATTTCTCGGAACGTTTTAATATCGCATTTAGAGACAAAGGCTGGGTCACAATCCATGACGCGACCGACATGGTTCGCGAATTGCAGGCGTTACAAGATAAATAACCTTCTACAAAGTTTGAAGGCCAATATTATGTTTAAAAAAACTCACAAATCTACTTATCTAAATATGCTGTCACTATAATTTTTTTATTTGTTTGTCCACTAATTTTTTCTATTAAGTCTATAAAGTTTCGTGCCTTATTGTATATCCCAGACATGATTATTTCCTTTTCGATAGGAAATCGGCTCAATGAAGCATTAACAGTACACAGAAATACGAGTACATACGTTAACAATATTGTTCTGGTGGAAGAGATCCAAGTTTGCATTAAGTACACAATTGAGAAGGAACTAGAGGAAAACGACTGATAGGGTTTCTTATTGGTTGTGCATAAACCATAAATTCATAAAATATTTTTTTTAATCCAATTTTATAATTTTTTTTGGTTTTAAAATATCAACAAATATTCTATATTTTTTTATAATTGTATTTTATTGAACACGTTACATTACACCAATATCGCAGTAATAATGAATTTCAGATAAATAACTCTTGTAGGTAACCGATGCAACTCTTTCCATTTGTCTCCGCCCAGTGCCATCTCTCATCCGAGTATAACTCTAAAATTAAATTAAGGGATAACTACGAGTTGGCAGAGATTATCGTATGTTCGGACCCTGATTGGGCATTTACGAATCTTGATAAAATTACCCAATGTATCATATAGGTTTATAACTAAAGGAGGCGTTTACTAGCCTAGTGCCTACCCTGAGGCTCGGTATGTAGGCTAAAGTTCAAACTTGCCGACTACTTGGACTCACGCACACGTGTGCAAACAAACTACATGTAAATACGGTGAGGCATTCAAATAACACATGTTTTGGCTGCCAACACCGACTCCTTACATAATACATACATTCATATGCTCACGCCTGTATTCCCCGAAGGGGTAGGCAGAGGTGTTGTAATCACAACACCCACTTTTCACCGAAGATGATTAAGTGCCAACGTGACAGATGGTGAGTCGATCGCCGTCTCAGACACTTTACATACGTCATTGAATTACTTCTCAGAAATATGCAGGCTTCCTCATGATGTTTTCCTTCACTGTAAAGCACGTGGTGCGAAATCACTGTACATAAGTTTTTTAGAAAAACTCATTGGTACAGGCCCCGCTGGGATTCGAACTTGCGTCGCTTGCGTAGCAGGCGACTGCTCAAACCTCAAGGCCACCACGGCACCTTACATAATAACACAAGGAAAATGCATTTCAATTACATTGAAATACAGTTACTAGAATTGTGGTGAAGATTTATACTTATAATGGTTTCCCTGTTATGTTTTGTTTATATATTGTTTGTCTGTGTCAATGGGTAAATTATTATGCAGAAATTGAGGTAAATTGTCAACTCAGGAGTACCCTGAAATTAGCACTCTTTACCCGCTCTTCCCCTTACATTTTTGAGGTTACCGCTCGTCCGTTGATCTATCTAAAGTACTAGGGCGTAAGAAGTTTAAAGAGGTAGCTTTAATGGTTTTTGAAAAACATATTGGGGCGGTAATAATTATGTATTTTCCGCTATGGAAATTTTACATATGAACCCACCTACAGTGAGGAAAATATTGACGCATTGTTGTGTAAATGCTCAGTAATTAGCGGATTTACGTAGTCGTGGAAACTGTGTCGTGGGAGTCATATTGTCCACGGGGCCTCTGCATGAAACTTTGGATTTATGACTGACTAGTGTCATATTATCTTTATAGCGAGCTCATTGTTTTGATGTTAATGTACATAATACTTGAGGATTGCCAAGCGACGTCCTTTCATTTTTACTTGGACGGAACAAAAGACAATTGTTTCGCGTAAGGACTGGGACAGGGCGTGTAAGCTTCGTGTCATTGTGTTGTTGACATTACTTCGCCAACTGCCTTCGGGTCAGGGATGCATTATGCTAGCCTTACTGAATCTAGGAATAACATTATATAGCTAATACAGGTCACGAGTAAACGCGGCCCTTGAATGCGCAGTATACATTTTATGAGCGAGTCTGTCTCTGTCTTTAAGTATGGCGCGACACGAATAAAAACATACGCAGTATCCCCATCATTACCTATATATATGCTATTCTTTTCCAAAAATATGTTTTATTTAATGTAAGTGCATATTATTATACATAGTAATGGGAAAAAGTTTTACGGTTTTCCATAAAACTGCAGCTTATGCGGAGGTCACGCGGAGGCAACAGAATGTCACGAGATTAACCTTATTCAGAGCACGCGGCGACGTTTGATGCGGTCGTTGTAGTAAACAAAGGAATGAATCATGTTTTCCCACAATTTCAGACACAAGGCAATGACCACTACACTGCGTTTAAAAATAATGCCTACTAGCATAGAGTTACAAAGCCTAACATAACATAACAATGACTATTTCCGTAATAAAATTATTTTATTGTGTATTAGTTGATAGCCTTGCTTTAAACAGACATTTATCGGACATGACTTGAGTTTTCATAATAATAGTGATCCAGAGTTGCATAGTGAATTTGATGAGATAAAAGTAAACTACTGCCATCTGCCGCAGAATAGCATTCAATGCATGACATCTTATAAAATAAATCAAACAACCACAGCGAGAAAACCAATAACATTCCAATAACATATTAATTACAAATTATTTTATAAAAATATTACGATAGAATAAATAAGCATAACTTTAAAAAATATTACAACAAGATCTACACAAAATTAAAACAAACTTTACTGTAGAGATATCAGTAATGCCCCCTATCGTGAAATAGCAAAACTACTACGTAATACTCACATGCTCGCAGCGCATCGAGAGATGGCGGCAAAGTAGCAGCGCTACCTCCTTGCATCGCCGCTAGGGCGGCGTAAGACTCACGATCACATGGAATAACTTCACTGTATTTCCTTTTCCTGTGTATGAGGGCCCGCCACATATTAAATCGTGGACGTTTCTCCCTTTGTAAACTCATCACTCCACTTTTCAAACCACTTTTCACGCGGAACTCTTATTACGGAGCTTGCGGAAATGTCATTCGCTTGTCACTCATTTCCTAAGAAAAGCAAAACTAATGAGCACTTATTGGTTTCTGTTGAAATTTAATACAAGGAAGAAAAATTTACCTACTTATTGGCAAATAAATCAATGAACGGCAGTTCAACGAGCGTCTAACAACGCTCAATGAACATAGGGGCGATGCCTTCCGCTCTTACTTATCAGTCACATCACACAGTCTATTGTGTAAGTTCGCTCCTTTACTGTCATATGATTCGCTGCTCTACGTATATATTCATGATAATACAATATTATGGGTAACTAACCTAAATATCTTCCTTATGAATGGATATTTATCTTTAAAACTATATAAATTATTATACTTTTTTATTATGCTCCTGTCAGAATATTCATAGAGTTGGGTAAACCGCAATCGTGAACTTTTAGTCAAATCACTATTTCAACACCTTATTTAATAAGTGATCAAATATCAACCCGATTATTAT
Source organism: Watsonalla binaria (assembly GCA_929442735.1). Taxonomy (NCBI): domain Eukaryota; kingdom Metazoa; phylum Arthropoda; class Insecta; order Lepidoptera; family Drepanidae; genus Watsonalla; species Watsonalla binaria. Next base: position 4,016,092 of record OV838923.1, read on the forward strand.
AGATATTGAAGATGAAAATATTACTTATATGCATATAAGTATAATCTACATATCTATATATATAAAAGAAAGTCGTGTTAGTTAAACTATTTATAGCTAAAGAACGGTTGAACCGATTTGGCTGAAAATTTGTGGGGAGTTGGTGGGGAGCTTAGATCCAGGAAAAGGACATAGGCTACATTTTCTCGTTCGTGTAACGTGACAAAATGTGGAAGTCTACGCGGGTGAAACTGCGGGGCACAGCTGGTATATTAATTTAGTCGATTCCTACATAGACGACAATATATGGATAAATGGACACTATCTTTGTGTCTGACTAAAGAGTTCTATGATGGAAAGCTTTCAAAATTGTATATAACTCATATCTTTAAACGAGCAATTCTTGTACATATATAATAGGAATCTCGGAAACGGCTCCAACGATTTTCACGAAATTTTGCATGTAAGGGGTTTCAGAGAGAGTGAGGCTTCCAGCTTACGGGGCGATAACGAAACTAGAGTACCCCGGTTCGAGGCTGACGTTCACCGGATTTTTTTTCTCTTTATTTCCTTTTTTTTGTGTGAAGAAGAACCAGATATTGCGTTATTAACTAAGCATTGTTATATTTGTAATGATAGTTACACTATTTCTACTAATACTTTTAATATGTTCGCGTAGTTGATGTCATTGTAAAGTCTTGTGGTATATTTTATAAGGTTTAGTTATAGTATTTGCGGTCACAGCCTTTGTACGTGGGTAACGTACAGTAAGACATATTAGGACGTAATGGCGTGCAATGGAATTGGTCCACATAACTGTGCGTGACACTTAGTACAATGAAATTAGCACAGTAATCTATCTTCATGCTGTTGGTGCTAAGTGAGCGTCAAACCTGATGGGGCCTACATACCGACACATTAGAAAATCCACATAAAAACCGGAATAACAATAAGATGATCAGAAAGGTTAAGTTAGCACCCGGGGGCCAACTATCATCTTTTAAGCACCGCGTATTCAGTTCTTAGCTTTATTTGACGTTTCATTTTACGGTACATAAATGGACCGTAAAGCTCAGAAATTCTGCTTGAACCGATGATGGTAGGCCCCCTGTATTAATTTCTTGTTTATCCATGGTAGAGTATACCTATGGCATTAAGTTTGACTGTGCAAATATGAGTTGCAGAAAGTTTAAAATCTAGACCCCTGAGGAATTGAAATAAAAAGTACGGAGTTAGAAGATTTTTTATTGAAACCCTTTTTAGCTTACGATCTACTTATAATAATTTATAACTTTTTTTTTTAAAAACATGCCTAACATTTAATTTCATAATGATTTAATTCTCACACGAGAAGCCGGTAAAATTCATAAGGAGTCAGTCATTTACTATCGCAGTTTTAAAGACCCATCGCTAAAAATAGGTAATTATTTTTCATCAATTAAACAATTGAGGTCAAATCTGTTTCTGCTCGGGACCCTGGATTGGTGCCAAGAACGAGCTTTAATTAAAAGAATGGCGTGATAAAATCGCAAGATAAAATCGTCAGTCATAACGCGCCGCTGAATGAAAATTCCCATGTAACTCCCATCAAAATAATTATTATTTATTATACGTTCGCAGGAAATATTATTAATTTTTGTTTACAGATTAAGCCAACGATTATACTTATCACGCTCCAGGCGAATTGTGTTAGAAACAATACTGGGATGTAGGTGTATGCCTACTTCGCTAATTTTGCGCAAGCATTCAACGGCTTTATAGATACTTGTTTTGTACTTACATTAAGTTTAAAAACGTTTTAATATATGCAGTGAATGTATTTTATTTTAATTAAACAATTCAATAAAAATTCATTGAATTTTCATGTAGGTACGAAAAAAAAAAGAGAATTGTTTTATAATACAAAGACTTTGGCTTGTTCTATTTCAAAGTACAAAAAAAATATTTTCCAAAATCTTACAACACTTGGATTACAACAAAATGTTACAAGGGTGTGTATTCTTTAGATCAGTCTTTTGTAAAGTTAGGCATAATAATGTGTGATTTGATAATAACATACAATATCCTTCAACGATGGAATTTATCGCAACGGTTGATTGTCAGCACCGCACTACCACCGTGACAAATTGTACCATATTTTGTCCTAATTTGCCATTGTTCTGCCAAATCTAGCTGAGACGTCACTAATGTTTGCATACAATGGATCAAGTTAGGTTATCAATGAATCATGTAGCGGTCACAACACTGCGCCGCGTGAGTATTGGTCACTTCGACGTATATAAGTGTGTATCATGATTTTTATAATATATACTTGTCTTTTCTTATCACACGCCATGTGATTAAAGCTAATTGTCATCAAACATGAAACAGTGGAAAGTTGATTTGTTAATCGGATGTATAGCTTAATTAATGGTTTTGTTTGGTTGGAAATGTACTGTGAATCATGTTATTGACACCTTAATAAGAAAACGAATAATTAAAGTTATCTTCTGAAACTATTTTTAAAACCACGCATTAAGATTTCCATAAGTAATCGAAGAAACAAGTACCTTTTTATACAAGAAATAAACTAGGTATAAAATAAAAAAATCCATTCCGCTTTAAAAACGCAGTTTCTTTGTGCTTCAATCTCACTGAGTAGGTGCTCTATCTCGACAAACGTGAATTGAGAACCTATTTATATTTTGGAAGTCAGTTAAAGTCATTCATATTCCAACATAAAATTTAGGATTTTTTTATAATTATTATTGTTATAAGCTATATAAAGCGATAAATGGATTCGATATCTTACATACTTGTAGTTTCAGTATTTAAACCAGCTGTATAGCTCATGCGCCCGTATTATGTACGATGAAAGAAAAAAAAATTAAGTATTTTCTCGTGCCGACAGAAATTCATTCAAACACAGAAGTGGTATCCTTTTTTCACAATAAAAAACAGAAATAAGATACATTTTGCCACAAACTTACAATACATGTTCAATGTAGTTATTCCTTAAGATGCGTTAGTCATCAGCGCATCGCACGTGGAGGAGTCTTTTAGTATTTTACCTTCCTACGTCAGCCCACACACGACGGAACATCGTTTCGTTCACTAAGTTAATCATGCTTCAAAGCTATTATTAGTACCTACATATACTCGTATTTCGACATTAACAGATGTATTACCTAGTACTAGTGTATATTGTTAACTAGTAGATTTACGCATAACGAAAGATTATTTCGTACATTTAACCCTTCTTACGTCACATCATACCTGAACAGATTCGTATAATCTATGCATCTATACAGATAATTAAAATCGTAGTGTCTGTTTGTAATTCCAAAATAACAGCTTTACACTAAATGTATATGAAAGGATATATGGTACTGACTTAATAAAAGCAATTTTAAATTTTTTTCTGTTTGTCTGTCCGTCTGTCTGTTTGTTCCGAGAAATCTCTAAAACAGCTAGACCGATTTTAACGGGACATTCACTGGCAGATAGCTAATGTTCAAGGGAGTAACTTAGGTTTTAGGAGTAATTTTATTTAAATAAAAATTTAGGGTTCTGCGGGATTCAAATTAAATATACCTACGCGGGTGAAAACACAGGGCACAGATGGTAAATACTATAATAAGAGACAATTGCAAGTTGAAGAATGACGTGGTGACTAGAATCGAAAAGAGTATGTTGATTTGGTTTGGACATATCATTCAAGGAAGAACTGTCGTGACCAAATAAATCATCTTCTCCAAAAAGGTGGAGCACTCATAACCGATGGAAGTGTATGAAGGAATACATACATGAATGTAGACGAAGCGAAATAATAAATAGAAAGCATGAAAGGGTCGTAGTATATGAAGCACAGTAGTCTCTGCCTACATGCATGGTATATAGGCGTGATGATTTATATATGTATGTAGATAATAAGTATATTTTTATTTAAGAGAGTAGGTACACTATATCCCTCGGTTTTATAATTAATACACAATTAATAATAATGTTTATGTTAAATGAATAAAATTTAGCAATAGAATCCAGATTGCGAGGAAGTTAAATGTTTAATGATTGCACTGACCGAGCTCGAAATGACCTACACGTGCAGCCTAGTATGCTAATTGAGGAGAGGGTATACTAATATGAATACGAACATTAGTGACATAAAGTTACCTAAGCAACGTCTTAAGCTAGACTTAAGACAGATACGGGCCCCAAAGTTGCAAAAGTATTTTTATTTATTTCCTATTCTTAGGTAATATTGAGTAAAAGAAAAAAATTAAGAAATAACATGATACATGTTTTTCAAACAAACATTGTTAACTTTTGATTAACTTTGATTTATCTTCAAGATGGAAATCACAATAAAACTCTGTGCTTAGGGAGTACACCGCATAATGTAAAATACATATCCTCAAGCTTATTTTATCTAGCTTTGTAAATTAATAACAATACATATTTGCGAAATATCCAACGGCGGGTTGCCTTCAGAGTATTTACTCCTACGAAAACGATACGCCTACTAAACGCCTACGTCATATAAAACACCCTATTTATTTCGGAGATAATTTCACACATATTAAGCAATTATTTGTATAATTTATTTTTAATATAATAATCGTATACCTACGTTTAACCGCGATGATATTATAGTCACAATACTGAACAGCGCTATAATTACAAGGCTAATCCCTACCGTTTATTAATGACCACAATTGCTTTGAATTAGCGACATAATGTCCTCCACATTAACCTTGCTTTAGGAGTTAGTCATTATTGAGTGAGTTTACGTTGACGTTGGTTCGATCTGCATCAGGTGGCCAGTTGCCAGCGCTCTGTTTACACCAACCATGGCCATAAAACAGAAATAAGGCTGTGTAATAGCTCCCAGATGACGAAATTGCGCCGCTCATGTAAAAAACAATTGTATTTCATCAATGTTTATAAAAAGATTCGGAAAAGTTAACTTGATTAATAGACATGAATGGCAGGAATTAGCTCCCTAGTACAATTAATGGTTTTTCAAGAATGCTTAATTGCCTCCTCTGTGGTATAAAAATATGCAATGTTCTTTAAAATAATCACTCTATTTTGAAGAATAAATAAACCTTACGCACCTATTGATAAGGCTATTTGAGGTTTGCGTGAACTGCATAACAGCAATCTATACTTAATGCGATATATCAAAATGCCGCTCACGAGCAAAAACTTTCTGAAGCTAGTTTAAAACAACTCAATTAACAAGACTACTCAACGAAAACTGTGATGTAATATAAACAGGCTTATAACAATATATTGGTAGGTAATTATAAGGTTGATCATCAAATTCCATGAGTGGCAAAAAATGGAGTCATATTTTTAGACGGACGATGGCACTAAAAAGGTATCGGAATGACATCATTAAAGGCACACCTTATAATAAAGAGGTGATATGTAATCAATAACGCACACCAAACGTCCTTGGATGACAATACGAAATTAACAACTAAAGTTTTCATGAATAAAGAGCCGTGGTGGCCTTGAGGTTTGAGACACCTGCTACGCAAGCGACGCAAGTTCGAATGCCAGCGGGGCTTGTACCAATGAGTTTTTCTAAAAAAAAAACTTATGTACAGTGATTTCACACCACGTGTTTTACGGTGAAGGAAAACATCGTGTAGAAACCTGCATATTTCTGAGAAGTAATTCAATGACGTCTGTACAGTGTCTGAGGCGGCGATGGACTCACCATCTGTCACGTTGGCACTTAATCATCTTCGGTGAAATGTGGGTGTTGTGATTACAACACCTCTGCCTACCCCTTCGGGGAATACAGGCGTGAGCATATGTATGTATGTATGTAATAAATAATGCCAAAACGTAGAAATGAGTTGTTATTTTGTGTTTATCTCGTGTGACCCGGAAATCTTATCTTATAGACCTAAAAAACAATTCATAATAGTATAGATAGTCAGTTACGCAAAATTTTACATGGTGCTAGATAATGAGATAAACGAAGGTCGTACAAATATGCAGATGCAGTGCGTCACTACGTATGAGACTGTATAATATTTGTGTTTGTACGACCGTCTGATTACCGTGCATTTTTGCAATACCGTTTGACTGTTCAAAATAATTGTCTACTCCCTATCGCCCTCGCTCTGACACTCGGGTAAGCTCAACCAACACCAACCTTGTTAAGTTGCTAAATCAATTGTCTAATACCTGCAATATTGGCTTCTACCTCTACACTTGTCTGCTACCTTCCGTACTCACTCTGATGCTAGCCCAGGCTAGCTCAACCAACAGCAACCTTGTTGAACCCCAGAGCAATTGACTGCTCTGATACTATCCTGTGTATACTCAACCAACACAATTTTCGCTAAACTCTGGTTTAACAAAAATGATTTAAAAAACATACTTTAAGCAAATATTTTACTGTATTACCTACGTCAGGTACGTCTTACACAAGCCATGGTTGATTTAATGTTATGTGCAAAAGAGTCTCTCCGCCTTTAATCACATTAACTTAAGTCTTGATAATAGCGTTCAATTAGTGTTCCGTAAGTGTCCCGTATACCTACAGAAAAAATATTTGAATTTGAATTGAAACTCTTTTTTGAAGTGGGAAAATAAAACATAAGTGGCCATGGTTCAGACTTCTAAATATGTATAAATATAGTAATACTGTTGGGGCCTCCCGCGGCATGCCGTGCGGTTATAACGTATCAGTTTGCGGAACACGTGCCTGCGTGTACGACGGCCAACGATCACAACGTTAAACACATGAGACGTGTTGATTCTATCTTCAGCATAATAATATGAGCTAGTGCATACACTGATGCGTTTCATGCAAGAAGTATTTTAATGAGCTATTCCCCGTGCATGGCTCCGCAGAACACGGAAAGCTCTTGTCGAGTCGTAATGAAGGTTTCAAAATATAATTTGGAAATATCCTAAAGCATACGTATCCTATTTCAAACATACGAGTCCACACCTATAAGAGTTAAGGTTTTTATTAAATATTTCTATTTCTGGGAAATTACGTACCTACAACACGTTCCTTGCGCGAGATATTTCCGTTAAAAAAGATACATCTTAGATACACGTAACGTAATATAACAGTTAGTTCATGAGAAAATAAGACCAATTTTACGTAATGGTATTATAGAATCACCTCTCATATTAGTTCCTAGTGCTAATCCAGAAGCGATCTAAAAAGTAGTTCCGGGTAATAACTCTATGTTATCAACATCTGTCACAGCCACTGTAGTTGATATTACGTTCGTGTATTACATGTTTTCTACTGTTTTAGAGTAGATACACTTTTTGCATAAAACCTACGCGTATTTACGAAACAAAAACCCGTGGTGGACTTGAGGTTTGAGCAGTCGCCTGCTACGCAAGCGACGCAACTTCGACTCCCAGCGAGACCTGAAAAAAAAACTTGCGTGCTGTGATTTCACACCACATACTTTACGGATTATGTCTGAGAAGTATTTCAAAGTCGTAAAGCGCCTGAAACGGCGATAAACTCACCATCTTTTACGTTGGCACCTGTTATGTTATCATCTTCTGTGAAAAGTGGTGCTGTTGTTACAACGCCTCTGCCGACCCCTTCGGGAAATACCCAGGTATATTTTGAACTTAGTAAGTGCCTGGTGTAATATCAATTGCAATGAATATGCATACAAGTACGCAGCATAAACATGCTAATAAGTTAATTATCTCCAAGTGAATGCAAGAATTAATAAAGTGATTAAGTCAAAGGTCCAAGATGCAGATAGCCTGCAGAGCCGGTTTATCAATACGATAATCTTTGAGCCGTTTTGCTCTTTATTACTAACGCCCACAATTTGTTTAAATCGTCATTAAATATACGTCATACCTATGTTTGGACGATGCCGACTGCTCAAACATAATCTTTATTTGTGAAACTAATTGCCACCGAAGAAAATTAAGATATACATACAATAATAGGGATCCAAAGGCCTTGGCTTCGTTACCAGTCTGACACTTAGCACCATTACACTGATTTTCACCGTGAAGAAAAAACAAGAGCAGAACCACTGAAGTGTGATTGTTCGAATTGTATTGCTAATCTCTTATTTACAAACAACTTTTTTGCGGTCTCCAACAAGATTATTTGTTACGAACACGCTACTACGATTATTTTCTAAATAACTGCGATTTTGCGTTCTTAAGCGTTACACTCATTCAGATCTCATCGTATGACATAAATTATTGAAAAAGTCTCGCTTTGTCTATTCACTAGGTAACGCACGAGGTAGTCTCGAGGGAGTCAATTGTCATCAGTAACAAATTCAGGTTACGGCCAAAGTTGCACTGATTTGACCTTTCTGCTAAGCCTTACTTACCTATTGATCTGTGACAGAAATCTAGATCTAAGTAAACTGCGTAGTAAAATTGAAAAACTTGCGTAATTCGGCGCAGAAAAAATTTAAAAGCAGTAAAATCTGTGCCCCTTTCCTTTAGATGCACTCTTGCTGTGCAGACGGCTTAACTGCGTAAATCCATTGTACTCTATTGCACTTCAATAGTTTTCCGCATGTATGGGTCCCCTGCAAGATGCATTGCACAAAGGGGACTTGCCTAGGCCGCCCTATGAATCACGCGAAATGCCTACTGAATATCGTGAGGGGTTCGTCAAAATCAGAGGGTTCGAGAAAGATGAGCATGCAATTTAAAAGCCAGGATGGCTATCTATTAAATCACCCTCCCGCACTAACAAAGTGAAGCGGTGACGCGGAAAATTATTTCATCAAAGAGATAATTACGTATGTTGCTTTCAAATAAATCAGACATTACAGGGATGAAGAAATGTATATTATTAATTCTTGATCGTGTTCCGTTGAACTTATTTTTGGAACATTATTTATCTGAATCTTTCCCAGAAGGCAATTAACAATGCAATGGTAAACAAACAATGCAAGTAATTTACTCAAACAATGACAAAATAAAAGTGAACGCAGATTTCTGTAGATCTCAGCTCTATTCATAATTGCTCTTGAGACATATCAAGATTGATCTCAAAGATGTATACAGTGAATGGAAAACTTAGGATGCGATTTCCATAATATACACGTTTATAACGACGCGTCGAATCAACACAACTTTCGCTACTCTTGGGTTTCACTGTCGAGAAATTCATGTCGTTTGACAACTTCTACCTCGTTGATATGATAATTACTGTTAGTGATTATTACACAATAAACACCGGTTAATTAGTAATATATACTAATATATAAAGCTGAAAAGTTTGTTTGCTTGATCACGCTATATCAGGAACAGGCCGATTTGAAAAAATATTTCATTTCAGTGTTGGATAGCCCGTTTATCGAGGAAGGCTATAGGTTTTACATCATCACGCTACGTAAATTGCGGGTTAAAGTTGGCTTCGGCCTGAGTAACTGTTCACGGGGACGCAGTTGCGGGCAGAAGCTAGTCTAATATGAATGAATAATTATTTAGTATATAATTTGTTATTCAATTTAATAAGACACTTAAGTGTTTTTCTAGATAAAATTTGAATGATGGCGTTGTTAGTAGCTTTGTCCACTGATAAACGTGAATACTATATATGTATAAACTAGCTGTGCCCACCGGATTTGCCCGCGTAGACTTAAATTCGCGAAACCCTTATTTTTTTAATAAAAGTGGCTTGAGTTAGTTTTTCTAACATCAGCTATCGGACAGTAAAAGTCCCGTTAAAATCGATCTAGCCGTTTCGGAGATTACTGACAGATAGACAGAGAAAAATTTAAAACAAAAGTGTTTTTTAATTATATACCGTGTACTTGTATGCATTAAGATATAAGCTGTTAATTTGGAATTAAAACACACGTTGATTTCATCTGTATAGATGTATAGATGAGACACTGAGTTTAAATCGTAATTTATAACGTCCTTTAGACTTCCATTAGTTTAAGGAGGTGTAAAGTTCACGGTAGGGTCACAAATTGAGGAAACGGCTACTTTATCTGAGCCAGCTACGAAGGGACTGTGCAGATTCAACAAACTGATTACCTACACACATGCTACGAACATTTAGAAGATATATCAAGAAAGTTAACTGTTATTTTTATTGTAAGACATAACCGTTTTCAGTTGCGTGATGTGCAATGAGAGAACACCGTGAAGGTTGCAAGCTCGTTAAACACTATGCTAAGCCAGCTATCACGTACAAATACAGAAAGCGTTTGCCCCTCTGTATAATTCCCCGTCGCGTGACCGAATCGCTGATAGCCGCAGATGCCTTCAATAGAAATTGATATGGACTCCACTCAGTTAGGAAAAAATTAAGTGATCTCGGAACGAATGGTTGAAGTAGTTCATTTAGTTTATTGCGTCATAGAACAGGAAGTGGTACGGTCACTAACGGAAAGATTCCAATGAAGTTTAACACGAAGTCGATCAGCACGGTATTTTTACGCAACATTCGCCGTGATTCAAGACATTTCTGCAGGTACTTAGGTGTCTATTGCATAAAGTGACAATATTCTTACCATGGCGTATATATACCAGGGCCTGTAGACAAAGAAACATTATCCCCACACTTCCCTAGTAGAAATTAAAAAAAATGTACGAGAATGACATATGTCACGAGATTGATTTATGTCATTTCCATTTTTTTTTATTATTTCTATTACCGCGAGTGCGAGAGAGTGTTAGTTTTTCTACCTTACCATAAGCTCTTACTACCATTATATTTCTACTGTGTGACAGTGACAGGCTCATACACTTCATATACATCTGTTTCTCAATAAGAGTATCATGGCAATGGGAGGTCATAGTAGGTCGCCTGTTTTTTGGATATCTCAAATATTAATGATCTCCTACCGAGTTTCGGTTACGGCGGCTAATATCAACGAGGATCAGTCATGTGCGCAGGAGATATTATAGTGCACAAGTGTGTGCGCAAACACAGGCGCACTCTCTATTCCCTCACTCTCATAGTCCTCTGGGACGGCAATCCAACACAACCGGAGAGAGATCAGGCGTAGGACCAACGGCTTAACGTGCTTTTCGAAGCACGGGGGTGGAAACACCGCCAACTTCCAAACTCCGGGCATTTTATTGAATTATATTTTTGAATTTCTTGACAGAAAAACTCAATATAATTTTTTTTACGACCTCAAATATTACAACCATGTGGAATAAATTATTATTGTGTTTATTCCCGAAGGTAACGTTAGATAAATACAGCTATTTTCTATATTTATCATGTCTTAGTAAGTGGATTACGAGTACGGCGAACTATTGTACTCGAGGTTGCAGGGAAACTATGTAAGTATCTACATAAATTGCATACATATTGTTATGTTGTCTCATTATAGATAATAGTATGTGATTGTGTGTATGTACATTACATAAGATATCAAGTCAATGCCAACAAAATTCAAAAAAATCCAGTTATATTTCGGTTGATTTAATTTACCTTTAGTTCAGTTCAGATTTTTACTTACAAAGTTTGATTTTTGATTTGAAAATGGAGCGATATGCATAATTCCCTTCTCAACTGGTAGCGGAAAATCATACAAAGGTGTTTTTGAAAATATTCGGATACGAACAACAAATCATTGAAGCAAAGAATAATATTTTACGTATCCAAGACAGATTAGATAATCTACTAGATTGTTCAAATCCCAGGGTCAGATATTTATTTCACAAGACACATATACATTCCTTGATATCACCCTCCCCGATTACACATACATAGTACACTCACATGTCACCAGTTATGATTAAGTCCCATGGAACACGGGTGGAGCCTATTGCCGATAAAGGGACACTGATCTAGACTCGGCTTCTATTGTGAAATTACAGATGGAAAATCCCTCAATGTTTATCTTTCTATAGGATATGACTTTGCCCGACCCGGAGATCGAATCCAAGACCTCGCTGCAGTAGACTTTGCGACCAATAATCCAACGGGACTTAAGTCGTAATATTTAACTGCAGCCGAAACAAAACACCTCATGGTCGGATATAAATAGGTACGTGACTCCGCGGTGCATCCGACACCAGTTTTTTGAGGCAAGAGTGTCAGTCACAACACGTCGAACCATATCTATATGGTCAATATATTGGTGTAATTTGAGAATTGAGACTCTACAATCGACATTTATTCTGAAACAAGCATGTGCGATTCTAGCTAAGTGTGCGTTTTTTGAATCTGAACTTGAAACCAGCTTTATATCAATATTTAGTTAATGCGGTCTATAAGCAACAGAAAGAGACATTTTCAAAATCATAATATTGCACGACATTTATATTTATGTTATGAACATACTTAAATAATTCTCGAATGGTATCTTAAATACATAAATCGTTATGATCTGAATGTGTCTAGTTAATGATACAACGTAATGACTGTCATCAAGGCGAACAGCTTCTGTGTATGAGAACTTACTGCGAGATATTAGAAAAAAATCTGCATAGAAGTACATCAAGAGATGATAATGTAGAATCTCCTTGGGGACTGTGTGAACTTGCTCATGACAGACTCCTACGCGCCACATGACATCAAGGCACCGACCGTCTCTGATTAATGTTCCTTATTTTTTACCAAGACGAGTTGTGAAGGCTACGTCCTTATAAATACTTGCCGTGCCCGTGGTTACAATCGAGTTACAGTGGGATTTGGGATTGCAGTGTAACGTTAATAATTACGAAAAATCATATGTATTTATTTACAAGGTATTTGAGATAAACTCAATTAAAATATATCTCTTGTACCTATATGAAATTCTCTGGTCAAAATGTTCGTAACAAAGCCGTTAGCTTGACCGATTTTTATGATATTTAAATGATGATATTAAAAATCTAAATTCGAAAGATCTGAACATAGGCCGTAATTAAATATAATATATACCGGTATATAATATATTACCGCAAATTAAATATTAGATATTATTTAACAATAATTTTTTTTAAATACGGACAAAACATTTACCTTAGTAAACCAATCAATATCTTAATAGACTGCGTATGAGAGTGTTAATTTGTGTTTAGTGATGTTGAAAATAATTAAATTTAGCTTAATTACACTGAGTACAGGAAGATGAGCGGCGTTAATTAAAGATCTAGAATCTGCATAAAATAATCCCGAAAGTAAATGTATTTATTTATATTGTTTGTTTTCAAATTTGGAATAATAAGGTGTTGATGCTAAAATGTTTGCAATATATGGAAAGTAATCAATTAATTAAAAAAATTATAGAGTATCGGAAAAACAATGACTGAAATTTAAATAATATTTTTAGGGGACCTCTTTTAAGATTTAAATTAGAAACAGGTATCTTGTTATGAAAACAAATTTTTTATAAGACCGCTGACTACCATAGACCCAATAATATTACTCCATTATTTTGTCTCAATAAGATTTTCCATTTACCGTTTTCAAGTAAATATAATGTATTGTTTGTCAACAAACTTCGTTGTACCTCCAAATATATGATGTCATGTTTTGTTATAATTGTTGAGTATTATAGTATAATGCCATGAATTATTAGAATTACCTATGTATTTGTTTATTTTATTTTCCTTGAGCGAACATAATAAAGTAAAGGAGCGGTGATGTTTATTTTATTTTGTTTACTGTTTACAGACGAACTATAAATAAACAATTTACCTGAAGCCAATATTTAATTACAACAGAAACCTTATGCTTATCACTGAGTATTCCAAACAGCTGATTGGATCACAAACACTTTTTACAAACACAAATTTCACCCGAGACGCAATGCACTCAAACTTTTTTCACTAAAAGTTGTGGCAGCGACATTATTTATTTTTAAAGAAATTGTTTATTTTTCAAATTTGAATTTAGAATAACGATTCGCTGCCGAAGTGTGGCAGGTCGGAAGCGGTAGAGCACACTGCGGGCGCGCGCCGCGTGCCGCTCGCCATTGACTCACGAGAAAAGTAGGGGCGGCACAATGTAATGATTGTATGCAATTTTCCGCTCGCTGTTAACAATTAACATTCAAATCGTACTAGGCATTTAAACACGATTTAATTATTAAATATTCCTCAATAAAGAGGCAAATATCTGGTGAAAGTAAATCAACCATCGCTTTATATAATAACTGTTCAATTAATTATTACGGTATGTCAACTTGCACATTATGAACAGTTTAAGTAAGTAAATACTTTTATAAAGCAATAAGTATTTATAAACGAAAGTTACATAACTACATGTGATAAAAAAAAATAACTTTTAGACTAATACCACATTATACTACCTTTTTGACAATTGTTGTTAATGATCTGCATATATTTACTAATAGCATGGAGAGAAAAGATTTGTATTTCTGTATGTAACGTAAAAACTACTGCCGATTTCAAATTTATTATTTGTATAGAAAAGTATAGAAAACTACATTTAGCAGTAACATAGGCTAAAATGTTAATGTTAATAGAGAGATCAATTAATAACACGCGGGGATCCGTAATAACACGTAGGAAAAACCACTGACCAAAGCTAGTCATTCGTAAACACAAAAACTTCATCATCATCCTGCCCTTATCCCATGATATGATTTGGGGTCGGCGCAATGTGTTCATCTCTTCCATTTCTTTCTATCAGCAGCCATGTCATCTTTCATACAATTCTTCCATCATTGGTCTTCCTTTCCCCTTGTCCATCCACATTCATAAACAAAACTCTTTTGGCAAAACTCAAAAACTTCTGGAAATTTTAAAAAACCTTACCAATGCTTCATTGTCACTGAGCAATAGGCTGCATTATTAATCCTTTGATAAACCACGAGGCTCAGCTAGTTTTTTATAAATAAGGCGTGTGCCACCCCTAGCCGTAGAGACAATGGAGATCGGAGAGTATCAGTGTAGCTGCGTCGACTGATACGCCGCTGCAACTGCATCCGCATCCATTATTGAAACATTGTTAATGACTCAGACGCGTTGACAGATCCACAGACTATATTCGTAAATGATAACAAATCGATTTTATATTTCTATCGGTATAACAAGTCTGTGTCCTTTATTTCAGTTTTTGGGACAGCCATTTTGGTGGAAAGGCAGCACATTACAGGAGATGTGATAGTCGAAGTCAAAGTCAAAAATATCTTTATTCGATTAGACTTTTTACAAAGTACTATCGATTAGTCAGATTGATATAATTATACAGGATTACACATGCTACCGCCATTGCTTTTACTGAGAAGAACCTGGCAAGATAAATATGCTTTTCTATGAAGAAGAGAAATCTGGGGTCCTACTACGAGCCCTTATTGCCAAGATAGTTAGACTCATATTATGAGATAGATATATTATATGACGTATACACTTCACACACATATACACACACGTATACAATAAGAGCTCATGGTTGGGCCCCTACTCTCTCCCTCCTAGTTTTGTAATAGAGCTCTATACACTACTACCACCATATATTTAATACTTACATTTTTAAGCAATAATATTATATATAATTTGTTGTTTCCTATCCTCAAGTAAATGTTCAATAAATACCTATTATTGTCTGTGTCATTCTCTTTGGCCAGCGAAGCGTGCTTTATTCGTCTGGTGCTCGTATTCTTGACTATAATGCGGGCTTTACGAGCGAGCTTCAGTGTTCACGACTGTGGTTCGTGGTGTAGGATAACATGGAAAACCGAAATGCGGCTGAGAATAAATTCAACAAGTATGAAATTGTCCTTGAGAACCAGCTATGTTATGTCACGCTAGTATGATACCTCGGTCGTCTTGAGGAAGTATTGAAGTCGCTGTGATATCGCTTACTATGTTGGCAATTGGCTCACGATTCCCTTGAATTTAAGGTATGCAATGCGCCAGTGACACACCTGTTATATGTGTTTACGTAGTGCAGTAACCGCTTACTGCGGACTGCGCTTACCGCTTAGCTGGCGAGCTGAACAATTGCGACCGTTTCAGTAAAAAAAATTTATGCAAATATCCGCGAATGAAATGCGAATGCGAATTTTCGTTACATCACTAATGTGGATATGCCATTGGAACTCTGTGGATCAATGTCAATTGATATAGTGCAGTAGTGTCTGTGGAAATAGTGTCAACCTTTAGATATAATCATTACGAGGGATTTTCGAACGTCCAAGTGCTGTTAACGTTAGGACTGTGCGCGCTAAACCTTTCTGCAACTCTAACTTACGTGTTCAAAATACTTGTATACCATAATATATATATATATATCAATAAACGTTCTACTAGTTGACGCCAGTCTAGTCATCTAACTCCGAGGAGTCTTGTGGAAGGCGTGAGGAGATAAAGCATTTTTTGTTTCCCATATGCGAATAGTCAAAAATCCATCCAATAACGTCCATCTATTTATTGTGTATACTCTCTGACCAGTGGAGCATGCCTTATTCGTCTGGTGCCTGTATTCTTGACGTGCAAGACACTTATACATAATATTGTTCATGGAAGTTCAATAAGGTTCGTCTGAGAGACGAGCCCACCTTTTAAGGGTATGGCCATGTGCCGTCAAGTTTTTAATTCACTATAGCAATCCTGCAGTGACTAAATACCGCTTTATTATTAAAATCGGGTATTCTGTTATACAATTTCTTTGGTCTGAGGCCAAGTATTAATGTTTACTACGTATACTGCGCGGGTACGATTCCAGAGCCAATTGTATGTTGAAAATGATGAGTTTTCTTTTCTTTCAAGTAGCTTTCAGCCGTTCATTTGTCTCCAAACGTACATAATAACATTTATTTTATTTAGTATATTAATTGTAATGTATGTGTCACCTGTAATTGTATTTTGCGGATAAGGGATTCCCGTAAGTGATAACGCCGAAAGAATTATTTTATAATGTAACGAATATAATATTGGGACAAGGAAAAGCCATGTTGGCCAGACAATGGTGATTGTATATTGTATTTAATATTCAGGGCGTGCCTCGGTGGTGTTCATAGGAACGGTGTGTAAGCCTCACTTCCCATATTAGTTCCTCGTGAGTCACATGCTTAGTCGAAGAAACAAAGGCATCGCCCTCATAATGCAATTCAGGACAACAACACTAACACTAGCTCTGGTTTGTCATATTCACCTATTTGCTATAATTTGTGGAAAATTATGACGTTAAGTTTCAATTTATTTTATTTACACCTAAGCTATGAATATGACATGTAAGTATTACGTCATCACACGCTCGTTAGACAAAATCAATGAAAATAAAATCTACATATGTGTAGTGTATGAAGAGATGCATGAATGTGGATGAAGCGAAAGAAGTATGTAAGGATCGTAGCATGTGGCAAACGGTGGTCTCTGCCTACCCCCATGGGATACAGACATGAGCATATGTATGTATGTATGTAAAATCTACCTCTATCTATATTCTATATTTATCTATATAATATACATAGTTCTATATTTTGCATGTGTATATAAAAGAACTTCATGCTTTTGAGCAAAATAAGCGGAACGCATGTGTGAGTGTTTAAAATATAACGAGAGTTGAAAGCACATTATGCAGGTGTATGCAAGTTCCTCTGAACAACGAAAATATGACGGAGCGCTGTTAAAACAAAACAACGTTTGTACCAAATTAGAATTAGTTTTCGTGAACGTCCGCTATTTATGAGACATCAATCGACTGCAGTGCTTTCTAACTGACAAAGCTGTGTCGCTGACAAACAGGTGAAAAATATTCTGAACGCTTTCGACATTTCTTTTTAAGTTCAGTCCGAAATAGTTAACTGCGTTACATATACGCACGTTTAATTTCAGTTTATTAGTGATCTGAGCTTATCTCAAGCACTATTTCCAAATTCTTTATAATAGTGGAAAATAGAAATAACGGAATAAATTCTCTTTTTTATTGTTCTTAGAATAGAGTTGAAAACACGTTGTATCCTAGTTTTTCTGTTCGCAGAATAATGTATCATTAAATAGTGTGCAATTGACGTAAATTAAATGTCCGCGGTTTTTATGTTACTCATTCATTCTGGCTTTGTAGACCATGATGAGGAATCAACCCTTTTAATAAGTGACTCATCCCTTTCTCTTTACTGTAACAGAAGGAAGGACTAGCTGTATTTATTTGGAGGCTGATCTCTAACACCCTTATTAGATACCTAGTCCTTCGTTTAAAGTAGCTTGAGCTACTTATACGGATTTAAAAGGAAGCATTACAAACGATACAAAGTGTATGGGAATGACATATGCCACGTGACCGATTTATGTCTTTCCATACATTTTGTATCGAGAGAATATTACTTTGTTTAGGCCTACTGTAGGCAAAAATTCTTAATACTCTCTGCTTAAATCGAGGATGGTAGCCCCCTTGTCCTTTAAGTACCTATCTAATGCTATGCGTTTCTTGAAAGAGATTGATTGTTAGTGTGACTGGAGAGAGCGATGTCAATTAAACCGGCCGGGGCTCTAATTGTGCCCATTTAAGTTGGATTGCGGCAGACTGGGAGCAGGGCCGGCTCCAGCGCAGTATTGTTTTTGCAGTTAAACATTCCAATAATGTTGTCATAAACAATCAAGACAAGACTCGGATATCAGGTACAAAAATTAATCAAGCACAGAGTTTCCATTTAATCACCGGTAGAGAAAGTAGAGACGAGAGGATTGATTACATTTTTTATTCTACTTATGTTCTAAACAAGGACACAGTCATCTGAAGACAAACAAATGTATCTATAAAAAATTTAAGATAGATAGAATACTTATGGACATGTTATGCGGAGGGATGAGGATAATGTTGCCAAAAAAGTTTTGTTTATGAATGTGGATGGTTACAAGGGGAAAGGAAGACCTAAGAAACGATGGATGGATTGTGTGAAAGATGATATGGGTAAAATAGGAGTGAATACAGATATGACGGCTGATAGAGAGAAATGGAAGAGAAGAACACATTGCGCCGACCACAAATAACATGGGAAAAGGGCAGGAGGATGATGAAGATAGATAGAATACTTAATAATTCTAGTAGTGCCTCTGATGTTGCTGTGCCCTCACAGGGTTAATGTTAGTTTACTTAGGATACTATTATACAATACTATTTTGTATATTTCATTTAAATAACATAAATGCAATAAATATATGATTATGAATACGAACAAATTCCATACGTTACCCTGTTTTATTACACTGCACACTTTACGTGAGCAGTGTAATTTTAAGTAAGCAACGAAAATGTTTTTTACATGTTTCATTAATCATCATTAAATTTCAGTATAATAAAAAAATTATTTCTAAATCACGCTACTGGCAGATCCAAATAAAAATCCATCAATCGAGCCGAGTTACATTTCTTATGCCGCCGTTGCGCTTGGCTTCACCAAAACAACGACTAATCTCAAAAATGTGGAGCTGTTTGTAATCTCTAATATTAGTGGATAAAAAGAGTCGTAAGAGCAAGTATGCAGAAGGGGCGTGAAACCCGAGTAATCGATCGGTGCCGGATGGGTGCGCGGGCGTCACGGTGCCCGCCCTTCGTCGGCTCGCTGCAGCTAATGACTACTTCGTGACAACAGCTTTACCGGTACCATACCATAAGGTTATTTTCATAACAAATTTATACGAATTTATATTACCGTTTAAAGCGTAATAGGTATAATACGTACTAGGTACCTACTATGTCTACGATTGATTTGGTATGCAAAGGTAAAAATATAAATATTTTCAAATGTATTTAATTAAATGTTTGGAATTGTTTATAAAGATAATTGACTGGTCATGTTCCATTGTGAGTAAACGGGCGAGACATGTTTGACTTCATGAAGGCTTGGATTGTGATGGGATAGGTACTTTTTCTACGTTGAATATGAATTTACTTTGACATACTATAATTACATATTTACTTCTAAAAGCCTACCTACTCAATTTGATGATAAATATAGACAAACTCTTACATGCTTAATAAAACATGTTATCCAGTTAATGTTCAAGTTACAGTCATTTTAAACTGAAATCTTAGTAAGCGCTGTCTAATAGTGAGCTTTTCTACACTTTTACAATACTATTATAAAGAGGAAAGTTTTGTAATTTTGTGTGTATGTTTGTAATGAATAAATTCAAAAATTACTGTGCCGATTTATTTTATTTATCCCCGTCACTCCCAACGGAACGGTAACTACGCGGGTGAAACCGCGTGAAGTCCGATAGTAATTTATACGAATAATAACACGAGGTTATTTGTACTAGTGGCGACATCTTTACGACCACAAACCAAACTTATGTACAGCGCCACCTAGTGTCGAATAGCACAATACTTTTCAGTTGCCTTGCTAAAGCGAAAGATGGCGCTGTGCAGAGAGCTTTTAAATCTGTAAAGAAAACTTAATTGCAAAGTGATTGTGTATTATATATTATGTTCAGCTTACCTTGAGCTGGTACTGCTCGTAATGATACGGCATCATCTTCGATTTCATCTTCCACTTCTTCCTCGGTGATGGAGGGCGGTGCGGCCCAGCAGCGGAGCCGGACTCCGGCATTTCCTACGTGGCCCCCACTGTCGAGCCTCACTCTAGGCAAACTCCGCGATGAATACTCTCCGTTGTTATTGTTGGCCTGTCAATAATAATTCAAATTAATATGGAAAGCTACTCCAAAGGAGGTATTTACAACACAGCAAGCAAAATAAAACGAAATATTTGTCAACAATATCACAACTGAAAACTTGCGAAACAAAATGTTATGAACCCCATGATTCATGCTTTCACTCTTAATTGAAAAGGCTGCGATGTTGTGCTACGTGTAACGAAAAATACATTTAAAAAGTCGATAGGCTGGTTTCCGTGGGAACTTGTCTAGGTGTATTGGTATTTAGATTGTTGTATTGATCACGGCAAGGCCTTATACGGACCGTTTCAATGTTCCATATCTTCTTACACAGTGAGAGACGGCGACGGTAAAAGGGACCGATACTGCAACAGGTATTGACCAATTCTAAATTTAGTATCTATTCACAATGTTTCACATTTAAGCAGTTTAATATTATCCCATACATTTCACTGTGAGTGTATGATTACTTTATTTTCGACTCTTATAAACTACGTTCCCGTAATGTCAAAAATTAATACCACAAATAGTTTTAAAGAATAATTATGATTTTACATTATTTTTTTTACTAATTCCATAATCAATCGTAATGCATGCTTTTACAAGCGAAACCCGTGTGCGCCGAGTGATCATAATATTTGTATATACGCGATCATCTAGTCCACCCTAACCCAATGAATCACTTTAGTCATTGAGATAACACTTACCTTAGTGTCTTACCTACATAATTATCTAAATTACTTTTAATGACAGCTATTACGAAGCTCAATGGCGAGACAGTTATTTGTGATACATAATACTATACCCAAGTATAAGCACATAAGTGTATAATGCCGTCATAACAGTATAGATGGAGGAATCCGGAGAATGACAGGCGATGTGAACGGTGGAAATTGTTGGCGCGTGACTGTGGGTATTGTTACTTGATAGCCTTCCTATATCTTTATATACGAGGAGCTTGTGGCACAGCTGCTATTGCGCATATCATTCGATCAGCGAAGCTAAGCAGGACCCAAGCCAGTAGTTGGATGGGTTACAGCTCGAGTTCCCTCCGTGCCTCGGAAAGCACGTTAAGCCGTCAAGCCGTCGGCCCCGGTTGCCAATTTAACATCTTTGGTAATCGTTACAAGTCAGTTGTAGGCTTAAGAGAGTCCGACAAATTGTTTATCCTAGATTACCGATTTTCCTCGTGAAAGGGGTTACGAAGGTCAGATGGTATATATGTAAACCAGGTGATCAGTCACATCGGGTTGAATCAAGTGCCGACCCCAAAAATGTATGGGATAAGGCCAGGAAGATAATTAGTCTTTCTAGATCAGTATGTCACGCTGTGCCACCACGCTGACCTTGAATGCACAGATGTAATTTTATGTCTCTCTCTGTCTGCCCGTATGGCAGATTCGCATCGAATAAAACTAATGTGCAATTACCCCCACCATTTTAGCCAAGCGCTCAAAATTCGTGACGACAGCGGCATCTGTACATCATACAATCTTTCTTACTTAGGTATCCCACGGTATTCCTAACATACGCAAATGAATGTTTCAACATTTGAGATATGATTTTTTTCCATCAATAAGTATTATTGAAAATATACTACGGCCGCTAGATTATAGTTTCATTTAAGCATAAAAAACGGCGTTTAAATATGGGTCGCGCGAAAGGGTATGAAATGAGATAGGTGACAAATGACAATGAAATAGTATAATTTTAAAGATGATTAACATATCTTTATGAACGCTATTAACTATTGCTATCTGAATATTAATATTCGACTAATTCTTAGTTATTATTTGAGAGAATATTCATCGACGAGATCTTAACAACTTTTGCCTAAGTTCATAGATATTTATAAACTGGTTTGAAAGTAGGTAGGTAAGCACAGCTTTTGAGGCAAATAGCGCACGGACGGCGTAAAGTTGTTACCATGACATTTGACTTTGATTAAGTTACATTATATTTATGAAGTTAGGGGCCCGGTGCGTAACTTAGCCAGAAAAAATATTTGATCAATATATCACACGATACCAGGAAGAGGGGAGCTCTTTCAATATTAACAGAGAATGATAACACTATAATAGGCCGGCTGGCTTGAGCAGGCTAATTTATATATTGGTCGATTCTAATGGCTTCAAAGTTATTTTTTTGTTTTAATACGCTATACATACTACCTTTCTCAAAACTAGTTTTTTTTTAACAATATATTAGTTCCTAAATATAGTCAATTATGTTACTATATGCTTGCAACAATTATTATAAATCATAACATTATGTGTTGTATGCACCAGTCCCACTTTCATGACATTGTCGACAAACCTCCGTGGTTCATTTCAATGTTACTGAAACAACCATGCTTGTAACAAAATGTAAGATTGTTAATAATAAAAAAAAATTAAAAATATATAACTCTTTCTCTTGAAATACTCTTGCTATCAACTATTGATGAAAATTGCATTGAAATCCGTTGAGTAGTATAATAGATCTAGGCAAACGGACATGGGGAAGAGCTTTTATTTTATACTATGTAAAAGGAAATGTATGATGAGATTTTAATGAATGTAGGAGAAGTGAAAAAAATGATTAAAATTAATATATGGCAAACATGAGCATTATACTTGATCTACACTAAGTAATATTATAAAGCTACATAGTTTGCTTGTTTATTTGTTTGAACGCGTTAATGACAGAAATCTGATTTCAAAACATCTTTCAGTGTTGGATAGTCCACTTATAGAAAAAGGTTGTAGGCTATATTTTATTTTCAAAAAAAATTGGGATATGTAAGAAAATTGCGATTATGTAACCCAAGGTGCAAAATCGAAAACCTATTTATGTGTGCGCTGCAAAAACAATTGACAATGGAACAAAATAATGTACTATGGGTTTGTAAGTCTTATTAAGATCTACAAGAACATATATCTAACAATCATAGTTTAGTCACAATAACCGCTTTTATGTACATAAAATATAATAATAAAAAATAATAGGAGGAGCCATGGTGGCCTTGAGGTTTGAGCAGTCGCCTGCTACGCAAGCGACACAAGTTCGAATCCCAACGAGGCCTGTACCAATGAGTTTTTATAAAAAACTTATGTACTGTGATTTCACACCACGTGCTTTACGGTGAAGGAAAACATCGTGAGGAAACCTGCATATTTCTGAGAAGTAATTCAATGATGTATATAAAGTGTCTGAGACGGCGATCGACTCACCATCTGCCACGTTGGCACTTAATCATCTTCGGTAAAAAGTGGGTGTTGTGATTACACCACCTCTGGCTACCCCTTCGGGGAATACAGGCGTGAGCATACGTATGTATGTAAAAAAATATAAATCGTCTGAAGAAAGAAACTACGTTAAATGTGTATCATAATATTAATATTATATAAAACTAAATCTACACGGGGGAAACCATGGGGCACAGCCAACCATAATCTTATGCGAACATTAAAATACGTAGACTTTACAGCTTTTAAGGTCTTAAACCTCATGCGAACTTATCTGAAGGATACAAATAATATGCACAAGGCAGTAACAGGAGCCGCTAACATTAACCAAGCTATTAAGCTGTAACCTATAATCGTGACTTACTCCTTTTATGGAGGAAATGCTCAATTAAAACAATTATTGTTAATATCATGTACACCATTTCGACAAAGAACTTTAGATACATGCGTGCAATAATAATTATTAATTTACTGGCTTTTATATTTTATTTACCCGTGACTGCGACCGCGTCATTTTTGAATAATTTTACTGTTAAATAATTATAATAATAATTGTACTGTTACTGGGCACCATTCCCGCAGACACTAATTTCAATTCCGTGTTTTATTTATAATTTTTATTTTTATTATATTTTTCTTTTTCATTGTATCAGCATGCATGTGTAAAAATAATAGTTGAATATTAAAACATGAACTTATGAAATAAAAATATATCCGAATTATAATAATAATAATTAAGGTAAACTCGCGACAATTCTCTAAACTACAGATATAATACATTTTTTTGAACTGTTAAATAAAAATATATATACTTACAGATATTTTTTTCTATTATAAAAGTAGCTAGGTACTCTTTATAATGTCAGCGATCTCCCAGTGAAAATCTCGTTACAATCGGAACAAACCGACAGACAGACGAACAGACCAAATATTAAACAAATATTTTTATTAAGGTCTAATTACTTTCATATGCATTTAGTTAAAAGCTGTTGATTTGAAATTACAAACAGATACTTTAGTTTTATGTATATGTATAGATAAGTAGATTTTCGACATAATACAATCCTGTCATTTGAACTCTGGGAATATTGTACGTTGAGCGTTAGCAGCATGCATGTTAGCGGTAATAAAACCAACATTGTAACACAGTACATTACTAAATTGACGACGACAAGCACAACACAACGAATATGACCCAATTACATGGAAGCTTCCTCGTTACCAAACAAAAGCTAAGTTTAGATCTACATTCGTCACACCGGACGCAACATGACACGTTTTCTTATGAAAATTAAAGTTATTTTATTCCTTCTTTTGTTCTTAACGATGTATCAGACGCATATAGCAGCAAACGTGTGTTCCCAACTTTACGATATGACATGCAATACAAGCGGGCACTGCACCCAGTAATAGACACTTCTATAAATAGGTCAGAGAAAGCATGAAATTAGAAACGCGGCCGGCCCTTTGAAATGACAGCGGATCATGGCCGCCCCATGTATTACAAGTTTAAATACGAATATAAACAGTATGAACGTGTTTTGCAATGTCTATGTGAGGTTGAAAAACTTGAGTTGGAAATTGGTAAAAATAAACGCATTCTTACTCCGTTCATTATCGGTTCAAGATGTTTGGAAATTATTATGAGAAGAACGGGTCAGGACTCACTGGTCCCCTGAAATTCGCACCCTGTGCCCAATCGTCCCCTTAAATTTTTGAGGTTACCACTCGTCCTCTGATCTATCTAAATGACTAGGGTGTCAGAAGTTTAAAGAGGTAGCTTCAATGATTTTCGAGACCAGTAAGTACCTTAAAATATATTAATAAATGACTGATTTCCTCCTGGGGGTCCAATGGGCATGTATATAGAGGTCGATCCTCCAACTTATATTCAAAGGTACGAATAAAATATGTATAGCATGTGTGAAATTCTAACATAAATACGCGGTAATGTTACATAATCAGTAATATGTGGTGGTTACTAGTGGCACTACCATAGTAAAATTTTAACACACACAATTATTATCAAGTACAGAAGTACGAGGGTAGCAATGTATTTTTATCTACCGAAACATCAACCCTTAAATATTTACTACTATTTTATTACTTTCGTGCATCTGCACTACTGTTACAATGTCTGCATTGTGTCAGTAGTCGTAGCTATTTACTCGATTCTCCTTATTTACTTTTCCAAAAACATGTGTAAAACGAATAATTTTATATTAAACAAAGCCATAGGAATCATCATCTCCCTGGCCGTACCCCATACATTGTTGGGGTCAGCACTTGATTCAACCCGATGCGGCTGATCACCAGATTTTTATAAAAACGACTGCCATCTGACCTTCGCAACCCCTTTAACGAGGAAAATCTGTAATCTGGTTTAAACCAGTTGTCAGATTATTTTAGGCCTCCGACCGACCTGTAACGATTGCCAAAGATGATAAATTGGCAACCGACGCTTAACGTGCTCTTCGTGGCACGGAGGGAACTCGGGCGGTCGCCCATCCAATTACTGGTTAGGGTTAGGGTTGCTTAACTTCGCTGATCGAATGATATGCGCAATAGCAACTGTGCCACGAGCTCCTCCACAAACAAAGCCATGGGAATATAGATACATAATCGTATGATCAGCAAGTGGTCTGTGTAAATGACTTGGTCAAGGATTACTCGTTACCTTTACTTCCAATTCGTTGAACCAATATTTAATATAAGCTACTAACAGATAATTATATGACCTTTACTTTTAAGCGTTTAAATTTTAAATGCTCTATAAATATATATTAAATTGAGGTGTCTGTGTAATTCTAAATTAATAGAAAAAAGAATATGCTCATGCCATTCCAAAAGGATCCCCGAAGGAGTAAGCGTAACAACAACACCCACATTTCACCGAATATGATTAAGTGCCAACGTCAAAATTAAAAGATTTTCACCCAATGCATATTTATAAGAAAGTATGCCCGGTAATAATATTTTTTTTATCTATCTGTCTATCTGCTTGTTCCGACTTATCTCTCAAAAAGCTGGACCTATTTCATTGGCAGGTAACTGATGTAAGGAGTAACTCATGCTCAAATAAAAATAATGAAACCCACTGCACTTTGAATTGTACATAATATTAAAATATTAATAAAAGTTAATCATATCCTAATGTAAATAAAATTGAAGTGTCTGTTTGTAATTCCAACACCAGCTTGTCACTAAATGCATATATGCTCACGCCTGTATTCCCCGAAGGGGTAGGCAGAGGTGTTGTAATAACAACACCCAATTTTCACCGAAAATTATTAAGTGCCAACGTGACAGATGGTGAGTCCATCGCCGTCTCAGACACTTTACATACGTCATTGAATTACTTCTCAGAAATATGCAGGTTTCATCACGATGTTTTCCTTTACCATAAAGCACGTGGTGTGAAATCACTGTACATAAGTTTTTTTAGAAAATCTCATTGTTACAGGCCCCGCTGGGATTCGAACTTGCGTCGCTTGCGTAGCAGGCGACTGCTCAAACCTCAAGGCCACCACGGCTCACTAAATGCATATTAAAGTATATACGCTAATGACATAAAAAGAATCAATTTTTTTTTTTTAATCTCTGTTTGTCTGTCTGTCTGTGTTCCTCTAAATGAATAAATCAATAATCTCCTAATATAGTTGTAATCAACAGT
This sequence comes from Watsonalla binaria, assembly GCA_929442735.1. NCBI lineage: Eukaryota > Metazoa > Arthropoda > Insecta > Lepidoptera > Drepanidae > Watsonalla > Watsonalla binaria. The sequence continues at coordinate 4,043,473 of OV838923.1, forward strand.
ATCTAAGTCCAAAGTATATGACATTGTTAGAGACCATTTATGGACTATTGATAGCCACATATTATACGTAAATAAGGAACAAATGCCAACGCATTGGGATAAGCCACACAAGATATGCATGCAAGGAAGTACTAGCGACGACTCTAGATGAACAATGGCCAATACAATGCTGCATAATGCACACGTGCGATAGGATGCGATCCAAACATCATCCGCTACTTGGATTCCGTTACAGCCATGTATTTACAGCTAGCAGTGCCACGCGGGTTTACCCGAGAAGGATTATCATTAAAAACTATGTTACTTAGTGCTTTTTTTTCTAAACTATAAGTAGCCTAAGTTACCCAAAGGTGACTGACATAGTGATCAACGCACAGCCCAAACCACTGGACGGATCGGGCTGAAATTTGGCATGCAGGTAGATGTTATGTCGTAGGCATCGGCTAAGGATTTTGATTAATTCTATCCTCAAGGGGATTAAATATGGGGATGGAAGTTTAGGATACTTTTAATAAAAAAACTTAGGGTATAACGCGGGTAAGCCGTCTTCTAGTCTCAGCTAGTCTTCCAATAAAAGCCGTTATAATCTGTTCAGTCGTTTCATAGATTAGCCGGGACAGACGGAAAAAAAATATAAATTGTTTTTTTTTCATTCTTTGTTCCTTTTATTTATTTAATGGCCTTGAGTAAAAATATTCCGCCAAGGTCAAGTGATTGTTGGGAAAAAATCTTATAAACTGTTAAAAACTTTTTTGTCAATATCGTATAATTTTATGTGCATGATATAGTGAAAAATAGTAAAGTTAGAATTATAAACAGACACATCTATGCGAATAACATATAAAGCTGAAGAAGAGAAGAGTTTGTTTGCACGCGCTACTCTCAGGAACTACTGTCCGGTTTGAAAAATCTTTTGTTACATAGCCCATTTATCGAGGAAGGCTATATGAGGTATATAAGGTATGGGATATATATCGTCACGCTAAAAGCAATCGCGGAAGAAAGCTAGCTTTAACACCAAAGTAACTATTCCACACGGACGAAGTCACGAAGAAGCTAGTCAATGATATCGCACCCTCAGAACGATAGGAACTCAACTCCAAATTTTTTGTAAAGAATTACGTAATAATATATGTTTTGAAAATATATTATTTTATTTATCAACAAATCACAACCTAGACTTTACTATAAAAATACAAAAAAATTACTTGTACTCAAAACTAGTAAAATAATTGCCATCAATAAGAATACAAACTTGCCAGCCGATATATGATTGCGATTTCCAAAAACATTAAATTTTTAAATTTAACCTTTATCGTTCTAAGAGCGCCATATTTATGTGGAAAGTTATAGATCACCTACATGAAACTGAATAGGCGATTGTGAACGTTAAGGCTCTTAGCTCAGCCTCGCCATTTCCTTGACCCGAGTCTGAGAAAAGCACTATTACGAAGGAAATGCTCAAGTTCCTTGTACTGAATTCACTAATGCATTATTTATTCAGATTAATACTTATAAATATAGGATTTTCAATTCTCTCCAAACTTGCCGTGCACCACAGGATTCCTAGTGTTCTCTCTAATAAAATTGAGATTATTAACTAAATTGACACAGGAATAAGAGTGAAGACAATATTTTTTTAGGTCAGAATTTGGTTGTCAATTGAGCTTATACCACCAGTAACGATACCCTATATGAGTGCACTATCCTATACATATGACGCTTTATCAAAATTAGTTTAGTACATTACATGAAACAGGGGGCCTATCATCATCGGTTTAAGAACTTTTGAGCTTTGACGTTTCATTTTGGTACCGTAAAATTAACTGTCTAAGATAAGGAGTTCTTAATACGCGCTGCTTAAACGATCATAGTTGACCCCCAGGACCTCTGAATAAATTATAATACTTAATCGTAAAAAATCATAGATTTGATTTGAAATTTGGATGAGAAAATGTTTATGTTTATTGAATAAGTGCAAACTATTTTTCCAAACTAGTTTTGTTCGATAATCTCGTGTTTTGTTATAATAGATATTATGGAGCAATATTAGTCAGTAGAGCATTTATTTTAATCGGCCACTGCTGGGTTTATTACGGAACGATTGTATAGTCAAGGGAGGTCATTAAATTGTAACGAGCGCTGGTCAACAGGTGAACCTATTTCAATCGGCAATTTTAGGGTTCTGTAACCAAAGGGTAAAACGCGAGACTGTTGAAATTTCCACAAATTAATTGATGTATTTCTATATAAGAAAAAATTACAAAATCCCGAATAAAATAAAAATTGAAGGAAATTTTCATACAACAAACGAGATTTGTTTGCCGTTTTTATAGATAATGGTAAGGAACCCTTCGCGCGCGAGTTCAACTCGCACTTGGCCTGTTTTTACGTCACACATTTTAATGAACAGGGTAACCTAATTACCTGATACATATTTTCACAACAGTCACCAATTTTATATTGCGTGATAATGTCTATACAAAATAAGTAAGTATAAGAGAATTGAAAGGTCAACTATAGGCGGTGTTTGGTTTGGATTATAATAGTCTCACCATGCTCCGGCGCACATGTGGCTACATACGGTCGTGACATCATCAAATCTGTTTCAATTTAAATCAGGGTATGAATAAAAAGCTTTATTCCAAGGATTGAAATGAAACGAGGTCTACTTCTGCGAAATGATAATGTATGTGTGAAATGCGTGAGACTAAAGTTGACTTGCTAACGAAGACACACAGTAAAACATCTTATATTTATTGGAGTGAGATGTAATGGTAAAGTAATGTATGTAATAAACGCAAACCTTACCTTCGTGTCCACATAAAACCCCGGGAACGACTGGCCGGCAGCGTGTAACAATACAAATTCATATCAATATGCGTACACTTTAATTGCAGGTTGAAGTGGAAATGTTTTTAACATAGTTATCAAGTTTAACATAGTTTTCTAACACATAGTTATCAAGCTCATATTTATGCAACTTTTTGAAGCTTTTAACTTACAATATAAGTAGAATGTAAAGTGTAAAATGTATGCAAAGTAAATAATAGTTAGCTACTTTACTATTGACTAGAGAAAACAAACATGTAGATACTGTAAACATTAATCTTAAATATAACGAGATCCAGAGTTTTCCTTGAAAATGCTTATTAAGTCTAAGATGACAGGATTCACCAATTTAACCAATAGAGCATTCAGTGATTCAGTAAAGGACTAAAATATAATAGGGATTCCTTTATATCTTCTAGAACAAATACATAGTAAATTATAACCGTTGTATAACCATCAATCTCTATGTAATAACCTCATGTATGATGACAATCCATCAAGTAATAGCGAAGTCTAAAAACCCGTTCATCTTCGTGAGAAGCGGAACATACACTTTGTGTTTCCGTTCTCATTGTTCGAAGACATCCTGCCTCTGATTAACAGCACCACGTAGGATGGACTTGGTATTAGGATGTCATCCATATCTGACAAGCTCTGGACACCTCTTCCTGACCGAGTCGAGATCGAGACCGAGAGATTACGCCAGAATCTCTCCCTCATTACAAAATGTGATATCTTAACACATTTTGAAATGAGGACACTGGTGTACACTTGTAGAACGTTTATTGTAGTACGATTTCATAGTGTATAAGTACTTTGAACTTCATACGTTTCGGTAACTGCACATAGGACGTCCGAAAATCCCTCATAATCAATCTATCTTTAGACAATATTTTTAAAAAGTAGAGTGTTTCCAAATTGTCATTAATCCACAGAGTTTCAAGGGCATATGCACAGATAAAACATAAACACGACTATCCGTCCTATTTAGTATACTATATTTAACACACATCTGACTGTAAAATTCCAAATACTAATTTCTGTGATCAGTTTGAGATTGTTACATTATTACAGCCTACATGTAGGTATGCTTTATTAACAGAAATATATATAAAAAGAAATAATAGTTTATCCAATGTATAATTTAAAAATATGACATTATATAAGTACTACATCCAATTATGTCTCTAATACATTTTCAGACCTATCTTTCATCTCCTCCCATGCGTCGCTCGCTTAATTTTGATTTATCCAGGACCGGTGCTTACGCCTACGCATCGCGAATCGTGATTGTTTATTTGCACTCGGCGCAATTGCGTCTCTAATAATTTTCTCCTTTTTGAAACAAAAGCGGGTGCTTTAATATATAATTACCTACTGTGAATGAATTTCCAGAATATGCTTAAAGTGAATTTGAAACGAGTCAAAGTACAAGAACTACGAAGAATACAATGAAATCATTGTGGAGGCTACAATAAGATGAGTTTTATTGAAGTCGTTACATTGTACTTTTTCCGTTGAAGGATTCCAATTGTGCGCACAAAGACTCTGCCATTCGTGACTGCCGCAGTTATCATATGAGCTTAAACGAATTATTGGCTTCAATGTGCACGCCCAGTTAAATGTAATAACAAGTCACTGGAATGAAAAATGTCACTTAAGTGCAATCTTACCTTCCGTTACTTTACACGACTCGCAGTTCAACCAGGCACTGAACTAACCGCTATGCGTTACGACAAACTATATTGATGTAATAAAGTCTAATTCTGTACGCCCATAATTACAATAATGATGATAATCAAAAGTAAAGCGGTGAGCAACGCATGAGTTCGGTACAAATCTGCTTTCACTCAAACGTAATGGGACTACAGTTAATACACCGCAATCGAAGATGATAAACGTAGCCTTTAATTTGATCGTTGAGTATATCTTTGTTTTATTGATCAAGTACATTGATATTAATTACTAGCCATTCATTTTCGTAAATAATATTAGACTAGTTTCTTTCCTGCAAGGTTATAGACAGAAATAAGCACAAAAAATATATATTATTAAATAGATCTATACATTTTGTCGCAAAAAGCAACGTTGGCAACAGTCTGGACCAAAAAATCAAGATCAAATAATAAACTCTCATTAGGGGTTTGGTGCGAGATATAAGTAAATAAATTATAAGTTAATTAAAAATAAACTATACATCATTTGTGCATTACATCTTAAAACATAATTATCAATGACATAACAATTTGTACGTGTACTTATACAGAAACTATTATGTATACTATTATACACCAAGATAAAAATCAACTCATCAAATTATGTCATTTAGAAATTGCCCGAGACTTGCAGTATGCAGAGTTGATTAAATCAGTTATACGTCAAATACAAAATGAAAAGTAACTATAACAAGATTAGGAAAGCGGAACAAACGAAGCAAGAAATAATATGTGAACTACCAATTTGACGAAGCAATAAAGTCCAATGTATGTGAAAATTTTGGAAAGTGGGCATAATTTGGTGCACTCACTTAATAATGGGACTCTTGGTGCATTTGCAAGGTCTAATACACTATTTTAGTCTGCTATCTCTTGCGTATTTACTTCAGAGCAACCGTATTTTTCATATTAATGAATGCAGGATGCAAACCGTTTGTTTGAAAACATAATTCAATTTGCTGGAAACGAAAAAATAACGATCCAGAAAATTCTAACCAGGACTCTGATGATGAGCTCTAAATCAATAATAAATATACCTGATTATTATATCACACAAACTTGTCCAGTTCAGCATTAAGTTACGCTCTATTGCCGTCATATTTAGCAACACATCCGGTTTCGGGCGACTACATGGAAAAAAATGGCTTCATGAACGCACTATTTACTGACCCATGCCAGCTGGATATTAAACGACTAGTATTGACGGCAAAAACTACTCATTAACATTCCCAGTTTAATAGAAAAAACCATACGTCCTGTACAGAAACGATTAGTGATAAACGAAAGATCCAGTTTTATTTTACTAAGTAACAATTATATATTATTTAATCTTTGTCACCAAGTGCCGTGGATAGCTTAGCATACTCGCATTGTCCGATTCAGCAAAAAGAAGCCTCGGCCGAAAGTTCGCAAAACTTCTACCACGGTTCTTATTCGTTCGTCAAATTACGTCCGTGGTCTTCTTTCTGAAAATTCTTTGACGTTTCTTTAATTAATTGAAAATACCTATTCTCATGAAATTATTAACAAAAAAGTTTGATAAAACCAATGCGATACTGAAACGACGTTTTATTTTCGTCCGGTTGCGAAATTTCGTTTTCGAAGTAGAACCCCCTCCAGAGACAATTATAGTGAAAATGAAGTAGAAGTGTAAAATATACTCACAGCAAGTTCCTCACTGGTGTACGCAGTGAGCACTCGTTTGTCCTGCTGCAACACGCAGTAGAATGGCTCCCAGGACAGAGGGACGCCTGCTGCTGCGCCGCTCACTGCACATGCGGCACTATCTGTGGACAACATCATAATATAAATAACTCAGTGAAGGCCATGGTGGCCTTAATGGCCATGGGTTTTGGGCAGTAGCCTGCTATGCAAGCGACGCAAGTTCGTATTCCAGCGGGGCCTGTACCAATGAGTTTTTCTAAAAACGTATGTGCAGTGATTTCACACCACATTCTTTAGGTGAAGGAAAACATTGTGGAGAAACCTGAATATCACTGAGAAGTATTTCAAAGACGTATGTATTATATTCTTAAGACGGCGATAGACTCACCATCTTTCACGTTGTCAATTAATCATCTTCGATGATAAGTGGGTGTTGTTATCACAACACCTCTACCTACCGCTTCGAGGAATACAGGGGTGAGCATATGTATGTAACTTCGTGCTATCATTCCAGTTGAAGCTTTTCATAAAACCTGTAAAACTTAAGGTTTTAAGGGTGTCATTTAAAAACTCCTTTTGAAGATATTTTTCAATCAGATTTAAAAACTCTATCTTAATAATAATGATAAATATGTTAGTTATAGTAATCAGGCAAAGGCTGGTATACTACGGCTACGATTGTTAATGCCACGTGAATTCCTACTTCTGCTAAATACAAGTTAGTAAATGATTCAGGATTGATAAATGTGACACTCGTTATATCTCTAATAAAGTAGGAGATAAACATATTTCAAATAATAGTTGTCGTCAAAGCACTTATGAATTTAAGTAAAACTGCAAGAGTAGAGACTTGATTAGAAATATTAACATTTTTAATGGAACAAAAACCATAAGACGTCGTAATGTGCTCAGAAACAAAGTGAAAGGTACTTAATGCTTATCTGATTTAATATATAACATATTATTATAATGTATTATATAATATGTGTAGGCCTTATAAATCTAAAACGCATTAAAATTTAGGTAGTTCAAACGTAGCGTCAAAGTAGCCAAGCCTTACATACAAGGAGTCTGCTATGTTATTAGCATACCCCTGCTTCGATTAAATATGTTTATTTTCCATAAATAGCAAGAGTTTGGTATTTAGGCTATAATGTATGTGAAATAAAACGGAAATCGGGCCATAGTTTCTCAATTCAATTAAATTCCCTGAGGAAATTGTTCTGTTCGTATATTCCATGAACAACTGTCAATATCGATACTCAGTATTTTTTTACCAATATTTAACGGTTGTTTAAATATTTAGAAAAGTCATTCTTGCATAAATTCTCAATTTATGCAAGAATAGCTATTCTTTAAATCATAAAATAAAAAAATAATGTTTAAATGTTGTTGATACACATAGCATTAAGTAAAAAATCTATGGCGCACGGATTACAATCCGTAGAGCATATAAATTTTTCCTCTCTTGATGCCAACTGTGATTGTGTAAGTGCATATTAAGAACATCTTGACGTTTCATTGACGTACCATAGGACGACGACGGGTACGAAAAGCGCGCTGCTGAAAACGACTTTAAATTTAATTGGCCCATTGTAACCTATCCACTCAAGACCTCTTTAATAATACTACGATATACTTATTGACTACTAGCAAGACCGCAGCATACAACTAACATACCGAAAGTTTTTGGTAGCACCGGCTCATTTAAGGAATGCGGTCCAATCTAACGTACCTACCTACTTAAATGGTAGAGACTCGTAAAAACAACGATTCAATCGCCTATAAGTCAGGTTGTTAGATTGATACTTCAAAAGCAATTCGTCAGAAATCGTTTTCTGTTCTCAATACCAGATCTTGTATCGTAATTTAGTTTAGAAAATTGGGTTCAGTAACATTTCCTTATGCTGCAAAGGTGGCAAACACGCGTCCAGGGGGCCAACTATGATCGTTTTAGCAGCGCGTATTAAAAGCTTCATAGCTATGACGTTTAATTGTAAGGTAATAATGAAAGGTCAAAGTTCTTAATACGCTCTGCTTAAACTGGTAGGCCCCCTGTGCGCCTGATGGTAAGCGGCTACTACAGCCTATAAACGTAACCAACACCAGAGTGTCACTCACGTATTGCCTTATAAATAATGGAGTCACTGTGCTAACCAGAGGGGTGCATTCCATATAAGCAAATCAGCAGTGCTTACCATTTGTAATGACTGAATACACTCGTGTGTACCTATATACTAAAACGCCGCGCCACATTCACTTATTGTTTATGCTTACGTCTCTGAAAATTCAATGCACGCCCATGGTGCTAACATAGTAAGAGACGAAAGAGTTCCCCTATGGATTATTTAATGAAACCTATAAGGTAGCATTACTTTTTCAAGTTAATGTTTTAGGACTTTCATTAAAAGTACCACCCTTTATGAACTTATTCAATCGAGAGATGAATGTCCTATACATAGCCCTCAAAAGCACACACTGTAAGTAATTGACTCCAATAAAAGTCCTCTATACGGAGAGCTCCACTCAGTGGATTAATGCGTTCCATTTAGTCTATTAAACAGTGACTCAGATACACTCAACTGTATTTATAATATGCTTATATCAATATGCTATTTTAGTCAACTCTCTTTGTATTGAAAACTCAACCTTTTGTATTTATGTTTGTTTATTTTGTTGACAGAAACTATGATACGATGACATCATTAAAAAAAAAGATTTTTTTAATCCTCGAGACTATAACGAATGAATTCGGTCGTTCAGGTGCCAACATGACGGACAATAACGCTGCGACCCCGAGTTCGAGAAAATTACATTATTTTCATACGTTAAGTGTGCTACGTATTGAGCTCAAACATCTACGCCATGGAAGCAAAATATTTAAGGAGAAATTGTAAAACGAATTTAAAAAAAAACACAGTGTAGTATTTCACTGACATCAATTTCTCTGGCCATCATTATTTATCACTATCCAAAATGTATTTATTAACAACTTTAAACCCATCTATACAGATAAATAAAATTTTATCTTTTTGTAACTCCAAATTAACAGTTTTATACAAAATACATATTAAATTATATACGTTACAAACATAAAACACAATTGTTTTTTTAAAACTCTATCTTTCAGTCTATCTGTTTGTTCCGGCTGGACCAATTTGAACGGGGCTTTCACTGACAGATAGATTATGTTATAAGGAAGCGTAGCGTACGCTACCTTTTTTATTTTTGAAAGTAGGGTTCTGCGAAATAAAAACTACCGCGGGGCACAGCAAGTATTGTTATATAAAAGAATGAAGTTTAAAATATTTTTACTGAATCTTAAAATGGAAAAGTTTTTTTGTTTTTGACTGTACATACCGTTTATTTCGAACACCCAACATCTGATTACAAAACCATCTTTTGGTTATTATTAGACCAGAGTGAGTCACGTTGGTTAACGGCCTAAAAAGCTAACGTTTTATTATTTGCGTTCCCACATGACATTAGGGTCCTTTTCATACCAACAAGATGGCTCACCTGATGGTAAGCAGTTTTCGTAACCTATTGAAAATTCCTTAATGGTTTCAATCTATATATATATTTATGCGTTATTGCATAAATGAATAAGAAACACCCACTCGTCCATAGAAAGAGCCAGAGTTGCAAATTTTTGCCGTGATCTATCGTATCTCGATACTCGAACACAAAATGCTCCAGGCGAGTTTTATTGAATATACGAGAATACTTTACAGCATAGAAAGCACATTTGTTTACGCCCACATGATTTATTCACATAAAAAGCCGAGTGCATTGTGAGATAGAGGCTTACATTAATGTTGATCAATTTGCGATTGGTGACAATCCGCAGCGCACGCAACATGACGCAACATACAGTCTCTTGACTCATTTCAAAACTATAATCACTTACTCATATACGTTGCTCAGACTTCGATCGGTTCTAATATATTTTGTCCTTTTTTACGTGGCACTTTCCCTATAAGTGGAAAAAAGATAGCAAATTTAGACTGATCAAAAATCATTAGCTCATTCAATGTCAAGTACAGGAAGGCCGAGCTTTGCTCGTTTTTTTTTGACACCCCCTGCATTCTAAATTCATGAAAATCATTGGAGCCGTTACCGAGATTCAGGTCATATATCCATTTATATAGTAAGAATGTGAATTACTTTTATATCTTACTTTTTCTTCACTATCATATCAATAAATATTTATTAAATATACTTTCAAATCTCTTTGATAGGACTAATGTTAAATGAGGTTATATTTTTTTCTTTTCACTTCTTAATATATGACCTATGCAAAAATTATGGATATTTCAAGTGTAACCTGTTTGTATACATTTATTCGTTACTGTGTCAGGGATTACAAAGTCACACGTTATTCAATTTACTTTGAGTCTGAATGAGTAAGCATTCGCGGTGCTTTGTTCTCTTCATTATCATAATTTTGGCAATTAGCACTAGCTATTGTTAACCTGTTCCCAGGCCGTATATAAAAAAAATATACGCTACACCGGTTCTTTTATAAAATATGACTGATTATATATTTAGGGTTCCGTACCAAAAGCGTAAAAATGGACAATTATAAAAGTCTTGCTCTTGTGTCTGCCAGTTTATCACGCCATTATACCTCGGGACATACATAAGCTATTGACTGGAAATTAGAAATAGTTCTAGTAACGTGTCATTATGTAACTTTTACATGTGCTTTACACGTATAATTTAAATGTGATGGGTTACAGAACCCTCGGTGGTCAAGTCTTCGCTCTTCACCTCTTCACCTTAAATAATAGCAGCATCAAAACTACCTACTTATTTATCAAGCAAAAAATGTTCTCGCCTATATTCTTTAGAATAGTAAAGCGGCATGCGCTAAGAATTGCCGTTTCAAGCCCATCGTGCTTTGGAAATAGCCGGCGGCTATCGAAGTGGGCATCTCGGCTGGAGTCACGCACCCTCGCCGCAAAATCGCTACAAGCACGAGCTCCGCGACGCAACAGCGATATGTTTACTAAATAACCCGCCGACCGAACCGTTTACGGCCTAATGATAACTTATTAGGTAGGTACGGGATTTGCGCCGTGACTAAAGCAGTTACACGCTCTAAAGTTTTCAACCTAATGTGGTTGGACAAAGTGATGTAGTTTCCATGACCGTTACTAAGCTCTGACCCTTTACTCTTGTATCTATCTGCGGTATCTAAATAGTTTACTACGAAACATTTGAATTAAAGACAAACTATTTGCACTTTAGGCAATCTATCCGGTAGGGCCCCTTAGTTTATGTGACTAAAATGACACACACAAATTCCACTCGATCAATCCAAGGAGACCCTATAAAAATAACCGAATGTTCCATCTATACACAACTATATAAGTTGTGCGCTTTCCGATTTATATCAGACCAACAATTTTAGCAGAAATGCAGATTACACAAACTCCAGTAAACCGGAGATGAGATTTATATCAGTTTGAAAACCAGCTTATAAAACATAGAGACCCGCTCATTATGACAAAGTCGTGTCGTGTTAATATTGCAAAAGTCGAGGTCCAACCGTGCCATAAGCAGTTCTGCCACTTTTACAGGTCCTGCGATACCAATCAGATAATTGTTAAGATAACCAGGGTGGCAAATGCGGTAGCAACTGTACCAAGCTCGTTAACTGCGCTCCGGGCTGTACTGCTTAACGAACTGTTTGCAAGTCATCATCTTAACACGAAAGACTCGTCTGGCTGCCTGCAAGATGCTAATACCAATATACAATCGTGTTCCTGATTCACCACGGTATATTACATGACCAGCTAGCTATAGTATTCATAATAATAACCACCAATTAACGATGAACCAACTAATAAGTCTATGATATACGAAGCAAATGCTTGTTTACCTTATCTGATTTACTGGATCAATTAGAGAAATGTAAACATAAAGTAGGAAACTACGCAAACATCTTTTGTAAGCTGAGTGAAATATCACCATTAAATCTTAAGTCAATAATGATGTAAGGGAGCTTTTAAGTCACTATCGAAAATAACTCTAGTAACTAAATACGGGGTGAACGGTGTGTGGGCGGGCGGCCGATGGAAGACCGCTCGAAACGGTTGAAGTTAGTTGAGATGAAATGAAATAGGCTGAGATGAAGTATGTCCAATTTCGAAGATTACATAGAAAAGGGAACAAATGGAATATCACCGTTGTACTCAAATAATGAAAAAACATACCTAGTGAGCACGCAACTATTTCTGATATGAACTAAAAATAAAGTAAGCATTATTGAAAACCAGTAACGTTACATGATGTGATGATCAAAAGGTTATTGACATCAATTGCGAAATTATATACTTAAATCAGCATGCTGCACTCTATTCGTATGCAGTAGCGCTGTGGGCTGGGGTAGAGTTATATAAACAATAAGCCCTATAGCCTAAGTAAAACAATGAACTGGAATAAGCAAGTGAGCATCGCTGCCGAGGCAATTGTTTATTTATAAACACACCGACAATACGCTGGCTAGACCAACAAGACGAGGGCACATCTACCATAATATTACGTAGGATACAACAAACACTGCCAGTATCTTGCAACAAATAACAATGCAACTAATAATCTTATCCTACGTACGCAAATGTTTCATTAGGGTTAATTAACAACAGCACCATTATTGATCTATAGATGTTTCGTATATACTGACGCTATGCTAGGTCTCCACACATTTTATGCTTATACATAGCTTAGAACCTGGGTACCCTATACTTTTACTGTCAAAATTCTGGTAGGATTCGTGAATAAATTATAATATATATTTATTAATAAATCAACTTGAAATTACTCGTTGAACACATTTCATTGAAAATATTTTAATCAGTTAAGCAATGTCGTTGTGATATTATTAATTTTATTAAATGCCAGGTCAAACTTCGCAAGTAGTTTTTAATTAAGTATTTAATATATCGATAGCTTCGCAAAAAGCCGCGTGGGAGTGAACCGTATATGTATGTTGTATTTAACATATATCAAACTTATATCAAAAGATGAACATCAGACATCACAGAGAATAATGTTTCTTTTACATGTGGGGAAAGTATGTCATTCCATGAACATTTGGACCTTCAATTACGTTTAGAAAAAGCGTGGATTCCTACATAATGATTCTCTAGTGGAGCGAAAGGTCACTTGTAGAGTTGCTGTAAAGGTCGGCGACCATCGACGCGGCTCTACTTTATGCTGATGCATGATACAATTATAATTATACCAACCTTTATACATATCAGGTGTCCCGACACACTCTGCAAACACTAATTGTATAATTACATACATTCCCGTCAACGTACGCGTACATTTTAACCAGCAAGTGCACGAGTTACCTCATTGTATCGTGGGAATTGTAATCATATGCAATTTTCCACGTATCAGTGAAACTGCGAATGCGTTTTTATCCATTCATAGTCAATGTACGTATTTATTTATGCATAGATAGTGGCCGTGCAGAAGTGGCAATTGACTAAGCTTTCCGTCAAGCTGATTGCTGCGTGGGCGCCGATCTCGCTGTAAGCTGTAATGCATTGTTGCGCGATAAAAATGTACGTAGACCTTTTGACAGATCATTACGTAGGCAGGCTGTTGAACATTCCTCACTCACACGCTGCGCACGAGTTGACTTGACTAAACTCTGTGGCGATGAGACGCCGTGATTTGAATACTGATTCAAAGCTCAGCCAAGTCATTCATTCGTCTCCTGCTTTTATTCATAAGAAGTGTCTAAATAGGCTATTTATATATTAACATTCAGAGATTGAATCGGATCGGATGTTGTTATTAGCGTTCATTCATGTTCTTGTTAAAACAGATTTGTAAGGCCCATGGGGAATGTACTTGTGATTTGTAAAGAGCCATGTCTTATTTACCATAACAGTGCAACAACTCGGGCGTGTAGGTGTGAGTGCCGTGTGCATGCTGCGGCTGCGAGCCTGCTCGGGAGAAAGTGGCACGATCTCTGGTGTGACACAATTAGCTTAAGCCACACCTAAAATACTACCAGCTATTGAGCGAAGCATGTCATGTTTGATAGAACGATTCATCAACTGTTTATGTTTAATGTTGTCAGACTGGAACCCAAGAGTTTTGCAAAAGTACACTAGATAATTTACAAAATGTTAAGCGATTCTCATTATGTTATGTATTTAATGCATTTACAGTAAACAGACATGCAAACGAACGCTGACTGACATAAGAAGACCCTTAGAAGCTTAAACCTTTATTTATAGTCAATACCCATCTTGTTACCAAGAAACGGCAGCGAAACAATGCTGTGATAATTACTGACGAATTAAATAGTTCCCGCAACTGTCGGTTGATGTGATGCAAAACAGATACAACACTGGATAACATCACTCTATTTATTGCAGAATGCAACGGAAGTCTTATGTTATTAGGAACCCGGAATCTCCTCCATGCATAAATATCGCACAAATAGAGAATATAACGTCCAGAATAATAGTAAACTCTGTCTGTCTGCGTTTCTTTTTCACGGCTAAGCCTCTGATCTGATTTTGCTGTAATTTTTAACATAAGGTAGGGTTAAAAGTCATTACGCGGGTAAAGTCGCGAGTAAGAGCTAGTAATATAATTGTTGAGTAAAATATGATCACTTATTTTAGTACTTACACATACTAGTAGTACAATTTGAAGAATAACACTATGATTGCATTGTATAACTCTTCCTAGCCCACATGTAGCATAAAAAACTGTTCCGCTGTCACATTATGCAACTTGTAGGTGATTCCATAAGCATTGCCAAGAAGAGATGACAACTTTCCCTATTGATTGCTTTGTCTGTCGTCGGAAGTGTTTGACGTTGCTTTTACATGAACCGACATCGCGACAGAGTACAGTTCACATTACTATGTAAACGTGTTTAAAAGGATGGATTGTATGCTTCTAAGTATGTTTTTTGCCACCGAACCGAAAAGTTCACTTTCGAGTTTTTGTTATATTTAGTTCATAATTAAAACAACTGAAAAGTGATTTGTTTCTGTTTGCCTATTTCATGGGGGACAACCAAATGTAATAAATTCAAAGCTCTACATTACGACAAATATTTAATTAACTATTTAATACTTACTTTAATAATGTTGTACATTTGTAAGCAATTCAAACAAAACAGTACAGCTACCAAAAGGGGTTACATCCATAAAATTATATTCAAATGAGAAGAAATCAACTGTGAATGCCCTATATGAGTGAGCAATGTGTGAAATCAACTGTCCACAAGTTCTAGTGAAGTCAATCACGAATTCAATGGGTAACCGTTATTTTGTCGTACAAGAGGTATACTGCCGAGTAATCGCAATTACCAATTGCCGAGTAATCTTTTGACACCGTCCAAGTATAAACCTATTCACACGCGTTGGAATCGGACTAAGCGTTATCCCATATGTTCGGCTACAACCTAAATGTTTCGAGGCCAGACTGTATTTAAAGTGTTGCAACGACGAATAATCCAAATTTATGAATGAATTATATATAATAATATAACATGCGCACAACTTCGAACAAGCGAATCCGTTGCATACTAAAAGTTCGAAGACACGACATTTGCAACCAAAAAAGTAAACATGACCAAGACCCTTTCGAGATAAAATACAATGCAGATTTCACTGCCATACATCACAAGAAACAAGCACATTTACATTCACATTACAATTTAATTCAAATTATTACACACAACAGCGTCTTAAAATGCCTAATTTACTAGTTTTATATATTCATAGTGATTTGCGTGCATGATGTTTGCTATTAATTACACTTACCAGTGTACCTCACTTCAAGTTTCTATTTTGTTAAAACAATATGAAAAGTAAGCACTTATATGATTCTTGGAAAGCGCTACTTTATATAACTCTTATGTAAATTAAGTCATGTTACCTTACATGTCAGATAAGTGTATTCTAATGCAAGACGTAACTTTCGTCAGGGCTCGTGCAAGTAGCATTTGAGCTAAGTAATTCTAAATGAATGAATTACTTACGTATTCTTATCTCGTCACGTCACGTTGCTTGTATAAAGTTTGAATAAAATAATGAACATAAACTGGTTCTTGAATGAGGACCACGTTCCGAAACGAAGCCAACATACACGAATAAACATAGTGTGACCTTAAAAATAATCTTGCTGTTGGTATTCGACTAGTATTTGTGCCTGTAACTGTTGGTACGTTACACAAAATATATGCAAATTAAATTACAACACAAATCAATAGCTGCGATAAGAAAGAAATTTACATTTATTAATAACATACACTTAACAAACAACTAGGCCTCTGGGTATTGGCAGGTGCCAATGACACAAGGTGACAGGCGTAGGTGACGCGGTCGTGGTATAAGCTTAGCCTTGACTTTTGGAAACTATCACTTTGGGTAACAGAGCATTGGACACTGGTGACGTCAGAAACTGGGAGAACTGGACTGGCCAGTGGTAGCTGCGGTACAGGTGTGGCGACGCGTGCCAGTCCGACATCAGCTGCCTACCGTTCACTGGCATTTCAATATTATTTACTTTACAATTACACATTGAATGGCCTGTTTATTTACATGCTTAGTCACCATTTATAAGGGTGTGCTCGAAAAATAAAATAGATAGATAGACGGTGAAACTCAATCAAATTGGGAACGAGTTCAATGTTTGGTGAATGGTGGGCATTATTCCTTACTCTGCCTACCTCTTAGGCCCTACAAGGAAGGCGTAATGATATACTTTTTTGACAATTAATTTAACACCTTACTTAATATCTATTGAATACTGATTGCATCGACCCATATCTGAATACATGATACGCACACATGTCTACATCTGTATCAGTAACCTGAGTGGATGGTTTATTGCACACGCTCCATTCCCACGATCACCATATTTGATTGCTTTGTTTACATGGGATCTGAACTTATTATGTGGCCATATTATATTTCTCTTAGACCTTCAGATAGCAACTTTTAAATACAACCTCAATCATATCGATATTTCATGCAATATCCACCGTGCGAGATGGGAGTGATTACCGGTGTATTAAATAGACTTGACCTTTCAAGTCATTTAATTGCGTGGGCGCTCCAAATATACCTTTAACAATTTCCACTGATGCTCAAGTAGCAACTAGTCTTGACAGCTTCTGAATAGTGAAACCGGTGTACTCATAAGTCCAAGAATACCATTCAATTCTGTAACTCAAGTATGGGTATAAGCATGTTTTACTTTGACGATAATGCCTGCGTATTCCTTACTAGGGAGCCATGGTGGCCTCGGGATTTGAGCAGTTGCCTTGATTTTTCCTAAAAAGTTAATGTGCAGTCATTTCACACCACGTGCTTTACGGTGTAGGAACATCGTGAGGAAACCTGCATTTGTCTGAGAGGTAATTCAAAGACGTATGTGCGTGAGATGGCGATAGACTCACCATCTGTCACGTTGGCACTTAATCTTAATCTTCAGTGAAAAGTGGGTGTTGTTATTACAACACCTTACCGGCGTGAGCATATGTATGTTAGTAGGTATTTTCTCATTTTGAATGGTAACGTTAAAAGCGCCCCAAGTGGCGAGTGTGGGAAGCTTTACGTCTCCCTACAAAAAAAGCAAAACGCAATATCAAGCGACGATATTCGATCGTGACAAAAGATATACTTGAGGCACTGATAGAACGTTGAAATAAGAATAAACGTATTCAAATAAAACCAATTCGCTATTTCCTGTTAAGGCCTTGACAGTGACTATAACTAAAGTACATTTACATAAAAAATATATTTCCCCTCGCATATTCCATAACTGTTGATACAGAACATGTTCTGATTTGAAATAACAAGTACAGGAGAAAACTGCTTTATTTACATAGGCAGGTTGTATTCGTGATTCATTATAACAGGCTTTTAGTGCAGCCAGCGCAAATTGACCTGTATTGTACTAAATATAAAGCCTATGAGCTTTTCAGCACAGTCTATGCATAATAGGCGCGAAACAAAGTTCTTGTGCCTACCTAACATTGCGCAATTGTGATGTGCGATGAAGGCTGATTGCATCCAAATGAAAAATTGTACGAATTAGTATCAATCATGCGGCATGTTTCACAACGAACAATAGAGAGCGAGTTATGTGAACTAGCTGTGCCCGGCAGGGCCATCCTTAGCACTTAGAGGAATGAAAAATTGATAGCTACGTATTCTCAGACCTACCAAGTGTGAATATGGAATTTCATCAAAATCGATTCGGCCGTTTCGGAGAAGTCTGGTAACAAACACTGTGACACGATTTATATATATAGTTTTAGCAATAAAACAATCAGTCATCGTATTCCAAAAGCTAATAGCCACTTAGAGGATAACTATTCGTTCATGGAATTTAACTGCACATTCAATCAGTATTATACTATTTCCTCCTCTAATTCACGCTTATAGAGACATGACATAGGTTTAATGAGCTTCCTACCTCAATAACTTAGAAAACAGCAAATACATGCTGTTTTTTTATTCCATAAATAATATCATAATAAGAGAGATGCATAAACTGTTATAAATGCTTAAAATAATAATTAACATAAATTACCACTAATGCATGTTTACTTGTTATTTCTTATAATAAAACCTGTTGGCACCAATGTTTCTGATGCATATTGCATGATATTTATTAGAATTTTAATTCTAAACATTTTTATCATATCTGCAGTAGCGTCGTGTCCTTAATGTCACCAGAAAAGGTTATCTCAAGTCGAATGTTTACACTAACTGGGAGTACAAATAGGGCGTTCACTTCGTCGAACAAATTAGATTGAATCTACAATTACAACTTCCCTTGATATTTTATCCAGAACAAGCTTGCTCCTGTAGTTTCGCCGTAAAAATTACGTATGCAAACTTTTAACCCACTTGAAAAAGTTATGACTACATTACTGCATATTTTAATAGCACTCGAAAGAAAATTTCAATGAAGACAGATCATTCTCATTTGATATGAAATTAGAACGTTGCTAAATATTTCCACACACAAAACCGCACTCCAATATGAGACAGAGGTAATTATTTACCGTAAACTCAATTCCATGCCCATATTGTCTGCAAATTTCTCACACAAATGGCAGTTGTGCTATTATACGTCGTTCAATTCTAACCGCACATTTTTGTAATGCTATATTTACTGCGCTACATTATAAATGCTATGCTATTTACATGCCAAATTTTATAATTTCAATTAAGATCATAATATATCAGCAACATTTCTATGCACCTTAATTTGAATGATGATCATTTATTTGTACTCGAACAAAAATGTCATCAAGTGGACTTTAAATAACCGTTCAAAATATTATAATTTGTGAATACTAATTTGGCTGTATAGTTATTTAGAATTAAAAAAAACTCGTAATGTAATCGGTAAAATATATCTCAACTGTTGATTTTCATGACACACTTATGTGGAATTAATTTCATATGATACGAGAAGTTTATCATATTAGGAATTACGACGAGTAAATTAACAATCTAACAATTCGACAAAATTTATCCAAATTGTTGTTCTACCTCACAGAATTTTACTTTACTGATTTATACAACTATAGTTGCTGAATGAGATTGCGTAATGCTTAGAGTCGATGGAAATGATGAATGAGTCTCCGTTTGTGCATTGCGTAGCTAGGTGCTAAACGAAGGAGCACGCAAGTGCCTTCCTGTCGGCGCAAGAGGCTACTTACAGGAAGGGCAGCCTAACTCATTTAAAAGTATAAATAGTCAGTTGCGTCAAGCACGCAGAGTACACATCACTGAAGAGGATGTGCAACTCCCTGATCGTGTCCACCGAGATTACTCGGGGCCTACTCACTTTCTCCGAAAAACGAAGCTTCGGCCAACTGTTCGAAATGTTACTACCACGGTTCTTATCTATACATCTATACAGATGAATAAAATTGAAGTATCTGTTTGTAATTTCAAAATAACAGCTTTTCACTAAATGCATATATGAAAGTATATGTAAAAACTCTGTCTGTCTATCTGTTTGTTCCGGCTAATCTCCGGAATGGCTGGACCGATTTTAAGGGACTTTCACTGGCAGCTAATGTTACAAGGACTAACTTGGGATATTTATTAAAAAAAACATTAGGGTTCCGCTAGTCACCATGAAATTAGCTACGCGGTTAAAACCGCGGGGCGCAGCTAGTTCATTCTAAAATTACGAACAAACGTGATCCACCAGAAAAGTCTATAACGTTTATATATTCCACGCCTACTTTAGTTATATTATTAAACGAACGAAAACAAGAGTTTGATAAAAAAAACCGATACTGGAACTACTTTCTGATTGATTTTCGTTCGATTGCGAAGTTTAGTTTTCAGAGAAAGGGAGTAGACCCCCTGACGTTATTACTTCTGATGCCTTATATGTTGGAATCTTGCAAGAATCCATCTGTACCTGGTTAGTACCCTGTACTGTGTAATATACGATTCGCTATATACCTCAGGTGTCGTCTTAAATACACCGTCGTAAGGGCCATAAGAGCATTGAACTTCTTAACCTGTTACATTACTTTACACAACGGAATAAATAATTTTTATTTGATGTTAAGCAATTTATCAATAAATTTCAGGTCGTTAAGGAAGTGCTCATTGATAATGATAGATATTTAAAATGATATCTTGTGAAACCTCCTATGGTCCAAAATATTCAAATAACATATGTTAGAGGTGATTCATGGGTGAGTCACCATCGCAATAAGCCAGGAAAAGGAACAGTGATTTTTGCACAATGCCTTACAAACCGTCGCGATTCTTGTTTTGGGTTGGAACCGGGTTGAAACGTGCGTTCTGTAGTGTTGATTTACGACGCAATCGCTCTCACGGTGAAACTGTCAACTGTTTAACTTACAAGTCTTAAACAATGCTAATCCGCAAGAGGCATAACGCAGTTTTACACAAAGTCTCCGTCACCATATTTTTTTAACAAAAAGAGCTTTGCAGACTTATGTATCCTCAATTCTGTGTAAATTTACGAAACAAAATGATAGAGTTGATTTGAACTATAACATTTTTTTTATTATAGTAAGAGTAACTGAAGTTACTTCTTATAACAGCGAAAGTCCCGTTTCAGAGATTAGCCGAAACAAACAGGCAGACAGACAGTTTTTTTTATGTAAGCTGTTCATTTGTAAAACAAACAAACACTTATGATGAATTTATCCCTATAGATACACTGGATACAAACTTATAAGCACATTATTCTTCCTTGGATATACATACGTCTGAGTAAAGAGATTTATTTTGTCGATTTATAAAGAACAATATGTTAATACACAAGTCGCGTGTAAGCTTGGCCAGTTAGTGTGGTTCCTGTGTGACCACAGCGAAACATCGTTAAATATTTACACTGTTACCTTACCAGGGTTTGCTTACCCACATATATTACCACGTAGCTACAAAACATAGCCAAGTTCACATTTGCAACGCACATTCGTGACATGTATAATCTTGAAAGCCATTGCACATCCATACGCAGCGGATATGGTGTGTATTGAGAACCTACCTATCTGGTAATTTTAAGTAGAGAGGCGCGTATTATAAATCATCAGTTTATATGGCAATGAGATGAATATTCGAAAGTTAGTAATGAGATAAAATTAATTGATTTATTATTTACAAGCAAGTGTAATTTCACTTGAAAATAATCTTAAAGTTATAGGAATTCTTTTGAGAAAAGGCTACTTCAGATGTTCTATTGTTCTATGTTCTATTGATATTATGATATAAATATATATCCTAGGTATAAAAAAAATATACCTTGAAATAAGAAACATGATGGATTGATCTCACAGTTCAGATGACCCTTACTTAGCATAGCACACACAGCATTTAAATTCTAAAACGCCAGTTATAAATTAACAGCCAGTTATATTAACGGACACAGGTATCTTTTATGTTACCGCTTATCTTGTTCTTCGTCAATCGAATTTGCATGTGATCTAACAATCGCCCTCTATCTCCGCTCGTAATTAGAAACTTGCGGATAACGGTACGCAATTTATATGTAGCGCTACGATACGAATAAAAAGCGGACTTCCGCAGTTCAAAGCTATTGAAAACTTTTTGTATTATCAACTTACTTATAGTAATTGAAATGGTATGTGTAGGTAATATTTTACGTCTTAATTCAAGGAGCCTAACCTACTTTTTAACATGACTTATATCATAGACCCCAATAAATCAAGGCGCTCCACTTATGTAAGTAAAGCGTGTAGAATAACGTATTAAAATTCCTACGGCAGAAATATCTAAAAAAAACTGTCCGAATATTACAATTCTAGATCAAGATCATTACTTGCGACATCGCGAAACATGTTAGAACTACTTTATAGGTACTAAGTATGTTATGGTTTATTGTGCGCTAGCCGATAAGTGAGTCGGTTACTGCGAGTATGACAATGACTGTTGGTGATTGATGCGATAGTAATTTCTTGCACACCGTTGTTCGTATCCGATACAAGTCCAACTGGCGTAGACCACACGGCAACACATATTGCTCATACTACGACTCCGTGCTCCTAATCGCTATAATTCAGCAGTATCACCACATTAGTACTAAACAGCTATTACAACATAAATTAAATCAACACTTACCAGCAGTTTTGTCAGGTAATGCATACAATATCCCACGGAGAGTAGCTGAGGCAGACGTAGTCTTATCTCCTGTCGTCAGATTTCCACATTCATTGGCATCAGTTTGCGCTGGCTCAAACAAAGTCAAGTCGAGCCCTTCCATATCGCTTCGCGCCGACACCCCGTCCTCCTCGACCGCTCGATCACAAAAGTGTTCCGGTGAGTCCACATCTTTAGGGCTGCGACTACACACACCGTCACTCAAAGGATCGCAGCAACACGTATCAGAAAACGGTTCAAAGTCCCTACAGTCAAACTCACATCGTTCGAAACTATCACATGTACACGACGATAACGCATCCGAATCGGATCCTTCTACTAAAAACACGTTATTACTCTGAATAACATCCTTGTGAATGGAATCCGTTTTGTTTGATAGATAAAATACGCCTGATGAAAATGGCACTTTCTGGAGTGTCACATTGTCCGGTTGTATGTCGCTAGGATACGACTGATTATTTTCATCAGAATGGATATCCTCTATTTGCGGGCGGCAGTCCTCATACCGCGCGAAGCTGGAAGTATCAGTGAGGTTAGACGAGCGGTCGACGGAGTATACGTCTGCGTATGGGTCTGCTGAGTCAGTCTGTACCCTGAATGGTGTGTGATGAGAGCGAGTGCCGAGGAACAGGGTGGTGTATGGACAGGTGTGTTGGGGCCGGGTGCGGTCCGCGCGGCGCGGGTAGCTGGCCGCGAGCGGGTCGCGCGGCGGGCCCTCCGCCTCGATGAACGCCTCGCTCGTCGACAACACGTTGTATCGCCAGTCTGGCATCGCTCTCCAACAACATTACGTGCTAACACTTAACAATATCTTTTGTCCGATTGAACTGTCACGCTAACATTATATAAACTTTTCACTGATTGAGTCACATATAGTATACCTGAAAGAAATGCCCGAACATTATTCACAACGGCCTGCGTCCACAGTTCTTCAAACACATTTAATTTAAGGCTCTACTTAAGCAGAAAATTTATTGGCAATTTAATGAACAAATTAATTTACAGCACGAGTTTATTTAATATATTTTAATGTGTGGTAGGTTAAAACCAGCTCTTATGAATACTTGTATGTTTATTACTTGTTTTGTTAATAAGCCTAAAATGTCTTTAAATGAAAATCATATTGTTTTTTCAGAATTTGTAACATACCCGCCCTTAAATTAGTCTACACTACACAGAGGCACGTTATAAAGGAAACATACGGTATTCATGACACGTATAATATTTTCCGTCTTATCAAGTCATATGATGAAACCTTGCTCCAAAATAAATATTCAATCAATAATCAACCTTACAATGCATACAGCATACAAATAAGATAAAAATTAAATAGATTAGGTTGTTTAAGAAGTAATTAGATATTTAGGTAAACAATTCGTGATTGATAAAAATAATTAGATGATAGGATTGGCGCCGTTTTGACCAAACAGGCCTTTAATCCTAAATACCAAAAAATAACACCAAATAACTATAGAATAGCTATAACAAACCAAGAGTGGCGGATGTATTTGCGAGACAGGTTGTAGATATCTGCTGGTAACAGGTTCAGTACATTACGGTATCGACTTGGCGATACCAGAAGCACTCCGTTACTTTTGGATTGGACCATTTCGGCATCTACAACGTCCAATATAAATTAAATTAGCGTCAGAACACCATTATATCAATTTAATTAGCAAAAGCCTTTATATGTGAAATAGTGCCAAAAAAATTATATAATTGCTTAATTCATTTTCTCTGCTAACAATATAGAGCCGTTAGAAAAAGAATATAAGCTCATTGAGAACTTCTTCAAAAATACCAGTGCAGAATGTGACCCGTATCATAGTAATTGAATTTAAATCGATTGAGCTATTTACAGAATATCGTTTGTTTGTTATGTAATTGCTCTATTATGAGCGTGTTATGGGGGATGAGAAGTTATCAACTCAACTAATACTGGTACTAACAGTAGAAGAAAAAAACATGAGTGATTATTCTTACTCAAAATATCAGTCAGCTTATTCTATGAAAAACATAAATCCGGTAATTGTGAAAATTTATCTAACAGTTTTATATCAAATATATTCTGCAATATTTTAATGTTTCTGAGTGCCTTCTGAAGGCATAATTTCTACTCTATTTGTAGTGTATCTATATTTTTATGATTTTTTTTTGTTAATATCAATGTTTACTATATATTTAAATGTGCATGCTGCCAGCTGAGTTTCTTGCCGGTTCTTCTCAGAAGGCTAGTTTCCGAACCGGTGGTAAATTCTTCGACATTCTTCGAATAAATCATTTTCATTTTCAGTCTGGCCTTGTACATAGATAATCTAATTAGACAACTTTTTTTTGTTAGCACTTCACAACATCAATACTTTGTTGTATAGAAGAACATTTGTTTTATAGGATGATAAATCATGTTTTCAATCGCGTAGCATGAAGAATTTGGGTTTTGTTTCCAAAGAAAGTGTTTGTACGCAGCGTTTTAGAATTATTATTGCGTTCGAATAAAACCTAGTTCCATTCCTGTGTTCAATATATTGAATTGAGGACGCGATTGGACCAAGTCCCTGGTAAGTTCCAATATATTTTACCAGAAAATTAAGCTTGCATAAGTGAAAGGTCAATGGCTGGGAGTCGTGCTCAGAAAACGCAATTATTTTGTAAGTACTTTGAAATTGTTATAGCGGCAAAGCGGCTTGATAATAACAGATGGGGCCTCGAGTCCGCTCCAGTGCTGTGTACTAAACAACATTTAGAAAAAAAGTTCATCCAATTACGTAGAACTACTATTTATTCGCTGTTATCTCCCTAATCTATCAACGGCTCAGAAAAAGATGTACTTTAATTATGTGTTATTCGTTAATTGTATATTACTACGAATGTTTTAATAAAATTAAGTAACTGCGTTATTATATGTTCTATGACTTTTTTCCAAAAGCATTTTTGATGAGAAGCAACCATGAATATATTAATATCCTTTGGAACTAACCCTAAATCTATACTATAGAGAAACAAACAGTTAAAATACAATTTAAGCTTTTGAATATAACGTCCAAGTCTCAACTCAGATATCACTTACAACCCCACGCAAAGATCATGAGACACGTGCGCTACGATATGAGTATGAGGCTAGTAAAGCATCAGCGAATATTTCAATACCAATACTACGTAGTACAATTATAAAATGTTGTGCCAATACACTCAGCCTTACATTAAACCTATTTTAGAAGTTATCTGATAGTGAATTATATTTAGCAGAGCGTGGCGGTGGTGGCACGTGCTCCCATTGTCCGTGGACATGGAGCACGATGGACAAAAACATTACAAACCACGGTCAACGAACCAAAATAACCACTTAATAACCGAGCTGGTTCCAGATACTCTACCTATCATTATACCTTGCCCAGCATATACCCTATGACAGATCCAAAAAGTAATGCCGTAAAAACTCAAATTGGTTGGAGTATAATCATACAGTGAGTGAGTATCCATTCCAATGTTGCACAAATTGATGTTCGATTTCGTTTCCTATATTATTTAGGTTTTAAATTTCACCACTAGTATTCACTTTTATTTTGACTTCATAAGTAGATTTTATTATATTGGCTTAGTTGTAAGGAGGCTAAGTTTTCTAAGTTTAAGATAGAAAGGGTTCTCTAAAATTATACCTCTAAGGGGGT
Source organism: Watsonalla binaria (assembly GCA_929442735.1). NCBI lineage: Eukaryota > Metazoa > Arthropoda > Insecta > Lepidoptera > Drepanidae > Watsonalla > Watsonalla binaria. The sequence goes on from OV838923.1 coordinate 4,070,035, forward strand.
TAAATGAGGGTTGAAAAAGTCGTTTGCAATATCTGACTCCCACGCAGGCGCATGCTAGTTTTTTTAAGGTGGAATTACAATCTCCAATCGGCAATGTTACGCCCTACTTTTCTAATTGATTTAAGTTGCCTGTAATGTGTGGATATATGGACTGAATGACATGGTGATCTTTCAACGCACAGCCCCAACCACTGGGCGGGCGGCTGAAATTTGGCATGCAGGTAGATGACGTAGGCATTCGCTATGAGGATTTTGATTAATTCCACTCCCAAAAGGATAAAATAGGGGATGAAAGTTTAGGCTACTTTCAATGAAAAACTTAGGGGCACAGCTAGTTTTAGTATAAAGATTAAAGTACCAATTTAAGGCATACAACGTGGTTTATTATATAGGCAGTTGCAGAAACTATACACCCCTAGGAAAGACATAAACGGGTTGCTCATTAAAACATGAATTATTGCATTTGTTAATAAAGTGGAAATTCTTCCAATCATGTAACATGTTGATTGACATGACGAACGGGTAAATTACATGAAAGTACAAAATATAAATACATACATTTATTAGTGAAGTCAATTAAAGACGTTTGCCTCAATAACATAACTAGTTCGTGTATCTGGGTGGATTCCACTGCTGCTGCGTTATTCTGTAAGATATTTCGACGGCGAGATCGTTATAAATACTGTTTCTATAGGTCAGTAGGAGGCCTAAGGAAGTCTATCCACTGGTTTGACCCAGATTACCGATTTTCCTCGTAGAAGAGGTTACGAATGTCAGATGGCAGTCGCTTCGTATAAAAATCACATGTGATCAGTCACATCGGGTTTAATCAAGTGCCGACCCCAACAATGTATGGGATAAGATAATGATGACAGTTCTATATTCTGTTATACAGAGTAACGCAACAGGGGGCCAACTATGATCGTTTAAGAAGCGCATATTAAGAAATTCTTAGCTTTGACGTTTAATTTTATGGTACTTAAATGAAACGTCATAGCGCAGAAGTTCTCAATGCTTTAACCGATAATGGTAGGCCTCCTGTATTATTTCCTGTATAAGTTTGTTCACGATTACAATGTTCTGATGTCGCATTAAAACACTGTTCGCTCCGAGTTTTTATCCTAAGTCAAATATTGTCATTAATTATCACAAGTCACTTGCAAATTGGTCATGAGTGTCGCAAACGGAACAATCGCAGTTAATTTTGCAGCCAGCTTACTTTTTTTTTCATAAAATTAGTGACTGTGAGTTGCAAGTATAGAAAATCTTTTTGGTTGAGACGCAGAATCTTTTGAGATTAACATGGCTATGATACGTTTTTTAATCAATACCAAGTTTATTCAAATTACTTAGAAATCGAGGCAAACCACTCAAGCTTATTACGAACAGTCCCATTTCATTTGTCGCCCAAAGTACATTAAAACAATGGCGTATAAAACTGACTTGGAACTCTCTGCGGGCAGTTTGCTTCGTGTAACATAGAAAAAGTCCCCCGGAGGCTTTAGAGGCAACGCCGCGGCATGGTAAGTAGCGGTGAGAGCCAGTATTGGGGATTATAAACCAGGTTTATTGTTGACGTCCGACGCTCCTACATAAAATATAAATATCTTACAAATTGCTTATAAAGTGTACAATTTACATCTATACATACAGATAAATAAAATTTATGTGTCTGTTTGCAATTCCAAATTAACAGCTTTTCACTATATGCATATGAAAGTATTAGTAACAAAAAAAAAGAAATTAGCATTTTCCTGTCTGTTTGTTGCGATTAATATCTGACACGTTATGACCGATTTTGGCAGATAGTTGATGTGATACAAGTAACATATGTTTTTTTTTTCAAATAAAAGTTGTCCTTTAATTTAAAAGAAAAGGGTTCGTAATCAAACCACCCATGAAATAAAGTCTACGCGGGTAGCCGCGGGACACAGTTAGTAAGATATATCCATGCGGTGAAAAGATATATAGATATAGATATACCTCTCTACTGCAAGTACCGTTTCGGCAAAGAGTTTACAAAAAAATTATTGAAGCATAATTATGTATTTTGAGACTTTACATTATTATCATTTAGCTTTTCATTTCATTCACTTATGCATGATTACCATTTAGCTTTAGTCCAATTTATGTAGTACTATTACAGTTTTGTTTGAACTTTCTCGTGACTATATTTTTTAAGATACTATTGGTTTCCTCATTAGCATTTCTATATATTGACAAGTAATGAATCCATATCTTACAACTTTCTTCGGAACCTAGTGGGCACACCCATGTATTAACACTTGCACGTATTGAGGCAAAGTTATCTTTGCATTAATATAATTTAAAAGGTAAGTAAGTTTTAAAAGGCGTTGATAATTAAAGGAAATATATACACTACTTTTATATCATGTTAACATGATTACCACATTAAAAATCCCTTTACACATAATGATTCCATAAATCGATAATATGGTTGTTAGGAGCAACACGTGAAAATTGTGGACGCCGACCAAAGTAAACATAAACAATGCAAATCAACGCATCCTACCCACTGTAGCACAATACACTTGACACTGGACACAATCCCTGTGACTAGTCAATTTGGTCTGTCGATCATGCATTGACGGTTTAATTCGAATGTTTCGATTAATTTATTCGTTTCGATAACCGCGCGCTGCATAGAGGTGCGCGTACCAGTTCGTGCTCGGCCCGACTGGAGACTGAAGTAGTGGCGGCGCGGAGGGCGCCCGTTCAACGTACCACACGATAATATAAGTCGCTCATCTGTTCGCAGCTGGTCGCCACCACGCCAGCCGCCGCACCAACCTAACCGTTACCACTCACGAGGGACACCAATTTAATGTCACCAACAAATAGCGCTCCGCATTCACGAACACGTTAAGCGCACAACAAAGGTGTGCCATTGAATGATATCTACTAAAATGATAGTTTACATGTCGCCACTGTTGCCAGACCAGTTGTTAAACCACTGCACGGATAGACAAGCAGTTTAACTAGTAACATACGGGGGCAACCGGGGTTACTATTTTTATTCCCAAGGATACCCTCAGTTGTCCCTTTTTTTATGTATTTTGTCCCATTGTTATATTCATAATCTGGAGGGTTGATGCGATCATCACCATTCACATCCCAAATAGAGAAAAGGTGTTAAACAAAGAGATTATTTGGTGACAAATATCAAGAAATGTCGTACTATGGTGCCAATTTACACGTGAGTGTTAGCTTTACCTTAGTGGACTGTGTCCGGATAATACCTGTTAAGTTTCATTTAGATGTTCAGATGCATGTATTTTATTAGTAGCTTTTATCCGCAGCTTCTCTCGCATTGAATATTTCTTAACAATTTAAAGAGTCCTACATTACTTCTAATACCTCCAAGAACAAGTGTACAAAGTTTTATGATGATCGGTTAAATATTTTTTTGCGAGAAAGCGTAACTAAACTAACATTCATATTAATAATATTTAGTAGGATATTGAGAAGTCATCGTTCCACTGGGGTCCGATTCAAAGAGTCAGCGATCATGTCATGCCACGACATCGAGACCTACGATATTCAATTCGCATTGTGAACAACTCAGTAAAACGCGTTTGCATACATGTAATTTCACACCAGAGCTTTTAGTATAATTGTGCAAGTTATTGTTGTATTGCTTAATAGAGCTTAATTGGAGAGTCAAAGGTCTCTTATCTTGGGCCATTATTGTACCATAACGATCGTGTACACGATGTCGGTGGCATCACGAACTGTTCGAAATCTACATTCACTAATTGCGAAAAATATTTGTGTTGACAATATTATCTGAAATTGACCAATATACATATTAATTTCAGTCGACAAGGTTACGAAGTTTCTCAACCAGAATGTAGTCTGCATTCTTTGGATTACACATGGTTCATAAATAAATAACAAATACAATTATGATAGTAAGCGTCTGTAATGAAGATTTTTTTATGGAATATTCATGTACTTAAAGGCGACCTTTTCGAATCCCGTATATAAATTGCTGCATGAATCCTTTTACAAAGTATCCACATCATAGGTGTCTATAATAGCTTATTCAAGGACTAAAGTTTATTCACATGGGAAGTCATTATTAGCACACATTTCCTAGGCAGATGGCAGTCCGATGTCAAAGATGAGTTGGTAACCATTATTTCATTTACAGAACCCGAATTTTGCAAAAAAAAGGCGGACTATATTAATTTAGTTTGTTTTTTAATAATAAAAGCAATGATTTTACTCTTCAGTTTAGGTCATCAAAAAGTAGGTCGGAACCAAATAGGCCACAAGACTCCGTGTTCAAAATAAGGGTACGTTCAGCGAGCAATGTCATGCAGTTTCATTAATTGTGAGCCACAGATTATATACTAATTTAGATTAAACTCAAGAGCTAAACTGCTATTTCCTCCATTTATTACATCGATAAATTATGTTTATTGAATGAATGTACTTGCAAAGCTTCACTATATCATCCTACGTATAAGGAAGATAAATAATATGGAGATATGATGAACATTGTTGTTTCGCAAATCGCAAGCTGTAAGTTGTTCAACCCTGCAGCAATTAACGCGAACAATAACACCCACATGCCCCGAACACGCTTTGGAGTAATCAAATCAAATGTGCAGTCGTCGACCCTGTTCATTTGTGGGCGATGGAACTTCAAAATGTATGTGCTGTTATTATACTTGACATATGTAAACATATTCCTGAAAGTGACTCTGGTTACATTGTTATTAATAAGTGTACTGTACATTAATTAATTGCAATCGACGCTCTAAAATAAGATGAACTATTAGATGTGTATTTGGCAATAGACGAGAGCTCAAACAATCTGGATTAAAAAGATATCGGTAAACTTACCTATATGAAAAAATATCCGTTCTCTTCCTTTAATTATGATAATTAATCATGTCTATGGTTATATTCAAACACTAGTGAAATTAATCTACTCTAGAAGGTAAATTAATTTTGACTCTACCGAATACCGCCATCTGTCGTCAAGTAGTGGAAGTATAATGGCCACATGTGCACACTACGCTGTAATACATTATGAACCAGAAACGCTTAACGCTATGAGAGGCTATGAGAGGCTCAGACGGCGATTAATATTTTTGCTATCTACCACTAGATGGCGGTATTCGACTTGTATTTTCTTTCACCATAACTTGAAACAAGTTTTCCACGAGTTCGATAATATTGAAAACGTGTAATTGAGTGTGAAAGGGAAAGTTCTTTTCACTTTTTATAGAAATAATCTTTTATAAAATGTTCTTAAAGTCGAGGAAAGTTTCCTTTGTACCTAGTTGAATAATATGAAATTTGTAGAGATGATAAGGCTTTTTTATGAGACATGAATTTTACGGACCCTGCTCTATTCGGTGACCCAAGATACTATACTAAAGACCTAAAACCAAACTGATTCAATCATATCAAGTGGGTGATTAATTTTACAACCCGACCCGACCAACGTTTCCGTAATGTCAAGAGGAAGATCTTTTATTATAAATCCACTACACTTGAGACTGATATAATCCGCGTTTGGGTGACTAATAAAATATACATATTTTAAATAATGGTTCGCTACGATCGTCTTGCTTAGAAAGATATAGTTGCAATTACTACAAAAAAATATATGCAAACAAAAACTTACAAAGTTACTAACTATTTTAGACCTAACCTATATATTAAGTAGGTAAGTGAGAATGAAAAGGTTGGATGAAAAATTCGCTGCGCTTCAAAGTCACTTCGAAATCTACCAAGCATATTTTTTGGTAGTATGTATCGAAGGCCCTAAATGGTGACTCAACAAGCAACGCTTCTTCGTCGAATATGTACAGGCAAAATACAACAGGTGTCAAAGCTGCGACACAGTATAAATGGCTTTACAGACAGTAAGGAAGCATATTTTTTAAATAAAAACGTTTGCTCCATTGAGCATGAGGGTTGTCAATATTAAAGATTTTATAATTTACCCAATTTATTATCTGTTCAAATAATGTAGACATGTCGTTTCAAATTCATTTCAAAGTCATTTCAAATTTTAAAAATGTCCGTAAAACACAGAAAAAACGTATGCGATCGGCCACGACGTGACACCGTTTATTTTCTAATAGACGTGCGAGTGTGTCATTTCAAACGATTTGATCCTAGTTTCCTAACTGCTTGTAAAGTACTTTAGAATTTTAACTGTGGCTGCGGCATGTCATTGTGCGCACTTTGCATGCGCAACCGTTAGATGTGATGAGCTCACTGCTTTTAGCTCAGTGAGGCTATCGACAACCCCATTGTCACACACTAGGGATGACAAATGGTACGTACGATTACTTCAAACACACCCATTAGAATCACACAAATATAGATATTGCCTTGTTATGTGTCGGATATATTTGAAAATTGGTGCATTCTTAAGTGCTAGCTAAATGAGGAGTTACAGTAAATAGTATTACGGAAAATGGCTGAGATGCAGTAGATAGATTACGCATATAAAGTTAACGAAAACTCTACATTGGAGAGTAGAGTTATAAAGGTATATCTGTAGCAATATTATTTATATGCCTGCGTATGGATTTCCTACGCCGTAGTAATGTCCCAAGTCCCAAACTTCCGGCCGACCATAGTGGCAAGTCCAGACGCACGCAGGTCACACCTCAGCCTTCCTTACATCACACGACCTCGGCCGACACCACCGTTAACTTATTTGCACATTGAGCCTCGAGGCTTTTTTTGGGATTCAAGCGTTACTGCTTTCGTCGCAAATAGGTACTCTATCAGTTCGTTGAACCGCACAAATTTGTCGACTGGGTCGTCAGTAATTTTCGGTCTACAATTTAACTGAAGCGTTGAAAACAAAAATACTTTGCACGCTGTACAAAATTATTTCCAAGCTGTAAATCATTTTAGTCCTTGTTACAAGGTCTTCTACAATACACAAATAAAATACACAGAGCCTTGACTATTTCTGTGAAAACGTGCGTTTATAGCGAAACAGTGACATTTTAAACCAGTTACTTAGGCAAAAAATCGTTGCTTTGTCCAAGAGCAGGAAATCTCTGAGATCAAGTTTGTTGATGGGTCTAATTATATATGCTTAGAAGAGATGATAAGCTTCACTAGTAGCAGCTATCTTGTATTCACTCTTTGTGGACGTCACGCAATAAACAACTTTGAATACGCAAATTGCGCCACTATTCAAATTAGTGTGAGAGCCTTTGATGACCCCGGGCACGGGTTGCGACATTCGCATGCTTAACCCTGTAATGTATATTCAACTTTTATGTCACAAAATCAGCATGAAAATATACATATTATGCAAATTAAAGGCGACAATATTTCCAATCCAATCAAGTGTAATTTCTGTACAGAATTGCATTCCAGATAGGTATGTATTTTTATTTTCGGGAAATCAGGGTAATTAACGAGAACAAATTGATATTATAAATGAGTCGATGAATCTATAAAGCAACCCCTGGATACATTTAGAGGTGTTTATAAATAATCTATTTGTGGATATGAGCTTTCAACAAACTCGTTTGGTTTAGTAATACATACACTTTATTATTTTTATCTTACAAGGCGGAAGAATTGTCTTGTTTGGAACTAAATGCTAGGACTATTGTAGGTATTAGGAATTACTTTTTGTATACATATTGATTCAAGTCCGTCAAGGATACAGCCTATTCAGACCACATAATTAAATAGCATTTGCGTGTCATAGTTGTCCCATATTCCGCTGACAATAGGAGGCTTTTTAATTTTAAAGCCATTTCCATAGACACTATAGATTATTATTGATTATATTTACGTGAAATAGTGCGTGATTAATTGATTGCACAACTACCGATATTTTATTGACGTGTGTGTGGTACAGGCTGTATATTACGTAACAGACAATAAAGTTTATTTAATGACACGATCTAATGATTGTATGTAAGTATGTACGTTATTATCACAAATGCGAAAGTAACTCTCTGTGAAATCTCATTTTGATTGTACTCGAGAAACTTTAATCACTTGAAGCAAGCTGATTTTGAAAGGTACTTACAAGATGAAAAGTCTGCCTGTGTAATGTTATGCATTTTATGTTGCATAAGGGTGTCGTTGAGGGTGGAAGAGGGAGAGCAATCATCCCGGGGAAATTGAGTTACTCGGCAGGCCGGACAGGCTGCATGTCTGCACTCTATCCGGAACGATGGAAATTTCCCTCACATTTCATGCAATACATTGGCTACTCCATAACTTTTACCTAGTTTCGAACCAAAGATTGTTTTGTGTCTCTACATGCAGAACCTACATTCATATATATCGTGATGTAAGATTAAAATAAAAAATACTTTACCAATTTTACATCACAGCACTCAAATAAATTTACGATAACATGCGATAAAAATATCTAAGGTTCAGTATAACAATGAACAGTAAAATAAAATGTCTGTCTGTCGAAACAAGACACAACGAATGGAAAAATACAATTGTATAGATTTGCAAGGCTTTCCGTTTTATGTAATTTGTTAGGCTACGACCGCTCATTTAGGGAAACCGTATTAAAGACATTTCGACAATACGACAGCCGGTGGCAGGCAGGGGCCGATTCGATTCCACAATCGATATTCAATCACGTCTGTTAATGAAGATGTAGACGTTTCGCGTGATTCAACACACTTAGCACCTTGATCCAACGCCCATCTATTAAATCTGATCGTTTTCGTTCTATTGCATATATCTTTGCATGTTATATTTGTATTGTTGTCGTAAATATACGAGTATGAACGGCGTCTCGTGTCCATATTGGGCATCGTCTGACGCAGCGCTGTTTGTTCACAAACCAGTCCTGACTTTGAGCTGAGTTGTACTCCAACATCTGTGCCAAGGTTTCACCTCAGTAAACTATAAGGTAGATGTCGTATGATATTGATTTATCGACATTTTAATGTCTTTAATAATGCCACTTCACTTAATTGGATATATTAGACGACTTCTTTATTGAAATTTGAAAACCTTAGCAAATGTTTATTTACGCAAGTTCCTTCTCGAAACCAACGAGTTTACATCGAATTTGATGGTGATGGACGAAAGAAGATGATAATATAGAAGACGTACGCGTCTCCTATATTGTTATGCTCACCTCTTAAGGTGAGTACATCTAAAGTTTAATGGGTAGCAGGGTACAACACCCCAATGAGGAACTCCGAATAATAAGGTATTACGTGATTGAATATGGAATATAGACGACTATTGCCTACGGATAGAACATAGTAAGAAACTGGTATAGCATGGATGAATATTTATGAAAAACGAACAATAAAAAAGTGAATAAAATATAGCCTATTTTTAGTTATAGACAAACATATGACGAAAATAATATTAAAATCCCGATGAGAACACGCTGAATGTTGTAACAAATAAAGTAGGACAAGACAAGTCTGCGCAGTGGCACCCGTGCATCAAACAAAGTGAATGAATACGCAACCGGGAAGTAACCCGACGCCCGCGCCGAAACCCAAAGCACATTTTAAATAATGGTTCTGTAATAAAAAATCATCCGTTCCATTCTTTTGATCATTCGTAAGTGCTTCTTTATATCAAATCGGTACCGGTTGCTTAACAGTTACAATGTTCGTAACAAGTCAACACATGAAGCTATATTTTATAACACAATTCGCAACCATTAGCGCTTGAAATCACTATAATGAAGTTCCCCGTCGTTAATCTTGAAAGGCAACCACTGCTTATCGGCAATGAACACGTTATTGTGGGGCGATTAATTATTGTAAAAATAGGTATGTATGCAGGGAGTGTACAATGTAAGGGTAGTTGCGTCTGTCAATAATATTGGCGGGAAGAGGCGTTGTCATGGCGACGAGGGAGCTTCCTTCATGACGGTCGCTGCCCCCGGCGCGCTACACTGCGTGGAGGGTCGCAGGGCGAGAAGCGAAAGAGATCTGCTGTCTGGGATTTACGCAAGGGTGTATTCGTGGCACGTGGGATGGATTCTAGCACCCTACACTGTTTTAATGGCGTATAAACAAGTACAAAGAAGCGTGATGTCGCATGCAACTGGAGACTTCTTCAAACCCTTTGTCCGTTTATGCGGCCAGTTGAAAAAAATATTTCATACGGAATATGTTTAAATTTCGTAGCAAGAAGCAAGAAGGTGAACTGGGTAATTTTGCGAACAATCTCCCAAGTAATGTTTGGGATATGATACGGCGGAGAACACAAAGAAAATCATAAAACATGAGTTTATCTCCCACGCGAGGAGGTTAACTGTAAATTTTAATGTCATTATATTATAATGTGTTCTCATACTGTTATTTGAGACGGAGGTCTCGGTCCATCGCACTTTTACTTGTTTAATTGAATGCATCTAGTTGCAATCTAATTTGAGCTTTAAAACCATGAAAATACTTTATTCTTAAGTACTTCTATTGAATAACGAATTCACGATCTACATTTCGCTGCTTTCAAATGCTATAAGAATTGGAGAAAATATTTTTACATTAAATTGTTTTGTCGGTTAATTATCTTTAAGCGTTAATGGGTTAGGTTTAAAGCGTTTCTGTCTAGACACCGGTTACTGTGTCGGCAACTAATCAGCGATTAGTAAATTTAACGCCAAATTACCCACATCAGCAGCTCAGTACCCACTTTCTAAATTTATCCGCTCGTAAATAGATACAGGCATCCATAGGAGATCCTTTGTCAAGCTGTTTATACGTCACATTTTCGCCGATGCTTCACAAGCACAGTACCCTATTATACGCACTTTTCTGTTTGTGGATACATATATCATAAAGTTATTTCAGGCCTGATGAATAGAATATTGCACTGCACAGGAACTTATTCTTAAGGACCATTGAATATTACGTATCCAAAATAATCTACACAATGCAGTGAGCATTCCTATCTACCCACTCATTTGAAGTGCGCTTGAATTAATTAATAACATCTTTGTTCTCCAATCAAACTGCCTTATAATTATGGAAGTCGTAAAATTATAATTTTCCAATTTAAAATTCACTCCTCGTCCATCCTGTCAAACCAACTCACTTTGTTCAATTGAAACTATATTAATGTATCCGTAGTTAATAGTCGTATATACTATACAATGTATTCCTATATAAAGACTAGCTGACTAGCGGCAAACGTTGTATTGCCATATTTTTTTTTGGGGTGGACTACCCCTAACATTTAGGGGGATGAAAAATAGATGTTGGCCGATTCTCATAGATACCGGATAAGCACAAAAAATTTCATCAAAATCGGTCAAGCCGTTTCGGAGGAGTATGGCAACGAAAACTGTGACACGAGAATTTTATATATTAGATGAGTACTCAGTTTATAAAAATAAATGAAAAATTATTTTCTTTGCGTTCCTTGCGAATTCACCACCATATCTTTACTCTACACAACATACAACAAATAACTTTTTTTTTTTAATGACCGTTTGTAATTCCAAACGAACAACTTATCACTATCCTTTATGAAAGTATAAACGGTATGTACGTAAAAAACTATCGGCCTCTCTGTCTGTGAGTTTGTTCCGTTTAATGGGACCTTCACGGGCAGATAGATGATCTTACAAGGAATAACGAGTAGCCAGCATTATTTATTTAAAAAAATATAGTTCCGCAAAATAAGCCCACTTCGGAAATTAAGTCTGCGGCAAACTGCTAGTTGAGAATGTGTTGAAGCGTGACATTCAGCAGGTGTTCTGTGACAATGTGTGAAGAGTACAATTATATAATTCTCACAAATCTCATATCATCCTGAGATATTACCCAATTGTTGGCACCAGCAACATTGTATTTTAACACGTTCAACCATGAAAATAAAACTCGTTCAAATTATCTTGATTGAGGGAATGAAGCCAAGAGAAATCCTGAGGACTTACGGACGACGTTAGAAAACCAAGTAAGCGAATGTGGCTCATCGACTTTCTTGTATGTAAATCTCTACATCTTTATCCCTACAAAGGCGAAGTAAAAGCATCCGGTTTTGTCACTAGTGTGATTCGAACAAATATTACAACTAGTTGTTACCAGCGTATATTTTTATGTCGGTACCTAGAAACGCTAAGATCGGGATTCTGAGTGTCAGCTATCACTACGTAAAATTTTAGCAAAGTAAGTCCAGTGCCTTAAGTCTGAAAAAGTAGCCGACAGGCAGACAGACAAATAATTGCCATACTATGACATAATTCAACTAAAATGCTACCACCCATCAACGCAACCACGAAGCTTATATAAAAGACAAGCGTCTAATGATACATACAATCTCAGACGAACCTGATTTATTTCCAGCATGTACTGTTACTTTGATGTGAATTTAACCACAGAAATACACTGAATACATAGGCACTTAAGTACTTATGTATTTAAAGTATATGATTTGAAACGGTTGGTCAGTAGGGAGGTGGCCGGCGACCCCGGTCCAGTTTTGATGATAACCATGCCGATCGTGGGAGGAATGAATGATTCCCTGACCTCTCTATTCCTCTAATTGAATGATATATTACTCACATTACATTCCTACGCGTTGTTAGAATACTACTTATAATGTCCTAACTATATCCGCTCCAAAAGCGTACTTATATTGTGCAAAACATTTCTGTCCTTAAACGTAGTTATACTCTAAGTAGGCGTAGTATAGGTACCTACTCACTTATTGATCGTAATAGTAATTTAACACTATTTGACGAATATCTCAGATAACAATATAACTTCCGATTCAGTTAACGACTGTATCGCCACAGAAGCCCAACATTGTGTTCGATAATATCAAAGAATTAACAAGACATCGCTTAATCATTCAATTTCTAACAAAGTTCAACGTGTTAAGTAAAATGGCGGTAGCCGCTGTAGGAAACCCGCCTTTATAATTTAAGGAAACCTCAATATAAATTCTGTGTAACCGACAATCAACCGAGATGATGCTGATGATTCACGAATGAAGAATAATGATTTCTGTAATTTGGCAGGCGGCAAAAGTCTTAATATTATTTAATGTGTGATAGTAAATTTATCCGGCCAGGACTATTTATTTTCACTATCAATGCTTATAATTTCTGCATCACTAAAATGTGATAATTAGGTATATTTTTATCTAACAAGATAATCTATTTTGGTAAATTGCGTGTAACTTATTTTGTGCAGGCAAAACAGAGATTATATATTCATCTAACAACTAATGAAAATTATCTAGACAGGTAGATTTTACAGAATATCAAGTCTACGAAAGAAGATGCTTAGTTATCATATTTCCCACGTTCGTATCTAACCATCTGATCTCGTCTAATGATATTATAATTCTAGCTAAAACATTGGTTCAACCACCTCGGTATAGTTTTTGTTCGTGTCCAAGAAAAACTAGACATAGTTAGTATGAATGTTAGTAGGATTCCTACCGTAGAAATTTGAATGACTTGGTTAATTTATCAATAAATTTATCATTAACCTTCGACTGCTAATATCTTTATAATCGCGATATGATTACTGAAATCTGTAATGCATGTAATAATCGATGATCTCACGATACGGTAGTCTATTTATATGTTACATATGTATATAAATACAGAGTGAATTTCCGTCGCATTGTGGGATACAAATGGATAATGTGTTTTTCGGGCGGTGAGCAAGCACAATGCAGACAAATTTGACTCTATCCCTCGTACATCGAGCTTTGCGAACTCAATTATAGATTGTCATAATTCATAGACAATTGTATCTACATTAATTAATATTGTATCTTATCTATCTGCACTTAAAACAGGAAATAGATTACAAAAAAGAAATGCTTTGATTATGAAGGAGAGTTTATTTTTGCAACACTATTATTATATCGAGTGGGCAACATGTTACGTTGTGAACGTGAGTCCTGCGACTCTGAATTAAAACAACCCGATCGATTGCCGATAATCGAAGTAGCATTTCAAATTTAAATACATTGGGTATTGATATGAATGTGAAATTTTATACGATCCAAATATTTGTTCATACGAAAGAAAGTATAAAATAAATAGTCTGCAAGATACATAAACGTACAGAAACAATAGAAAAGAGGAAATCGACGGACAAATTACTAATAATTCTCGTATTAACACAGCTTGACTTCTTTTTACTTAGAAATGTCGGATTGCGCAACACCAAAATGTGCTCATGTATGATGTAAGAAGGTAAGGTGTGTGCACAGTTTGTCCTATGCTATTAACGCGCCTATGTACAATAGATTAACATAAATGACGATGCTAACACTCGCCTACTTTGACTCATAGATACATGAATATTGGATGAGTGCAATCTGGATTGTTAAGATATATAGTATAGCACGATTATAGGGTAGCGTTATCAAGCTCGCAGAGTGATTAGTCTGATTTATAGCTGAAAGTCCCCAAAACCCATAAGCTACGCAGCCCTTGGTGACGTACAATCACCACCCCACAATTTTCCGAATAGTCCCCAACATTACGACGCATTCATTACACTCGCCCCATTCGACTCATTGTGCGTGTATCGAAAAACACTTCGGTACAGATTAAGCATTACAGTTGTACAAATTACATCCAAATTGCTTTGTAGATTTAGAGTTATAGTCATAGTTTATAGTCTGGTATTCAAAATGTCTTTCAGTATTTTTTTTTTATTCTAACCTTAATTATTTGATTGATATAAATGTAAGCACACCTAGATCTCTTTCATTATGTCGATTAGGGAAGTATAGAGTCTAACCATGCCGAGTTTCTGTAAAATTCGTTCAGCTGCTGAGCCGTGAAAATGTAAGTTTGCCAATTATCGACATACTTTATAGGAAGTATTATTTTTATTGTACGTTCTTGCACCATTGAAACAGCACTAAGGACTAGTGTCAAAAAGCTTTCATCCCCCAGATGTGATGTGATGTTATAAGTATGTAAGGGAGTTAGTAGACATACACTATCCAACTTTCTAGAGACAAATAATGAATTTGCTAAAACGGTTAGATGGTTCTTTACTTCATTGTCTCATTATTCCGGATGCGAAAAGTGGATTGAATACGTCATTAAAACAACAATAAAATGTATTAAATATTTTTCATTGTTACGTTATAAGAGTTTTAAAAAGAGCTAATTTAGAAAAGAAAGTAGATTGAAATATTTTGTGGACGTAAGATTGTAACGTTTGGATGATAAAACAATGGGTTTGGCTTGACTGGTGTCAACTGTCAAGGCGGTTGGCACTTGGCAGGAGTGCGGCGAGAGTTTACTTTCTACCGATGTCATTGGCAGGCGCGGCACGTGCTGAGCCTCAACCACATCCAAGACTGTATTAATGGATACCTAACGGAGCTTTTCTCGTCACGCATTTGGTGTAAGCGACTGCTTATAATGAACTGTGCTACAGTACAGCTATTCGTTACGTTCGATTTAGATATACCTGCATTAATTAAGGCTACCAGCCAGTGAAGCTGAAATCTGACATCTGTCGTCAAACAAAACAATGGTAGCAAACCCTACCTACCTTTAAAGTCAATGTCAAGTACTTTCAAATCGTCAAAATGAGATAATTATACAGGATTATACATGCTACCGCCAGGTTCGGAAAGTTGCTTTTACTGAGAAGAACCTAGCAAGAAACACAATAATTACTCTTTTCAAAAATATTATACAATTTAAAGAATACAAAATAAATAATTTAAAAAACGTAAGCACATGGACAATGTTCCTATGCACAAATGTCGATAAAAATTAACATAACTAAAAATCTAGTACATCTACTTATAACTAAATGCGTAGCTTGAGATGACCAGCCCCCACAAGCAGCACCTGTTCACAAGTATGACGTGAATGCCAGCCATTGACCTCCTCAACCATCATAGAGGGAAGTGGACAACCCGTCATCCAGACGCCGCCGCAAGCAAAGGCATTTTAGATTAAAATATACACTTACATAACATGGTATTTTTTCAATGTAATTGAATACGTATTAATATATTTTGAAACCATGGCAGGAGACGACGTGACTACCGGCCGAAACAACCTCGCACCAATACGTGTTACGAGGAACATGACATCACTACTCCACGAAACCCGTGTAACAATACTATCAACGTTATGTTTACATACGTCCAGAGCCAATGGCATACCAATCATCTTGTTGTTAATATTGTAACAATATATATTGTTGCACTCGTTCAGTCAACCTAAATAAGACACGTTCGATTTCTGATCAAATTTGAGGGATTGTTTGGTTAGACATGGATAACATGTCTAACCAAACAATCCCTCATAGTGTCACAAATCAAGCTCTCAAACTAACTTCGATGATATCTTACATTCAAGTTCTAAGTACGGAGATTGGACAAAATAGGTCAGGTCTCTCAGGAATCGTGACATCACACCATTATTAAATAATCTATCAGTTAAGAAAACCAAAGGCTTGAATCGGTTGCGTTATAATAAGAATGCAAAATATATCATGAAATTATGACAACATTCTTTGAATAATTTAACTTACATTATGTGTGTGTACCGATAAATCTAAAAGTAACATGGCCACAAGTAATTAGGCATTCTAATGAGGAATGGAAATTGCAATAGTGATCCACATCACTAGACATGCCGATCACTGAATGTGAATTGGCCCGTATAATTAATCCAATCAAATACAATTGTTTTGTCCAATAAAAATGGAATAAAATGAATTCTGCGTGTAGTCCTAAGTTCATAATTGCAAATTGTCTTAAATCAACTAGTTGTTCCCGGCAAACGTTGTATTGCCATATATTTTTTGAGTTGAATCACTCTTATCATTTAGGGGTGTGGAGATGTTGGCCGATTCTCAGACCTACCTGATGCATACAAAATGTAATACAATTCGGTCCAGCCGTTACGTAGGAGTTTGGTTACAAACACAGCAACGCGAGAATTTTAGTAAATTTGAATAACCAATACACGGTTCTATGGCCCAAACGGTAAATCTTCGACTCAGTTCATTCAAATCAGTATTGGTAGTGTAATCATTTGAAATCGGTTGAAAGTGAATTTCACTAAACTGTTCCTATAAAGCGTCTACGACAGACGAACGGTTAGTCTCCCAATTCTTTTAATATTCGTGTAAATTTAGACTGCAGTTAATCTCGGATTTTCTTTACCACATCCGGTGTTCTGCTTGAGATATTATTATCGGTTGAATAATAAATCAGATCAAATACATTACATCAATAAGTACAAGTGCAAATACTTACTCTTCAAAAGAACAATGATGTCATTTCTCACTAGAAGTTTTCCTGTTAGAGTTAACAGCAAAGCTATCCTGCTTACATATATTAGAAATATAAAAAAGTTGAATTCTTGCTTATTTACCTACTCAAGAAACGACAAAATTTCAGTATTAATGAAGGGTTTCAACTCCCTGGCTTATATAAATTGTATGTAAGAATTTAAGAAAATTAGTATTGTTCTAGACCCTCAGCAGAGGCTAGAGAGCGAATCGATTGGTCCCAGACTGGTGGACCGAAACTCGATAGAAACCACATCGCTGACCGTATAGTTTTCACTGTAACTAGGGCATACGCGAACGACCTGCTACTCTCTTGACGATAACGCTTGCCCATTGTTATAATTACTGATTTAATATAAGTACGCTATCTGCTGTATTCATTTAATGTTTGTTTGTATGCACCATGCGAACTGACCATTATCTACGAGTGCAGTTTTCTAAAAAAATCCATAAAATTACAATCCTAACGTAGATTTTGTTATATGTTGTACCTATGTTTTACTTCTAAAATCTAAAAAAAGCCTGTGTTATACCACTATATATACCACTGCTGAGCAAATGCCACGAATCCAATTTTCCATTTCCCCAGACATTGTGTCTGTGCCTAACTATAGGAAAACACCAGTGTATAACTTTCATTTGTGGTTAACATGAGAATATATTTATTTTAAACGTATGACCATTATTGAAGAAGTGACTAAGCGGCGTGAGACGTACACGTGGCTTGTTGTGATCAATTTAAAAGTTAAACAATTAAAAGTGACTGGCGTCAAGTAACTAGTAATTGTTGGCTGAGGACGGGTATGGACTGCGCCACTTCCCGAGCCGGCCAGACCTCATTGTTGTGCAATTCGACAATTAAATACAATCACAACATTGGGGCCACAAATCAAAACCAATTTGGTTAGACTAATATTAGTGTAATAAAAATAAGCATAAAAGCCTATTAATTAATAGTAAGAAATCACTTTTGAACTAAGCTTAGGTATGTATACGTGAAGCAAATAGCATTCATTTATATAAATAGGGTGCAGTACCAGATGCAAGTATCTAGGTAGATAACAAACCTTTAATAGACACATAACATTATTAGGTAGGTAATAAAAGAGTTCAAAAAGTTCTCTCAGTTTAATACAGAATAAACAATGAATAAAAAATCCTTTTCTCATATAATACTGAATAGCGGTACCCATCTACAGTGATGAATTTCACACGAAAATACGATATTATGTGTTAAAAAAGTTTATATATAAAACAACCGTTAGCACTGAAATTGTTATCGTATCTACTGTAATTGCCAAAGTATTCGACCTTTATTTGCTCACGCGCATACGTTTATACACCGTGTCACTGATTGCGCACCTACGTAAAATGCCCCAAATAACCCAACACCAATACTTAGTGCATTAACCAAGAATAGGTAGGTACCTAGATATTTACATATTTATTACATAAGTACCATTACATAGCAGGTTATACTATGTTGTTGGTTGGAAAGAGGTTGTCAAGTTGGATGTTGAAATACATGCGGTTCCAAAAGTAACTTGTATTATGTTTTAATCAGTTAGATCATGTTTAAGATGAAACAGTTTGTACTAGCTCCAAACATTATAATAACAAAATATTAAGTAAGCTGTAAAAAAATATAAGTTGATAAGTGGCAATCGTAGGTACGTATTTCTCAGTTTCTCAGACAATATTTGCGTCAATATTCACTAAATAACAATGTAAATATTTTGCTTAGTTTTATCTGCCAACAGTGTTCGGTAAATATATAAAAATATACTTATGAATATATAAACTAAGGACTATTACGAACAAGTTAAGAGAAACTCACCACATCTATAAAGCCAACCCTCCACTCGGCAGGGGAATGGGATGACAACCATCCGGTCACCGCTCCTCATGTTGCACTCAGTAACAAATCACTAGAACAACATCGCCACTTTACATTTCACTGTCCATACACTACTGACGGCCCGAAGTGTTCGGCTGCGGCAGATCAAGCACGAACTAGCCTCCTCGATCGCCACACCTCACTTTCACCAACTGCCGATAAAAAAACACCTCTATGTTAATCATTGAAAATGCGAAGGTATCCAATAAATCATCTTAAATGATTTTGTTACGTAAAGAACCAATAAAAAGGTTTTATATGGGAGTACCTATACTCACTAGCTCATTTGAATTACCATAATTTTAGAAGGTGAGTGATTTCTAATCTAATATTTTACGTTGTCATATATAACACAAATTACGTCATGTATCATTTACAGGGTGTATAATTCCTTGAAGTAGAGGGACCACATATTTTATGAAATCCAGAGTATAAGGTACCTATACAAGTTCTTAGCTTCCTCATAATGTTTATCTTCAACAGCATGTCGTAAAGCTGAAATCGAGTGTTTAAAAAAATCTAATTGGACCTTGAGATTCGAACCTATGTCGTTTACGTTGTGACTCAAAGCATTGAGCCACCACGGGTTACTATTTTTACATAAGTAAACAATTTACTTCAAAAGATTTTTAATGCCTTCGAGCTCGCTACTTCTCCAATTTTTTTATCCTCGTTTTCAGCAGATGTACTCCGGCATCATCTCTTATTATAATCATAATTTTATTATTATTACACATGGCACATCTTTCTATTATCACCATTAGAGGCTTAAAACCTATCTAGCACCTATTTTTTATTAAAGTATTAACTTAGGTAGAACTTAACGCTTAAACTTTAACTAAAAAGTGTACCCTTACTGGCATTAGAAATTGGAACATTTTAATTACATTCTACCCTCATAGAAATAATAAAAAAAGAACTTACAATAAAATAAGTGACGGACTAAATATTCCAAAATTAAATTGAATAAGATCCTTAATTAATATTTCATTTCAGTCTTAAGGCACGCACGTGATAACACAGATAAATTCACAAATCAAATAACACATCCATATCCGACACAAGCATACAAAAAACTGAATTGCTTACTTTGTTCCTTTCATTCTGTTTCCTCTCTGTGTACATTACTCACTCTGTGATAAACTGAATGCGATACCAGTATGTTCCATCTCTGTCACTCTTTATTGACCCGCCTATATTTTTTGCGCGCGCAGCATAACGTTCCGCTACTTCAAAATATTATGTTTCACATTTTTTTTATTATTTTGCATTATATACAATTTGATAATATAATTAAGTTTTTATTCAATAAATGTCTATTTGGACGTCTAATTTTGTAAATCAGCGCTTGTCAGGTCTTCCAAATTACGATACGTCCAGTCGGTATCTTTAAATGATACCATAGACAAAAACTAACTGATATGAGTAGGTTAAAAATCAGGAATTTACGTGAGCTCGCATAATGTTCACCAAGTAAACAAATCTCAGTATTAAGTACATGTCATAAGTACGTGAAATGTGTTTCATTCAATTTTAAATGAATTTATTTAATAAATCCTACATAAGTATAAAATTACATGTCATTCATAAAAAAAAAAGCAATGGCACATTTAAAAAATAAAAAAAAAAACATTGTCATTTCGTGAGCTTTGACAATTCAATAGTTCTTAGTTTAGTCTATGGTCCAAGATGGCTCTGAAAGCACTTGTCGGGCAAAGTAAGTCTGAAAATATTAATTTGTAACTATTTATCCTAGCTATTCGCCCTCTATAATATACATTTATTACAGCTGTGTTATTTTCCTGTTACAATACATGATAAATTCCTACCATATTTATTGCCTGCACTCTTAGACCGCATATAATTTGTGATGTCAACTTGTTCGATGACTAATCCTGTTTATTTATTATAATTTTCTTTCTTTCTTCTTTTATGATGTCGTTTGTGACCTTATTTTGAATATTATAACTTGATTTTTTTAATGCCAATCTAATTATAAATAGTAATTTTGTCCAAACAAGACATTGCGTATTACCCGAATCATCTATATTTGTAGACCTATTTTATTACATTTGCCCCACACCCACTGAGAAATATATTTATCAGTACCATTCCTTGTATGCTTGGCTAAACATTTTCATTATCTAAATCCACGTACCAGGCGAACTTTTTGAGGTAACTAGTAAATTATTGATTTTCTTATGTCATTGTGGCCAGTGGGGTGGGGACAAGTACGTCACACGAACTGCATGCAATACGACGAATCTTGATTTACTGAGCTTCCATACGAATTCAATCCTTAAATTGAAGTGAAAATACACTTCCCAACACACAAGCTTCAAATTCATACAATTCATTCACACATACAAGTTTATGTTAGTCAAGAATATGATCTTTAAGAATCTACTTTTCTCACACCTTAGGACCCATTAGGTCAATACTTTATTTTATTATTATTTCTGTTATGAAACATGCTACAAAGAGGTTGCACACTTTGTATTAGAGTAATCTTTTGTCTTCAATAATTACAGCAATAATAAATAATAATTTTTCAATTATGAATTGCAGAGATTATGAATGAGGTGATCCGCTATCGCGGTCCCAAAGGCAAGGAGTCTCAGCGTATAGAATGGAGGATCTTAATTGTGGACCAGCTGTCTATGCGCATGGTCTCTGCATGCTGCAAAATGCATGACATCTCAGCTGAGGGCATCACTTGTAAGTTATTTCTTTATACTATTAATCACGAAAATTTTCTAACTAGTATTTAGCACTTGCAATAAGATTGGAAGAGTGATAAAAAATCTGCTTCTTCAAAGAAATTTATGTTGGTTTGAGATATATGAGTGATAAGAGTTTATAATTATGCACATTCTGTTCACTCACAAGTACCTTCCATACCACATAAGAACTGACTAGTTAATGTAATAAATTGAATGTTATCAAATTACATTACAAAAAATTTAAATAAATATGCTCACACCATCCCAGAAGGGTCCCCGAAGGGGTAATCAGAGGTGTTGTATGAACAACACCCACATTTCACCCAATATTAAGATTAAGTGCCAATGTGACAGATGGTGAGTCCATTGCAGTCTATACATAAGTTTTTGAATTACTCCTCCAACATATGCTGGTTTCCTCACAATGTTTTTCTTCACCATAAAGCACATGGTGTGAAATTTGTGCACATAAGTTTTTTAGATAAGCTTATTGGTACACGCCCTGGTGAAATTCAACTTGTGTCCCTTGCATGGCAGGCGACTACTCAAACCCCAAGGTCACCATGGCAAATTACATTAACATCAGTTTATTCTGGTAAACATGTATAGTACATATGTTGAAAAAGGGTGTTTATATAATATTTTCCAGTGGTGGAAGACATCCATAAGAAGAGAGAGCCCCTCTGCACCATGGATGGCATTTACCTCATCACCCCGTGTGAGAAGTCAGTGCATGCCCTCATTAATGACTTCTCTGTTGGTAACCGTGTCATGTACAAAGCTGCACATGTCTTCTTCACTGAAGGTATGTTTATTTTCAGTATAAACTCCTTAGTGATACTAATTTGTTTTTTTTTTATTTATTAGTTCTGCTATTACTGTTTCGTTTTATTCCTGTTTTCATTTTATTTTGCAGCTTGTCCTGATGTTCTGTTTGATGAATTGTCTCGTAATCGAATATCTAAATATATCAAAACATTAAAGGAAATCAACATTGCTTTCATTCCTTATGAACAACAGGTTTGTTATTTTGTATTTTCCCACAAAGAGATCTTGTTTAGTGTCAATGCCCCCTTTAGGTTAGACAAACGGTGCATTGACTGGTACTTAGCTAACTTACATACAAACTTGTTAATTGTTTGCACGCTGCCATATATTAGTGTGTCCTGAGGAGTTGTTCAATGAACTCTGCAAGTCATCGGCAGCAAGAAAGATCAAAACCTTAAAGGAGATCAACATTGCTTTCTTGCCTTACGAGAGTCAGGTGAATATCAACAATAGAAAACACACATATTATATTATTTCATTCTATGTGACAATATATTTATACAAAGTTTTTTATCCCCCTTATTACTAAACAGGGTTTCATCAAAGAAAAATCTAGACTAAAGATATGTCTTTCTCACTTTAAATCCATATCGCAGAAAGAGACAGATCTACTTGTGAAGGTTTTTCTTAGGCCATGTTTTGTAGTAAGGGAGGTTGTTTTC
This sequence comes from Watsonalla binaria, assembly GCA_929442735.1. Lineage (NCBI taxonomy): Eukaryota > Metazoa > Arthropoda > Insecta > Lepidoptera > Drepanidae > Watsonalla > Watsonalla binaria. The sequence continues at coordinate 4,093,409 of OV838923.1, forward strand.
TGATAGTAATAATAATAAATGCTGTAGGTATTCTCCCTGGACTCTCCCGAGACCTTCCAATGCATGTACAACCCTGCGCTGGCGCAGACTCGTAATGCCAACATGGAGCGCATTGCTGAACAAATTGCTACGCTTTGCGCCACTCTCGGCGAGTACCCCTCAGTTAGATATCGCAGGTAATTTCCAAACATTTTGGTACATCTATCTACAGATATATAAAATAAAAGTGTCTGTTTGTTATTCCAACATAACTGCTTCTCACTAAATGTATATGAAAATATATTTGGTACTGAATTAAAAAAACTAATTTACAACGGTTTTCTCTGTCTGTCTGTCTATTTGTTCCGGGTAATCTCTGAAACGGCTGGTCCGATTTTAATGGGACTTTCACTGGCAGTTATCTAATGTTACAAGGAGTTACATAGGCTACTCGTATAAAAAAAACATTTAAGAGTTCCGCGGGAATTAAATTAAATATACGCGAGTGAAACCGCAGCAAACTGTATTCAAATAAAAATAATCACACTTTTATAAGGTAATTTAATTTAATTTAATTTATTTGTTTCAGTGATTGGGAGCGCAACGTGGAACTTGCGCAACTTATCCAACAAAAACTGGATGCTTACAAGGTATGGTACTAGTTCAATAGTGTTGCTGAATACTTACACCAATAAAATTAAATTTCTATGCATTTTATTTAGACTTGGTAGAATTTGTTTGGTACCTGACATAGCAAAACATTTCTATACATGTGTATGACAATATGTATCCCTAAATGTCTCTGTACTTAAAGAGCAAAGCAATGGACTAAAATCACACACTTCCAAGTAGTTATTCGTCATCTTAATCAATATAATAGCGAAGTATATTTGTAACAAAGTCTGATCACTCTCATTTGTCCATGTAGGCTGACGAGCCAACAATGGGCGAAGGGCCAGAGAAAGCCCGATCTCAGCTGCTCGTGCTAGACCGCGGCTTCGACTGCGTCTCTCCTTTACTGCACGAGCTGACTCTACAAGCTATGGGCTATGATCTCTTGCCAATTGAAAATGATGTCTACAAGTGAGGATATAAATTAATTCTAAATTATGCATTTTATAAATAAATTATTCGCACCTCATCACAACAAGGGTTACTCAGTGGTAACAACACTGATAATAATTTAGGAACACAAATTTAAATAGAATGTTGATTTTGATAACTTTGTGGAAAAATTAACCAAATATTGTGAACGACAACTACTAGTTGTGCCCCGCAATTTCACCCGCGTAGACTTAAATTAATGGGTGGCCCGCGGAACCTTAGGTCTTTTTTTAATAAAAGTACCCTATTTTACTCCTTGTAAAATTTGCTGTCTGCCAGTGAAAGTCCCGTTTCGGAGATTAGCCGGAACAAATAGACCGACTGACAGACAGACAGAGAAAATGATTAATATGCAAAATAACTCTCGATAGTGATGTACTAGCTTTAATTGTTATTATTATCGTTTATTATATGTGACTGCAAATTCCAGATATGAAGCATCCCAAGGCCAGATGAAGGAAGTATTGCTGGATGAGAATGATGAGCTGTGGGTGGAGTTACGTCACCAACATATCGCCGTCGTGTCCAACTCGGTTACCAAGAACCTGAAGAAGTTTACGGAGTCCAAGCGTATGGGAGGCGGTAAGTTACTTACATACTTAATATGATACAAGCAAAATCATTTACGAGATAATTTCTTATAATTCATTTATATGTAAATAGTAACTAGTTGAATGGAATTTGTGCTTAACACGACAATTATTTCGTGTGTTGTCTCTTATTCTACTTACCCAAGTAGATATTCCAATTCACACAATAAAATACAAATAAATAAACTTAAGAATATAGAAAGAGCAATAATATTTTTATTTAAGCTGCATTGATGCTTACTGTATAATCAAATGGATTCGGAATAAAGCATCGCATAATCAATGAAGGCATAATTGTATCATGGTTGCATTGAAGTCAAAGTCAAAGTCAAATGTGACTTTATACAATTAGACTTTTTACAAAGTATTTTCAAATCGTCAGAATGACAATTATACAGGATCATACATGCTACCGCCAGTTTCGGAAGGTTGCTTTTACTGAGAAAAACCTGGCAAGAAACTCAGTAATTACTCTTTTCAAAAATATTATACAATTTAAAGAATACATAATAAATAGTTTAAGAAACTTAAGCTCATGGACAATGTTCCAATGCACAAATTTCGATAAAAATTAACATAACCAAAAATCTAGTACATCTACTTATAACTAAATGCGTAGCTTGAGATGACCAGCCCCCACAAGCAGCACCTGTTCACAAGTATGTCGTGAATGCCAGCCATTGACCTCCTGAAATTGAAAAATATGAATCTCAACTCCGCAGGTGACAAGCAGTCCATGCGCGACCTGTCCCAAATGATCAAGAAAATGCCGCAGTACCAGAAGGAGCTGTCCAAGTACGCGACCCACCTCCGCCTCGCCGAGGACTGCATGAAGGCTTATCAAGGATATGTCGACAAGCTGTGCAGAGTTGAACAGGTTAATAGCATTTAAATATTCTTCTTTTTATCGTGTGAATGACAGACATTTTGTGCTATTTTTTTATCCCTTAGCTACTGTAACAGCATTATTTTTGTTAATAATCAAATTTAAATTCGAACATTAAACCATAAAATGAACTCGAATTTAAATATTAACACACATACAGTACACTCTGCTTAAAGTCAAATATTTGACTCTAAAAATTATTTTAATATCCTGTAAATAAAAGAACAAAAAGTTATTTTTCCTTCTATGATTTGTTTTAAGCCGTGGTGGCCTCGGGGTTAGAGCAGTCGCCTGCTACGCAAGCGACGCAAGTTCGAATCCCAGCGAGGCCTGTACCAATGAGTTTTTCTATAAAAACTTATGTACAGTGATTTCACACCACGTGCTTTACGGTGAAGGAAAACATCGTGAGGAAACCTGCATATTTCTGAGAAGTAATTCAAGGACGTATGTATAGTGCCTGAGACGGCGATAGACTCACCATCTGTCACGTTGGCACTTAATCAAATTCGGTGAAAAGTGGGTGTTGTGATAACGACACCTCTGCCTACCCCTTCGGGGAATACAGGCGTGAGCATATGTATGAATTGTTTTAATGAAAATATATGTTTCAGGATCTTGCAATGGGCACAGATGCCGAGGGTGAGAAGATCAAGGATCACATGAGAAGCATTGTTCCCGTTCTTCTGGATCAGGTTAGTTTTACTACAATAATTCAAGTTCCTCTGCATGAACACATTATATAATTCTTTATCAAGGTGCGCAAAGTCAATAGCTATATATGCTTTTGCAAATAATCTACATATTGAGTTGGAAGACTACCCAGTAGAGCTGTAGTAAACCGTAGGTGTGTATTCGATACTGAGTAATAGGTGCGCCACCTAGTAACGTAACGATACGAAAGTCATCATTTCCCTGGCCTTGTCCCATACATTGTTCGGGTCGGCACTTGATTCAACCCGATGCGGTTGATCACCTGGTTTTTATACGAAGCGACTGCCATCTGACCTTCGCATACCCTTTAACGCGGAAAATCTGTGATTTGGGTTAAACCAGTTGTCAGACTATTATAGGACTCCGACTGACCTGCAACGATTGCCGAAGATGAGAAATTGGCAACCGAGACCGAAGGCTTAATGTGCTCTCCGAGGCACGGAGGGAACTCGAGCGGTCACCCATCCAATTATTGGCTAGGATTAGGGCTGCTTAACTTCGTTGATCGAATGATATGCGCAATAGCAGCTGTGCCACGAGCTCCTCCTAACGATACGAAATTAACATGTACTAAGTTCGATAGTACACTCATATTTTCATTACTTTTACACCCCTGCTACCTAGTGTTAGCGACTTTAATTTTATTTGCATGTATATTGGTGCAGGGAGTGATAAACTTCAACAAGATGCGCATAATAGCGCTGTACATAATGTCCAAGAATGGCATCTCGGAGGAGAACCTCAACAAGCTGGTGACTCACGCCCAGCTCGAGCCCTCCGACAAGCAGACGCTGCTCAACCTCGCCAACCTTGGACTCAACGTCGTCGTCGATGTACGTATACCTCTTATTTCTTATCTTTAAACTAGTTTTGCCCCGCGGTCTTACCCGGGCAAGCATCTTCTCATGGAAGGCCTTATTTTGCGGAACCCTATTTATTTTAAATAAAAGTTCAAGTCTAAGTTACTCCATCTAACATCATCTATACAACATATAGCCAGTGAAAGTCCCGTTAAACTTGGTCCAGCCGTTTCAGAGATTAGAAACAAACAAACAAACAGACCGGGAAAATTTAATTTGTTTTTTATGGATACCGTATATGTACCGTAATCTCTTAGAAACCATACGTATACTCCGTAAAAATCTCATCATACCCGGCTTGTACAAAGTGGACTTCATAATTGGACACACTATAAATTTATGAATAAATGTATATTGATTGCACTGTGATAATAATTGATTTCATTTATATTATTCTCAGGGTAACAGAAAGAAACAATACCAAATACCGCGGAAAGAGCGAATCACTGAACAGACATATCAAATGTCGCGATGGACACCAGTTGTGAAGGTAAATCATTGTATGAATTACATTGCAGTTGTCAATTATATATCACGTTTAATCAAATCTATTTGGCAAATATTAGTTGAAAAAGATCCGTTAACGCCAATTATCATAAAACTAGCTGTGACCCGCGGTTTCACTCGCGTAGATTTAGTTTTATATAATACTTTTTTTCGCAATAAATGGTTGCCTATGTCCTTTCTCAGGGTCTGAAGATTGTCTGTGCCAAATTTCATCAAAATCGGTTCAGAGGTTTAAGCGGGAAGCGTACCAGTCAGACAGACAGAGTTACTTTCGCATTTATAATATTAGTAGGGATATATTGTTTCCACAGCGGCGAAAAGCGTATTTATACGCTCCGCTTGCCAATTAATTTCTTTGGTATTGTCAGAAATCTGTTATAATTTTCCCTGTATAAGTTACATGGGTCAGATGCCAACGCTTTGAGTGAATACCGGATAAATCGGACGCCGACCAGACTAAGCATGCGATAAGACTTGTAGGTAGGAGAATATGTAGGTATTATCTTTACAAGACGTTTGGCAAATTTCTTGCCGGTTCTTATCCAATGGCTAGTTGGTAATTTACCCAACGTTAATTATACGTAAGTTCCGTTCCGGGGCTCAAACTGAATAAGTCTTTATTTTCATTTTCAAGCACCTCAGAATTAAGTTAACAACATATTAAATGTTTAGGATATCATGGAGGATGCCATTGAAGACAAACTTGACCAGCGTCACTTCCCATTCCTCGCTGGACGCGCCCAGACATCTGGCTACCAGGCACCTACCAGGTAATTTAATTTGAACTTTAGAGAATTAGCAATAGAGTTGAAACTAAAAAGGCAGTTAATTATGTTTTTATCATTATATTATCCATTGCAGTGTGCGCTACGGCCATTGGCACAAGGACAAGGCTCAGCAGACTATCAAGAATGTGCCGCGTCTCATCGTTTTCATCGTAGGAGGTGAGATATAACATTGTCTTCCTTTGCACCAAGTGTGTGTAAACTAGATATTGTCCGCGTTATCATCCAGTTAATAATACACCACTGGGAATTATTTTGACATAGAAATATTACAAAAAACCTCGTTAGTATTTTTATCGATTTTAGAATAGCCTAAGTGCGTAAAAAAGTGCCTAATTCCAGAATAGCGTGGTTTAAAATTATGTCCCGTGGGCCTAGAAAAAGTAACAGTCTCTGTGTCGTTTCTATTAGAGAAGGATCGCCCTCCTCTAATATATAATTATACTTTATCTACAGGCCCTGTAGTTGAGAATAAATATATGTATGCTTATTTGCAGGCGTGTGTTTCTCTGAGATCCGTTGCGCGTACGAAGTGACTGCCGCGGTGAAGAACTGGGAGGTGATCGTGGGCTCGTCTCATATCCTCACTCCGGATAACTTCCTCTCCGACCTCAGCTCTCTCACCGCCTAAACTATACTCCAGTCAATATTCTCACTGGACTCGCTAACAACACTATTCACAGAGGTAATTACAATTGAATGAAAACCTCTCGCATTTGATTTCTGTATTTATCAATTTTGATTTAAGTAACTTAATAGCCTTCTCCGTGTGTTTCTTCAACCTATATTCCTATTACGAGTTCGCCATCGTTTTGTTATTCTATACTCGCTAACGTCATCACACAATACGGCGTCTCCTAGCTGTAACTTGAAGAACGAAAATATCCCATACAAATGTTATGAGGTGACGCTGGCAATTATAACTCGTGAAAAAGGTTGCAAACTCATAATAAGGGTACAGGGGGCCAACTATGATTGTTAAGCAACGCGTATTAAGAACTTCTTAGCTTTAACATTTAATTTTAGGGTGCCTAAATAATGTGTCAATGCTCAGAAGTTCTTAATACGTTCTGCTTTAGCTGATGATGGTAAGCCCCCAGTTGTATGCACACTTTTCAACGCGTTACTTCGTGAGCATCCAATTGAAATATTGTTACCATGGGGTTCTTAAAAAGACCCTCTATGCAAGAGGTTTTGTGTTAATTAAAATTAACTCTGGGGGCCAATTCTCGTTTGTTTGACTCGTAGACCGAAACTAGATAATACTTTTGACTCTTGTGATTGTAACTGACTTATTAAGTGAGATTGTAGTTTGAACAAAATGTTTTTGAAACGAGAATTGGGGTGATATCAGAAGAGTGGAGACGCTAAGTATCACATCTTAACCAGAATGTGTTTGCCTATTATTTTTAAATTATTAAAAACTAAATATTTCATGAATTTATTTGTGTATTTTAGAAGCAACTCTTGAAGATTAACAATTTGTTTCACTATTTATAAGGGATGGCAAATTATGTCTGATGTAAATTTATGGGGGTTGTTTTATTTCTTGCCTTATTTAATGAGATTGCTCCGGAGACGCCAGAACTATATGTTTACAAGTGCATTGTTCACTTCACAATGTGCATAAGGGCTTGCTGCCATGACAGTTTGACTGTGTGACAGAGACATAACTATACACATCATATACATCTGTCTCATAATAATTGTCAATCTATTATGGAAATAAGATATCATCGTAGAGCCCTTGATAACACCTACTTGCAAAGAGTAGATTCTAATGTTAATCTTAGTTTGTTTTACTATTCAACCATATATTGTGATATAATCCTACTTACATTGTTAATGAATTGTTTAGAAACTAGTTTTATGTACTGCTCTAGTTATCACATACATTTCGTTTGAGAAATTACAATTGTAAAAATATTTTTTCTTGCAGTGTGCTAGATTTTATTCAAATGTTTCTACCCCTATCGCGAGTTTTGCACTGTTTTCATCAACTATACTCGCTAGCGTCTCTAGCAATATTTGTATGAGCTGATTTAGTTCCGCACGTCACCGAAAGGTGTCGCTGCATAATTTCTCATGCAAATATTCGACGGAGACGCTAGAGAGTATAGATAACGAAAACGGTGGCAAACCCGTGATAGGGGTACTGATATCTTCATCATAATGTATATTTGAGTTTGGGAATGTTTATATTGTTGATGTTTTAACTAAGCTTAAAATATGTATAGTGTGGTTTATTTAGTTGTTAACTAATGTATTATTAATTTTAATTACAATTTAATTTGTTTTAAGCGGAGGTATTTAATTGACGGAAGCTTTTTGAAAGTTAATTTCATAGACTGATGAAGGATTACAACTGTTTTCAAATCAAGAATCACAAAATGTTGTCACGAACTTAGTCGTGTACAAAAATATCTTAGTAAATCTCTTTTGATTTCTTTGTCAAAACCAAAGCTACCCTTTACTAGTAATGTGATAAGTGTGTGAAACTATCTCGAACAAAACTCTAGTACCCTTAAACATGAAACATATTTCTAGTTCATAATTCGCTAGCGTTGGACTAATCTAGTATTCTAGGCCTGACTATTAGATAATATATTCTTATTCTTCATCATGATGTTATAATTAATAGTAATTGCCTGCATGTTTTACGTTTACATTCCAATATTGTATTTTCTGGATGTGTAATTACAAAAATTGCGTCGCTGTCGCGATCAGCGATTCAAATTAACTTCGTTACATTGAACGCGTTTCTCGAGTTTTTTTTATTAGAGAATTATTATTACTGTCCTCAGTCACCTGATTTCCACCTAAAGTGTCTTTATGTCACAGATGACGACATTTGAATATGGTATGATATTACAGAAATTTAAACAACGGAATCCTTGTTAGGAAAAAATGAGCTTTTGCATTTATCTCAGGGGCTGAGGCATGTCGATGTGGAATTTTGTGGACATGCCATTTGTTTGGATGTAGTTAAGGTTCATTGTTTGATCGTAAGGCGCTTTCTTACATGCATTATAAAATTATGTAATTTATTAAAAAATATTTATGATGTAAATCAAAAACAAGTACAACATCAATATCTAATTAAAGTAATATAATGGATCGTGCAATTATGTAGAAGTGTTTTAGAATATTCAGTAAACATTTGATTATCAGTATTCGATTGTTAAAAATTTCAATAAAATATTTAATCGTAAAGTAAATATTGAATTATTTTATTTATGTATTCACTCTCTATTTACAGAGTTAGGTTTAGCATTGGTGTCATATTTACGGAGGAAGGTAAGTATATAAATCTATCATAAAATGATAGACGTAACTATGAAAACAGAAGAACATTCATTGGAAACTGCATCGTCCTTTGCACACAAAAGGTAAACAAGAGTTCAGTGCCGTGCCAACCGGCCCAGCACGCTATTTTTCTCTTAGCAACCTCAAAAAACTAACTACTAATGAAATTATTACTGAATGATGTGTTGTAATCAACGTATATATCTACCTCCATAAATTACACCAATGCATAACCGCAGCCTGTGCTCTTATAGATTTGATGAAATACTAGCATAATACATTGACTTACTGACGCAATTAGTGCATAAATAATGTAGTTACATTTATATGAATAAACATCGTTTATCTTTGTTACTTTAGTAAGTATTGTTGTTAATAGCTAGTATAATGGAAATATCCTGGTGCCTGGTGATATTCATATATTATTCGTCTCATTTGTTGAAGATTATAATTATATATAGTGGATTGTGGTGGCGCTCTCCCTTCCTCTTTTATAGAGATTTACACGTCTCCATGGCGGTACAATATTAATCTATAGACCTACTTAAGACTTCGAAGACTCTACTTTATTAATGTATCTTGACATCTTTAGCCATTCATAATGAATGAAGAGGCACTTCGAGTACAATATGTAAATAAATGACATCCTTATTACACCCTAAACTAATAATAAACAAACGCACTAGTACGTACAAGCCGTAACGACTTTGTTACCGACTGGACTGGTGCTGACCTAAGGTTATCACAATGGATAATAGACGTAAATTACACATATAAATTCACACCCAGTTCAGTCAGTTTCGCAACTTTCCAGACATTAAACTGCAGCGATGGCTAAAGATCTCGTTGTTCTTGCTTATTCTGGAGGACTGGATACCAGCTGTATATTGAAATGGTAAGTGCATAATAAGTATGCTTAATAATGTACCTATCTAGTTTGGTTCAACGCCTTTTTAGTCTGACTGTACGTAGTAAATCTATGATATCGTTTCATTTTTGATAATATAAGAGAAACTATAATATTAAAATAATAAATATATATATGAAGGAAAACATCGTGAGGAAACCTGCATATTTCTGAAAAGTAATTCAATGACGTATGTAAAGTGTCTGAGACGGCGATGGACTCACCATCTGTCACGTTGGCACTTAATAATCTTCGGTGAAAAGTGGGTGTTGTTTTTACTACACCTCTGCCTACCCCTTCGGGGAATACAGGCGTGAGCATATATATGTATGTATAAATATATATAGAAGGGTCCCCTCTGGGATGGCGTGGGCATATATATAGAGGCAAGCAGAGGTGTTTTAACAATACCCACATTTCACTGAATATGATTATGTGCCAATGTGACAGAGAGTGAGTCCATCGCCGTCACAAGCACTACGTATACGTCCTTAACTTAGGTACTTACTTCTTATAAATATGCAGATTTCCTCACGATGTTTTCCTTCACCGTAAAGCACCAAGCCATTGCCAGCGCATTCGAACTTGTGTCGCTTACAGGCGACTGCTCAAACCTCGCGGCTTATATTTTATTATTATACCCGTAAGCTTCTGATCAATGATATTTTATGAAAATTAAACCTAATTAGGTTGATTCAAAAGAACTACGATGTCGTTTGCTACATGGCCGACGTCGGACAGAATGAAGACTTCACAAAAGCTAAGGAAAAGGCGAGAGGGATCGGTGCTAAGGAGGTAAGTAGGTACATAGTTAATGACACAATTAAAGAGTAAGTGACACATTAAACGCTAGATGAGTCAGTAACTTTTTTATTGCAGGTGATTGTGGAAGATCTACGTAATGAATTTGTTTCAAACTACATGTTGCCCGCTGTGCAAATGGGTTTGATCTACGAGGGTCGATACTACCTAGGTACCTCTTTAGCGAGGCCCTGCATCACTGTCGGACTTGTCAAAGCTGCTAAGAAGTTGGGAGCTAAGTACGTCAGACCCCAATACCTACTCTCTCTAAAACTATTTATCTAAAACCTGCAATTTCTTTTTCCACCAGGTACATCTCGCACGGCGCCACTGGCAAGGGGAATGATCAAGTCAGATTTGAACTAAGCGCATATTCCCTGTGGCCCGCTATAAAGGTGATAAATAAAACATTATTGACTTCTGATAGGTCCTCGTACTTAAGCACATTATAATTCATGTCATGCTAAATGCATAGTACTTGTTATCTATAATAGGTAACTTTTGACCTCTCACTTACTTAACTTGATTGATACCTACCTTGTTGACGAAACAATATATCAATAGCTTGATATACTTTATTCATGATAACTATTTACTTATAGGGTTTTTTAGCTTTGACTTTCCACCCTTTACATTACAGTATACCTAGGTACTAAGACGTTGGCCAACATCTGACCCAGATTCCCTTTACTGTCTCTTAGGTTTGGCTAGACCTGCTCTAAAATCGTTTATCGTGTATTTAGATCATTGCTCCCTGGCGGCTGCCTGAATTCTTCGAGAGATTCCAAGGCCGGAGTGACCTAATAGAATTCGCTAACAAAGAGAACATTCCGGTGTCAGCAACCCCTAAAGAACCTTGGTCTACTGATGAAAACATTATGCATATTAGGTAAGAAACATATATACCTAACACTTGTCATTTACGTATATGTATCTATATTTTCTCCATCGGTAGAGCGTTAAACTAACTATCAGTACTTGGATACAAGTTCTAGGTTTATCTGTCTTGATCTCATACGCTTTAATAATGTCTGATCAATCTACATGATTTATAAAACACACGGTGCGTTTTAGCTAAGCTTATTTATTTTATTTTACAGTTATGAGTCAGGAGTTCTTGAAGATCCCGCTGCAATACCACCCAATAGTATATTCAAATTTACTCGAAATATTCAGCATACCGAGGACTTTCCTAGCGTGATCGACATCAATTTTGAAAAAGGTTTGTAGCAAAGACTTCTTTTAGCTACGGATAGTTTGTGGTCTGCTAAGTATTGGAATATCAGTAGGTTCTAGAGTATGTTTAATTTACTATTCAAAATAGTGAAAGAACATTGCCTCAACATTCTTGGTAACTGGAGTCGGTTGCTCGTAATGTTTAAGCATTTAATATTTGGTCAATTAACAGATTATAAGATAATGTTTCGTAATTTGTATTTAATTCAATTTACATATTTACAATATCTCTTAAATACTCGTCGCACTGCATTGCAACCCATTAAGTCGAGCGATAATATTTGGTTCGCCCATGTAGGTAACTCAGAGCGACATTTGTTTAATTTAATGCTTCAAGGCTGGCTGCCACAAAGGCAGCAAGAACAAAAATATTTTTTACTACGAAAAATGGTAAATATGTATATTTTCAGGGCTGCCTGTATCTGTGCGTATACCAAGTGGACACGAGAAATCTCTGCTTATCTGCCAACCGCTCTCCTTGGTTGAGACTCTAAATAAATTGGGTGGACAACATGGGATTGGTCGCATTGACATCGTTGAAAATCGTTTTCTTGGATTAAAGGTACGTATTTATTTAAAAACCTACTAATTGAGTTTCTTCCTTTAATTATTTTTAATTTATCGAAAAATATTATTACAGTCGAGAGGACTGTACGAGACACCAGCGGGAACGATTCTTCACATTGCTCACGTTGATTTAGAGGCTTACGCTCTGGATAGAGAAGTGTTAAGGTAAATAATAAACACCCTGTAGTACTTGTGACATCGATAATTCACGTTAATTATCAAAATTGATAATTATCATGATGGAAACCCATTATTGGACCGTGGTACCTAGGTAGGACCATAGGGCTATGAACAGTAAATGCAATTGTACTACCGACTTAACCGAACCAATATTTCCTGTACGTTAAGGTAAGAGCATGTTTGAAATGAATCCAACTAAATAATAATAATGATATGGGTAACCACTTTTCAGAGTCAAAAAACAACTTCAGGACAAAATGGCCGATTTTGTTTACAATGGCTTCTGGTTCTCACCTGAAGCCAGTTTTACAAGAAAATGTTTGGAGTTGTCGCAGGAAACTGTAAACGGTTTGGTCACCGTGCAACTATACAAAGGGAATGGTAAGATTAACACATTTAAAGGTGCCGTCATGAGTTTTTAGCCCTGGTCTTGACTGCACAATAGTATTTTTTTGGGTGTTGTGTGGCGCCAACGCGAACTAATACATGAGTTATTCCCCTATTTTGGCCGAACCCTCAAAACTTGTGAGTAAAAACTTTCTGTACCAGAACACGTATTTATCTACAAACTAAAATCATAGCAACTCAGCTATGTAGCTACATGTAGAAGAAACTTGACTTAACTTACACTTGACAGTTGTTCTGAGAGTAGCGAGAGTAGGTAAGAAGTAATTTCAAGATATAAGTACCTACATCAATAAACATATGTACCTATTGTTTTACCTGGTGTTTTACAGTAACTGTACTCGCGAGGAAGAGTCTGACCAGCCTATATAATCAAGAACTTGTATCTATGGACATTGCTGGAGGATTTACCCCTGAAGACAGTACTGGGTTTATTAACATACATGCGCTGAGACTCAAGGAATACGCTAGATTCGAAGCTCAGAACAACTAAAAATATTAACTTAATTCGTTAGGTAGGTCCTTCACATTGCCAATATATTATATTAAAGATTTATATTTTGGCCTTATCGCATGGTTTTATTAAAAAGTACCTACTAGGTTTTTCCTTCGGCTATATTCGTGTGGATCGCGTGGTATGTTACAGAAACAATCTATGTTTCTGCACCCAATCTTTTAAATCTTAGATAAATAATTCAGAAAAGCCCGCTCGGCTGGTTACTGACCTGGCCGAAGGCGAATGAATATATATACATAAACACGAAATCCAGCATATATGCTGGATTCTTAGTATATATTAATGTCCATTAAATACAGTCTGGAGGCCCACTGTACTAACTGGAGGAGGATACTTACTGTAAAAACGCAGTTTTGTTTTTTTGTGATATTCATATGACCAAGAAACATATATTTTATGAACTGCTTCGGATTGCCTCCAAAACTCCACAAAGCCTTGTTATATATATATTATACACTCTTCATGGCATATAAATACAGAAATAAATGATCACTTATTTGTTCTGTTCTGTGGAAATGATCACGAAAGTTATAGCATAAGTTTGGTCTTATGATCTTAGCCTGTTCCCAAGAAGAAAATCCTACTGATCTCTACTATACTACAACTGACGACTTTTGATTGAGATTGAGACTGTCAGTTAGAGTACTCAAGAGTTCACTGATGGCTTGTCCGTCTGTAGTTTTTCCGTTCGTACTGTCTGCTGCAGTTATTCACTGAAGTTCAAAATTAATTTATTATTGTAATACTTTTTGAGTACTAATCAAATTAATTATCTACAAAAAAGGTACTGTTTTGGCGAGTTGTTGAAGTCCATAAGTCTGTGGTTCACTCGCTCGAAGTCACGGTAGAAAACAATAGCACGGACAGTCTACTCTGCTACTTATTTTATGAGTTTATTGAAACTGGAATAAGTAAAATTATGTTTGTACACGATGAATTATTCTGATTTGTACTACTAAAACGGAAATATACTACATTCCATTTGCATCACTTTGACCAGAGTACCTTTGACCATAAAAATGCAAAGAAGCCTACCTCAAAATAAAGAGGCATTACTGAAATCATACACAACAAGATTGAAGGAAGATGTAAAAAGTATGCTGGAAAATTTCGAAGGCAAGGAACTTAATTTTAATCCCACCTAATGATCATCCTATATCCGGTATTAATGAAACTTTCATAGTTCTGTGTAAAATTACCTTTCAGAAATCATTAAACTAGCAAAACTGGAAAATGAATCCCAGCTGAATAGAATGACACAGATAGAACAAGATACATTTGAAATGCAAGTCCGAGCAGCTAACATTGGTAAGGGTTGTCATTGACTTTATAGGCATTGAAAAATAAATTACGTTAATATCAATGGTATTGTACTTGTTTAACATGTTTGTTGTGGAAAATATAATATATCCACAACAAACATGAAAATGTGAGTGGGACATAATTAGCATACAATAAGGTCATATTTTGTTTGCAGTGCGAGCTGGAGAATCACTTATGAAGCTTGTGTCAGACATTAAGCAGTATTTAATATTGAATGACTTCCCATCAGTCAATGAAGCCATCACCCAAAACTCTAAACTCTTCAGAACTAAACAACAGGAGTGTGACCAGAAACTGATGTCCCTACGTGATGATATTGCTGCTGATTTGTATGATTTAGAAGATGAATACTTTACTAGTATTTATAAATAAATATTCTTCATGTACAAATTTGTATAAATCATTTGTTTCACATGGTCATTCCAAAATAAGAGAAGATATTTTTTTGTAACAACTACTTAGTTTGGAACTAGGTCTATCTTCAATCAGTTGTCCCAATAGGAGACTTCTGGTAATGTTGGTCAAGGTAAGGTAAGGATGGTATTTAATTTTATTCTTGGTAAAGGTAATTTGTAAGTGGATTTTCTTTCTTTGCATATTCCATTTGAAACAAAGGTTTATAAGAGTAACTATAATCTCACGGAATGCAGGCATGAACATATAATGTAATTTGATAAAGAGATAATATTTTGTGTCATCATGCTTTTTGATTTCACAATCTAATTAACTGGTAAAATATAAAAAAAGTCTATTCTTATTTCCTTTTAATGATGACAACAACTACATAATTAAATTGTAATAAATAAAACATCCATATTATTTTGAGAAGAGATAATGGCTTCCTTGTCCTGGATATTGCTTGGCAGTCACGGGCCTCCCCACTTTGTAATCCTCCAAGAAGAAGTACAATGAAAAGAAACCACCCATCACTCCAAAGAACCACAGCCACTGGTGCGTCAAGGAGAACCTTGGTCTCATGCTGATGTCGTAACGGTCTCCACCAATTATCTCAGCGACGGCATGTAGCTAAAATTAATATTAAAAATGTTTAATGTTTCAGTTACATAGGTTGATACTAAGAATAATGCATCACATGGTCGCGTGAGCTCGCCTTGCTAGATATTGGTGCGATCTCTGTGAATTATGAAAGGGTTTTTCCCCCATTTTGCCTTTCATAGTATTGGCAAAGCAATTCTGATCTTGCAAGCCAGGCAAATTTAGAGTAACATACTTAGTGTTGCAAGAATTCATAGGCTCTCGCTTAACAGGTGGACTGCACACTTGTTTCATTAAAATTATGATACACTTTTGTATTATAAATAAAAAGGTGAGCCTGCCCCAAACGTAAATAAGAAGTTTGAAGTAAGATTTTAAATTAACTTACAGGTTCATTAAAATTCCTCTTTTGCTCTGGACAATCATACGGATAGTGGGGGTCCTTAGAGTCGGCACCAATGTCAGGCATCTTAGGATAGTCACCATAACCCATATCCTCTGGGTAGGGCTGGTACTCTTCCACGGTCAACCCATATTTCTTCGCTGATGCGGCGCGCTCCTCAGGTGTTTTAGGATACGGACCAGGTTTGTATTGGTAATTCCAGTCTGAAAAGTGTACAATGACGTAACTATCGCAACATTATTCGGAATATCTTAGATCATCTTAAACTATAAAGTATTTACGGTTTCGTGCAGCATTACAAAATATTGCAGCCGTCTTTCTAATATAACTTGGATTACATAATACAGCTTTTGTTATTAAAGACGATGCCATTTTTTGGAGAAATAATAGATAGATAATTTGTGTTTTTTTTCATTCAGCTCAGCTGCGTGCACAGACGGACAGACATATGTCAAATGTCTATTATGTTACGTCAGTCTGACAAACGGTATTGCCCTTAGATAATCAAGAGTGTAGGAATGGAATACGAGCGAGGAATCCAATGGGTTCTTCCACATATTTTTAACAATTTACAAGATATTTTTCTCAACAATCACTTGACATTGGCGGAATAGTTTTACTTAAGCTCATCGCCATTAAATAAATAAAAGAAAGAATAACTAAATCGTAACATAATCGTTTAAAAAACAATTTAGTGGTTTTTTTGATCTATAGCCAGAGACCGATTTCTTGATCGAAATTAACGTAAGTAAGACAAAGATAACGCAGCATGAACTAATAAGATCATAAAAAAATTTTGACTTGACTGACACATTTTTGACGTGTCCTTGCTTGCTTGTCAGTCAGTAGGTGTAGTGGACTTTCATTTAATGTCACTTGGATGGAGTTGTGGGTTTGTGTTTTAGATTAAGAAAGAATATAATATCTACCTGTCGGGAATATATTTCTATAGCGATGTAATTAGATGACAATAAATATTGTAATTAATATGATATGATGGGCAACGAAAGCTCTCAGTTAAGTGGATTGGAGATCGAAGAAAAAGCAGTTGAGATAACTGATTTTTGGGGCCACTATCAGGCTACGATTAATGATAGCTGCAGATATTTTAGTTTAAAGAGTGATGGTTCTGTCTCCGTTTTTAAAGGAGAAGCAGCTGTTGGTCCTCTGTGGGCAGTTTCGACACCCTTAGAAAAGTTTTCAAACGTGAGTATCATTGTAATTCTATGAGAATAATCCTTGTTTACATAAATATAATGAATTACGTGTCTTTATAGAATCTTCTAAAGTATCGCCATCCATGCATTGTACGGTACATATCTGCATGGCAACAGCGATCCACACTCCATCTAGCCACTGAGTATATTCAACCACTATCTCAAGTATTGAGTTCACAAACACCACTGCAAATATGCATAGGGTTGAACAACATTTTGAGAGCCCTAGTCTTTCTACATGAACAAGTAAGTGCCGTTCAAGTTAATTCCTATACGATTTTGACTTATATAATACAACTGTGTTTATACCCAAACTACATTATATTGCTACTTAAATAATATATTTTATTGAATAAGTATGGTACATGCATTAATATGTACTCACATTTAATTATTAATTTATGATGAGCAGATTATTAGAATAAAACTTTATTATTTTAATTACTTACAAGTAATATCCATGCACACCTATCACAAACTTAAAATAGTTTCTAAGTTGTCCTCATTGTAACCTGTATTTTACTTTTACATGAATAATTTTTTTTTGTTTGTCATCAAGGTCTTCCTTATTAAACAAAATGTGTAATCAATTTGTGTTATGTTATTTTCCCAGGCTGGCATGTCACACAACAATGTGAGTTTATCAGCAATATATGTGTCTGGTGATGGACAATGGAAGTTGGGGGGCTTGCAGTACTTGTGTGCATTCAATGAACTGACTCCTGCTTACTTGAAACATGCAAGGATTCATAGGTGATTCATACACTATATCTCTTATACTACTTTTCCTTAAACTTTATTGTACACTATCATAATTCACATAAGTTATTATAGTATTAAAATTGGTGGCCTTATCTCTCTTGGTGATCTCTGATGACCATCACATAGAATGACTGGCAAGAATATATTTTGTTTTTATATTAAAATGTATGTTGCTTTAAACTCCTACCACCCATTTGAATTCCAATTTTTTATGAAACAGTCAGAGACTTTAGATGATAACCAATCTAAGAAGGATAGAAAATAATTGTATTTTATTTATATCTTAATTAGAAATATATGGGTTCTAAGTTATATAACTTTATTATTTCCTTGCTATAGATATGATAAGGCAGTAGATCCCAATGAAGATTCATATGAGATTACAACAAAAGTGGACCAATATGGCTTTGCTGTCTTAGTGGAGGATGTATTCAAGGGACGTAAAGATGGTATGTTATATAACATGTTTTATAATGATGACGGACTATCCCTAAAGCAGATTAAGTAACTGCCTAAGGGCCTAATTATTTAATTTCAATAACTTAGAATAGGGTAATGGAAAGAGGCCTTGAGAATTACATTGCCCAGAAACTCTGATAGAGCTAATCCAGCCCTGTGTATGAAATTGTTGCTATATTTGCCTGTAAACAAGTTAATTTTGTATTTTTCAGATGAAGTACCACATTTACATGAATTTAAAAAATATTGTAAAGACACCCTTCAACATCAAAGTTCTGTGAAGAGACCAAGTCTATCAGAAGTTCTTCACCATAATTTCTTCAATCATGAGTTCATATCAATTTACAAATTCCTTAATTTTCTACCTTTGAAAACGGAAGATGAAAGAAGTGACTTCTTTTCGAATATTTTAGACAGCCTAAAATGTTATGATGAAGAAACTGTAGCAAAGCAATTGAGTGGATTATTACTGTCTAGGCTCACCATGTTGGACCAAACAGCAAGGAGGAATGTCATCCCATTTATCCTCAAACCTAAAAATGGTAAGGCTGAGACCATTTTACTAAATTAAGGCAGAAGGTCCTTAGCTGTTTGTAATTTGGAGTCTGCTCAATTGCATTACTATAATCATTTATAAATAGCCTCAAGAGAATAAAATACAGTTTATAGATTCATTTATATCTAATTGTTTAGTCTAACATAGCCATTATGAATTATTGAATTTAATTATTTTGTAAATACATTATTTTGATAATTTATTTACAAAATATAACATATGGGGTCCCTTGTTTTCAATGAGTTTAAAATATAATAATATAAATAATGTTACTCATTTCCAGAAAGAACACAAAATGGTGAGACCACAGGGTTTTTCAGCTTAGGTATTTTTAAAGAGCATGTTAAACCTAGATTGTTGCAACTCTTTGGAGTCAGAGACAGTCAAATAAGGATGTTACTGCTGACACATTTTTCCAAATTTGTTCATGCATTCTCACATGAAGAACTTTCACAGCACATTCTACCAGAGGTAATTACTGATTCTCTGAAGATTTATTTACATTTAATTTAACTATAAGTATTACACCAACCAACAAGGTAAATGCAGTGTTTATATCAATAGTATGTTTGATTGTAATTGCTGGAAAAGCCATTAAACATGTCTAGTAGTAGTTATATGTGTCTTTATTATTGCGTTGGCCTCATTATATGCTCATACATTATCTTTGATGTTAAATATAATATTACTACTTTACAGTTGCTGCTTGGTATCAAGGATATAGACGACACATTGGTGGCTTCAACGTTAGTGTGTTTAAGTGAATTAGTCCCACTTTTAGGAGCAGATACTGTTATAGGAGGCAAACGGTCAAAATTTTTCTCTGATGGTAGACCAAATTCAAAACCCAACCAATTGTTTACAAGTGCCCTTAAATCCCCGGAACATATGTTTACAACACCAAAGTCATTACAAGATCTACCATGTTCTGAAGACATATTTGAATGCCAAAATAGTGAAATTACAGTTTTTGAAAAGGTTATACCACTAAATGAAAGGCCTTCTCCTGTTGGTGGTGAATCACTTGATGAAGAAATTATTGCAGAGTCACACGCAGACAAAGTACATAGTGAGGATGACTGGAGTGATTGGGAAACTCAGCAACAATTGACAACACAAAAACATATCTTAAATATCATGGACGACGACTACTCCCCTGATAATAATTGTGTCGACATGGAAATTAACACTGAAAATAAATCTACTCCTGACGATCACAAGACAAGCACTACAGCCAGAACCACTTTGTTACAAAAAGCTGCTATTGCAGCAAAGAAAAACATAGTTGACATATCAGAATTAGATATTAAAAATCAAAAAATGGATTACTCAAAAAAAAATGCAGATGAATTTGACTTTTTTGCGGATATGATGCCAGTCATCGAGAAGGCTACAGTTGTGAGTGTTGCTCAACCGAATTTAACACAAGATTTAAGTAGCAAATTAAACTTTGTTCCCAATGAAGGCCAGGATGAGGACGAAGGTTGGGGAGAGAATTGGAACGATTAATATTATGGTGAATAAATGGAAATTAAAAGGCAATAAATTATACTGAGTATTTATTATGGGCAAAGTGTGTACACGCTTCAAGTTCTCATTAGTTAATTAGTACAAAATGAATGCTTGGAGGTGAATTGAAAGCTTTTATTGTACATTTTATTTTATTCACTCAACATTGTCTTAAGCACTTTGATATTCAAAGTTCCACCATTTACATTAGTGTGGGTGTAGTAAAGTTTTGTCAATTTTTCATTTATATATGACACATGATATGTGACTGGAATATTGCAATTCGTACAATCAACTCGTTACTTGATTGTGTCAAATGTACTACCTACAAATTTGGATTAATGACATGATTTGTATATTATATTTATTATTTAAAGTCAAGCTCTTGTGAGTTCATGTGCAATGTTATTTAAGATTTTATAAGTTCACAATACTAACATGCTATACATGTCACTTCAATAATATTATTATTTAAGTAAAATCACCATGTACACAATTCATTAATAACTAATTATTGTGATTTAAAACAAAATATTCCTTGCTTACATAAACTATATATAAATTTGCTAGCCCTTATTTCACCTATGCGCAATCATTCTCACAACCTCACTATTCAAGACACTTAATTTAAAATTACTAAAAACACAGCCGTTAAAATTACATAACATATTTATTGCGTGATCTAAACCTGTGGCTTAGCCAACTAAACAAACATCTCTTAACAATGACATGACCTATCTACATCTGAGTGGCAACTCTTAGCACACTTAAAAATTAACAGTAATAGGTATCTAAAAATACTTAAAACATTATCTAATGGATGACAGCACTTGTAAAAAGCACTGATAAATTAAGAGAACTAAATAATATGTGACTGTTATAGTGAGAAAATATAGCCTCTTAACAACAATATTTGGTACATAAATAACTGACTAGAACATGTCCAAATAAATGTTTTGGAATGCAATATAAAACAACATTTTGTATTATTGCGAAAAAGAAGTTCAAACAGATCATTTTTTCCATTTTTAATATTAGTCCTTAGATGGCAATTTTCTTCTGGACTGCAAGGTCCTTTGAGGACTCATTAAAAACTTCAATCATCTGCTGACGAGCCAATTCAGATAGGGCATCCAAGTCATTCCGCGTCATACCTTTGGTTGGGATAGGAGGTAATGTGGTTATCACCACTTTCCCTGTAAGTTTATTTTTTAACTATCATTATTAAACAAATAAATGTCCATATTCACTCATTATTATAAAAAATTATCAAACTAACATTGCATACAGAAAGATAAACTTCATTCCTAATACTGGTTTAACTCTTCACAAAAGAAAGTTAAACATTGAATGATTCGTAATATTAACAATTAAAAACTATATCTAAAAAAAAAGTTCACATACCTGGTTCAAATGTTTTGGTCTCATTATCTAAGAAATAATACTGGCTGAAAACTACAGGCATTATTGGAATTTGTGCATCAATGGCTAGATAGAATGCACCTTTCTTGAAAGGTTGTATGCTGCCCTTATTATACCTTGCACCTTCAGGGAAAATCCACAACTTGGTCTGAAATTATGTTATAAATAAGTCACAGAGAGAAATTGTAGAAGAAAAATTAAGATATATATTTTTTTGTAGGTACCTTATCTTGTTTGACTCGTTCAGTGGCTTCTCTCATAAGTAGCCTAGCTTTATCAGTTTTCAACCGGTCAATGAACACAAGTCCCGAAAGCCAAGCACCGAACCCAAAGGCTCCCGTGAACATGAGCGGCCTTTTGGCTACCGCCGTACACCGCTTCATGCGAGGCCACATCTCAAACATTCCTGTGAACATAGATCTCACATGGTACAGAAACCTCTATATAAATTGCACATTAGTAGTTTATTAAGTAATACGATTACCCAAAATATCTAAGGAGCTCTGATGGTTCGATATCACGATATAACACTGTTCATTATCCCAGTGTTCAAGTCCGCGCAATTCCCAATCTATACCTACTATATATGAAGCATATCGGCAAAATCTGGAAGCAACTCTGCCACAGAAAAATAGAAAGATATTATCTAAGTCTTCTTCATTCACAGAAATTATCATACAACGTCGCACAAGGAAAGAAAATAATAATCGATAACTTACATTAGATTTGTTACGTCGCGAGGATAGAATAGCACTACAGGTAATAATACCGTACACGTAATTAGTACATATGCATAATAAAGGAAAAATTTCAAGTAATATCGAAATACATTACTTTTTTCATACAAAAAGGGCAAGGTAAATATAAAACCCGCCAAAAATAATTCAGGATATGAATAGGAGGAAGCCATAACGAAGAAATTGTCACTAATGAACAGTGCTACCATATGAAAAAAACACTAAGAGAATAAAATCAGAGACAATAGAAGGACAATATTTTTTCCAAAAATAAACCCATTTCAATTAATTATTTATTTATGTCTGCTCTGCTATCATTTTACTGCGCCGCGGCGCGCTGCCTAAACCGCTGAACTGAATTTATTTATTGAAATTTGGAAAGAGGTACATCTATATGTCAGATACAGAAAAAATTGGGTTCTACTTTGTTAAGCACAAATTTTGTACAGAGTTTTGCAATGCTATGCAGAAGTCGAGAAACTTTGTTAGTGCCCGTAGCAGTTTTTTTACCCTTTGCTCGGATGTATACAGCGGGCCATATAATGTACAAAGGTCGATTCGATTCCGTTGTTGTCGCACGTACCCCAAGCCCAGAACACGTATATTCATCTCTCGGTTGATGAAGGGGTCACAAAGAGCGCGAAGGACAAATCCCTGCCAGCTAGCCCAGAAATTTTGGAATATATCGCTACGAGCTGCCGCTGTTTCCCTAAATGTTTGTAATTACTAATCTGTGGCGTATACTGCTTCTTGTCACTTGACACTTGTGATCGCTCTGCTGTCAAGTTGGATTCTTTCTTTCCGGTGGTGTCCTCCGTAGGATACCCGAGTGATATTTATAGGTTTTAATTAAAATGGTGAGTATTCGTTTTGTAAAATAAATGTTGATTTGGAATTATTCGACCAGCCTTGAGGTACTCGTGATAGATTTTCATGAGAGTGCTTAGTGATGTCCAGAATAATATTTGATGTGCCAAAACTGTTGTCACTCGTTCAAGAGTAAAGAAACTTTCACCGAGTACTTTACATGAAAATAACACGGGTAGAATTTTATAAAGTGCTATTGTGCTTGTGTTATGAGCACATTAGGGTGCAATACTATCTTTGCGAATATTAATAAAAATTATAACCTAAATGATGAAACACCGACACATGCGCGTCATCTGAAGCCGTCGAAGAGCCATCATAGGCGTGTTGTGCCATGTTTTATGTGCACTGCATTAGTCTGTTTTGTCCTCTGAAATGGCATTTCTGATTATAAAGTGTCTCTGATAAACAGTCTCATAATGCATTATATATGTTCTCTGTCAGGATTAGAACTAACCAAAAGGTATTGTGTTTCAGGGTTTCGTGAAAGTCGTGAAGAACAAGCAATACTTCAAGAGGTACCAAGTTAAATTCAAGAGGCGTCGTGAGGGTAAAACCGACTACTATGCTCGCAAGCGTCTTGTTGTGCAGGTATGCAACTAGTATTCATTTTATATACCTACCCATCAACTGCTCAAAGAACTACTATTTCAGGTTTAA
Source organism: Watsonalla binaria (assembly GCA_929442735.1). Taxonomy (NCBI): domain Eukaryota; kingdom Metazoa; phylum Arthropoda; class Insecta; order Lepidoptera; family Drepanidae; genus Watsonalla; species Watsonalla binaria. Next base: position 4,117,664 of record OV838923.1, read on the forward strand.
TCAATTTTGTAGTTATATTTTGTTGAACAGATATCTAACTTGTATATTTTTAACTTAGAAATATACACTTTCAGGACAAAAATAAGTACAACACACCCAAGTACCGTCTGATTGTCCGTCTGTCCAACAAGGATGTGACCTGCCAGGTTGCATACTCTCGTATTGAAGGAGACCACATTGTGTGCGCCGCATACTCCCATGAGCTGCCCCATTATGGAATCAAGGTATTTTGCTACTATATTTTTTACTTATTTAAAATGATATCAGTGTAACTTTGTATTTATAAATCTATACAGATAAATAAAATTGAAGTGTCTGTTTGTAATTTAAAAAAACTACTTTTTATTAAATGCATATGAAAATATGGTTCTGAAACAGACAAACCAACTTAATTTTGTTTTTCCCTGACTGTTTCTTGTGGTTAATCTGTGAAATGATTTGACCAATTTTAACAGGACTTTCGCTGGCGGATAGCTCTGCAGGTCACCCATGAAACAAACTATGCTGGTTATTACCATGCGGTATACCGCTGATTACTAAAAGGCAGTTGTAACATTTAGTTGAAATTAGCTTTTTATTCCATCCAAAAATATGGCTACCTATCATTTATAAATTTCGAGATCTGGAAAACTTGCTGATGTCTACACATTTGCAGAAACATCAATGCCCACCTTTTTTCCTCTCACCTAAAATTTCTTACAATCATTTAACAGAGCAATCGGATGGCAGATACCCGCGGGGCAAAGCTAGTTTTCAAATATTAATAGTTATCCTACATAATGATGATTTTGAACGGGCGGTCTGAAGCGACTGTACAAAACGCACAAACCCATGTTGTTCTATGTTCAATACTGATTACTCATTAACCAGTGTTAATCTGGATTTCAATCAGTTTTATTCTGAACCTAAATAAAGTGTTGTTGTAGGTTGGTCTGACAAACTATGCTGCCGCCTACTGTACTGGACTGCTCCTCGCCAGAAGGCTGCTGCAGAGGCTAGGCCTTGACTCCCTGTATACTGGAGCCACTGAAATTACTGGTGATGAATTTAACGTAGAACCTGTTGACAATGGACCTGGCGCCTTCAGGTAATGCTACATTTTGTTATCAATATAGTAGCTTAGCTTAACTATTTCAAACAGCAAGTTAAGTTATGAATGGGCAGAAAAACTATACACCTCTGATTAATATGATGAAGTTATTACGGGCGGTCTGAAAGCAAGTACAATGCCAAAAAAGAATGTTGTTTCGTAATGTGCTGATTTAAATAATACTATATTATATTGCATGTGTTCTTATGAGCACTGTTTTGAATATCTTCTATACTTTTTAGATGTTACCTTGATGTTGGTCTTGCACGCACCACAACTGGCGCCCGTGTGTTTGGAGCAATGAAGGGTGCTGTCGATGGTGGACTCAATGTACCTCACTCTATCAAGAGATTCCCTGGTTATGATGCTGAAGCGAAGAAATTCAATGCTGAAGTTCATAGGTGAGGTGACATAATTAAATTCTCTTGTAATTTTTTACTGTAGCTCCTTTCATCCTCCAAACAATAGCTGTGACTATTGATTGGACAGCCATATTGGAGCAACATGATAAGCAAGGCTATTGGTTGTCAAAAGAATTTGCCTTGAAATTTTTTGAACCGGTTTTGCACACAATCCTTTCAAATGGTACCTAACATTCAACTTTTGCATTTTAACTATTGCTTTGAATACAATTTTTTATATTTTTTTACACAGAGCACACATCTTTGGTCTTCACGTGGCAGAGTACATGCGTAACCTCGAACAAGAAGATGAAGACTCCTTCAAGAGACAGTTTGGCAAATACATCAAATTAGGTGTAAATGCTGATGCTGTGAGTATTAAAATATCTTAATATACTTCGACAATTCATAATCACAATTTTCAACAAACCTTACGTCTATCACTCCCACTTATCTACACTTGTTCAGCTACTACGTCCAAACAAATTACTGTTCTTATCTCAAAATAAGAACAGTGTCGAAGTTGGACAAAATTATTTAGCATTTTACATAACTTTTGAGAGCCACTGTTTTTAAAAGTCTCATTTAGTGCAACAAATTATTTGACCTGAACACACTTATCTGATTCTGTAGGTGATTATGTTCAGGTATTTAACTCACTATTGATTGATGATGCTTGAATGTTGTTAATTCAATGTTTATCCAACAGATTGAGACCTTATACAAGAAGGCGCACGAGGCCATCCGTGCGGACCCGTCACACAAGAAGAAAGATCAGAAGAAGGACCCAGCCAAACAGAAACGCTGGAACAAACGCAAACTTACACTCGCCGAGAGGAAGAACAGAATCAAGCAGAAGAAGGACTCTTATGTCAAGAGACTTCAGGCTCAAGCTCAGGAGGCATAGGCAATTATTCTGAAATAAAAGCCTTTGGTGTAAAGATGTTTTTTTTTATATCTATTTATTGACTGATTACATACTTCTAGTTAGTCCTATGATTAGACTTCCTATCATCGTAATGTATTTACATTAGCTAGGAAATTTTAGATCTTATTTGAACTAGATACATGTGATCAAAGGTCAAATTATCTTTACAAATTCTGATATTCAAATATAAGATAGCAGTCAATGAGGGCTATAGTTTCTGAGCTAAGGCCCATATGCTAGTCCTAGAACAGAATGATATCTCATTTGATTTTTTTTAATCGTTTGCTATTTTGGACCTTTTGGCTTATAGGTAATTCAAAGAATGTGTTACATAAAAAATGGTACAAGTCGACGATCCACGTCAGAACCACACAAAAAAAGGTTTTGTTTTTTTTCATTTATATCCCTTCAAAATGAGACTTCGCGAATTACAACGATCATGAATGTACAACGACGATGGACGACGTCGAATAGAATTTCTTAAATCAAGCACATGATTCATGTATGGAAGAGGCATACTGTCCCTCTTTTACGAATTGTGGCGCTATAATATTAATGTAAAAATTATACAACATATAAAACATTTTTTTCGTTTATTCCCACTACCCCGACGTCCGTCCGACCCTAAACTCTATGTACCATAAATTGACGAATCTTTAGTTAAAAAAAACTATGGTTGCACGTTACGTCATGAATGACATCTGTCAGGTTTGCTGTTCTAAAGCTCTTCTGCTTACAACAAACAAATAACAAAACAAGACGCGATCATCTTACTGAGAAAACGCGCGAGCGAGGAATCCAATGGGTTCCTCCAAATATTTTTAACAATTTACAAGATATTTTTCTCAACAATCACTTGACATTGGCGGAATAGTTTTACTTAAGCTCATCGCCATTAAATAAATAAAGGAAAGGAAAGGAAAACAAGACGCACTAATTTAGTGTTTTAGTCACGGAACAGGCACTGTGAGTGATTGAACCTATTAAAATCTCCTGATATATGACTTTGTTGTTGATTGGTTAGTACAAACAAAAAAATCAGTGTGCGAATGAGTCAAATTAAAATTGATGATGGACAATAAACAAACCTGTAAAATTTGCTTCCGCAATGATACAGTTGAAATGGATATTAATACAGCAAACAGTATTATACAGAAGATTTACACGTGTTTTCAAATAGTCCTCGACCCTGGAAAATGTTTACCGTTTATAGTTTGTGAACAATGTACTGAAGAATTAAATAACGCAGATAAATTTCGTATCAAGTGCGCTACTATTGATGAAAGGTTATTAGAGTTTCATGAAAAACTAGTATCGAATGATGGCAATCTTAAAGACGGAACTGAAAATAATTATTCTCAAAGCAAAGGTCGTCAGGAAGCAGTGTTGGATACCTGTGAATCTGAGGGTAATTCAGAAATAGAAGATTTAAAATGGATTGATAAGAATCTTCAAGAAGAAAGCCCGAGTATGACTATGGAGTGCTTTAAATGTTCTTTGTGTGATAAAGTTTTAAAGACGTTGGCTTCCCTATTAAAGCACAAAGCATCAATGCATGAAAAAAGAAAAAAAGTTGGAAAAGTAACTGGTTTTGGAGCCTCTCGGTGCTATCACTGCACCACATGTTCATACTCAACTCCTCACAGCCAGACTCTAGTCAATCATATGAGAAGGCATAATGGGGAGAGACCCTATCATTGTGAGTGTGGCAAGTCTTTTACACAATCTTCTAGTCTCACAGCTCACCGAAAAACTCACAGTACAACTACATATTTTACATGTTCAGAATGTGGAAAGCAGTTCAAACATGCTTTTGCTTTAAAAACCCATTTAAGAGTTCATGATGATGGCAGTTTTTGTTGCAATATCTGTCTCAAAGTGTTGAAGTCCAAACAGTCGCTGCGAAGTCATCTAAATCGGCATTATAACATTTACAACTACAACTGCGAAGAGTGTGGGGACACATTCATTACCTCAGCAGAGTTGTTGAACCACAGGAAGAAGCATAGCTCTAATAAGTGTATGGAGTGCCATTTGTGTGGTTATAAGACACATACAAAGAGAAATTTAACTGTCCATATCAAAAGGTTCAAGTTTATATATCTTTTGTAGGAAAAATTATGATATTCACATGTGAACACACAAAAAAATACTACATGTATAAAAATTATTGCAGGCATGCGGGCAATAAATCCTTCAAATGTGAAAACTGTGCAGTAGCATTCTACACACTTGGAGATCTGCGACGTCATTGTCGCGTGCACACCCGCGAGAAGCCATACCCTTGCCCCATGTGCGCTCAGCGATTCATGCACAGCACCAGTCTCAACAAACACATGCACACTGTGCATGGAGTAGCATATAAATGGGGTGACTACAAATGGAAGGAAACCAGGAAAAAGAAGATAACTGAGAAAGTAAATGATAAGTAATATATAAATAAAACAACATTTACACATAAAAATTGATTTATTCATGCCAAAGCATTACATTAGCAGCACTACATAAACATCACTCAGGAGTTTAATGAGCTAGCTCATAAAAATATTTCGTCTTATAAGTACTTAAATTGAATTTTATGTCTTCATTAAAATGAAATAATTTATACCTTACTCTACTACACAAATCAATATCCAAATGTATCATTTACGACATTAAGTATGAATAGTTCCAGAAGTAAAAACTGTTACCTGTTTATGTCAAGAAACTACATCAATATCAATATAATAAAATCTACTTCCTACTACCGAAAAATTTGTAAATGGGCATTATGTCCTAGTGTCAAAATGTTCACTTAATATATAAAACCAAGTCTCAACATCTAGGTTTTTTTATAATATTCAAGAAGTACATTAAAATGTCTTAAAGTTGGGTTCTTTGTTCAATCAATATTTTAATTTTTTTTCCTTACTCCAATTTTTTTCCAAAATTTCATTTGTCAAAATTCATTATTTATTTAGGTAAGACTCTCAAATTCTAATAAATGATGAGAATTACCAAAGTAGTGAAGATTTTCAAATCCAAGTCAAATTTAACTTCTGGAATTGTAAGTTTTTTATCTGACATAGTGCCCACAAACAAGTCAATTATAACTACTACAATACATATCACCCTCTAAACATATCAAGACTTAAACTAACTGATGTATCAGATAAACTGAATGGAATCTCAACCACATTAGCAAGGTGACACTACAATACCTTATGTTAATAATTAAGATGTTTGTTAAGAAATTCAGATCGGACTTTAATTGTATATTGTGTTAGTCCTCTTCATAGTCCTCGTCGTCGGAGATGTACTTTCGTTGCTTGCGCTTCCTAGTGGGCGTGCTCTTGCTTTTGTTTTTCAGCTTGATCTTCATCTTCACCGACCGGTTCGACTCGCCGTCCGAGTCCTCCTCATCTATAAAATCAAAATATCTTTACTGGACTTTTGACAAAGTACTTTCAAATATTCAAAAGTTCACAAAAAAAAATACACCATACAGGTTTATGAATGCTACTACCGGGTTCGGAAGGTTGCTTTAGTTAAGAAGAACCAGGCAAGAAACAATTACTGTTTTCAAATTTTTTTTTTACAATTTGAAATGGTTAAATTTCTCATGAATAAGCCGATGGCCACAATGCTATATATTCATATCAAAATCCAAAAAGAAAGCACAGACTGTATTTAATGTTGTGATTCCGGAAGTCCTTTAACGCGTTCACTGCTAACGACGTGCCTGCGCGTTTGTCCGAACTTTCCTATATGCTAACGACGCTTATGTGAGTCCATACAAATTTCTGTGCCTTCACTGTGTGCTAAAGCCGACTCTGCGCGTCTATTGTTTAAATAAGACCAAATTGTAAGGGCCCTTACCCACCTTGCTATATAGAACAGATACGGAATTTGCCTACATGAAATTATACCGGATATGTACCGACTCTTTTCCTTTTCGCATGTTTTTATTGCCTGTCGTAAACAAGCGAGTGTTTTATGACCTACCATAACAATACAACCGAATAGCACTGGGGAATATGTTACGTGGACGCTATGTTGAGGTATTAGCACAGAGCGAAAGCGTATTTGTACAACGATTTGCGTTTGACGCACTGGTGTAAGGTCCGATTGTGTAGCACAGGGTAATGACTTTTTATTTAGCTCTAGCAGTGAATGCGTTAACTTATGATTGTATATCATTTGCATCTTTTAGAAAAACAATTTTTGCACAATTTATACATCAGGAGTTACTTATCGAACATAGACAATTTTATTCAATTGGCAATCAGAATTTAATACACGATTTCATGAAGTGAAGTGGATAAAAAATACCTTTATCATTATCATCAGATTCGTCCGAATTCTGTCCACTCTCGTAACGGCGGCGAATCTCGATGAACACGTTGCGCAGCCGCACAGAGTCCTCATAGATCAACGACGCCTCTTCATTGTATGTTTGAGCATTGGCGCACAAAGTGAAGAAATCACGCTCAAGGTCCGTTATATCGTTATACTGTGAAAAGGAAAATGAAATGTTATAGTGTCAGTCAACAGAGGACAACCTCCAAAAATATCTTGAGACTTTTCCCAATAATATTGTCATTTAGCACTAGAATCACCTTGCAATCCTCTATTCGATTCATTATCTTTTTAATGTCCAATGGCTTCTTGATCACGTCGTAATAGTCAGGAAGCTCTCGCCGCGATGGAAGCTTCATGAAGGGCTCGGAGAGAACTCGATTAGCCCTATTAAAAACAATAATAATTTCTCATTCAGCATATCAAATGGGATAGTGGGATTTACTGTTATTTAAATTATTTTTCACATTAAATTAGTATGATAAATGTTTACTCACTCGTCTGTATATTCTATAACCTTTTTCATGATACTCTTTAATCGTTTCTTGGTCTGGTTAACCTCTGTTTTACTCTTCTTCTTAGACGAACTGGGAAGTTCTTCCTCATCTGATTCTTCATTGCGGCTGAAAACATCGTAATCAAGTAAGTAGGAGTATCGGTAGCACAACGAAACAAACCATGAATATGTGTTTCTCATATTTTGAACATTCATACCGCTCCATGGAAATGGTGTTTTGTTTTATACTGGGAATTGGTTGCATATAATCCTGATAGCTTTGAATGATAAATATTAATTCACATGACAAGGGATGAGCAGAGACACCTATTTAAAGAAGATGCATCTAAATAATGGTGGTGGTGATTTGCTAACATATTTCGCTCGACAAGATTCATCTAGACGTTACGTTAGGAAAATACAATTGCATATTATTTGTACGATTTGAGTAATGCAAAATACGAAAAAATCAACACGTACAGGTCCCTTCATCAATTATGATCGCGTACCTTGAATGCGCAGTAGTCATTTTATGAGTATATATCTGTCTATATGTATGGCGCGAGTGGAATTTTAAACATGCGCATTATTCTCACTAGTTTCGATGCGCGCTCATAGCTCGATATAATGATTGAAGTATTTACCGTCGCTTCCGTCCCCTCTTCCTCTTCTTGTCGAGCACCTCATCATCGTCGTCGTCTTCCTCTTCGTCGTCGAACTCCTCGTCGATAGCCTTCAGCCACTCCTTCTCAGTGAGCGAGTCGGTGTAGTCCACCTCCTTGCGCTGCCGAGACCCGCGGCCCAGGATCTCATCCTCGTCCAGGTTCCAACCTTGGCCCTGGTGTTACATAATATTATTTATTGCACATAAAATGAAAATGATTAATTTAGTTTAGGTCCTGGTAAGTCACTTATAAACGTCGAAGAATTGACAACCGGTTCAGAAACTAGCCTTCTGAGAATAACTGGCGTGAAACTCAGCTTGCATCATGTTTATCCATCTTCTATAGAGAGATATCAAGTTATTCCATGTGATTGAATGACTGCTACAGACCTCTCCTCTGGCTTTGACATTTCTAAAAAATTTACTGTCAAGGTAAATAAATATAACGCGTCACCTTGTTGCAAACGACTTCATCGTCAGTCTTGACGAGCCAGTCGGGCAGCTCCGACTCCTCGATGAGCCGCGAGTGCGTCTCAGTTTTCTTGCGCTCGATGTCGATCTGCTTGAAAATCTCCAGTTCGTCCTCGGATCGCGCTATCATTTCATTTATCAAATCGTCGTCTGGGAGCTCGTTTTCTTCCTAACATAATATAGTACACATACTTATTATCATCAGACCAAGCTGTCCTTTTTTACAGTTATGATGTTAATAAAATTGCAAGCCTCCTTAGACGATCAACATTTTGTCGTCTTGTGAGAATAGAAATAAAGTATCCAGCGATATATACTGCACATCGACATTCTGGAAATATCAATAGGTAGTGTGCGTTAGAGATATTTACCCGATTGTCTTTTTCCTGAGGTCAAAGTGTAATACATATATTATCGACGGATAATGTATATTTTTCCTTCTCATACATATGCAGGTTTCCTCAAGATGTTTTCCTTCTCGGTAAAGCATGTGGTGTGAAATCACTTCACAAAAGTTTTTTAGAAAAACTTATTGTTATTTGTCCCGCTGCAATTCGAACTTGCGTCGCTTACTTAGCGGGCGACTTGCTTAATCACCACGGCTTACCTATAATCTATTATGGTTTCAACATACTTAAGTGAATATTCATACCTCTTCATCGTCTCCATCCTGATGTAAAATGCTCTGAAGGAACTGTTGCCGCTCAGAGCCAGTAGATTTTTGATCGAACATACCCGCCTGGATGACTTTTTCATCCATGTTCAACTTATATCTGTGTCAAATTGTTATTATTAGTATTTTCTACTGTGAGACAGTAATATTTATTTACAATAACGTAGTAAGAAAAAAAACCTAAGAATTATAACTTTGTGAACTGGTTCAAAGAACATGGGAATAAATGTATATTCTCTGCCACTAAGTTTAGTGGGTGCATGGTGAACGCAAGTGGCGTTTTTGTTAACACGTTAGTACGGCAAACAAGCGAGGTCTCCGTCAAAGATGCACGTATTCATGCGGCACGTTCAAACATGCCCACTCCAATATAGCTGGAGTCGAAATTAATTCTCGGTACATCCTCATTTTATAGAATGGAATATTTAGATAGTTGTTTGTAGACAATCCATACCTGGCTGCAGCCAATATCCTCTCCTCCACAGAGTTGACGGTCATCAACCGTAGCACGCGCACCTCATTACGCTGACCAATACGATGCGCACGATCTTGTGCTTGCAGATCCTACAATTTTAAACTTACTGAATACCCAGAAAATGGTCTTCGTCGTTCGTATTGATAAAGTCAACAATTCAGAACATTAATTTTTATTGCTTACTGTATGTCGCTTTAGTTCAGTCTATTAACGATATATACTTACTCATTTGTTCTGAGTGAGATATACTGTAAGAGTGGCACTTTTATCACTTGTATATCAGAAAGATATGAGCCAGATTCTCTATTTGTAATGGTACAATCATACTCAAAACTAGCTTAACACAATTTTCAAATTACTATGTTTTTATGGAAACAGAATCACCGCCGTGGCCCGATTGTTGGGGTCGGCACTTGATTTAACCCGATTTGGCTGAACACCTGATTTTTATAAGAAGCGACTGCCATCTGACTTTTAATGAAGAAAATCTGTGATCTGGATTAAGCCATTTAGTCCGGCTGACCTGTACCGATTGCCAAAGGTGATAAATTGGCAACCGGGACCGACGGCTTAACGTGCTATACGAGGCACGGAGGGAAATCGGGCGGTCACCCATGCAATTACTAACTAAGGTAGCTTAACTTCGCTGATCGAATGATATGCGCAATAGCAACTGTGCCACGAGCTCCTAATTTTATGGAAAATAATTTAAGTATGTATTGACTTCGCGACGATCCGTTTTATGTAAGTAGCATTTGTAATACCTGATGTGGATTCCAATCGGAGTCGAAGATAATGACAGTGTCAGCGCTCTGAAGGTTGAGGCCGAGGCCGCCGGCGCGCGTCGACAGCAGGAAGATGAAGTACTCCGAGCCCACGTCGTTGAATTTCTTCAACAACTCCCCACGATCCTCTGCCTTCGTCATACCGTCCAATCTACGCACACACATGCAGGTTTAATATAACCTTTCATGTATTGGAAAATAGAGCCCGTCACGAGTTTTGAGCGTTGATCTTGAATACGCGGTAGTAATACGTTCGCTGTTATCCACACCATTTACGCCGACCTCTCGAAACGCGATAACGTACTAAGCACGTTATAGTACATATTATGAATGTACGAAAACATTTCAAATATCTCTTAATAGCTAGTTTTATGGATCACTCGCGCCTTACTGACCCTCGGAAAGGGGACAAAATTTCAAGATTACATCTAAATACATTCAAGGAATTCATATTAATATGACATAAACCTAGGAAGGTTTAGGGTGTATATCAGTCCTGCAGCAATAGGTGAATGACATATATTTTTATGATTTATTTTGTACTATTAAAATTAAGAGTTTCTTGCTGGGTTCTTCCCAGTAAAAGCAACCTGCCGAACCCGGCGGTACGAACTCGAATCTAAGTCAGCCTGTGTGACTGTTCAAGAGTTAGTTACCTCAAGTAAAGGAAGCCTCTCCACGAGAGGTAGTCCTCAATGATGGTCATACACTGGGTCATCTGACAGAACACTAACACGCGGTGTCCAGTCTGCTTCAGTTTTGGCAGGATACGGTCCAGCAACTCAAACTTTCCAGACACGCGGTACAGGTCCGGCCTATGGATGAAGCAATTACAATCAATTCAATACTAAAATAAATATATTTATACTATATCCTGCTCTTTTTTGGGATTGGAACATGTTCTCTGCTTGCATATTTTTAAATATTTCTAATATTAGTTCAGAAGATCAACTGTGAGATTAAAGGTACCGGACAAATAAAGATACCTTCACATTTATAATATTAGCAAGAACACATGACAATGTATACTTATACATAAAGCTAAAGAGTTTGTTTGCTTGGAGCCGCTGATCTTAGAAACTACTGGTCAGTTTTGATAAATTCTTCTAATGTTAGACAGCTTAATTTCAGTGGTATATAGCCTAAAGCCTTCCTTATTTATCGAGGAAGGTTATATGCTATATATCGTCACGTTAAGACCAATCGCGGGTTAAAGTTAGCGTTAGCTTAAAGTAGTATCTAGTACCTTAAAGTAGAATCTAGTAACATAAATGTGTGTCTTACCTTTAAGATAGTTCTTATGAGTCGCACATTAAAAACAAGTACGCAAAATGTTAGGAAATGTATGTACCCGTTAACAACACCACTGCCGGAGCCGACGTGGTCGCAGAACTTCTCCTCGATGTGTTGGAACATGAAGGGATGGTTGCACAGCTTGCGCAGCTGCACGATGGTGTTCATGAGCGCCTTAGCCCCACCCTTGCCCTTGTTGCCCTTCTCTGACCCGTCCGTCAGCAACACGCCCTTCGACTGCATGTGTCTGACACAAATAATGTACGTATATTGCGGCTATATGCACTCGTTACCAACTATTTAAATTATGTACTAACTAAGGATTAAATATGTTGAATAGGATTATGTTATAGCATATATCTAATATGTTAAGGCATCAGTAGTAATAAGTAGCTGGTGAAAGTGGAAGTCGAAAGGACGTCTCTCACCCCCTTATTACAACTTATTAAACGTGATTTAAGTGAAGACTGGACTAACTTGACTTGTAGTCAAATTAGTCCTATGTCCATCTGTTTCGAAATGCGTATCACAAAATGAGACAAAGCTGCTAAACCAAGGAGTTTCTTAGCCCATGTTTTATAAAAGGAGGTGAGTCTGTAACAGTAGTAGTTAGTGGTATATAAAAACAGCACCTTGGTCTGGAAAATTAGGACCTCGAGCAAAATTTTTAAGCATCAGAACCGCTTGCTACCAGGATGGGCTGTATGCTAGTTGCAACTTTTAAAATAGAAAATTTGAATACTTGTATAAAACGCGCTGCAGTCCACTCATGTCGCACTTGATGATGTATTCCACCTTGTCAGGCAGCTGGCTCTCCACCTCCTTCTTGAGTCGCCGCAGCAGGAAAGGCCGCAGTACCTTGTGCAAACGACGGATGATCAGGATCGTCTCTTCCTCGTTCAGTTCCACCTGTACACATACACATTGTTATAAAGACTTCAAAAACGGAGGAGGTTTTCTATTTTGTGTTTTTTTTATATATTTGTATTTATATGTGCAATACCAATTACATTCTTAAACAACATCTGCCTTATTACAAAACAATGCGAATATAATCCTTGGTGCAAAAGTAGTTTTACCTCTTTTTGTCATGGATTTCAAAAGGGATGGATGGGCATAGTTTAAGTCCGACTTTGGTCTAGTCTTTTAAATAATGTTTTGTGAAAAAGTGTAGTAATTCAACATAATATTATGAACTACTCTTGCGGCCGATAGCGGGCGTACATTATATACCTACAATAATTAAATGTTCCAAGGAAAATGTGACGAAACAGTGATGGTATATTGAGGAATGACGGCGTTCGTACAAGTGCTGAACCAATAAGACTCAGTATATGAAATTTTGAATTGAATTCTATGCATATTTGGATATTTGGATGAATGGAGGAAAATGTAACACCTTCTCGCCAGTGGTAGCGAAGGGGGCATTGAACCACTGCTCGAACGTGGAGCAACTCTTGAATATGGAGGGCAGTAAGAAGTTTAGTAGCGCCCAGAGCTCCGGCAGCTTGTTCTGAAGAGGTGTACCCGTCAGTAACAGCCGGTGGGGCGCGATGTAATGGGTGTTCAACACTTGTGTCAGCTTGCAGTGGTGGTTCTTCATGCGATGACCTTCGTCTATTATCATGTACTTCCATTGGAGCTAGAATTTATAAAACATATTTTATCGGATGGCACATATATTACTGTCAGTAATAATAATACCTGTCTGCCGCTCGTGGAGCGTCATATCTGGAGGTACCTTTTCTTTGTTATATTTCTCAAACTATGTACATATCAACAATTACATTTTATTCCAATTTCCTACCAGCACTGGCTTTATACCAACATATTGTAGTTTTACTGCTGTGTAATTATATTATTTTATATTTTATCTTTGATCTACTATTGGTTGTGGAGTCAATCGGATAAAAAAAATTCAAAAAAGTAGATGTTGGTCTAACCTTGGCAAGCACGCCTTTATCCTTGATGACGTATTCATACGTGGTGAGGAGGACGTTGAACTTGGCGGCGCGCATCTGCGTCTGAACGAGGCGGCGCGAGGCCGGCGAGCCCTTGTACGACACCACCACCACCGTCGGCGCCCACTTCTCGAACTCCAGCACCCAGTTCGACAACGTACTAAACACATACCATACCGTTATACTTATTAGACGACAAGTACTTAAGGCTAGCCACACACACAATATTATTGTCAATGTGAACTTTTTTTACAATATCACTGTGTGCGGCTAGCCAAATGAACATTATCATAAAAGTGATTTAAAAAGCATAGGCACTTACAACATTTTATGAGAAGAGAATGAAAAAACCACCAATATGATGTAGATGAAAAATAAATTATGGATATCGAGAGTAGTCAGCTTTTGCTGGACTTGCTGGAACTTAAAATTATAAGTGACCCCGCCTGCCAAATTCATCCTTTGGAAAGGCAGGAAACAATGAATACATTTTTAGTTGCTCTTACAAAATACAGGATTTCTTAAAGCTGAAAAAAGTGTGTATTACATACCTGAGAGGCACTATAATGAGGAACGGCCCGTTGACTTTCTTCTTTTCCATGAGCGTGGTGACCAGAGCGATAGTCTGGATGGTCTTGCCCAGACCCATCTCGTCCGCCAGAATGCCGTTCAGGTTGTTGTTGAACAACGACACCAGCCATTCCAGACCCTTAGTGGATAATGCAAATACTTTATTACATTTACCATTAGAAAGTATTACAAGAAAATAAATTTTCAATATTTAAGTACCTTAATTTGATATTCCTTCAATTTTCCGTTCACCAAAATGCTGGCTTGTTCAGTCACCGACTCGTGGACCGTGTGAGCAATGCTGAAAAAAAAACATATCATCCAATCGCTATTGTTCATTACAAACAGAAAAACAAGAAAGGAGAGGTGTTGTAAGCTTTCACAATACTGCTTACCATCAAGCGATACTGTTAGCCATTATTATTGCTTTATCATAGATAAACATTCAATTAAGGATCTATCTCTTCATCATCAGCTCAGCCAAATTAAAGAATCTTAATCCACGCCAGTAGTTGGATGGGTGACCGTTCGAGTTTCCTCTGTGCATCAAATAGCACGTTAAGCCGTCGGTGTCGATCGCTAACTTATCATATTTGGCAATCGTTACAGGTCAGTCGGAAGCCTAAGCGAGTCTGACATCTGATTTAACCCAGATTACTGAGTTTTCATCACAAAAGGAGCTACGAAGGTCCACATCGAGTTGAATTAAGTGCCGACCCTAACAATTTATGGTATGAGGGCAGGATGATGATACAAAGCGTCAATAAGTGTACCTACCTGTAATAGGTCTGTTCCTCAGTCATGTACTCGTCGTCCTCCACCTTGGCCTTTTTGATCATATCTCGCGCGCTCTCCTCGTCCAGCTTCTCCTTCTCGCTCTTTTCATCCTTGTGCCTCTCTTTCCTCTCTTTTTTCTCTGAAATGTTTAGTTCCAATCTACCATTGAAAAACTTTGCAGATTTACTACCTTTCAGATTAATACCTTGACCATTTTTTATATATTTCAGTAAGGTAAAATTCTGATTCCTCCTATGAGCATAGTGACATTTCTGCCTATCCTTATGGCATACATGTGTGTATGTATGTATATACAGATATAAAGTTGTATAGTATCTTACCGTCATCATCTTGGCTGTCATCACCAGAGTCCTCAGAATCTGACAGCACTTCCCATCCAGGATGTTTCTCCATCCAGTCTTTGAGTTGAGACAACACTGGAGCGTCTTCGCCCCTCAGTATCTGGAGTAAAATTACAATATTACATTTGAGTTCCATCACAGCCTATAGACGTCCACTTATTACTATACTTTGCCTATTCTTTGATTATACAAGTTGTATATAGGTCTATATTATACAAAGGTCAACTTCTAATCATCATTGTACTGGCTGTATTCTATAATATATATGTATACTTCGGGTTAACTAGTAGCCAAAACTTTATAAAGATGACAGTTCTATTAAGAATGTCAATGAATGGTCCTGTGCAACCTTAAGGCTCATAAAAGCCTGGAAAGGAGGTCACATATATGAGCAAGATTCTACTTTTTAATATACCTACTGCGTAAAGAAATATACATACTTCGCCCGTCTTCGGGTCGAGCACACTGACACGCGAGTCGGACGTTTGGGAGCTGTCGTCCATCGCATCGATTTCGCCGCCTTCCAAGAGCTTCTTTTTCCGTGATTTCTGTAAAAAAACAAACAGGTGAACACATATACACATACATCTGTGTCTTATACTTGCTATGAAAGCTAACTTGACCGTTGTAAGCTGCGCTGCGCATCTTAAGAACGTCAAAGAAGTTGTTAATACGCGCTGCTTAAACGATTAGGGTAGGGTATATTAAATTACCCTTTTCCTGCGTTCTTCCTCCTGTTGTTTCTTGCGCTGCTCCTGTTTGTGTTGTTTCACCATCTCCGTGAGACTGGCGATGTACTCATCGGTCTGAGACAGAAGGAACGCCAGCCGCTTGTCTTTCTTCTGATCGATAAGCTTCCTATAACCCTCTTCGTCTTCTGCCATCAAACTGTAATGATATTTCTCTGTTAGTTTGAAAAACGTAATATATTTTATTTAATATATGTTGTAATAGAACATAATATGAATTAGTGTGTGTCTAAAGGCGCGCGCGCGCGCGCGCGCGCGCGTGTGTGTGTGTGTGTGTGTGTGTGTGTGTGTGTGTGTGTGTGTGTGTGTGCATGTGTTGTATAGTGCGTATAAGTAAATGTAACCAGACGCTCCACATACTACGACTGATAAAAAGTGTCTTGAGACTTCCATGCTGAAATAGAGGATATTCATAATTTGATGTATAATATTACCGTCTCATTCGCTCTTTCTCGATGCGTTCCTGTTCCTTCTTCTGCTCGCGCTCGGCGTTGGCGTGATAGTTCATGATGGCCTTGTTCATGCGCGCCAGCTTCGCGATGTTGTTGCGGTGGTACTCCTTGAAGTCCTTGGCTAAATACACACACAAATACATTTTCAGCACTGTAAAACCAAGGAATAAATGATGGACATCTTACATTAACCCATCTGGAATTTTGGTGGAGGGAATTCATTTTCTTTTGGAGATTTGAATCAGTTTAAAGTTGGTTTGGTATTATGCATTTAGAAACGTGAGGATCAAAAATTAAACAATGTTTTTTTTTTTCATTAAAGCTTCCAGAGTTATGAAGTAGAACAAATTTGACAAGAGGCCCAAGAATTTACAGTACGCATAAACAAAACAAATGACTAAGACACAAATAAAAAAAATATGAGATAAAATAGTGTTTAAAAGCAAAAGATAATATTTTTTCGATTACCATGCTGCAGGACAGTCTGCAGGAACTCCTGGTGTTTCTGCCGCCTCTTCCTCTCAGCCTCTAGTTTCTGTTGTTTCTCTAACTTCTCAGTGGCTCGCGCCTCGCGCAGCCCCTGTCGCTTGCTGCGCTTGTACGCCTTTATGTTCACTGCAGTCTCCAGCGTCGTGTCGCGACGTACTTGACCCAAAATCTGCACACGACACATGATACAATAACTAAACATATAAATTGTACAGTCTGCCTACGACTGTTTCGTGGTCGCAAGCGGTTCTGCGAAATGCTCCTGTGTTCGACCCCAGGGTTTGACAAAATGTTATTGGGTTTCTCCATGTGTTACAATTTCCAGCCCGGAATCTATATCCCGGTTAATGGCAATACACTCGCCTCTTATTACATGACACTTAAAACATACAGGCGAAATGTGGGTATACTAATAGTACACCTCCTTATACCTCATCATCGGAGAATAAAGGCGTGAAGATATCCATATGTTCCAGGTAAAAACATGTTTGCCCCTCAAAAACTTAACATAACTGAAAGGATCACTCAAAATATATAAAATTTTAAATGTCTAGTTCTGCCTGCGGAAGAGTTATGTTTCAGTTATGACAATATTTCTGTCACTAACTGAAGATCATTTGACTGTGATATCTGGGATATCATTAAATCATTCCATAAACGCTTCGCAGCCTCTAAGGCACAAGTAAAGCTCTTCTACAAACATCTACTTTAATGTCAAAAGGTGACTGATTACCTCCGCTCTCAATTGTTTCTGGAAGTTGAGAACGCGAAGAGCTCGCAGTTCTATTTGAGCCTGCAGTCGAAGATCGTCGGGCATATTAGCCGGTAGGCTGGAGAGGACTTCGATGCGATGGGCAATACGCGCCGCAATTCTGAAAAATTATGCGCTATTAGTTCGTGCGTTCAAACAATATAGAAATAAATAGATTTTCTTGGCAAAAATTGTATGAGTACCTGTTCTCTCTTTCGTTCAATATTTGAAGTGGATCAATCCCAACTGGTTTCGGTATGCTGGTAACACGGTTCTGCTTGGCGCCGGGAATAGGCGCTCCTGGCTGAGATGCAACATTATCATATATTTTTAATCAACGACATAAGTATTCCCTCACATATTGGATTTGTAATATTAGGGCAGTGTGGGGTAGACAGATAACAGATAAATATGAATTGAAAATGTCACTCATGTTTTCGACAAATTTTAGAGTGTATATAGACGTACATTACATTACTAAAGTGAATCCATTACTGAATAAATAAAATATGCGGAAATGTTACCTGGTGCTGCTGTGATCCCGGCGCGGGACCCTGGGGGCGTGGCGCTGCTCCGCGGGGAGCTCCTGGCGGCTGCGAGAATATACACACGTTAAAGTACTAAGAACTCGTGTCATGTACACGACTCACCTAACAATGTTTTCAGACCGTAAATGAGTGCTTACCGGATTGACGAGTGGTGGTGTGAGTTGTGTGGGCGGCGCCATCTGTCCGGTCATGGGCAGCGGAGTGGGCGGCGCGCCCCCTCCCCCGCGCGGCACGTCCCCCGCTGCGCCCGGGGGGCCCGCTTTGCCCCCCGCGTCGCCGTAGGCCGCGGGCGGCGTAGGGCACTCGGGCGGCGCCTCGCCCGTGCGCTTGCCCGACGCCATCAGCGCTAGTTGTTGCGTCAGCGGCTGGTTACGAGCGAGGCTCCGGTACGCCGATATTTGCGCCCTAACAACATACATTTACAATCGGTGGGCTCAATTATCTGTTTTAGGTTGCTTAATTTAATTCTAACAAAAACCATACAAATTGGAGCCCCACTCCATAGCTGTAGCTACTCACTTAAGCTGACAGAGTTGATTGTTGGAAAAGAGGCCCTTGTTGGGGTCCTGTGGGTTGGAGCGCGCCCGCAGCGCGAGCAACTGTGAGTAGCGCGGGTCCTCCTGCAGGCCCTTCTCCTCCATGGAGTCGATGGCCCGCTGCAGCGCGTTTAAGTTGTCAGGTCCCGAGGCGGGCAGTGAGCCCTGCTGCGGCGAGGAGGAGGGCGGCGCGCCGTTGGCCGAGGGCGGGGGCGCGTGGGGCGGGGTCTGCGCGGCGGGCGGGTGCGGCGGCGGCCCGCCGGGCGGGTGCTGCGGGGGCCCGCCGGGCGGGGCTGCTCCGGGCGGCGGGCCT